>OU612094.1:21306163-22600538 GCA_914767995.1 Thecocarcelia acutangulata
TTTTGTGTTCCTTTTTACAATTTAAAGTTCTATCTAGCTTAAAAAAACACCCTATACGTCTGAAATGCGCTTTTTGGTATCGCCAACAGCTCCTGTTACGATTTTGCTTTTATATCCTCAATCGTAGCAAAGCGCTTTTCCTTGGGAAAAGGAAAAAGTCAGCGGGGGGCCAGGTCCGGTGAAAACGGTGGTTAACGTATGATACTTGTTAGTTTTTTTTTTTTTTTGCCCAAAAACTCACGCACAAGCACCGTTGTGTAAGCTGATGCGTTATCATGGTGCAAAATCCATGATTGTTTTTTTCCACAATTCTGTGCGTTTCTGACGAAATGCTTCTCGCCAACGGCGCATAACTTCAAGATAGTACTCCTTATTGACCATATGATCTTGTGGCAAAAAAAAAAGAAAACAAACCAAAAAATAAAATTATATTTTTACATTTTTGTGGAGGGTATAAAAATAAAAAATTATTTAGTGCATGAAAGGAATTTTGATTTGAACGCCTATTTTAGTAAAAGGCCTCAACAACCTTAGCGTTCTGATCAACTGTGCCTCTTTCGGGTTGTCTTTGTCAAAAACTGATACAAAGATATATCAAATTAAGTGGGACAAATTCTTGGCGTTACGGAATAATTCACAATTTACATTGTAATGGGTGATTTTATAAGAACTATCGGAAATTAAAAAAAAAAAAAAAACTCATAAAATTCAGGAAAATGCATGATAATATAATTTAATGTTTGAAGATTATTTCATTCAAATGTTGTCCGCGGCTGCGCCTCAAATGGTCCATTCGCTTAGTCCAATTTTGGCATACTCTTTCCAACATTTCGGCCGGTATCTCACGAATAATGTTGGCAATGTTGGCTTCCAGTGCGTCAATCGAAGCAGGCTTGTCGCTATAGACATTAGCCTTAACATAGCCCCACAAAAAATAGTCTAGAGGCGTTAAATCGCACGATCTGGGCGGCCAATTGACTGGTCCCAAGCGTGAAATAAACTGTTCACCGAACTCGCCTCTCAATTGGTCCATTGTTTCGCGTGCTGTGTGGCATGTGGCACCGTCTTGTTGAAACCACATGTCATGCAAGTCAAGCTCTTCCACTTTGGGCAAAAAAAAATTTGTTATCATCACACGGTAGCGCTCACCATTCACAGTAACGTTGTGATCGCATCATCTTTGAAGAAATACGGCCCAATGATGCCGCCAGCCCATAATCAGCACCAAACGGTTGTTTTTTGTGGATGCATTGGTAGCTCTTGCAATGCTTCTGGCTGCTCTTCACTCCAAATACGGCAGTTTTGCTTGTTCACGTATCCATTCAACCAGAAATGAGCCTCGTCGCTGAACACAATTCTTCGATAAAAAAGTGGATCTTCATCTAACTTTGCAAGAGCCCATTCACCAAAAATTTGGCATTGTGGTAGGTCGTTTGGCTTCAATTCTTGCACCAGATGTATCTTATAAGGCTTCACACCCAAATCCTTCCGCAAAATTTTCCACGTAGTGGAGTAACAGAGGCCCAATTGCTGCAAATGGCGCCGAATCGATAATTCATGGTCATCACCAACACTGGCCGATACGGCTGCGATATTTTCTTCAGTTCGCACTCTACGTAAGCGTGTTGGTGGTTTAATGTCCAACAATGTAAATTTGGTGCGAAATTTTTTTACAATAGCCCGAATAGAAGCCTCAGTAGGTCGATTAAACTGACCATAAAATGGAAGAAGCGCGCGATGAACTTTCTTAACAGAGCACGCATTTTGGTAATAAAATTCAATAATTTGCAATTATAATATTCCAATTTCGTTGTTAAATTTTTTTTTAGATTTAGATGTACATATTTGTAAGAATAGCAAATTTAATTTTTTTACTCCCGTCGACCCGCCAAAAAATTTGATATATAAGTATTTATATCAGTGGTGCCCACAAGTTCTATATGGAAGAGTAAACCCCAATACATTTAAGGAAAAACTATTTTTATTTAATATTTTTTGTTATGAAAAGCAAAACATTTACAAAAACAAAATTCACACTGATAATCGCTGTCGCCAATGTTTACCAGCAAAACATGCAAAAGTGTTGTTGCTTTGCTTTTGTATGTGTGTGGTGAAGAACGAAAAAAAAAATATATAAAACACGAAGTTGATTGTGTATTTTTCATTGCTAATGCTGAGCGCAGTATTTGTGTATTAAAGAGCACAGCCCTATAGCTAAGCGCATCTACAAAAACAATTGAGTATCATGCGCATAGGGCTGGGCACACTTGATCTATAATGTTGGCTTAAAATCCCTCCTTTTTTGAGCACATATTTCCAATTACTGTATAAGTTTAGAAACATAATACAAGAAATGTATTTTGCAAATATATTTTTGGGCCAAAATTTTAGCAAATCATTAAAAATGTTACTTTTTTGTGTTTTCTTGCTTATTGAAATGGACATACTCCATTTCGTAATAAGCCTGCAACAAGAACAAAATTGTATTTATCAGCCACCAGCACACGGAAACCAGCCAGGTGTTTGCAGTTTGTCAACGTATACAAGAACAATTATCGTTAAATGTGACTTAACCGGCACTTGGTCGTTGTTAACATAATACAAATAGTAAAACAAATACAAGTATACATGAATATGCATAATTATTAAATGATTGGTCCATTGATTAAATTTGTTGAGCGGACCCTAAATGTATGCAACACAATGTTGGTGTTTAATGATCTGCAGACAATTCTCTGCACATATTAACTAACATACAGAAAATTAAAATTTCCGATATCGTTTCACATACATATGTATGTATAGCCAAGATAATCTGAATCGATTTTTCCATGAAAAAAATTCTTGTTGCTTAAAAGAGTTCTGGTTATAAAAGAAGATTACTAAAATACAGAAAATGGAAATTTCCCATATCGATCCATATATGGATATCTAAACCGATTTTTCCAACAGAAAACCATTTCTTACTTAAAAGCAGTTCTCTCAATAAATGGAGGTTACTAAATTTGGAAAAATTATTATTTTCGATATCGGTCCATATATACCTGACATATAGTCTAAAATGATTTTTTCATGAAAAAAATTTGTTTCTCTTAACAGTAGTTGCGTTTATAAATGAAGGTTATTAAAATACAGAAATTGAGAATTTTCGATATTGGTCCCTGTATAACCGAGATATAGCCCAAACCGATTTTTTCATGAAAGATTGATTACCTTTTTGGGCAGGGTGATTACAAAGTAATATAAGTTTTTCACCCGATATCGGTCTATATATGTATATCCGAGTTCATATTTGTAACATATTTTTATACGTGACTATTGTGAAGGGTATTATAGATTCGGCCACTCTTGCTTGTTATATATATTTATATATGTTGGATCTTTCATAATGAAATGAAATTTTCAACAATTATTCAATATGGTATAAGCTACCTTTTTATCTTGGGCCAGTATTCGGGGAATGACCCTTACATATGATGTGGAATAAGTATTAAGAAGCGAAGATGGAGTGTTGTGAGTTATTAAACAATATTAACAAGAACAACAACATGCGGAAATAATTCAACTAATCACAATTCGTTGATGTTGCGAAATATGAAATCAGAACAGTTGCGAAACAATACCTAAACTGCTGACAACGCGGTATTCTGACAAAACAGGCAGCAACAACTACAACAGCAGCAGCAGCAGCAGCAGCAGCAAAATAGTTGTACAAAAAGAAAAATAAATGTATAAAAGCAAGAAGTTAGTAGGCAAGAATTATTCAATAAACAATCCACACTATATTTTAAATTTCATTTTTTTGCTTTTTTATTTAAATAAACTAATAAATATGTCCTGCGATTCCTACTATAACAGGAGTAAAGTTTGTCATGGAATTTTAAAGGTTATATGTGACAGGAGACACGTCTGCTGGCAACTTTGGTACAGACGAACAGTACGGCTGGAAAATTAATTGTGCAATTCACAGGGCAGTCGACCACAAATGGATGACCACTAGATAATCCTGTGAGCTTGAGGATTAACATTTTTCTCTAACGATCTTTCGTTGCAAAAGGAATACAACAGGTTGCATCATACATTTTTTTTAAATGCAACTGAAACTTCGAAACTCTACCTGAAACTTCGAACCTGTAAGAATGAAATGGAGTAAGACATGTTTTCTTAGTCTTTTCAATAAAAAAGAAAACATTAAAAAAGAGAGACATATTATATGCTAAAATGCCCTCTACAATTTACAAAATCAATTGATATGTCAATAGACTTTAATCTTATATAAATATCGAGTTATGTGTTTTTTCATGAGCAGAACCTACGGGAATTAACAGCGGTGTCATAACCCCCCACTACAAAATCCATTAGCCGTGTACTAGAATAAATGGACTACTCGTAAGTTATTAGTAAGCATATCTTCACGCTTTATTGATTTATTTATTATTAGGTTATGGTATATGTAATGGGTGATTTAATAAGAACTATCGGAAATTAAAAAAAAAAAAAAAAATAAAATTCAGAAAAATGCATGAAATATTTATTTGGATCTATAGTTTGGTCGATATAATTTAATGTTTGAAGATTATTTCATGCAAATGTTGGCCGCGGCTGCGCCTCAAATGGTCCATCCGCTTAGTCCAATTTTGGCATACTCTTTCCAACATTTCGGCCGGTATCTCACGAATAATGTTGGCAATGTTGGCTTCCAGTGCGTCAATCGAAGCAGGCTTGTCGCTATAGACATTAGCCTTAACATAGCCCCACAAAAAAAGTCTAGAGGCGTTAAATCGCACGATCTGGTCGGCCAATTGACTGGTCCCAAGCGTGAAATAAACTGTCCACCGAACTCGCCTCTCAATTGCTCCATTGTTTCGCGTGCTGTGTGGCATGTGGCACTGTCTTGTTGAAACCACATGTCATGCAAGTCAAGCTCTTCCATTTTGGACAAAAAAAAGTTTATTATCATCGCACGGTAGCGCTCACCACTCACAGTAACGTTGTGATTCGCATCATCTTTGAAGAAATACGGCCCAATGATGCCGCCAGCCCATAATCCGCACCAAACGGTTCTTTTTTGTGGATGCATTGGTAGCTCTTGCAATGCTTCTGGCTGCTCTTCACTCCAAATACGGCAGTTTTGCTTGTTCACGTATCCATTCAACCAGAAATGAGCCTCGTCGCTAAACACAATTCTTCGATAAAAAAGTGGATCTTCATCTAACTTTTCAAGAGCCCATTCACCAAAAATTTGGCGTTGTGGTAGGTCGTTTGGCTTCAATTCTTGCACCAGCTGTATCTTATAAGGCTTCACACCCAAATCCTTCCACAAAATTTTCCACGTAGTGGAGTAACAGAGGCCCAATTGCTGCGAACGGCGCCGAATCAATAATTCACGGTCATCACCAACACTGGCCGATACGGCTGCGATATTTTCTTCAGTTCGCACTCTACGTAAGCGTGTTGGTGGTTTAATGACCAACAATGTAAATTTGGTGCGAAATTTTTTTACAATAGCCCGAATAGAAGTCTCAGTAGGTCGATTGAACTGACCATAAAATTGCAGAAGTGCGCGATGAACTTTCTTAACAGAGCACGAATTTTGGTAATAAAATTCAATAATTTGCAAGCGTTGTTCGTTTGTAAGACGATGCATGATTAAATTATAGACCAAACTGAAGATGTTTGACAGTGACACACGATACAAAACGTGCGTGAGCTGTCAAAACTAGGGTTGCCAAAAAAATAATAGCAAAAAAATCACTCTTTATATGTTTAAACATGTCCTTAAAAACCCGAACCTTTCTTAGTACTTAAAGCTTTTTATAACTTAATTAAATCCCATTATTTCAAGGTGAAAATTTATATTTTTAATTAGTAATTAAAACATGTACTGTGCTGATTATGCATCCTCTGTTGATATCAGTAATAGCAATTTGTTTGCCATATTGTTATCTGGCTTAGTATATAAACTTTATTTCCATATAATTCATTTCAATTTTGTTTGTCTATAGAACAAAGAAAGCACTGTGCGTTATTCCCAACTCAAAACCGCAATTTTGGAGTTATGACAGCATTACAGCAAATGAGCGTTAAAATGAAAGGGTGTGCTCATACTGGCATGCTACTTATGTTAATTTGTAAAAAGTGTGGCACTTTTATGCTACCAAAAACTAAATTTTGTATATCTTTGCGGGCTCACAAGTTTCTTTGTCGTTTAGGAAAATGTACACATTTGCAAAATTTCCCATTGGCTTTATATGTATGTGTGCTTGAGGTTAAATAAGCATAATAATAATGCAAAAAAAATACTCAAACAAATTATATTTATTTGCACATATTCATAGTGATTTCAGGTGGAAAGTATGTCTTTAACGGCAATATTACAAAATTGCTTTTAATATTGCAAATAGCATTTTAACACGAGCAGTGTTAGACGGAACGCTGCACTCACAGGTGCCATTAAATGAGTTGAAAAGAAAGGAAATGGTTTTAATATATATTAATGAAAAGCATTTAGTTTAAAAATAATCATTTTAAAAATGTTTTTTATGGAATTAAAATTTGTACGGATATGCTAATAAAAAGTAACATGGCAAACTGACGCAAGCGTCGCAGTATGCCTAACGAGATAGCTCTATTCACAATCTTGTGCATTTGTGATTGGAAATTTATGCAATTGCAAATATATTCTATCAATTGGGAACCACCTCTGATGGTTAAGTTTGCAGGACTTTTTGCAAAGCACGACATTCATAGCTGATTGATAATTAGAGTAGAAAATAATTGACTAAAATTTTAGTCAATAATAAATATGCCGAAAAAAGCTTTAAGGAGCAGTTAATGGACTTTTAAATAGAAAAAGCGATTTTAAGATAGATAAAGACAACGATTGGTGTTATTTGATTGCGGGATGAGCGACTGCAACTAAGTGGCGACTACGAAATAATCGGCTTGGATCGCAGATTGTCAGCTGTCGATTTGCAATTAACTTGTGCATAAGCACAGCAAATAAAAACTATAGGTTTTAAGTATTGCTTATACACATAAGACTTGCAAGTATTTTTTTAGTGTGGAGTAAAAATATGCTCAACCTTTTTTTCAAATGCAATGATGCAATAACATTTGCACGAGACTGTGAATAGAGCTGGTGTATTGAAGTTTGTGATGTAATAGAAGCTTTAAAGGTATGCAGTACCTGAATCATGTTAACATTTATATATGTAAATAAAAATAAAATAAAAAAAAAACGTTGTATAGCGGCGTTGTGAAACAGTAACGATTTGCTAGGAACAGTGATGTGCATTAAAAGGCTACTTTTCATATTTGATTAACAAAGTGATTTAAAGTGTTGGAATTAAATAAGTTGGAATAATAAAATAGCATTTAAAGTGTTGGAATTAAATAAGTTGGAACTTATCAGTGCCCAGTGTGTATGCCAGAGATCTGCACCGGTACACCGCATCAACAAGTACACCGGCTATTTACCCTATCATTTTCATATCCGAGTATTTTAAACACTCTTAAAAAAATGCAGTTTTATTTATACCTGCCGTTCATTTGTGACATCTTGACACATCAAAAATATATTCAATCACTTTCGTATCTTGCGTATTTTTTAACGGCCACACAAAAGAGTGTTGTTTTTACCAAGTGCTAGTAAAGAGAAATATTTTGAGTATTTTCTATTTTCGTTTCTACTCGTTTTCTTAATAATACATACATGACGTCGTAACAAAATCAATTAACCACAGACTGAGTTGTTGCTGTTATAACTTTTACATATAATAAAATAAATATTTGCAAATAGTTCGTTCAGCTCAAGGTCATTTTTGTGTTTTTTTTTTATTATTTATTTTGTTTATGTAGTAAATATAAAGTTGCAAAGTAAATTTGCAAAGTAGAGGATGCACAGCATGGGCGGGGTGACAAAGACCATATGCTCAAAATGGTACTAATAGTACTTTTATAGCGTCGCTGTGGCTAACTATAACGACCTATGCCTTCACATAGGAAGTTTCCTCGTGGTTACCAATACAGTTAGTTGAGGCAAACCGTTAACCTGTGCGACTGAGACGCAAAACTCTCGAAGACCGAACAACAAACACAAGCCTGACCGCACTTAAGAAATAATCACGATAACACGAGAGCTGTTCTACAGCCCAGAGCTGCTTTACGACGTTTTTTCTTTTAATGTTTAATGTATTTTTCAATATTTTGTCTTCCTTTGGAAGACTTTTGCAGGAAAATTTGAATTGAATTCAATTCAAGTTTTGTATAGAATTTACACACAAGACAAAATATTGAAAAATACGTAAAACATTAAAAAAAAGTACCTGGAGCTGAAAGAATTATTTGCAAATATTGAATTAAATAAAGGTCAAAGCAAATAGGATCAAGAATTATAACAAAATAACCTTTTAGAGCTTATTTTTGTATCTGATAACTTTAAATTTGTTCTTGAGAATTTCATACGTAAGAAAAAGTACTTTGCCACAACCAGAGATATGACAGTTGTGATGTAGATCTGCACCACTAGGCATTTAAGGGTTAATGTAGTGTTTTTGGGACATGACTGAGTGATACCATGATATAAAAAATACAAGGTAGTTTTATTGTCTCAAGTTTCCTTAACAATCACCATCTGACAAGTATAAGAATTTCGACAATTTCCATAAAATTGTGCTACCGTATTAGTTTATACATTCCCTTGGTTTCAGTTTTGTTTGAAGAGTTGTTTCTAAAAATAATAATAAAATTGTGGCTTCTAACAAAAATAAATAAAAATTTAAAAATAAAATACATACATAAATCTAAAATGTATAAAAATGGCCTGAATAACATCCTCAGACTAAAATGCTACCGACACCATATTTCAATGTGTCTTTAGTATAACGTAGATTAAGATTAGTATAAGTAGATTAAGATTAAGATTAGTATAACGTAGATTAAGACGTTGGCTTTTCGGTCATCATATTTTTTTATATCTTGAGTGATACGTCTAGGAAATTTTAACAATAATTCTCAATATTTTGAGTATATTTTATACAAATATTTTAGGCGTATTACTCATTCGTGTTTCACAACAACAACACTTTAGTCGCAATTACCATTATGCAAATCTTATTGGCTAAACTGATAAACTTTTAGAGAACATGAAGTAAAACATTTCACCTCATAAGATTGATTAAGAATAAATTGGAAGTGCAAAAAATTTCAAATGTACACGAATAATTAGCCTCGCCGTTATAATATACTGTATTATTTTCATTATCACAAAATCAAGGGGTTGGTGCTAAAATAAGTTAGAATACAAAGCCATTATCTCTTCATCCATTGTAACTGTCAAACTTCAAGGTTACCAAACGATTAATGAATACTTGTTATCCATGTCTTTGCCATACGCAACATTAAAATTGTTTTCCCTTCAACTGTAAGACTTTTGGCCATTCAAATTAATAACAAATGAAATTTTATATATAAAATAAAAACACCAGCAACGCCAGTCGTAAGAAACGAACAATTTGTTGCAAACAAATTACTGTGCGTCGCAGCAAAGTGCGCACAAACATGAAATTGTGGTTTGTGTTAATTAATGATGTAATAATTATGTATATTTAATATATTAGATTGTGTTTATCTACAAACATTCTATTTTTGGAAGATATCAATACAACCACATTATAACTGTTTGCTAGCAAATGGTTGTTATGCCACTTTAGGAGTTATTAACTAATACGAGTAATAAGCAACAACATGTGCTTTAAATTGTTGAAAAAGTAAGAACTAAAGTGTAAAAGTCTTGAAATTTTTCGTGCATTAACTTTTACTTCATTATTCATCTATTAAATACTTTTAACGATTGTGTTATTTTTACATTTTGTTTCCTTTTTCTGAAAGCAATTAGGGAATTTATGTTTTTTCCAAAGTTCATTTCTAATTAAGCAACAACTATAATAATGTTTATGTTAAATGAAAATAAAATGAGTAAAAAGGAAATATCATTCACTCTATGGCTACAAATGTATATTTTTAAGCTCTAGCTTTAACTGTCGAGCTTTGTATCTAAGGTGATTTTATTATTATTATTATTATTATTATTATTATTATTATTATTATTATTATTATTATTATTATTATTATTATTATTATTATTATTATTATTATTATTATTATTATTATTATTATTATTATTATTATTATTATTATTATTAGCTGTATCTGTATTCAGGGGCTCTTGGGCTTCTCGAAGCCGTTTTCAGACACCGAGCCTCTTATATAAGTATGTTTCACGATTTTACAAATAATTTTCTATATAACCCATGAAGTAGTATAGTAACAATAAAAAGTCGTTAGACACTGCGACGAAGCTTCAGCGAGTCAATATAGTTCGATACTCTACTGGAACGGATAAACTTCTTCACTCTCTCCTCGATTGAAGCGTAATGATTCCCTTCTCCGTCGGATATGGGTGGTATAAATGGCCGAAAATTCGTTGGAGTAAAGTATGTCTTGTTTCGAGGCAACTGAAGTCTTCTTTGGGCATATAAAAAATGTGTTCAGTCCAGCTAGTATCACACTCGATTTTCATTTCCAGGACATCAAGCAGTTCGCTTTATATACACTTTTATTCTAACTAGTTTTTTTTTATCAATTGATTTTGAATTTCATATTTCTCCATGACTGAAGGCATATCTTGTTTCAATATTCTTTATGAATATTTTCCCAAAATGCTGGATCTGCCTTCAAAGAAACCTAAAATGTTATGCTCTTTGACTAGAAGTCTTTTGTGTCTAATTTAATTAGAGCAAATAACTACAATAGTAAATTGCTAAAAACACAGTAAACTTTGTTATTTGTATACAAATTACCCCCCGGTAATATACAATAGTAAACAATGTAACAAAATTACTATAATCAAATCATTGTAATTAAATATTTATATTAAATTGTATTAATTTGGCTGCAATTTCCAAAATGCTCTTAATAACAATTAAATAGAAAAAGAAGAAATCAATAACAGCAGCTAAGCAGGCACACGCACTGGCTATGATAATTACATATACATGTTTTTAGGAATTCATATCAAAAATGCTTTAAAGGAAACGGAAACACTAAATTAATTACATGTAAATAATTACAAGGAAATAGAAAACAAGAAAAATGGTAAAGGATATAGTGTAAATTAACAAATTGTTTTCTTTTTTCAAAAGCAACTTTAAGCTTGATTGTAAAATATATTTTTATTTTAGATAAAAAATTGTATTAAAATAAAATAAATCAACACAAAAAAAAAATTATAGTAAAAATAATATCAACAAAATTTTTGTCTGAAAAAATAATATACAAAAATACCAAAAAAAAAAACAAAAGAACTTGGATATCGTATTTAGTTGTTGTTTAAAAAAATTAATGTTTCGATCAATAATTTTTTTTACCAAACTTTTGTTTGAATACACAAAATCCTTTACAGGTCCGCATTTGAACAATTTATTAATTGATTCAACAAATTTCCTTATTGAATACGAAAAAATTTTTTTTCTGTGAAGATTGGATACCATTTTGTGTTTGAAAAATATGACTAGAATTTTTTCTTAATTCTCATTATTTTATCTGAAATAGTAGAATATAGAGTAAATGATTCAAAAATGCTTTTAAAGTCTTCAGTAGACAACTAGCAAGGCAGCTTTAGAAAGGTAGTGGCAGAATTACAATAAATACAACACCAACAAACATCAACATGTATTTTGTTGGTAGAATTTACGAATAGTTGTCAAAATTTTGACATATTGAAAATTGTAAAAGAAAATATTATTTCTATGTAAATATTTATTAAGTGAACTTTTTTACCAGTAAAAAATTATAAATAGCTTGTTTTCTATGTTTCCCAGCTATCTATATGTCGATATTTCATAGGAACTACTACTTTGGAAATTTTTGAAAGATATTCTCAAACATTCAAATTTATATCCCAACAATCCAAATAAATTGCTGAGAATTTAAAATTTAATTTAGAAGCTGAAATAGCGAATAAAAAACTTAATTGTTTGAATTTTTGTTCTCTGCTTTTGGATACTTTCAAAAAGCAAATCGTAGCAAACAACGGTTGTTCATTTGTTTGAAAGGTGTAAAGAAATGTTAGAGACGTTTATAAATAGAAAAGCTTGTTTTGTGTGTTTGGACGGATATTATTAGAGCATTTTTCTTTTTAAATTCTCAGCAATTTATTTGGATTGTTGGGATATAAAGTTGAATGTTTGAAAATATCTTTCAAAAATTTCCAAAGTCTACTGATGATTAGGGTAGTTCCTATGAAATGTCGACATATAGATAGCTGGGAAACATAGAAAACAAGCTATTTATAATTTTTTACTGGTATAAATGTTAGAAGCATAAATAGCGAATAAAAAACTTAATTAATTTTGTGAACTTTTTTAATTATATACATATGTACGAGTGAGTGTGAGTTCGGTTCCAACTTCAGTCAAGAAGAAGGATTATTTTTAATTATAATAATAGTAGCTGTGAAACAATAAGACCAAAGAACAGAAAACATAATTGAATTGGGGGCAGCTAGCTGTTTCGTATACGCCACACTATTCATCAGCACCCACTGGCACTCGAACTCGGGATCATGTGAACATGATGTATTTTTAATACGGCCGCTTAACCAACTCAGCCACCGAGCTCTTTAATTATTATTACGTTAATGTTTGCCACATATTGATCACGTATATGCAATTGTTATAACCGCAGTTGTTTGTATAGGATTTTCTGTCACTGAACAACCAGTTCTTAATTTTTTATTTACTAATAATTCTCCAAACTGTGAGACGTATTTGTATGTAAATCATTAATAAGTGAAGTTTTCTAGTTATATACATATGTACGATATTAACTAACTAGTTGTGAGTTCGAGTCCAACTTCAGTCAGTAAGAAGTATTATTTTTAATTAGTAGTATAGCCAGTACGAGACAGCTAGTTGTCCCCCAGCTAATAGTATTCAATTATTTTTTCTGTTCCTCTTTGGTCTTATTGTTTTACAGCAATTAAGCTACGTACACATGGTTGTCAAATCTTACAATATTGCCAGTAAAATTGTCTGAAAATTTATTACAATCGTGTGAACTGCCAATTTTTAACTTGCAACGTTGTCATAAAAACCATTGTCAATCAATTGCAAGACGACAATGTTATCACGCATCTGACAATCGTGAGAACATTCTACGTCGGCATTGCCATATAATTGGCTGGTATGGTAAGCTCAGTTTTAAATGTCAGATGTATAAAATTAATGCATCTGACAATGGCATCATTGTCAGAGAAAAGCTTGATGGAAAACAATGCCAAACAGATGGTTGTTGATATACACAAGTGGCAACGCCGTACAACATGTCTGGCAATTTATTTCATCTAACAATCTGACAACCATTTGAACTGACAATTTTTGTTGTCAGATGAATTATTTGTCAGACCATAGTCTGACAATGAAATTGTAAGATTTTCTTACGATCGTCTGAACACACAATTTATCTCTGCTGGACAATTTTTCATTGTCACTACATTGTCAGCATATTGCCAGATTTTACAATATTGTAACATCTGACAACCGTGTGTACATAGCTTTATTTTTATAATTAAAAATAATCCTTATTCTTGACTGAAGTTGGACTCGAACTCACAACTAGTTAGTTAATATCGTAAAATATTATTTCATTATGAAAAAATTCTATAATGAAGAAGATTTTCTGCTATAATTTTTTTCAATATTATATAATGTTAGTTTTGGA
Organism: Thecocarcelia acutangulata; assembly: GCA_914767995.1. NCBI lineage: Eukaryota > Metazoa > Arthropoda > Insecta > Diptera > Tachinidae > Thecocarcelia > Thecocarcelia acutangulata. Next base: position 21,319,946 of record OU612094.1, read on the forward strand.
AAATTTGGAGTTATGACCCTTTTGTATTTAGCGTGCGATATAAGTATACAAAAAGATATACAAACAAAGAAATTTGCATGTTAGCAAATTTATGACTACCAATAATATGAAACGTACTTATAAACGAGTTCATATGTATAAGCATATACTTTTCTTATTATTCAGGAGTTTGAGTAGCCTTGCTTGCCGGCCATTACAAAAGAAACTCATTGAAAATGATTGGTGTGTTCGTTCTTGTAAACATTTTCTTTTTATCAAAAATATTACATAAATAAATTTTTATTCTGGAGTCTTTTGTCATACGACCCATTTATGATAAAGCAGTTTAACTTCTGTTAGTTGGCGAAATAAATAAAATGAAATGAAACACTTTATCAAGCAGACTTGCAGAAAAAACTTGTACTTTTAATAACTTAAAAAAGTAAAATATTTGTAAAAGGACATCACGGTCGCTTTCGACTGAATACTTGTATGTTGGTAGGAGCATGAAAAAGAAAGACTGCATATGAAATCATTATATTATGCAATTATTTTTATGCCCATGTCATATAGTCTATCGTAAAAACGGTTGACACAACTCATTTATTCATCAGTTTTTGATTTATGTAAAAATAAAATTACTTTAAGGAAAATCCTTTTTTTTTATTTTACTGTACAAGTATAAGAAACATTAAAAGCTTTATTTCGGTCGCAGTGTTATACACGAGTATTCATTGTTATAATGATCCAGCAGATGTTGTCGAAATGCAATTTAAAAAATATCGCAGAGAAAAAATAACTTTTACTATAAAATACAATCAAACAGACTGTTTTACTCATGCACTTAAGATTTATGTTTAAGAAGCAAAACCACAAGTGTTTTAAAATTTGCATAAAGGATATCAAACGATTATTTATCGTTAAATTATTTTAAAGTATGCGATTTAAAACAATATATACGTAATTTTAATTCAAATAGCATTAACGTTTTGAAGACCTAAATGGTAATCTGCCAATAATCTTCTTCAGCGTTGTCAACTTTGAAATTTCAAAACGCACCGAAATGGGTAAAAAAGCGCGTTATTTTTGCAAAAATGCACCGAATTTTGACATTTTTTCTTTCATTTTCAAAAACCTATTTTGTATTATAAAATTACTTTTTTATATTGAAAACCCGGTAATGAAACTCCCTTTTAAACGACTACCTATTATTATGCAATCAACCTGAGTCTGATATGACCGCCTAATGGCATGCCATCAAATTCGTTCAATAGCTAGAACTCTAATACGTCTGTTAGTTTTATTTAGATAATGGTACCTTTGCAATAATCATAACGATATTTTATAAAATTTTTTTATAAGGCCGGCCGAAATTAGCTGATACGTTGCCTATTATCAGGGACACAAAAATACAGCTGATTATTGTCGTCAAAATTATATTGCAGGAGCATACAATCATTACTCTCGAAAGAATTTACGATTATCGGATCATTAAAAGTTACAGAAACACACTACAAGCCTTCAAATTCAGTCAATGGCAATTCTACCAAACACAGTGTGCATTTCACATGTGTTTTCATAAGCGGTGTCTTTAAAATTTTTTTTAAATAAACGAAAATTTGCCAGAATTATAATATATAGAAGATGAAGTTTGTAAAAACTTTATAATTTATTTAATAATTTGGTAATTTCTCAATTACCAAAACTATAACAAAATCAGAGACTGCAATTTTTGACAAACTTGGCTTGATCAATTAATAGCAAAGCACTAAAAAAGCCCTAAAAGCAGCAAATTTTATAAATCGAAATGTTTATTTTTCTTTCCACAGTATGTATAATATATAACAGCAAGATTGCCTTACTTTGTGCATATAACTTAGTACGTTTCCACGCAAATTGAAACGTTAAAATTTTGGACTCTTGATTAAACTTTTTTCTTACATTAAAACAAAGTGTTGAGTTGAATTTGATTTTGTGCCACCGAAATTTAAAAAACGCACCGAAAATGTAAAAACAAGCGCACCCCGCACCGACTATAGAATTTTTCGCACAAATAATCTTAAAAAGCATCAAAAACGGTGCGAAACGCACCGAGTTGACAACGCTGATCTTCTTCTATATATATAAAAATGAATGTTTGTATGTATGTATGTATATGTATAGGTTTGTCTTTTACAGAATCGTAAATTGTAGTATATGAGCCCCGGATGGTTTCTAAGTTAGCACACCCATGCCTACTTTAACGCCCACTTTTCTAAATTGAGTAATACATGCGTTTTAACAGATTTACTTCAAATTGTATATACATCTTACTGTAGGCTAGGTAAGAATAAAAATTGTAAGTGCCACGCCCATTTATACGCCCCATCTATTGCGTGATAACGCTTGCCGGGTAGGCCAGACCACTAGACCGATTTGCCTGAAATTTTCACAGCACACCACCATGTATATTTTATATGAAACCTCTTTCTTTTGACCATGTCCACTTTAACGCCCAAATTGAGTAATTGATTCTTCGTGGGTTTTAGCAGATTTACTTCAAGTTGAGTACACACACATTTTTTTCTAGGTGAGGTAAAAAAAATTAAGTTTCATACTCCACGCCTCCTTCTACACCCAATCCCTTGCAGTACAACGCCTGCCGGGAAGGTCAGACCGCTGGAATGATCTTCTAAAAAATTTCACAGGCATGACTGAGAAAACTCTCTTCTTAATTATGAGAGGAAAAGAAGAACTGAAAGAGGTACACATATTCGTATGCCTGTACTTGTGTAATTCTTTTTTTCGTGAGTAGAGAGCTATTTTCTTTTACATTTGTTGGTATACATGTTTTACATTAGTGTCGACCCCTAATGTATAACATTCATTACCAACTTCTAATAGCTGCACCGGATCCCAGTGAAATATTGTTAATTTATTATTACTTAATTGAGAATAAAATATATAAAAATTAAAAACATTTTTTTTCAGAAATGCGTAATTTTTAGAAGCTGCAGCGCGGGCACAATATATAAACTTTTTAACTTTTTTTCAGAGAATATAGGTGAAAAAATTTTGCTAGTAGAATGTGTGACGAAAAAAGTAAATTGGGACAAAGCTGGCGATTTATTCTTGAACAACAACGCTTTACTACTGTTTGACTGAAATGTACTTGTGCTCTTAACGGATTTTTTTATTTTTAATTTTGTTAACGCAACTTTTAAAATTTTGTACAGAATTTAATTTATGTGCCTTTCATAGAACACAGACGAGCGAATCGTATAAAAAATTTGTATTGAACCCTTCTCAAAAGATTAAGTAATTTTTATCGAAATTTTCTAGATATATTGTTCGTTTGTGTTCTATGAACAGCACATTAATCTTAATAAGTTTTTGAATTCCCCAAAACAAGACTTAAAAATGAGTTATATTTCTCTAGGTATAAAAAATATTTGTGTATGCTGCGTAATAAAATCAGTTTTTCAAGTTTTTTTATTTTAGTCAATTTTAAATCAATTTATTTTACTTTGCCCAATCATTGCAGTTAATAATAGTTCACCTGAAATAATAATTCATCAATAAATTTATAATGTACACTTGCAGACATATCATGCGAGTGTGTATGCATGAGCTGCAACGCACATACACGTACAAGCACGAATATCTCTGCACATATCAAAATGCTTATTTCATATGATGTTCGTGTTCATAATCCAATTTAAACGTTTACGTTCTTTACGCGATAAACTGAAAAAATAACGTTGTGTATGGTCAATTTCACTGCGACTATGTAGCGGCGGCCAAATCGTGGTGATGCATAAATGTCTGTTGTTGTTGTTGTTGTTGCCGTTGTTGTTGTCAATATTTATGGCAAACCAAGTTAAATATAAAAAATAAATATTAAATTATAATATACCTATGTTCATATACATATGTATATGTATGTGCATACTTTTTAGTTGAATTAAAAATACAAACCTATTTAAGCGTGCCGCCTCATAGCCGGTAGTTTGTTGGACAATTAAATGTTCAATTTCATATTGAAAACGTTGTTCGTATAATTTTTTGCTGGCATTATAACGATTGCGGCATTTAATATAACTGAAAATGAAAATCATGCCTGAATAATGTCTTCAATATTCCAGGATATATATTTATGTATAATTGCATTACGAGTTGCAGAATTGACGCGTAAATATATGTAGGCGTGTGTGTGCACATTAAATACTTACTAGGGCACTTGAAATTTGCTATAACTCGGCTGTACGCAGATATCTGTATTGTCTTGATGTTTTTGTTCGTTTTCGTACGCCGCTTTAAGTAAAGCTTTCAGATTTTCCTGCTGCACGGCGTTTGCTTGAAATTGTTTAAAAGCCCATTGGCTTCGACTTTTGCGTATTGAAATTGATCGTTCGGACGGTGGTTCAGTGCTGGACACATTCTCTTCAAGCGTATTCATAATTTAATATGTACATACATAAGTATGTATGTATATTGTTATACAAATGTCATTTGATATGAATTTAATATTTTTATATCCATCACAAATATGTAAAGGGTGATTCCGTTTGTAATTTCTACAATTTTCATTTGCGACCCTATGAAGAATATATATTCTGAATCAGAATCAATGGAAATGTCGATTAAGCGATGTCCGTCTGTCCGCTGTTGAAATACCGTTTCTGAGAAAACCATTAGACTTAGAAACTTTTTTCTTTCACCATTCTTTTAACCCATCGATTCACGGGTTTGCTATTGAAATTCAGTAATATCGGTTCACGTATAGCTGAGATATATTCAAAATTCCGGAAAAAGCCATTTGTTTGTTTTGCTTCAAACTTCACACACTCATTAAGCATGGTGACTAAAAGGAAAAAAAAATTTCAGATATCAGCCCATATATATCCGAGATATAGCCCAAATCGGGTTTTTCATGAAAATGTCGCGTAAGCGAACTTAAAAAATTTTTTTGCTCAAAATCAGTTTGGGTATTGAAATAAGGTTATATAAATATGGAAAATGAAAATTTCCGATATCGGTCCACATAGACCCGAGATATAGCCTAAACTGGGTTTTTCATGAAAATGTCGCGTAAGCGAACTGAAACAACTTTTTTTTTTTGCTTAAAAGCAGTTATGGTAATAAAATAAAGTTACATAAATATGGAAAATGAAAATTTCCCAAATCGGTCCATATATACCCGAGATATAGCCTAGACCGGGTTTTCCTTTCATTAAAATGCCGCATAAGCGAACGTAAACAACCTTTTTGGCTCAAAAGAAGTTTTGGTAATAAAATGAGGTCATATAAATATGGAAATAAAAATTTCCAATATCGGTCCATATATACCCGAGTTATAGCCTAAACCGAGTTTTCATGAAAATGCCGCGTAAGCGAACATAAACAACCTTTTTTGCTCAAAAGCAGTTTTGGTAATAAAATGAGGTTATATAAATATGAAAAATGAAAATTTTCGATATCGGTCCATACATACCCGAGATATAGCCTAGACCGGGTTTTTCTTTCATTAAAATGCCGCGTAAGTGAACGTAAACAACCTTTTTGGCTCAAAAGCAGTTTTGGTAATAAAATGAGGTCATATAAATATGGAAATAAAAATTTCCAATATCGGTCCATATATACGCGAGATATAGCCTAAACCGGGTTTTCATGAAAATGACGCGTAAGCGAACGTAAACAACCTTTTTTACTCAAAAGCAGTTTTGGTAATAAAATGAGGTTATATAAATATGGAAAATGAAAATTTCCAATATCGGTCCATATATACCCGAGATATAGCATGAACCGATTTTTCCATTAACATTTTTTTTTTGCTGAAATCCAATTCTCGTTATAAAAAATGTTACTAAAATACAGAAAATAGAAAACTCCGATATCGGTTCATATACAATCGAGATATAGGTTAAACAAACTTTTCCACGAAAATGTCCATGAAAGATATCTTGTTTGGAATGGTGATTACAAAGTAAAAATATTTTTCCCCAATATCGGTCCATATATATCCAAACATATTTAGTTCAAATTCGTAATATATACGAAGGGTATTTTAGATTCGGCGCAGCCGAATATACCACACTCTTACTTGTTTTGAATATTCTCTTGAAGTTTTTTACATATATTTAAGAAACTTATGTAAGATCTATATTTCTAAATTATGGAGTATTCTAGCAATACGTTTTATTGGCCTTGAAGGCTTTTTGTATTGCAAATGTAAATAAATTTGTGATGTTCGGACTGGGAGGAAGAAGTAGTGGCATCACTAGTTCGTAGATTAGTAATGGCCAGGGTAAACGCAGTCATCAAACTTGGGCAACGTTGGTTATTGAAGTTGGCTGCAATTAGGCTGTTAAATATGGCAACAAGTGCTGTCAAACCGCCATCCTTTGCAAATGGCTAACTTCCGGCCTTTTGGATCGAAGACTTGCAGGGATCGGTTGGCACGAGAGATTGCAGCTAAACTCAACCACGATTAAGGAAGCAAAAGACAAGAGGCTCCAAGACGACCTACAGACGGCAGGCAACCTGCATTGATTTCCTGGAGGATTTCCATCGGGGCAGAAAAAAAAGGTAAGTAAAATTGAATCAAGGGTGAAGATAAAATAAAAAGTGAGATTATATAGGAGTAGAAGACAGGCGTGAGCGAAAACCGAAGGGAAGTGACGGTTACGGTCATTGGTCTGGACGATCAACGTTAGGGAAGAGTTGACGTCGTTCAGGCAAGCCGGTAAACGTATAAAACGCTAGTGCAAGCGTTTCAGCCGGATCACCGAGACTTAGACCTGACCAAACGTCAGAGGAAGGTGATTCCGGATAAATTCAGCCATACCCCGAGGCGGACGCTCACCGACATTACCCGTCCGAAGCTGTCCGGAGCCCAGAGCATCGAGCCAACTCCAGCGTCTGCTATTACCAACACCTGATAGAACAATCTCGGATATTACCAAACCACCTGCTAGGAAAAACCTGCTACGACACCACCGGCTATAACCACACCTGCTACAACAGCAACAGCCTTAATCCTACCTGCTACGACACCACCGGCTATTACCAACACCTGATAGAACAATCTCGGATATTACCAAACCACCTGCTAGGAAAAACCTGCTACGACACCACCGGCTATAACCACACCTGCTACGACGACTCCAGCTATTAACCATACCCGCTACGACAAAACCAACTATAACCAAACCAGCTACGACAAAACCAACTGCAACAACATCAGCTGTGTCATTACAGGCTAGAACAACCATCGAAACCATTCAAGGTACAACCACAACGGCAATCGAGACACCGACGACCCCAAGTAAACCATCAGCTACAATAAGGACAACCCCCAGAGAGGCAGGGATGGTAAGAGTGTTAGAGAAGTAACCTCTTAATTCAAAGTAAGTAAGATACAGTAGTGTTAGCGCGCGGGGCCGGCAATAATCAAAGGCCAGTTAAGCCGATTGTACCTCAATTGAATAAGTGTACGCTTTACTAAGGTTAGCTAAATAAGACCTAAGGTCACTAAAGATATTGCGTTTAAATTTTCTTTGGTTAAGTTCGACCACCACTACCGATCGTGTCATGAATTGTTAACCGTAACTAAATTGGCCGATATGAATTTTTATTTAAAAGCAAGTAAACCTTTGTGCTGTAAAGTTAAACTAATTTCGGCTTAATGAATTTGTATTTAAACTCAATTGAGCCATTTGTTCTGATTGTTTTAAAATTAATTTGGACTTGATAAAATTTTTAATCGAAATTAAGGGACAGATATATTCTTATTGATTTAAAATTTAATTTACTTCGGCCTTGCCAATTATCCTTTAAAATCTAGTGAACCATTTGTTCTTATGGTTGTAAAATTAAATTAATTTGTGGCATTATGAATTTTTAATTAAACTTAAGTTAACTGTAAGTGCTTATTGTTGTGAAATTAAATTAACTCCGTCATTTTGAACGTGGACTTATAGTCAAATATACTTTATTTTTTAGGTAGATTTTACACCTTTTTTAAGAAGTTCTATACTCTTTCGTGAAGCAGTTAAAAGTCAGTTCAATGATAAAAGTAGGAAATAAACTTGAATTTCCTTAGGCTAGTGATCCTAAACAAATATAAAATAGATTTTAGACATTTTAGCAGAACATTAAAGAACGATAGAACTCCTTCTAAAGAATCTTCGTGGTTCAGAGCACTTTTATGAGCAGCTTTAACAACCGGCATTAGGGCAACGCGAACGCTTAGCCGTCTTTGTTTTTGTTGGATCCTAGAAGCTCGAAAGATATTGCGTTTAGTGGTTAGGCCAAACTTATACGTACGTGAAACCGTATCATATTTTTTTTTTAAACATAGACTCATCGAAATGCATTTCGGTGACCGGGCTCGGTCACAAGCCAACGTGCAGAGCTTAGCCTGAATTAGTTGAAATAATTGTCCGCTGGTGTATAGATGACAACGAGATTCTTCGGAAATAGTTTTGAACGCTTATTTTTATCAATTTCATTTATAAGCGGTTACAGTCTAAAACCTATTTCGCCATTTTTGCGTTAATGATAACTGGCATAAGGAAATTAAATATAAATATATTCTAAGGCAATGCGAAGAAGGCAGATGTAAGCCGCGATTGGAATCTTTTTGGATTATAGCCACACTAGTGCACTTGCATCTGTAGTGTTCACATTGCGCTAGGATCTAGAAACTAAGATCAGTCAGTTAAGAAACTTTGTACCTCTATATATAGAATTTAGCAAACTAAGATTGTCGAAATAAATAAATGAATTTGTATACGAATGATGATTGCATAATGGCATAAGTGCTGAGAGTAATGAGGTAAGTGAGAAGCGGTGGTGCATAAAAGGGGTGTTCTTCAACATTCGCCTAGAACACCATGGTTGGGGAGGGAATAGGGGCCAGGCGAATTAACATCTTTATGCCGGCCAGGGTTGAATTGATGAAATATAGGGAAACCACGTGCACTGGTACAACCAAGCTGTTGGGATTTGAGCGTAAGGCTGCGACGAAGAAACGCCCAAGCCCGCGAGTATAGCCGCACACAAATTGACAAGCTACCAGTGTGCAGCGTTGCGGTCAGATCCCATTGACACTGAGAGTAACTGGGATTGCCAGTTTACAGGCCCCATATTATAAATTTTTAACTTTTGTCGGTTTAGCGAGTCCGGAGACATCTGAATGCGCTACCAACCATGCGGAGATGCGACTCAGTGGCAATTTTGGGTAAATGGTTTTGGCGTTCACCGATGAACAACATGGCGGTAAATAATGGCGCTCAACATCCACCTTGTGGTACCGAAAATGGACAACCGACGCCTAGCAAAAACCAGAAATCCAAAAAAAACACGACAAATTAATAAATTTCATTTTCAAAAATAAGTTTTTTAAGTAAAAACTCACATTTTTGGTTGCGTACACTGACCACCAGTTTGTTAAGTTGATATTTGCAATTAACTTCAGCCCCATATAAGCCCCATATATGTATATCTTATGTTTACACTTTTGTCGTCAGAGAAGAAAAAAAAAATCTGTCACTTTAATTAATTTTTTTCTCTCGGTCTGCCATAAACAAATATGTGTAAAACCTCATTAACATTTGAGTAAATTTCATAACAATTTTCGCACATCATCGACTTTAAGCGAACAGTTCTTATACACATTTTGCTTTCAATACGTTCACTCGAAAGAACATTTGCAAGTAAACTTGTGAAAGAGAAAATAATATTCGTAATTACCCTCAAGTGGATGAAAAGAAATATGTTGTAAGAGAACACACTGCTGAATAATTATATTTGAACTTTATGTATCGAGTCGGTTCTTGTGTTAATTAATTTCATAATTATTAAATATGTGAAAAGTGTGGAAATTGTTTACGTGGTAAGTCTGCTAAAGACAAATGTGCTGTTCGTAGAAAGTATAATTATTTTGACAATATTAAAGCTGTTCTTCTCCTTTTTGCTTTTGTGTGATTTTTGCAGGATACTGAAGCAAACTGTAGCTCACAATCTGATGTTTTTTCTGGTAATTGATAAATTTAATCAGTTTTTTTTGAGATAAATGTATTTAAGAATTTTGAGATGAATGTATTCAAGAATGTTTTAATTGCTTATCTGAAATAAATATTTTTCAGATTAATTGCATACGGAACAGCAAAATGAGATTACTTGATCTAGTGTTCGTAAACAATCGATCTTTATGTGAGGTGAATAGGAGTGGCCCTATTTGCATTCCTGAAGATTGTCACCATTCCACGCTATTAATTTCTACACTACACCTTTCCCTAAGAAGAAGCCGGTGCATAAAATAGTAGAATATTTGTATTTTAAGCGTACAGATTTTGGTTTGCTTAATCAGTTACTTTATAATATTAATTGGCCTGAGATTCAAGTGTGTAAAAACGATGAAAATAATTTCGAGCAACTCATAAAACAATTTTACTCAATTTTTAATGATCGTGTTGCGGCTAGTACTCCAGTAATGAGAGAAGTAATGTACAATCGCTCTCCTTGGTTTAATAAAGCATTAGCATATTTAAAAAATAAACGTATTCGACATATATGAACTTTAAAAAAAGTAATAGTTGGGTGGACCGCAGCTCTTGAAAGGTATATTAGCAATATGGAGAACAACATTAAAAGCAATCCAAAGTTTTTTTTTCAACTTTGTAAATGCTAAACATCGAGTATCATCTTATTCTCTGGATTGCCAAAAAACTACTGAGTAGATCTTGGGGCCTAAACCCTAAGATGACGTACTGATTATATAGCCAAATGTTAAGACCCATGGGTCTTAACATTTGGCTGTAGTATGGTGGGGAAAAACCAAACAGGTAACAGCCATATCAAGATGAAAACCACCCCAACAATAGGCATGAAAGCTCTTTTGAACCTAACACCGCTTAACGTACTTGTTTAAAAAGAGGCGGCCGTGCAGGACAACTCAACTTATAAAAGGGAAAAACTTAAGGCAGGAAACCTTATTGGAAATCTTGTAATTGTAAAGGATTTCAGAGATGTAGTCGATACGTCACAAACAAGTGACCTTATAGATCCGTCCCCTTTGCCAGGAAGTTTAAGATCATCTTCCCAACAAGGGAAGAATGGAGCATGAACTCAAAATGGTTGCGGGATGGTTCACAAAAGTGGTACACGGATGGATCCAAAACGCTCCAAGGTGTTGGAGCGGCAATAGAGGGGTCTAGAGCACGCAAATATATAACTCTTAGCAAAGACACCACAATATCCCAAGTGGAACTATGCGCAATAAGGGAAGCGGTTCAAATACTCTCCGATAGGGGACACAAGGGAGTGCTGATAAAAATACTCTTTGATAGCCAATCAGTGCTGAAGGCCCTGAGCAGTTGTGTCTTTACGTCCAAGTTGGTACTGGAACGAACTGGCAAGCCAGAACCAGGTCACCCTGATCTGGTTGCCAGGAAATGAAGGGCATCACGGCAATAAAATGGCTGACATTTAAGCCAAGAAAACAGCAGAGGGGACTTTTATTGGACCCACTCGAACTTTTGGTTTCAATAAAGGGTGGCCTGAATGAGGAGATAAAGAAATGGACGAAGTCCATCGTTGAAAAACATTGGAACGAGACAGCTGGTCTTGCACACTCCAGAAAATTTCTAAACTTTGATAAAGAGAGGGCTGAACGTGCTCAAACAGGTGCACTTACAGGTCATTATAACTGCTACAAGCACCTGCACAGGATGGGCATTTCCAACACAGATATTTGCAGATTCTACGGTGATGAAGAAGACTCAATGGAGCACTTAATCACCCACTGTGAAGCACTGGGACACAGAAGACATAGGCCACTACAAGCATTTATGTTAAGTGAATGCGACTTATTATCACTCCCAATGAAGGAGCTTGTCTGTTTTCTTGACATACTCAACCCATAAAAGCTAACACTTTTGCTAAATTTTTTGCTTCTACATTTTCTGGAAAAACATTTAATTGTTCATCATATCCATATCAAATTTCATCAACGTGGCCAATTTACCTTTTAGATACATCAGCTGTATTGCAAAATCTTAAATCGATAAAAGTTTCATACAAACCCGGCCCCGATGGTATACCGAGCAGTATTTTAAGAAATTGTGCCGAAGCATTAGCCATTCCAAGCCAAGAACAATCCGAAAGCTATAGAATGAGACAATTTGCCACATTAACAACATCCTCAATTATGTCTCAGAGTAATAGAAAATATAGACCATGGGATATAGGTATGTTTTATTCCTTACATCATAATTAAAATCTTAAAATAATTCCCTAAAATATTTTTGTTTTATTTACAATTAATTACCACCAGGTAGCATCGTATAAATTGCAGAAACATATTTACAAGTTGGAAAAATGGCTAGAGCTCTGGAAAATCAGAGTAAATAAACAGAAATGTGTTCAAGTCACATTCACACTTCGTAAGCAGCCTCTACTGCTCTACCATCAAGATTAACAACCGAGTGATCGCGCAAAATAAGAATGAGGTCTGAGGACTAACCTGGAAGTGTCATATTGATGCAAAGTTGACTCAAATTAAATTGAAATCTTTGGAAATTAATTGGCTTATCGGCAGAAATTCGAAATTGAACTTAGATTGCAAACTTTTGCTCTACAACATGATTTTAAAGCCATTATGGTGCTATGGAGTACAACTTTGGGGAACTGCATCCGCATCAAATATTGAAAGAATTCAAAGGTGCCAAAACAGAATTCTTCGTACTATTAGCGCAGCTCCATGGTATGTCAAAAACTCTCGAATACATCAAGACTTAAATGTACCTCTTGTGAAAGATGAATTTTCAATTTATGCGAAAAGATATATCAGCAAACTAAGAGAACACCCGGACCCTCTTGCACGTAACATCCTTAACTTTGGTGGTCACACAAGATTGAAAAGGAGGGATATCCTCGCAGCCACCCGTATTTTATTTCCTATATATGTAATTTTTATATATATTTTATATAAGTGTAATTCATTTGTCTAGCACTGGCTAGACTTAAGATTTGAGTACTTATTGTTAGTTCATTACATATGAAGAGTCAATAAATAATAATAGAATGAGAAGAAAAAAATAAAATAAATTTACAATTAAGATCATGCATTTTGTTTTGGACCACCTTTTACCAATGTCGCCTTAAACCATTTCGATAACATATCCAATGCTGGACTTGAAGATATTTTAATCTTGTATTTGACACGCTTAAATTCGATTGTTCTTTCTTGCTTTCTGTCAGCTTAAAGTCCGGCAAAAAAAAGGCTTAATTGAAAGTATTTGCTAAATAAAGGAAAGTTTGCATTTATACTAGAAAATGAAATATAACAAAGAATTAATAACAAAATTGCTGCTTGGACTGCTTAATAAGTGTTTGCTCCTGTGCCTGGTTTCGAAAAGACAAATTTCCCATTCGTACACAAAATACTTATACATATATACATACATTCAAGTGTATGTATATGAATGTCATAGGAAGGATATAGGAAATTACAAAACTAGCAAATAACAAAGTGTTTTGTTAAGCTGTTGGCTCTCGAATGTCTATTGTTTCAAGTAAATATAATTATATATCTAACACATTAATTAAAGATTGCATTTATTATTTTGCTAAAACAATGACTTTAAATACACCCACAAATATGACCAGATGGTGACATTTCAAAAGTTTCTGAGAACTTAATTTCAAATCTTAATGTAGGTATTGTTGTTAATGTCTTTGGAAATATCAACAAACAAACATATACATATGTACATACATATAAAACAGAAGTTAACAACGAAATATTCAAATAACAGGGTGATATTTCTTAAACTTGGTTTTGCATAAAAACTGAGTCGGAATGAACTTGGCTGAGAGTTGCTCAAACTATCTTCACATATAACACAATATCAAAATGAGATAAGTTCGTTTCCTAGGACAAGTTATGCTCGTATAGATCAATCTGTGCAATCTCCATGTCTCTGTCTCTTATGAGATATTTGTGAGATACGAGTATAGTGGGGTCATTTTATTGCATGTCAAAATCGAGAGGGTGCTTTCATATGGACCTATATGGCTGAAAGCCACGATAATGGAGATTTCGAAACGGTATAGCTTATAGCAAAAACCAATATAGATTTTGAGAAATTCAATTTTAAAGAAAGTGATTTTTACTATATGGACATTTTTTATAAGTCAAAAAAAAAAAAAAAAAAAAAGAAAGTGGCCAAAATCGAGGAGGTGCTTTAATATGGACTTATTTGGCTGAAAGACACGACAATGGAGATTTCAAAATGGTATAGCTAATCTAAGAGCCTGTTTATAAAACACGACTCGTCGATAAAAAGCACTAACTTTGCAACTTTGTTCTGTTTTTGGTTTATACATTGCGACTATTGACGATTTTTGTTAAAAGACGTAACATCTGGCAATATATTTCGGTTTGTAAAACACGATACTTCTCACCATAAGTATCAAAATGCGACACATGAAAAAACATACTCATCTGAAGCAAATGTGGAAAAAGTGCAGCAAATAAAATGAAATTATTATATAACATTGTTATAAATAATAATAAATATATATAATAATAATAAAATAAATAAATGAAATAGGAATACAAATTTGAAGCTGATAATCTAAAATTTCTGTGACATCGTTTTTTATGTAATTAAATGTATTTATATGTGACATATATACAATATATATAACACACATAAAATGCCTATAAAAAACCTTCCCACAAAATATTTAATTTTATTTATACATGCGTTCATAGACGGAAATAGGCCTACGTTGTCTAGAATATGATTAATGGGTTTGTGTATCTTGAAAACAAATGTTTTTTGTATAGAAATTGTGAACAATGGCTATTTTTTGCATGTTTACAACAAAAATGTGTCATAAATGTTTAACGTATACACGAATTTACGTAAGTTGAACGACATGATCAAGTCGACATGATCATTACGTACTCGTCTATGAATTGGCTCCTCGCGAGTGAGCTTAGTCGTATTCTATAAACAGGCTGTAACATAGATATTCTTTTAATTACACTACAGATAACACTTCAAACTCTATAGGGACGTATTAGATATTAAAATATAAAAGTTAAAATAAAAGTTATACGGCCGTATTCATTAAACACTTATTTGACAAATTTTCCATAGAAATTTTTTCAAATAAGAGTCTGAGCACAATGCAACGATAATTTATTGCGGTGCGATTTTTCATACAAATTTGAAGTAAGAAACCGCAGTGCGGAGCGGCATAAAATTAAAATTTATTTTATTTTCATTGCGGACTTTCTCATTCTCTAAATTTTTGACTTTCTTTCTCTTTTCGATGTTGCCATATATTTTGAATAATTGACGATTTTCACAACATTATTGTAAACAAAAAACATGATTTTGAAGTTTATTACTTTTTTTTACTGAAATATAGAAGTTTAAAAAATATATTAACGGAAGAAGAAAAAGTTAAAAAATAAGTTGGAAGTATGACTGTCTTTATAATTTGTATTTGGGAAGTTACAAAAGCTTCCAGTATAAAGAAGATTTTTGGTGCAAAATTAGCAAAGATTTTGTGCAAAGCAAAGATTTGGTGAATTTCTTTCAGTTACCTTCTTTTTTTGCCAGACTTTATTTAATTTTAGCTGAGGAAGCAAAAAAAAAAATTTTTTTTAGAAATTTACGGGATACCTATAAAAAGTGGAAGCTAAAGGAAAATTGGTGCATTAACAAAGTTTCTAGTTCTACATACAATTCAAATGTGGCTTCTACCATACTAACAATTTTTTTAACAGCTATAATTTTTTATTTACTGCCATTACAAAATACGTCAAACAAACCGTAAATATTTTAGAAATTGCTTGCTTCTAATTTTTCGACCTTTTTTTATTTTTTATTTAAATTGTTATTAGTTGTTGAGCTAGTGGTCTTCTTGTTTTGGTAAAAAGTATGGCTTTTATTTTTCAATATTTCGACACTCCGTTATGTGTCTTCTTCAAAAAACAAAAATCCTGAATCCCAATTGCTGATTTCCCAGATAATAATTCACATTAACATAAGAACCTCTGTAGAAGGTAATATATTTACACTTGTTAAAATTAAGCTGCATCAAATTTTTATTACACCAGGTATAAAAGCTCTCCTTCTGTAGTCGATTTTGATCTGAATATTTGTCAATAATTAAAAAGATTTTTACGTCGTCTGCGTACATTAAGACATTAGAAAATTTAATAACTTTAGGGAGATCATTAATAAATAAATGAAAGAGTAAAGCTCCAAGATGATTTCGCTGGGGCACACCGGACGCATGCACTATGCACAAAATACACTCATGAACGCATGAACCAAAATATACTCATACACAAATCGAGGCATGAGCACTTAAATTTACACACATGATCTACGCACTATTGAACATATACGAATTCTGATTTTGCATTGCGATGATTTTCATTCATAATAAGTTCCAGCTCTGTAATTTACCTAATTCTGATTTCATTTATAGCATGTTCACACGCAGACTTATATTGGAGTTTCTCATTCGTGATTCGCGGCCTAATCTTGAACCAACATGATTCGCCATACAAAATTTTGAGAGCACAGCATCTTGGTTCATTTTGAAATTCACTATCAGCTCCAAATTTTATAACAAATAATCGCTAGCTTATCTGGACTAGCACTCAAAAAAATTTAAACAGACATAAAAAGATAATGTGTGAAACTCAAAAGAAATACATTGAACATATAAAAATTGGATACTAAGTGCCTGGTCACACACAGCAACTTTAGTTGGGCAATTCTTGACTTTATAGAAGCTTTCGGTGAGGGGAATAAGAAGGGAAAAAGAATTGCCGATACTCGGCAATTTTCAGCAATTCCTTACTTTTCTCTCATGTATGTATGTGTATGTGCATATACAATGTAGATTGCATGAAACAAAAGGTAGAGAATTGCTCAAGAATTGCCGAAAAAAGTTTTTGTGTGTGGACAAGAAAGCAATTCCAAAAGAAAATTGCTAAAAAGTTCGGTAATTAAAATCGCTGTGTCGGACCTTAGACTTACATAAAAATTTAAATAAAAATTTATAACAAAAAGAAGGGAAATGTTTGCACAAAAATATGAACCCCAAAGTGAAACAAAAACAACCTTGTGAGCACTTGGATTTGCAATTGTGGTTCACAGAGAGAGAGAGAGAGAGAGAGAGATCCAAGTGATTCATATTACTGTCTGAATATGATATTACGATGACTTCTCATATTATTTGATTGTTTACATTTCCTAAGTGTTAAAGATTTTGCTTATTAATTTTGGAGATATTTGCCGTTACTGGGCCACTTTCAAAACTTCAAAGCTTTTAATAAATTTTCCTGCATTTTTCAACCAGTCACACTTATTTACGTATTAAATGTTATTAATCTTAGTTATTAAATTTAATAATAAACAATTGTGTTTTCCTCTCTCTCTCTCTGCTAAATAATCTGGCCTTCAAAGGACAACCTCGTCTTTTAATGCCTTCCAACATTCCGGTTAAAACAATTACGTATGTACATTATTCATCATTTTCTATTATTATAATTATAAAATCTGCACACAAATTTCTAAACGTTCGTTCATATTGTTGTTTGTTTGTTTGTTTGTTCGTATTGTGCAGAATTTGAAATGAAAATGTTAATATTGATTAAATTTCCTTTTAGCTCTCCGCCTGTCTAACAACACAAATAAATAAATAAATTCCATTCATTGGACTCTCCTTTCAATGTTTGCTTAATTTTGTGTGCAAAATTTCCGAGTAAGCATTTGAAATCAAAAAGATTTATAAGTATTTTATAATTACATTTATTCACAAGTTAATTGATTGTTCTTATGTTGTTCAGAATTAATTAATCTCCTTTAGGGCTAAATACTGTTTCATACTTAAAGCTTTAAACACATAGACGACAGCAGACAGCAAGCAGCAATCTGTCAAAAATAAAATACATGTGTTTCATTGCACACGATTATTTTAACGACATCACAGCAGCACGACTTCACAACAGCATTTGCTGCTGCTGCCAACTTAGACTAATTTCTATTTTCGTAAGCAGCGAAAAGTAGATGCAGTGCTGCCACTATAAATATAAATTGGCAGCAATAAAAACTAAAATTTGTTTGAAATATTTAATAGAAATAAACTTCACATAAATAAAATAAACAAATAAATTGATTAGTTTTTACAGTTTTACGTGATATTTTTACGTTTTCAGTCGGTAATTTTAATTTTATTCATGTAAAATATATATGTGGCACCTCTGAAATTTGCATTGTTTAAATACACATAGTGCTGCTGCTGACTTTAAAATAATTATGTTGCTGATGAGACGGTAACTTTTGAAGCTAACTTCATTTGTAGTCGTGACGTTGTGAAGTCTGCTGTCGTTTAAGTGTTTAGAGCTTAAAGAGAAGGCTAAAATTAAATTTCTTTAAAGCAAAAAAGTGCGAATCTAATGCAAGATTTTCGTATAAATTAGTTAGACTGTGACACTTTGTTGTGAGCTGTAGCAGACATTAAAAATAATATTAATATTTAAAAATAATAATAATATGTTTTTGAGTTCATGAAATAATGTCTAGTTTCTACATAAATGAAAATTATTTTAATTACCTAAAACTTGGAAGAAAAGTCGCAAAAAAAAAATTGTAATATTCTTGGCGGTCTAGATAATAATCGGGTTGGAATATGTGGAATAAGAAAACGACTTTAGAATTGCGTTTTACAACAATATTTTGCAATCCAACTTCAAGTTAGAACGTCTGCCGAGAACTCAATCAACATAGAAAAATAAATGGTTTTAGACTTTTCTGCTGGACGTTTTTACTTGTATTCAAAAAACTTGTCACTAGTTAAGTATATGCAAAAATTATATATTAATCATATATGGCCCCATGGAGGTGATTAAACACACAATAGATAAATTGAAATTGAGTTGTCATAAATTAAAACCAATTAATTAAACGCGTGATTTGGGACCAAAGTAACCCATACGTGCTCAACTTTTTTGGAAATTTCCAACACCCCGATTTTGGGGTGCAGTGCAACCAACTTTGGTCACCTGCTTAATAGGTTAGGTAAGGTAAGCAGGCCGCTGGATTCCGTAATATATTATGAGTTCTCCATCTCCCTTGGATCTTACAATCGTTCCTTCGATATCCATGAAGGCTACTAAGGTGTACTTTTTGTATTATTTGGATCATTCGATATGATTGACCTACATAGTTTGGTCGACTATTTATCATTAATACATAAATCCATTATATAAGATAGAGCAGGACACCGACAGAGGAAGTGTGCAACTCTCTTTACATCCTCTTTAACAGAGTCATGAGTCCCTATGTGACAATGTCCGTCAGAATCGGCACAGCAGGATCTTAATAATAGACCTCCTGCTATCGTACCTTAGCCCATGTCAGCCTTTACGTCGTCCCAAAATAAAACTGTTTTTTTTTTTATCGAAGATTGGCACTTATACATTTAAGGTAACGATATGTGCGACAAATTGGATACTAGTGAGTGGTAGCACAGCCGTATAATTTATTTACAAAATATTGCTTAAACAAAAACTTTTCTTATATTTTATACGCTCCATGAGCTAGACCAATTAAACTTTTTTTTCATTTTTTATTTAATTACCACAGATGACCATAAAATCATGTTTTTAGTTTCATAACAGCAACTATTATTAACTCAACTATATTTAACTTTGTTTATTTGTAAACTTTTTGTATAAACCTCTTCGTTAGCCACTATTTATGAATAAAATTAACCAAAAGAACCACAAAAATATACCAAAAATTTATTTACTTTAAAATCAGCATTTAAGCATGTTTAAATGTACATTAAAACGGCAAACTATTTTCATAAAACCACAATTCTATTTACGCAAAATAAATATGAATTAAATACATTGTTTCAATTTTTTTTTCTTTTTTTTTGTATACGTTTCAATTCCTTATTTGATTAATTACCAACGAGGATGGTTTCAATAAATTTTTTTTGTGAGCTTTTTAAAGCAAAAAAGGAAGCAACTAATAGACAGACTGTGAAACCATAACAGCAACTATAGTGGTGAGAAGTAATTAAAGTCCTGTTAAGAACTTATGAAAAAAATGTGAATGTGTCCTTAATCGCAAAGAAAAAGTAATTCAAAATATGGTTCCAGCAACATTAGTATTGTATAAACGCCAAAACATTGTGTATTATTATTAAAAGTACTCTACGTTAAAAGTAATCTCGTATTATCATCTTGATCTTAGGTTTGGTTGTCCAGGCTGCCAGTTTCATGAAACCAGCCTGCTTGGGACCTTTCGTGGTCCCATTGTGTTGCTTGAGGGAGGAGTGCTGCCTATGAGATTTACACTTCTCCCAACGGTTCAGATCCAAACCAACCATATAGCCGGGTAAAGGAAACCACTTTACGATATATCTTCTAACCCGTGCAGCACCGGTCCATCTAGATACAACGCTCTCATAGAACAGAGAGCCCGGCACCGACAAAGGAAGTGCTCAACACTATTTTGCTCATCCTCGTTCCTACAACTTCTACAGAAATCATTAAATGGAAGATTTAACTTCAATCAAACCTCAAGGAAGCCACAAAACATTTATTGTGTTGGACTTCCGAAACCCTAAAAAAGTGTTAATTAACAGTAATGAGCTGAAACTCTTGGGAACCAACAGCATGATTATGCTTAAAGCATTCAAATTTGTGCAATTTCTTCTTCTGGTGGTTGTTTGTGAGTTTTTCAATGTTTCTTATACGGACTTTTTTTCTTATATTATCTTGGACCAGTATTTAGGGGATGACTTCTGCATTTGTAGTGCATTGCACTGCAATTAGGAAAAAATGTTGTGCGGAGAAGGAAGATGGGAGTAATGTTTTTGGACGTTTGATCTGAACCTATAAAAATCAACACAGAAAGAGCAAAGTAAACGCCATGATAGCATTTATTACTACTTGTTTACATACAGTGAATGCCAACCAATGAAATGTTTATGCATTTAATATCATTGTTTTACTTCCTGTGGGAAAGAAACCCACAAGAAAAACTACAGGTCAGGACTTATTTCATAGGAGCTTTAGGCATTTTTGAAAGATATTCTCAAACATTCGTCTTTATATTCCAACAATCTAAATAAATTATTTGGAATTTAAAAGGAAAACTGTTTTCGTAATACCTGTCAAAACACAAAAACAAGTTTTTTTATTTAAACACGTCCAGTGCGAATTCATACTAGGTACATGCAAGAGCAATAAATACAACACTACAAAAAATAAATCTTTTTCAAATGTCAAGGGAAAAATATAAACACAAAAAGGAATTAAAAAAAAACTTTTAATTGTTCCGTAAAAATTAAAGTCTCAGATCATAGAGCTTAAGCTATGTACACACGGTTGTCAGATGTAACAATATTGTAAGATCTGGCAACATGCTGACAATGTAGTGACAATAAAAAATTGTCCCGCAGAAGTAAATTGTGTGTTCAGACGATCGTAAGAAAATCTTACAATTTCATTGTCAGACTATTATGGTCTGACAAATAATTCATCTGACAACAAAAATTTCTAGTTCACACGGTTGTCAGATTGTTAGATGAAATAAATTGCCAGATATGTTGTAAAGCATTGTTTATCAACAACGATCTGTTTGGCAGTGTTGCCCATCAAACTTTTTCCTGACAATGATTGTCGTCTTACAATTGATTGACAATGGTTTTTCTGACAACGTTGTAAGTTAAAAATTGGCAGTTCACACAATTGTAATACATTTTCAAACAATTTTACTGGCAATATTGTAAGATCTGACAACAGTGTGTACGTTTTAGAAAGGTGAAAATGTCTTGCCGGATTGGTGAGGACTCTGCATCATATCTGGCGCTCTAGATACAATACATAATTTAAAAAATTGTTCTAAAAATTTTTTTTCCATTGACATCTGAAACGGATTAAAATGAAAAAAAGGTATAAGCTGTGTTGTCAATTTCATCTGTTATGAATTCGCCTTGTACATGTCTCTACTTTTCTTAACACCTTTAAAAAATTTCTACTGGCTCCTATGAAATGTCGACATATAGACAGCTGGGAAACATAGAAAACAAGCTGTTTATAATTTTTTGGTTGATACCAATGTTAGAAGCTAATATAGTGAATAAAACCCGATTGTTTGAATTTTCGTTCTCTTTCAAAAAACAACTCGTAGCTACCAACGGTTGTTCATTTGTTTGGAAGGTGTAAGGAAAAATAAAGACGTGTGCAAAAGAAGAAGCTTGTTTTTTGTGTTTTGACATTTATTATTGAAACATTTTTTTTTTAATTTTCAATAATTTAGTTAGATTGTTGGAATATAAAGTTGAATGCTGGAGAATATCTTTAAAAAATTTCCAAAGTCTACTGATGATTTGCGTAGCTCCTATGAAATGTTGGGGAAACATAGAAAACAAGCCATTTATAATTACAACATTAATTTAGCAAATAAAGTGGTTAATAGAATTGCTGAGGAAACTGTGGCGGAATAAAAATATTACTCGTTTCTCATTTTTATTTTCCAACACAAATCTACCACTACTTATTCCAAAATATGATGTCGAAGATGAAGTTTCTGGTAAAACATACCAGGCCATATAACATATTTCTCCTGTTAAATATTAGATAACTACCTTAAAATAGCTAATTAAAAAAACTTAGAATCTATATTTCAATATTTTGTCTTCATAGCAAAAGCTATATTATCAGCCGAATGTGTCGCCAGAAACAATTGTCAGATTTGGCAACCTTCACAACAAAACGTAACCAGCCTCGTTAACTTATTTATAATTCTAGCACTAACTAAAATCAATTATGCCACAGACAAGAGCATTGCAAAGCCCAAAAAAAAAATATTGTTTATGTGTTTGTGTGGTTTTCTTTATTGTGGACAAATTTTGAATTTATTAAAAACAATTTTGTGGTATTAAAACTGTTGGCTAGCTGTCTGACTAGTTGGCGTTGTAGTTTCAAAATTTGTGTCCAATTAAACATAATTAAAACATGTTCTGCATAATATGGCTTTATGGCAACCGAAGAAAATAGAATGGCTTTTTAAGTGATAACAAAATGTAGTGAAATAAGCTATAAGCTGAATAAATTGACATACTTATAAATTTAGTACTAAGCTATTGGATGCAGCATTGAATTCAAATATTATCTATTAAAGTTCGATAAAAAAAAGTAGGCAAACACTGCGTATATAAAATATAACAGATAGACTTAGAAAAGTAATTGAAGAACAGCTATTAACCAAATTCTATTAGACTTGTCACAAAGCATAACTCCATTCGAAAGCGGAAAACAATCAGTTTTTGGTTTGTCAAACAGCGAAAAACTGAAACATTTTGTCGGAATGAAATCATTTTTAAAAGAAAGTATTAAGTAAATTCCGTTAATCCCGAACCAAAATACGAATACAATTCCGTGTTCAAACGGAATGTCAGAGAGATGGCTGTATAAATTAATACAGGATGTGTTTTGGAGATACACAAATTTAAACCGCAATAAGTTAGGGATATATATATTTTTTTAAATCAATGAAACGGGGTTTTCATTACACGAAAAATTGCAATGCGCTAATATCTAAGTGAACTTTCGGTCATTTTATGTAATTTGAATGCAAATTTTTACAAACTTTTCGCAGCATTTGATCCTAGTCTATACTATGAAGCACTTTCTGAAAAACATTTCTAAATTATCTTTCGAAACTGCCACTTGTGTTCACACTGAAGTTTTTGTTTGAGTTTCTTTTGCTTGAAAAGCTCACACCGGTCGTAACTTTTGTCATAAGTAGTTACATATATGAACAAACATTTTGCTGAATATATAGACAAATTAAGAGATAGATAGATAGCAGTATTGCAAATATAAATGAAAGGCGAAGCTTACAGAATTGGTGGGTCAAAGTTCCTTAAGAGCATCAGCCCTTAAACCAACTTAAACTAACAACTAGAAGTATCTGTTGCAAGACAATGGCACCTATGAGAATTTAGCTCTTGAAAACCTGTAGTGCACCAAAGTTATCGCAACTAATTCCCCTTTCAACGATTTTAGGTTTAAACAGCAGCCAGAACAAGTTAGTGAAGATATAAGCACCTCAACAAGAGAGAACTGTGTATCTTTTGATCTAAGCACACTTTTTTGGGCATTTCATAGGTTTGACAAGCTAATTTGCAGAAGAGTGTGGATCTTATATTGTCATGGTTGATACAGATTTTTATAACCTGCCTTAGGTAGTCCTGCTAACCGGAATTATGGTCTTTATTCTGAAATAGGAGAAGACTTCACATGCCACTCCGAAGGTTTTCAGACCCATAAGTCTTGTTTAAAACACTTCAACGCATAGTTGATAGTCAATAAATCCAGATCATTTATCAATCTATCTCTCAATAGGTCTATATCAATGGTAAACCTGTTGACTGCGCTGCAGAAGGAATATGAATTAGTATCCTTCCTTGATTTAGAGGGAGCACTCAATAATGTGATATTAATGATCATAATCATCGCCTTGGAGACACTGAACGTTTAGATGATTGTGAGCTTAAACAGAATCTATTGAGAGATTTACAATTGGTATTGAGGTGACTTTGTCAAGTAAGTATCCATATTCATAGCAACTGAGCTCTGCAGCATTGCTCATAGACGAATGCTGCTTGAATAGTGGACTAAGTGTGAATCCAGAGAAAACGGAGCTTGTTCTCTTCACTCAGAGATACAAGACTCCATGAATGTCTACCAACCGTAAGGGGGGTTGTGTTGACGCTGTCAGATAATGTGAAATATCTAGGTATCTATCTTGATTCCAAACAATCCTGAATGTCCAGTTAATGAGGCGGTTGCCTTATTATTATGTAGGAGGGTCGACAAAGGGAATAAATCTCTGGAATTCCTTGGGGAAAGCCACCTACTGCAAAATCATAAAGACTATAATGCACACATCTGTTTTGATGATGACTGGTGCTTTCGACACCAAGCCATCAAAAGCATTTTTCACTATGCTGAACTGGCTGCCGGCCAATCGCTTAGTGAATTAAATAACCATGAATTCAGTGATCAGGCTATGATAAAGCGGGACGTGGGATGAGAAAGCGTGAGGTCGTGCCTCAATTATGAGAATAATAGTGATTCTTCTGAGGAATATTTACTACTGCTTACCGGCTCTTCTGAAAGCCGAGGGGACATTCGAATTTGCAGTAATGGTAAGGCTTTCTTGAATGCACTACACTAGTGCATTTACGAAGGTGTTTACGACATCCAGGTTCATTCGTGAATGCTGGATATCATGAAACGAGATAGCGATTTATTCGAACCTGGAACTTTTCTTACGAGGCCACAGCGAATCGTGGAAATGTGGTAGCGAACGAACAGGCCAAAGGTCGGGGTCTGGCTACAACAAGTGGATGTAGATGAGATGGTTGGGATACCACTAAAGAGCTGTAAGAAACACGCCATATTGTAGAGAGCGCACAAGACACAAGGTCCAGTGATTTTACCTGTCGAGTATCAAGGCTGACATGGCTTAAGTACGATAATAGGATGGCTATTATCGTTAGAGGCGTGCTCCGGTGGAGTTTGCATTCTACTGCTACGGTCCTGACGAGATATTGCCACATAGCTAAGCATAGGGACGCGTGCGAGAAGATTAAATCTTGCATTTAATGGTTTCTGGTGGGGTTGTAGGGACGTGGAGGAGTAGAGAATATAGAAAACTTCTTCTATGGGTGTCCAGCTCTTTAGTATATATAAGGGCTTTGTATGTAGGCAGACCGATGCTTTACCATTTGCCAGATATATCAGAATGTGATGATGGTGGATTGGACTTTTTCATTCGATTTTCGGGTTGGTTCTGAACTGGACTAGTGGTATGTAGCTCTCACTGTCATGTAACACAATGGGGTCGGATCGAACCCAAGTGCGTTTGCCTTTCAAAGGCTGGCGGGTTGTTAAACCAAATATAACCTTAACCATGATCAGAGTCGTAATAGTGTGCAAGCAAAACCTGCCAGGTTCTTTGTCGATACCGTTCTGCCAATTAATCTTTGGAAGTCCAACACAATATAAGTTATGTGGCTTCCTATAGTTTTATTTGCTACAAAAAACGAGGACTTTCTACCCCTTATCTTTGCGAAAAATAAGATTGCTTAACAGTAAATATCCTTTAATGTACACTCAAAGAAAAAAGCATCTTCATTTTGATGACGGCGGGTCATCAGAATTGTGACATCAATAATATGTAAATAGTCATCAGTAATATGAAAACTGACATCACTCTCAACAACAAAAGTCATCAGACAATTTTGTCATACATTGAGTATCATCAATGCTACAACTGTGGTGACATCAATGCAATGATACATTTTATTAATAAGTATAATACATATAATTTGTCAAAATTTATTATAAAAAAAGCCTACAAAGTGTTATAATATTTTATATTTATTGTTGAAAAGGAATTAGGTTGTTAAAATTATTATTTTTAAATTTATATTAATTTTTAAGAAGTAGAAAAAAAATGCATCATATTAATGACATTTAGTCATCATCTGCGACGTTAGTTACATAAATATAATGACAGCGTAGAGAGTAAAATAAAAAGAAGAACTACGAAGCAAAGAAAGCGAATATTGCCTCATACACAGCATACATATACAATTAAAATATGATAATACGCCACACAGACATTGTATTGATGGCAGGAAGTCATCAAAAGTATTATTTAATTCTCATTGATTTCTTTCAGATGGTAGAATATAAAGTTATGTGTTTGAAATCAGAAAATATAACCGGAGGTTAATATTGATGATGTCGTCACGAAATTTACTTCCAAATCAATAAAATTTATAATTGGTCTGATGTTAGTGCGCCATTCTACTGATTGATTACATGCTCCCATCAAATGTATTCCGATAAAGCATCCCCATGATGTCAGCGTGACATTTCATTGATGAAATATTTGGCATAATTGCCGCTATTGATAATTAGAGCAACTGATGTAATGGTTGACATCACAGCAATGACAAGTGTCATGGGGTCAAAAATGATGACATTTGGCATTGCATTGATGTTAAAATACATCATAGTTATGACAGGTTTTCTATGAGTGTATTGTATATGATTATTTATTCACTGTTCAGACAAGTTAATAGAAGAATAAAGCCAATTAGATATTTCTTCAATATAAAAATGGTTTATTTATGATTAATGTCATTATTAAGCGTTTGTGAATACTGATTTATGGAAATTTTTTTATTTTTGGCTTATTAAGCTGTTTATAGCTTTCATGTTTACCACAATAAGGTTACAACACAATATTAGTTTAATATAGTTTATTTATGGTCTAATATATAAATAAATTTGAGTACAAAAAATATGATGAAGTTATAAGCTGTTTATAGAACACATTTGAGCGTTTTTTGTAGAAAATTTGTAAACTTTTCTAGACGTTCAATCGTTTATTAATATACAAAGTAACTTGAAATTTTTATATTGTTGTTCGTTATTTTGTAACATTTTGCTAATTTCTTGTACTTCAAATAAGATTTATGTCATTTATTTTAATCTTCTAGATACATCTAAAGGACAGAAGTATTTTATTACACTTTATTTCTGAAGTTAATCATGGTACGAGTACATATGATATTTATTTTCCCATTTTCCCCTGGTGTCGTCTGAAGCTTTAGCACACTGACCAAGTGTAAATAACTTTGTCGGCAATACAAAGTGATGAATGAAAGGGAATCAGAAAATTAAACAAAATGAAATAAATAGATGACACATTGATGTTAAAAGCTTTTATTGAAATGGCTACTTAGTGTTGGTATAGAGTAAACGAAAAATATTCTTACAAGTATTTTTCAAGATTTTCAGTTACATCATTTAAAGCTAGCGTAAATACAGCAGTGAATCCTAAACATTTTTGTAGGATATATTATGCCGGCTCACTGTTATCTGCTTAGCTTTACATCGGAACACATAAAACGTTTGGTTGAAGAAAAGTCTGGCTAAACAAAAATATTTTTATTTGTATACCAAACACTCATTGATGGGTACAAATAGTTTTTTGTTTTCAAGTGCAATCAACATGTGGCATTAAATGGATATACGAGTACTGATGATGTACAAAATTGTTATTTGTTAGCCTTTTTCATTTTACTTGCAAAAGGGTGTTCTGAAAAATACAATTTTTTCGTTTTTTAAAGTGGGGGATAAAATTAAAAACAAAATAATAAAAATTAGTCATTTAAATCATATACTGCCACGAAGAAAATGTGATGAAAATATCTGTTTACTAATATGCAGTTCTGACGCATACCTTTATTGAGATTGTCGCAATTAACACCTTAATTTGGCTAAAAGTCCAAAAATTCAATTAATTTATTGCACAATTAGCAAAAAACTTTTAAAAAATTAAGTAAAGTTTGAAAAACCCTGCTATTGCAGGTGAGTTTAGTGAGCCAATCACTCTAAAGTCTATAAAAAGTAAATTAATTCACAGAATAAGGCAGTAAAAACACATTCAGTTTTACAAAACTATTTAAAACTCTTATATATTTTTTATTATAACGAGTGATTTTTTTTTGCTATTATCTTTTTGGCCACACTAGTTTTGACAGCTCGCGCACGTTTTGTATCTTGTGTCACTGTCAAACATCTTCAGTTTGGTCTATAATTTATTCATGAATCGTCTTACAAACGAACAACGCTTGCAAATTATTGAATTTTATTACCGAAATGCGTGCTCTGTTAAGAAAGTTCATCGCGCGCTTCTTCCATTTTATGGTCAGTTTAATCGACCTACTGAGGCTTCTATTCGGGCTATTGTAAAAAAATTTCGCACCAAATTTACATTGTTGGACATTAAACCACCAATACGCTTCGCGAGTGCGAACTGATGAAAATATCGCAGCCGTATCGGCCAGTGTTGGTGATGACCGTGAATTATCGATTCGGCGCCGTTCGCAGCAATTGGGCCTCTGTTACTCCACTACGTGGAAAATTTTGCGGAAGGATTTGGGTGTGAAGCCTTATAAGATACAGCTTGTGCAAGAATTGAAGCCAAACGACCTACCACAACGCCAAATTTTTGGTGAATGGGCTCTTGAAAAGTTAGATGAAGATCCACTTTTTTATCGAAGAATTGTGTTCAGCGACGAGGCTCATTTCTGGTTGAATGGATACGTGAACAAGCAAAACTGCCGTATTTGGAGTGAAGAGCAGCCAGAAGCATTGCAAGAGCTACCAATGCATCCACAAAAAACAACCGTTTGATGCGGATTATGGGCTGGCGGCATCATTGGGCCGTATTTCTTCAAAGATGATGCGAATCACAACGTTACTGTGAATGGTGAGCGCTACCGTGCGATGATAACAAACTTTTTTTTGCCCAAAATGGAAGAGCTTGACTTACATGACATGTGGTTTCAGCAAGACGGTGCCACATGCCACACACTACGCGAAACAATGGACCAATTGAGAGGCGAGTTCGGTGAGCAGTTTATTTCACGCTTGGGACCAGTCAATTGGCCGCCCAGATCGTGCGATTTAACGCCTCTAGACTATTTTTTGTGAGGCTAATGTCTATGGCGACAAGCCCACTTCGATTGACGCACTGGAAGCGTCACGAATAATGTTGGCAATGTTGCCAACATTATTCGTGAGATACCGGCCGAAAGAGCGGCCAACATTTGCATGAAATAATCTTCAAACATTTAATTATATCGACCCAACTATCGATCCAAATAAATATTTCATGCATTTTTTTGAATTTTTTTTTTATTTTAATTTCCGATAGTTCTTATAAAATCACCCATTATAAAGCTTTTTTGGAATTAAACGTAGATCAAACTATTTGCGACAATTATATGTTTTTATTGTAGAGTAACAATCTCTAACTAAAAGAGGAGTTTTTCTCGTTTTTGCATATTTACAGACGCAAATGTTTATGGTTAAAAAAAATATTTCTCTTTTCAGCTCTCATATGCTAATTAAGTAAGCTAAATTTTATGTTACACATTTTTATCACACCTAATTTAATGTACACGCACATTAAACAGCTGCTAGACTGTAATAGAAAGTATCACGAAAACAGTTTAAATAAGTTACTACGCATTATTTTTTATTCAAATAAGAATATTATATTGTATGCACAACAAAATATTTATGGTTTCTTGTTATTTTTATTTATTGTTTAAAACAAACAACCCTTTGTGAAACTCCATCGTACAACTTGTTTGATGCTTTGTTGAACCGCACGTGTAGACACATATATACACACTCAGATGCAGTTTGTCAATTAACGTGACATATTGTTCGCACTTTTTTTCTAACTCGTGGCAAGAAGTATACTTCGGTTGTTTGTTGTATATTTATTTTCTCATACAAAGTAAAACAATTATGTTAGAGTCATAAGCACTGGCATTTATAGACATTAATTTTATATAAAAACTAACAAGAAGGATTGAAAAACTCACAAACAATTACAAGCAGATGAAGTTTCAAAAGTTTGTATGCTTTAAGTGTATCCGTTCATAAAGCTGAAAACACAAACAAAATGTATTGTTAAGAAGAATTTTTATCATATCGAACCCAGTGTGCAGCTCTTGATCTGCTTGTTAAAAATGTACAACACACACATTCACCCAAACAAGTAAAACTAAAAACATAATGCACAAAGAAACAAACATACATGATTTAAGTTAGGTAAAATTTCAAGTAAATCAACTACTGATCAACTGATGTTGTTGTACTTCTTGTATTCTTGGCATTCCTTTTATTATTGTTTGTTGTTGTGACTTGCTTATAGCTCGCAAGCATGTGTATATAGTATGTATGTGAGAAAGAAATACATTTGTACATTATAAACGACTAGAAAAATCATGTCGTTTGTAGAAACTAATAAAGAAGTTTAAATAGCAGCCAGGTCAGCAGCAGTCAATTAGTTTATTTTTAAACTTTGTGCAAGACAGTCATAAGTCTTAATTTTAACAATTTTCTCGGCTATGTGCACCATAAGCTTCTCGATTTACATGAAGGTTTTTGACAGAACGCTGATTTTCTTAGATAATACCGTTGAACAACTTGAAGATGCCGGGTTGGAGACTTGCACCATTCATGTTAATTTGCTAAACGATACAGAAAAAAGCGTAGGAAAAATAAAACCACACGATACAGCACCCGTTAACAAGCAAATAAGTATAGCAATGATTTTACAAATCAGGATAAGAGACAAGCACAATATTGACTTGACAAAAGCTCAACAATAACCAGATCAAAGTATTACAATTCAGATAATCTAGTATAATTTGCACTATTTTGTAATTTTTAAGCAAACCAGTAAAATTTAATTAAAAAACTTAAAAGTGGTTACATGTACATATGTGGAAGAAGTAGAAAAATTTTATGTGACAATAAAATATTTAAACTTAAGGTTTTTTAAAATCAATTAAGGTTGTTTTTGGCAAAGAGCATGTTTTGTTTCTAATAATTGATTTTAATGATTAACAGAAAAAGTCTGCGATATGTAGGGTGTCCTAGAGCTCAACGTCAAGCCTAAATAGGATGACAAGATTGATTGTAACCATCATAAGAAAAATCAGGAAAAAAATCTAAAAATGCTCTTAAATTTACAGGTCTGTTCTGAAAATCCCTTTTTGTCAAAGTGGTTTCAAGTCACGCAAAAGGTGTTCTGCATACAGATAATATAGCAATCACGTGATTTTAAACCGGTCAGCCAAATGGCTGGCTTTTTGATATCACTTGGTTATTTTCTCTTTCTCTTTCTTAATAAAACTATTTATATGTATCTAAAATTATGTGTTGTTGGTCCATTTTTGTAATCAAATTAAGTTTTATTCACACGGAAACCTAAAATTATAAACATAATTAGTAAAATTATAAAGACGCTGCTTGTTTTGTGAGAAATTGCTTTGCTTTGCTTAGTCCGCTTTTAGGGTTTGGAAATTGAAAGACAGACAGTTTTCTCATTCTGCTTTGAACTTGACGAAACCTTTTAGAGTTTCGAAATTAATAGAGGAACAGAAATTTTTCGTTTCTCTTTTCTTTCTCTTTTGTTGTTGTTGTTTTTAAAGCACAGCTAGTGTGTTGTGTATGAAGTTGATGTTGATATGAGAATAATAATATGAAGCAACAACATGAAAAAATGCGAAGAGAGGCAACTTCAAACGTAAAATGTCTTAAAATGTCCGGTACAGTAGAGGTTTACGGCACACTCTTCCTCTTTAATACATCGCCAACAAACTTCGTTTGTCTCTCCATTAGTTTCTCAACTGTGAAAGTGGACTTACCAATGGTCGTGATTTGAATTTTCTCTTTAGCAGTCAGCTGGCTTTTTTTTCGAAAATATATTTTGAGGCTGCCAGTCGTTACTTTTGTGAAAATTAAAAAAAGATAGTACAAAATGCAAGCAAATTTCGGCAATAACAACAGTGGCAACTTCGTTATTTTTGTATTATCTTTTTACCTAGTGTCTACAACTGCGATTAACTCTGACATAATATCTGAGAAATATCGCCTCGTGATTAAGTCTTTACAAAATGGCGAGGGCGGTAGAACGTTTTTTGACAACCAAACTTTTATTACGTAACTCTAATTATTTTTTACGGTGTTTAAATGGTGCTGCCAGATTACACGCAATTCATTATGGCGATTTTGGGAGTTGCGTTAACAGTCATAGTTTTCTTCCGCAAATTCTTGTACTAATATGTACAAAGACTATTAGCGTTTCCACCATTACATCAGTCATTAATTTATATACGACAGCTACGAGTATTAGTCAAACTTTTCCTATATTCTGTTTGTTGTTAATGCGATAATTGAATTTGCAAATATCGACAAATAAGTCCAACATAATCTTATTTAATACACTCACTCATAAACATATTAAAGAATTTTTAGAAAAAAAAAGATGTATAAAAATACAAATACTAAAACAAACACAAACACAAATAACGTCTCATGTTGCACTCTAAATAACGATACTTTACCTTGTAGTCAAAACACTTAACAAGTTTATAAGTTAAGTATCCATTCCTGCCATTATTTGTGCAAATATACACACACACTCCTACAAAAACACACACACATACTCTATATCATATACCAGTCGTTATGCAGCTGTATGATTGCATAAATCCATGCCAAATAAAATGTTCAAATTTATAACCACAAATACAACAACAAAAATAAAAAAATAAAGAAAATCCAGGTAACTTAGCAAGCAAAAGGAAATTAAAACAAACAAACAAACGGGATGTATGTACATGCTCATATATGTATATGTATTTGTATCTTTTGCCATATACACGAAGAAAAATAATATATATTTGGTATGGTGGAGATGCTAAACCTCTAAGAAATCAGGTATTATTATTGAGTTATATAAATCTAGATCATCATTGTGGTGGTGCGTGTACGAACAAAAAAAAGTAAAACACTGACTGCTATCCAATTGGCGGTAGTTTCAGCAATAACAAAGGTCGCTGCTCAAACCGAGTTGTTACGCGAACTTATTGTGGTGCCACTGGATAGCTCTCAACTGCTGTTGAAGGCAAATACCCCGGGGAAGCAGGTTTAGCATTGGCGTACAGCAAACCAAATCACTTTGTTTTCTGGGTCATATAGAGGAAGGAGTCCCTCGTTTGTTTTAGCGATAAAAACTTTTGCTGTACAACTCAAGGCTAAAGTCAATATGGTGTTATGGGATTCAATTATGGGGCACAGCCTCGGCATCCAACGTTGAAAAAATTCAAAGAAGTCAAAATAGAATTCTCCGTAGAATTACAAATGCTCCATGGTACGTTAAAAACTCAAGAATCCGTACCTTTTGTGAAATCTGAACTTGTGAAGTGCGCAACAAGATATATTAACAAAATTGAATTACATCCAAATCCTCTTGCAGTTAATATTCTTAACTTTGGTGGTCATACCCGTCTCAGAAGGAGGGATACTTTGGCTGCTATTAGAGCTCTAAGCAGATGACTGAATTCTGAAGTAAATTTCGCATAAAAATAAATTTTTGTTTTTACTCAGAATTTTTCTTTTTTAGTATTAAGACTTAAATACTTATTGTCATAACATTTTTTATGTAGATTCAATAAATAAAGTTAAAAAAAAATAAATAAAAACTTGAGGAAGCCGCATTACTTATGTTGGTTTGGACGACCAATGTTAAAATTGGTAAAATGGGGATCAAGGCATAACCCCGGATGTTATGCGTTACAGATCTCTCGGTACTGATCATGGTTGAGGTACCTGCTTCGGCTGAAACGTTCTGGCTGTGGCTTAAACCTAAAATCACAAGAACGGGTATTAGTTTTCCTGATAACTTTGGTGTATGAAGGTTTTCGGGGACTAATAATCCACCGAGGTGCTGTTGTCTTGCAACAGAAACCTGTACTATAAGGTAATGGTTAGACGGGTGAATTGCTCAAGGGCTGATGTTCTTAATGGATTTCGACCTACTCATTAAGCCTAGTCTTCTATTGAATGTTAGGAAATTGCGTACAGGGGTGTTTATATGGCTACAAATTTGTGGCAAAAATTGCGACCTGTGTGAGTCTAGAAATCGAAAACGATATGGTTTTAATGACTTTGGGCTGACACTTGCAGAGTTCTGTTACCTCAATACACATGAGTGTTATCATTTGGAATTGGTTTTAACGCTAATGGAGGCACTTGCAGACTCCGACTCTCTTAAACCTGACTAGTATTTACGCTCATACAAAATCAAAATGTTACCACCCGATAAAAAATAAACTTAGCCATTGTTTTGAATTCAGTAGTAGATGTTATTACATGTGGACCTGAAAATAGAGTTCACGAATTTAAAGAAAAAAATATATACAATTAAGTTTTTTATTCGCTATTTAAGCTTCTAACATTTATACCAGTAAAAAATTATAAATAGCTTATTGTTGTTTGCCAGCTATCTTTATGTCGACATTTCATAGGAACTACCCTAATCATCAGTAGACTTTGGAAATTTTTTTTGGAAAGATGTTCTCATTTTTTCGATACTTTCAAAAAGCAAATCGTAGCAACCAACGGTTGTTCATTTGTTTGAAAGGTGTAAAGAAATGTTAGAGACGTTTATAAATAGAAAAGCTTGTTTTTTGTGTTTTGGCGGATATTATCAGAGCATTTTTCTTTTTAAATTCTCAGCAATTTATTTGGATTGTTGGGATATAAAGTTGAATGTTTGAGAACATCTTTCAAAAATTTCCAAAGTCTACTGATGATTAGGGTAGTTCCTATGAAATGTCGACATAGATAGATAGCTGGGAAACATAGAAAACAAGCTATTTATAATTTTTTATTGGAAAAACATGTATTTTATGTATAGAAATTTTTATTGGAAAAAAATTTTTAAAACAAATATAATTATTTGTAAAACAGCGAACATATTTGTTGGAAATCAACAGTTTCACTAGAGAATGTGGCAGAGTTAGTTTCATATGTTTTTCATCAAATAGTTTACCAAATCAGCATGAGTGCGGCCGAAAAAAGCGATTTTGCTGAACGAAAGACTTCTGCCGCAAAGAAGCTTTTTTGTCCCATATTGAAATAAGACGTTGTTCGTTGGATTAGCACATATTTTTACTTATGCTAATGTTACAAAATTCTGCCAAGAAACATTGTCTTTGCAGCTTCTAGAACAGCCAACATGTAACGATGGAATTTAAAAAACCTAATCTATAAATTTTTCTCATGAATAAAAGTTAATCAAAGACGACAACATACTGTTTGTGACGGCAATGAGCACAGTTGTGGATTTAATAATGACATAAAAATATTCCAAAAGTGGCTTTTCTTTACGTGTACTATATTTATTTATGGCACCGAGTACATGGAGAAAGTAAAGTTGGATAGACAATTGAACATGTAATAACAACATTTATTACCAACACATCGTTAAATGTTAAACAAACAGTAGTGCAAACTTTCATACACGCTCGTTCGTATCGGTACAAACAATTGTGTGTGTGTGTGTGTATGTGTGTGGGATTGTAAATGCGAGTGTGTATTTGCTGAAAATAAATTTTATAAATTCGCACAACCAAACAAATGTTAATTTATCACAGCAGTGATTTACTGTTAAGTTTTATTATTTATTTATGCATATGTTATGTGGGTTAAACTGGGCTAAATGTAACAGTGGCTTCTCTATGGTGAGATACATTCGATTTGAAAAAAAAACTTAAACAAAACAAATCATGCTATTAGTTTTTATTAGGTAATATTATATTTCTATTAGATTTAATGGCTAATACTATTTTTTTGAACAAGTTAATAATTTTATGGGGCATTTCGAATCAGGTATAGTGTGAGTCTTTTATACTGCTGACTTGAAAATGGATGTCGTGAATTGTACAACATTAATAAATTAAAGCATTGAGTTTGCTAGATACATTTTTGGTACTAAGAGAAATTGAAGCGTGTTAAGATATATAGCACAAATAAATAATTAGGGAATCCATACTGTAGTCATAAAGTCCATAAGTCTTATAATATTAAACAAAAAAAAAAAATATATATGTATATGACATATGCATTAGTGCATGCAGTCATAATTTAGAGTGCTATTTAGTGGCGAAAAATCAAAAACGCAGATTTAAATTGCTATTACTTTATTTCGTTTGAACCCGTCAAATGTATCATTTGATAACCTACTAAAATGTTGAGTTCTTCTTTTACTGCATCAAATTGTTTATATCAATCATCCCGGCAACCTCTTTGATTAATAAGGCAGCTTCTGAGAAACATTTTTTAAAACCTCTGTATGTTCTTACTCTTCATGTTGCCTATTAACACACAAACAAACGACCGCAAATGCTGCTTCATCTGTACTCATGGATGATATAAATATTGAGGAATCGGATGCTCTTGATGTTCTTGGAATGAAGATAGAGTGTGATGTTCGCTGGACTGAACACATTTTTCATATCTCTAAAGAAGCATTCAAGTGCCTCTGTTTTTGAAACGGTGTAAGATGTACTTCACTCCATCCGGCCTCCTTATTATTTATACCAACTTCATCCGACCGAAAATGGAATACAACTCTCATGTTTGAGACGGTGCCTCAAAGTCTATTTTAGGGTTACTCGACCGTGTGCAGGAGAGGGCGAGGAAGCTTATCGGTGACAGTAGGGCATCCAACTCTATTGACTCACTGGAGCATCGTCGCAGTGTGGGGTGCGTTACTCTGTTCTATCGTTACTACAATGGATTTTGCTCTGACGAGATTAGGGATCTTGTTCCCGAAACTCGCACATTTTTACGTAGCACGCGCTCATCGTCTAGAGCTCATCCATTTGTGGTCGATTGCCCGGGGAATCGCACTACGCATTACAGAGAGAATTCGTTTTTCAGCCGTACGCTTCGTCTGTGGAATAAGTTGCCTGCAGACGTGTTTCCTGTCTGTTATAACGTTGGAAGGTTCAAGCCAAATGTTCACAAACACTACTCCCTCTTTCCCCCTCCTCACAACCTATTTTCCTAGTTCTGGTACAATGCACTGCATATGTAGGGGTTATCCCCTAAGTACTGGTCCAATATAAAAAAAAAAAAAAAGATGAGTTATAAAGCTTCATACACACGGTTGTCAGATCTTACAATATTGTCAGTAAAATTGTCTGAAAATGTATTGCAATCGTCTGAACTGCTAATTTTTAACTTACAACGTTGTCAGAAAAACCATTGTCAATAAATTGTAAGACGACAATGTTATCACGCATCTGACAATTGTGAGAACTTTCTTCGTCGGCATTGCCAGATAATTGGCTGGTATGGTAAGCTCAGTTTTACTTGTCAGATGTATAAAATTAATGCGCTGCCAATGGCATCATTGTCAGAAAAAAGCTTGAGGGGCGACACTGCCAAACAGATAGTTGTTGATATACATAAGTGGCAACGCCTTACAACATGTCTGCCAATTTATTTCATTTAACAATCTGACAACCGTGTGAACTGACAATTTTTGTTGTCAGATGAATTATTTGTCGGACCATAGCCTGACAATGAAATTGTAAGATTTCTTACGATCGTCTGAACACACAATTTACTTCTGCAGGACAATTTTCCATTGTCACTACATTGTCAGCAAGTTGCCAGATCTTACAATATTGTAACATCTGACAACTTAAGCAATGCAAGTCAATTTAGTTGTTTGTTTTATATTATATTTCCTGTAGAACGAGACTAATGTGGTGTTAATGTGATATACATATATATATTTTTTTAACTTACGATCCATCAAACAACAGCTGTTAAAGTTTCTCCTAAATTCATCGATTAGTTTATTTGTGGCTTGAAGTAAGCAATCTCTGTGTTTCTTGAAAAATGGAAAAAAGTGAATTTCGTTCGGAGATTAAAGACTATTATATGAAAGAGAAACAGGCGAAAGACACAAAAGAATTGCTCAATAATCATTACATCAAGTCTGCTCTGTCTGAATTTCTGAATTTGAGAGCGGCCGAACGAGCTCTGCAACAACAACATCAACAAAATGGCCGAAAGAGGTAGCTACTGAAGAAATTATCAAGAAAAATTTCGATATCGTCATGAATGATCGCCGAATCAAGTTACGTTAGATTGTTGAAATGGCAAACATATCATATGAACGCGTGTTCAACATTTTGCATGAACATTTGCTTATGAAAAAGCTTTCGGCAAGAGGGGTACCGTGTTTGCGTCGAACAAAAACGAGTTCGACAGACCACTTCACAGCGGTGTTTGGACATGATAAAGCATAATCCTGTTGATTTTTGGCGTCGACTAACAACTGTTGATGAAACGTGGGTTCGCCTACACCTGAAGCCAAAAACTAGACGAAACATTGGGTGGAAACTGATGGATGTGCGCCGAAGAAGGCGAACTCAGTGAAATCGGCTGGCAAGATTATGGCCACTGTATTTTGGGATGCACACGGAATATTTCTCATCAATTACCTTGAAAAAGTATTCACAATCACAGGAAATTATGATCGTGCATTGTTGGATAAATTGGTTAATTTAATCAATATTAAACGACCACATTTAGCTTCAATATTAATCCGTCCTCGTATTTAAGAAGTTGTTATGGTTGCTTAATGATTATTATTGTTTATAACTTTTCTTTTAACAGATCTATACTGAGCCAAGACAATGGTG
The DNA here is from genome assembly GCA_914767995.1 of Thecocarcelia acutangulata. Classification (NCBI taxonomy): domain Eukaryota; kingdom Metazoa; phylum Arthropoda; class Insecta; order Diptera; family Tachinidae; genus Thecocarcelia; species Thecocarcelia acutangulata. Next base: position 21,359,144 of record OU612094.1, read on the forward strand.
CTATTAATATCATAATATACACAGACTTTGCTTCCAACGTTTTTTTTTCCGAGATTCCAGGAGTTATTGTAAAAAAACTGGTTTTACATTTAGGATTCAAACTATTGTCCTTTGCTGGCCACTACTTTTTACCATATTTTGGGCAGCAAGCGATTCCCGCCTCGTAAAAACTTGTCATTTCTTAAAACGATCCACGAATCGATTCAATTTTTTACGTCTTCATAAGACCGGATGTGTAGGTCAGCCGGGCCGTTTGATTGAAACAACTGATAGTCCGAGGGAGCAACATCTGGTCAATACAACCAGAGGGGTAAGATGTTTCCAAGCATTTCTTGACCACTTTCGCAACATGGGGTCGAGCATTTTCATGCTGTAGAATCACTTTATCAGGTCTTTCATTCTATTGCCGCCGTTTGTCTTTCGATGCTCGAATTGAACTTGCGTTCGGCAACGATCGCCTGTAATTGTTTGAGTCGACTTTAGCTAGGCCGAACTGGTCATCCAAAACACCGAGTACGACCTTGAAATTGTGAATATTCGGCATGGCCGTTCACATGAAAGCATGGCCGTGATATCCCCATAATATTTTGGGCTTGAAATGATAGTAATGAACCCTCAGTCACAGTGCGATGCAGATGTGCCTTCCGTTTTTGCCTTGCAAGCAGCTGCTCGCAAGCAAACACACACCTTTCAACATCTCTTTGCTTCATTTCGTGTGGCATCCAATTTCCTTGCTTATGATTTTCAGACGTTTGAAAAGCCCGACAATTCTTGTTGCATTTGCCAAGATTCTTGCCTCCTTTTCCGCATCTTCGAAAACCTTCTCTCTTCCACCCCTATGCTGGTCTTCGACATCAAAATCACCGTTCTTGAAGTCTCGAAACAACTCTCGGTGCATTCTTTTCCTAATAGCGACCTCACCATATTTCTTCATTATAAAGCAGAAAAGAAACTCTCCCGCTCGTAAATTGACATGTTTAATCAAGAATAACTTTATTATGTAGACACAAATCGACTAATACTTCGACGGCGTTATGTTTACAAATACCTGAGCTTATTGTATAACAGCTAGGATCTATTTATTTTTACTAGCACTTAAGGCACCTTTACGTAGAAATGCAAATATATAAATCTGTTAAAAATGTGTGTAGAGTAAAGGAAATCTGACCGCGTAAAAACAATATGTATTCAGTAGACAAGAAATCCGAATGCAAATTTTTATTTTTTATTTTTATTTTGGAACAGTACTCAGGGGATGACCCCTAAATATGCAGTGCATGGTACCAGAACTGGGAAAATAGGTTGTGAGGAGGAGGAAAGAGGCAGTAGTGTTTGTGAACATTTGACTTGATCTTTCCCACGTTATAACAGACAGGAAACACGTTTGCAGGCAACTTGTTCCACAGGCAAAGCGTACGGCTGAAAAACAAATTTTCTCTGTAATGCATAGTACGATTCCCCGGGCAACTGACCACAAATGGATGAGCTTTGGATGATGTACGCGTGCTGCTTAAAAATGTGCGAGGTTTGGGAGTAAGATCCCTAATCTCGTCAGAGCAAGATCCTTTGTAGTAACGATAGAACAGAGTACCCCATACTGCGTCGATGCTCCAATGAGTCAATAGAGTTGGATACCCTACTATCACCGATAAGCTTATTCGCCCTCTTCTACACACGGTCGAGTAACCCCAAAATATACTTTGAGGCACCGGCCTAAATATGAGAGTTGTATTCCATATTCGGTCGGATGTAGGTGGAATAAATAGTAAGAAGGTCGGATGGAGTGAAGTACATCTTACACCGTTTCAAAACCCGAGCCACTTGAATGCTTCTTTAGAGACATGAAAAATGTATTCAGTCCAGCGAATATCACACTGTTTCTTCATTCCAAGAACATCAAGAGCATCCGCTTCCATCCATAAGTACAGATGAATCAGCATTTGCGGTCGTTTGTTTGTGTGTTAGTAAACAGCATTGGGTCTTACGAGTGTTGAAGGCGACCCTGTTTTTGACAAGCGGTCGGTAAATCTTCATTTTCTAAACCATCTCAGAAAACTCTGTGTTCTCATCACATCAGAGGTGTATTTTTAAATTTGCATTGGCAGCACTTCGAGTATTTATTGAAGGTGGTAGGTACAACGTTTAGAAACCCCAACAATTGCAGTTAAATATATTGCATGTTGTTTTTGTAAATGTTGTTGTTTTATTAGACTTTCATAATAATATTCTGATTATACTTATCCCACCAGTGTAAACGTAAAAAATACTTACAATACATTTTTGTTCACTTTTTTTAAGTCCGAAGAGAATTTCGTTACATTTTGCTCCCAAAAAATCTAAATATTTCGTGATACCATGTAAACGTGCCTTTATCACTACAGTCATCTATTGTACTAATAATATTATCCGCAACAATCATATAATCCCACCACATTATGTTACCCTTAGAATATTGCCGTGTCAATCATACATATTTTTTTTACATGTATATTGGCTTTGAATTTATTATTACACTTTTTGTTTGCTTTGTCTTATTTGTTTTTTATTTTGTTTTATTGTTATATTATTTTTATTGAAATTTTAGTTTTTTGTTTTTAATTAAACTAAATCTTCATGCCAAAAGCTCTACCCACTTTTGTAATATAAGACTTGTTGTTATTGTACTGTATGTTATTAAATAAATAAATAGCAATATATATAAGAGAAATTGTTGCAGTCAATATAATTTGAAGAATATTTGTTGTAGGAGTAAATATTTGTACAAATTATAATCAATTATTAGAAGTAATAACAAAAATAATTGAAATCTGTTATCAATCAAGGCTTATTAACTAAACAACATAAATGTATGGAATGTTTTTGACTTGAAAAGTGCTGCTAAATTAAGAAAGTTATATACATATACAGATGTTAAAATTATTTATTTGGTATAAATTCCAGGTAGTCTGCTTGATTTGCTTTTTTAGTTTTGGATTATCGTTACCAGTGAAGATTCTATGTAAAAAAAATCGTCTAGCTAGCCAGCAATATTTCACTCCTGCTTAATTGGTGTTAAATATTTATCCCATTTTAATTCATATAGAACCCGATTACCTTAACTATAATTCTTTCTAGCGATTTTAAGTGACTTGATAAGCGACTTCTTTAGTAAGTGTAAGTTCAAGAAGAATCTTCCTCCAATAATTTTACCAGGCGCACTATAGGTCAAATGAATAGTTTATGAGTCAAGATATCAATTTCTAAAGTGTACTATTTCCAAAAAATAATAATGCCATCTTGTAACAAACATTTTTTGAATACCCACAAATACAAAAATTAGAGTCAGGTGGCAACCCCTATCTTAAAGCCAAGCTGTCAAAGTTGTAGTTTTTTAATCTTTCGTATTATTTGATATTGTTTATAGTGTTTTCCTCTAAATTTTCCAGCTAAAGATTTTGATTGATTTTTGTTTTTTATAAAAAATCAATCAAGATCTTTAGCTGAAAAGTTGTAGTATTTTTTTTGGTTTGTTTTGTTCTCTGACATTCAGCTTTATAGTGCCCAACATTTAATACTAGGAACACAACTGCGACGAACGACGAACTTCGCCCATCGTGACGAATTCGCCGGCAAATATTCGTTGTATAAATTCGTCGCGTAAAGCACAATATCAACGAACATTGTTTACATTCCGTGAATATCAATACTAAGGTGGCCATATTAAAAGTAAACCTATATAAGTCCCATCCGAAAGAGAGATTTTTGAACAAATTACCTCAGGTATGTTATATTTTGAGAACATCTTCAGACATATTTTACTACATAGATTAATATAAATTATAAAAAGTGTTATGTCATGAAAAATATATTTTTTTTTATGTACGAAACCTGGTCACCTGATACTGCTTTGTTCGTCATTTGCTGAAGGCGTTTGGAAGTTAGAAATATTCAAATGACTTTTTTTCAAATGACATAAAAGAAATTATACTGAATGAAACAAATAAACATGGTAGAAGAGTTTATGAATTATTAGACAAAGACAAAGCTATAAAAAGGCCGGTTTGGATACTATATTATTTGTGCTGGAGCAACACTCAGAAACACACAGGCTATCGCGGAGCTTTGGAAAACTTCAAATGTACCCTTGTTTCGTGAATTTGGGTTTCATGAAAATATCTCCATAAGCTCTTATGTTCCGAAAAAAATAAGGTTGTTATACTGCTATCAACAGTTCACTACAGTACTACTGTCGTAGGTATAAAGGAAAACCTGGAGGCAATCATGCCTTACAACAATGCCAAAGCAGGTGTAGATGTTATGGACCAAATGCTTCGCAAATATAATACTACTAAGCGAAGAACAAATCGATGGACCTTAGCACTTTTTTACAACATGATCGACATAATGGCTTTGGCTTCATACATAATATAATTATGATGAAAACCTGTCAGTGAAAAAGACACGAGGCGCCAGAAGAACATTTTTATCCCACCATTCGGAGCAGCTTGCTCCTGGCACTGCGTTGTACAACAAAGCTAAAACAAGAAAGTTACAGCAAATTTTGTTAGTAGGTCCATTCAGGTTGTAAAAACAAAACGAACTGTTTAGAAAACATACTATTCTTTTACCTTTTCAGGAACCTAAAGACATTCTGAGCCAAAAAGCGGCCCTGAGGTTTTGAAAAACAAATCAAAGTGTGCTTTTTGTAAGGACATTGACAATGGCAAGCGTAGCACTAGATTCTTGTGCTAATTCTGCAAAAATCTTTTTTGCCTTTAGCATTCTAAATGTAATTATACATGTTTTAAATGTAAAAAACAAAAATTATAAATAGCTTGTTTTCTATGTTTCCCAGCTATCTATATGTCGACATTTCATAGGAACTACCCTAATCATCAGTAGACTTTGGAAATTTTTGAAAGATATTCTCAAACATTCAACTTTATATCCCAACAATCTAAATAAATTGCTGAGAATTTAAAAAAAAAATGCTCTAATAATATCCGTCAAAACACAAAAAGCAAGCTATTCTATTTATAAACGTCTCTAACATTTCTTTACACCTTTCAAACAAATGAACAACGTTTATAAATAGAAAAGCTTGTTTATTGTGTTTTGACGGATATTATTAGAGCATTTTTCTTCTAAATTCTCAGCAATTTATTTGGATTGTTGGGATATAAAGTTGAATGTTTGAGAATATCTTTCAAAAATTTCCAAAGTCTACTGATGATTAGGTAGTTCCTATGAAATGTCGACATATAGATAGCTAGGAAACATAGAAAACAAGCTATTTATAATTTTTTACTGGTATAAATGTTAGAAGCTTAAATAGCGCATAAAAAACTTAATTGTTTGTTTTAAATGTAGCTAAGACTGTATATTCTATTGTGTATATGACTACTATTTTAATGAAACGACTGAATTTTTAAATTTTTTTTTACTTGTTGATGTTTTTTATATTTTATTATAAATTTTTTTTAAGGATGAATAAGAAATAAGATTAATTTAAAAACCAACAAACATATTTCATCAATTTACATACAATGGAAATTAAATTCCCTGGTGTTCATTTACGTAAACTCATTTTGGTGTTCACTTAAGGGTTAAATCCACTCAAATCCATAGTACACTCATTTTGGTGTACTACTTCTAACACTGCAAGCCACATACAAATCTATGAAGAAGAAAATTGATGAAAGAATTATATGTTAAGATTTGTTATTTACTCATATAACCAATACTCATACTTGTTATGTTTAGGAAAAAATTGTTAGAGCTTATTTATTTTAATAAGTTTGCTTGAGACACCTAGTCTCTTAGAATTCATGTTGCCTGGCAAATAAGCTAAAGGTTTTAAAAATTTATTGGATTTTTCAAGCCAATAAAAAATTACTTAAAATTCAATTAGCTTGATTTAAATACTTCTGCTTTGAAATCTGGTTTTGATGCTACGAAAACACTTCCCTGTATTAAAAGTTTAACAACGTTTAAAAATGATTTTATAATTTGATTAACGGTCTACACATGAAGCATGTGAAAAACGAATTGAAATACAAAAACAAAAAAAAAATTGCTTTACACACACAAAATTTAAGATGCTTTTGGTATTTTACGAATATTTATAGAAAACCACATAAAAGCCATTAACCCACAAACAACAATAAATGAAGAGTACCAGCACTCATAAATACCAACCAGCACATTTACAAAGGCACACACACAATATACACACACACACATACACACAATCAAATATCCTTTCTATGCTGCAGTTTATAAATTCATAACAAAAAATGAATTGATGTAGTTTTTACTTTAGCATATAATTCATAAAGTTTAACTGAACTTGGAAAAAGAAATGAATGCAAAGAAATTGCACTTGTACACAGAACACAAACACGCAATCGTTTTTTTAATGTATGAAAATGTATGTATATAGTTTTAACAAAAAATATTAGTTATTGTCTGCAGCAGCAAAGGAAACAAATGTAAAGGTTATTTTAACACAAACAGACAAATATACATGCATAAATTACTCTAGTTTTAAATATAAAATAATATGAAATTACAAGCTCTTAACTGCACACACACATACACACACACACTCGTACACTCACGTGTTTGTAAAAACACACACACACACTCATACACTCACGTGTTTGTAAAAACACACACACACACTCATACACTCACGTGTTTGTAAAAAGTTCATGCTTGAGCTGAAGTAACTTTTACTGTTATTAGACATTTTTAGCTTAACATTTTCTTTTCAATAACTGTTAAATATCCTTTCCTTGTCTGGCGGCGATAGCTATATTGTTCTCTTATCCTTTTGCAAAAGAGTATGATATTTTTAACCTCAGAGAGCAAAAGCTTTTTACTTTAGTTTAAAAAGAGTGGCAGTTGTGTTTCCTTTCAGCTTGCGAATAGTGTAAATATTAACATTTGTCTGTTTGTTGTATCGACTACATTTCAGTATTTATTTACTTAAGCACCAGGACATACTTTTAGTATGCCATCATAAGTGGTGCTTATAAGTTTGGCATAACTTTAAGTGTTCCGTTTTGGTTTTGCTTTGAATATTTTCTATTGATTCAGTTTAATTTTATAAAAGTTTACGTAGTTTTTATTTCAGCATCTATTTTTGTACTCTGTAGACAATTACAAGGATTGTTCATTAAATAATTGGGTTAATTAGGAAAGTAAAGGATAAGCAATGGAATTGTTTTAAGCACTGGGTTGCCTTTGTTTCATATTTTTTCTCTCATTTTCTCTGTGTATTTAATAAGTTTGCATTTCACTTTTGCAGAATGGTTGCAGTTTGTTTAACTTTGCATTCAATTATTGACAAACTGCATTTTCAAATATAACAAAATAAAAATTCTAAAACAACTCAACTGCTTGAAAACTACTTCTAATTAAATTATTATTTTTTTTCGTTTGCACGTTGTTGGTTTTCGGCGACAAGCAATTGCGCATGGAGTTCTATATTGAATATGATGCAAAAAAAATTTGTTGAATATAACTTTTTTAATGTTTATTCATACACTGCCTGACTGAACTCAATTTTATTATTCATATGGACTGTGGCCAAATAAAAATAAAAAAATAGATGGATATGAACAGTCTATGTAAATATGTGTGTAGGTGAAAACACAAATTATAAGCAAAATTGTTGAAAAGAAAAAGTATATATGTATAATTATATAAATATTTGGTAAAGGACTTGTTCACACATTACAGATATATATCTTTAAATAAAGGTACATTGCTTTAATTTTTTTAAAGATTTAAGCTTTAAACACATAGACCACAGCAGACTTCACAACTTCACGTCAGCAAATGCTGCAACCGGCAATTATAGCTGTGTACTCAACTACTGAAATATTTTGAACACAGCAGCAACATAAATTTATTTACATAAAAGTATACTTTAATGTGGCCAGCTTAAAGTTTTTAGCTTTATGAAATTCCGTTACTTTACAAAACGAGTTCTGGGGCCAAATCACCGCATACGATATCGAGCAAAATTATCGAAATTTTTCTTTTGGGTATCATGGCACACGATATCGAATAAATTGTATTGCAATAATATAAAAAAAATAAAGGATATCCTTTTTGTATTCATACTTTTAGGAAACGTATGGTCTTCAATCTATTACATTTGGTTTAAATTACGATCCGATATGCATCGTTTGTCATAATTTAAATGTATCGAAATGTTATTCGATACGATTGTTAATTCGATATCGTATGCGGTGATTAGACCCCTGTTTATATCAACTTTTCATGAAAAAACTTCTTCTCTCTACAAAAAAAGTCTTAAAAGCTAAAAATAGTAACTTAACTTAAAAGAGTTTTAGTTTGCTACGCTGAATTCAGATTCGCCGGGCCTTCAAAGTTGCAAATATAATAAGATATATCTTCCGTTCTATAATGAGAACAGTATCTATTAAAGTAAGGTTGCCAGGAAATTTAAAATATTTCAACCGGTAATGTAATTTTCAAAGTGTTGTAATATTCAATGATAGAACCCTATTTCATTTTCTTTCGTAAGTTAGGTTGACCTTGAAGCTTGATTGTAAACTTTTGCTGTACAACTCGATTTTAAAGCCGATATGGTGCTATGGGATTCAATTATGGGGCACAGCCTCGGCATCCAACATTGAAAAAATTCAAAGAAGTCAAAATAGAATACTCCGTAGACGCTCCATGGTACGTTAAAAACTCACGAATAGACGCAGATCTGAACGTACCTTTTGTGAAATCTGAACTTGTGAAGATATATTAACAAACTTTGGTGGTCATACCCGTCTGAGAAGGAGGGATACTTTGGCTACTATTAGAGCTCTAAACAGATGACTGAATTCTGAAATAATATTCGCAAAAAAATAAATTTTTGTCTAGCAATGGCAGGACTTTAATCACAATTTTTTTTTTAGTAATAAGATTTGAATACTTATTGTCATTACATTTTTTATGTAGATTCAATAAATAAAATAATACAGTTAAAAAAAAAAAAAAGTTAGGTTGGGTTTGGTATGCAGGCCGCTGGATTCTCCAAAAAGTAGCTTCGATTTTTCAGCTCACTTGGGTCATAAAGATCGTTCCTTTTGTGAAGGCCTGAAAAGTGGAAGAGTAGAGGTGATAAATAAAAGCTATAGGGATGTAGAGGGAGGGGGGAGAAGGTAGGAAAAGTGGAGTATTACTTGCTGATATCCTATCCAAACACTGCTCCTTTTGAAAGAGGCTAGCGCGGATGACAGGCTCCTTTCGTCTAGAAATCTTAGGCGGTGATGCTCCAATGCCAGGCATGTTCTGAGGAGATGAAGGATTCTCTCCTCCTCTTCCTTGTCTTGGCAACTTCTGCAGAAGTCATTATAGGGTAAGCCTAGCATCGTTGCCAAACAGGCAATTTCCAGCGGTAACTGCTACAGTAATTCTTAGGTAACTGGGCAGTTTTAATTCCTCGCCCGTTCTCTTAAGTTAATATGCGGCCACAGATTCCTTGATATAAGGCATGTGGGTTCTGTTAGCCATTTTTCTTGGGCACTTTTTAGCGTGTGGAGTTTTATGCGTTTCGAATACGCTGATAAGTCTTGTCCACAAAAGGCCTCTATGTCCCTATCCTCTGGGGTTGTTCCCCTTTTTGGCTAGGATATCAGCGATGTTGTTGCCGTTGTTGGAATCGTACCCATGTACCCATTTTGCGGTTAGGCTTAAAGATATCTGGCATTCTTGGACTAGGCTGGAATTAGTCTATAATCAATCAGGTACTTGATGGCAGCTTTGCTGTCTGTTATTATTATGATGTCCCTACCAAATATTTTGTGAAACGTCAGCCATCTGGCCAGTTTGTTTATAGCCAATATTTCAGCTTGAAGAACACTACATCCGTGTGATAGTCTGAAGGACATTTTAGTGTTAGATTCTTCAAGGTAAACTTCACCCACTACCTTATCTACCCTTATAGATAAAACCGTGTGAACATAGAAAGTTCCAGCTTGTAAGGCAATTCCTCGATTAGTTAGCCGATGCTGCTTGAGAGGAATGGTGCCTGGCATCTCATAAGTGCTTTAGTTGGTGTTATTCTCATGACCCCTGTGGTCAGTATTGCTATGGTTCGACGAACTTTTTCAATTTGCATTCTGTTGGTTACGGAGTCCAGTGGCTTCCACCTTACTGGTACTCCATAGAAAATTATTGGTTTTATAACTATTTCATAAAGCCACACAACTCCTTCTGGTTGTATGCTCCATGTTGAGCATATTGCTTTTTTACATAGATAGATGGTTGTTGTAGCCTTGGTTACTCCAGCCAGTTATTATCTTTCCATGATAGTTTGCTGTCTAAAATGACGCCTAAGTATTTTGTCTTATCCAATAGGATCAGTGTGGATTTTATTACTTTCATAATAAACAAACAGTTTTATAGATATGCTATTTGTTTCTTATAGATCATTTAAAATGTTAATAGACTTATGGTACACCCTGTACCTGAAACAGACTTAATTCACCACTATACCACAGGAAGAGAAATTGTTTCTTAATTTTTCATAAAAAGTATAGTTTTTATTAAATCATGTGCTTTTTATTCATATTAGTTATTATATTATTATATGTATTGCAACTGTTTATTTATATTACATGTATTGCAACTGTTTATTTACGGCATTGTTTTACATAGACACTTTAGAAAAAAAAAACTTTATATAAATGTTAACGAGCTGTAGATTAACATAAGAGATCAGCTGTTTTTTATTTATTACATAACAGCGAGTAGCATGCTGTCTTGCATATCTTTGGTGCAGCATTGTAGTTAAAGATTGCTATACTGGAAATTGCAAATGATCCTCGTAGTATTATTAATTTCTGTATATATTTTTCAGTATTGCATATCATCATTCAAGACCAACAACTTTAGTTTAGGTAAAACAGTTCGTATATAAGTATGTACCCTGATTAAGCAGCCCGGGCAGGCAGTATTCTCCGTCTATATAAATAATGAAAAAAAATTTCCATATAACCTGATGAATTTTACTTACCATAAATTATACTCTTTCAGTTGTAATTCAACATTATTCCTGAAGTTGTGTGTTGGCATAAGTAATTATACGTTGTCAAACCTTTTTTTTAGAGCTTACACAAACCGCAGCAAGAAGAATACTTATATTATGGCTGCAAAATTTTATGCAAAAAGTTTAATTAAAAGGGTCACAAAAGTAAACATTTTTAGCCGTAAGATTCAAATTTTTTTTTATTTAGTTCAATGGTCCCTTCAATAGTTTAATTAAGTTTCTCTTCAAATTTTGGTCAGAAACAAGGCGTAATTTTCACTTAAATGGATATATTAAGGTGCCCACACACTTCTGATTTGTGACTATGATTTACGATTGTGTTCGTTATCTTGCTACATGTTAATGGGACTGTGCAACAACAAATTACAATTAATTGTACATTCTCTATTTGTTGTGTTTTGTAATAAAGTGTATGGGGTTTTGTGATTTCTTGTAGTGTGTGGTGAAAGGGCAACACAACAAATCATAGACACAAATCAAAAGTGTATGGGCCATTTTAGACAAGAAAATTGCTTAATTTTCTTGGGTGAATTACTTGAAAAGTGTTCAAACATTGGGTTCATAAAACATGCCCTTATTCAAGCTTTAATTTTCTTTAAAAGTTGGATGCACAAGAACATTATTATCAAAAGCATATTCTAATAGGATTTTTACACTGATCGACATCTAATATCTACCATAATTTTATTTTAACATCGTCTTATATGGTAACATCTTCCAGTGCTCTAAAAATTAAAATTTTTTAACATCTTTATAAAATGTTTCTATCTTATATTATTGCATTCGACATCTTTCGATTCTTTCAGTATCATCACTAGAAAAGTGGCAATAATGTCGATTGTTCTAGTGGCATCACTGAAAACACGTCATTTGTTTTGAAAAAAAAAATCATAATTTATTTATGTGTCAATTATTTTCATGTATGTTTTCTTACTTAACTTTTTTTCTGTAATACTTTTTTCTGTGGTTTGGAAAATTTTTTTATATGCCCTACATTTTATTTATAAGCATATACTTATTTATTTTATGATACTTTTTTGTTTGTAAACTTAGTTTTTTTCCGAAAAAATTTTGTTTTTTTGATAAATTGTTTAAAAACTGAAATAATAATATTTTTGATTGAGAGTAAATGGTAGATCTGAGCAATGTAAACAGTGTTTTACATTTTCAATATCTTCCTTGCTTTCCATAAAGATGTTGATCAGTGGAAAAAGCCTATAATAGGTTTTTTACACTAATCGAGATCTAACATCTACCTTCATATTTCGCAGATGTTAACATCTTCCCATAAGAAATACATTGTACTAAAAGTCAAAAATTTCAACATCTTTATAAAATGTTTCTATCTCATTTTATTCCTTTCAAGATCTTTCGCTTATTCAAGTGTCATCACGACAAAAGTGGCAATATTGTTGATTATTCTTGTGGCATCACTGAAAAAAGTTATTGGTTTTGAAAAAAAATAAACATAATTTATTTATGTATGTGCAAATTTTTGTATTTTTTATCAATGATATATCATCAATTTTAAAATTTCTAGATATTTGTTATTCACTGATGATTTAAAACTGTTCTCTTGTATCTCCAATCTGGCAGACTGTCATAAAATACAAGCTGACCTTGACAAATTATCTGTCTGGTGCTCTGAAAATGATATACATATGTCAAAATGTTGCTCAGTGTCCTATACTCATATCTTAAGCCCATTTAAGTTCGATTATTCTATTAATGGCCTCTCAATTAAGTGTGCAGCTGAAGTAAAGGATTTAGGCGTATTTTTGATAATAAATTGAGTTTTTCTATGCATATTGATTATGTTGTTTCTAAAACTTATTGTATGCTTGGTTTCATACGAAGAAATTCTAAAGATTTTACGGAATATACCCTGAAATCTTTATACATTTCTTTGGTTAACAGTGTTGCACATTTTCAACACCTTCAAGATGTTGATCACTGTAAAAAGCCTACAATGGTTCACTATTAGTATAAAATTTTAAATATCTGAAATTATTTTACAGACTCCTTAAACGGCTAAAAATTTAGCTTTTCTTTTTTTAATTTTAATGTTTCTTTATAAAAATTATAGTTCAAAGAAACCAAAAAACTTGTTTCGATACCAAACTAAAAAGAAATAAATAATTAAATAAAAAAAAGGTTAAATCAATAGTGAACGAAAAATATTAGTATTATTGTAAAAAACAAAAATGTGAGACAAAAACAAGGATAACCAGCTTACTAAACTCAGTGCGTTTTGCAAACCGGATAAACTGATTTTTCCATGAAAATTTTTTTGCTGATGACGGTTGAAATATAACCGAGATATAAACTGAAAAAAATTTTCCATAAAAATTTCCTTGAAAGATTTCGTTTTTGGAACGGCGATTACAAGGCAAAAGTATTTTTTCCCCGATATTGGTCCATATATATTCGAGCATATTTAGTTGTAATTTGTAATCTATATATATATATATATATATATATATATATATATATATATATATATATATATATATATATATATATAGTGTACACTTAAATGTCACCACTAACTGGCCAAACGAGTTGACAGATTTCAACCAATATTTAAAGGTACATTGGCGATGAACTGTAGATGGTTCGTGTGAAGTTTCCACAAAATCGGCTCAGTGGTTCCGATAAATGGCATTTAGATTTTCCTATCAATTTTTATAGAAATATCAACAAAATTCCTTTCATTTTCCATACTATGATTTGAAAATTTACCAAACCATGTATCGTAAAGTCATCTATACAACGACAATCAAAAAGGCGTTGCTTCGTTCTAATACTGAATCTAACAAAACAGGTAAGTTCAGGTTACTATTATTCATATCGGACTGATAGTTTGTAAAAATGAGGAGAATTACATCTTGAAATATCGCCATCTATTCCACCAATAAGCTGGCAATATTCAAAAATTTTATCGAATCGAAATCGAGCTCATCAGCAATATACTTTCAAACATTTTATAAAAATCATGTTTAGGTGAGGGAAACTGATGTCGTTGATCTGAATTTTCGGTTTCAAAGTTAAATTGCTCGCGAATAGAAGATATAGAATTTGGTGGCTCTCTTTACTTCCCAAGATGTCGTCAGCTCTACAGGCCAGAATTTCGCTAGAATTTGTAAAAGTTAGATCGGTAACCATAATATTATGAAGTATAAACCAATCATGTCTTTGTAATGTCACTCGGCTTCCGGTGAAAAAATGTATGATCAACGTTTTAAAAAAAGATTACTCAAAGGAAAGTATAGTTTTGATACCATGAGTCCCAATGTTTGCGAAAGACATAACATCCCATTTTAAGTATTTGCAGTTGTCAATACGGCTTGCACTGGCAATGACAGTTTGGAAATTTTAAGCCATTCATATAATGTAAATAAAATTTGAAGGCAAAACAACGTTTGCCTGGTCAGCTAGTATATACTATATATATGTGACTATCGTGAAGGGTATTTTAGATTCAGCCCAGCCGAATATACTACACTTTTACTTGTTTATTTCAACATTTTAATTAATTTTTATAATCTGCACACAACAAGTTTTAAGTTTATATAATTTAAATTTCCGACCCAAGTATAATGTAATACTTTTATAAGGTTTTTTTCACTATTAACAATTGCAATTTTCTATGTTTTTTTAATTTTACAAAATTTTGTTAACAAGTATGTATTTGTAATTGAAATGTAAACATTACAGCCAAACCATACATTTTCTTGAAATGCCGGCGATTATAATATGACGACATCGAACAAAACTTCTTCTTTTAGGCCGGCGGCGGTACGAATTGTGGCTGGCGCTCTCATTTTTGAAAATTTCGTGTCAACATCATTTTATATTTTCTGACATTTCTAACGTGAAGCTATGTACACACGGTTGTCAGATGTTACAATATTGTAAGATCTGGCAACATGCTGACAATGTAGTGACAATGAAAAATTGTCCCGCAGAAGTAAATTGTGTGTTCAGACGATCGTAAGAAAATCTTACAATTTCATTGTTAGACGACTATGGTCTGACAAATAATTCATCTGACAAAAAAAAATTGTCAGTTCACACGGTTGTCAGATTGTTATATGTTGTCATCATCATCAATTGCCAGAAATGTTGTAAGACATTGCCACTTATGTATATCAACAACCATCTGTTTGGCAGTGTTGCGCATCAAACTTTGTTCTGACAATGATGCCATTGTCAGGTACATTAGTTTTATACATCTGAGAATTAAAACTAAGCTCACAATACCAGTCAATTATCTGGCAACGCTGACGTAGAATGTTCTCACGATTGTCAGATGCATGATAACATTGTCGTCATACAATTGATTGACAATGTTGTAAGTTAAAAATTGATAGTTCACACGATTGTAATACATTTTCAGACAATTTTACTGGCAATATTGTAAGATCTGACAACCGTGTGTACGTAGCTTAACGATGAAATCGCTTTGGATAGTTTGCGATATGAGTTACAGACGCAGTTTTTTCTCACTTTTCGAGAAACGATGGAATAATTTGTTTCACAAATTTTCGACTCTTGAACTTCACGCCAAGGTTACAGAATACAGCCACAGGGTAGAAAATTATATAACGTTTTATTAAGTTAAATCTTTAATACTAAACTGAAAAAAGACTCTAAGCTTTAAATTATTGTAATTTTTTAATAAAACTCGCTTTAAACATCCCAGTGACCGATAAATTCAAGTACTTGTCAGCCATTAAATGAAATCGTTACATGTCGAATATTTTAAAACTTTTATGCAGCTTTTAACAATTTTGTAACAACGGTTTGATTTTTTTATTGACTCAATCAACCGTTGATACAAAAATAATAATCAAAAGTTCATAAAAAAGTTATAAAACAGAAAGAACAGCCTTAAAAATGTATAAGTATATATGTGTACAGGCAAATGAAAATTAAAAATCCAATAAAAAATTTCCTACGAAGGCAGTCCCAGCCAGACATTTTTGCGTTGGTGTTAAATGAAATACATACATATGTTTTTGGCTTTTCCCTGCCGCACGGCTTGAATACAATCATTAACCGAGAACAGCTTTCAAACAAACGATTTCCACTCAGCATGATGCTCTTGCATTTTATTATATTAACATAATTTTATTCATATCTCTCTCTCTCTCTCTCTCTCTGTCAGTAGGTAAGTTGCAAATATTTTTCTTATTATTATTTTTATGTATGAAAAGCAAATAGCTGGAACTGAGATCAATTGTTTTGTTTTAAGTGAATTATGCAGCCGCCTTTTGATCGGCGTGCTTATCTCCTTTTTAGCTTTGTGTTCTGCACTTTGACATTATTTTCTTTTTTCTCTCACTTTTTGTAAAAAGTATTTTATTGTTTAAACAAAATTGAAATAACAAAAACTGACAACACAATCCAACAACAGTTGTGTGTGGTGAAATATACTCCTGCTAAGAGAACATGAACACTTTTCAAAACACCAGCTGTTAACTTGGCCATAAATGTGTTTGCTTGTTCATACTTGTATTTGCAATAGCGTCGCTATTCTTATGCTTGTTATTGTTTTTTATTTTAACTTATGTTATTCTGTTTATAGTTAAGTCTGTCTGTCTGCCCATTCTACTTTTTTCTCATATACAAACATAAACATAAAACATTATATGTGAGTTTAGGTGTGCGTATGAAAATATAACAAAGGCTTGTGTGATAAGGCAACCAAATATGTATGTTGTAGGTAAGAGTACTATTGTATGTGGCTACAACCACAGCTACGACTACAATGAGGGAATGAATGAATAAATGCCAAAAACCAAAAAGGCATGCATGCACTTGTTTTTAATCTAAAAGGCTTAAAAAACGTTCTCTCCTTCTTTACAAGAGCTCACACTGGGTGTTGACAATATTGTTTCGGTGTAAGTTTTATGGTTAAGTGTAAAACCAACAACAACAAACACAGCCAAGCACTTTTACTAACAGCCATTCAAAGGAACTATACTTAAAGATAAAATTTTAAATTTCAAGTTTTTAGTTTGTTTTCTTTTTTTTTTTTTGTTTGTTAAATTTAAGACAGCCGGCCGAATAAATTGTGTAACATCAACATCATTGTATCGTATTTTACTGGAATAAGGAAAATATGTTATTAGTAGGAGAAAAGAGAGTGTAGTGTTAGTGGACATTACACTTGAACTTTCTGACGCTATATGTGTC
The DNA here is from genome assembly GCA_914767995.1 of Thecocarcelia acutangulata. Taxonomy (NCBI): domain Eukaryota; kingdom Metazoa; phylum Arthropoda; class Insecta; order Diptera; family Tachinidae; genus Thecocarcelia; species Thecocarcelia acutangulata. The sequence continues at coordinate 21,376,404 of OU612094.1, forward strand.
AGTAAACATGTTCACAAGCAACTTGTTCCACAGAAGAACTAAACGGCTGCAAAATGAATTCTATGAATAATCAAGTACACACGCAAAGAAGAGGTAGTTTGTTATATGGTTGCGACAACATTAATATATGTATATTCTATAACATTGTGTATTACTAATTAAGTTTTTTTATTCGCTATTTAAGCTTCTAACATTTATACCAGTAAAAAATTATAAATAGTTTGTTTTCTATGTTTCCCAGCTATCTATATGTTGACATTTCATAGGAACTACCCTAATCATCAGTAGACTTTGGAAATTTTTTTTGAAAGAATTTTTTGAATATCTTTCAAAAAATTGTCAAGTTGTCATTAATAATATTTTCCTTCTAGTCGCTAATATATAACTTTTCTATTCGACTTTTCCTTTTGAAATAAATATATGTTTTTTGTTCTTTTGAAATGCATATATATATTTGTTCAGCTTTATATAAACAGGAGAAAAAAGAACATGAAATTGGCGAAAAATACATATTATATATATTATAGTATCCTCGAAAATATAAAGGTAAGTCTGTAATATTAAGATATAAACATATGCAACGACTACGTGCAACCATATTAATATGGTTAAATGTTACTTTTAAAATTGCAATTGCAGACGAAATTTTTAATAACTATTTTTGTTTTACTGTAGTAGATGTACAATTCAGCATCAAAGAGAAGATGCAATGCGATTATATGTTTAAATTTATATTAAACATAGTATTAAAATATTTTATAAGCTATCTTTTGCTTGTAATTGAATCAAATCTATGTATTTGTGCTAATAACAAATATATTTATAATATTAGTATGGTTATTTCATGAAAATAACATAGTTAAATATAAGAAAAGTATGAGTGGTTAGTATAACAATATGGTTGAGTATGACAATCAGTTGAGAATTTTAATCACTTTTGTGTTTGCTTATTATTATAATAATGTTAAACCAAAATATAATATGGTTGCTTATAATATTTTTTTTTTACAATATTATGGTGTGTCCTGTCAATAGTGTTTTAAATGTAACAATGTGGTATTATCAAGTACAACCATATAATCCAACAATAGTTGCTGAATTCACAAACTCAGTCGTATCGTGTATCCATGTATTTGGAGAGAAAATTTCAAACACAAAACTTTAAAGCAAAAACAATTTTCAAATATATTTTTTGTAAATTTAATGCTTGAAATTGTCTCTCCAAATACATCGAAACACGACTAAGCTGGTGAATTCAACAAGTATGTTACCTTAGAATATTGCCGTATTAAACATATATTTTTTTCTACGTGCAGATGAATGAGCCCAGGCCGATAAATGTATATTGTCGGTTTCGGGAACAATATCCCTAATCTCGTCAATCCGTTATAGTAACGATAAAACATAGATAGTGTGAGGTATCTACACTGTGATAAGGACCCAGAAGATCAATAAAGTTTGATCACCGATAAGCTTCTTCGCTCTAAACATGAGAGGTATATTCCAGTTTCAGTGGTTTAAAAAGTAAAAGGTAGGGAGTGAAGTATGTCTTACATCGAGAAAACCGAGACACTTAACATCTTCTTGGGAAACATGAAACATATGTTCAGTTCAGCACAAAATCACGCGCTGTGTTTTCATTCCAGGAACATCAAAAGCATTTGGTGGATCAAAATTTATATTTAAGGGCCGAAGTTGACGTCAAGTTCTGTTCTGCATTTCATTTGACATTTCTCAATTTCAGACTAAATAATTTGAACTATGGTTAGATACGGACTCGAGCAACGCGTTAAAGTTATTCAGGATTATTATGAAAATGGGCGTTCAACGCAAAATGCAAAATCATGCACTTCATAATATTTTCCGCCAATTTAATCGTTCAATTGTGCGTACAAAATCGTTCAAAATACGTGCAAAAATTTTATCAAAGCCGGTATGTAGGAGATGTGGAAACAGCAGTGCATGCTCGTATAGCCCATTTTGTAGAAAATGTTGTTGCAGTTTGTGACGGCTAAAGAGCCGTCCACCTCAATTCGTTGTCGTACCCAACAAACACAAAGACTTGCATTTACACGCTTAAAAGGTGCAAATGACTCAAGAACTAAAGTGTCTTGACCATTTCAAGCGTCCTCAATAGTCAGAATGCTGGCTAGAAATGGCAACTGTGGATAATAATTTTTCGAAGAGAATCATTTTCAGTGGCAAAATTAAGCAATATTTATTTGGAATAACTACAAAAAAAATCATGTAAATATATTTTCCAACACTATATGAAATATCTTCCCATTTTATGGCTAAAACTATTGGAAACTCTACTTAATGTATACCTCATATTCGGTAGTATACCTAAAAAACAAAAACTAAATTTATTAAAATTTCCATTCCTTACGTTCATGCTTGCTGTGCGATTCTATAGAACATTAAAACATGGAATTTTACTAACCAAAAAAAAAAAAAAAAAAAACAAAAAAAAAAATCCTTTAGGTAACCGACAACAAAAGGATGTCATAGCAGCTCTTTGCACATAAAAATGAAAGACTTTAATGTTAGACATGGTTAAAAGTAAAAAATCCTTTTTTTTTTAATTCTCGCTTTCTGCTCAAATAAAGCGTTCATACAAAAATATTACAATGATAAAGTTTATGGTTTTTAAATTCATAAAATACTCGTGTATTAAATGTAATAAAAAGGTTTATGTATGAGTGCATGCAAAAAAACATTAATAAAATAGAGCAAAGCCAAATAACATTTAGTATAAAAAAAAACATAAATTCTAATACCAGGAATAAAAAATCATGAAAATTATTTGCCTTTACAATGGCCACACAAAAAACAAACTGGTCATTCCGCCGGCCGTCCAGTAGAAAACAAATAATATTTTCATGTTTTTTAACTGATACAAATTGTACAATTTTTATTAGTTGGTATTAGCAAGCTAAGCTGGTAGTAATCATTTTTTGTTTGTTTTAGTAGCATAAAAATAATCTAAATTATGTTTTTTTCAGTCCAAAAGTGCTTACGAATAGGAACAGGAAAGTAAAAAGCGTTAGATATCATTTTAATATTTTTGAAAATCACATGGGCCAAAAAACTAAGCATTATGAAAGCTTTTGGAAACCTAAATGGACTTCAATTTATTATTATTATTATTATTACTATTATTTTGGGGGAGAACCAAAATTGAATGACAAGGACTTTTTGAAGATTTTAAGGCTCTTAATACACAATGACTTGACCAAGTGTTTGATTTAAAATTGATAAACTGAATAATACAAAATAATAAATAAACTAACTTCAAGGAACCTGAATTTACTACAAAATTGTTGGAAAGATTTAAGTGTTTCAAATATTTTACGACTTATTAAACAAAACAAATTTTCAAATTTGTTTATTTAAGCTAAAAACCAATTTAAAAAACTGAAAGTACTTTGTCTTGTGCTTCGTGAACAGCTGAGGTAAATTATCTGCTATTTAAATAATTTTTGAGATTTAATTTTGTATCTTAAACAAAAAAGTTACACATAGAAAGTAAATACCTACAAATACTTGTAGTGTATACATAAATACTTTCCATAGAGAGTTTTTATTAACTGAAGCTAATGGCTGATAAAACAATGAACAAGAAGGTTTCTTTGTATTCTTAGTGTTGCCAACCACATTATACTATACTACTATGTACCGTAGTGCAATGTGCTGGAATGTAATGCAATGTAATGTAATGTAATGTAATGTAATGTAATGTAATGTAATGTAATGTAATGTAATGTAATGTAATGTAATGTAATGTAATGTAATGTAATGTAATGTAATGTAATGTAATGTAATGTAATGTAGTGTAATGTAATGTAATGTAATGTAATGTAATGTAATGTAATGTAATGTAATGTAATGTAATGTAATGTAATGTAATGTAATGTAATGTAATGTAATGTAATGTAATGTAATAAAAAAGTGTACTTTTACAAAATGACTTTAGAGTGACATAGGTTACTCAGTTAAGCCGTTTTTACAATTGTACAAACCAAAAATCAAATTTAAAAATTATAAAGTTCAACAAAAATTCAATAAAAATTAATTTATTGAAATTATACCTTGCAATGTGCCAACAACGGAAGTTTACACGCTAAAGATTTTGTTGAAAATTTACATTCTAATCTACTTGATTTCCATTGAAGAAACAGCATTATTTGATTTCATATTGTAAAGCTGGTTGCAGAAGTACTTAGATGAAGGAACATTTTACCCTTTTAATTTAAACCATATAATTGGCAAAAGGTAAAATAATTTTATCATAGCAGTAGCGTTATTGCAAAAATTTTAAATCTACAGGAAAGGACAAAAATGACAGTGGGTTTTTAATGTTTACTTACTTTTATATTTATAGTAACTTCTTAAATTATGGCAGACTTCATAATAAGTTGCAACGAGAATATATTATGATATATTTAGTTTTTTTGTGTGCAAATACTTTAGTTAGGAGCGTGTATCGTTTGTGCATAAGTCATATAGTTTCCGATAAAGTTCCGCATGCTAAGATTTTGGCAATCTTGCAACGTTTTTGGTTGTCTATAACCTGTTTAGTTAGTTTTAGTTTTCAATTGCTAGAGGATAGAGATAAATTAGTATTTAATACTGTTCCAGTTGGATATATTTAAAATAGTAGCCCGGCTATCGAACCTGGTAAACGACAGTATCTCAAAATATTGAATTACAATTCATCACAATGCCACACGGGGTTTTCAACCAAAATACATTCTACATATAATTCTCTACACTCTGTCATAGAAAAAAGGTAGCAGTCCTGTACGAGAGTATACCAGTATTTCATTTTATCTTGTCTTACCTGGCCTATTCCCTTAGTGGATCTAAAAAAGTATTATAAAGAAGTGTGCTATTATTTATTAATTTCGTTCACACTTAAGCGCCGCCAAAATACAGTCATAAAAAGGAATACTTTTAAAATTATAAATCTTCATATAAGACACTTTTGTCTCATTTTTATTGAGCATTTTTCTGGCACTCAATGCCAATATTTTTATTGTCACTTAATCATATTTTTTTTATTTTTTTATTAAACTCATCCACAATTTTGCAACTCATATTTTCTAACTTTATCCCTTGATTTATGAGATTATCCCAAAGTAATAGTTTTTCTCAGGTCATAAATTGTTTTAAGTATTTTCTACGTTTTCCAAAAATAAAACAAAATGAAAAATCATTGTGCGTGTAATATTTTGTTTTGTATTTTAGCAATGCTATTAGTCTCAAAACTGTATACATGAATGTCTAAGTTACGAAAAAAATGGAAACATAATTTTTATTTTCATATTAAAGGCTTAACAATTTGATTGTACATTTTGATCTCTTTAGTGAATAATCTTACTGGTAGAAATTTTTTTATTTTTTATTTTCCTTGTGTTTGCATTGTAGCAGACCTTAATAAGAAGCAACCTTTTTATAATGCGAGCAAACTAATAAAATAAATGTGTCTAAACGAAGTCACGATTTCTCAAGACTGCTCTACTAGAAGAGAAAAAATTATTGCAAAAAATAATCACTAAATTCTTCTACAGTTATTTGTGCTGTAAACTTAACAGATTTAATTTTATCAAAAGACATATATATATATATAAATAAATATGTATGTAAATAAATAAATAAATATATATATATATATATATATATATATATATATATATATATATATATATATATATATATATATATATATATATATATATATGCTCTTCGGTTTTTTTATACTAAATTTACTAAATTTTGAGCAAAAACAACGTCACTTGGATATCAGGAGCTGTTGAACATCGTCAACGAGGATCCATATTTCCTAAAAAGGTCATAACTGGTGACGAATCACCGGTGTATGGCTATGACATTGAAACCAAAGCCCAATCATCCCAATGGAAGCGTCCAGAAGAGCCAAGACCGAAAAAGTACGTCAAGTTCGGTAAAATGTGTAGGATTTGCTCTCTATTTTCTTTGACTGCTGATAATAAAGAATACTGCTTTGAAGTTGTGCGCCGTTTGCGCGAAGCAATTCATCAGAAACGCACAGAATTGTAGAAAAAACAATCATAGATTTTGCACCATGATAACGCGCAATCATAAATTTTGCACCATGCTTGTGCGTGAGTTTTCGGCCAAAACAAAACTGTTATCATGCCTTACCACCGTTTTCACCGTACTTGGCCCCGCTGACTAAAACTGAAGACACTGGTGAGAGAAAACCGTTTAGCTACGATTTAGGAGATAAAAAGAACCCAAACAAGAGCTGTTGTTTATTAACAAAAAGTGCATGTCAGAAGTGTTTCGAGGATTGGAAAAAGCGCTGGCATAAGTGAATTATAATCACACCGCAACTCGATTTAAGATGGGTGTACTTAGATCATTAAAAAAAGGCGCCGTTTGCAGCTCTCTGTTACTTATCACTCCAATGCCGCAGGTGTTTTGCTAATTGCGCAGTTTTTGCAGGCTTTTCATGATTTTGTAAAGTATATATATATATATCTTTTTATATCTTTATTATATTTTCACAGTATAATAGAAATCATATTTGGATTTTATTAATTTTCTTAAAATATTCAAAGCGAATTGCTGCTTTTATGTAAGTGAACTTGTCAATTAAGAAATAGCTTTAAGAAATTTGTTTAAAATCATTACAATACTCTATGAATAAGATATTTCCAAAACGTACATAATTCTCTAGTTACTTCCATTTAGTTTCAGTGTGTTCCTTACTGCAGTCTAATCTTGGCTGCACTTTTACTTTCACATGTGCTTATAAATTCTCTTTTAATTGAAAATTAATTACCCATAACTCACTTCAGAGCAGAGGAGAGGCAACAAAGGCCAAATGTCAAAGATTTTCTTCATTAAACAAATCGGTAGGACACAATAAGAAAATTTCATATTAATTGCTCCCCCATTGACAGACAGACAGACGGTCTATGGAAAATCTGAAAACAAAAATTTGAAGTTTTCCTTAAGTGCTTAGCATTCAGTTTGTTGTTGCTTTCTGTGTGAGTTAATAGTTTGTTCAAGTAAATCACAAAATATTTCAATGTTTAATTCTTACGTCTGGCCGAGAACAAAAAAGCTTGAACAAGAAGCAAGAAGTAAAAAGAACTGGCAACAAATTTATTAGCATTTAAAGTTCTCTATATGAAACGTTCTGTAGTTCTGAGTATAACTACTACATGAACTTCCTCTGTAGCCATAAGAATATAAAATTTAAGAAAATTTAAATTGAAAAAAATCATATTTATGCTACAGCAAGGAGATTGTTAAGTGTCTGTTTTAGTTTTAGCTCTTTGCTTTTCCAAAGCATAAAGTAGGTAAAGACCATTCGATAACCTTCCGATAAAAAGGAATGCCAAAGTTTTAGGAAAAGTGGCACAGTGTTTTCTGCCAAGCATTTAATTTATGTTATAAAAGACCGAACAATAAGATTTATTACCAAACCAATGTTAATGTTAAAGAAAAATTCAAGTGTTTTTTTTTCTTCTTCTAATAAAAATGATTACTATCGAAATAACAGACATGTTTGTACTCAAGCATAGAATTTTATTATGATTGTTAAGTATCAGCTTTATGCAATTTTAACATGAACATTGTGTACAAAATTTTTTTAAATTTACAAAAAGCAGACGTGTGATGTGGTGAAGAACTAACTTTGCAAGAAATTTAGAAAAATTTTTGGCAAAAAAAAAACACAAATGATATATTTCAAACAACTCTAAGTATCCTTCAGGGTTGACTTGCTAAGCATTTCTATATTTTTCAATTTATTGATATTTTTAAGCACGCACAAGATGAATATGGCCGTTTTCATACTTTTTTTTATCTTGGGCCAGTACTCAGGGGATGACCCCTACATATGCAGTGCATTGTACATGAACCAGGAAAATAGGTTGAGAGGAGGGAGAAAGACGGAGTAGTGTTTGTGAACATTTGACTTGAACTTTCCAACATTATAACAGACAGTAAACACGTCTGCAGGCAACTTATTCCATGTGCGAAGCGTACGGCAGAAAAACGAATTCTATCTGTAATGCGTTGGAACGATTCCCTGGGCAATCGACCATAAATGGATGGGCAAAGAACGCGTGCTACGTAAAAATTATGCGGGTTTCGGGAACAAGATCCCTAATCTCTCCAGAGCAAAATCCATTGTAGTCTTTAGAACAGAGTAATGCACCCTATACTGCGTCGATGCTTCAGTGAGTCAATGGAGTTGGATAGCCTACTGTCACCGATAAGCTTCTTCGCCCACTCCTGCACATGGTCAAGTAACCCCAAAATAGACTTTGAGGCATCGGCCCAAACATGAGAGTTGTATTCCATTTTCAGTCGAATGTAGGTGGTATAAGTAGTAAGGAGGTCGGATGGAGTAAAATACATCTTACACCGTTTTAAAAACTCAAGGCACTTGAATGCTTCTTTTGAGACATGAAAAATGTGTTCAGTCCAGCGAACATCACACTGTATTTTCCTTCCAAGAACACCAAAAGCATCCAATTCCTCAATATTTATACCATCCATAAGTACAGATGAAGCAGCACTTGCGGTCGTTTGTTTGTATGTTAATAAACAACATTGGGTCTTATTAGCGTTGAAGGCGACTGTGTTTTTTCGACCCCATTCGGAGATTAATAGAAGATCACTATTCAGTGAATCGTTCATATTTAGCCTCTTGGCAGCGATCTTTATTAGGTTGGGCCTATAACTAAAAGACTACGAGTGTTAAATGTTGCTGCCACCCGCGAAAGAGTGGATAGGATTGGAAGTTTGATAGAGAAGGTCGTGGAGGAAAATAAGAAATAGGGTAGAAGAAAGATACTTATTGCTATATGACAATTCTTGTGTGAATATAATTCCCATGCAGTGTTGAGTTACACTATTTCTGGGCAAAAATTAGAATCAGGTACGTGATAAAATTCGACCGAAAATTTGGAAAAATTTGGTATTCAAAAGTTGTGATGGAAAACGATCGGTTTCGAAAAAAAATGTTATATAACAAAGTCTGAATATTACTGTATAAAAGACATTGGAATTGAAGTTTCTGTATATAAAAAAAACCCATTTATTGATGCTGACAGTCTCAACATTATTTTTGCTTGTAATTCAACGGCAGCCGTGTACGATGCAGCGTTTGTTAATGACACCTCTTACATCAATAACAACAGTATGTATGAGGAGAATACCTTTAAAATTTCATGCGTTAGCCAGTTCCGTGTTTTTAATAGTTATGAGAGACCAAATACTAGAATGTATCTCATGTGATCATTACGGGAAGCAATTTGCTTTCCGGTGGGGATTTAACTCTACTTCTTTATTACTTTTCTTGGCGGACAATGTTCGACAGAATGTGAATGACGGTTTTTTTAATGTTCTTATTTCTTTGGATCTTTCGAAAGCTGTTAATTCTATTGATAATTTTATGCTGATTGATAAGCTGGGAAATTATTTCAATTTCGCTAGAACAGCATGTAGACTAATTTTCTCCTAGTTTATGGGTAGATCGCAATTTGTGGTTGTGGTATTTATTCGGATGTGCGTTCCATTAGGTTGGGTATCCCTCAGGGGTCTGCTTTAGGTTTTCTGTTGTTCACAACGTTTATTAACAGCTTACCTAGTTCTGTCAACTCGGGTTTATGTTAAACTTTTTTGTTTAGTTTTATATATAATATATTTATGGCTGCCTTTTGAAATCCACTCAAATATATAAAGTACGTCTACAATGAACCCCCTAAGCGGTAATACCATCTCTAGACGGCGTTCGAATTTTGGTCTCTACAGTGCTAATTAAAATATTTTTATCCCAAAATAGTGAAAAATGGCTTTACAAAACATTTTTGTATATTTATTCCACTGCAAAATTCACCTTTTCACAAGTGGTATACAAGTTGTGATGATTTAAATGCGATAAGTCAACAAACTAACACTCACAGATATGTTGCAAATATAATTTTTTGCGAGTGTTAAAAAACCACATTTATTATAAACTGATCGAAGTCAAAGTTTGACGATAAGTAGCTAACATATTTGCTGAATTCACAAACGCAGTCCTATCGTTTATCGATGTATATGGAGCGACAATTTCAAACACTTAAGAAAATAATAATAAGAAAAATGTGCTTTTAATTTAAGTCCAGCCAACGGTAGACAAAAAGTTTTATTATACGGGAGCTATATCGGTAAAATCACCTATTGAGCAATCTAATGGTGGCAACGGTATCCCTTCTTCTCAACCGAGTTTGACCGCTAAAATTAATTATATTGCCCGCAAGAGGGTTTGGATGAAGAACTAGTTTACTGACATACCTTGTCGCGTACTTGGAAAGTTCCTCTTTTACCAGCGGAAATCAGATCTTTATAAATTCGTGAATTTTTTACGTATCGTGGGCTGCAATAATCGTTCGAAGAATTTGGTTTTGTCGCCTTGTCGAATTTTTTCAATGTTTGACGTCATTGAATTTGTCGCACAAAAGAGTCATTGTTGAAACCACATATTTTCCACACCCATATCTTGTAATTTGGGCCATAAAAAGTTCGGTATTGGCTGACGTTAGCGAACACCGATCACAGTAACTGCCTGACCGGCCTCATTTTGGAAAAAATATGGCCCGATGATTCCGCCAGCCCAAAAACAGTATCAAACAGTCACTCTTAGTGGGAGCATTGGTTTTTCGACAACCACTCTTGGATTATCATTCGCCCAAATCCTCTGAAGTGAAAATGTGCCTCTTCACTGAAGATGATTTTCTTCAAAAATTTTCCATCTACTGTTGCCATTTCTTGTCAGAGTGGTTACTGATCCTCGACGATGCTTGGAATGGATAAGAGGCTTTACTTTAGTTCTTGCATCTTGCAGCCAAGTAAATATAAGTCTTTACACGCCTACATAATGTTCATCAACTATGAGCGTGTGAGGTGTAATTTTTAGCCATGACGATGAGTTGAGGAGGACAACTCTTAAGCCACACTATCGCGAACAGCAGCAATATTTTCTGTAGAGCGAAACGTACGACTATGCTCTGGTGTTTTCACATCGCCTGCGGATCCGATTGGCTCAAGTGTATCCAAGATTTTTCTGCCACTACCCACATTTGGACGATTAAATTGACGGAAAAAATCACGAAGTACTCGATATGGATTCTGAACACCTATTTTTGTAATAGGTCTGAATAACTTTAACGCATTGCTTGGTTTTGTATGTTTTCAGGGTTAAAATTAAACTAATCTGGGATTGAAAAATGTAAAATGAAATTTAGAAAAAGAACTTAACGTTTAAGTGTGGTCCACATTCAACATCCGCCCTTAAAATTTAACCACCCGATATTTGTACCTTTTCATATTATTAACTAAGAAACAGATTTTTCAATCCTTTTTAGCTTATGAAGAAAGATGGGGAGTATGGAAGACATGTATATGTTTGTTGAATGTAAAATGCTCTTAATTAAAGTTTTATAGAATTCATGGTTGTGTGTTTGAAGTTCGATGATTAGTCGAGGAATTTTAGTAAAAAGTTTATGTGGTGTTCATAGAATACAGGTGAGCAACTCGTCAAGAAAATTTGTGTGAAAGTTTTTAAATTTTTTGAGTAATTTCCATACAAATTTTTTAGACAAGTCGCTCGTCTGTGTTTTATGCACAACACATTAGTTTCCGGCCGAAATAAATTTTTATGACCAAGCAATTTTTTTTTTGCTATGGAAAATGCCATATCTACTTTTCTAAATTTTTCTATGTACTTATGTACAATACGAGTATGTTGGTATAAATGTAGGAATAAATTGAAAAAAAAATGTCTATAGTAACTAGATTTTAAGTTTTTCATTTTCTTTGTTTTCGTTGTGTTCGTTAACCCAAAATCCAAATTAAAGATATAATCATTTATTTTATGTGTATATGTACGAGTATGTGTATGTGTGTGTGTGTGTGTGTGTGTGTGTGTATGTGTGTGTCTGTAGTTTAAAAGCAAAAAGAGCATGCAAAAACTTTTAATTTTTGGTTGAATAGAATAAGGCATTTAATCTTTTCCTTCGGCAATTTTAGTAAAAGATGTTAGTTTTATTTCGCTTAATTTTTTTTTTTTGTCTTACATTTTTTGTTATTGTGCTTTATATTGCAGTTTTTGAGTTGTCTATAGAGGACTATAAATTACACTTCAGTAACGTTTATTGTATGCAGTAAAATGACAGCCCTGAAGTGTATAGTATTGTGGGATTTTATGTGGGCACATTACTTGTGATTGGTTTGCACTGACAAAAAAATTATTAAATATCAAAAGATCAAATAAAACATATAAGAGCGAAAATTTTAAACTAATGCTTACTAAAAAAAGTTATGACCATAATAAAAGTAAGAAAAATAGAGCAGCGATTAAATAAAAAGTAATAGCTTAACAGCCAGTTCGTCGATGTCGAAAGGATAACATGTGGTATCAACAAGACGGTGCTAAGTCACATACATCCAGGATTAGAATTTTTATTGTTTATCTGGGACCAGTACTCAGGGGATGACCCCTACATATGCAGCGCATTGTACTGGAACTAGAAAAATAGGGTATGATGATGAGGAAAGAGGGAGTAGTGTTCGCGATATGTTAACGATAACAACAAGAAAGACTGAAACAAACTCTATTGCAGCATTTAAAATGTTGGAATTAAATTAGCTAAAACTGATCCAAGCCCAGTGTATTCCTCTCACTTTCCATCATAACTTCTACGAAGTTTTCCGGTGTTATTTCACCAATATTATCCTGTAAGCCATGTCTTTCCTGCCTCCACCTATCACATCTAAAGAATGTGTGTTCTGCCTCATCCACGCAGTCGTCTCCATAAAAGCAGATCGGTGTATCTGTCTTCCCCATTCTATGGACCCTGCTCAGATTAGCAAAATTTAGTCCAACACCTTCCACACTACAAGGTAGTGAAATTCATTGAAAATAATATTAATATTGAACATATAAAGAAAACAAGGACAACGGTGAAAAAAAAGAAAAAAAAAATGGAAACAAACACAGTAGTGTACCTTCCCGTCAAACACCCAGTACTTTATACTTAAAACTTGTATCCTTTTAGGTTACGGGCACAATATATTCACACAGTGTAGTCTTCGTTTCTTATAAAGTTTATATTTCTAAACATTTCCAAATCGCCGGCACTCAGTTTCATCATCAATAAGAACGAAATAAATTTTAAGTGGAGAAAACAAAGAAAGTTAAGAGTATAAAAGCAAGAAACAATATATGCCACTGGCTCATGATAGAATAACATTTTAAGTTTTTTCTTAAAACTAAGAAAAGAAATCCCTAAGAAGAGAAAAATATTTGTTTGTAGATGAAATAAAAAGAAAAAAAGAAAAGACTGAATAATAACAACAAAAGCGAAAATATTACTATTAATGTGGGGTTTTATAAATTAGTAAACAAATTGAAACTGAAAGCTTAAATGTTGTAAAAACAAAGCAATTACAAAACAGCAGAGGAAAAAATGGTAAATATAAACGAACTAGAAAAAAAAACAAGAAAGGAGTACAACATAAAAGGAAAAAACAAACAGACGGCTTAACTGAGGCTGAAAGTCATTATTAGATTTAGGTTCACTAACAAAGTTATAGAAGTCAGTTTAAGGTTTTACGGTATAATTTAAGATGGACGGACAGCTTTTAAAGGTTTGAATATTTGTGCCTTAAAAAACATTGCTAAATTTATGGTTTGATTTTTGAAATAAAAAATAATGTAATAAAATGTTTCTGTTGATTTAGGCTTACATACTAATAAAAGATTGAAGTTTTGTTATGGCTGCTAGCCTTAAATCTTTTTAATGGACATAATTGAGAATCAAAAGGAAAGAATTGCTGCAAGATTAGAAATCTTATTCGTTAACACATAGCCAAGATCTATATGAAGAATCGGATTCCCTCATAGGCAAGTCATATACTCATAGAAAACGCGTTGTAGCTGTGATGTGTTCTGGCATGAATAAAATGAAAAATATCATGAGTGGTTAAAGCAGCAGATCATGATACATCATGACCCGAGTTCAAATTCCAGTGGGTGCTGGTGAGTAGTGTAGCGACTATGAAACAGTTAGGTTTCCCCCAGCTAAAGATTTCATTATTATTTTTCTTGTCTTCTTCAATCAATAATTATTGATCACAGCAAGTTTGTATTGTAAAAAAAAAATCCTTTTTAAGAAAAAAACTTAAGAAAGGAAAAACTTGAACTAAAACCCGATGTACATATGTACAAACCAACAAATTTTTAATTTAAAAATTATAAAGTTCAACAAAAATTTAACCAAAGAAAAATATCATCATTTTTGCCGCATTACTGTAATGTCAAACCTGAATTATTCCAATTTGCAATAGAGGCATTTTTGAATAAGTGGAGCCAATTTTATAGCAAAATAAAATCAATACCTATTGTATTGATTGCACTATCATCAGGGATACTTATAGCGTGTTCAGATATACACAATTATTGAGATTACCGCAATTAGCGCACTAACTGAGCTCGATATTTCAAATAAAAAGTCAATTAAGGTTTTGGCAGCTAAAGGTTTTGTAACGCTAAAAGTCGGAGGCCTCGTTTTGAAGCAACATACTTTTTTTTTTTTGGAGCTTTTATTTTGCGCATATTATATCGTTAAAATCACCTATTTAACGCTCTGATGGTGGCAAGGATATCTCTTCTTCTCAATCGAGTGTGGTCGCTAAAATTAAGTATGTTTCGTGCAAGAGGGTTTTGGTGAATTACCAATTTGCTGAGCGACACACTTGCAGTCGTGTTCCCGTTTTCATATATTTGTATTTATTTAGTTATTCATTTCGTTATTTCGTTTATTATTATTAACGCAGGAAGCGTTGTTCTATTTGCTTTTGAATTAATAATTAATTTAGTGTCATAAGTTACATGTAATGTAGGTTAAATTATTTCTAAGTTTGAAAATTGTATTTAAGATTAACGGTCAGCGTAGATGGCACCACCACACAATGAATAAATATCAACCATGAGACAATGTTTGCTAAACACAGCCACACATATGGTTGCGCGTCGGTGTTAGTACGTGTATGTGTGCTAAGCGTAGAGTATAAAAACACGAGCATCAGCATCAGCGTTGTCAACTTTAAGATTTCAATATGCACAAAATGGGGGAAAAAGTGCGTTATTTCAACGAAAACGCACCGAACTTTGAGTTTTTTCCTTTCATATTCATAAACCTATTTTGTATTATAAAATTACATTTTTTGTTTTAAAAACACGATTTATTAAACGACTACCTATTATACAATCAAACTGGGTCTGATAGCACGCATGATGGCATGATGTCAAAGTCGTTCAACAACTAGAATTCGTGTATACGAATATACGAAAATTTGCCAAAATTATAATATATGGAAGATGAAGTTTAATCAATATTTAATGCAAGCGTTTTGGAAAAACTTTATAATTTATTTAATAATTTGGGCATTTCTCAATAAATATACGAGCAATATTTGACAAACTAGGCTTAATCGTTTAGTAGAAAAACACTCCCTAAAAGTAGCAAATTTTATAAAACGAAATGTTTCTTTTTATTTCGCCAGTGCTTATAATATAAAACAGAAAGATTTTCTTACTTTGTACATACAACATGGTACGTTTTCCACGCAAAATGAAACGTAAAAGTTTTGGATACTAAACTTTTTTTTTACATTGAAACAAAAAGTTGAGTTAAATTTGACTTTGTGCCACCGAAATTTATAAAACACACCGAAAATGTAAAAAAAGCGCACCCTGCACCGACTAAAGAATTTTTCGCACAAATAATTCTAAAAAGCACCAAAAACGGTGCGAAGCGCACCGAGTTGACAACGCTGATTCAGCATACTCTGGGCAGTTTGGTCGGTGGCTGGTCTAGGCATGCCTGAGAACAAGAGTTTTGAATTCTATTTCCAAAATATCTTATATTTGAGTGATCACGGCTGTGGTAGTGTCCAACAAGTAGTTAGTGACTTTTTACTTTTTGAGTGGTCTATTTGAACCCAGTTTGCCACGTCATCTGGTTGCCATTTGAGGTAGAGTTTTGAATTCTCCTGAGAACAGTTAGCCAACATTCGAGGTTGACGGATAGTGAAGGAGTTATCAATACCTCCAGTGCAACAGTGGAGTCTGTGGACTCCACTGTCCAGCGGATTCCAGTATTTTGGATGACGAAATTAGAAATTCCAACACATAAAACAATTTTTTTATTTGGTAAGTTTATTCAAAAGCAAATTGAATGATTCATTTTGCGCTATCTTATAGTTTTTAGGGCCATTATTACAACTTAACATTAGGAAAGTACAGATCATTTTTTTTTTTTGTTATTACAAGTTAACATTACCCTGAAAAGTTACTGATAACTTAACTGCAAGATTATCCTCATAATAAATTTGAAAGTCAACTTTAAGCATTTGAAGCTGGCATACTGTCTGCTGAAAATTTTGTAACTTCACTTGTAAAAATGGGAAACATTTAATGTTGACTCTATGGTTCACGTTAACTAATGTTAAGGTTAACTATCAAGAACTTTATCGTTAGGTTGTAAAAACGACCCTTAAAGGGTTAATATAATTTCAGTTGTGTTATTAACTTCGATTTTCTAAACCTTTAACACTTACTTGTGTTAATTTAAAAATAATCAAAAATTTTTTTTATTTCCAAAAATAAGTTTCTTATTTAGAAATATAAATAAATTCATTTCTATTTCGTTTCTTATATTTTTCTTTGTTATCACATAATCTCTGGTATTAAAAGAACTTTACATTTCAAAGAATTTTAAAAACGACAAGTATCTGTTCAGGAGTATTTTGTCTTCGAAGCTCAAACCTGCAAAATATTTCAAATTAACATAGTTAAAATTGTTTGAGGCAAACAAGTGTTTGGATTAGATAAATCAAAAAATATTTTATTGAAACAAGTGAATTTTCATGTCATTCAACAAAAGAAAATTATAATGATAATAATAAGGGAAAAATAAGCAGGAGATACAAAAATATTTTTTAATAAGAAGTATAAACCATGTCTAGACAAGTTGTGCTCTGCGTGTTACAAGAAATTTGTTTTAGATTGCAGAAATATACTATTTTTAAATTTTTTATTTATTTCTTTTGTTTTGTATTTAAATGTATTTGTGTTGTTATCTATTAGTAAGCTGTGTACGAAAATAATTTGTTTTGTGATACATTTTTTATGCCAAGATATTTACCAGCTTGTGCAAATTTGACACCCCAACAATTATTAACGCAATTTTTTTTTGCATGACTCTCTTGGAATTTTGATGATTAGGGTAGCTCCTATGAAATGTCGACATAGAGACAGTTAGGAAACAAAAAACAAGCTGTTTAAAATTTTTGAATTTGTATTAAAAAATAGTCTTAATTCTAGGAAACTTGGAGTAATTGTTTCATTATTTTTGACTATAGATCTAGAAGTGTTATTTACACAGAAAAAACTATAGTAAAAAAAAATAAAGTCAACAAAATTTTTGTGGAAAATCTATTGTATGCTTAAGGCCTCATTAGTTTTTACTTTGAGTTGCCGTTCTGTGACATTCTTTTCTGTAGCAAATATTTTACAATTACTTTTTCTGTGAAAAAGTTAAGCTGATTTTTATAGTAAAGCAAAATTAAAAAAAAAATATTGGCATTAAGATTTTTCGTAAAAATTATTTTATTTGAAAAAACAAAAAAGGAACAATTTAATTATTTAGAAATGGTGACAAAACAGCCAACTTTTCTCTGACGATCTGCAGAATTTACGACATTTCTTATACAAGATATAATGTTTATTCGCCAAAATGATATTCTTTTGATCATTCATAGTGGCTTAGTTGATTAAGATATATTAAATTTGAAAAAATTTTAATTAAAACAAATTATTTTAACTTTCGATAAAAAAATTTTTTTTCATATGACTAAAAAAATTAGTTTTTCCATACCAGAAAAAAGTAAAACATACACATATTTTTCTGCCACTTAACGTTGAATTCTATTTTCAACAGATTAGGCCGCAACAGAACAGAACGTAGAAGTAAAAACAAACCATGTACATATAGTTTACATTGAACAGAAACAAGATAGCTGACTCAGAACGGAAAAGCACGTACAAACTAATTCTGCCTTTATACATAAATATCAAAAAAATAACCTTGGATATCGTACTTTGTTGTTGTTGTTTAAAAAAATAGTTGTTTTCGACCAA
This sequence comes from Thecocarcelia acutangulata, assembly GCA_914767995.1. NCBI lineage: Eukaryota > Metazoa > Arthropoda > Insecta > Diptera > Tachinidae > Thecocarcelia > Thecocarcelia acutangulata. The sequence continues at coordinate 21,394,654 of OU612094.1, forward strand.
TAATTATTTTTACCAAACTTTTGTTTGAATCCACGAATACCTTTACACGTCCGCCATCAAACAATTTATTAATTGATTCAATAAATTTCGTTATTGAACACGAAAAAAATTTTTTTCTGTGCAGAAAACTGTCTTAAGTTTAAATGAACAAAAATAATAAAATTTTACCACAATAACCGAAAAATTATTGTAATTTGACCAAATTTCTTAAATGTCCATATATTTCAAACTGCAAGGGATATATTTTTTTCTGACTTTTCTCATTAGAATCAGTCCTGTCACCTGGTTTTGGCTTGACGTTGATTTCTGGGATACTCTGTATATTGTAAGCATGTTTTTTTGCTCAGGCACAGTTTGTAAAAATGAAAGACTTGTCATTTATCGCTTTTCATATTAAACTTAATGATCAATAAAATAGAATTGACTTCCAAGTTGCGGTAGTAAATGAAAAAATTTACGGAAAAACCTTTCAGCCATTCACAAAATAGTAGAAGCCATTGGGGTAAAATTTTGGATTTAAGTGATGCTGATAAGATAACAATTATATTGGAAAGAAGAGTAAAAGACTTTCAACAATGAAATATGCAAATTATATCTCTATTTTTATATGACATCTTAAACTTGCAGCTTGATTGAGTTGCCATTAGCAATGAACTGGCCCTTGAGGCAAACAAGTTGTAGAACAGGTTCAGCCCACAATATTGACGCCAAAGTGGGGCTCTATAATAACACAAGAGTTGCTAGAAAAAGACAACCGCTAAAATGAAGCAACAAGAAATTTTGCTGTAAGCCAATAAATGATTAAACTTAATGTCTGCCAGTTCTGGAAGTGTGTTAGTAAACCGGCTGCTACACAATTATTTTTATATCCTTGGGACTTAATAAACAATAAAATGTATTGAAACTAGTCAAACACATTTCCATCTTATGTATTTGCTGTATATAAAATATGTAAATAAATATTGTAAAAAAGCCATTTAATATCGGTACATTCAAATCTCTTCTCTCATTTAGTTGATCGGTAGAACTAAAAGAGTTCACGAAACGTTGGGAAAAATATGTAATAAAGATTTTGGATTTTTATTGACATAAAAAAAGTTAGGCCTCACCAGCTAAGTATATACTAAAAACAAAAGAGTTCGAATTGTAGTTAATAGTAAATTTTTTTATTTAAAAATTTTTTGGCTTGTACTTATCGCTTCTTTATTGCAACCTAGTCATAATTAAAAAAAGCTCGTTTCGAGAAAAACGCATTTCAAATTTTTAGTTTTTATACAAGTCTTAGAAATTTATTTTTGAAAATATCTCCTAAAGGAAATTGTTTTAAGTAATTTGAATAAGTTTTTGGCACAATATAAAAGGTGTAACTGTTAACAATTCTGCATTGTTATCTCGAAAAACTTGGATGAAATTTTAACGGTGGCATGTCATAATGTCCAGTGACATAAAGTCCATGGACGTTATGACACACTTGAAAGTGTCATAAGGTTCATGGACGTTAAGACACTTTTGAAAGTGACATAATGTCCATCACGGAGGTGTCGTAAAGTCCGTGGCCACTATGGCACTTTACTGAGTGTCATAACGTCCATAACTTAAGTAATAACAAAAAATTTTTAGAAGTTGCAAATTTTGATTTTAATACCTTTATCATAACTATATACGGGTATATGAACGTGTAGGTACACGAAGAGAAAAAAGACGTTCTTTAATTTTTGTCAACGAACGATATTGCATATCTCGTTAAATTGTGGACATATCGTTGTCAAACTGTGAACATACCGCCGTCAAATTGCGAATAGATGGCACAAAAATACCGTTATTAAAATGAGAATGTCTTGTTGTCAAGATGAGATCGTTTTGGTTAATTAAGAACGAATGTTGTCAAAACGACAACATCTTTTGTCACCTGATATGATTTGTTTATAATTAAGTTTTCCGTGTTTTTTAATGGGAACGGTTAGATTGGATTGGTTCACATTATCACTGAAATATACGGTTATCCTTATATATAACTTCTTTTCTAATTATGGACCTTATGACATTTTTAAAAATGACATAATGTCCATTTGCAAAGTGTCACTATGCCCATGGACACTATGACATTTTCAAAAGTGTCTTAACGTCCATGGACATTATGACATTTTCAAAAGTGTCTCAACGTCCATGGACATTATGCCACTGGACCTTATGACATGCCACCATTTTAACAGCTGACGAATGACAGATTGCAATTTCAAAAACTTATGCTGCCATCTAACGCTAGGTAGCTTCAATAACAATATGCCCTCGTATACGAATACCATATAATAATGTTGTTCATATTTCAAACTGCATATCCTTTGTTGAAAAAGATATTCCTTTGCTCCCATAGATATTCCTTTCTTCTGTGAACAAATTTTATTATCGAAGTAAAAATATCTGTTTTCGACAATATTTTGTATAGTTAATGAATCACAAAAACAAGATTTTAAAATTTTTAATGAATGGCAATTTTCTTTTTAATTTTAAAATTATAAGTTTTTTGAATTTTTGTTGAACTTTATAATTTTTTAAATTAAGTTTTTGGTTTCTACATCTGTACAACGGGTTACAGATCATGATACGTCATGACCCGAGTTCAAATCCCAGTGGGAGCTGATGAGTAGTGTAGCGACTACTAAACAGCTAGTTGTCCCCCAGCTAAAGATTTGATTATTATTTTTCTTGTCTTCTTCAATCAAAAATTATTGATCACTGTAGATTTGTATTGTAAAAAATTCTTCTTAAGAAAAAACTTAAGAAAGGAAAAAACTTGAACTATAACCCAAACAAATGTACAAACGAAAAATTTAACTTTGGTTCATATTCTTCAATTAACCATTTCATCCCTTCAGGAATGCGCAACTGTTTTTTCAAAAGCTCGTTATAGTATAGCCAGCAAGATGTTGTCCGGCGGGTAGGTTTATATACTACTTGCAGTAACTCCATTGTAATCCTATGTTGTATGCCACATTGTTTTGTTGATAATTGTTGATATAAGTATATTAATCAAATCCAAATTTTTATCATATGGTTAAGAATTTTTGTCACATCTAACCCAGTATGCAGCTGTTGATCTGCTTATTATAAATGTACAACACATTCATACAAACAGCATAAAACTAAAAACATAATACACAAGTAAACAAACATACATGATTTAAAGTACATAAAATTCCAAGTAAATCAACTAGAAATGGAGTTGTTGGTTTTCTTGTATTCTTAATATTCGTTTTCGTTATTTTTTGTTGTTGTGACTAGCTTATTCTTCGCAAGCATGTGTGTGAATGTGTATATGCGTAAGAATTATATTTGAGTCTAGAATTATGAAAAACTAGAATGATCGTCATGATTGTAGAAGATGATAATGAAGTATAAATAGCAGGCAGGAAGTATAAATGTGCAAAACAGTAAAAGTAAGCAAGTCTCGTGTTTTGGTACACAGTGGTATCGAGTGTAAATAAAGTTGTGAGCTATTTAAGTACTGTATAACGAAAGAGTGTGTGAGTTATTATTTCATGTGCAATCGAAGAATGCGCAAAAGGGTTTTTAGAGACAAAATCGTAATAATATGCTAAGAGATTTTATCTCTAGCAGGGGTCTTTCCCTTAACTTTACTGAGAGTAGTGTTGAGCTTTAGCGTATTAAAATTATTTTCTATAAGGATGTCATTGTTTGTCCCAAAATATAAAGGAATACTGTTTTTGTGTTGGATAAAAGCGGAGCAAAATTGTGGTTCAAGTGCATTACTAGACCAAGACTTCCCAAACTCATTAACAATATCATTGTGGTTTGTGACTTAATCATCTGAGTATGTTAGGAACTGGACGCAGTGAATATTTTTAGAGCATTTGCAGTAAATAATGTAATGTTTAATTTAATTTAAAAATCAAGAACTAAAAGATTCCCTTTGGTGTGGAATGTCCCATACTTATATGTTCTTTGTATGGCGATACACATTTATGAAATTTTTAAAATAAACGTACATAAAATTTGTTTTCTTTTTATGTTTGTGTAATATCACAATATTACGTACGTATACAGCAGCTGTAATACTGAAATGAAAAATAGGACTTTTTTCAGCAAACCATTTCAACAGTGGTGGTATGGCGGTCATACATGTAAATTTTAAGTAACGCACGTTATTAAAATTATTTCATTAAATGTATGAATAAAACCGAACTGAGGTGTACGTTTTACACAAAAATGATTTTGCAATTTAAACGAAAGCAAATATGAAATGAATTAAATGGAAATATTTGATATTACACAAAATTTGTATATAGGACAATTAAAATCAAATATTGAAAACGGAATGCATCAAATTGGAATAACTAATTTTAGTTTATTAAAAAAAAGAAAGAACAGAGAAAACAGATTTTTCATAAAATAGTTTATTTACTCATGAAATTGTGGTCTGTTTGTTTGTTTGTACGCGTTTATAGAATCTTTGACAACGCCTTTGTGATTTGTGACAAATGTCAATATCAGAAAGACAGATACAAAATCAATATTTTTACGCAAATAGTAAAATGTAATGATGTACTCTTTTAACGAAAATCTTTAAGCAAAATGGCAAGTGCAATGTTTTACAATTTCCTAATTATGCAAAAAGCTCTGTACATACATATATTACTGCTAGAAACAAGTCTGGTAATTGAATTTAAGTGAAAGCAAACATTTTGAATTATTAAGTAATGTTTTCTTTTAAAAATCATTTTACAACTGAGTGAAGGCAACTTTGTAGAAGAAAGGATGTTCTCGAAGGGAACACATTTGTCCTTAGATGACTTGATTTATTGTAAAAGCCCATTATATAAAATAATTGAAATTTTATTTTAACATAGTGCAGTAAATTAAGTCACTGCATCTAGCTAAAACAAAGACAAAAAATCTGATCATGTAATGTATAGTGCAGTTGTGAAAAAGGTTTACATCAGCATCTGCCTTGCGGCCTTATCTGATGATGGACGAATCACCAGCGCCCCCGTATGGCTGACTAGCAATTTTTGCCATATGTTTGTAGCCATATGAGCAACTCCTTGTTGAGGAGTTCCAGCGTTCTACTCCCTCCTGTATGCAATTTCCCAGCAATCAATGGAAGACAAAGCTTAACGGACTAGCAGCATCATCCCTTTTTTTTTTTTTTTTTTAGCTTCAACCAGTACTCAGGAGATGACCCCTACATATGCAGTGCATTGTACCAGAACTAGGAATTAGGTTATGAGGAGAAGGAAAGAGGGAGTAGTGTTTGTGAATATTTGACTTGAACTTTCCAACGTTATAACAGACAGGAAACACATGCAACTTATTCCATAGACGAAGCGTACGGCTGAAAAAGCAAATTCTCTCTGTATTGCGTAGTAGGATTCACCGGGCAATCGACCACAAATAGATGAGCTCTAGACGATGAGCGTGTGCTACGTAAAAATGTGCGAGTTTCGGGAACAAGACCCCTAATCTCGTCAGAGCAAAATCCATTGTAGTAACGATAGAACAGAATAACGCACCCCACACTGCGTCGATGCTCCAGGGAGTCAATAGAGTTGGATACCCTACTGTCACCGATGAGCTTCTTCGCCCTCTCCTGCACACGGTCGAGTAGCATCATCCCTTAAACCAACTCAGCCGTCAACCATCACCACTAGTGCAGGTATCTGTTGTTAAGGCAACAGACCCTCGGAAGTTTGTTAGTCCCCGAAAAAAGCCACACACCAAACAATTATCAAGGATACTAACACCCGGTTTCTGCCTTTTAGGTTTCAACCACAGCCAGAACGTTTTAGCGAAGATAGGCACCTTAACCATTATCAGCCCGGGTTGACCTGCAAGCAGAACCACCTGGGGGCCATGCTGATTTGTGTTCTGCCAATTTAAACCTTAAGAGTTTCGGAAGCAAACACAACATAAGCCATGCGGCTTCCTAGAGTTTTATTCGCTACAATAAACGAAGGACCTCTTCCCCTCTTTACGAGAAAAACAGAGTGCCCTGGTTAGGAATACGCCAAAGCAAAACCTGTTTCCCGGAGGGAGCCTATAGTGTAGTCAATCCTCCTTAAAATTGGCAAAAACTGTCAATAAAATCTAGTAATAAAGATAACACGGCCATTGAATTTGTCGCACAGAAGAGCCATTGTTTCGTTAGATGTGTTGCAAGTGACGCCACCTTATTGAGGCCACATATCGTCCAAATTCATATATTTCAGTTCGGGGCATAAAGAGTTCTTTCACATCTCATGATAGCAAACACCATTCACAGTAACTGCCTGACCGTCCACATTTTGGAAAAAAATACGGCCCGATGATGCGACCAACCCATAAACCGCATCAAACAGTCACTCTTTGTGGATGACTCACTCTTGGATTATCATTCAACCAAATCCGGCAATTCTGCTTAATGACAAATCCACTGAGGTGAAAATATGTCCCATTACTGAAGATGATTTTTTACGAAAATTTATCGTCCACTGTTGCCATTTCTTGCTAGCATTCTGACTATTGACAATGCTTGGTATGGTCAAGAGGCTTTAGTTCTTGAGCCAATTGCAGCTTGTAAGCGTGTGAAAGTTTTTATGCATAATGTTCATGAACGTTGGCGTCAGAGGTGCAATTATTGGGCACGAACAGCAGCTGATAAAAGTGACGGTGGTAACTTCCGGTTTTGGCTGGTCGGACCACTAATTCTAGCCTAGTTGCGCATTCCACGCATAATTAGAGTAGTTGCCCTTTTTTGCAATTGAGTGGAAAGTTCAATGTGAGCAATTTGTTCAGATTTTTGAAATTTAAAAAAATATTCTCTAATTTCTAAGGTAAACTTGTAAATAAAGTACCCAGTTTATGGAAAAGGAATAATAAGTTCCATTTATTTACTATTCTTTTCCCCAAGCTCAAATGTAACTAATTCACCATGACTTAATTATAAGCATAATTCTACTTTGAATAAAGCAGAATTAAATGTCAAGGAATTAAAAAAAATATTATAAAGAAAAATTTCAAGAAAAGCAAAACTTTAATTTTTTTCCTGAAACTATTAATTAATTTGTGAAAATTAAAGTCATAGAAATTGGAAAGGAGAAAATGGCCAGCCAGATTGGGGAGGATTCTGATGCTCAAGATACAATACATAATTTAAAAAACTAATTAAAATTTATTTTTTTTTTTCAAATTTCTTTTAATTATTCCATTGACATCTGAAACAGATTAAAATTAAAAAAAATTTATCAACCGCGTTAACAATTTCACTTGTTATGAATTCGCCTTGTGTTATATATTTCACATACCTTTATATATGAACATATGTGTTGTTTCAACAATGCTTGCAACATTTTAATAATAAAGAAAGGTTTTGTTAAATTATGTGTAATGAACAAACTTTTCTCTTTATTTTTCGGTTGGCTGTCATTGGCGAGATCTAATGTTTGCAACCAGATAAGCCATCACGATGCTACTAGCGTCTGGGGGGATCGATGGTATAAAAAATAAAGGAACGTATGGGAGCCATTGAAAAGGCTAGCAATCAGCCGGTTGGGGGGTTCTTATTCCTATATTTTCTCTTACTAGTAGGAGAAATTACATAAATATTATTATAGACTCCCTAATAGATAAAAAAATGGACTAAAATTGGATCTATATACTATATACACGCTTAAGATGTTAACTGAACCCTATACTAGCTCCCAAAGGTAAAGTGTAAATGGAAACAAAAACTCAACGACGAAAGAAATCCGTTTGCATATTTTCTATTCGAGATGAAATTGAATAGAAACGCACCTCTGTACCTTCCGTACCTGTGATTTTAGTGATGCAAAATTATATACCTAAAATCCCAGAAACGCGCGAACTGAAGTTTGTTAATATCACAGTTTATCCTAGTATTATTTGTAGGTTTTTTCAAGTCTTTATTTAAGCAGGTAGGCTTAGACCGTCGTGAGACAGGTCTAATGACAATATGTTGTTGCGACAGCATTCCTGCGTAGTACAAGAGGAACCGCAGGTGCGGACCTATGGCACAATACTTGTTCGAGCGAACAGTGGTATGACGCTACGTCCGTTGGATTATGTCTGAACGCCTCTAAGGTCGTATCCAAGCTGGACTGCAATGATAAAAATGGGGCAATTGCATTAAAACATTTAAAGTTTGTCTTTATGGTAAACGACAATGTATTGTGATGCTAATGTTATTTGTTACATAGCAAGTGCAGGAGGATATTATCCCTAACTAACTCTTTATTTTAGCCAGCACCCAATATAATTTGGATTTAACGGTATTATCGGCAAAAGCTAAACTTTACTTTCAAACAAAAAAAACAAACTTATATATCAATTAAAGAAAGAAAACTACAGCATACTGTAAGGCTGACTATAATTCTGGAACAGATTAAAGAAAACAAACCTGCTGATAGCTAAATTAAGATTAATATTATATTTATCTACTTAAGAAAATAATTAAATACCAAAAAAAAAATAACTAAAAAGTATCTTAATATGATTGAGAAAAATAGTAATAAATTGTTTTATCTCAATATTATTTGATCTTAGTTTGTTAAATAAATTTTATTTTTGCAGCTTCAGATCTTTGTTTTTTGTTTTTTATAAAAAATTTACAATTAAAAATCTTTTATTTCTCAATATTTCGATAACAATTTGTTATCATCGTCAGGAGAAATTAAAAGCTATAAAATTTCTCCTTACGATGATAATAAATTGTTATCGAAATATTGAGAAATAAAAGATTTTTAATTGTAAATTTTTTATAAAAAACAAAAAACAAAGATCTGAAGCTGCAAAAATTAAATTTATTTAGTAATAATTTGTTTAGATAAGGAAGTCATCATTATCGTACCTTACATAAGTGATAACAACAACGATACTACTTATATACTCTTACAATTATTTAGAAACACTTAAATTAAGTAACAAAAAAGATATATATTGAAAAAAAAAATGCTTGGCATTGGTTAGGAAATAATTCATTTTAAACAAATCGTTAATACAAAAAAAAGTTATTTGTCTTGTTAATAAAACAAGTGAAGCAAGAAGTTAGAATTTGTTTGAAAATTTAATACGCTTCATATATAAAGAAAAAAGAAATATTCAATTTAATGATGCACCCAGCTGTGCCGGATGTATTTTTTAAGCAAAATGATAAATATGAATTATCACATCTGGAATATAAATAAATGTGAATTAAAAATTAGCGGCTTCAAATCACGCTTAATGTTCTAATATATTATGACGGCATAAAATTCTTTTCGTTGTGCTTCGAACAAAAAAGTCATAGTTTTTGAACTTTGTTTTCTGATTTGGCATAATTAAACCGTATGCATCTCAACTGACTAAAATTTATATAGTATACTAAATTATGACAGCTTACTCATGCCCTAGAGGTGAATTAGAACACGATTATTGCATAAATGCGCAGACGATCGACTTGTCTAAAAAATTTGTATGGAAATCACTCAAAAAATTGAGTAAATTTCATACAAATTTTCTAGACAAGTTGCTCGTCTATGTTCTATGAACAACACATTAGACTTTTATTTTCTGAGCTAAAAAATTAGGACGGAAAGATGGGGAGTTTTTGCATTGGAGTCAAATAGCTGTATATCAAAAAAAAAAAAAAAACACATTGAAAACTGTGTCTGAGTCGCTCTTATGGAGGTAAATTGTGACACTGGAGGCTACTCATGTTTCCTCCTCTACATTTCCTGTGATCATACATACACCCTGTCGGCCTCCTTAAGGGCGCTACCATACAAAATATTAGTATTTATCCTTTGAGGGGCAACCACCTTAGTTATGCTCAAAGGGCTCCTAGAGGTGCCAAGTGTATGATCGACTTACAATATTTTTGAGAACACAGCATTTCTGTAGAACATAACATGCTTCTAACTTCAATCATTAGGGTGGTCCCCATATAAAAAATAAATTTTCCAAAAAAATTTTTTTTTTAACTCAGTAATAATATTTACAATAAGAGCGATACTGCCTTTTTGTATATTTTTTTCTATTTAGCCAATTACAGGGTAAACCCTTCGCATGTAACCTACTCATATATTATTTAGATAGGTTAGGTTGTACAGGCCGCCAGTTTTATGACATCAGCCCACTTGGGTCCTTTCTTGGTCCCGTTGATTATTTAGATAATTATCTGCAAAATCGTGAAAAATAAAAGTGCCGCGGGCTTAAAAATGGTTTCGAGAAGACCAAGAGCGCTTGAATACAGATACCAGATTGCAAATTTTTTCTATCTATCCGTATACAGCGTAAACCCTTTCCAGTTGGTTATTTAAAAAGTTATCAGTCAAATTGTGCTATATAGGAGTCTGAAAGAAATTACAAAGCATTATCACTCTTATAATAAAAACATATTAATTTAACCACATAATTATTATATTATTAATATAATAATTATTCTATTAAGAGAAACAAATTTCTTTTTGGAACATAAAGTTTTTTTTATGCTCCTTATTAAGGAGAATCTTGTTGAAGCCGAATGTTGGAGTGGGTCCAATAAAATTCCCCTCTGACCCTTTTTTGGCGTAGATGTGTGCCATCTCATTGCCAGAATGTCCTTCATATCCTGACACTCAGATTAGAGCAGCTTGGTTCTGGCTCTCCAGTTTATTTGGACTTAATATAGAATTAATCGATAAGCCAAATTTTTCCTAGGCGTTAATAGATTTCATATCAAAACAGTGGGCGCAAAACTGGCCGTGGTCCTCCCTAAAAATTCAGTTTGACACACTACGAACATATGAAAATAATGCCCGACGAATCATTTCGGTCGATATATTAAAAGAGTGGGCGTAAAAATGAATGTGGTATGTAGGAATATGTTTAGTAGATTTTTTGTAAAAATTAAGGCATATACTTAATATTTGCTCCTCTACATAAACTTAATTTAAAGCTCTCTTCCAATAAATCATGTAAAATATTAAAAAAAAAGAGAAAACGAGAATCAAGTGTTGGTTATACAATTCTGAAAATACTAGAGTCCAAGAACTGCGACTTTTAGTTCAAGTTTTTCCTTTCTTAATTTTTTTTTTCTTAAGAAGGTCCTTTATGTTTTACAGGGCGTTCCAGAACTCAACGTCTAGCCGAAACATGGTGGCAAGAATAATTGCAAATACAATTAGAAAAAATCAGAAAAAAATCAAGAGTTTGTGCGAATAAAAGACATTGGAACTCAGTAAAAGGGATTTTTTTTTTAATTATGTAGGCAGACAAATTCTGGAGTTTATCGCATACTTACAAACGTTGCATTTATATATGTTTATATGAGGTCTGATCAAAAACTAACCATTATTATTTCAAAAAGTATTTATATATTCATCAATAACTATCTATATAACTATAATACACTTATGCCAGCGTTTTTTTCCAATCCTCGAAATACTTCTGAAACGCGCTTTCGTTTCGATTTTTCTTTTATCTCCTCAATCGTTGCAAAAGGCTTCACTTTCCCCGGTGTCTTCAGTTTCGCAAAAATGCGAAAATCGCACATACCTAAGTCACTAAATTTAAAAATAACGGTAATTTTTTTAATCAGACCTCGTATAGAGATTAAACAAATATGTTAATAAAAAGAATAGTTCGAAGAGTTTGTTGAAGATAATTGTTTCAGAAAATTGCTTTTGTGTACACAAAATGATGGGAATAAATCGAGGCAGTTTCTTCTTTTAGTATAAAAATGTGGTTCTTGAGTTAAAAGTAAATTTGGTTCATGTTTAAAGCGACTAATGAATTATTTTCTTTATATTATCACGAAGGGTAGAGCCGAAAACAATCCAAGTAAAATGTCTCAAACCATTGAATTTATTATAAAATATTATTTTATTGAATTACTTTTTGATATAGATATATTTTTTTTTTTTGAATGGAAAACACGTTTTGATTGTACATAAAAGTTTCTTTTAAATTAAATTTTACTTTGTAACTGTTACTTCAACATTTTACGCTGCTGTTTGCCTTTTAAAACTTTATACAATATTTTTGTTTAATGTAATACGGGAAAGTTCAAACATGTAAAATATGGCCCCTGCACAACAAATGTGGGGCAGTAGCATTTTTTTCTCTTTCATTCAAAATAAAATATAACCTGGGTTTTATGTAAAAATATATTGTTTATTATGATGCCTGCAGGCTGAAACTAAAAATGAGCCTTGAAAAATAATAAACGATATGTAAAAACTTTTTCACGTAAATATACTCGTATATTCTACCTCACAGTCATACAAATTTTTCTCTTTTAACTTATTTATAGAAAACAATCGCCTGTATATATATTTTTTTTGTTGCTACAGAAGTAACAATAATAAATAAATAAACATGTGTGTATAGCAGGCATAAATAAGCAATGAGTATCGCCATTGATATGCGCCAATTTGTGGTCGTTTAACAATGTGTCTCTCAAACAGGAAGCGCATATGTGTACATGTGGTGTACCTGTTCATATGCAAGCACCCAGCAAAAAGTTTCTCAACATTACTGAGTTTCATTAATCAGAAATCTTCTAGAAGACACAAAAAAATCTGCTATTCTATATGAGAATAAAAATATTAACTCTGGCATTGCTTTACTTGCAGCAGTGCAGTTTGCGCTGACCATTCAACATCGCTGCTTTGCTCTAGAACCTGCACTTTTCGACTGGGAGTCACTAAGAAACATAACAGCAGTGATTTGTGCAATTTTTGATTTTCTTATATATTTTATTATAAAATATAACCAAAATTGTCAAAAGAGACATTTCAACTGTATTTAGCATGATTTAAAAAATACAAGGTAGTTTCATTCTCTTTTTAGTGTTTGTAATAGGGATTTTTGAAGTTTATTTTTAGAGAGAAATATAAAAAGGCGTTGCCACACAGTTGAATAAGGGAATTTACTCCTAGAATGGATTTTTCTGAAATGTGTAGTGCATTGTTCATATTAGAAAAAGCTGGAAATAATAAGCATTCAAACGAATGCCCATTTTAAAGAAAATATTATTACATTTAAAAGAAAATACTGTTTAGATATTAAAAACAAAGGGAAAAGTTTGATGCTTGTGGTTTAAAAATATATAAATAATTATTTCTACTAGAATGGCCGCGGATGCAGCGACAAAACTAATGCACGTAACCTTGAATATTCTTCATTACATACAATAAGAAAAACCTACGTCCAAAAGATGTCATTATTTGTTTAAATATCAAAGTAAGCATGTATAGCGAAAATTTGCATAGTTTTCCGTCGCTTCCGTGCCTTCAAACTTGTTCTGGACGTGACTTATAACTTCTCTAACAAATGGCGCGATATAATTATTCAGTGCATTTAAAAGAAAAAACAATAGCTGATTTTAATAACGGCCAATCACTGACCACAATTGCAAAAAAAAAATTGACATTCACCACAGCGTTATATTAAGAATTATAAGCCGTTTTCGTTCCCGAAAAACCAGTAAACGAGATGGCCAGGCAATAATACGTTTGATAAAAAATACCGATTCGTGCCGTCAAGAACCATCGCCACATAATTGTTATTAAATGTTACCCCCAGAAGGATTCAAAAGCAGGCTGCAGAAGGCGGACCAGAAGCATACCATACAAAAGTGTAAAAAAGATCTTTATATGACGGAAAAATAGACTAGCCAGGTTGGAATTTGCAAGGGAACACATTAATTTGACCACCACAGAAAGGAATTCCATACTATTCTCCGCGGAGTCCAAATTTAATTTAAAAGATTCTGATAGATTAAGACTGGTTAGATGACCGATAAGCCAACGTCTTAATCCACGTTATACTAAAGGCACATTGAAACATAGTGTCGGTAGCATTTTAGTCTGGAGATGTTTTTCAGGACATTTTTATATATTTTAGATTTATGTATGTATTTTATTTAAAAATTTTTTATTTATTTTTGTTTGAAGTCACAATTTTATTATTGAAAACAAGGGAATGTATAAACTAATACGGTAGCACAATTTTATGGAAAATGTCACAATCCTTATACTTGTCAGATGGTGATTGTTAAGGAAAATTTAGAGAATAAAACTACCTTGTATTTTTTATATCATGGTATTTAGACACGCAAAGACAAAACAGTTTCAAACATGGTTTCAGCCAAGACGAATTCATAACAGGTGAAATTGACATCGCAGCTGATAACTTTCTTTTTTTTTAATTTTAATCTGTTTCAGATGTCAATAGCTAAATTAAAACAAAATGGGGAAAAAATTTTAGCATTCTATCTTGAGGCCACATATCATCCAGAATCCTCCGCAAACTGGCTTCTTCTTCAATCTTTTCAAGCTCTATGATCTGAGACTTTAAGTTTCACGAGATAATTAAAGGTTTTATGAAATAATTAAGTTTTTGTTGCATTGTAAATTTGTTTTAATAGAAAATTGATAAAAAAAATTTTAACTATTTTTTAACTAATCTATTGTATCTCGAGGGACAGCTATCATCTAGAACCTTCCCCAATCTGGCTGGCCATTGTCACCTTTCCCAGCTCTATGATCCGAAACTTTAATTTTCACGAAATAATTAAAAGTTTCACAAATAATTAAAAGTTTGCCTTTTTTTGAAAATTTTTTTTATTATCAGCCATGTTCCGAGAACGCGCGTTCTGAAACCGCAATGTGTTTTGAAAAACGCCTAATTGCTTTTTAGGTGTTCTCAGGAATGCGCGTATTACTGGCGTTTAGGAGTTTTTTTCAAAAAAGTACAACATGTGTTTTACATACGTATATATGTATGTATGTGGTAGTTATATAAAATGAAAAAAAAATTGACAATAAATAGAAACAATGGCACCATTGTCAGACAAAAACCAAAACAATTAAAAAAAAAAGTTTTTAGCGCGAAGCAAAACAGTAAGTTTAATTTTCTAAAAACGTTATTTTAAAAACACAAGTATGGATTACTCGTATGATTGCGATTGCTCTATAAATATTGAAAATTTAAAAGTGTTTGATAGTTTGTTCCAGCCTATAAAAGTTCCATCGCCAAGAAACTCCCCAGTTGCTAAAACACAAAAAAATCGTTTCGGAAAAAAGTAGAAACTTAATGGCCTCATCACAATATTTTGAAACTAATGCAAGAGGTTAAGTATCGGTGAAGATTGTGAGATGCGTAGAGTAGTAACTACACAAAGATAGTGCATTGCAAAAAGTCTCAGATGCTATTTCTGTGTGTGTCAAAGCCGCAAGGTTAACTTTCAACTGCAACATAAAAAATCTTCGCTTCTGGTTCATTTGCATGAAGCCAGTTGAAGAATTTTTCATAAAATCCCTCTTGATGGCGACAAAGCACCCAGTTCTTTACCCAAACTGTGGGACGTTTCTTTATATTTTCTCGTCCTCGTCTTTACTATTTTTTAAAATATGTACATTTAAAATGGTCACAATATCTTGATCCATATTCTAAATATTTCTTTTCAATTATTCAATTTTCCAAACACGCAAGAACAATTAAATTTTTATGTAAATATTTTGTTTTGATTCTGACAATTGAGCTGACAGTTTTTGCTGCATAAAAAATCAGCCAACCGTGTGAACTGACAATATTTTTCATGCCAATATTGTCAAATAATGGAATTGTCAGATAATTGTCTTACTATGGAATTGGCATTTTTCTGACAATTGTCTAGCAACCGTGTAAACTGACAATTTGTATTGTAAGAGCAATTGTGCATTGTCATGAAATTGCCAGCACCTTATTAGATCAGAAAATATTATCAGATCTGACAACCGTCTGAACAAAGCTTAAGAAAAGTACTATGTTGTAGAAAAAGTTTTTGTACACTTTATTTTGACGCTCACAGTAGGTTTTAAATTTATTAGCAAATTTTGTTCGCTATCTTTTTGTGTATAAAAACAAAACATTATTATTTTTTTTTTGCTACAACTTGTTTGCCCAAAACAGTTGCATGGAAATCATAAATATTGCCAAACTTCACATCGAATGTTTTTGGTTTTGACGCCCTTTTCCATTTAGTGCGGCGAAATAAAGCAAACAAGTATGCATATTTTTATTTTGATCAATTTTTAAGTAAATTTATGTTTATGTTCAAGGCAGTTTATTAAAAAGAAAGAGAGAGAAAAAAATGTAAATTAATACACTACATTTTATTGTTCAAGCATTTATCAACCGAAAGAGTGGCCAAACTGAATGCATGTTTATGGTTGCTGTTCCATCTCTTGATGGTCATGGCTTTATTGTGTTTATATGTAAACAAAGACATACAAATAGTATTTTTCTTTTTTTTTTTTTAATGAAAAATAACAATACAGTGCAGTGAACACTGGAAAAAATTTCATGGAAAAAATGGTGGCATGTCATGACGTCCAGTGACATAAAGTCCATGGACGTTATTAAACACTTAAAATTGTCAAAATGTCCATGGACGTTCAGACACTTTTGAAAGTAACATAATGTCCAACAGAATGGTGTCAAAAAAGTCTGTGGACATTATGACACTTTGCAGAGTGTCATAACGTCCATAACTTAAGTAATAAGCAAACATTTTTAGAAGTGGAAAATAATAGTTGTAATACCTTTATAATTACTCATAATATATACGAGTATATGAACGTATAGCTATACAAAGAGAAAAAGGACGTTCTTTAATTTTTGTCAGCGACACTTTTGAAAGTGACATAAGGAAGGTGTCAAAAAAGTCCGTGGACATTATGACACTTTGCAGAGTGTCATAACGTCCATAACTTAAGTAATAAGCAAAAATTTTTAGAAGTGGAAAATAATAGTTGTAATTACTCATAATATATACGAGTATATGAACGTATAGGTATACAAAGAGAAAAAATATGTTCTTTAATTTTCGTCAGCAAACGATAATGAATATTTCGCTAAATTGTGGGCATATCCTTGTCAAACTGTAAACATACCGCTGTCAAACTGCGAATAGATGGCACAAAAATACCGCTATTAAATTGAGAAAGACATTCTCATTGTCAAGATGAGATCGTTTTGCTCAATTAAGAACGATTGTTATCAAAACGACAACACCTTTTGTCATCTGATACGATTTGTTTATAATTTTACCATTACGTTTCCTATGTTTTCTAAGTGAATTTATTTGAAAAGAAATTTTAATGTATATAATAATATAAAGGGCAAGCAATTTGATTTATCTGCTGAGCAATCAAATGAAAGAAAATTGTTTTATGTATTGATAATAATATTAAAATTCTTAGATATTGATATATGTATGTCCAATTGCTGATCAAGTTTTTGTATTTGCTAATCTTTACAGGTACATTGCTTAAATTTTTTTTAAATTTTAAGACATTCAGACGCATTTTAAAAAGGTAATAAAGTCCATAAGGAAAGTGTCGTATTATCCATGAACGTTATGTCGCTTTTTTAAGTGTCATAGTGTCCATGGACATTATGACATTTCAAAGTGCGTCATAATATCTATGGACGTTATGACACTGGACATTTTGTTACACCACCAATTTTTGGACGTAAAAGCTAATAGAAAATTCTAAAATTCTATAAAATTCTAAAATTTATAGGCATAAAAGCTGGTGTTATACCAAAAGGTGTATTGACACTTATGTTGTATGCAACCTTTATATGTAACATTCCTGTAAAACGCGCAATTTACTCCGATGACACTTCTAAATAGCCGCCCACTCAAGAACCATGTGAGTTGAAGTCGAGAGATGTTGAACGGCGTTTTTTTTTGTGACTGGGGATGGAAAATGGGTTCATTATGATAATCCTTAGAGCAGAAAATTATGGGTATATTCCGACGGCCAAACCGAATACTTGTGGTTTCAAAGTCATGCTCAGCATTTGGTGGGAGCAGCTCACCGTTCATTATCGGTCATTATCGAATACAGTTACTGAGTTCAAGCGGAGCATTTATAGACAAATGGCCTCTAAACAACGAAGGACATGATAAAGTAGTCAAACCCATTTTGCGAAGATGGTCAAGACATACTCGAAACTGTTGAATTGGGAAGTCCTACCTCGCCTGCCGTTTTCTTCAGACGGTGCTCTCTCAGGCGCTTATTTCGATCAATGGCATACGGTCTGGCTCACCAAAGCTGTCGGTATTATGAAGAAGTTAACTAATGGATCGATTCGTGGATCGCTTTCAAAGATGAACAGTTTTTGCAATGCGGGATTCATATGCTGCCCCAATGATGGGAGAAAGTAGTAGCCAGTGAATCATAAATATATAACCAGTTATTTACAATCAAGCATCGCATTTCGGAAAAAAATGGCGGCAGCAAATTTGTACTTCTACGTACATAAAATTGGTTGAAAAAATAATAGTTAAATAAACAAATAATTTAGGAATTTTTTAAATAGCTTTAAAAAGAAATTGCAAAGAAGTTCACTATAATTTTAAACGATCTGATTTCGTCTTGAACCAAAATTGTACTTCCACTTAAATATGTAGTATGTCTTTACGCTTAAACTAGCAACAAAAAAATTATGGTTAAGTTTAAAAAGAAGAATTTTAGGATGGATGAAAGTAGAGAAAATCTGTCATGAGAATTTAGTGTTTTGTAATATATAGCGACAAATATTTCTTACCGGTTAATGTTCCATTGCATTGAATTTTTTCGGTGTATATACCTTAATTATTAAAACTCTTTATTCCTGAACGTGGATAAAAATTAAATAATAAATTATTTTTACAACACTTTAACTGCCACAAATATGAAAATTAATATTATTATTGAAATCTTTGTGTTTCTTGCCTCCAATGATTATAAAATCTGTAAATTATGTGCTTATTTGATGCTATCATTATAAGGAAGCTTTCTGAATTGCCAATAACTTTTTTTAACATGTGATATTTGTTTTTCAATCAAAAATCATTAAAAAGAGGGAGAGCAATCAGAGACAATAACATTTTAAATAACCAACCACTCATGTAAACAATTTGTAAGAGTGCATCTGGTTTAATGGACAGATTAATTTACTATTTGAATACTTTAACGAGAGTGTAAATCATGATATTGGCATGAAAGTTTAAAATTAATTTTATGACAGATAAATATGAAAGTTCTTGCCAATTTATTTGTTCACATAAATTGCCATTTAA
Organism: Thecocarcelia acutangulata; assembly: GCA_914767995.1. NCBI lineage: Eukaryota > Metazoa > Arthropoda > Insecta > Diptera > Tachinidae > Thecocarcelia > Thecocarcelia acutangulata. Next base: position 21,413,747 of record OU612094.1, read on the forward strand.
ATTTAAATTTTGTAATAGTTTAATATAATTCATTAGGAGTTGTAGTCTTTCATATCAATTAGTGTCAAATAAAACTCAAAAATAATTCAAATAAATTTAACTAAAATACTAAGGAGCCAATGGATTCTATAACAATTGCTACAAATAGTTAACGTTCATTAATTTATTTATAAATCTAATAAAATATGAAATTAATAAAAGTAAAATACTAGAGTTCTTATGGTCAGTCCAGGTTGGTTCAAGAATGCCGGATATCTCTCAACGAGACAGCGAGACATTCAAACCTGGAGTTTTTCTGGGTACCGGGGCACAGTGAAGTACCCGGAAATATTGTGACAGATGAACTGGCGAAATCTGGGGTAAGTCTACAGCGAGGAGACATTGATTCGATTGTAGGAGTCCCACTTAAAAGCTGTAAGAACCAAGTGCAGCATCAATTTGTAGCGACTGCACAGGACAGATGGTCTGGTGAGGTTACCTGCTGAGTAGCGAGGCTAATATGGCCTGCGTATGAGCGCAGGAGGACTATGGTCCTTAAGGGTCTTCCCCGGCATAGGCTGCGTGCCAGTTCTGACAGGACATTGTTACATAGGAACGCATGCAAGAGGTTCAATCTTCCATTTAATGGTTTCTGTAGAAGTTTGTAGGGATGAGGACGAGGAGGAAAATGTTGAGCACTTCCTCTGCCGATGCCCTGCTCTCTGTTCTATGGGAGCGCTGTATCTAGGCGAACCGAAGCTGCGGATAATAAAAAGTTAGAAATTAATTTGTAATAAAATACCACATATATGTAATACATTTGAATACTACTTACGTGTACATTAATTCGAATAATAAAATATATGGAAACTTTTTCTTCTTATACTTATTCTCTTTATACATTCGTATAAAGTTATATATTTTCTCCACCGATAGAGTGTTTATTATTATTGGTTCGGTTTATGTATTGCCAGAGTAAACAATGATGACTGTTTATAAACAATTCTGTTACAGTATGACAATGCGGTAAAACATGCAAAAAGGTATCATTTGTGATTCTTATTGCTTAAATTCTGTATATAAAAAAACCCCCAACAACATTAAACCCCCCAACAGTATTAACGCGGTAAATGTTGCCCTGGTCAGTCGTATTGAGCTCATCAGCGTAGATCAGAGATTTCACGTATCCTCTCAGGAAATAGTCTAGCAACATTTAAGCGCACGATCTTGGAGGTCAATTTTCGGTTTTAAATAAAAACGTGAAATGTTTTAAAACCATAACGTTTGCGTGTATAAATGAATAATGGCGCGAGATCTTTGACATGTTGTGACGTATTGTTAAATCTGCGTCTGCTACAAATCATGTTTGTGCTAATGATGAACGAAAAAGTAAGTAATCACGACTGTATAGGAGCCAGAATTGACTGTATCTTTCTGGCCAGCATGGCTTTTAACGAATACAAATCACTGATTACAGCAACCCATAAAGCCCACGGAATGTAACGGTGTCTCAATACACACTTCAAGAAGATCATCACTCCAAATATATTATTGATGTATCCATTTATACAAAAATAAGCTTCATCGATAAACAAAATTTGCTAATGTTAATCAACGGCAATCTTGTTAAAAACAAGTTTGCACAAATTGGAATCTTTGTTCAGGCACCATTCAAATACGGTGGCATGTCATAATGTCCAGTGCAATAATGCCCATGGACACTGTGATACATATATATGTGTCATAAGTTCCATGGACAGTATGACACTTTTGAAACTGTCATAGTATCGATGGTCATAGTGACACTTTGCAAATGGACAATATGTCAATTTTGAAAATGTCAAAAGGTCCGTAACTAAAAAGAAGTTAAATATGAAAACAACCGTATTTTTGAGTGATAATGTGAACCAATAAAAGCCGTTCCCATTATCAAATTGGTTCACACTTTCGGTGGCAAAACTTTGATGCACAACTCTTACTTATATTGTCTACAACAAATTGACACTTCTACTCTCTTTAATTAAACAAATGATTATTTCAATACAGAATTTTTTTTATGTTCTCTTTAAATTTACGAATTAGTATTCCCTTGAAAAATAAACCAAAAGCTTTAGTTTTTTTACAGAAATGAGTTTTCACAGAAGTAAAAAGTGCTTTATTATCAAAATAAATAATCGCTTATTGAAGTATAGTTAGGAGTATATTACTTTGAAAATTTTGTGTATAGTAAGAGCAAAGCAAGATTGAATTACCTTTATTAGATTTAGTGTCCAACTTTTGCAAAAAAGAAGAACAAATCGTAAAACACCTGCATTTTTGGCTCTGCCATGCAAAAATCGGCACCGATTTTTCTTTCATACTTCCTTTATGAGTGAGCAAGCGATGCAAAGTAATAAAGATTATCAAATCCAAAAACTTGATCAGCAATTGGACATTGGACATACATATATTAGTATCTGAGGTTTTTAATATTGTTATCAATACATAAAGCAAGTTTCTTTCATTTGATTGCTCAGCAGACAGATCAAATTGCTTGAACTTTATATTATTATATACATTAAAATTTCTTTTCAAATAACTTTACTTAGAAAACACAGGAAACGTAATGGCAAAATTATAAACAAATCGTATCAGGTGACAAAAGGTGTTGTCGTTTTGACAACATTCGTTCTTAATTGAACAAAACGATCTCATCTTGACAACAAGACATTCTCAATTAAACGCCGATTTTGTGCCATCTGTTCGCAATTTGACGGCGGTATGTTCACAGTTTGACAACTATATGTCCACAATTTAACGAGATATGCATTATCATTCGCTGACAAAAATTAAAGAACGTCTTTTTCCTCTTTGTAAACCTATACGTTCGTATACTTGTATAACTATATATAAGGTATAAGGATATAGGTATTAAAATCAAAATTTTCAACTTGTAAAATTTTTTTATTATTACTTAAATTATGGACGTTATGACACTCTGCAAAGTGTCATAATGTCCACGGACTTTACGACACCTTCCTGATGAACATTATGTCACTTTCAAAAGTGTCTTCACGTCCATGGACATTTTGTCACTGGACGTTATGACTTATAAACAAGTAACACTAAAAACTTTTGTAGGAGACCAAATTTTTAAACACTGTTACAGTTATTCAGTTTGACCACAAAATAAACAAATATTTATTTATATCTATGTAGTTATCTGGATGTTTATGTTTAAACTAATCAGTGAAAAATAAACCCAAAATATAGTTGCGTTTTAGTAATTATTTACACGAATGTGTAGAGTAATTAAATAAATGCTACCGCAATTATGTGCATGGCCAAATTAAAACAAGTAAATTGAACTGTTTGCAACATTTGGCACAGGACAAAAATAAAATTTGTTAATTTGGACATCTTTTCTAAAATGGAAATTTAAAAATAAACTGTTTTTAATATAGCATTATAAATAAAATCTATTTGTTCAATTGTTTCCTTTTTCGCAATTCGTTATTTAAGACATTATGAAACGCAATTTTTTTAATAATTATTTTTGCTAGACTGGCTAAGTTTAAGTTTTTAAGCCATAAAAAATAATTCAGAACATTTATTTATTTTCTAACTGTACACAGAAAAAATTTTGTTCAGAAATTCTCTGAATTTTGACATTACTTTTATGAATTTTTTCATTATTTTTCAACCATTGTAACTTTTCATAGAAATAATGAAACAAATTTCATTAGATTATTTTAATGAATACCTTCATAAAAGTAATGAAACATTTTAATAAGAAACATGACTTATTTTCATTAAAAGTATGAAAGACAAATTATATGATTAGTGAAATAATTTCTCTAGATCAAAGAATCAATTTCATAAAGCACATGAAAACTGTACATTAAATTAATGAAAAAGTAACATTTATTTAATGAAATAACTTCTTTGTACTCATGTAATATATTCATTAAAAATATGAAACTCCTTCATAAGGTCAATGAAGTTATTTCATTTATTTAATTTTATTATTCATTGAGCACCTGAAAAATTTACATTAAATGAATGAAATAGTTACATTTGTTTAATGAAATAATACCATAACACAAACTAATAAAATATGTTCACAAATGTACGTAATAAGATCAATGGAGTTATTTCATTTATTCATTGATACTTTATTTCATTACACAAACAATACTATTCTTTGCTTTTGTGAAATTGTACCTAATTATGATAAAAGAAAATGCTGAATAAGTATTCACCAGCAGATTTTAATAATTCAAATGACTTCAATACACTGATATTTAAATTTTTTAAACTATTATTATGCTGATTTGAGTACATACACATATGTACATACACACCCAAGTTCAATAGCCAGAAATTTATTTGTCATTGATCTAATGAATTCTATTTCATTGGAATTATGAAACTCATAAAACTTACATTTTAATAAAAAAAAACTTGCCATTTTTTAAACTGTAGCTTAAGATTAATAAATGCCCATTAATATATCTTACCAACATTCAAAGAATTTAAAAAAAAAATTTATTTTGTTATAGTCATAAATCCAATGATTTTTTTGAATGAAACTTAATGAAACCATTCTGATGGAACTATTTCATATGAAGTTTCATGCATATTGTGAATAGTTTTCATGGGATTAATGAAAAATATTTCATGAAACAGTTTCATTAAATATATGACGCATAATTCTTTCAGTGTACTTAAAGCTTAAGTACTCGTGTACTTAATAAAAATATCAATTTTTATCACTCATACGTACCACTAAATTCAAATATTGTTCAAAGGAAATGGTTTTGATTTTGATATTATAAGAACAGCTAACTACCCAATTTCTGAGAAAACAAATTTTCATAAGTTAAAAAAAAAATATTGAAGTCTTAATTATAATTATGTTAAGTTCTTCTCGTTTCATACATTTATATAATTGTCTTATGTTATCATAGATTGAGTGTTATTTTGAAAGATTTGTTTCCTTACATACATAATTCACGAAAATGTTTATTTACGTATAAAAAATTAATTTATTTTCCCAGCTAGTATATTGGAATATAATATGAAACATTAAAATTAGTTTAACATTGTCAATACCTGGTTTGATGCATGAAAAATAATAATATTTTTATTTAAAATTTACACAAAATCTATAAAAAAAGAAAGAACATTTAAATCATAAAATTTTTTGGTTTCCCTATTGCTAATTAATTTCAATGTCGTTTTTTAATTATTGATATTTTTTGTATTTTAATATATAAAAAAAATAAATTATGGAAATTATTAAACACGTAGCAGCCTAACTAATTATTTTATATCTGCATGTGTGGCTTTAAATTAAATAAAAATTAACCCCTTAAATTGTTGTTTGTGTGACACCAGTATTTTTCTCTTTAGAAATTTCCTATAATTGTAAAAATTAAAATATATATTTGGTTTTTGTTGGTAATAAACAATAATAAATGACATAATAGTCTAGAACAAAAATTCAAACAATTAAGTTTTTATTCGTTTGAATTTTAGTTCTCTGCTTTTCGATACTTTCAAAAAGCAAATCGTAGCAACCAACGGTTGTTCATTTGTTTGAAAGGTGTAAAGAAATGATAAAGACGTGTATAAATGAAAAAGCTTGTTTTTGTGTTTTGACAGGTATTATTAGAGCATTTTTCTTTTAAATTCTCAACAATTTATTGATATTGTTGGGATATAAAGTTGACTGTTTGAGAATATCTTTCAAAAATTTCCAAAGTCTACTGATGATTAGGGTAGTTCCTATGAAATGTCGACATATAGATAGCCGGGAAACATAGAAAACAAGCTATTTATAATTTTTATTGGTATAAATGGTAGAAGCTAAAAATAGCGAATAAAAAACTTAATTGTTTGAATTTTTTTTATATTTATATTTTTTACCCAGAAATAATTATAAATGTTCTACAAAGTTGTTTATTTATTTATTTGTTTACGGCAACTGATTACAATATACAAAATATAATATAAATAATACATTAAACAAATGCTTATTATCTAAGAGCAATTGAAAATCATCAGCAAATAGGTTAAAGTCTATGCTAGCAATATTATTAATGGTATTTAAAGTATTAAATGCCAGTAAAACAGCCCAACGGAATGCATAATTAAACCTAGCTGTTGACACATAAAATTCATTAGTAGTCCTAAGGGGTTTAAAAGGTATACTAAATTGAATCAGCCTCAATAAAAATTCACAATCAATGTAGCCATTAATCAAGTCATGAATTATTAAGACCGACCATCTAACAGAAGAAAACAACGAGTATTGTACGTGGCTGACATTAAATATTTTAACCAATTATTGTTTGAATTATGCATAATGTTACAAATTACAAATTTTTTATAAAATTGTTTTCAAATTTATAGGAATGTTCATTATAAATTCTGCTCCAGGTCAATATGCAGTGTTCTAATTTAGATCAAACATAAGCGGTGTAAAAAGTCCTTAATGTTACAGGAGCTAAAAAAGTTGGAAGATTTCTTTTCACAAATGTAGTCGCAGACAGGACTTTCAGTAGATTTTAATCCAGGTTGGCATTAAAAATTAAGCTCACAATCCAGAACAGTATCAAGATCTTATATTTGGTTGACAAATTTTAAACTACTATCGTATAGTTTATATCGGACAGCCATAGCCTTGCAAGTACTTAGCTTACATCAACAAGATATCCCATTGCTAGAAAACTATTGATCGAAAGCATCGTTATCAGAACTTATTTCTTTCAAAATGTTTATGTCATCATGATAAAATAAAAATTGTGATCGAGAACAGTAAATTTCAATGACAATGATAAAAGTCCAAAAAGTAATAATGGACCTAATTGCTACCTTGTGATATACTAAAGGTAATAATGTATTTCGAAGAAATAAAGTTTTCCAATGCTACAGAATATTTTCTAATAGAAAGATAAAACCTCAGAAAATTAAAAAATGTACCATATGTTGTGAGTCAAAACTCACTTCTTCCCTAGGTAATAATATTTAAAACCAACAACCACAACTGCTGCCTGAATAACAAATAAAAAGAATATTGGGATCAGGCCCAATATTGCAAGTCAGCAAATACGTGTCAAACAAAAGAAAGAACAGCAGTACCAGCAAAAACTGCTACAACCCAGAAATGGTATAAACTTAGCAATTGCTGACACGATGGAATATTGATACGTGTCATGAATTCGGGCACACTCAGCTATAGCTCCAGGTTTGCGGCAGCAGCGATGATAGCAGCAGCATGTATAAAAGAAGAGGTAGAATTAAGCGGAATGGGCAGTCACGGGCAGTAGCCATGGGCAGTCATGAGCAGTAGTCATGGGCAGTAGAATCAGTAGGATGGGCAGTAGAAATCGGAAGTAGCCATTTAAGCTATTAACTAATTATAATATATCAATAAATTAAATTGAGTAATAATAAAAAAGGGGTTTTATTTCAATTTGAATAGGAAGATAGTAGAATAGTAAATCCTACGATTCCCAAAGGGACCCTCCAGGATAAAATAATAACTACCTATAATTATAATAATAACAAGTATTTTCTGCGAATCTTATGGGACCCTCCAGGAAATACTATAACATTTTGGTGCAGCCGGTAGGATAATAATAATAATAAACAAGTATTTCCTGCGAATCCCATGGGACCCTCCAGGAAATACTATAGCACATAAAAACTAATTTGACTTAGTTTGATCCCGCTATTTACTTACCATTTAGTTACCTTATACTAAACTTTTGTATTTATTTACTTTGTACTTAACATGTATATCATTTATATATATCCCATATATTCACCACTTCGTAAAGTTAGATTTTTCATGCTGATAGTTTAGATTTCCAGATACTGATCATTTCCGCTGTATCAAATGTTTAATTTAATTATCATCATCAACTTGTAAAGACAGGTAAAACTATAATTACAATTAACTATAAACTTACATGGTTGAAAATCTACATTTGGTCTTTAGTATTAAATTCAAGCAAACCATTTTATTTCAGGTGAATAAGTGAGTAAATAACACTATCTAGCTAAAATTAAGTAAAAGCTAAAATTAAGTAAGTAAGAAATCTCTCTTTAACTTAATTTTCTTTTCATCAACCCGTTTATAACTAGCGCAGACCCTACTTAATTATATTCTCCAACTCTACTTTGAATAAAGCAGACTATGTTAACTTAAATTCACTTTTTCAGCCCAAAAAAGAGAGTTTTGTTCACCTTCGTATTGAATATACAATAGAGATAAAACATTAGACTAAGGGCCTTATTTATAAAAGGTTTTTCATGTTTATTAAGCTCTTATTACACAATTTTTGTATAAAAATCAGTGCAATAACAGCTTAATAAACTTGAAAAAAAATTTCATAAATAAGGCAGCAAAAAAATGAAATAAGGAAAGCTAACCATATCTCTGAACCCTCGCCAAGCAGGGCAAATTTTGCATTGACATATTCCTAATTCAATCAATCTGTTTTCCGGCATATAAGTTAATAGTTGTATAGAACTAACTATATGGAGTCTAGCCTTCCTCCAACTGTTTGGGGAATTTTTTTTCAGAACGGGGATCGATAAAGCCACTGTGAGATCATGTCTTGCAGGACATACGGCTACATCTTGGCTTAAACGTGCTGGATGAGGTTTGACCATCAAATGGCAGAGGGACTTATTAGTCTTCATTCATAACTATGGTGCATGTCAGTTTATTGGGGCTAACAGTCCCCGAGGTGCTGTTCTCTTGCATTAGATGCCTGTAATGTAAGAACCAATAGCAGTGGCTAGAAAGGTTAGTTGGTTAAAGGGTGATGATATTCATGAACTTTGGCCCACCAAGTTCATAGCCTTATTTCTTCATTGACTGTCTGGGAAAATGCTTACAAGAGGTATTAGAAGGCTCGAGCTTATCAGCAAAGGGTAAGCCGATATACGTACAAACTTATGGCGAACTTTGCGAATTGTGTGAGCTTTGCAACCCACAAGATGGAATCGTGATCAATTCATCCCTTGGCATTGGTCTATTATCAGATAAGCCCGTCAATGCAGGTGCTGGTGTAAATCCACAACATATTCTGTAGCGTTCAATTATATTTTTTAACGTACAAAATTGCCTTTCAAATACTCTCAGCGACAATTTTTATACGACCCAATTACATTACTTTTGAAGGAATTCCAATGTTTTTAAACGTAGAAACATGAATAACTTCCGATAATAACTCACGTTTGTCTAGCGTTTGCAAAAAATCTTCGTCGAGCAATGCGTCCACTTGCCTTCTGTGTCTTAATCACCAATTTGAATACGAAATTGCCTTTCAAATACTCTCTGCGACAATTTATATAGGACCCAATTACATTGCTTTTGAAGGAATTCCAATGTTCTTAAACATAGAAATATGAATAACTTTCGATAATAACTCAAGTTTGTCTACCGTTTACCAACAATCTTTGTCGAGCTATGCTTCCATCTGTCCTCTGTGTCTTAATCACCAATTTGACTATGGCAAGCCATCGTTCACAGGTTTATCAACATTCGATACTTTTCTGGAGCAGTTTTCTTTAAATGAAAAAAGGTTATCAGACGTCCCCTTAAAAATATGTTTTTTTAGAGGGGAAAAATAGTAAAAATCGGTATTATATCGATTGAAAAAGTGGGTGCCTGCCAACGTTCTCAGGTTGTAAGATTTATCCTTGAGATGCTGAAAAGATTTTTAGAAAATGCCTTTCTGAGAAAAAGTTTTTTAGAACTTTGGGCTGTCAATTTGTTTTATATTTTTTGAACAAAATTGAACCAACAAATTTTTTGGTCGAAAAAAAGTTTTCTTTGCAGAAAATAAAAGATTTTTTTTTTTTAGTATGACAACATTGGTTCTTCCCTTTGGCGCCTATCAAATACAGAATTACAATGACAGATGTTTAATCTCCACCAAAAAAAAAAAAAAATTTTTTTTTTATTGGCATCAACCATATGTGATATTTATGTCACATGTTGTCCAAATCGATATTATTAACTCCAATAAACTTGCCGAAACGAGGTATAGGATGAAGGATGAAAAAATATCGGACAATGATGAACACAACAAAAGATGCCAAAAAGGTGATTTAAACCAAGCCCACTGTCATCATGGGTATATGCGCAGCATTTACCAATACCACTTTTACTTTAGAGGCGGTTCATATATCTATATAATAAAAAACAATGAACCCAAAATAGAAAGCTTGAACATGTCTCTGTGCCTCTGCCTGCTTGGTATATTTTACATTTTCTTCAAGTAAAATTATTATAAAATTAATTATTAACTGGCAAATGATACGAACTGACAAAGGATAACAAAGGAAATGAACAAAAAGTAATAACAACCGAAACCCAAAATAATCAATAGTTATCTATTGTTTTTGAATTTCAATTCAATTGTAAGCAAAAAATCATTTTAAATGGTTTTCTAACAAATTGAAGTATGTATATGTTAATAATAAGTGTGTATGTATTCCTTTGAGATAAGCTAAAGAACAAGCTTACTCGCAGATATAGTTAAATAAAAGATGGCTAAAGCTGTTTTGATTGTAGTTTTATTTTATAATTGAAAACTCCACTTGAAGTCCAGACATTTTCATATACGAGTATGTCAATCATTTGTTTTAATAACTGAGATTTTGTAAGCAACACTGCGCGGTCACAATACTCGTACAGTTGTGTTAGCGATTTGTTTTTGCTGATTACGGGAGCCATATTCTTTTTATCGTTATACTAAAACTTTTCACACACCAAGTCCATTCTTCTGTATAGAAAAGATAAATATCAATATCAAATGCGATTTATATATATATATATATATATATATATATATATATATATATATATATATATATATATATATATATATATATATATATATATATATATATATATATATATATATATATATATATATATATATATATATATATATATATATATATATATATATATATATATATATATATATATATATATATATATATATATTTTATTTTTATTTTTTTTTATCTTGGAGCAGTACTCCGGGGATAACCGCTACATATGCAGTGCTATGTGTATAGTTGTGAGGAGAGGGAAATCGGGAGTAGTGTTTGTGAACATTTGACTTGAACCTTCCGACGTTATAACAGACAGGAAACACGTCTGCTACTAATTCCATAGACGAAGTGTACGACTGAAAAACGAATTCTCTCTGTAATGCCTTGTACGATTTCCCGAGCAATCGACCACAAATGGATGAGCTCTCGACGATGAACGCGTGCTACGTAAAAATGTGCGAGTTTCGGGAACAAGATCCCTAATATTCTCTGAGCAAAATCCATTGTAGTTGCAATAGAACAGAGTAACGCACAATACACTGTGTGGATGCTACAGTGAGTCAATAGAGTTGGATACCCTACTGTCACCGATAAGCTTCTTCGATCTCTCCTGCACACGGGCGAGTAACCCCAAAATAGACTTTGAGGCACCGGCCCATACATGAGAGTTGTATTCCATTTTCGATCGAATATAAGTGGTATAAATAGTAATGAGATCGAATGGAGTGAAGTACATCTTACACTGTTTCAAAAATTCGAGGCTCTTGAATGCTTCTATAGAGACATGAAAAATGTGTTCAGTCCAGCGAACATCACACTGTATCTTCATTCCAAGAACATCAAGAGCATTCGATTCCTCAATATTCATACCATCCATAAGTACAGATGAAGCAGCATTTGTGGTCGTTTGTTTGTGTGTTAATAAACAGCATTGGGTCTTACGAGCGTTAAAGGCAACGCTGTTTTTACCACCCCATTCGGAGATTAATAGAAGATCACTATTAAGTGAATCACGCATATGTAGCCTCTTGGCAGCGATCTCTGATAGACTGGGCCTATAACTAAAAGAGTACGAGTGGCAAATGCTGCTGTCACCCGCGAAAGAGCGGACTGGGTTGGAAGTTTCATAGAGGTGGTCATTGAGAAAAATAAGAAATAGAGTAGCAGACAGAAAGTAGCCTTGTGGTACCCCTTAATTAATCTGGAACTCGTTTGATGAGAACCTATCTATAACAAGTCGTATTATGCAGACTTGTAAATAGTTTTTTTTTATCATTTATTATAAATTTCAAATATTCAACAAAATATTATATATAAATATATTAAATATTATATATAACGAGGTCTGATCGAAAAATATCTGTTTTTTTAGTTTTTTTCAAAAAGTATGTAATTATTCATCAATAATCTTGTCCCCTTTAAAGTAATTCCCCTCAGATATAATACACTTATCCCAGCGTTTTTTCCACTCCTCGAAACACTTTTGAAACGCACTTTTTGGTATCGCCAACAGCTCCTGTTTCGATATTTCTTTTATCTCCTCAATCGTAGCAAAACGCTTTCCTTTCATCAGTGTGCTCAGTTTCGGGAAGAGGAAAAATTTAGTGGGGGCCAAGTCTGGTGAATACGGTGGTTGAGGCATGAAAACGGTTTTGTTTTTGGCCAAAAACTCATTTGTTTGAAAGGTGTAAAGAAATGTTAGAGACGTCTATAAACGAAAAAGCTTGCTTTTTGTATTTTGACAGGTATTATTAGAGCATTTTTCTTTTTAGATTCATAATTTATTTAGATTGTTGGGATATAAAGTTGAATGTTTGAGAATATCTTTCAAAAATTTCCAAAGTCTACTGATGATTAGCGTAGCTCCTATAAAATGTCGGCATATAGATAGCTGGGACACATAGAAAACAAGCTATTTTTAAAATTTTCATTCAATTATTTATTGAATCTTAAAAATGAACTAACAATAAGTATTCAAATCTTAATACTAAATACAAAATATAAAAAAAAAAAATGTGATTTTTACTTAAGTCGGGCCAATGCTAGACAAAAGGGTTTATTATGCGGAAACTATATTGGTAAAATCTCCTATTGAACGCTCTGATAGTGGCAAAGATATTTGTTCTTCTCAAACGAGTATAGCCACCAAAATTAAATACATTGCGTGCAATAGGATTTAGGCGAAGTTCCGGTTTATTGACATATATCCTTTAATATGTAAAATATGCATTCAACATAATTCAAAAGTTTGCATTTGAAAATTTTAAAGTTTAGCTAACTACCGGGCAGTAATTGGTTAAAAAATATTTTAAATTATAGTGAAGTTGCCCTTTATTGTTCTTTATATATCAAATTCAATACATTTTTATATAACTTTTATTTTTTCTTCCCTTTTTTGCAGTATAAAGCCCTTGTTATGCTTCTTAAGATGCGTCAGTTCACGTTGAGTTGTTAATATATTTTGCCGTTGACATTATTTGTCAAACAAAGAAATGCGTTTGGGAAAATAAATTCTTAAATGTATCTGAATGCTTAAGTGTCATTATTAACGTTGTATCTTTTGGTACATTTCAATCTGTTTAAAGTAACTAAAGGTAACCAAACAGAATTTATATTGTTGCATACCACGCGCATGAAAATTAATTGCCTTGAGCAGTTTTACTATAAAACCGTCTGTTTTCATCTTTTGCATATTCCTCCTCTTTTTTTTGATGAGCTGTTCAACAAAGACATTATTTCCTTTTTTATTTTTTCCTCTTTTTTTTTTTTGGTTTCTTATTGACGTTTATTTATGTTGTTTATATTTTTCTTGATGGGATTTTATTCGCTCTTTTATAGTTCATTGTTGTGGAAAAAATATGAAAATGAATATAATATTATGAGTAAATAATATGCATACGCATACAAACAAAAAAAAAATATATATAAAAATCTGAAAAAAGGATATCAAAATGAAGGACAATTCGTATTGAGTTTAAGAATGGGTGTGATATTTTTTTTTCCTTTCTGTTGCAGTACGAAATAATGAATTCGAAGGATTATTGTGCATGCACTTAGGAAAAATTATCAGGCATGTTCTGAGAAACGCAAAACGCTTAAATTTGGCGTTTTCGATTTGAAAACGCCAAATAAGTGTTCTGAGAAACGTATAACGCAAGAAGTATGGTTTCGTGCCTTCAAACCGCCAAATAGGTGTTCTGGAAAACGCATATCGCTTATATATATTGAAGTGAACTGATTGCTAAAACTGAACTTGCAAAAGGCAATGAAATTATTCACAAATATAATTTAATATGTTTTCTTTTTATTTCAATAAAAAGTTTAAAGAATCTTGCACATTTTTATTAAAAAAACTAAATAGTTTTATATTACTACCCCATACATATGTATGTAAAACACATGTTGTATTTTTTTGGAAAAAACTCCTAAACGCCAGTAAAACGCGCGTTCCTCAGAACACCTAAAAATCAATTAAGCGTTTTTCAAAACGCATTGCGGTTTAAGAACGCTCGTTCTTGGAACATGGCTGTATATATGATTGCAGTGATAATATTCTTAAAGCAACATATGATTGCTAAAGAACTAGATGTGAAGCTACTATAGTGCTGATGACTATTTGCATAATATTGATGTCAAAATTCTGATGACTCGCCAACATCAATGTGACGATGCTTTTTTCTATGAGTGTAAAAACGCTGCCCACTTTAAACAGTTCATCAGATTCTAAATATAGATGCCCATGTACTCCTAGAGGATGCACAGACGCTAGCAAAATCATAATTCGATGGGAATCATCGCCTAGTTAAGATAATGAAAAAAATCTTTTATGGGCTCTTTACACTGATCAACATCTTCATGAAACGCATGAAAGATGTTGAAAATGTGAAACACTGCTTACATCGCTCACATCTAACATCTACTATCAATCAAAAATATTATTTTTCAGTTTTCAAAAAACTTAGCAAAAGCACGCAAACTATTTTGGAAAAAAACTAATTTGAAACCCAAAATGAGGATCATAAAATTTATGTACAATGTGGCGCAAAAGTAATCCTCCTAGCAGAAAATGCTATAAATTTTGCGATTGGCCCCTAATGTCAGTTCTTTTTTGACATTTGTATAGTAAACACATCCGAAATACACGTTAATAAACAATGTTACGCTACACTGCTCCAGAACGCGGAATATTGATGAAGATGATTTTTCATCAAAAATAATCATGAGTGATGAGGCCCATTTCCATCTTAGCAGGTACGTAAATAAGCAAAATTTACGCTTCTGGGGCACTGAAAATCCGTGCGTAATCCACGAAGAGCCATTACACGCGCCTAAAGTCACTGTATGATGTGCTGTTTTTGCTGGAGAAATCATCGGACCTTTTTTCTTCGAAGACGTCACGGTTCAAACGGTTACTGTGAATGGTGAACGCTACAGAGCAATGATCAACGAGTTCTTTTTGCCGCATCTTGATAAATGGGGATTGGAAAACATGTGGTTCCAACAGGATCGTGCAACGGCACACACTGCATGTGCCACAACTGATATGCTGAACATCGGAAGGTGATTTTTGCGCGAGTTTTAAAGCACCATTTCTTTGAGTGTAAGATTTATATTTATGTCATTTAAAAACAATACTCATTCAAAAGAGAAAAAAGGATTTTTAACTTCTTTCTGTCTTATTGCACGTACGCTTGGTACGTGAAAAAAAAAACAATACATCATTAATAAGCATTAGATGTTATTAAAATTTTAATTTTCAATTATAATTTTAACCATTTTTAAGACTATTTTTCTAAGTTTTTAATAAAATCTTGATGAACATTTCATCAAACTCAAGAGTCATGCTAACAAAAATATCGCATAACTCATATAAAATTGTATTTAAATTTCATAAGATATAAAATTGAACAAAAAAAAAATTTCAATATTACACAAAATAACACTTCTGTACAAGTATTTCTGTTGACATGTTTATAGTCACAGATAATAAAAAAAAGGAAAACGTCCTGTTCATTTTAATCTTATTCATTTTAACTTACCTTCCTTTAACGTTTTTGTCGTCATATTCGCTGTAAATTGGATCAACATTAAAATTTATATGCACAAAAGTATTTTCCTTTTTTTTTTTCCTACTTTTTGTCATTTCACTTGCTGTTCGCTTTCACTCACCCTGAAAATGGAATTTTATTAAATAAAGCGTACAAATAAAGTTATAATGAAAAACTGTAATAATATGAAAAATATCAGTGTAATGCACGCAGTTATGTACGAGAGCAGTCCATAACATGTTTTCGAAAAAACGTTTAACCTAACGAAATGGTGGCCATTGATGTGGAAAGAGTTTTGAACACAAATCTTAATCTATGGGCGGTATATTGGAGTAAGATTTGTGTTGTGTTAACTATGCTGACCCCGGCTGAAATCTTTCTCAAAAAAGACATGATAATCTCGTGTGTTATTAGCCCCTGAAAATTGGCTTTGCAGTGGTTATTAGGGAAGACGAATATAGTTATTAGGGAGAAAGTGAAAAAGATGTACACGATGCATCAGCGGTTTACCAGACACATACAGGTAGCTATACTTGTCATTTGTTGGTACACGTAGAAAACAAAAATATGGTTGATATGGCAATATTCTAAAGGCAAAATACTATTGTTGAATTATATGGCTAAACCCAACCACATAATATGGTTTCAATCTGAAATTTATTTACAAAATTAAGTATAGCCAAGAACCAAAATTAGATTATATTATATTGTATTATATTATATTATATTATATTATATTATATTATATTATATTATATTATATTATATTATATTATATTATATTATATTATATTATATTATATTATATTATATTATATTATATTATATTATATTATATTATATTATATTATATTATATTATATTATATTATATTATATTATATTATATTATATTATATTATATTATATTATATTATATTATATTATATTATATTATATTATATTATATTATATTATATTATATTATATTATATTATATTATATTATATTATATTATATTATATTATATTATATTATATTATATTATATTATATTATATTATATTATATTATATTATATTATATTATATTATATTATATTATATTATATTATATTATATTATTATGTCATAGAATCGCTCCGAACCATATCATTGAAAAATTGGAAAATCTATTGTTACAATCAATCGTACAATACTGGTGTCACAATACTCTATGGTAACTTAAGTATACAAACGAACATGACTAACTTCTACTTATAATTAAACCCCTGTTTTTTATAATTTATTCAATTTATTTTTTTAATCAATACGTCAACAAACAATATAGAATATAAGAACAGAATGAATTTGAAAATCGTTTGGTGTTTTGGAAATATTGATGAATTTTTCTTCCAGCTAGCAAATCTGTAAAACAACAAGCTGGAAATCAAATCTATTAAAACACACATACACACATAAATATGTATATTTGTCGATATGAGTTCTTACGCAAACCTATTTCTTTTCCAAAGTTAATTTTTATAACACAATTATATTCACCAGAATATTTATATTTCTTTTAATAATAGCAAAATTAAAAAAATGCACACACAAAAAATTTATTCGTTCAAAATTTTCACAAATAAACATAACAATAATTTTCAAAAAGTCAAAAATATATAGTTTATAGTGTAAACGCTTTTGTGTTGCATTAATAATAAAATAGTCTATTATTAGACATAAAAAAATATATTGTTATATTCAAATTATCTTTGAACATAGTATTATTGTATTCAACTATGTTTTAATATGATAGAAATGTAACAATGAAAATGTGAAAATGCCAATACTACTACGTGTATAGTAGACAAAACTATATTAAAAACGATAGTACAGTGGTTAGCGCCAACAAATCAAATTATAACAGACTAAATAATAACGTTACTTTAAGAATATTTTTCTTTACATGTAGCCACATGCGCAGCCCTTTGTTCGAGAGTTTGGGCCTTCTAATCCTTCCTGTATGCAATCTCCCAGCAATCAATGAAAGACAATACTTAATGACCGTCTTCATATATTTGACAACTTGAAATGTTTACATTAAATGCCGAAATAAACTTTTGCAGGCCAAACTAAAATTTTTAACAAAATTTTACTAGTTTTCAACAGTTTGTGATTCTGCCTTCGTAAAACTTATTACAATAAAAGAAAAAGTTGTGCTGAAAGGAGCACCCGTATAAGAATTCGCCTGCTCATACATATATAATTAAAAACGTAATATCAAATAAAATAAAATTATAAGCAAAAATGAAGAAAAATATGTTCATCACAAAAGAATAACAAAAACACGTTTCAACTCCAATATTTACCACTTTCATATACATTTTTGTTTTAATTTTTTTTCTTGTTGCTGGCAGCAGCAACAACCAACCATAAGTCGTAAACTTAAAGCAGTTGAAGAAAATCATGATGTTGCTGACAATTATGAATGAAAAGGAAAGCAAGCAAGCAGGCAAGTAAGAAAGAAAAGAAGTTAAGCGACAGTCATGCATATGCTGGTGAGTAATGAGTACAAGTAAGTAGTTAATATGTATGAATTTGCTGCTGCTGTATGCGATAAACACATGAGGAATTTGTCATGTAGTGGTTAATATGCATACATGTGTTTAAATGTTATGCGTGTGGGGTTCTATGGCTGTGTGCCCATGTGTGTGTGTGTGTGTGTGTGTGTGTGTGTGTGTGTGTCATAAAATGACAATGAATGATGAACATGCATGTTAAAAAGTGCAAACTAAAGCTGCTTTCAGCATCTCAAAGTATACATTTTATGGTTGCTTGTGTTTAAGCTGAATATTTAACTGTGAATGCTGTTGTACCATAGTTATCCTTTTTTTTTTTTGGTTTATGTTCTTGTATATGTGTATGTGTGCTTACGTGTGTATATATGTGATTATAAATTGCAATACGTCTCTTGACAATGCAATATAAATTCACTGTCTAGCCACACAAAGAGTTATGAGTATACACTGTACAGCAGGGACGGCAGCTTGGAGTTTTAATTATTTTCACAGCCTGCCATTAATATGCGCATTAGAAGTTTCTTCATGCGACAGAAATCAATTTGCTGTGGGAATATTTGCTTAACATTTGAAACGCTTTATACTCGTACATTTGCAAATGAATTAATGTCAGCTAACAGAGTAACAGATCAAAAAATGCTTGATGGAATTTTGTGACACAAATTTGTAATGGAATTAAAACCAATTTTTCTAAGTTCATTGAAAATGTTCAAAGTGATTTTGATAAAACAACGAATGAGTAATTTTCTTAAAACAACTCAAAAGACAGAAAATGCTTCACTTCCGCAAACTGTCAGGCCGTAAGCTAATTGCGAATATTCAAACCAATCCTTTAATCTTATGCAGAACACATGTGGTTTCCTAAAATATGCCAAGAAATAATTATGTTGACTTCAAAAGACGAAACAGGAGAGTTAGTTGTAGGTAGAATTCAAATCATACGAGTACATATTTTGGCTTATTTTTGAGTAGTGCATTGACTAAATGAATGAGTAGCAGAACTTGTATTCGAACAACGTGAAGTAATGTTTTATTTGAATTAATTCTGTAAAGACTTTGAAACAAAATAATATAAAAAAAGTAGTAGAATGAAAAATGTATAGAAATATTCAAAACTTTGTGTACTCGTATGCCAACGATTTTAATACAAAATACCTTTTTTTTGGTAATGACTTTTTAAGTTATAGCTGATGTATGATCTCAATTCAAAAGCCACATTCATAAAAAACAAAATAAAATGTGTTTGAAATGAAATTTGACGAAAAATTTTTGGTAATACCATGTTTCCACTACAAAGGAAAACACTTGTTTTGAGGTAAACACATCGAAGTATTTCCATTATGGCAGGAAGTCTTTTCACTTTCAAATTTTCGAAATCAGTTTGACCACGGTAGCTTTAATAGGTAGTGGCAGAATTATAATAAATACAACACCAAAAAACATCAACATGTATTTTGTTGGTAGAATTTACGAACAATTGTCAAAATTTTGTTTGAAAAAGCCAGGAAGTCTATGTGTTTTTGACAAATTTACCCAAAGGAAACGAAAGACAGGTTCCCATGCCGTGTTCAGCACCGAGATGAACTGTAAGACAGAACCTTTCGGGGGCTTTGCTGATCCCCGTTCTGCCAATTATAGTCCTTAGCAAGGGATTCGGAAGTCCAACACCACATAAATTATGTGGGTTCCTAGAAATTTATTTGCTACAACAAACAAAGAACTTCTACCACTCTATGCCCCAGAAAGCAGTGCGTCGTGGTTTGGTGAACACCAGGGCAAAACCTGGTGTATACCAAACAGAGTATAGAGTTCCTTTTACCTTTATAACATTAAGGGCAGTACGGAGTTCTTACGGCAATTCAGGTTCCCATAAGAACTGTGTGTAAAAAAAGTTGCGGAATTTCAGGTTGGTAAATTTCCGCATACCGGTACGGAATTCAAAAAGAAAAGTAAACGGAATTTTTGATATTTGTTTATTTGCCTAAGGAATTGTTGGCACTTGACTATTGTTATTATTAATAAAACAAATTAAAAAAAAGAACAATAAAAATATATCTGGAACCAACCTTTTCTACACCAATCTATACAATTGTTTTTCCGTGTAGATATTTTTTTTTTTACATAATTATTTTATTTATTGAATCTACATAAGAAATGTAATGACAATAAGTATTCAATTCCTAATACTACCAAAAAAAAAAAAAAAATTGTGATAAAAGTCCTGCCAGTGCTGGACAAAAATTTATTTTTATGCGAATTTTATTTCAGAATTCAGTCATCTGTTTAGAGCTCTAATGGTAGCCAAATTATCCCTCCTTCTTAGACGGGTATGACCACCAAAGTTAAGAATATTAACTGCAAGAGGATTTGGATGGAATTCAAGTTTGTTAATATATCTTGTCGCGTACTTCACAAATTCAGATTTCACAAAACGTACGTTCAGACCTGCGTGGATTCGTGAGTTTTTGACTTCTTTGCATTTTTTCAACGTTGGATGCCGAGGCTGTGCCCCATAATTGAATCCCATTGCACCATATTGGCTTGAGAATCGAGTTGTAAAGCAAAAGTTTACAATCAAGCTTCAAGGTCGAATTTCTGTCTATTAGCCAGTTAATTTGCACTGCCTTCAATTTAATTTGCCTCGATGTGCGTCTTCCATGTTAGTCTATGGCTCCAGCTTCAATAGGCTGGGCGGGGCTTATGAAATCACCTTCTTTTATTATAAATTGGCGACAATATAAATAGCTTTCCAAAAGGTTATGTATGTTTGCAGGTAAGTTAAACTTTATTTTATGCATTAAGCCATCGTGCCACACTTTATCAAAAGCTTGTGAGATGTCGATGAATAAGGCAGAGCAATATTTTTTTATCTTCAAATGCCTTTCCTATGAAACAAACACACAGGTTAGTTAACTGTGTGTTTGCTCAATGGTGCCATGTTTCGCTCTAAAACAAAATTGGTGATTGGGAATACATTCCACTTTATTAAGCATTGGATCCAACTTCGCCTTTAGCAATTTTTCGAAAAGTTTTGATATTGTTGACAGTAGACTTATTGGACGGTATGATTCTACTTTCGTGTGATCCTTCCCTGGCTTAGGAACCATTGTTATCATGGACACCTTCCACTCTGCAGGGTAATACTCAAGTCGTAAAATAGCATTAAAAATAAAAAGAACAATTCTTTTAGCTACATGAGGCAGCTCTACGAGCATTTTGTTGCTGATTTTATCCATACCTGGAGCTTTTTTAAGGTTTAGATTACCAATAGCATTTTCAACTTCTTGAAAATTGAATCTTAAAGGCACAGGAGGTCTACTAACAATAAGCGGCAACTCATTTGCATTATCAGACCTATTTGTTGGAAAAAACGTTTTTCGAATGGTTAACAAATAAATTACCCTTTTCCGCGTCATCTCTAGCCCAGTCACCAGACGGTTCTCGCAAGGGCGGCCTTTTTAAACACTTAGGCGCCCGCCATAAAGAATAGTCGGACTGAGGTACTGAGGTACTGAGTACCATCCAGACTTTTTAAACACGTTTGCAGAGAACCCGTTTTTTGGTTTCCAAGCAAATTTCTTAGTTGATTTGTGCACTCACGGAGTCTTGTTTTTAGTTGCGGAGATCTGCGAAGTTGCCACTCTCGTCTAACTCTTCTTTTTTCTAACACAAGTTGCTCGTGTAGAAATAAATGCATATTTCCAAACGTGAATTTCCGCAAGAACTCCGTACCGGCCTTTAGTAAGAAGTAGGTAAGTAACATTTATTTGATTCTCATTTTGAATAACGAAAGCTGTAATTAGTTTCTTAAATGGCTGATCATTTATATTTTCTCTTTTGTTTTTTTATGGTAAGAATATTCTCCATTAAAAGCAGTAAATTATTATCTAAGTTTACATTAAAATACAAGATTTTAAGCTGGAGGCAAAAAGTTGTAGCTTCATGTCACTCCCTCTTTATTTTTTAGCTGAAAACTTTTTTTTAAAACAAATTTTTCTATTTCTTTCAGGAACAAGAAGAATAAACAAATAAATCCTTCGTTTTCTCCGTTTTGTTTCAGCTGCTCTAGAACTGAATTTACCTGTTGACTTGTGACAACAGACTGTAACAAATAAAGTCAAAAGTGTACAAAAAAAGTAGAGTAAAAATTTGTTTTATTAAAATGCAGAATAAACTCTTCAACAGTTTGTTTTGTTATCAAGTCGCAGGAAGACAACAGAAAGAGCAGAAGAAACTGAAACCAAATTTGTATGAATTATTTATATTAGAAAGGGAATGATTGAAACAGGAAGCGAAATCTTAATTTATGTAAAGAAATTCCAACAAGCGGAAAAGACAACCATGTCTCTTAACAATGACATTCTAATAAAACTTTAAATAATTAGCTGAATAATGAAAAGCTCATGTATATTTGAGAGACTAAAATGTCTTTGTGGATTTTCTTAAAACGTATTTATGTATGGATTTATTGTTGAACGGATGTTTAAGCGACTCATTTGGTTGTGCTGCATGCATTGTGTTACAAAACGTAAAAACTTTGTACAATGAAACATAATGAGTTGTCATTTTTTATTCTTATTCGAAAAACGTTTATTGCAGTAAAAACTTTGCAGTCATCGCTAATTACACTCTGCATATATAAAACATTTTCTTGTGACAAGAGCAAAATCCTGCACAAAAACTTTATTGAAGCAAGTTAATTTCAATGCAGTCACACGCGTGAAAAGAATTGCTTAGTTAATTAGATAATAAAACGGATTTTTGTTTATATTCTTGTGCTTTGTTTGGAATTTCTTTGGCTGACATTTCTCCTCTTGTGCAAGTCTTTTTCGCATGCGCTGCAAGTAAATGGAAGCGCTGTAATTTTTGGTTGGTTGGTTTCAAAAACTAACAAGCCAGAATTTTTGCACTTTAATCTTAAAGTATGCTTAGAATAAAAACATAAAAAAATGAGCGTTATTTTCAATATTTTCAGAAATTATTTATTTTTTCATCTTGTCACCTTTAAAGTATTCCCCCCTCAGATATACTACATGCCAGCATTTTTTTCAATGCCCGAAGCATTTCCTAAACGCGCTTTTTTGTATCACGATTTCGAAGTCGTAGCGAAGCGAGGCATACACCAGCTGATATTGAAGAAAAACCATCAACAAGAAATCATCTTAGTGTTCAGAATATTTCAGCCGACGGAAGTAGCGTTAATAAAATCATCACCTCATCGACTATATCACCAGCAAGCAGCAGTCTCTTTAGCTGAACCCATGTTTCCGGCACTGAGCAGCCTTCAGCTTCATCATCCTCACTCTGCATTGCCACCGTACGCCAACATCAACCACACAGCATTATCGTAGGTCACCACAATTGAACAACAACACGAAAAGAGATCCGTCCCACTCCCCGGACGAACATCGGTAAGTCATTTGTGTTTTTTATTATTAACCCCCTAACCTCCGTGTGCCCGCACATTTTTTCTTTTATCTCTTCAATGGTAGCAAAACGCTTTCCTCTCATCGGTGTCTTCAGTTTTGGAAAGAGGAAAAATTTAACGACGGCCAAGTCCGGGGAATACGGTGGTTCAGGCAT
Organism: Thecocarcelia acutangulata; assembly: GCA_914767995.1. NCBI lineage: Eukaryota > Metazoa > Arthropoda > Insecta > Diptera > Tachinidae > Thecocarcelia > Thecocarcelia acutangulata. Next base: position 21,437,739 of record OU612094.1, read on the forward strand.
GATAACGGCACACAAGCATCGATGTGTGAGCTGGTGCGTTATTATGGTGCAAAATCTATGATTATTTTTTTCACAATTCTAAGCGTTTCTGACGAATCGCTTCGCACAAACGGTGCATAACTTCTAGGTAGTGTTCCTTATTGACCGTACGACCTTGTGGCAAGAATGCATGATGCACCACGCCATTGCACACGAAGAAAACGGGGAGCAAAACCTTCACATTTGACCGAACTTGACGTGCTTTTTTCGGTCTTGACTCTTCTGGACGCTTCTATTGGGTTTCTTTGGTTTCAATGCCATAGCCATATGACCTTTATGAGGAAATCTGAATCGTCGTTGACGATGTTCAACAGCTGCTGAGCGATGTCCATGCGAAAATGTTTTTTTTTTCTCAAAATTTAGCAATTTTGGAACAATTTTCACTCCCGCACGTTTCATACCTAAAACATCCGTAAAAATTGCTGGCATGAGCCGAACGATATGCCAAGATCATCAGCAGCCTCTCTAATAGTGATTCCACGAGTATCCAAAAGCATTTTCTTTACTGCTGCAATGTTTGCATCGGTTGTTGACGTGCTTGGGCGACCAGAATGAGCATCGTCATTGATATCTTCTCGGCCTTCCTTAATTCGGTTATACCATAATTGAACTTGTGTTCTGTTCATAGTAGACTCGGCAAATGCTGCAGGAAATATTTCAAAAGCTCTGCGCTTTTAATTTAATTTTTTACACTTATCTTAATACAGATACTTTGATTTTTTTTCGAATAGTTAAACACTACTAAACTTTTTATCTGTCAAAAAAAAAAAAAAACTAGCAAACCAAAAAGGCTGATATTGCCAAGATATATAAGAGGCATGTGTACCAACATAACAGAAAAAAATGCGAAAATCGAACTCACGAAACTTGAAAATAACGGTTATTTTTTTTATCAGACCTCGTACATATATGAAAAATAAGGGCAACAGTAAATAATAACACGAGTGCACAGGATCGAATAGAAAACACTACTTTCCTAAAACGTCCTAACTGTCACCCAAATCTGAAATCGCAGAGAGGGACTGTTGGTCTTCCCTGTTAACTATAGCGAAAGCTGGTTTTCAGCGAGAGAATTATAGTACTCGTTATCTTTTAACAGGTACCTGTAATGTAAAGGACCGGCAGAGATGGTAGGGCGAGTGAGATGGGTAAGGGCTGATGATCTTTATGGATTGTGGCCCTACAACAGATACCTGTAGAGTAAGGAACCAGAAGTGTTAAAAAGATGCGTGAGTTTGTTAAGGGCTTTGTGAACTTTGTGCCACCAGTTCGTGCAGCCTTGTCTTCCATTGACTGTCCGAAGAATTGCTTACAGGAAAGATTAGAAGGCCTGAGCTCTTCAGCAAGATGCTTGCTCATATGGCTACAATTATATGAAAAAAAAATTACACCTGTATAATCTATGCAAGCCACATGGAGGCACTAGTGTGCCGTGAATTGGTTTTACATACTCCTGAGTAAAATTGGTGTTTCTGCTGTTTGCCACGACGTTGGTTTTAATAGTTACGGTGGTATTGGCTACAACGTTGTCATAAATATCAATCAATAAACTGGTGCACGTGGGTCGTTCTGTCTGTGGTGGTAGCCATATCGTACCAGACATTCCACTGCATACTCCTGAGTGAAATCGCTGCTTCCTGATAGTTATAGCGGTGTTGGCTACATCGTTGTCGTAGATATCAACCAAGACAAACCACTAAAGGACTAGTGGATCGTTTTGTTTGTGGTGTTGTCTACATCGCACCAGACATCACGCTGCCTAATCTTCAGTAGACCACTTCTAGGCACACCATTAGCGCCATTACTACGTCACCCTAAGGCCTTCGTGCCATATAATTTGCCAGCCGAAAAGACATGTGCTGTAGAAGAAAACCTAAAAGTAAACACTTATAACGTTATAAGAAAACACGAGGTGTTTCTTTTATAAATTTCTGTAGAAGATCACGACCCCAGACTCCGCTGTGATCTACCCCAGCAACCAAACGTGTCATTACAATACATATACAATATACCAAACATGTCGTTACAATACATACATTCCTAACTTTGAAAAGAAATTTGATTGAATTGAATTTTTTGTGCTGTCTTTTTGTCAAAATTGTCAATATATTCATCTCTTTGTATAATTAACTATTTGGTGTAAAACAAGTTCAAAGTGCAGTTTGAGACTTTGTAACTGAAACTAATGTGCTGTTCATAGAACACAGATGACTAAATCGTCTAGGTAATTTGTATGAAAATCACTGAAAAAATTGAGTAACTTTCATGCAAATTCTCTAGACGAGTTGGTCGTCTGTGTTCTATGAACATCAGTTAAGACTTTTTTTGGACGTGAAGATTTTTTCACTCCACTTTCTGGCATCACTGTACATGTGAATGAATTGCTGAGAGATAGAAACAAAACGTTCTCTGAGAAAAAAAACTGTTTTTTGTGGCCGAGGAATATTATCAGAACGTATTTTCTTTCAAATTCTCATTAATTTATCTAAAATAATGGATCATATAGTTAAATAATATTTTCATGATATGTGAACGTTAGCAAATCTCTCTTACTTCAAGAAGGGATTGGAAATTAAATTAACTTTAAAATACTTAAATCAATGCATTTTAAGATTGATTTTGATATCAGTTTTTCTCCAATCAATCTCATTTTTGGCTTATATCAAGTCCGGATTCGGGATTTAGTATTACTAAAATTAACTGCAAAGTGCTTGTAAATTCCGTACTTGATTTAAGAAAATCCATATTTTGCCAACGCTTGTGTTTGATTTAAGAATGAATTGATTGCACTTTCTTTTCAGTGTAGAATATAGATACTAATGTTTGAAAATATTTTTCATTGGATTCCTTTTTTACAGATTTTTCAGCGGAATGTCATTTATTTTTCATCACTACAATACATCAATTAAATATCCGGTTCAGCAAAACATATTTTGCGTATCAGCAAACATAAATCATCTGTGTCCAATCGAGTGCCTTTCTCTCTCATTTTTTTATATAGAAGATAAAATTTTTTTACTGAATGAAATAAATTTATAAAACACAATATTATTATTATTATTTTGCAGGAAAACATACGTACACATTATTCTTTCAAAATAATTTAAATAATAAATAAACAACACATCTGCTAATTAAAATTATGTGCTGATGAATGAACAAATTACTGTTTGAAGTTTTAAATGAATAAAACTTCACACAAAGTTTTTTTCAGGTTTAAAATCTAACGCCATGTAATTAACGTTAACTAATTTGCTTATGAAACGTTAATTAAACAGGAAAATTTTGTATGCACGATATATAAATGAAAGGAAATCAAATTACAATTTGTTTAATAGTTCACGTAAAAGTAAACAAAGAATACGTGAAAAATTTTTATAAATATAGTGCAATAAATAATTATGTAAGGTTGTGATTTTGATTCTTTTATCTCGATATCTGTAACTTTTACTGTGTTGTCAATAACAACAGTGACTTTGTGGCGAAGTAAAACCGCAAGCAACTCAGTTTTGTTTGCCAACACAAAAAATAACTTTTTGTTTTTTTTTGTCCAAAAAATTATAATATCAAATTGTTTTTAATGCACATGTGTTTAAATTATACGCGACTGCGATAATAATTATTTATATAAAGACAACTTTAAAGTATTAGTGCGACAATGCATTTGTATATAAACATTGTTATATTTAAAAGAATAGGTTTTAAAAAAGGTAAAACAAATAAAAAATGTCAATAGATAATTAATGTTGATGGTCCAAACTGGGCATGGCATGGGCATGTTAGAGTTTCTATGCCGGCTTATAACGATAATTGCCGTGAAACAATGAGACCAAAGAAGAACAGAAAAAATAATTGAATACCATTAGCTGGGAGACAACTAGCTTAAGTAGCTGCTGAGTTGGTAATCAAATTACTGGTAAAATGATTGAACAGTTACCTCGTGCAGCTAGAAGGCTTCAAATTTTTATTTTTAACGTTATTTTACGCCTTGATTATCCAGCAGAGTGCAAGGTCTCAATGATGACTATAATACCCAAACCAGGGAAGGATCCCACTAAAGTAGAATCATATAGAGCAATAAGTCTACTACCAACAATTCAATCAAAACTGTTCGAAAAATTGTTAATGGCAAAGTTGAGTCCAATGTTGAACAATGTGGGATGCATCCCTGATCACCAATTTGGTTTTCGGGCTAAGCACAGCACCATAGAACAAACGCACAGACTAGTCAATGTCATAAGACAGACCTTTGAGGAGAAGAAGTATTGCTCAGCTCTATTCATTGACATTTCTCAAGCTTTCGATAAAGTGTGGCATGACGGATTGATCCACAAAATAAAGTTAAACTAGCCTGTAAATACTCACAAGCTTCTGGAAAGCTACTTATATGGGCGGACGTTTGTTATCAGAGAAGGCGACTTCATAAGCCCAACTCAACCAATCGAGGCAGGTGTTCGCCAAGGCAGCTGGGGCCTACTTTATATTTGATTTATGCCTCTGACATCCAGACTCCACACTTCAACCTTTGCAGATGACACAGTGTTTTTAAGTGTTCATGAAAACCACCAATTAGCTTTACGAAATTTACAGGAATATATTTCAACATTTGAAAAATGGCTAAAACTTTGGAAAATTAAAGTTAATGAAAAAAAATATGCTCATGTCACATTCATACTGTGTAAGCAAACATGTGCGTCCATCCAAATTAACAACTTACCTATTCCGCAGCACAATGAAGTCAAGTACCTTGGTATACACCTCGACCGTAGGCTAACGTGGAAGTCTCACATTGAAGCAAAAGTCACTCAGTTGAAACTAAAAGCAGCGCAACTAAATTGGCTTATGGGCAGCAACTACACATTGAAGTTCGATTGCAAACTTCTGTTATACAATGCAATTCTAAGGCCCATATGGATGGCGTCCAATATTGAGAAAATTCAAAGGCGACAAAACCAAGTTCTTCGAACGATTACTGCGGCTCCATGGTGCGTTAAAAATTCACGAATTCATAAAGATCTGAGTGTTCCGCTGGTAAAAGAAGAATTTTCTAAGTACGCGACAAGGTATGTCAGTAAACTGGAACTTCATCCACACCCTTTTGTGCGCAATATACTTAATTTTGGCGGCCACACTCAGCTTAGTAGAACGGATACCGTTGCCACCTTCGGATTACTCAATAGGTGATTTTACCGAAATAACTCCCGCAAAATAAAACATTTTGTCTAGCATTGCACTTGAACTGATACCGTTGCCACCTTCAGATTACTCAATAGGTGATTTTACCGAAATAACGACCGCATAATAATACTTTTTGTCTGGCATTGGCCGGACTTAAGTAAAAAGCACATTTTTTAATTTTAAATTTAGTATTAAGATTTGAATACTTATTGCTAAATCATTTTGTAGGTTCAATAATAAAAAAATGCTTAAAAAAAAATCTGGCATCTATGATGACGCGAGAACTGTTCTTTAGCCTAGAGCCGTTTTACGGCTGACATCTACAAATTATGGAAACCTTTGACACTCTTAATTTTCCAAGCCATAATTGTGTTAAAAAAGAAAATAAAATAACGGGTTGTCATAAAGTCATATGTCTTAAAATATTAATATAAAAAAGTATGAATACTGTGAGCATTCTGACATAAATTATTTTAAATTTGAGTCTGCTGAGATGTTTACAGTTTAGTTACGGCAAATTCCGTTCAAAAAGTCTTATTACGAATACTTTTTGACTTTTTTGATTAAAGTACAATATAAAATATTATGATATTATGCGTGATATGACACCGTTTAAATCCCCCAAATGTATTACTTTTAATACAATTTATAATTTATATTTATGGTTATTTAAATATTAAATAAATTTCAATTAAATAATTGCATGTTAGCATTAATTTTTAAATGCTCTACGAACACATATTCTTGCAAGTGGTTCAAAGAAAAGCAAGAGTTTCTCTTCAAGCTCAATAAATATTTCAGGTTTATATTATCCTGATTGTGCATATCTTATATCCTTTTTTGCACACATACACGTAAATTTTATATAAGTAATTGTTTATTGTGCAACACTTTTGTCTACGTTTAATTGCAATATTATTGTTATGAGCACGTTGAACATTTGTAAAGAAATTTATTTTGATTTTGTTTTTGTTTTTGTGCAGTACCTGCATGATGTTTATTTAAATTTTACATTTTTACATGTACGAGTATGCGATTGAAAGGAAATGCCTATTTACATACACACATGCAGCACAAGTGTGTTTTAGCAAAAGCAAATAAACATTGACGCTTGTTTTTTATACCGTTTTGTTTTCAACATTCTGCAAAATAAAATATACATTTGTAACAATTATCACGTATATTTAAGTGCATATATGCTCCTCTCATTTCGAGTAGTTTATTAGAATATGCAGCTAAGAGCAGTTAAAATGCTGCTTCTATTTAATGCACATGTAACTGCAACTGCAACTGCAGCTGCAACTGCCTACCGTTCACAGCAATATTTATATGCAGACGTAAGCGTGTTGATTGCACATTAACATTTGTTTTGTGTGAATAATAAATAAAAATACATACTTATGTTTGTCTGCTATACAACAAGCACTTGTTAAAACAAATTATATTCATTATTATGCCAAGTAGTTGTAGAAAAATGTGTAACAAGTTTTTGTATACAACTTGTATATTAAATTAAATATACATTAGAAACTAAGAAATGAAAAATGTATTCCAGCGACTTTGGTAAGAAGAAAGTCAGTTTACCTTACAAACTTATTAATTCGCGGAATCCAAGCGCATTAATGGAACAAGTGAATATACTTATTACACTCCGTTATCACATATGTGTCCTTTTGCATACCAATTATTGAAGCTATGATCACATTATTTTAAGCAAAAAGAAAAGAAAAGCATGAAGTCTAGCAGCAACTTAACCAGTAGTAGCGTAATTGATATTTTTTTATATTTTTTATAATATATATTCTATATGGCCCAACAATAAAGAATTAAATTTAAGGACTAAAGGTAAATAATTATTGCTGGTGAGTTGGTAAGTCAGCTCTACACATAGATCTAATCCATTCCCAAACAAGAACAAGAAGCTTAAGATAATTTTTGCGGCAACGAAAAACTGGGGCAAGATGGTTGCGAGATGGTTCACAGAAGATATAAATGCTTCAACAAGTGGAAGCGGGAATACTGGGTTCTGGAGCACGCTAGGGACTAATTCCTTGTAAGGGCACAAAATGGATCAATACGAAATAAGGGACGAAGTGGTAATACTCTCCGGTAGGACCCATAAGGGTGTAATAATAGAAATACGAGCATTCCTTAACGGTCAAGTGCTTCTCAATGACCTAAGCAGTTTTATTTTTATGACATACTTAGTACTGGAACGGCGCAACAAAATAAATGAACTATTGAGCCAGAACCAGAATACTCTGGTTTAGAGTTCAGGACATGCGGGGCATAGTGGCATATGATATAATGGTACACAGGGAGATATAACTGCTTCAACAAGTGGAAGCATTAATACTGGTGCCTAGAGCTCATTCGGAACTAAATCCTTATAAGGACACCAAACGTAACAATACGAAATAAGGGAAGCGGTAGTAATACTTTCCGCTAGGATCTAAAAGAGTGTAAAAATATAAATATTCCTGAACGGTCCATTGCTTCCCCCCGACCTATTTTTATGCTATAGTTAGCACTGGAACGTCACAATAGGATATATGAATGGTTTAGCCTGAGCAAAAGTACTCTCGTTTGGCTGCCAGGACATGCGAGGCATAGTGGGAATGATATAGCACACATCTGTAACAAAATAGTGTCTTGCCTTCCATTCTGTGTATACGTGTTTTTTTTTTCCTTTCGTCGATTTTTTTTTTATCAGCCCAATTATGAATATTCTCACGGAATTTATTTATCTCGGAATTTAATCCTCATGAAATTTACTTCTCGTATTAAGTACTTTTTTCACTTCAAATTAAAGAGAAAATCACAATTTTCGTTAACTTGACGGTAAGAATTGAAGAGTTGATCTTCATTTAGTGTTTTCAACGGATGGAGAGAAAAAAAATTAAAAGACCTCATATTTAATTTTTGTTCATAATTGAAGGAAAGGAAAAAAAGATAAAATTCCCACGGAATTTTTATTCATAATTGGGCTGTATATGTTCTTTATTAATGTTTTTCTTTTTTCTAATGTTTATCTGGCTTAACCCTTTCAGACCCAGAGTTTTTTTTTAGCCCATAAAAGCCTCAAAGCCAACGAAATCCAGAAAAGGATTTTTCATTACTTGATAATTAAAGCCGATAAACACAACTGCAATGTCCTTCTTAAGAATCAGGACATCGCACAATTGTGCTGTTCAGGTTATAAGCAGTCAAAATAACTTTAAAAACTAAAGGACAATATTTATATAATTTGATAAGATTTTGTTTAAAGTTTTGAAAGTTTATTAAGGAAAAAAATTAAGGTACTTTATTAGAAATGAGTTTACTTTTGACCTTGGTATTCCTGAATGATTACAATCACATCTATATACCATCCATAAATTAAAAAAAACCAGGTCAATTATGTGAAGAAAAACTTTAACGGTCCATTTTTTTGTCTTGATTTTGATCCTGTAATACTTCAGCATTTGATCACACAAACCTACTCCTCGCATAAAGGCGTTATATTTTTGTGTGACCGCTGGAACAACGGCATTTCAAGTTCTTAACCATCTTTGAACAAGATTTTTACTACAATTAGTTGACGTAACAATCACTGCCTTCGTATCTTTCCACTCGCTAAGTAACCCATTTCGTTTAGTGCTTCCAACAGTGGTATTGTTGTGAACAATCCATCTATGTAGGCATGATGTCCATTTGGAAGATTTTAAATTAGTCTAATGACTATAGAAGACCCGTTGCCAAGACGACTCCAAATGTGCCAGCACCCTAGAAAAAGTCTACAACAACCCCACTGAACGTACCAGATACAAGATTTACGAGGCCAACTGTCTGTGGCTTTGACCGAATAACCTTACGTGTGGGACATCTGAACGTAAATGGTATCATCTGCTCATCTATTGAATAATCTGTTGCCAACTCATTGCATCGTTTTCTTACCATATCGATGGTTGGCTGAACTCTCCAAAATTTATTTGTTGAACTTAATGCCGATTGATCTTCAAAATGTATATCTTGCTTAATAGGTGGTGTTGGACTAAATTTTTGAGCTATGGCGAAAGTATATACTCTGGACACTGATCAGTTTTAACTAAGTTAATTCTTAACTGCTGTGATAACGTTTGTTTTGGGCTTTCTGTGTTCTTATAGGTAGGTTAAAATCAAACATCTTCAAATACTACTCTGTCTGCTTTTCTCCTGATAACCCAATTTCCTAGTTCCAGTACAATGGATTACATATTTAGGGGTAATCTGCTGAGTACTGGTCTAATTTAAAACATAATGCAGAGGGGACTTTCTGGCTTCAACCAACGTCTCCTAAAGAGAAAGGTGAATAAATGCACTGAGCCCATCGTGGAGTAATATTAGTATGAGACAACCTAGAACGTTCCAAGAAATTAGTAAGCTTTGATGCAAATAGGCCTGAAAGTGCTCTAAGACCGAAGTCGAAAATCTTAATAACTTTGTCAGATGCACTTACAGATTATTATACTTGGACTGAGTCCATCATGAAGATGGACTGTTCTACGATTGTGCTCTAAGACTGGATAAAAATTGCTTAGGAACCTTGAAATGTGCACTTGCAAGTCATTATAACTGGTCTGAGACTATCGAGGAGAAACACTGGAATGTGACAAGTGGTCTTGAACATTCCAAGAAATTTCTATTGTATAGGCAACAGACCGTCGGCAGGTTGTTAATCCCCGAATAAAGCCACACACAAAACAATTATCAAGGATACTAACACCCCCTCCATGCGTTTTTGGTTTCAACCACAGCCAGAACGTTTCAGCCAAGGTAGGCACGTCAACCATGATTAGCCCGGGTTGAACTGCAAGCAGAATCCCCGTTTTGCTAATTTAAACCCTTGGTAAGAGTAGGTACAGTTTTATTTGCTAGAACAAACGAGGAACCCCTTCTTTCTTTACGCGAACAATAGAGTGCCCTGGTTAGAAATACACCAAGGAAAAACCTGTTCCCTGGTGGCCTTAATATACTACAATAATATAATACCGATTTTTCAATTTTCTGACAAAACAAATAATTCTTTTTGTATAATTTTATATATACGATTGACTTTTAATGCCGCCAGCGCTAAGAAGATAAATATTTAATTTAATTTTACATAAAATCTCTTTTGGCTTTTACTTGCCAAGGCTTATACATAAAGAAAATTCCCGCTTAAGGTAAGACTTACATAAAGGTTTGTTATCAGCTGATCTCCAATCAGCTTTCTATTCAATGCTCTTCTACAAATAACATTTGTCAACAAATTTATAACTTAATTTTTTTTAACAAACTTAAAAAAAAATGTATTGTAAAAAGCTTTACTCTTTTTATGATAAATTGAATTCATATTCAAATAGGTATTGCTCAACAAAGACATAAAAGGCTGGAAGCAAATATTTTATTGGAAACCTTTTAAGAAAAATAAATAAATTTATTTTCAAATAGAATTTATATTGCATATTGTGATACAAACGGTTGTAGGGTATGCTTAAATAAAGTTGCATAAAAATATAAAAAAAAAAATATGCAAAAAACAAGAATCTCTTATAAACAATCAACTAAAAGTTATCTAACACATAAACTAACAAAACAGTAGAAGCATTATTAGTTGCAAAACATATGTATGTAGGTAAGTTACACAAACAGCGATGCTGGCACAAATAAAAACATGTACAATGTTTAGTAGCAGACTCATACGAATAATATAATAACACAACTATACAGCAGCCAGTTTGTTGCTGGCAAATTCTCTGCTCACTAGCTAAAACCGACTAAGCTTACTTAAATAATATAAGAAAACAGTTTGTAATTTATAATTTAATTGATAAAGCTTTAAATAAGCATTGATTGGATCTAGTTCCGGTTAAAGCAAATGAAAGGAATGATAATTTCCTAACTGGAGTTATACTGTTGGTGTTTGTGGTCACAGAATGCTTTTTGCTAAAAGCAAAAATATAACTTTATAAAATTTATTATTATAGATTGATTTTTCACCTTTATGCAAACTAACTGGGTTAAAGTAAAGTAATGCACAAAGAACTAAAAGAATATAGTTCTAGATATTATTTTAAAGGGTGTTTTTTTAACCCGATAGAACTTGAAATTGTAAAAAATAACACAAAAAATTAAATTGTAATCAAAATTTTTTTTTATTCGAAAGATCAATACGTGACATTAACATTTGAAAATGATTTCGGGCATATGGGCACCGCGGCTGTTCTTGACGAAGCGCATTCTGGACGTCCAATTTTGGGCCACTTTTTCGAGCACTGCTGGCCGTATGTCACGAACAACACGAACAATGCTGGCCTCCAAGGCGTCAATTGTTGCTGGTTTATCAGCATAAACCAGTGACTTCACGTAGCCCCACAGGAAATAATCGAGAGGTGTCAAATCGCACGACCTTGGAGGCCAATTGACAGGTCCATTTCTCGAAATCAACTTATCGCCAAATTTTGATTTCAGTAAGTCGATGGTTGCGTTCGCCGTATGGCACGTAGCGCCATCCTGTTGAAACCACATCTCCTCCGGATCAATGTCATCCATATTTTCAAACAAAAAATCATTGATCATGGTGCGGTAACGATCTCCATTGACCGTAACGCGAGCTCCGGCCTCATTTTTGAAGAAATAAGGTCCGATGATGCCACCAGCATGAAAACCGCACCAAACAGTGCATTTTTCTGGATGTAATGGAGTCTATAGGGTCTCTTGTGGATTGGTCTCACTCCATATGCGGCAATTTTGCTTATTAACAAACCCGTTAAGCCAAAAATGCGCCTCATCGCTGAACACAATTTTGCGTCTATAAGTTGCGCGAATCGACGACTGATTTTCAAAGTAAATTTGGATAATTTCGTAGCGTTGTTCAAGCGTGAGTCTATTCATGATGATTTGTCAGAGTATACTGAAACAAATAAAAAAAATGTTTCATCAAAATTTAATTTTTTGTGTTACTTTTTACAATTTAAAGTTCTATCTAGCTTAAAAAAACACCCTATACATTTTATGATGCCACTAATAACCACTAATTTAAAGCCTACCATTAATATAAAATTTATATAATTTTGATCTCTTTAAATTGCTTTAAAATATGTTCCCTTACTTTTTTGGCATAGTTTCTTTTTTTACTTTTCCGCTCTCAATTGTAACATGTAGTTGTTACACATAGAAAAAGGATTGAGCAAGAGTTAAGTTTTTGGTTCTAAATTTGCTCTACTCTTTATTTAATAAATTTACTCAAATAAATGAAACTTAGAAGTGATTTTTAAAGAGTCACAACAAGTAAAATAAAAAACAAATCATTAATAAGTAAATTTTTTAGTTATTATATATGTATGTACGATATTGACTAACTAGTTGAACTATAGTAATTATTACAAAACTTATAGAACAACCGGAAACCATCTTTTAAACATTTTTGTAGTTTGTGGTAAGAATTTCAGGTTTTAAGCGTAAAAGAGAAGGGAATATTTTCACAATATTCAGCTATTGTATGTAATGAGCAGAAAATCAGACTACTTTTGGCATTAACATACAGCATGATACACAATACTTTTTTCCATATATATTAAAGCTTTGCGCACGATAATCAAAACTTGTTGATTTTCATACTATAATAGGCTTTTTACACTGATCAACATCTTCATGGAACGCGTGGAAGATGTTGAAAATGTGAAACACTGTTTACATTTCTCACATCTAACATCTACTATTAATCAAAAATGTTATTATATAAATTTTCGAACAATTTAACAAAAGCACGGAAAATTGTTTCGAAAAAAATTTATTTGAAAGACAAAAGAGGATTAATTATAAAATATATGTACGTCGATAAACAAAATGTAGGACACATAAAACAAATTTGGCAAAAACGGAGAAAAAAGTATTAAAAAAATATTAAGCAAGAAACACACATCCCAACAATTGACACATGATAAATAAATTATGATTTTTTAAAATTTTTTTCAAAACAAATGACGTTTTTTCAGTGATGCCACAAAAATAATCGACATTATTGCCACTTTTCTAGTGGTGACACCGAAATAATCGAAAAATGATGAATGGAATAAAATGAGATAGGAACATTTTATAAAGATGTTGAAAAATTTTGACTTTTAGTACAATGTATTTCTTATGGGAACATGTTATCATCTTCAAAAACTGATGGTAGATGTTAGATGTTGTTCAGTGGAAAAAGCCTATAAAGTATATTCACAAGTACGATAACAGGATACAATTTACTAATTTCTTACTTGTACGATTTGTCGTACGATTTGTAGTAACGTCTATAGCCCGCATAAGAAGAAAACTATGAAAATTTCAATACTTACATAATTACAATAGATTAAACCATGTTGTAAAACCTTTATGTTCTGTAACCAAAGTACCCGAACAACGAAAACAGCTTATAATTCTTGATATAACGGTGTGGTGAATGTCAAATTTTTTTGCAATTGTGGTCATTGATAGGCCGTTATTAAAATAAGCTATTATTTTGTTCTTATTATTTTATTATGTATTAAAATAAGCTTTTATTTTTTTCTTTTAAGGGCTCAGAATAGAGAAGTGACAAGTCACTTCCAGAACAAGTTTGAAGGCATGGAGACGACGGAAAACTATATGCAAATTTTCCCTACACAAGCTTACTTTGATATTTAAACAAATAATGACATCTTTTGGAAATATGTTTTTCATATTGTAAGTAATGACGAATATTCAAGGTTACGTGCATTAGTTTCGGCGGTACATCCTGGGTCATTCTAGTAGAAATAATTATTTATATGTTTTTAAACCACAAGGACCAAACTTTTTGCTTTGTTTTTAATATCTAAAGAGTATTTTCTTTTAATAGCCTGGTCGATGATATCGAATGAAAATGTATGCGAAAGAAAGCTGGTCACTCACATTCGAATCAATTTGGGTTTGTCTATGTCACTATTATTCGTTCGCGTAAACTTATATATTTTAATTGAATTTTGACACATCGTTCGAGAGAATAAAGTTAGAAAAAACCCAAATCGATTTTCTTTTGCAAATGAACTTATCCTTTCGACATCGGCGAACTAGCTGTAAATGTAATAATAGTTTCTTTAAAATAGGCATTCGTTTGAATGCTATCGTCAAGTTTACTGATAAGCAGAAGTCCGTGCTTTCAGTTTTTGGGACCAAACTGGACCCAAGTGGGCTGGCTTTACAATAACTGGCAGCCTGTCACACTTAACCGAACATGGGTTTCAAAACGACCACAGATACCACAGATACATCTGCTTATTATTTCTAGCATTTTCTAATATGAACAATGCACTACACATTTCAGGAAAAATCTATTCTAGGAATAAATTCCCTTATTCAACTGTGTGGCAACGCCTTTTTATATTTTTCTCTAAAAAAAAACTTCAAAAACCCTTTTACAAATAATAAGAAGACAATGAAACTACCTTGTATTTTTAAATGGATTTGTATATATCATGGATTAAACTATATTTGAAATACTAATGCACTACTACCGACAACTATACAATTTGGGACAGAGCACGACGCCGTTTCTTTATGTGTTTCCTCTAGATGCTTTAAAACTATTTTTGAGATCCAAAAATTTTTTTTTTCCTTTAATTTGGCTGCTTAAAAATTCAGTAGGCATGACTAGCCTGTTTAGCATGTGCACATACGAGTATATAGCACCAATTCTATTTTTATTTTTTATTTTTAGTGTACTGTATAATTGCTGTGATGCCAGCATCAGTAACACTTAAATTATATGACTTGTGGTGCTGCTACAGTTGACGTTTATTTTTGCTTTTTTTTTTGTTTCACATAAACAAAGTCTACAGGAGTGCGTTGGCAAGTGCTTTTGTAAAAGCATTATACGTATTGTGCCATTGTGACAGTGACACTTTTAGCTAAAATAGCTTAAAGCATCAAGCAACGAGAACTTTAAAACCCATTGCATTACACGAAAATTTAACTTGTAATAGTTGTTATCTGTTAACAATAGTACGAAAAAAAAGGAAATGGGAACAATATTAAAAAAAAAAAGTTATAACAAGAGGGGATATAAATAACAAGCAAACTATGGGAACTAAGCATTGATTTATATCCACACATATGCTTTTAAACATCTGTATATACACATACATGTATATCTACTAATATACACAAGTGTACTCATATGTATACTATATATGTAGTACATTTACTGAAAACGGTTTGTGTAGTTTGAGCAATAAACGACAAGATTTTCATGCAAACATTTCCAGGGCAAAATTGTTATACAACAAATAGGCTTATATTAATTGAATTTTTTTTGTAAAATTTTATTTCAAGCGCAATTAGTTTTTCTAGTTTATAAAACGTTAAATAATATTGTTAAATTTTAATTTACTAATAGTAACAAAATTTTTAAGAAATTTTTTTATGCTCTAGTACTTAGTTCAATAATTATTTTAAAGGGTGTCCGCCAGGAAAGTATCCTACCTTGCTCTGCCACCATTTTGGTAAACATTCGCAAGCGTTTTTTCTAATCCTCGAAACACTTCTGAAACGCGCTCTTTGGTATCGCCAACAGCTCCTGTTTCGATTTTTCTTTTATCTCCTCAATCAAAGCAAAGCGCTTTTCTTTCATCGGCGGTTTCAAATTTGGAAAAAGAACAAAGTGATCGGAGGCCAAGTCCGATGAATACGGTGGTTGAGGCACAAACCTTGCATAACTTCAAGGTAGTATTCCTTATTAAATATTTTAATATCACAGTTAAATCACGTATACATTGCAGAAGAAAATGTAGGAAAGTATCCCCAAACTGGAGCCAATTAAAGAAGGGAATGTATAAACCTTTCCAATGGGGTTATTCAAGTCAAATGTTCACAAAAACTACTCCCTCTTTCCCCCTCCTCACAACCTATTTTCCTAGTTCTGGTACCATGCACTGCATATGTAGCGGTCATCCCCTGAGTACTGGTCCAATAAAAAAAAAAAAAAGTATTCCTTATTGGCAAGAATTCATGATGTACCACGCCATTGCAGTTGAAGAAAACAGTGAGCAAAATCTTCAGATTTTTTTTCGGTATTGGTTCTTCTGGACGCTTTCATTGGGATGGTTGGGCTTTGGTTTCAAAGTCATAGCCATACACCCATGATTTGTCATGCGAAAGTCGAACATATGTAACTCACGAAATTAGAAAATAACGGTTATTTTTTTATCAGATTATGTATACACTTTGGAAACTGCTCAGACTAATAAAACTTAAGTCAATATCTGCCTCCCACTTTCATCAGTAATGAATTATATGTATATATATCAGTCACATTGAAAAGTGCAAAAATGAACACACAAAGAAAAGACGGACAATACTGAAAAGAAACACCTGTTTGCAGGATGAAAGATAAATACAAAAATCTGTTTCCTATGATTTTTGCTTTAATCGATATTTTCACATTCAATTCAAGTTTATTTTATATTTTTGATAAAATTCGGTGACTGGATACAAAATGTTAATTAATATTCAAACAATTTCTAATATTAAAAATATTTTCATATAACTTACAAATATCTTAAAAAAACAAATGTTTACTCTTCAAAAAAAGCACCCCAATTTTAATTCATTCAAAAACTATTAACACAATTGAATTTGATTATAAAACTTATCTGCCTTTAGTTCTTTGCCCAAGTTAAACTCGAGTATTAAACAATACTGAGAAAAACACAGAATGAAAATATTAACCGGCAGACGGAATATTTTACATAACAATAAAACTATTATTGCATTTTTGCTATCACCGTAACAATAACTAAAAGTCTTGTTAGTAGAACAAAGAAGGCATAAAAATTTTTCTCTTAAATATTAGCAACAACAATTCTCCTGGGGAAGATAAAAGTATAATGATACGAGTAAACACACATCCCACTGTAAAAAGATCTATACAAGTAGTTTGAACTACATGTACATCTCAATATGCATAATACTCGTATTGAACAAAGATGCCAGAAAAATCGGGGTTAAAATCGTTAATTTCGGGGGAATATTGTCAAAGTCGCCAATATGGTTACTGGAAATCGGCAAAAAAATCGTTAACAAGTAAAATTCAATTTCAGAAGAAAAATTGTGAAAATCGTCAAAATACGAGGGCTGATAAAAAAATAACCGTTATTTAAACAATTGTGTTTTTTATTCGCTATTTTAGCTTCTAACATTGATACCAATAAAAAATTATAAATAGTCTGTTTTCTATGTTTCGCAGTTATCTAGATGTCGAAATTTCATAGGAGCTACCCTAGTCATCAGTAGACTTTGGAAATTTTTGAAAGAAATGAAATGTCGACATATAGATAGCTGGGAAACTTAGAAAACAGACTATTTATAATTTTTTTATTAATAACCGTTATTTTTAATTTGTTAAATTTTTGTTGAACTTTTATAATTTTTTTTAATTAAAAATTGTTTGGTTTGTACATATGTACAAAAGGTTTTTAGTTCAAGTTTTTCCTTTCTTAATTTTTTTCTTAAGAAGGATATTTTTACAATACCAATTTGCTGTGATCAATAATTATTGATTGAAGAAGACAAGAAAAATTATAATTAAATCTTTAGCTGGGGGACAACTAGCTGTTTCGTAGTTGCTACACTACTCATCAGCACCCACTGGGATTTGAACTCGGGTCATGACGTATCATGATCTACTGCTTTAACCACTAAGCCACCGAGCATTTAATTATTTTCTATCTATATTCATCTCATATTGAATCACATATGCATTTTGTTAATTGCCCACATTGTTTGTACAGCATTTGCTGTCTCAGAACTAGCGGTATTTATTTTATTTATTAACATACATATTTTTGTATTTTAATATTCTCCGTACCCAGAGATGTAACCGTTATTTTTAATTTTTTCCAAAAGTATTTATTCATTAATAACTATCTTGTTCCCTTCAAAGTAATCCCCCTCAGATATAATACATTTACGCCATTGTTTCTTCCAATCCTCAAAATATATCTGATATGCGCTTTTTGGTATCGCCAACAGCTTCTGTTCCGATTTTTGTTTTATCTTCTCAATCAAAGCAAAACGCTTTCCTTTCATCGGCGGTTTCAGTTTAGGGAAGAGGAAAAAGTCAGCGGGGGCCAAGTCCGATGAACGCCCAGTCCGGTGGTTGAAGTATGATAAGGGTTTTGTTTTTGGCCAAAAACTCACGCACAAGCATCGATGTGTGAGCTGGTGCGTTATCATGGTGCAAAATCCATGATTGCTTTTTTCACAATTCTAAGCGTTTCTGACGATAGCTTCGCGCAAATGGCGCATAACTTCAAAGTAGTATTCTTTGTTGACCGTACTACTTTGTAGCAAGAATTCATGATGCAGCACGCCATTGCAGTCGAAGGAAACAGTGAGCAAAACCTTAACATTTGATCAAACTTAACGTGCTTTTTTCGTTCTCCTGAACGCTTCCACTGGGATGACTAGGCTTTGGTTTCAATGTCATAGCCATACACTCATGATTTGTCACGAGTTATGACTTTTCTGAGGAAATCTCCATCGTACTTGACGATGTTCAACAACTCTTGAACGATCCATGCGACATTGTTTTTGCTCAAAATTATGTAAATTTATTAAAAAACAAAAGAGCACATCAAAACGCAACTGAAAGACTCACAGTTTGAAATGGCTGATATTGCCAACATAAGTATATAACAGAAATGTGTACCAAGATAACAGAAAATAAATGCGAAAATCTAACATATGTTACTTACGAAATTTAAAAATAATGGCAATTTTTTATTAGACCCTGTTTGTCTTACATATGTATGAGTAGAGTGCCAATAAGTATTTTTAGTAATTTTTTAGCTAAAGGTAAGTACTCTTTCCAAAACTGTTCCAGGCGGAATATAATATAAAAGGTATACGAGTATCTCGCGTTTTGAACAATATTTACGTTTTTATTGTTTTTCAGTTTACTACATTTGTTTTACAAATCTAAACAATATTTTTTGGTATCAGCTGAACCTTAAAAATTCCGCACGAAAAACAGCCACCATGCTTTATTTCACAGCTTTTATAAATGTTGCCAGATATAATTCATCTGGTTGTCCATGATAGAATAAAATACAACTCTTGCAACATTTTTTCATCAACTTTTCATGCACATTTTTTATGAATGCATTTTGTTAGCACTCCACGTGGAATAGCAATCACAACACAGGGATACGCGGAGGAACAACTGCCACAGTCCAAAGTTGTTAAATTTCCATCGAAATGTTTTAAGAGCAGAACTTTATATTTATATAAAGGGTGGTTAAATGTCAAGGGCCGATGTTGACTTTGAATAAACCACAAACTATTTAGTAAATTATTGTAATTTTATTTTATAATGATATATTGGTATTAATCAATTATGCATGGAACAAAATATCGGCCAAATGGGCGCCGCGACCACGGCGGCACACCTCCATCCGATGGTCCAAATTTTCGATGACCCTGAGGCATAATGGAGGCTCTATGCCGTTAATGTGCTGAATTATCTCATCCTTTAGCTGTTAAAGTGTTGCTGGCTTATCGACGTACAACTTTTCTTTCAAATAACCCCAAAGATAAAAGTCCAACGGTGTCAAATCACATGATCTTGGCGGCCAATTGACATCGCCATTACAAGAGATAACACGGCCATTGAATTTGTTGCGCAAAAGAGCAATTGGTTCGTTAGCTGTGTGGCAAGTGGCAGCGTTCTGCTGAAACCACATATCGTCTACATTCATATCTTCCAATTCGGGCCATAAAAAGTTCGTTATCATCTCACGATAGTGAACACCATTCACAGTAACTGCCTGACCGGCCTCATTTTGGAAAAAATACGGCCCGATGATGCCGCCAGCACATAAACCGCACCAAACAGTCATTCTTTGTGGGTGCATTGGTTTTTCGACAGTCACTCTTGGATTCTCATTCGCCCAAATGCGGCGAATGACGAATCCACTGAGGTGAAAATGTGCCTCATCACTAAAGATGATTTTCTTCGAAAATTGATCATCCACTGTTGCCATTTCTTGCCACCATTCTGCCCATTCACGACGTTTGAAATGGTCAAGAGGCTTTAGTTCCTGAGCCAATTGCACCTTGTAAGCGTGTAAATGCAAGTCTTTATGCATAATGTTCATCAACGACGAGCGTGAGAGATGCAATTGTTGGGCACGACGACGAGTTGGATTGGACGGCTCTTCAGCCACACTATCGCGAACAGCAGCAATATTTTCTGCAGTACGAGCTGTACGACCATGCGCTGGTGTTGTCACATCTTCTACAGACCCGGTTTACTCGAATTTTTCCACGATTTTTGCGATTGTACGCACATTTGGACGATCAAATTGACCAAAAAAATCACGAAGTGCACGATATGCATTTTGATTTGAACGCCCATTTTCATAATAAGTCTGGATAACTTTAACACGTTGTTGGATTGTGTATCTCTCCATGGTTCAAATTGAGTTAGTTTGAAATGTCAAATAAAATTCGGAAAAAAAACTTAGCGTTTAGGTGTGGTTCACATTCAACATCGGCCCTTGAAATTTAACCACCCGATAGAATTGCTCACTAATTTAGGTACACATTCCTCTTTTGCTTGCTGTCCTCACAAATTATTATCAATGGCCCGACGTGGCTCTTATTGGCAGTTGATACAAATTACATTTCGAGAGGATTAACAATTGAAAAAAACTTGCTTTAACAACTCACAAAAAAAAAACTTTTTTTCGTTGTAAATGTAGAATCAAAATAGTTTGATTGATAAAAAAGAGTCATTGTGGTACCTATAACTATAAAAATCGTTAAAAACGGTTCATAAACGGGCAAATCATCAATATATTGTTTTCAGTACATAAAATCGTACAAATGAAGATAAATTGTCAAATGTGGCAACCTTACCCTGAAAAATACTTATATTAAAGTAATTCATTGTGTTGTTTTGTTGAGAAGACCCAAATTTATTTTAAACAAAAAATCAAGAACGAAGAGAAAATCATAATAAAAAAATTAATCTTTTTAAGATTTTATTGATTCATTGACTCATAAATTTATATTTTGTTTGATTAGGAGATTGAATAAATTTTTGCTTAAAAATGTAATATTTTATAGGCTTTTATATTTTTTTAAACCTTTTATTTTATAAATTATTGAGCCATTAGTTGAAACAACATTTACACAACTTTTAAAAAAAAGGGAAGAAATAAATATTTATTTAAAGAAGTCTGAAAAATATACAAAAATTCCATTTAAAGAAAAAAATAAAAGCAAATAAAAACGTTTAACATAGTTTGTGTTTTAGTTTGCTTTATACTTGTATAGCGAAAAATATTTAATATTAAGTATACGCCATGGCAATTTATTTGCAGAATTAATTGTGCTGCATACTTAAGGGGGTTCAAAGAGCTAAAATCAACACATAAATAAAAAAAAACTTTTGCAAAAGTTGCTATAAATTTATTTAATGATGATTTTTTAATTATATTTTTAATTAAATTATTTCAAGTTTTTTTTTTCAAGCAAAAAATGTTTTTTCAGATACACTTGTTCGATTAGATTAGGATTGAGACATTTTATATGAAGTTTAGCTTTAAGAATAATACAGGGCGGCCCAGAAAGACCGAAGTGGTGTGAATTGCTTATAACTTTTTATTTAAGAGATATTTTTTTAATTTTTTTTTTTTTTAATACATTAAATTTATGGGGAATATTTTTGGATTAGTTATTAAAAATGATATCCCGCAAGTGGTGGCCATATTCTGCTTCGCACAAATGTGCTCTTTCCAACACATTTTCCATGACCTTTCGCAAAACTTCCGGTGGTATGTTGTTAATTTCTTCTCGAATATTGGTTTTTAACTCCTCAATAGTCCTAGGCTTATTAACATAAACTTTTCCTTTTAAATAGCCCCAAAGAAAACAGTCTGGAGCGGTTAAATCCGGGGAACGCGGAGGCCAATTAAAATTGCTGTTACGAGAAATTATTCTTTCACCAAAGATGTCGCGTAAAAGAGTCATTGTGGCCCTTGCAGTGTGCGCTGTGGCTCCTATGGTGTGCAAAATTCGCTGCAGCGACGTCCTTGAGAGGCCCAGTTGTGACGAACGTCTCCTGGTTGATGTTTCTGGATCCTTCCGAATACTCTCCTGTACCACTTGAATATTGTCAGCCGTGTGGACAGTTCGGTGTCTGCCGGGACCAGGAAGGTTCCTTACTGCTCCTTGTTCTCGAAAATTTGCAACCAGACGGTTTATTGTTGACTGAGAGGGTGCAACCCGCACATTAAATTGACGACGGTATGCACGCTGAGTCAACACAATGGACCGTTGATTTGAAAAGTAAATTTCAACAATTTGGGCACGTTGTTCAATTGTGTATTGCTCCATTATAAATTATCCAAGTCTTCTTTACAAAATACTGAAAAGAAAAGAAAAAAAAAATTATAATAAAAAAGTTATAAGGAATTCACACCACTTCGGTCTTTCTGGGCCACCCAGTATTATGTTGGCTGCATATTCAAAAATTGATTTTTTTGGATTTTTAGCCAAACTATACATAAAAGCATATTGAGCAGTGTTTAAAAATTGGCAAAACCATGAAAATGGCAAAACTGCACGTTTAACTTCTCCAGCATTGAAATGCAAGTGATACTTGATGTCAACCAAAGCATTTCCATTCAACTTTACGGCCAAATGCTGCACAACAAAACAAAATCTCTTTTGATACTCTTTAAACTTGATGTACGTGTGACCCAAAAAAAACCGAAAAAAATACTTTTATTTAAATTGTTTCGCTGCCATGGATTTTTGTGATTTTTGTTCACAGTTTTTAGACTTTACAAAATTAAACAAAGCACGTGTTTAAACAAAAGTTTGGAAATTCTCAGTTTTATTTAAACTAAAAAAGTTCTTTTCTCATTAATTCTTTCCCCCTGAAACTATTTTTGTATAATTTCGACAACAAGAAAATAAAATCTGCTGGTTTTTCTTTTAGTGATTACGATAAAAAAAATGGTTTATATTTAATATGTTTTTTTAAAGATGTGTTTACAGCTCGTAATTAGAAGTAGAAACATTGATGTGCAAATATTTTCCTTTTGCTTTAAATATGACTTAAATTGGCAAACAAATATTTAAGAAAAGGAAGCAATTACCAGAAAAAAATTTGCTTTTCAGGGCACTTTTTCTTTGGCAGAATAAGAGCAATATGTAAAGTAGTTTTCTTTCAATTTATTTAGCCACTGACCACACAATAAATTTACCACACTGGCGTGCCCATAGGAAATACCAAAATGTTTAAGAGCACAAATTAGCTAGGCAATATTTAGAAAAAAAAGGAAGACTAGAAAAAGTTCCAAATATTGTGAAAAAATTAAAGAATGTTGCTCTAACAGACAAGATGATTTTCAATAGCTATTAGCGTTAAACGAAAAATTACTAAAGAAAAACTTAAAAAGTCAATAACGAAAAATTTTGTTTGTTAAAAAGTGCTTTAAATGGTGTTGCATTAACTGGAAGGGTCACTTGCTTACTGTTCGCAAACATGTGTGTGAATGTGTATATCCGTAAGAATTACATTTGTACATTTGAGTCTGGAATTATGATTCTGACGATTGTAGAAGATGGTAATGGAGTATAAAAACCAGGCAGGTCGGCGCCAAAGAGTCAGCTTATTTTTAAGCTTTGCTCAAGACAGTCATAAGTCAGACAGTAGCTAGTCAAGTGTTTGGGTACCTAGTGGTATCAAGTGTAAATAAAGTTGTGAATTATTTCAGTACTGTATAACGAACAAGTGTATGAGTCATTATTTCATTTGCAATTGAAGAATCCACAAAAGTGTTTTTAGACACAAAACCGTAACAATATCTTGTTTAATAAACTCAGAATAGTTAGATCTATCGCGGAATTAGTATAACCGGATAACTGACTTATAATATGTTAAAGTTTCTGAGACTCTGGCAGAAACATTTTGCATTTGACCTCTCTGTCTTGTGATTTATTAATAAGCCCCTGCTTTTTAAGAAAACGGCCCAAGCAAATCTTTAGGATCATGATCATCTTGAGAGATCACCATGTTCTCAGGTCAAATACGACATAAGCTGCCTGTAAAAGAACAATATCAACACCATTTTTGTATCCTTATTATTTTAATGTAATGTAAATGCAACGATTCAGTTTATTTTTAAGCTTTGTTCAAGACAGTCATAAGTCAGAAAGTAGCTGGTCGAGTGTTTTGGTACCCAGTGGTAACAAGTGTAAATAAAGTTGTGAATTATTTAAGTAGTGTAAAACGAACAAATATGTGACTATATTTCACATGCAATTAAAGAATCCGCAAAAGTGTTTTTAGAAGCAAAAATGTAACAATATCTTGTCTTATAACACTTAACTCAGA
Source organism: Thecocarcelia acutangulata (assembly GCA_914767995.1). Classification (NCBI taxonomy): domain Eukaryota; kingdom Metazoa; phylum Arthropoda; class Insecta; order Diptera; family Tachinidae; genus Thecocarcelia; species Thecocarcelia acutangulata. The sequence continues at coordinate 21,462,364 of OU612094.1, forward strand.
ATAGTTAGATCTCTAGCCGAAGTAGTATAATCGGATAGCTGGCTTCTAATATGGTAAAATGTCTGAGACAGAAAAATTTTACCTCTGTGTCTTGTGACTTATTAATAAGCCGCTGCTTTTCAAGAAAACCGTCCAAGAAAACCTTTAGGTTCAGGATCATCTTGAGAGAGGTAAAATACGACATAAGCTGCCTGGAAAGGAACACCATCTACCCCATTTTTGTTTCCTTATCATTTTAATGTAGTCGGTGCAGATGATTTTCTTGTAAAATTTCTTCTATCGGATTTATAAAACAAAGTTATTTGCTCGTTCTTTTACTTTCTAACAGCATTCGCAAGTATAGGGTGTTTTTTTAAGCTAGATAGAACTTTAAATTGTAAAAAGTAACACAAAAAATTAAATTTTGATGAAACATTTTTTTTATTTGTTTCAGTATACTCTGACAAATCATCATGAATAGACTCACGCTTGAACAACGCTACGAAATTATCCAAATTTACTTTGAAAATCAGTCGTCGATTCGCGCAACTTATAGACGCAAAATTGTGTTCAGCGATGAGGCGCATCTTTGGCTTAACGGGTTTGTTAATAAGCAAAATTGCCGCATATGGAGTGAGACCAATCCACAAGAGACCCTACAGACTCCATTACATCCAGAAAAATGCACTGTTTGGTGCGGTTTTCATGCTGGTGGCATCATCGGACCTTATTTCTTCAAAAAAGAGGCCGGAGCTCGCGTTACGGTCAATGGAGATCGTTACCGCACCATGATCAATGATTTTTTGTTTGAAAATATGGATGACATTGATCCGGAGGAGATGTGGTTTCAACAGGATGGCGCTACGTGCCATACGGCGAACGCAACCATCGACTTACTGAAATCAAAATTTGGCGATAAGTTGATTTCGAGAAATGGACCTGTCAATTGGCCTCCAAGGTCGTGCGATTTGACACCTCTCGATTATTTCCTGTGGGGCTACGTGAAGTCACTGGTTTATGCTGATAAACCAGCAACAATTGACGCCTTGGAGGCCAGCATTGTTCGTGTTGTTCGTGACATACGGCCAGCAGTGCTCGAAAAAGTGGCCCAAAATTGGACGTCCAGAATGCGCTACGTCAAGAACAGCCGCGGTGCCCATATGCCCGAAATCATTTTCAAATGTTAATGTCACGTATTGATCTTTCGAATAAAAAAAAATTTTGATTACAATTTAATTTTTTGTGTTATTTTTTTCAATTTCAAGTTCTATCGGGCTTAAAAAAACACCCTATATATGTATTTTTTTTATTTAATTCTTTTTTATACAAAAAATAAACTGTTTGCTTAAATCAGCACATTATTTGCTTACATTGATTCAATGTTTAACGATTACAGATTCTTTTTCCCTTAATTCTCACTTAGCAACTGCCCACATTTTCTTTTAATTAAGTATTGACTCCTGTTTTTCTTTCATTCTTATTTCATTTAATTTGAATTCAATATGAATGGGTTAATAAAAAAAAATACTTCAATGAAATTGCCAGCTGATTTTGTGTACTCAACCAAATCTTTAACGACATTCTGATGATATTTTCAATTTATTAAGAACTTAATAAAAATGTTAATTCAAACAAAAGCCACTTGTGCCGGCAGTCTTGCAACCTGGTTGCCTGCATTTTTAATGCCCATTGTAAATAATAATGCAAATGGCAGTTTAATACTTCAAACATCGGTTCGGTTTGTAGCAGTTTTACGGTAGATGCAGCAGCACTTTAATGGGAAAAAGTTTTCCGCTTTTCATTGTGTGCTGCGCATAAAGTTGGCTAAAGTTGTTTTTTCCTTAATTGATTACCGCAAATGAATGTGAACTAATTAAGGTAAAACAATAGAAGCAAATGTTAACAGCCAGCTTTGAGTAGGGAATGGGGAATATAACAAATGTTTTTTATGCATTAAAAAATTGATTTTAAGTATTTTTTTTCCTTTTCTGACCAAATTACAATAACGAGGAAATATCATTTTTAAGAGAAAACAAAACGAATTTTTACAAAAATCTTTCAATTATATTTTCCAATAATCTGAAAACAATAGTTGATTGCAATAATACAAATAAAATAAACTTCTTTGTTTACTTATTTAAGCGGCTTAAATACTGAGAGAAAACGAAAGTTTTTTCCTGTTGAAATAATTGTTTAATTGCTGATTTTAATTTTCATAAAAGAAATCAACTTTAAATGCTCTACAAAAGTCTCACAAACTTTTTGTTTACACTAAAATAAAATTAGAAAGGTTTCGTTGTAGATTTCATAAATATGTAAACAAATTTATTATTTAAATTAAACATTGTTTGGTTTATTATTATTATTTTTTAATTTTTTTGTTCATCGATTCACTAAAAAAAATACCAGGTTTGTAAAGTATGTACGAGGGCGGTTCGAAATCCTCTTAGCCTATCAATGAAAGAGAATAGTTAGTTTTTCCAAAATATTTTTATTTTTCAAAATAATCTCCTGAAACTTCAATACACTTAGTCCAACGCTTTTCTAGCAATTCTATCCCTTGATTTAAATAGTTTTCCTCACGGTCTTCAAAATAGTGGCTTACAACTGTAATTGCATCTTCATTTGAGGTAAAACGTTTGCCAGCAAGGAATTTTTTCAGATTTGGGAGCCACTGGGAGCTAAATCAGGAGAATAATGTGGGTGTTCAAGCAACTCCTACTTTAACTCATTGACATTGTTAAAACACTCTCGTGCACTGGTGCGTTGTCTTGATGAAAAATTATTTTTTTGTGTTGTAAGCCAGGACGTTTTTCTCGAACTTGTACATTTAATGGTCCAAAAGGTTGCAATAGTACTCTGAATTTACTGTTTTACCCTTTTGCAGATAGTCAATCAATAAAATACCTTCGAAGTCCCAAAAAAAACCATTGCCATAACCTTACCAGCCGATAGAATTGTTTTTGCCTTCTTGGGGGCACTTCCTCCAGCTTGAGTCCCTTGTTTGGATTGTTCTTTTGTCTCTGGAGTATAGTGGTGGATCCATGTCTCATCAACAGCTATGAAACGATGCTAAAAATCCATTTTATTTCGCTTAAAACGATCCAAACAAGCTTGAGAAATGTTCATTCTTATGCGTTTATGGTTGACTGTTAACAAATGTGGCAGTCATCTTGCAGAAAGCTTTTTATCTGTAGTTCTTCATGCAAAATTATATGGACTCGATCATTTGAGATGCCCATGATATTAGCTATTTCACGCACTTTTATTCGTCGATCATTTAATAACATATCATGCACTTTGGCTACAATTTCTATTGTTGTTGCTGTTTTTCGACGTCCACTACGTGGTTCGTCTTCAATGCTTGTACGACCGCGTTTAAGTGCAGCAACCCAATTTTTTACTGTTGCATATGAAGGAGCACTTTCATCTAACATATTCACCATATCATTATGAATTTCTTTTGCCGATAAACCTTTTTTATGTAAATATTTAATGACACCACGCATTTCTAATTTTTCCATTGTAAAAAAATCACGGATGCGCCTGTTTCTATTTGAAGGAGTTACCAGATCGAAACAAAATTTAACACGTGTTCATAGCAGAGATGGATGTTTCCAAAACACTTAATTTTTGTCTGTTTATACCGCGCTTTTTGTGCTAGGCTTAGAAGTTTCCGAACCGCCCTCGTATGAAGAGGATAGACAAAGTAATAGAAATCCCTGTTAGTACTTTGTATGTTGCGCTGGGCGTGGAAGAAGGCGACATTTAGTCATACTTCAATATTAGGAATAATAGTGAACCTTCCGGAGAATGTTGATTACTACTCGCCGGCTCTACTGCCTGACAGACTATTTGATGTAATTTTATCAGGCACGGTCTCCAAGATAACTGGCACAGATCGTCAAGAGGACGTGCTTGAAGTTTTTATAGAAGTCGGACTCGGAAATTGGTGGGGGTACCTTTATCTCCATCTATGAGAGGAGCATGAGTTTCAGGCTGCAAAATGAGTGTAGCAAAGCGAATGCTGAAATCGAGGCTATTATGAGGGCATCTAACTGGTTAAGGTACTATAGGATATACAGGGATGATATCCGAGTTTGTACTGGTAGTAATAAGGCTGCACTGTATATACTAGCTGGGGTGACGTCCAGATTGGTTCGTAAATGCCGGCTACCTCTAAACTAGATAGCAAGTCATTCGAACCTGGAACTTTTCTGAGTACAAAGGCATAGTTAAGACATCTAGTAGCACATGAACTGGCAAAGGCCGTTGCCCTTAACATTAATATAAAATTATTATTTGTTGTGGAACTGGTGGTCCACTTGTAAAAATTTTAGTTTTTATTTTCAATATTTTGCCACTCCGTTGTATGTCTTTTCTTCAGTAAAATTTTTTTGAAAAATGGTGTATACAAAATAATATAAATTTGAAAACACATATTAAAATAACAAAAACAAAATATTCAACTACATTAGCATTTACAATTATATTTTACATTTATACCAACAAAAAATTATAAATAGCTTGTTTTTTATGTGTCCCAGCTATCTATATGTCTACTGATGATTAGGGTAGTTCCTATGAAATGTCAACATATAGATAACTGGGAAACATAGAAAACAAGCTATTTATGATTTTTATTGTTATAAATGGTAGAAGCTAAAAATAGCGAATAAAAAACTTAATTGTTTGGATTTTTGTTCTCTGCTTTTCGATACTTTCAAAAAGCAAATCGTAGCAACCGACGGTTGTTCATTTGTTTGAAAGGTGTAAAGAAATGATAGAGACGTGTATAAATGAAAAAGCTTGTTTTTTTGTGTTTTGACAGGTATTATTAGAGCATTTTTCTTTTAAATTCTCAACAATTTATTTATATTGTTGGGATTATAAAGTTGAATGTTTGAGAATATCTTTCAAAAATTTCCAAAGTCTACTGACGATTAGGGTAGTTCCTATAAAATGTCGACATATAGATAGCTGGAAACATAGAAAACAAGCTATTTATAATTTTTTATTGGTATCAATGTTAGAAGCTAAAATAGCGAATAAAAAACTTTATTGTTTGGAAAAGTATTAATATATTTTTTCTGATAAAAAAGCACTGAACAAATATTGAGTACTTTCATGGACAAATTGGATTAAAGTCTCAATTTAATGCTCTCTTTTACAAACAAAAGCGAATCATTAAAATTCAGAAAATCTGGACTTAAGCTTTCTCTAATAATATATTCTTTAAACAATTTTAATAGTTTTTGCGGCATAAGATAAAAATTCAACGTTTTTTATCTCTTTGTTTTTAATATTACCTTGAAAGTCCTTATTAAAAACAACAGGAAAACTCAAATCGTATAAAAACAAAATACATTATACGTTTTTTATTTCTGTTTGTTTAACTCCATGTAGTAGCAAAACTTGATTTATATTTTAAAACTAAATAAACATCTAAAATCTGATAAGAGAAAACTTATGCATATAAAGGGGGGTTTGTCTTCAAACAAGGATTTCATTCTGCAACGCAATCTTTTGAATGGCATGTGACATATTTCGATTGATTGAAATATTAAAGTTTTATATTTAGAGATAAACGCAGTGAAATGTGGCTGGTATGTTTGTTATTTATAGCAAAAACTAATGTCACCTTAATAATATAAATTCAAGTCACGTAAAATTCAAATTATTGTGAAAATTGAAAAAAAAAATACTTACACATTTGTGCACAGTTTTGAAGATTTTAAAAAATATGGCTTTTATTAATGTTAATCAAACATTTTTAGATTTAAACGAAAAGCCAAAAAAGACATATTTTCATAAAAGTTTAAAATTATACATTTAAGAGTTGGCACTTGATAGCTTTTCTCTAGTTAACGTTGGAAAGATGACAACCTTTTTCTTTAAATATAAAGCCATTTATCTAATAACATTTGTACTGCCGAACTTCAATGCAGGAAAGGCTATGAATAACCTTTAATGTTTACTTCTATTTTTTTGGTGCTTTGATGGATAATTTGGTCCCCAGTTAAAGAAACAGGAAAAAAAAACAACTGGAAGAGGAATCCCATCAGTATTTTACAAATGCAAAAAGGAAATATTTGCAATGTGCCTTTTCTCCTTTTCACCTTCTACGAACCGGATAACGCTTTATTACTCAGCTATCTGTACTTGAAGTATAAAATAACAACGCAGTACGAGTATAATCATTATGAAATTCTTCATTCATCGTGGGTTTCAAATAAACGTCTAAATAAGGAGTGGCCAATACATTTCAGTTCATGAAGGAGTGGCCAATACATTTCAGTTCATGATTTAGCAAAATGCAAACGAAGTCATTACGATAATTTCCTGCACACATCATCAGACGCATCGCTATATCGAGACTAATTTTTAAGTTTAACTAAAATGGAGAATTGGGACAATGAAACAAGAATTTGTGTAGTGCAATGCTTTCACGCTTTAGAATCCATTGTTTCCATTCACAGAGAGAATATAGACGCACGTATGGTGGCACTCCTCCTCGCAGATGGAGTATAATGAGACTCGTTAAGAATTTCGCCGAGCGAGGCACAATCACAAGAAGGCCTTATTCGCTGCTGTCATACAATCCAATCTTAGAGTTTCGACAACGAGCTTATCTGCTCAAATGGGTGTCAGCAGACAGTCACTGCAGACAATTTTGCACCAAGATTTGTTTTAACGGGTTATAAAAGGAAAGCGGGTTTTTTTCCAATGAAAATAAATTCAACCACTGCTTTGTAAAAAATAAAAATTCGTTTATTTTATTAATTCATTAGAATTTGAATAGTTAATTTTAAATTCTATGCTATGCACTATGAAACCAATATGAATAAGTTAAATAATGTAGAAAAATTAGGTTTTCGGTTTATATTTCTTTATTTCTGCCGGCTCCACTTGCTGTTTTCTTGTATCAAAATTTAAGATTGAATTTGACCGCTTTTTTGTTCGTACACTTTTACAACAAAAAGTGTTGGGGGCGTTGATAAAACAGGCCAGGGATGGATAGTCCAACACATTGTTCATTCAAGTGAACAAGATTTAAACTTATTTCCATACAATTTATAGTAAAAGAAGGCGATTTCATAAGCCCCGCTCAGTCTATTGAAGCAGGAGTTCCCCAAGGCAGCATATTAGGGCCTATCTTATATTTGATCTACGCATCTGACATGCCAACAAGCACCAACGTTCACACTTCAACATTTGCAGATGATACAGCATTCCTTAGCATACATAGTAACCACCAGCAAGCATCAATAAATTTACAGGAACATATCGACAAACTAGAGAAATGGCTCAAGCTTTGGAAAATCAAGGTTAATGAACAAAAGTATGCCCATGTTACATTCGCACTGCGTCTAGGAACATGCTCACCCGTTACTATTAACAATAAAGTAATACCTCAACACAGTGAAGTCAAATACCTCGGAATTCATCTTGACCGTAGACTAACATGGAAGTCGCACATCGAGGCAAAAGTAACGCAGATGAAATTGAAAGCAGTGCAAATTAACTGGCTACTAGGCAGAAATTCGACCTTGAAGCTTGATTGTAAACTTTTGCTGTACAACTCGATTCTAAAGCCAATATGGTGCTATGGGATTCAATTATGGGGCACAGCCTCGGCATCCAACATTGAGAAAATTCAAAGAAGTCAAAATAGAATTCTCCGTAGAATTACAGATGCTCCATGGTACGTTAAAAACTCACGAATCCACGCAGATCTGAACGTACCTTTTGTGAAATCTGAATTTGTGAAGTACGCGACAAGGTATATTAACAAACTTGAATTCCATCCAAATCCTCTTGCAGCTAATATTCTTAATTTTGGTGGTCATACCCGTCTGAGAAGGAGGGATACTTTGGCTACCATTAGAGCTCTAAACAGATGACTGAATTCTGGAATAATATTCGCATAAAAATAAATTTTCGTCCAGCACTGGCAGGACTTTAATCATAATTTTTTTTTTTTTTAGTATTAAGATTTGAATACTTATTGTCATTACATTTTTTTATGTAGATTCAATAAATAAAATAATGAAGTTAAAAAAAAAAAAATATAAGATTCAACTGACAAACAAATGGAACCCTAGAGACTGCCCGATTTGTTTAGAATTTTGTGAGAAGATCATTCACATGGTGTTAGGGGATGAAAATATCTTGAACCGAATTTTTATGTCTGACGAGGCACATTTTGATTTGACAATGCTTACAAACAAAATTGTCGTACATGGAGTAATTCTAACCCACAGATACTCAATCAGATGCAATTACATCCACTTCGCATCACAGTGTGGTGTGCAGTTTCTTCAAGGTTCATTGTTGGGCCTTACATTTTCGTAGAAAACGGTCTTACTGTTACGGTCAATGGAGACCGTTACTTAAAGATGTTGAAAGAGTTTTTAGTACCAGAATTGCACTGAAAGAGAGTCCCTTTCATTACTGTTTGGTTTCAACAAGATGGGACAACTTGACACATAGCCACGCCTGTTATGACAGAATTGAGGCAAAATTTCCCAATAAACTGATTTCAAGAAACTCCACATTCCGTTGGTCTTCCAGGTCTCCTGACCTCACTGTTCCAGATTTTTTTGTAGGGTTATTGCAAACAAGAAGTTTGCAAAAAAAAACCAACAAATTTGGATGATTTAAAGCAAATGGATTGCTTGAAATCGTAGCAACCAACGGTTGTTCATTTGTTTGAAAGGTGTAAAGAAATGTTAGAGACGTTTATAAATAGAAAAGCTTGTTTTTTGTGTTTTGACGGATATTATTAGAGCATTTTTCTTTTCAATTCTCAACAATTTATTTATGTTGTTGGGATATAAAGTTGAATGTTTGAAATATCTTTAAAAAATTTCCAAAGTCTACTGATGATTAGGGTAGTTCCTATGAAATGTCGACATATAGATAGCTGGGAAACATAGAAAACAAGCTATTTATAATTTTTTACTGGTATTATCCAAATTTTTTAAAAGAAACCAAACTTTATAATTTAATCTAAAATATATCTCCAAAATAAATTGAAGTATTTATTATATTATCATAACTTATTTTACACTACAAATTGTACAACATTTTATGCCTAAGGCCTCGTAGCCATGGCCTGATATACTATTGGTTTATAATTTGTAATTATTTACTAATATTTTAAATAAATAAATAAATACCAATAGAAACTTATTATCAGTAGGCAATCTGATGTTATAAAAGATAGAAGCATACTAGCATTAGCACACATGCCAGGGGAGTTATGGCTTAAAATTGATGACGATGTGGAAACCTCTGTTCTTCTGGATTAAGGTTTAACTTCAAATATATTTATATTCAAATACATTTGCTTTTTTAAACATTGTCAACATAAGGATTAGTACAAATGCTGATCAAAGCAAACAAATGCAAAGCCAGTAAAAAAAAACAAACCTTATTCTCTTTATACGTGCAAAGTATATAATCAAACAGTTCGAAGAAAAATTTTTTTGTTTTGCTTTATTTTCTACCGTATTGATGTCCCTTTTGAACAGTATATTTTACAAAATTTTTTCGGCTTGTGGTGTCACAGATATCGAGTTTTAGAAAAACCGAATTATAAGAAAACTATGTCTGAATAAATATTCATAACTTTTTCAATATTAGTCTAAACAGCATAATTCCTTGTGCATTGTTTTTCTTTCTACTATCTAATAAATAACAAAAAAAAACATTGTGCACAGTGGTCTTGGTTGCAATTTTCGAGATTCAAAATTCATTTCAAGGCCATTAATGTTTCAAAATTCGTCGTTTGATTGATTCAGAAGAGTGACAAACGAACGGATTAATTTTCGGACACAAGGAAAAACATTCAGGTTGGAACGTTGATTGGGTTTTATTTTCCTTTTTTGATTTATTGGGTATTGCACAGGAAGTGCGTTTTACTAGCGTTTTGAAGTTTTTTACGAAAAACATATGTTTTGTGTACATACATGCACAAAGTTGCTGTATGGCTGCACATCAACTTTGGGTTAGGCAACCATTCTACAGAGGGGGGTACTGCAGAAAACTAAAGGGGGAATCTGTAAAAATGGTTATTGCTATAACTTGCTCCGAAAGAACAGATTGTAGCAGGGGGAATTTTAGAAAAGAAATACGCTGAGAATTTCTTCAAAAGTATAATATAGGATTTATTTTTTACCTTTTAATCAGCCATATCGCAAAGTTTAATTCCGTTCAGAAACGGAATTGAGTTATTTTTTTACTTCTTCAAAAAACGAAGAACTGAAAATTTTTCGGAATGAAATCAATTCTAATTGCAAGAATAAGACTAGTATTGTCTTATAGCATAGATTTCATTCCGAAATAAGTTTTAGATTTTCGTTTTTTGAGAATTAAAAAATCTATTCAATTCCATTTCCGAACGAAAGTGAATTCTGTGACATGGCCGAATATTAGATTTAACTCGAATTATATGTATGTGTAGATGTAGGAGATTGCTCGCGCTGACTGTTGGTTGTGTAATAAGAAAAAAACCTGGAATTATATCGGACTCAACTTTACTACTCGAATGACGTTTTGACAACTTTACAATGGTCAGTGTGAACAACCTTGGATAATTAAATAGTATTCATATATAAATTTAAGCGTTTAAATTCAAAATAAAGGTAAGTAAAAAATAAAGGTAAGTATAAAAATTAAAATTCATCTTACGACGATCAACTCCATTAAATATTTATGTAGTCCAAACTTGTTTGGACTTGTATGTGGTAGTTATATACAACGAAAAAAAAAATTACAACAAAAAGACAAATTTTTTACTTTGGTATTTTTAATTGAAAATGTGTAAATATATTTTATCATATAAAACTTTTTAAATTGACCTCTTGGTTGAAGACCATAAAACACTGTGGGGGGACCGAAGACGATCTGGTGTGCAGCAACGGCAAGATTATCACGGGTGGACACTATGCGGAAGTGGCAAGAAAGATGAAACAACCAATCACGTGATGGACAGCGAGTTTGATGACCTACATAAGTGGGTAAATAGAAAGCATGGTGAGATAGATAACCGTATAACACAGATGAACACGAGTATTTTATGGAAAACCTCCATAGAATGGGGAAGACAGATACTTCCATCTGCCTTAATGAAGATGACTGCATGGACGATACAGAGCACATATCCTTCAGATGTGACAGGTGGAGGCAGGAAAGACATGACTCAGAGGAAAATGTTAATGCAATAACAATGGAAAACGTCGTGGCAGTTATGATGGAAAGTGACAGAAAATAGAGTAACATAGCGACTTATATTCAGAAGATCCTACGAGAGAAGAAGCTGGATATAGACATGGACATGACACGTGCAATCCGGCAGGAACAGAGGAGAAGCGCCACCCTGAAGCAATGCGAAAGCGCTACCGGGGTGGAGGTAAGGCTCAAAGAAAAGGGAGAGGTTTTAGTGGGTGCAAGCCACACACATACCGAATATTGTGAGGTCACAGTATCTGATCCATTAGGCATTTCCCCTCTTCAACTGAAAAAAACAGTGAATAATTGTATATGCTTTTAACAAGTTTAGTTTTAGCAAATTCAATCAGTTCGATTTCATATACACATGCGAGTGGAAGTCGCAAATTTCAAGCGATATGCGTTTACCAGCACGTCTACATATTTGTTGATTTCAAAGCGCAAAACTATACCTCTTGCGTTATACATTTGTCAGAACACCTATTTGGCGTTTTCAAATCGGATATGCTAAATTTCAGTAACTTGCGTTTCGCAGAATATGACTGGATGTTATAATTAAAATTTGTATCTGCTCGATTTCCAATACTCTGTATTATTGTGCGAGATGCTATTTCGATGTCTCATTTTCAAAAATGTTAAGAATTACTCGCATGGATTCCCATGTTTTTTACATTTTGAGTGTATTATGGAAAATTTTAAAGTAACTTTCAACTTGTATTCGATTAAGTAGCCAACAATTTTTTAACCTTTAACAATTGTTCGTACAATAATCTTAAAGGATTCTTTTAATTAATATCTTTAAATGTTAAGACTTATGAGTACCCATATTTGTTACATTTCAAATGTATTATTGACATTTTAAAAGTAACTTTCAACGTGTATTGATTAGAAAGCCAGAAATTTTTTAAGCTTTAACAATTGTGCGCACAATAAAGTCCTTTTAATGGCTTTGAATTTAATTTTAAAGGATTCTTTTAATTTATATCTTTAAATTATACCCCAACATTTTTTTATTTTTGATAAATTTCTTTTATTGCCAAATTCCTATACGCTTGTCTATAATATAATGTATTTTAATCAAGGAATATTTGCTTTAGCAAAAAGCCAAATATGTACTCAAAACATAGAAAAGAAAAAAATACAAAATATTTAATAATTCCATTAAAAGCTTTTATTAAAAATAATATTTTTCTCATATACTCATTTCAACCAATACATTTTTGTACGTTTTCTTTCGCTTTAAGGAAAAATTTCTTTGACAAAAAACATATAGACGATGACGATGATGATGATGTTAAAATTGCTGTCATATTTGTGTTGCACCGCATTTGCGGTTTCGAATAGTAAAACTCACGTTTCGTGCTTATTTATTTATTATTATTTTTTTTTTCTTTTCGGTTTAAAAGTTCCTCTACCGCAAAATAAAATTTTTCATAAAGGCGACAAAAGCATTAATACTCAAACGTAATTTCATATAAAATATTTTGTTTGTCTTGTTTTGGAAAGTTGATTTAAATATGCAAAAATGTGTTCTTGAATTCAAAGGTTATTTAGAATTTTGGTCACTGCCATTCACCAATGAAATATCAAAAAAGCTTTAAGCTTTTATAAGAAGACATATTTAATAGGAAACTTATTTAAACACTTGATTAAATACATGAATAATGTAAGGATAGTCTATAATATTTTAAAAGGCACAATCGGCTCGAAAAACTGTATACAATTTTCTGGTGTGTAAATATATTCCAGATTATCCGGGCAACTTTTAAGTGAATACACCATTTAACCATTTAGAAGGCCCAAATTCCTGCGTGGTTGCACATATGTGTTAGGAAAAAAGTCTTTAAATTTTTCAACTTGAATCTCGCTAAAGGAAAAATATGAAAATGCTTTTAATGCAGACATTAAATATGTAATTTCTCTGAATTCTTTATTTATTTAAAGAAAAGAAATATAATAATAAAGAAATACAAATTCTCTATTCAAATGTTATTTGTAAACTTTTATGCTGCACATAAAACATTTGTTAAATTTGGTTTCAAAACTTTAATACCAAATACTGCAAAATTTGTTTGCACAACTTTCACTACTCAACTGTGCTCCACCTTCCATGATTTCAATGTCTTGTTTTTTTTTTCTTGCATATTGTTACTGAGAATTTGCTCAAGAATTTGCCAAATATTTGAACAAGGTCTAGCTTTTGTTCAAAACATTTTCATTCATACTCATGTACGAGTATGTACACGAATACAAATGTGGTTATTCTAAGAATTTTCAACAATTCTGTAATTCAAATATATTAATTTATATGATATATGACTTGGAGAAAAATAAATATTATATTTTGTGGTTAACCACAATTTAAATATTAAAAAAAAAACACCCAACATTTCTCACTACAGCTAAATTTAATACGATCTGAGGTGAAAAAAACCATATGCAAAAACAATTTTTTCCAATTTTTTTAATATAATTTTGCATATTTATAGAATCTTTTGGAGAATATAAATTCAAATTGTTTAAAAAAATTCTTGAATTTTTGGTTATTAAAATAAATGAATTTTTCAAGCAGTAAAATCAACAAAATTGATTATTATACCTAATAAAAATTTTTTATATTAATCTGGCGCCATTTGCTAAGTAATATTTTTATATATTTTTCTTTCAAAATAAGCATCAAAAACACCTACTAGAAATAGTAAAGAAAGAATGCAACCTCTTGTATTTTTCCTACGAAAAAGGTTCTGATTAAAGAGAAAGTAAACAGTTTCCTTAGTCTTTAGGAAATATATAATATTTTAAAGAATTATCCTGAAATAATTTAACACATGCACACAGTTACTGCAAATGTTAAAGAATTGCCAGCAATCTATGATAAACAAAAATTCAAGAATTATCTGATACCGATCAGCATATCCTAATTTTTTTCACTATTCAAGCAGCCATTATTATTTTCCACTGCAAAGTTTTGCATATCCTTTTATTAATATATTCCAACTTATACATAAATATAACGTTGTATTGTACTATACTTATACACCTGCATCTATATTTCATTACCCTAAAACTTTTCCATACACACAAGTCTCATTTGATACTCCAATGTTTTCTTCTACTTTAAAAAAAAAAACTTAAAACAATCAAAAATGTTCCTCAAAGTTGTATGAGATTTTGTGATTTTGTAAATATTTTTCTTTTTTTTTTTTTGCTTTTTTGCCTCAAAAGTTTATGTTTATCATAGAAAAATAAACCCCAGAATAAGAAAAACTAATTTTGTTTAAAACTCTAATTTGCGTTTTTCTTTATGTTTGTCTTTATTTTTTCTTTGTAAGCAAATAATAAAACAAAATCCCTGAGCAATTTCAAAAGTAATAAAAAAAGTTTTGATTAAATTATAAACGAGATGAAATTATTTTATAATTATCTCAAAGCAAAAGTTATACAAACAAATTCGTTATATGTTTTATGTAATGCAATATTGATTTACTTTTCTATAGTAATTGAAACTTTACACGATGAATTTTAGCTGAAATAAAAAAAAAATAATAATATGGAAGTGCAAATAAAAAGCTGTCGCATACTAAAGCTCAAAAAAAAAAAAAAAACATCGTAAAACCTATTTGAGCTGTCAGATTTAAGGATCATACGAAATCGGTCTGCACTTCAAAGAAATCCCTATGAAATCAACAAATCCCACAATTATTCAAAGACCAATTAAGACAATAATCTAATTAAATAAATGTAGTTAAAAAACTCGCTTCTATATCGAATTAAAAGAAAAGAAGTAATTCTAAAACAATAGTGAATGAAGAATTTTAGTATTGTTGTTCAAAAAAGTATCAGGCGATCGACGATAAAGCGCCCCATGCCTTTTTCATAATCCTCGTAATAATGGGGGATTTTATAAGAACTATCGGAAATTTAAAAGAAAAAAAACACATAAAATTCGGAAAAATGCATGAAATATTTATTTGGATCGATAGTTGGGTCGATATAATTTAATGTTTGAAGATTATTTCATGCAAATGTTGGCGGCGGCTGCGCCTCAAATGGTCCATCCGCTTAGTCCAATTTTGGCATACTCTTTCCAACATTTCGGCCGGTATTAGCCTTAACATAGGTCCACAAAAAATAGTCTAGAGGCGTTAAATCGCACGATCTGGGCGGCCAATTGACTGGTCCCAAGCGTGAAATAAACTGTTCACCGAACTCGCCTTTCAATTGGTCCATTGTTTCGCGTGCTGTGTGGCATGTGGCATGTGGCACCGTCTTGTTGAAACCACACGTCATGCAAGTCAAGCTCTTCCATTTTGGGCAAAAAAAAGTTTGTTATTATCGCACGGTAGCGCTCACCACTCACAGTAACGTTGTGACTCGTATCATCTTTGAAGAAATACGGCCCAATGATGCCGCCAGCCCATAATCCGCACCAAACGGTTGTTTTTTGTTGATGCATTGGTAGCTCTTGCAATGCTTCTGGCTACTCTTCACTCCAAATACGGCAGTTTTCCTTGTTCACGTATCCATTCAACCAGAAATGAGCCTCGTCGCTGAACACAATTCTTCGATAAAAAAGTGGATCTTCATCTAACTTTTCAAGAGCCCATTCACCAAAAATTTGGCGTTGTGGTAGGTCGTTTGGCTTAAATTTTTGCACCAGCTGTATCTTATAAGGCTTCACACCCAAATCCTTCCGCAAAATTTTCCACGTAGTGGAGTAACAGAGGCCCAATTGCTGCGAACGGCGCCGAATCGATAATTCACGGTCATCACCAACACTGGCCGATACGGCTGCGGTATTTTCTTCAGTTCGCACTCTACGTAAGCGTGTTGGTGGTTTAATGTCCAACAATGTAAATTTGGTGCGAAATTTTTTTACAATAGCCCGAATAGAAGCCTCAGTAGGTCGATTAAACTGACCATAAAATGGAAGAAGCGCGCGATGAACTTTCTTAACAGAGCAATGCGTGCTCTGGTAATAAAATTCAATAATTTGCAAGCGTTGTTCGTTTGTAAGACGATTCATGATTAAATTATAGACCAAACTGAAGATGTTTGACAGTGACACAAGATACAAAACGGGCGTGAGCTGTCAAAACTAGTGTTGCCAAAAAGATAATAGCAAAAAAATCACTCGTTAGTAATATTTTGCGTTCACTATTGAGTTAGGCTTATTTTAAAATTTATTTCTTACTAATATTATATGATTGTATTTTTCTGCCTCAAGTTCAAATCCGGCTTTTGCCAACAATTATTTTTAATTGCTGCAATCTATAACTCTTGATCAAGGAAGGTAGAAAAAAATAATTGAGTACACTAAGTTGAAGAGACAGTTAGATGTTTCGTAGTCACTACTCGTCCAATTAGAATTCGATCTCGGTATCATGTAAACATGATGTATTTTAACACCGCCGCGTAACCAACTCAGTCTTCTTACTTTTTAAATCGATATCAAAGTGCGTGTATGTATGAGTAACAATTTTGTTATCAGTCCACAACAGAACAGAATGAAAAAGTAAAAACGAACCATGCACGTATAATTTCAATTAAACAAAAACAAATCAGCTGGTTCAGAACAGAGAAGTACGTACGTACAAACCAGAGAACAGCTTTGAGTGATTGCAAACCAGAGAACAGCTTTGGGTGATTGCACAAAAATCAGACTCAATTACTTGCAAAACATTATATTTCGTTCAAATATGATTTTGTGTACAGCCGCACAAATGCGCAGTTGATTTTTAACCAGTAACACAATAAGCTAACTTTTTTAGGTACATATGTACGTGTATGCGAAGCTTAAAATAGAATTTAAGAACAACGAAAAAAAAATGTATGTATATATGTTTCATATACATACAACTCACTATCAAAGCAACAACAAACATGAAGATGATTTTTTCAACACTAAGATGAATGTGCAATAATTACAGAATGAGTTGATTTTACTCAGCATTAAATTTTGTTTCTTGATTTTTGTTGATTACAAATTGAGAATTTTTACAAGACGATTTGATTTCACTTATCGTTGAACTCTGTTGTTTGCTTTTTGCTGATTACAAATTCAAAATGTCTACAAGATAAGTTGATTTTATTCAGCGTTGAACTTTGTTGCTTGATTACAAATTTTAGTGTATGTCTTAATCAAGCAAAAACATGATTTTTGGTGATCGCTGGTACCAACTAGTTCTGCTTTTAGTCCTATATTGGTTTTCGATGACTGATTTCAATGAAGGCCTGAGTAAGCAACATGTTTCATATATTTTTTAATTTTTTTATTTTTATTTCATAATATTATTTCTTTCCATCATTTTCAACAAAAACCCTGCATAAGTAAAGTTTTCCTCGAAACTTTTTTTCACACTTTCTATACAAATCGTGCTGCCATTAATATTACCATTTGAATATCAAGTTTCGTGGCATCTTCTGTGTTGCACTCACTGTTGCTTCACATTTTGCTTCAGAAGAAATGCGGAATATTGATAAGTTAAATTTCTTGTGATTGAATAACAAAGTTTATGTTTGAAAAAAAATTGAAGTTGAAGAAACGTGCCTAAGTTTCAAACAGACAATTGAAGTTAGCTAAATCAAACAATATTATTTACAAACGTTCGATTTTTTTTTCTTATTAAAGTTTTGTAAATGGGATTTTGTAAAATGTACATGTGTAGTTTCAAACAACTAACATAGTTTGATATATTGAAGGATTTATATTTGTGCTTTGCAGTTTAAAAGCAATACTTTCTTTCTTAAGAAAGTTATTCCATTTAAACAAAGTTCTACATTTATTTTCATTTTTTTTTTGCAGTTTACATCATCATTTAGTAAATGACCTCTTTCCTACTTTTGCAACCTATTGTGCTGTAACAAAAAAAAGCTAGAAGAAGGTTAGATGTAATAGTTCTTGTGGTAAACATTTAATTAAAGTCTTCTGTGGCATAAGTTGGTTTTAATAGAATGTACCTCTAATTATCAATTCGCCTTTAGAGCGAAGCACAGTACCATAGAACAAACGTATTGCTGGGAGAATTATCCGAATAGCCTGAATTCCGCTAGATTTTCAACGTAGAAATGACACCTTTTAGTTTCGGTTTTAATATTTATTTGGGAACGTTAAAATTTCTATGCATAAATTAAACAAATATATTAATAAATTCATTAAATGGATTTGTTTCATTAATACATACTTTTTTTGTGCGAAATTCGAATAAATGAAAAATATACTATAAGCTTATAAAAGAAATATGCTTAACTTTAAGTGTTATAGGCAAATTTACAAAAAATGGCGCAGGAATATTCAATCATCTGTATAATTTTACATTAAGGGCCATTTTCATAATCTAAAATTAAGTTGCAATTATAAAATTATTAACTAATCGTCGGTTTGCTTAACAGCCACTATTTAACCAACAGTTAGTAATTTGGATTGCACCATCTTTCGGTTACTTAACAGAAAAAAATTTAAAAAGTATGGCAATGCTACTTGTATTTGTTTACGAAAAATAGTGTAATGACAAACACAATTTTTAGAAAGAAACGTTTTTTTATTTCTGCGGCTTTCAAATTTCAAAAATATGTTTCAAAAAATTTTATAAAAAATAATAAATTTTATAGTTATGTGCAGTGAGTTATATGCAAGAATAAAGTCAAACTATATGTATTTATGTATGCAGTAAAAACATATTTTTTTGTATTCTATTTCAGACACAATGGAAGAAGATATTTTTGGCAGTCGCAAAGCGGGGATTCACTTATGGAATCTTTCAAGAAAAAACGACCAAGGTAGGTACTAAAGAATTACAATTTTGTGGCATTGAATATTGGAAAAGTGCAGATATAATACTATGTGTGTATACAATTAAACCAGACTAATGTTCATTTACCCAAATATTTTATATCCTTTTCTTTATATTTATGTACATAGATCAGCAAATTTTACATCCCAATAGGAAGATGTTCTTATTTCCCTAGTACAAAAGTTTTCTCATAAGGTGGAGAACAAAAAAAAAAAAAAAAAATAAATGCTGTCAGTTGGCAGGAAAAATAGGTGACTTGGGAAAAAATTGCAGCGGAGTTCAGTTCGCAATGTCATTCGATAAGATCAGCTAAAAAAAATATTAATAAATAAATAAATATATATAATGGGTGATTTTATAAGAACTATCGGAAATTAAAAAAAAAAAACACATAAAATTCAGAAAAATGTATGAAATATTTATTTGGATCGATAGTTGGGTCGATATAATTTAATGTTTGAAGATTATTTCATGCAAATGTTGGCCGCGGCTGCGCCTCAAATGGTACATCCGCTTAGTCCAATTTTGGCATACTCTTTCCAACATTTCGGCCGGTATCTCACGAATAATGTTGGCAATGTTGGCTTCCAGTGCGTCAATCGAAGCGGGCTATAGACATTAGCCTTAACATAGCCCCACAAAAAATAGTCTAGAGGCGTTAAATCGCACGATCTGGGCGGCCAATTGACTGGTCCCAAGCGTGAAATAAACTGTTCACCGAACTCGCCTCTCAATTGGTCCATTGTTTCGCGTGCTGTGTGGCATGTGGCATGTGGCACCGTCTTGTTGAAACCACATGTCATGCAAGTCAAGCTCTTCCATTTAGGGCAAAAAAAAGTTTGTTATCATCGCACGGTAGCGCTCACCATTCACAGTAACGTTGTGATTCGCATCATCTTTGAAGAAATACGGCCCAATGATGCCGCCGGCCCATAATCCGCACCAAACGGTTGTTTTTTGTGGATGCATTGGTAGCTCTTGCAATGCTTCTGGCTGCTCTTCACTCCAAATACGACAGTTTTGCTTGTTCACGTATCCATTCAACCAGAAATGAGCCTCGTCGCTGAACACAATTCTTCGATAAAAAAGTGGATCTTCATCTAACTTTTCAAGAGCCCATTCACCAAAAATTTGGCGTTGTGGTAGATCGTTTGGCTTCAATTCTTGCACCAGCTGTATCTTATAAGGCTTCACACCCAAATCCTTCCGCAAAATTTTCCACGTAGTGGAGTAACAGAGGCGCAATTGCTGCGAACGGCGTCGAATCGATAATTCACGATCATCACCAACACTGGCCGATACGGCTGCGATATTTTCTTCAGTTCGCACTCTACGTAAGCGTGTTGGTGGTTTAATGTCCAACAATGTAAATTTGGTGCGAAATTTTTTTACATTAGCCCGAATAGAAGCCTCAGTAGGTCGATTAAACTGACCATAAAATGGAAGAAGCGCGACTTTCTTAATAGAGCACGCATTTTGGTACTAAAATTCAATAATTTGCAAGCGTTGTTCGTTTGTAAGACGATTCATGATTAAATTATAGACCAAACTGAAGATGTTTGACAGTGACACAAGATACAAAACGTGCGTGAGCTGTCAAAACTAGTGTTGCCAAAAAGATAATAGCAAAAAAATCACTCGTTACTTTAATAAATTCAAGAAAATTACTATATTTTTACAATGTCTTCGTACATCAAAAGTTTATAAAAGCGTGTTCTTAAATCCGGGTTGCCATTTAGTCCTCTTCTATATATTTGGTTGCCAGATGGATATATGACAAATAAAAACAGTCGACTTTCAACAATTCCGTAAGCAAATAAATGCATGAACATTAATTTTAATTTCAGTTAACGGAAAACAGTCTCCACTTTTACTTTTAGCATAGCTGTAATAATAATCAAATATCAAAAATCCCATTTACTTTTCTTTTCGAACTCCGTACCGGTATGCAGAAATTTACATAAGGAATTTACCAACCCTGAAAATCCGTGCATTTTCTTAACACACTTTTCTTATGGGAACCTAAATTTCCGTAAGAACTCCGTATTTTTGGCCATTATTGTGTGGACGACTGTGATATTTAATATGTTGCTACTGGGACTTGTTATTAAATTAAATATCATATGAGTGTAAACATGTACAAGCTGATTCAATATATCGTCTAGACATAGTTTAATATAAACAAAAATAAATTTAAAGTTTTTGTCAGTAACCTGATAAAATAAAAATTTAAATAAAAAGTTTTAGCAAAAATAAATAATCTGTATAAAATAACATTTTAATGATGTTTGCATGTGTGTACGTTTCTCAAAGTTTTCTTTTATCTGAAAAAAACGTTGATTTGTTGTTTGCATAAGCAGCAGGAATTAATGTACTGAATTTAACTAAAAAAAATTTTTTTTCTGCTGATTTCTTAAAAGATTCCTTCAAGTTTTTTCTCGCAAAGTAGCTTTTTTCTATTATCCTTTTCAAAGTAGTTCAATTTGTTGAAGAATGTTAGTTTGTCATGGTAACAGAGCTCATGAGCAAATATATCAAAAGTTTTTTTTTTTTAAAGACAAATAGAAGAATGACAAAAATCACACAAAAAATGCAAATAAATCCAACTACCAAATCAAATGCTGAAAGAAAGATGTCTCTTAAACTACAACTTTATGCTGTTTTGTTTTTGTTGTTCTCCTAACTATTGTGATTGTGGCAAGCTTAGAGCTAAAAACAAGTAAAATAAATAAAACAAACTGGGCTGTCAACAGCTTTTTCGATTTGAGTTGAGCCTGAAAGGGTTGTTAGTTTCTCAGCAAAAAAATAGTGAAACATGTCACATGTACTATATATGTATATATATATTTTTTGAGAGGTGTAAAGACATAAAATTGTTTGAACTTTTTTCTAAGATATTTTACTGTGAAACTACTGCAGTAAGTGTATGTCAAATATTTCAATTCAGGATTTTTCCTTAGAAATAGTAGTGTAAGTGAACGAATTAAAATCAATTTTTCATGCAAAGTAATTGATATAAGTCCGACCGAATGAGTCACCTAATCGGACAATTGTCGAAGAACAGGTATTGGGGGCTAATCACCGCATACGATATCGAAGTAACTATCGTATCGAATAACATTACGATACATCTAGATTATGGCAAACGATGCATATCGGATCGTAATTTATACAAAATGTAATAGATTGAAGATCATACGTTTCCTAAAAGTACGAGAGTAAAAAAAATTAATCCTTAAATGTTTTTATATTAATGCAATACAATTTATTCGATATCGTATGCCATGATACCAAAATGAAAAATTTCGATAATTTTGCTCGATATCGTACGCGGTGATTTGGGCCCTGAACTTATATCAAAATTTTAATTATATTTTTGAATATGTAAATAATTTTAAATAGCTCGAATAAGAGGGACCAAAATGTCAAATCAAGATCTTCAAATCTATTTTATATCTAAAAATCCATCCAATTTTTCCTATACATAGATTGTATATCTGAAGTTCTATTGGATGTATATAAAAACTGCTTAATATAGAGTAATATATCATTAGATGTTGATTGAAAACAACTAAATGCTGCATAGTACATATACTGCAGAGTACACAGGTATTTTAGAATATAATAGGTTTCATAACTTTATAAGAACTGCTACAGAAGATCAGCTTTAAATCTAATTAAAAACTAGATTATTTTTTCCTTTCTTCTTTAATCAAGAGTTATTGATCGCTTCAATTATTGTTATAATTAAAAATACTTCCTGGCGAAAGCTGGATCTGAACTTGAACCATCATATAATATTAGAAACTTCAGCAAGTTCAACTATTCATGATAAACATACAGAGACTATCAACATACGTACTACGTGGGCTGAAAAGTCCCTGGGCTTACAAAGGGAAGAGTTTTTTTTTTGGGTCAGAATTAGCTTTATTCATCAATCTTATCGCGATCAAGAGCAACGAAATCATTCCAGTGCCGCTCTAGCATTTCAATAACACTTTTATAGAACGATTTATCTTTTGCCTCAAAATAGGCTTCAGTTTTAGCAATAACCTCTTCTTATATGCAAAATTTCTCACCAGCGAGCTTTTTTTTTTAGGTCTGCGAACAACTAGTAGTCGCTGAGAGCCAAATCTGGCGAATACGGTGGATCTAAGAGCAATTCGAAGTTCAATTCATGTGGTTAGGCTATTGTTTTGGTTGACTTGTGACACGGTGCGTTGTCTTGATGAAACCAAAATTTTTTCTTTGCCATAAGCGGCCGTTTCTTTGCAATTTTGGCCTTCAAACGCTCCATATAATATTCACTGTTAATTGCATTTCCTTTCTCAAGATAGTCAATGAATATTATACCACGCACAGCCCAAAATACCGAGGCCATAACCTTTCTAGCTAATTGTTATGTATTCCGGCAATTTGGACGAGGTTTACCAGTTGCTGTCTACTCAGACGACGATCGTTTTGATTACAGAGTAAAGTGATGAATCCATGTTTCATCCATTGCCACATATCGACGCAAAAATTCCCGTTTATTACATTTGGACATGGCCAAACACTACTCAGAATCATCAACACGTTCTTGTTTTTGGTCAACACTCACTTTGAACACAGCTTTCTCATAGTCAAATGCTCATGCAATATAAAGCCAACTTGTTCTTTTGATATCTTTACTATGACAGCTAACTCACGCAACTTCACTTTTCGGTCATTAAAAACGATTTTGTGGTCTTTTTTTCATGTTTTCTGGTGTTACCGCCTCATTTGGACGACCACTGTGCTCTGCATCATAGGTGTCTTTACGGTCACGTTTGAAATCAGTAAACCAACGTTTTATGGTTGTTTCAGATGGAGCGGAGTCCCTACAACTGTATTCATGCTATTGCTTTGCTTGAACGGTATTTTTTCCTATCAGAAGAAGAAACAGTACAAACAACTGGGACTATAAAAAATTGCATATGTTGTAAGTATAAGACAAATATAGACGAAAAAATAAAAAAGAGCTCGGTGACTGAGTTAATTAAGCGGCCGTACTAAATACATGATACCGGGTTTGAATCCTAGTCGGTGCTGATGAATAGTGTAGCGACCACGAAGTAGCTTGATGTCCCCTTGCTTAGTGTATTCAATTATTTCTTCTTTGATAAAGAGCTATTGATAGCGGGAATTATTGTTATGATTAAAAGTTCAATAACTTTGGTGCTTGTGAGATGCCAAATTTATTACACTTCTCTTGTGATGGAAGGGTGAACCATAAATTCCTGCAGTGCCACACAGCTAGATTAACACCAGCAGAAGTTCGCGTCGTTCTTTAACAAAATTCAGGTTATTAAGAGAACGTATATGTATCAAGCTCGCAAAATGTAATAAATTTGTTTTATAAAATAGTTTGTTTTAGCCACCGCTATTCCTTAAGCTACTTATTTTGACAAAGCTTTTTATAGTTTGACTAATCTCTTTTGACACTTAAAATCGGTGAATACAAATTCAGTTAATTTCAAACAATTTCGTTAATTTCAAATTCATGTACATTTATAATAATTCATTGTAACAATTATTTTTTAGTTCTTGGATTCTTTCAATATATAAGATTCAGGCATGTTCTGAGAAATGCAAATCGCTTAAATTTAGCGTTTTCGTATGTGTTATCGTTTAAAAAAACACGACATTTGATTATGTATTTGTGAACAGAAAATGTGTTGCGTCGTTATTTGAAAATGTCAAAAATTTGAAAAAATATAAATTGAATATTCATAGCAATTTAAATTTGAAAAAATTATTTAAAACATTTCGTTTTACCAAATAACAAAATGAAAAATGAAAGTGAAAAAAGAAAATTATTTAACGAACTTATGCGAACAATATAGTTGTGATATGTTGATGATAAATTCAAGTAAGTGTATCTTAATTTTGTTTGGTTTTCAATTGTAATTTCGTTACCTTTTAGGAATACTTCAGAATAAGTCTCGTTCATCTTCCCTCAAACCGCAGAAGTGTTCACCTTGGAATACCGAAATCCTCACTGCGGGCTTACAAAATGTTGAAAAATTTTGACGACAACAGGTGGAATGAAATGATCCGATTAAGTTCGAATGAATTTGACCACATTTTCGAGCTTATCAAAGATGATGAAGATTTTCATACAAAACTTGAAAAGCTTTGGCTGCCAATTGAAATCCAGCTGAAAATTGTTCTCTATCGGCTAGAATCTTCGGGCAATGGTGCTTCTACTCACCAAATTCACCAAACAACTTAAACATTCCCAGTTCTGGCATAAATACAACATTTTCCAAACACATAAAATTCGATCGTATAATGAGAACACGCTTTTGTATGAAAATTACCAACAAAACGTTAATACAAGCTTGTGAATTGAGTCAATATATAAATATATAATTATTAAGCAGAAAAAGAAGAATCTTGAACTCTTGATTATACCATAAATGAAATGTAAAATGTTATTTTGAATAAAGATAATTGTAATTGTAAACTTATGTGATAATATAGAAATGCTTCAAATGTGAAAATTGGGTTTTCTTTAAAATAAAATTTAGGTGCTATTCAATCATATTTTGCAGCCCAAACAAAAGGCACGATGGTTATTGTAAATAAAATAAAAAGTTTTCATATAATTATCATAATATTTTTTAAATAATTATTTTTTGGTTGAGCTAGTGGTCCACTTGTAAAAATTATAATACTAATATTTTTTATTACGAAATAAGGATCTAAAACAATTATGTGCTAAACAAAATAAATGAGGCCATCCCGACTTCATGCCGCAATCAATAATTTTCTGGTTTTTGGCTGAACTAAGTTTTGTAATCAAATCGGACTGACCCCATATTAAGTAGTTGTGTTCAACCATATAATTCAACAATAATATTTTGCCCTTAAAATATTGTCATATCAGCCATATTTTTTTTCTACGTGTGCATGGTAGAGCAAGGAGGTTGTTTCAGATCTACCAGCTTCATAACAAATTAACTATATAAAATTAAATGGATTTCATGTACACAGAAAAAAAAAACATTTATTGTTGCAATAAATATATTTAAAATATTAACTTAGTTTTTCACTAATAGTACTCATTATTATGTAAGACATTATATTGTTGCCGCTACAATATTTGTAAGTGATGTTTCTTTATATTATTAAATACTAATACTAAACAAAAAACAATTAGTTGCAAAATAATATTTATACTAAATTTATTTAAATACCAACTTGAAATTAAAACTTAATTATATATTTGAACTATATATAAAAAATATGTTATTATATTATTTCATTTAGGTAAAATAGAGATACAAATTTATAAAAAATTATAAATAGACTTTCTTGTACTTATTTTTTAAAAATGTAAAGTATATGCTAATCTTATTTTAATAAGAAAAAATATTAGATTAATATTTGTTATAGACAAATCATAGATAGTTGATGAAGCAGCAAGAGACTGCAAAGCCGTTTGCTTGGCTGCAGGAACAAACAGACTCTTTGGAATCCATGCTATAATCTTGTGAATATTGATCAATCACTGTACCAAGTCGTCCATCAAAGCGATTGACTATTTTAATATTAATTTTGTTAATAATCTTAATCGAGCTTATGTTATTTTTTATTTTGAAATAAAGGAGAGTTTTTCATTATTTATTTTTATTAATATTTTTAAATTACTCTTGTAATGATTCTTAAACCATTCTTAGAGGTTTTTGTTTACTTTCTGTTCAAGATCTAATCGTGCTTGGAAAACACCCCAAATGCTTGCCGAAAAATATTTCGAATTCAAACATATTTAGCTTTTTGACCGCATAAGTGGCATTTATTTGCCTCTTTTTGTTAGATGAAACAACGGAAAACAAATATTTATATAAGTATTATGAGCCATAAATTTATTTTCTTGAAAAAATTTTTGCAACATAATTGAAGATGTTACAGAATTTATGATATGAATCCTACCGTTAGATTAAAAACTTATATGAGTCTCAAATTATGGTTTAATGTGGCCTATAACAGTTAATATTTCTTTCAATATTTTGTGTCTAATTTGATCGATTTTCTTCATGCAAATTATAAACACAAGTGTGAATCTTTGACGATAACCAAAAAGAAAAATAATCGCTTGATAAACAAATAATTATGACAGGTGACATATGTAATGACTAATTGTCGTACTTATTATTGCATGGCTATATCGATGTGTATATATGTATATGCTCTAGTTTAATGTATTTAATGAAGTTGGTTGTCAAATTAAAGCTTTCAAATGGCAGCGGAAAAATTAAGGTATCCGTGTCTTATCCTATTTCATTTTTCTTTCTTTGATCATTTATTTATTTACTGTGTCCTCAAAGTGAAGTATTCAAATCTTAATCCTAAAGATGTGCTTTTTACTTAAGTCGGCCGATGGTAGACAAAAAGCTTTAACCGGTAGAATTAGCTATTTACCTTCTTCAGAATCGAAATTGTTTGCTGTTATTTTCCTCTGTTTGCCCTTACAAATACTTAGAGGAAAAATATTTGTCAACGTGTGCTTGCACTTTATTCACTGTAGCCACATTTTTGTTTGATGGAAAACAAATTTATTTGCCCGAAAAGAAATATTAAATATTTGAAACCAATAATTTGTTATAACAGCAGTTTATAACAGTTGTAAGCTTCACAAGGTGGGTCAATTTCAAAGGGGAAAAATTTGTCCTTATTATGCAATCGATTTTGCAATAGCTTTTGGCATGACAAAAAAAAAATCATTTTCGAGGCGCTCAAATTGAAATTTTCCACTTTTTATCAAAAGTTTTTTTTTTTAAGGCAATGAACCTAAATCGGCTGATTTATTATTATATATATTTTTTATATATTATGTGAAATTTATATTTGAATTATTATCTTAATTTCTTTCATAAAATTGAATTATTAATTAACAAAAACTACAGTTTGCTCTTGCTTGCCGATTGAAAAATCCTTAAATATAAAAGTTGAGAAAAGGACAAAAAAATCTAAGTTTCGAATTGTCAAAAATTGTACGGTAGCTCTCAAGGGATGTCGAAATATAATCAGCTAGAAAACATAGAAAACCAGCTGTTTATGGGGTTTCGATTGGTTATTGATAACAAGTAAGAAGTTTATAGCGAGTAATATTTGAATATTTATTCTCTGTTTTTCAACACTTAAACAAAAACAAATCGCAGCAGCCATTTGTTTGAAAGCTGTAAACAAAAAAGTAGAGACGTTTGCAAAAAAAAAAAGCTTTTTTTCTATCTTGGACCAATACTCAGGGGATTACCCCTACTTACGCAGTGCATTGTACTGCAGCTAGGAAAATAGATTATGAGGATGAGAAAAGAAGGGGTAGTATTTATTTATGCTTGACTTGCATCTATAAATAACAATGCGGTAAGTCCAGATGGGTATTATTAAGACATTTTTATTTATAAATTCTCAATACTTTATATAGAATATTGGGATATAAAGTTGAATTTTTGAGAAGATCTTTCAAAGGTTTTCAAGTCTACTTATAATTAGAGTAGCTCCTATGAAATAAATAGACTACTAGAAAACAAACTTTTTATGATTTTTTAATTGTTATCAATATTAGAAGCTCAATAGAGTAGTGT
The DNA here is from genome assembly GCA_914767995.1 of Thecocarcelia acutangulata. NCBI lineage: Eukaryota > Metazoa > Arthropoda > Insecta > Diptera > Tachinidae > Thecocarcelia > Thecocarcelia acutangulata. Next base: position 21,490,982 of record OU612094.1, read on the forward strand.
TTTATCTCTCATCCTGGGCGCACGTCTTTTGTTACTGCTGGCCGTTCATTATTAAATTCGTATGAAACCAAATTGCAACGGAATAGGTAGCAGTATGTGTACCCTGCAGAAATTATTGGAGTACATGATCCGTTTTAAATAAAAAGAAGTAGTTGCAACATAGTCCGATGTTATGCAACATGGACCATGATAACTAAAAAATAGATATTTTACAATACTCGTAACACATTATTAAAATAAAATACAACTATGGTAATACTGTTACGCCATGTTTTGTTTAGTGTGTTTTCTGAAATGCCGAATGATTTTTTATTATTATTAATAAATAAATATCTATCACAGGATTTGTTAATTTCAGCTTTAACCATTAGGTATGTTAAGGTCACGATGTAATTCATTAAAGTAATTTCAAGACTAACCCTGTGTTAATAATTTGTGGATTAGTTACTTGGACTAGTTTTTGGATTAGCCTGATGTAGTGTTTTTTTTTTGGATTACATGGTCCTCTACTAGCACATTGTAATGTAAAATGGAGCATGTTTTTCCCATATATTTGGATTACTTTTGGACTAGTCCTGGTACCTTGTGGAGTACTCTTTACACGCATGTAAGGAGTAGTCTCGATTTCTGCAGGGTACACGTGTTTTTTTGCCTTTTTTTCATCTTTTTCCGTGTTTTCTTTATATGTTCAATACTAATTTATTTTCAATGCATTTCATTACCTTGTATTGGGGAAGGTGTTGGACTAAATTTTGGTAATCTGATCAGTGTCGAAGGTGTATACACTGGGCACTGATCAGTTTTAACTAATTTAATTCCAACATTTTAAAAGCTACAATAGAGTTTGTTTTAGTGTTTCGTGTTGTTATTGTTAAAGTTAAACCTCCATGAACACTTTTCCCTCTTTCCTCTTCTCATCAAAACCTGTTTTCTTAGATCCAGTACAATTCGCTGCATATGTAGGGGTCATTCTCTGAGTACTGGTGCAAGATAAAAAAACGCGAATAAACTCAATTATTTTGGATTATTTTCCTATAAAAATTAGGTTTTGTATTCGCTATTTAAGCTTCTACCATTTATACCAGTAAAAAATTATAAATAGCTTGTTTTCTATGTTTTCCAGCTATCTATTAGAGTATTTTTCTTTTAAATTCTCAACAATTTATTTATGTTGTTGGGATATAAAGTTGAATGTTTGAGAATATCTTTCAAAAATTTCCAAAGTCTACTGATGATTAGCTTAGTTCCTATGAAATGTCGACATATAGATAGCTGGGAAACATAGAAAACAAGCTATTTATAATTTTTTACTGGTATTATTTTCCTATAACAAAAATACTTTTTAAAATAAAATTCAGGTCAGAGGCGATATTGATCTTGCCAGCCATGCAAAAGCAATTGGTTGGTTTGTCTCCGCAGAGTACTATTTTGCTTTTGTTGTATTATCTTATATTTAGCTTTTTGTAAATTTCATAAACAAGAAAGGATAACAGCGTTTTCAACAATTCCCGTGATCAAGAGTTTTTATTATTAAATTAGTAACACTGGCTAGCATAATTATATTATGGTGTTTTCTTTTCTGATAAAAAAAATGCTGCCCTTTAAATGTTTATCATTTTTTTCCGATTACCATCACCCTTAAAAAGTTGTGCATGTGTTATTAGCACAAAAGAGTAAAAAATACTAACAAAGTGGCATTTAATAATAATGTACACTTAGCGTTTTAAATATATCATGACTACTTTTAACATACCAACGTTTTAATCACTATTTTCATCTTATAAAAGCTATCATCAGTAGCACCGTTTACTCATCTACAATAACAAAAGAATTTCATATTTGCATAAACACGTATGAAACAAAGTTGTAAAAAAGGGCAGTATCTCCACCTTACTCGAAGTACAGTGACAGGACATGCTACATGTTTTGCCAGTTTTAAGTGCAACATGTTTTGAAAAGAACATGATACCCTTTAATAATAGTTGTGTTCTACGTCGTTACCGCGGGAACCCGTGGGCTCCCAATTTGCACGAAAAGTGTTTCTTGTGTTGAAAATTGGGCAAATTGTGTAAATGAGAAAGCTTCTGAGAGAGTAATTTGTGTTTCTCATTTTACCAGACTTTACCCGTACTTTTTTCCGTGCAAAATGGTAAAACTGTTAAACCATTTAAACAGCTGTTTGTTATTTATGAATACGGAATAGCAAAGTGCAAATTATAAAAAAAAATATTTGAAAATGTAACAATACGTTATATTTAAATAAGTTATATTAAAATAAGATTATCTTCCGTTTTTATCTAGCTCAAAACGTTTAAATAAATTGCCAAAAATGTTTCGTTTGAATTGCAACAGCGCTGTCAACTCAGCGCTTTTCACACCGATTTTAGTGGTTTTTAAAAATCGCACATAGAATTTGTAAATCAATGTACGATGCTTTTATTTAATGTTTGGTGCATTTTCTTTTAATAGTATTCAAACAATCTGTACTGATAGCTACATATTTAAAAAACTTTGCTTATATATATTTTCTGCATTTCGTTTTGGCTTATTCAATAAATTGTTGCTGGCACTGATCTCGATTTCTTGCACCTAAATTTTACAAATATTATTTGATATCAATATACGAGTACCCTCAAAATATTTGAGGTGTATTTTACGAAGTGTACGATTTTTTTGTATAAACTACACAAACTGTTGCCAAACATGTTAATATTTTGGGTTTGTACAAACATTTTTGTTTATGAGACTGTTTGCTGGTTTTTACAAATATTTGAAACATGTTTCTACAAAAATAAACAATTTTTGGTTTTCGTGCAAACGTTGTGAATGTAAGTTTAAATTTTGTCATTTCAATCAAATTTTTGCAGAGTGAAGTGGAGTAAGAAGAAGCACACAAGTGAATCAAGAAAATGTTTTCTTGTAACAATGTTTTGAATTGTATAAAAGTTTACCTTCGTTTTAGAAATTGAAAAGATAAAGATTACGGAACCAGAATATCAAGGAATAGAGAGTATAACAATTTGTATTTTGCGAACTTCATATGGCGAGCAAATTGCGAGTAGGCTGTGCATAAATGTAATAATTGAAGGCTAATTTAGTTTTTAAATGGAACAAAATTCGAAAAATAACTAAGTGATACACAGTTATTTTTCTCATAAATGCAAAACGCGTTTTTTATTTGATTTCAATGCATTATAAAATTTAGAAGTTGAGAGCACTGAATTTTAAAATTGTATACATAAGCAACAGCTGTTTTTGTTTTCATATTTAATTTCGGGCTTGAAATGTGGTTTTTTGTGTTCCAGCAATTTTTGGTAAATTGTGTGTTTTCTGAGAGTATTTTTTGTTTACTCTCATTTTACCGGACTTTACCCGGAATTTCCTCGAACAAAGCTAATGTATCGATGGCTGATTTGGTAGTGTATTCTTGAGATCGCTGGTTCGATTCCTGCCTCAGCCCTGGGTGTTACTGCAGACAAGCAAAAAAAGCTTCGCAGTTTTTGTGTTTGTTTAACAAACAAAAAAAAAAAATATTTTAGAAAAGAACGTGTTGAACCGCTATATGTAGCATAGGTGTAACATTTTTATCAGAACAGAAAACACCATTAATTATACTCTGTGATCTCAAGTTGGGGATTTTGTCGTCTTAAATTAAGAATTGTTTTTTCTGTGAATGAAAAATTTCCTTTTGAAAACCACTGTTCGTTCAGCTACAGAGCAGCTTCTTTTATTTTGCCTTCCATAATCAAATGAATATAAAATAAACTTAAGAAAATGTGCAATTTACAAAAAGGAAAATTCACTTTTATGCTAAATAATTCAACACCTGACAATTGATGATTTTATGTTTTTACATCTTTTCTGGCTCTTTTTTTTTTTGTTTATTTGTGCTGCAATTCAGTGCGTACGGTGCCAGTGGAGGATGAAGTTGTTGATGACGATGAGGCTGTATCAGATTGTATTGATGATGTGGATGACAGAGAGGATGCAGAAGTTATTGATGATGTTTTGTTTGAGCATGTCTTGTTTGGCTTCGTTGACACATCGTAACTTTTACAATTATCAAAGACGGAAGTCAAAGAAGATGTTGTCAATAATGGTGATGCTCTACTATCAGCTAATGAGGTCGTCTGTGGTGTTGTTGCTATTGTCTCTGTAGGAGTTGTGTATAATACTTGTGTTGAGGGTAATTGTGTTGTTTTTGGTGTTGCTGTTGAAGAAAGTGGCACATTTTGTTTGTTTGCTGTGGCTGGTGTCAATATGTTAGCAGCTTTGTTATTTGTTTCCTTGGTTAAGAAATTTGCATTTGTTTCATCAATATTATTATTTGTTTTTAGCTCTTGTTGTTGCTGTTGCCGGTTTAGTGCTGTATCATTTGAATTTTTGTGTAATTGTGGTATACGTGTTTGTAATATTGTATTATTTATATCGGATGGTGTTTGTATAGTTTTTCCACATGGCACTTGATTGTCATCTAGTACCTTTGGCACAACCTGACAGCAATTAGTTGTATCTTTGCCACTGTAGGCAACAACGTGATTTGTGCAGGCCTGATTACACACACCACTATGATTTTCTTTTGCATTGGAATGTATTTGACTTGCATTAGCTGCAGCTGCTGCTGTCGTTGCTGTTGCTGTTGCTGTTGCGGCTGGCGTATTTGGTAGTATTCTTGGTATGTGGGATTTTTGGGGTTGAGCATATATAACTCCTGGCGGCAGTTTTGCATACAAGTCATTTATTGCCACCGGGGGCATATGCGGTGTCTGATACAGAGGTGTTGTGGGTTCTGAGTTGCAGCATGAAAGCTGATGTTTGTTATTTATTATGGGCGCCTGTATACTATAGACTCGTTCTGTTAGATGGGCTGCCATTTCTCTATCTGGTGTTTTATAGTTGGGTGGTTGGGATTCGAATGATTGAAATACTGATTGTTGCTGTTTAAGTAGTGTAGGTGTAGATGCGGCTAGTGCTTGCAAAGGCATCTGGTAGTTTGCTGTTGTTTGTGTATCTAAATTTGCTGGCTTATTGTGTCTTCTCAAGGTTGAATAATAACCCTCTGTGGGTTTTAATGAACCTACTATTAAGGTGCTTTGAGTTATTTCTGGTTCTTCTTCTTCCTCTTCGGTGTAGTCATGAGCCAGCATAAGCGGCGAAGTGGTTATATTATTGCTATTTCTTTTACCCGGTGAAGGTTTACGTCCCAAGGTGGCTACGGTGCGCGGTGGCGGCAAGGGTGGTTGTTTGCCTTGAGCAAAATGCAGAAAATATGCATTTGGTGGCAGGGAGTTCCTCTTGTAAGTGGTGCTTAAGTCTTTGGTCATGGGTGGGGAATCCGTTTCTCTTTCATACTGCATGAAAGTGGGCAAGACTTTGGGATATTTTCTTCTCTTGATAACACTTAGTTGTTGCTCAGCTGTTAGAGCTTCTGTGGCAAAGCCATTGCTTTCATCTTTGCAGGTAACATTAATGTCTGGCAAATTATTATCCTCGTTTGAAATGAAGCTGGTAATCTGCTCGTTTTGGCTGTAATACATCTCTACTGGATCTGATCTAGAATGCTGGTGCTTAGGCTGTATTAATTCTGCCTCACAGGCTTCTGTCGCTGCCGAATGTTGACGCATTAAAGTATAGCGACTGTTATCCAACGAGTCTTGGGGTGTCAACAGTTCTTTATCTTCCACCTCAATATCTTGGCATATGATAATATTTCTTCCCTCCTGTTTCATTTTAGTGATTTCTATGGGTTCTTGTTCCAAAACACTGCTCCCTCTACCTTCTGGTGTGGCATCTATGGCCACGCTAACTTTGCAGGGTTGGGGCTTGCCGAAAGAACCACTGCCTCTTAAGGAACTAGAAAAGGATGAAGACTTTTTGGAGTTTGTACCACTACTAGGCCGGCGCTGCAATGTTGCTTGTTTATGTGGCTCCGTTGTCGTTATCCACTCACTTACTTTGGTGTGAGTGTCTACAGTAGAGCAACTTAGTTGCCTGGTAATTTTATAACCATTAATTGGAGATCTTTCTAATTTAACCTGTTCATAAGTGTTTGATTTTCTCACGGTGTCCATGATAAAACTGTCATCGCCATCATCACCATGTTGTGTGGTATTGGTTTTGGATCTCTTTAAATCATCATCGGTGGTGCCGTCGTACGATAAAATGCCACCACCCAGCTTGCGTTGCAATGTTTTGCTCTTCTTTTTCTTTTGCATCAAAAACGTTGAATATATGATGACATTTAAAATGATGAATACAATAATTAAACCGATTAATAAATGTAAAGTGGTCTCAGATTTAGCAACGTGTTCACTAGTGTCAGCTTCATCACCCGATGGCTTGTTATCCTCATTTGCATAATTGCCATTGTTTGTCTTGGCTTCACCATCCAAATAAGCAACACTTTGTGCTTGGGATTTTTCACTGCCACTGCCACTACCACTGCCACTGGTGCTGCCAACGCCACTCAAATGGTTGTCAATTTGTCTGGTGTTGTAGATGACGTCATAAGGTGACCGTGCAGTAGAGTGACTATTATAACGTATTACATAGCCCTGAGACTTACCATCATCACGACCATCATCATCGTGATGATGTTCTGCTGCTAGTGCCGTGTTTCCTTCACCTGCCACCACAATACCTCTGTAGTGAGTTGAAGGTGGCGCATTGTACATATTCTCTGCCTGTGTCTCTTTACCAACTCCATAAGGTTCCTGCAGCAATAATTTTAATGTTCTTACCGGATCTTCAGCACCATTATCACGTGCACCAAATTTATTCATATGACCGGTTATCACATCTAGTTTTGAGCCATAACGTTTGGGATAAATTGCTGTAGTTCCGCTTGCACCAGCATCTCTGGCTGCATTTGCATTGTTGTAGTTATTGTTGCTGTTGTAGTTGTTAGTTTGCAAAAACGGCTGTTGTTGTATCAGTGCAATTTGGTTGAGTTCATCAGGCAGCTCCTTGTTCCAAAAATTCATATAAACTTGTCGATATTTATAGCCAATAGATGGTGGTATGCCTGTTTAAGGAACAGAACAGAACAAAAAGAAAGAAAATACTTTATATAGCTTAATAAAATGATTTTATTTTATGAAATATTCAAACTTTTCCTGTGAGTAATAGTTTTTGTCCGTTTTTCTTTCTAATATTTTTTTTCTTCCTGATTTTGGAAATTGAATAAAATTTCAAGTTTGTTTATTGAACTCGGCTAAAATGTGTTAAGAAAAAAGTTTTTATATACAAAAAAATTCTTAGATAACTGCTATTTTTCTTTTGATTGTATGAAGAATATTTAAAGTTTAAATGAAAATATGATTGCTTTAGCGATAGTTTTTATATGGAGACTTTACTTTACTTACTTTTACTCTTGTTTGAACGTATAATAAACATATTTGAAATGGTGAAAATAAATTAAATCAAATATGTTTCTTTATTTGATTTAAAACTCCTGAAAGTCTAGTAGAAGGTAGTCCAACCGTATAATGCCATGTTAATTGTGAGTCACTGCTTAAAGCAAATTTTGTTTCCAACTTAGTTTGATATTTCTTTGTTTCAGTAGTTGAAAAACTCAACATTAGACAGTTAAACAATGGTGTTTAACTGTCTAATGTTGAGCTGGGTGTCAAGACTATTGAAGCCTCCAACGAAAAGGAGAGTTTATAGAAAATGTGCAAGCACCTGCTCATCAAGTTCGTTCTTTGGAATACATTGCTATTGTTCGTGAAAGGGTGACAGTAGTGAAAAATATTTACATCAGCACCTGCCTTTACAGCCTTATCTTATGAGGGAACAATTTCACGAAAAGAATTATTTATGAATTACCAGCGCCCCCGTGTGGCTGACTAGGTAGCAATTTTTGCCATATACTTGTATGAGGAACTTCTTGTTGAGGAGTTTGGACCTTCTAATACCTCCTGTAAGCAATTTCCCAACAATCAATGCAAGACAATAATGAGCATCAGCCCTTAAACGAACTCACCTGTCCACCATCACCACTGGTTCCTTATAGTACAGGTATATGTTGTAAAGTGTTGGGAGCTACGAAAAAGATTTAAATCAGCACTTACCTTGCGGCCTTATCTGAGTGAATAATTCTCAGCAGTTACCTTGCGGCCTTATCTGATGATGGACCAGTTCCACGGTGTGGCTGTCTAGGCTCATACAGGTAGCAATTTTTGACACATGTTGTAGCCATTTGGGCAACTTCTTGCTGAGGAGGTCGGGCCTTCTTCCTGTATGCAATTTCCCAGCAATCAATAGCAGAAAGGCTTAATGAGTTGGTAGGCCGAGGCCCACTAAGAGCATCAGCCCTCAAATCAGCTCACCCGTCAACCATCACCACTAGTTACTCACAGTACAGGTATCTATTGTAAAGGCAACATACCATCGGGAAGTTTTTGGTGCCCAGACAAAGCCGCACTCCAAACAATTGTCAGGGGTACTCACTCTCCCTTCCTGTGTTTTAGGTTTAAACCACAGCCAGAACGTTCCAGCCAAGGTAGGCACCTCAACCATGATCAGACTGATCCCCGTTCTGCCTTAGATAGGGTCATAGAATAGCCACCAACCGTGACTAGTCTTTATGTCTCCATTAATTGAACATCACTGATCCTAATTTTGTATAAAGTATTGAGTTTACACGCCAAAAACTTTTAATAGACTCAAGATTTGAAGCCTAATTACAATTTCAAGCGTTATCCATACGGCAAATGGTTGGGCAGCAGAGTGAAGTGAATAGTGTCTTTACAAAGAAAATCATGTTAAGCGCCGAGTTACAGTTTTATCTAAGTGTGTTATTTCACAAGCAGAATTGCCGTGTTTTGGGCAAATGAGAATCCATGAGTGATTGCTGAATATCTGATGCATCCACAAAAGGTTGACTGCTTGGTGCGGTTTAGGGATTGGACCATATTTCTTTAAAACTAAAGTCAGCCAAGCTGTTACCGTGAAAGGCGTTCACTATTGCGAGATAATAGCAGACTTTCTGTAACCAGATTTGAAGAAAATGGACCTAAACTATCTGGCTACAATAGGATGGTGCTACTTACCACAGAACCAACGAAATAGGCGAAAAGAGAGAGCAGTGTTTATGAATATTTGACTTGAACCTTCCAACGTTCTAGTTGAAAGTAAATACGTCAGCAGACAACTTGTTGCATAGACAACCCCTACAGCTGATAAACGATATTTCTCTGTAATTTGTAAAGAGAGAGCAGTGTTTGAACCTTCCAACGTTCTATTTGAAAGTAAATACGTCAGCAGACAACTTGTTGCATAGACGACCCCTACGGCTGATAAACGATATTTCTCTGTAATTTGCAGCGTGATTTACTAGATCATGAACACATGTTCCGCAAATGTGTATCGGCTTAGGGTGCAAGATCCCTAATCTGGTCAGATCGAAACCTATTGCAGTAGTAATAATAGCTGCCACAATTTAGTGAGTAAATAGAGTTGGATTTTCTACTGCCATCGATTAACTTCTTCACCTTCTTTCGCACTTGATCGAGTAAGCGCAATATAAGCTTTGAGACACCGACTCAATCATAAGAGTTTCATTCCATTTTCAGCCAGATATGTGTGATATAAATAATAAGGAGATCGAATGAAAAGAAGTACATTTTACAGCATTTCAAAAAATCCAGCCACTGAAATGTTTCTTTGGACAATGTGTTCAGTCCAGCGAACATCATTTTTTTTAAACACAAACACCAACACTTGAAAATAAACAGCCAATTTACTTAACGTCTGGTTTTAATATTTTTATTATTTGCTTTTGCAAAAAATGCAACCCTGATCCAATGAAAAATCTTATTGTTTAAACAAATTTCTAAAAATGGTGAAGTGTTATGGGATGTCAAATCGTTTACCGTATTATTTCTTATTTTCATAACGCTTTACATTCATTCACCCTATCACACTTGCACGTATTATTTGATTTTTTGACAAGTTTTAATACAAAGTGTGATAATCTGAAGTGCCCTTTAATGATATATCTTTTATGATTCAATAAAATAAAATAGAAATCAAAAGACTGAAAACTTGTTTTAATTTTGGGACATCCTTTATCTTACCAACGAGATAGCCTGAAGACTGCTAGTGTGATCAACTCTAATTTTTTCCCCCCTTGGAATCATACAACCCATTTGTTAACATACAAGCACTACCCTGCAACCCAGGTGAATAATAAATAGAATCTATTACCAGCGTTGTCAACTTTGAAATTTCAAAACGCACCAAAATAGGAAAAAAAAAGCGCGTTATTTCAACAAAAACGCACCGAAATTTGAACTTTTCTTTTCATTTTTAAAAACCTATTTTGTATTATATTAAAACACGATAGTGAAACAACTTTTTCGTTTTCATAGCTAGAATTCGTGTTTGTCAAACTTGGCATCTAGTGCGATTCTGTTGATATTATTAAGAATGTTATCTTTACAATAATTATAACGATTATTTTATCAATTTATTATTCAGCAATATATTCGCTGTCGATCGAAATCAGATGTTTTACTTGCAATTATCTGGAACACAAATATACAGTTGCTTACCGTCGTTAAATTATATTGCAGGAGCATACAATCGTTGCCGCTGGAGATAAAATATGTCGAAGAAATTTACGATTATCGGATCATTGAAAGTTACAGAATCGCACAACAAGCCAATCAAACTCTATTAATACAAATTTTATCAAACACAATGTAAATTTCATTTATGTTTTCGTAAGGGAACAGTCAAAATTAGTTGGCTAGCGTTGGTGTCTTTAAAATAATTTTTTGATAAATACAAAAATTTGACATAATTATAACAAATAAAAGATGAAGTTTACCATAATCAATATTTAATGCAAACGTTTGGCAAAAAATGTATAATTTTATTAATAATTAAGTAATTTGTCAATTACTACATTAACAGTAACGAATTCACGCGCCATCGTAAATACGAGCGTCTACATCTGTGTTTGCATTTATTGCAATATTTGACAAACCAGGCTTGATCGTTTAATATAAAACACGCTCTAAAAGCAATAAATTTTATAAAAAGAAATGTGTCTTAGTCTTTCGAGAATATGTATAATACAGCAAAATTGTCTTACGTTGTGCATATAATAAGGTGCGTTCGTCACTTTATAACTCCGTGTTCTGGTTGTGTTCTGCAAAATGAAACGTAAAAATTTTGGGCACTTGAATAAACTTGTTTCTTATATTAAAGCAATAAGTTGAGTTGAATTTACTTTGGTGCCACCGAAATTTAATAAGCGCACCGAAAATGTAAAAGAATTTTCCGCACAAATAATTTTAAAAAGCAACAAAAATGGTGCGAAACACACCGAGTTGACAACGCTGTCTATTACATTTATTGAAAAGAAATAATAAATTCCCTTTTTATTTTATTTCTTTTCTCCAAATCATTATCATTAACTCAACCCGAGTTAATCATATTCGCAATTCTACTTTGCATAAAGCAGAGTTGGTTAACACAAAAGTTTGCTTTTAGCACTCAAAAAGCACCTTTTTTGTTCATGCTTTGATCTAAAAATAAAATCATTTAAGAAACATTATTTTTTTTAAGAGTAAACATTTCTTTATATATTATAATCTAAAAAGAAATTATAAACGAAGACATTATCAAATTGATATCTTTTGGGTCATCGTGCTTAAAAAGACAAGCAATTAAAAATAGAAACGCTTACTGTATCATAATATTTGCTAAAATATCTTTTAGTTCAGAAATGGTGGTGAACTAGCTGAAAAAAAAAAAAATACTAAAGCAATCAAAGATTTAGGTATTCGGTTTCAAACTGAAATTAATTAAGTAAATTAATTAAGTACGTAAGTTTTGAAAAACGAGAAAACATTTTCTGTTCACGCGCGTGAATTATGTCTGCCTGTTACCAAATAATTTTTCGGCAGCCTCTAATCTCATAACGAATCTGTGTGTTTTAACTTGTTTTCCTTATATAACGTTTATTCCTTTTGAACTTTCTTGACAACGAGTTTATTTCTTAGTTGTTTGTTTGCTTGTTTGTTCCTTTTTCTTACCTATATTCATGTATGCCTGTGAACGTTTATTGAACTCCGGCCATTCCAAGTCATAACGATCCCATTCCAAAGCATGCAAATTTATAAAGTTTTCTTTCCAAGGAGCCTTTGGATTGCTGTTAATAAATAGAAATTTTTGAATTTAATGAGTACACAAATGAAACTTGATAGTGTATCTTACAACAATGATAATTGAAATAAATAGAAAACGTAAAAGAAAACAACGCTCTATCTTTTTCTGAAAACTTAAAAGAAATTGTTGTTAATAGTGATGGTTACAGTAATTTCGGTGCTTAAATCTGCCATCAGTTCTTAGATCTCATTGACTTGTGCGCCAACAAACAATTCGAAAGGAAATCATGCAGCTGTCAGGGGAAGCAAATTTTGAAACAAATCAGGAAATAGATGAAACTAGAGCTTCAAATGCTGATATTCTTTTTCTATTATTTCTTATCAAACACAGCAAACAAAATCATTGGATTTTTAGAAAAATACTTAAAAATTTAATTTTTGTTCATTGTGGCAGCAAAAATTAGCTCTAGTATAACAGACAAAGTCCTTTAACCATACTGTAACTATATTGAAAACAAGAATACATACGAGGATGGTTCGGAAACTTCTTAGCCTAGCACAAAAAGCGCGGTGTAAACAGAAAAAAGTTAAGTGTTTTCAAAACTTCCATCTCTGCTATGAACACAAGTTAAATTTTGTTTCGATCTGGTAACTCCTTCATATAGAAACAGGTGTTCACAAAAGACGCATCCGCGATTTTTTTTACAATGGAAAAATTGAAAATGCGTGGTGTCATTAAATATTTACATAAAAAAGGTTTAAAGGGACAAGAAATTCATAGTGATATGGTGAACGTGTTAGGTGAAATTGCTGCTTCATATGCAGCAGAAAAAAATTGTGTTGCTGAATTTAAACGTGGTCTTACAAGCATTGAAGATGAACCACATAGTGGACGTCCAAAAACAGCAACAATAACAGAAATTGTCGCCAAAGTGCATGATATGGTAGTAAATGATCGACGTATAAAAGTGCATAAAATAGCTAACATCATGGGCACCTCAAATGATCGAGTCCATTTAATTTTGCATGAAGAACTACAGATGAAAAAGTTTTCTGCAAGAAAACTCTGACTCTGCGGCAGTCAGCATTTGTTAACAGTCGACCAAAAACGTATAATAATGAACATTTCTCAAGCTTGTTTGGATCGTTTTAAGAGAAATAAAATGGATTTTTAGCGTCGTTTCATAACTCTTGATGAGACATGGATCCACCACTATACTCCAGAAACACAAGAATAATCCAAGCAATGGACTGAAGCTGGAGGAAGTGCCCCAAAAAAGACAAAAACAATTCAATCGGCTGGTAAGGTTATGGCTACGGTTTTTTGTGACTTCAAAAGTATTTTATTGATTGACTATCTGCAAAAGGATAAAACAATAAATTCAGACTACTATTGCAACCTTTTGGATCAAATAAATGGACAAATTCGAGAAAAACGTCCTGGCTTACAACACAAAAAAATAATTTTTCATCAAGACAACGCACCAGCGCACAAGAGTGTTTTAACAATAGCTAAAATCAACGAATTAAAGTACGAGTTGCTTGACCAAACCACCTTATTCTTCCGATTTAGCTCCCAGTGACTTTTACCTGTTCCCAAATCGAAAAAAATTATTTTTTACCTCACATGAAGATGCAATTACAGGTGTAAACCACTATTTCGAAGACCTTGAGGAAAACTATTCTAATCAAGGGATAGAATTGCTAGAAAAGTATTGGACTAAGTGTATTGAAGTTTCAGGAGATTATATTGAAAAAATAAACATATTTTTGAAAAACTAACTATTCTCTTTCATTGATAGGCTAAGAAGTTTCCGAGCCGCCTATGTAATGCTGAGGATGAGTTCAGTCAGCAAGCTTAAAAAACAGCAGTTTTAACTACTTTGGAAAGCATTTTTAAAACAGAGATAATTACAGATAAACAAAGATAAATATTTCTGAAGAGAAAAAGAAAGATATTGAGAGTTTATAGGCTTTTTTTCTAAAAAGTGATGTAAAATTCTTTTCGAATTTATTTATTTAAGTTTTTTAATAGAACATTCAGCGAAATTTTCTTAACGAAAAATTGTGCTCGATTGATAACTAAGTACATATGTATACATTTAGTTTACACAGGCCAATGAAATCAAGTATTTTAAATATTTTGGTAACCAATTTAGCTTAGTTCAATGTATATTAATTTTTATTTTGCTATTAGAAATGTTCTTTAATTTAATTATAATAAAAAGTATTTAACACAAAATAATTATATATTATTTATACTGAAAAAGTATGTGGCACGAAAACTTTATGTAAGTGTACGAATATTTAATATAGATTTTATTTTCATATACATAGTACGTACACGAAGATAACTTATAATATATTTTCGTCAGGGCTGGTCAGTATTTGAAATACGCTTATTTTGTATTAGATTTCAAATACACAGCTGAAAGCATTTAGTATTTCGTATTTCAAATACATAACACAGAAAAAGTTATAGTAAAAATAAATTCAAAAAAATTTTTGCATGAAAAAATCATTTGTATGCATATACATAAATATCAAAAAAATAACCTTGATATTGTATTTTTTTGTCGTTAAAAAAAAAGTTTTTTTCGATCAATAATTATTTTTACTAAACTATTGTTTGAATCCTCGAATTCCTTTCCTCATCCAAACAATTTATTAATTGATTCAACAAAATTCATTATTGATTACGAAAAAAAATTTTTTTAAGTAAAAAAAGCTTCACAGTTTTTGTGTTTGTAAACAAAAAAAAAAAAAAAAAAATAAAAATTAAATATCGGGTGGTTAAATTTCAAGGGCCGATGTTGAATGTGAACCACACCTAAACGCCAAGTTTTTTTCCGAATTTTATTTGACATTTCTCTATTTCAGACTTCTTCAATTTGAACCATATACAGGTACATAATCCAACAACGTATTAAAGTTATCCAGACTTATTATGAAAATGATGATCAATTTTCGAAGAAAATCATCTTCAGTGATGAAGCACATTTTCACCTCAGTGGATTCGTCAATAAACAGAATTGCCGCATTTGGGCGAATGAAAATCCAAGAGTGAATGTCGAAAAACCAATGCACCCACAAAGAGTGACTGTTTGGTGCGGTTTATGTGCTGGCGGCATCATCGGGCCGTATTTTTTCCAAAATGAGGCCGGTCAGGCAGTTACTGTGAATGGTGTTCGCTATCGTGAGATGATAACGAACTTTTTATGGCCCGAATTGGAAGATATGGATGTAGGCGATATGTGGTTTCAGCAGGACGGTGCCACTTGCCACACAGCTAACGAAACAATTGCTCTTTTGCGCAACAAATTCAATGGCCGTGTTATCTCACGTAATGGCGATGTCAATTGGCCGCCAAGATCATGTGATTTGACACCGTTGGACTTTTTTCTTTGGGGTTATTTAAAAGAAAAGGTGTACATCGATAAGCCAGCAACAATTCAACACTAAAAGATGAGATAATTCGGCATAGAACCTCCATTATGCCTCAGGGTTATCGAAAATTTGGACCATCGGATGGAGGTGTGCCGCCGTGGTCGCGGCGCCCATTTGGCCGATATTTTGTTCCATACATAATTAAGTAATACTAATATATCATAATAAAATAAAATTACAATAATTTCCTAAATAGTTTGTGTTTTATTCAAAATCAACATCGGCCTTTTAAATTTAACCACCCATTATATGTGCATATGTATAATAAAATATGCATCTAAACCCAGAGAGGTATGAGACCAAAATACAAAATGTATTTGTATGTTTTAGTTGTATTTTGTATCTGAAATACGCAGCTTGAAACTATCTTGTATTTGCAAAGTATTATGTATCTTGTATTTGAAACAGAGAAGCTATGTATTTTGTCCAGCCCTGATTTCCGTAAATATAGTTTTTTAACTTAAAAAAAGCCATAATTTTTACTTCGATGTCTTGCAATAATTTGTTATTTGAAAACTAATATTAGAAAAATTTTTTTTTTAATATAAGTAAGACCAACAATATATTTACAAAATAAAAATGGCTGTAAAGTAAATAAAAAAGATCTGAAGCTGCGAAACTGAAATCTTTTTAATGGAAAACCATCAAAGATACAATAAAACTTTAACAACTTTTACTTAATAATTCGTAGAGATTGAGGATTTATAAATTATTTTTGTTTGTTTTTTAAATTCTTGATCCTATGCTTTGACCTTTATTTAATTCAATATTTGCAATAAATTTCTTCAGTTCAAGGTCCTTTTTGTTTGTTTTTCCTTTTTAATTTTTAATGTATTTTTCAATATTTTGTCTTCCTCTGGAAGACTTCTTCAGGAAAATTTATTTTTTTATGTGATAAATTCAATAAAATATTTGAATTAAATGAATTTTAAAGTAAAAAAATATAAAAAATATTCCAAAAGAAGACAAAATGTTGAAAACTACATTAAAAACTTTTTTTAAGAAACAAAAAGTACCTTGAACTAAAAAAATTTATTGGAAATTTTGTTTTTTATATTTTAATATTTTTTTTATTAATTATGAATAAAACAAAAACATTTCTTTTAACCAGTTAACCGGCTGCAAATATTCCCTAATGCAAATTTTCGATTAAATAAAAAAAAAAATAATTATTTATTTATTTGTCTATTGAAATATTCCTTAAGGCCCAATCAGACTATTATACAAGTATAAATACTTTCATTAGATTTTGTGAGATAAAAGTCTAAACACATTTCTTGCGACTGTCAAAAAGTCTAACGTAAATTAGATTTTGCATTCACACCATCACACTTGATATAAACCAACATAGACGTGCCATCATAACACTTTTCACGGCGGCAGGTGCGCTATTCGTCGTAGGCGATAGACGTGCCGGCGCGTGAAATTCTTCAACAGTTAAAATAATAATTATGTAGAACACATCCAAATTCAATAGCACAAACATATTTTATGTTCTAAATATAGCATGAGCAAAATACATTTATAAATGAGAGCTAAATTCCAAATTTCGAGCTTTTTTATAACGATAAAAAATACTATCAGTGACGGCACCCCATCGGCTATGATGGGATGCCAATGGTTTGCTAAAAAACATATTATCGTTTTGAAAAGCTTCAAAAAATAGCAAAGTCGTATGGGATGTCAAATTTTTATTGTATTATTTTTCGTATGTATGACGGATTACATTCAGACTATCAGACTTTCACGTATTATTTAAATTTTTGACAAGTATTATTACAAAGTATAATAGTCTGAACTGGGCTTTACAGATATAAGTAATATGTTAATATGTCCATGTGTATACATATATATATATATATATATATATATATATATATATATATATATATATATATATATATATATATATATATATATATATATATATATATATATATATATATATATATATATATATATATATATATATATATATATATATATATATATATATATATATATATATATATATATATATATATATATATATATATATATATATATATATTAAAATATGTAAAAGACAAAATAGTTAACAGGTATAAGCAACAAAGAGAGAAGTTATGAATTTAAATAGACAAGAATTGAACTCTTTGCAACATTTGGATTTAAAGATTGAACTGCATACTCTCCTGAGAGGGCCAGCATCAACATAATTAACTCTGGAAAATTCCGCAAGTAACGGAAAGAAATACCGGGATGAGCGTTGAGGAATGTTAAATGAAATTTCATTAACCAAAAATCCACAGCAGATATCACCATTAATCAGCTTCAGAGTAAAAGAAACGTTGAGCATAGTTCTACGGCTTTTTAAAGTAAGCAGCTTAATGAGAGCCAAACGAGCCGTATACGAAGGCAAATTTTGAATGTTGAAGCGTAACCCTGGAAGGCAAAATAACAAAAACTGCTTTTGCACTGACTCAATTGCCTTTGAATGAATCTGATAGATAGGAACCCAAATAATCGATCCATATTCTAATATAGGAAGAACCAGAGCAGTATATAACATTTTCGCAATGTACGGATCTGCAACCCCTTTGGACCAACGTTTTATAAAACCCAATGTACCCCTGGTCTTATTTATTGTAGCTATGATATGAGGAATAAAACTTATTTTTGGATCAAATAAAAGACCTTAATCCATTATACTGTCTACAATATCATTTGTTTGCTGCGCTTTCTTTGCTGGTTGGGTAATTTTTGGTCGTTTCTGGTATCACGACTTGATTGTTGTAATTTTTAATTTTCCCTTTTCATGATGCTCCTGTGTTTCTTTAGCTTCTTGCAGTTTTGCAGCAAATAAAAAATAGCAAATACAGACTTACAGTTATATATAAACTATACTGTGAAATACAAAAATGTGCTACAACAAATACATATACACTCGTACACATAAGAAGATTTTATGGTTACAAATAAAGCACTTTCAAGTGCAAATGGCATTTCAAATAAAAGCAAAACGAGAAAAAAAAAATATTCAAAATGATTTGGATTACATTCATAATAATAACAATAACGCTTATAGTATTACGTGGTCTTACTTCTAGAGCATAACAAGCAAGCAAGCAAGCAAGCACTGCTGCTCAACTACTCGAATGTTATAAAACGGAATTTTTTAATATTCTTATACTATTTTTATACTTAATTCAATATACATATACATCTGTGTGTAGAAAGATAATGTCATAAAATGCTTACCCAGTCTTGGCAAAATTACACCAGTACGACATTACAGCTTCAGCTAAAAGTTTTTCCTGTGATGTGTACTGAGTGCCGTGGAAAAGGCCAGCGGATGTTAATGGTGCTCCAAAAACAAATGCCAACTCTTCCCCCGCAATGCTGTGCGGCAACTGCAAATAAAAACGAAATAACGAAAAATCTCTTATAGTAAAAAAAAAAAATGAAAAGAAAATATAGTTGACTAGATTCAATTGAAATATAGAAATATATAAAGTATATGCAATGCATAGGGTGGGGCGATTTGAAAGGATTAAAATTTTTTCGATATTGTACCACCGATTTTTTGATTGCTTACGGTAGGAGAAAAAAAGTTCCACTACACTGAAAAATATTTGATTCATATTTCTAAAGAACCCAATTCATTAGATAATTTTCACTAACGGAATGAAAAGTTACGTTCCATCAATGAAGATTCATAGTATTAATGAAAATATTCATTGAAATTAATTTACTAGGTTTCATAATTTCATTAGAAAATTTCATTGGATTCGTAATAAAAAATTTTTGAAGACTGGATGAGATTTAGTAAAAGTGAGATGATAAATATTTTACAACTACTAACTAAATGACAAAGTAAATTATTTTATACATTAAAAGAGTGTTTAATAAAAATTTCATTAGTGTATTAAAATAATAAAAAAATTCTTTTATGCTTAATATAAAAAAAAATTGTTTAGTTTCTTTTCAGTAGCCCAATTCTAATGACAAAATCTCATTCGAATAATGCAACTCTTTCTTACTAATGATTTTATTTCATTAGAATGAAGAATTTTTTTCACCAAATTAGTGAACATTTTCATTGGTTCAAAAAATGTATTCATTACACTCGTGAAAATATAATATAAAAATAATGTAACACATTCATTGTCCTAGTAAAAAAATTACGTTTGAATGATGAAGAAGAGTCATGAAAGGAATGAAAGTTTTACTTAATGTTAATGTACCAAATTCATAAAACTAATGAAATTGAGTCGTTAACTTAATGAATATTTTCATTGTTTTAATGAAAATAATTTATAAATATTATGATTCCTGCTTCATTAACTTAATGAAGTTGTAATTAATTTAACGAATATATACTACTCCCTCATTGGCTGAAAATTAATGAAAATTTTCATTAGATTAATGCCAATATTCATTAGATTAATGAAGGAATTCTTTTCAGTGTACGACATATGAACAAAATTATTTTCACCCAAATATCAACAGTCGGTTCGACGGTGTCGAATGAAAATATATGCGAAAGAAAGCTAGTCACTCACATTCGAATCAATTTGGGTTTGTCTAAGTCACTATTGGTCGCTCGCATGAACTTATATAGTTTAATTGAATTTTGACACATCGTTCGCATAGAATAAATTTAGAAAAAAACACAAATCAATTATCTTTCGCCTAGAGTGCAAATGAAGTTATCATTTCGACGGCGAAGTGGCTGCAATTTGAATTATACTCGCAAATTAATTTCTGACATTTTGTTTTACATGTTTTGGTTTTTCTATCGTCAAATAGCAATTTTCATTAATAACTCCGAAGAAAGCCAAGGGCCAAGTGTCTCCAAGTCAGTACTTCTATTTTTTGTCTTGGTGACTGCCTGGCGACATCGCCAATAAAGTTTTGATGAGAAAAACAACTAGGGACAGCAATTATTGTTATAATTAAAAATAATCCTTCTTCTTGACTAAAGTTGGACTTGAACTCACAACTGACTAGTTAATATCGTACATATGTATACACTATGTTTCATTTTTAAAGCAATTTTAAAATGAAGTTTGACGGAAAATATTTCATGTGTTGCTGTTCAAGGTCAAACCATACTTTACTAATGCGTACCCGAGGCGAATTTATACAGGTGAATGCAAGCGGGAAGGCGAATTCAGTACTATGTATTTTGTTATTGTAAAACATATCGTGAATGTCATAATCTAAAAAAAAAAATTAAAAAAAATAAAAGTTGAAAACGTAAAAAAAGGAAATATATTTGGGCGTCCGGAAAATTAATATTTTGATTAGTATGTTATGGTGGAACTCTTTTCCACATGTCAAAAGCCGTCAAAAAATCGATGTCAAACTATCGATGGCTAAATCGACCCACCTTAATAAATGTATGTATATGTTTAAATAGTAACTGTGTTTGGCGTACTTTTATTTTTTTTTTGTAATTGGTTTTATAATCATTTGCTGCTATTGCCATAATTGAAATTCATTTTTATTTTTTTGACGCATGTGCCTGAATAAAATCTTGAATTTAAATTAAATAAAACGAACAACAGAAAAACGCATTAAACGAAAGCAATAGTTTAAAAAGGAAACTTATTGCAAATTAATATCAAGACTTAAAGTAGCGAATAACGAAATTTGTAGTATGATTGTGGCAACAAAGTAATATGTGTGCTATAACTCCATCATAGAGTAACATAAAATACTAGTTTGTTTGAAATGTAATAATATTTGCCTTCAATTAACCTATTTGAATATAAACTAAAAAATTAGGTGAATCCTTTAAGGGATAAAAAGTATTCAAATCAAAAGATAATTTTTCCAAGCTAAACAAAATTTATTCATGTATATTGATGTTAAATAGTTGAACTTATTGAATATTTCTAATATTACATAATGGTATTTGTGTGATCCAAGTTAAAAGCTTTAAAATCTGGGGTCGAATTACCGCACACGTGATCGAGTATACTTTCTTATCAAACACAATTTCGTGACGTATCGAATACACTGATTCCTTCATTCGAAAGCTCTTGTATCGAAATTGCTAAAATAATGTACAAGATTTTTGTTTACTTTTGTAATAGAGCAAACATATGTTTTAGTAAAATCATAGACATGTTTGTAAGCAAAAGATGAAAACAACTTTGACCCTTATTTGTAAAAACTTAAAAAAAAGATAGTCAATTCAAGATAATAAAAGTCACTTTTAAAAATATAGTGGCAACATTAATATTACTTGTCGCTTGTCGCCCGAAAATGATTCTAATACTGTTTACAAAACTGATCCATTGCTATTGATGACTGCTGCATAAGTAAATTCCACCATCCGATTCCTTTAGCACGAGTAATTAGCAATTAATATACATATGTATTTAAGAATCACTAAGCGATTTATGCTTTTTATTTTCTTCTAGAAGTGTTTAAAGTGTTTAGTGTCAGAGGTTTTCCAGCTAATTACATTCCGGTAATAAATATATTAAATTTAATGTAAGTGATAAATTATCTTTTTATTATCAGGAATCCCCTCCTGCAAGTAAGTTTAAATAAATTGGATTATTCCCAATCCACTTTGGGATTAGGATTGGTCCCAGTTTTGAAGGATTGGATTGCTCCCAGTTTGGTGACCATTTAGGTAATATATTTGAATCTAAGCACAAAACTGTTCAAGAAGTTTCCATTAGACGCTTGAAAATTATCATTTAATGAGGTTATGGCAAAACTCTATATATTTCTGGCCAAGTTAGGAAGTTCAACCATATATTCTTTGCCATTGCATTCTTTTGCTTTGTGTTAATATTGCTTCAACAAATACATATTTTCTTTATACTAATTATACTCGTATGCTCTTAATTTTATATATGCACTCTTTTTACTTTTGTGCACTTTAACGGCAAAAAATTTCTTTTCGATCGCTGTAGAGCTAACGAGTGCAATTTGAACAGTTTATACTATGTGTGATTACACACTCGTTTTCGTATGCTGTAATCTCAAATTACGATAGTAACAGTTCGTTAACGACTGCAGTAATTACAATAAAAAAAAATACGAACAGTTTTACTCGATCACGTATGCGGTAAATCTGCCCCGGCTTTCGTCAAGAAGCTATATAATTACAAAACCAAATTCTTCGAACGATTGCTACAGCTCCTTGGTACGTATAAAACTCACGAATTCACATGGATCCACGCGTTCCGTTAGTAAAAGACAAATGTTCAAGGTATGCGACAAGGTATATCACTTAGCTGGAATTTCACCCAAACTCTCTTGCACGAAACATACTCAATTTTAGCGGCCACAATCGTTTGAGAGGAAGGGATAACTTTGCCAACATCAGAGTATTAAATAGATGATTTTACCGATAGTATTTGTGCAAAATAAAATTTTTTTGTCTAGCATTGGCTGGTTTTAGTTAATTTTTTGTATTTAATATTAAGATTTGAATACTTATTGTTAGTTCACATTGTCAAGATTCAATAAATAAATAAAAGCAAAAAATTAAAAAAATAATGACAATAAGAATAATAAATAATAATTTACCATGACCTTCCTTTGTTCACAATAATGATATATTTGATCAACACAACAGAACCATTCACTACAAAGAACATCTTACTGACTGTTAGTTCAAAAGCAAACTGTTTTATTCGTTTATAATAAGCTGGATAACATGTAAAATTTTGGTAATTTATATGCTGTTCATACACACACTTTTTAATTAAGTCAGTTATCAGATAATTAAAAAATGTTTTAAGTGTTCATACATACTTAATATTGCTAATGCAATTAACGTTTGACAACAGCTGACAGAAAAGTTGTTTACATTTTGATTGTGAATATTTCTTCTTGTTGACTCGCCATCTTTTGTTTGCATTTATTTTCAGCCAGTCTATACAACTAACTTGAAACGCAGTTAAAACGTGAAGTTAAGACTTGCTGTTTAACTATCTGCCTGTTAAAAGCAGCATACATGTAGTGATGTTAGAGTTATAACTTCGCATAGTAAAGAAAAAATAAAAATGGCAAAAAGCCACCTCAAATAGCACGCTGTTGTCAATTTAAGTTATAACAGGGCTTCCAAATGAAATGTTTTTATAACCAAGTTATAACTTTAAACAAACTTCAACATGAGCGGTCCACATTTAACTTTAACTGGAAGTTAGTGTTAAAGTTAGTCTGTTTATTGGGTATTATTGTGCTAAAAATGGGTTGCCACAGGGTTGCATATTTAATTTACTAAATATTAGAACAATTAACTCTTAATTGGCAATTAAGTTAGAGCAAATTTTCGCGATGATTTAAAGCCATGTCTGAAACGCATGTCTTTTCTTTTGTACTGATAATTTTTTAAAATAACAAAAAGCCATGTTTTCTGTTTTTCCAGTTTTTTTCTCTAATTTCTTTAATGTTTTAAATTGTTACGTTATGTTTTAAATTAATTTATTTTCAATTGACTGGCAAGGTAACTTAATCGATACTACCAAAAGCGTAAAAAGAGGCAACCATTATTTTTAACGACAACAATTAAAAAAACGACATGACTTAAAAATCATCGTAAAGATGTAACATGATTTTGCTAGGAAGTTTTAAAGAGTATTATGAAAAAAGGCATGGCTTTAAATCACCGTACGAGAGTGGTTCAGAAACTTCTTAGACTATCAATGAAAGAGAATAGTTAGTTTTTCAAAAATATTTTTCAATATAATCTTTCTCAATATAATCTCCTGAAACTTCAATACACTTAGTCCAACGCTTTTCTAGCAATTCTATCCCTTGATTAAAATAGTTTTCCTCAAGGTCTTCACAATAGTGGCTTACAACTCTAATTGCATCTTCATTTAAGGTAAAACGCTTGCCAGCAAGGATCTTTTTTTAAAGATTTGGGAACAGGTCACTGGGAGCTAAATCAGGCGAAAAAGGCGGGTGGTCAAGCAACTCGTACTTAAATTCGTTTATTTTGGCCATTATTAAAATACTCTTGTGGGCTGGTGCGTTGTCTTGATGAAAAATAATTTTTTTGTGTTGTAAGCCAGGAAATTTTTCTCCATTTTGAACATTTAATTTATCCAAAAGGTTGCAATAGTACTCTGAATTTATTGTTTTACCCAAGTCAATCAATAAAATACCTTTGAAGTCCCATAACCTTAGCAGCCAATTGAATTGTTTTTGCCTTCTTCGGGGCACTTCCTCCAGTTTCAGTCCATTGTTTGGATTGTTGTTTTGTCTCTGGAGTATAGCGATGGATCCATGTCTTATCAACAGTTATGAAACGACGCTTCAAATCCATTTTATTTCACTTAAAACGATCCAAACAAGCTTGAGAAATGTTCATTTTTATGCGTTTTTGGTCGACTTTAAACAAATGTTCATTTGTAGTTCTTCATGCAAAATTAACTGGACTCGATCATTTGAGATGCCCACGATATTAGCTATTTCACGCACTTTTATTCGTCGATCATTTAATACCATATCATGCACTTTGGCTACAATTTCTGTTGTTGCTACTGTTTTTGGACCTCCACTACACGGTTCATCTTCAATGCTTGTACGACCACGTTTAAGTGCATCAACCCAATTTTTTACTGTTTCATATGAAGGAGCACTTTCACCTAACACATTCACCATATCATTATGAATTTCTTTTCCCGATAAACTTTCTTTATGTAAATATTTAATCGCGGATGCGCCTTTTGTGACCACCTGTTTCTGTATGAAGGAATTACCAGATCGAAATAAAATTTAATATGTGTTCATAGCAGAGATGGAAGTTTTCAAAACACTTAACTTTTTTCTGCTTGAACCGCGCTTTTTGTGCTAGGCTAAGAAGTTTCCGAATCGCCTTCATATAAATCAGCCCTTAATTAAAATTTTGTATAGGTAATTAAAATCAATTAAGGCGTTAATTGCAAAATTTTAATTAAAATTGTATTGTATGAACAGCATATTAGTAATGCCAACTGGAATGACTAAAAAGTGTTGCCAGAGCGCAGCTTTATAGCCATTCAGTATAGTCGGGCAACTCTTCTATAAATCTCAATCTTCACACAAATTCTAAAATTCTTCGAAAATTGTTCGTGCTTTGTAAACAGCACTTAGATATATTTTTCGTTTTTGTGTTAATGTGCTTTTCCCCTAAATTGTCCATAAGAAAAATAATATTAATGAACAACTAAAATATATTCCGTTTGTTATTTTAATACCAGTTTGGCACATCGTTTTGGAAACATAAGTAATATGTTGGAAAAAAAAAAATCAGTACATAAAATAAGTTAAAGCTCTTAAAAGACCAGCACAAACAGAAGAAGAAAAATGTTGGGAATTACCAACCATAATTTCAAACGTGACTATTTCACTCTTAGGGATTTTTTTCCACGACCATCTCTACTTAAGTATACTTTTTTTCCTTTTTTGTTGTTATTATTGTTTTCATTTCTTGACTTTTTCTTAAAGCACAACAGTTGTGAGCATTATGCTATTATATTTGTTTTATTGCAAGATAGATTTCATAAATTTTTAATATATTTTTCTTTACTTTTTACGCTTTAATTTTAATAAATAATTGTTGTCGAAGAAACTGCTATTCAAATTATTGCTAATTTTTTTCTTTTCTTGCCCTTTTTAGCTTTTTGTTAACGATGATTTGAAGTGTTTGTTTAGCAATACTATTGTTTGCTCTTTGCAAAATATTCTAAAGTAATTTTGTTTTCTAAAGACAAACTCAAAAGTCGTTTACGAAAAATAAGTGCGTAAGAAAATTGGAAGGAGTTTTCAAGGCTGTTTGTTGTTTATAAAGCTATTGAAAATTAAAAATATTTTTGTTCTATGTTTGAACAATGGA
This sequence comes from Thecocarcelia acutangulata, assembly GCA_914767995.1. Taxonomy (NCBI): domain Eukaryota; kingdom Metazoa; phylum Arthropoda; class Insecta; order Diptera; family Tachinidae; genus Thecocarcelia; species Thecocarcelia acutangulata. Next base: position 21,517,382 of record OU612094.1, read on the forward strand.
ATAAAAATAAAGAATTTTATAGCCAACTAGAAGCTTGGCGGAACAATAATTTGATTAAATTGTTATTTGAATTTGGGGGAAAATACGGCCAACTGAAATATATGAATAGAGAAAAACAAAATCACTGATAAACAAAACAAGCCAATTATATTTCAAAGAAAGGCCCAGCTTTAAATAAAATATTAGGCCAAATCAAACGCTGAAAATTAATTAAAATATTACACTTTTTAGCAAATAATCAAAATATATAATAGAATAAAGAAATCAAGCAATTTGAGTCCCGGGCCTAACACATAGACGGCGCTACATTTATTGCAGTCACACTTTTTTCAGTTAATACTTCAATACCTTCAAAAGACTACTGCTAAAATTTCATGATTGCAAGGATATAAGCAAATTTATTTACACATATTATCTAACCAACGATAGAAATGTGTCTTTCGAAAAAGATGCTATAAAAGGATTAATAGTAATAATACGTCACTAAACAACTTTCAATCCCTTGACGTCAGCAGGTTGGACCTTGTCGCATTCACTCGTCTGAAGCGGCCCATACACGTTTCAATTCAATTGTTAATTGAGTCTTTCAACTGAATTGATTATTGCCCACATACTTCATAAACTGAATTGAAAGATTTTCATTCAACAATTAAATTCAATGAAATTATAGACAATTTTAAAAATATATAATGTTCTCTTTGCAAAAACACTGCAAATATAAATTTTAAGACCTGATCAAGAGACTCGAACTCACACAACACAATCGAATTGAAAGACTTGCTAGTCAACTTGAAAAAATCAAAACATTTTAATTTTTGATGAACCAACTCGACAACCAAATCTAAAACTAATCAAGTGACAAAGCCATACATGCTTTGATTTGGACAACAACCGACTCAGTTGCCAACTGAGTTGACGCGTCGCACCAAACCCCAATAAACATTGATTGTCCGTCCCCCTCTAACTGCAACACACAACATACCAATCAGCTGTATTTTCTTGACAAATGTCCAAAATTTAACTCAAAAACCTTCCTATCCATCCCAACCACAGAAAATATTTTACGAATTTCCCAATTTCTAAAAAAAACCAACCTATAAAACTATTTTAATAAATTTGTATTCATATAACATTGAAGGAGCTGAAGGCCTATGATGCCAATATAATTGGTAATTATTTGTTAATAAATAAATAAAATAAATATTGGGCTAACAGTGACGCTACTTCTGTTATTTTCAAAATAATAGATCAAAAACCATTTTGTGTTTCAATTTTACGCTGCTCCTTGATAAGAAAAAATGCTGTTCAAGCGAATAAATGGTTTAAAAAAGGTTATGGGTACTCCGCGCCATCAGTTACAACAATAAAACATTGGTTTACTGAATTCAAACGTGGCTGTAGAGACATCGATGATGCAGAACTCAGTGGATGTCCAAACGAGGTGGTAACACCAGAAAACATGAAAAAAGACCACAAACTCGTTTTGAATGATAGAAAAGTGAAGTTGCGTGAGTTAGCTGACATCATAAAGATATCAAAAGAACTTGTTGGCTTTATACTGCATGAACATTTGACTATGAGAAAGCTTTGATCAAAATGCTTTATATTGCATGAACAATCAATATAAGAAAGCTCTCTTCAAAGTGAGTGCCGCGTTTGCTCACTGTTGACCAAAAACGAGAACGTGTTGATGATTTTGAGCAGTGGTTGGCCATGTTTAAACGTAACAAACCGAAACTTTGGCGTTGATATGTGGCAATGGATGAAATATGGATCCATTGTTTCGCTCTGGAATCAAAACGATCGTCCTCTGACTGGACAGCAACTGGTAAACCTCGTCCAAAATGCTTATGGCCTCGGTATTTTGGGATGTGCGTAGTGTTATATTAATCAACTATCTTGAGAAAGGAAATACCACTAATAGTGAATATTACGCAGGCAGTCCGGAAGTTTCTTAGCCTATCAATGAAAGAGAATAGTTAGTTTTTCAAAAATATTTTTATTTTTCAATATAATCTCCTGAAACTTCAATACACTTAGTCCAACGCTTTTCTAGCAATTCCATCCTTTGATTAAAATAATTTTCCTCAAGGTCTTCAAAATAGTGGTTTAGAACTGTAATTGCATCTTCATTTGAGGTAAAACGCTTGCCAGCAAGGAATTATTTTTAGATTTGGGAACAGGTAAAAGTCACTGGGAGCTAAATCAGGAGAATAAGGTGGTTGGTAAAGCAACTCGTACTTTAATCCGTTGATTTTAGCCACTGTTTAAACACTCTTGTGCGCTGGTACGTTGCCTTCATGAAAAATTATTTTTTTGTGTTGTAAGCCAGGACATTTTTCTCGAATTTGTACATTTAATTGATTTAAAAGTTTGCAAAATAGTACTCTGAATTTATAGTTTTACCCTTTTGCAGATAGTCAATCAATAAAATACCTTTGAAGTCCCAAAAAAGCCGTTGCCATAACCTTAACAGAGCATCGAATTGTTTTTGCCTTCTTTGGGGCACTTACTCCAGCTTCAGTCCCTTGTTTGAATTGTTCTTTTGTCTCTGGAGTATAGTGGTGGATCCATGTCTCATCAACAGTTATGAAACGACGCTAAAAATCCATTTTATTTCGCTTAAAACGATCCAAACAAGCTTGAGAAATGTTCATTCTTATGAGTTTTTGGTCGACTGTTAACAAATGCGGCATCCATCTTGCAGAAAGCTTTTTCATCTGTAGTTCTTCATGAAAAATTAAAGGGACTGGATCATTTGAGATGCCCATGATATTAGCTATTTCACGCACTTTTATTCGTCGCTCATTTAATGCCATATCATGCACTTTGGCTACAATTTCTGTTTTTGGACGTCCACTAGGTGGTTCATTTCCAATTCTAGTACGTCCACGTTTAAATTTAGCAATCGAATTTTTTACTGTTATATATAAAGAAGCACTTTCAATTAACATATTCACTATATCATTGTGAATTTCTTGTCCCTTTAAACCTTTTTTATGTAAATATTTAATGACACCACGCATTTCTAATTTTTCCACTGTAAAAAAAATCACGAACGCGTCTTTTGTGAACACCTGTTTCTATATGAAGGAGTTACCAGATCGAAACAAAATTTAACATGTGTTCATAGCAGAGATGGAGGTTTGCAAAACACTTATTTTTTTTTCTGTTTATGCCGCGCTTTTTGTGCTTGGCTAAGAAGTTTCCGAAACGCCTTCGTATATATCGTTGGTGGAGCGCCATTTGAAGGTCGAAATTGCACAGAAACGACCGCATATGGCAAAGAAAAAATTTTGTTTCATCAAGGCAACGCACCATTTCATAAGTCAATCGAAACAAGGACAAAACTACATGAATTGAACTTCGAATTACTCCCACATCCTGCGTATTTGCAAGATTTGGCTCCCAGCGACCTACTGGCTATTCGCAGACCTAAAAAAATAATCGCCGGTAAGAAATTTCGCACGAATGAAGAGGTTACCCAGTGCTCCACAGTCGGTGCTTAAGTGCTCCATTAACTGCTCTTCATCACCGTGGAGTCTGCAAATGTCTGTGTTGGATATTCCCATCCTATGCAGGTGCTTGTAGCAGTTATAATGACCTGTAAGTGCACCTGTCAATGTTCTGAGACTTTTTCTGTCCAGTTTTAGAGCACTTTCGGAGTTACCGCTGTAACTGAGGTCTTTTTTAAAGCAAAAAATAAATCGTTCTACAAAAGTGGTATTGAAATGTTAAAGCGGCGCAGGAATAATTGCGTGTGTGAAAAACCAAATATGAAGATAAGTATTTTTATATTTCTTGAAGGCGATCACAGGGTTAAGCAAGAAACACATAAGTATTGCTTACGCTTATGCTGTCAAATATTTGCTCAAAATGACTATACTAGCAGTAACTAATCGTGATTAGGGTATTTTGAAAACGCTAACAACAGTTTTCCAACAGATTAATGAATTTTATTATACATTGTTCATTTTAAGCTTTAATAATAATACCGCAGGTGTTTTTCCTTAATCTAACAATCAAGCTAACAGGCATTATTTATTTGTTTACATTTTAAAATGTACAGAGATTTTCTTAGACAAAAGTTCTAATTTTCATTATTACTTATTTACAATTTTCATGTTGAGTGCAGTCAACAGTTTTACAATATCATAAAAATTTAATGTTTTTGTTTGTTAAAACCAGCCCTATTTATAAAAACAAACAAACCAACAGTTTTATGTTCAAACTTGAAACTTTTAATTCCACAATTTATAACTGTCTCAAATAACAGACAACCGAAAACACCAATATAAATAAAAACAAGTTGCGGAGAATATATTGAATTGTGCAAATGGAGAAATTTTTGTTTTATGAAAAAGTTGCTGCCAAAACCAAAATTTTTAGTTTCCTATTTTATAGACAACAACTTGGAACAACAGACAACTGAAGTTGTAGCAAACAGAAAATAAAAACAAAATCAAGACGAAATAAATAATATATTAAGCAAACTATTGGGACATTTTATGGACACAAAAGCAATTTAAGGCACCACAACAACACACACACACACTCACTCACACAGCTACACATAGAGAAAACAAAAGCCAACATACTCATACTTACAGCACATTTAACTGAACTAAAAGTTTATAGAGGGTGTTTTTTTAAGCTAGATAGAACTTTAAATTGTAAAAAGTAACACAAAAAATTAAATTTTGATGAAACATTTTTTTTATTTGTTTCAGTATACTCTGACAAATCATCATGAATAGACTCACGCTTGAACAACGCTACGAAATTGGGCTCTAGAGCAGTTGGCAACTGACCCGTTGTTTTATCGCAAAATTGTGTTCAGCGATGAGGCGCATTTTTGGCTTAACGGGTTTGTTAATAAGCAAAATTGCCGCATATGGAGTGAGACCAATCCACAAGAGACCCTACAGACTCCATTACATCCAGAAAAATGCACTGTTTGGTGCAGTTTTCATGCTGACCTTATTTCTTCAAAAATGAGGCCGGAGCTCGCGTTACGGTCAATGGAGATCGTTACCGCACCATGATCAATGATTTTTTGTTTGAAAATATGGATGACATTGATCCGGAGGAGATGTGGTTTCAACAGGATGGCGCTACGTGCCATACGGCGAACGCAACCATCGACTTACTGAAATCAAAATTTGGCGATAAGTTGATTTCGAGAAATGGACCTGTCAATTGGCCTCCAATGTCGTGCGATTTGACACCTCTCGATTATTTCCTGTGGGGCTACGTGAAGTCACTGGTTTATGCTGATAAACCGGCAACAATTGACGCCTTGGAGGCCAGCATTGTTCGTGTTGTTCGTGACATACGGCCAGCAGTGCTCGAAAAAGTGGCCCAAAATTGGACGTCCAGAATGCGCTTCGTCAAGAACAGCCGCGGTGCCCATATGCCCGAAATCATTTTCAAATGTTAATGTCACGTATTGATCTTTCGAATAAAAAAAAATTTTGATTACAATTTAATTTTTTGTGTTATTTTTTACAATTTCAAGTTCTATCGGGCTTAAAAAAACACCCTTTAATAGTTACAATAATGAAATAAGGACTTGTAATATTTAGGATACATTACAGTTGTGTACATACAATTATAGTTGTAAGTAAATACAAACAAACGCGCATGAAATAATATTCTTGCAAATATTCTGTGTAAAACACAATAGCAGAAAACTATAATAAATTGTTTGCTTAAAATACTCAAACGATATACGAAAATATTGTTATTCCCACAATAATACATTAACAACACAACAAATGAAGACCCGGGAGCACAACACAATGCCAAAAGAAGAGGCGAAAACAAAAGAATCAAATGGAGGGAAAATATTTTCCAAAAAAAGCAAAAGAATGCTAAAAATTTTTTTTAAAGAAATATGTAACACACAAAAAGTTTCCAGAAGTGACACCAAGCATTTCCAGCAAATAATAAACGCTTATATTGTGGTCTGCCTTTCTTTATTTCTTTTCTTGTAATAAACAAAAAATAAAAAGAAAAACAGAAAAAAGTATGCTTGAAATATGTTCAAGTAGAAGTAAGCAAAAAACTTTTTATATATATTCAAAAGAAAATTAAAAGTGAATTAACATACAAATATTTCATTCATATTGCTTAAGCTCCAGCATATTCAACAATAAATAGAAATATAAAAATCCCCAAAGTGATAAAAAAAAAAGGAAAAAATGCTTAATTGCAAGAAATAAAGTTTTCACAAAAAGCCGAATAACTTTTTATTTTTGCACAAATGGAACAATAACTGAGAGAAACTGTTGTTAAGTGAAATAAAATATATAATGATTAAAAATTCTCTTTCAAAAGTGCGAAAGTCATGCTGTTAAGAAACCGCAGTTAACTGTTGCTGACACTTTTCATGACTATTTTGCAAATTTAAATAAAAAAAAAGGCTACCGGTTTCAGCCCTTTTAAGCATCTTTATGGGGTAAAAAACTTACTAACATAGTTATATTTAATAAAAAGAAGGAAAAAAGAAACAAGTGTGCAAAAAAGCAAGAAAACTGATTGATAGCAAATCAAAGCTGTGTATTAAGCTAAGTCTAGATAATTCTCGTATATTGAATAAATATATTTATGATGAATAATTTACTATTAGTGTCAACAAATCGTGTAGACAGCAAATTTTTTTTAACATACCCTGCAGAAATTATTGGAGTACATGATCCGTTTTAATTAAAAATGAGTAGTTACAACATAGTCTGATGTAATGCTAACATGGACCATGATGACTAAATAAAAGATATTTGACAATACTCGCTATGCATTATACAACTATGGTAACACTTTTACACAATGTTTTGTTTAGTGTGTTTTCTGACAAGTCGAAGGTTTTCTTTTTTTTTATTATTAACGATTGATTTTTTTGCTATTATCTATTATTTTGTATAAACAAGGCAGATAGGCTATAAAAATGTGGTTTATTTTCGTTAAAAGAAAAATACTTCACATTTTGTATGTAACGAGTGATTTTTTTGCTATTATCTTTTTGGCAACACTAGTTTTGACAGCTCACGCACGTTTTGTATCTTTTGTCACTGTCAAACATCTTCAGTTTGGTCTATAATTTAATCATGAATCGTCTTACAAACGAACAACGCTTGCAAATTATTGAACTTTATTACGAAAATGCGTGCTCTGTTAAGAAAGTTCATCGCGCGCTTCTTCCATTTTATGGTCAGTTTAATCGACCTACTGAGGCTTCTATTCGGGCTATTGTAAAAAAATTTCGCACCAAATTTACATTGTTGGACATTAAACCACCAACACGCTTACGTAGAGTGCGAACTGAAGAAAATATCGCAGCCGTATCGGCCAGTGTTGGTGATGACCGTGAATTATCGATTCGGCGCCGTTCGCAGCAATTCGGCCTCTGTTACTCCACTACGTGGAAAATTTTGCGGAAGGATTTGAGTGTGAAGCCTTATAAGATACAGCTGCTGGAAGAATTGAAGCCAAACGACCTACCACAACGCCAAATTTTTTGTGAATGGGCTCTTGAAAAGTTAGATGAAGATCCACTTTTTTATCGAAGAATTGTGTTCAGCGACGAGGCTCATTTCTGGTTGACTGGATACGTGAACAAGCAAAACTGCCGTATTTGGAGTGAAGAGCAGCCAGAAGCATTGCAAGAGCTACCAATGCATCCACAAAAAACAACCGTTTGGTGCGAATTATGGGCTGGCGGCATCATTGGGCCGTATTTCTTCAAAGATGATGCGAATCACAACGTTACTGTGAATGGTGAGCGCTACCGTGCGATGATAACAAACTTTTTTTTGCCCTAAATGGAAGAGCTTGCTTGCATGACATGTGGTTTCAACAAGACTGTGCCACATGCTACACAGCACGCGAAACAATGGACCAATTGAGAGGCGAGTTCGGTGAACAGTTTATTTCACGCTTGGGACCAGTCAATTGGCCGCCCAGATCGTGCGATTTAACGCCTCTAGACTATTTTTTGTGGGGCTATGTTAAGGCTAATGTCTATAGCGACAAGCCCGCTTCGATTGACACACTGGAAGCCAACATTGCCAACATTATTCGTGAGATACCGGCCGAAATGTTGGAAAGAGTATGCCAAAATTGGACTAAGCGGATGGACCATTTGAGGCGCAGCCGCGGCCAACATTTGCATGAAATAATCTTTTAACATTAAGTTATATCGACCCAACTATCGATCCAAATAAATATTTCATGCGTTTTTCTGAATTTTTTTTTTTTTTTAATTTCCGATAGTTCTTATAAAATCACCCATTATTATTAATAAATAAATATCTATCACTGGATTTGTTAATTTCATCTTTAACCATGGGTATGTAAAGGACATGATGAATATTTTTATTATTCACAAACCATGGAGCTCTAGTTATTGTCCTTAATAGTTTTGATTGGAATCTGTGCAGGATTTCAAAGTTTTAAAGGGAACTGCTCTAGTAAGTTCCCCAAAGTTGTATTCAAATGAATACAATTGTTATGTTTGCAATTATTTATTTAGTTTTTTTATTTATAATAAAACATTCATTTGTAATTAATTTGTTTTTGTTTACAACAATTTTTTAAAAATTTTATACGAAAAATTTTGTGATTATATTTCATTAGATTTTTTTTTTTTTTGCAAAAACACCCCAAAGGTGATCATTTTACAAAATGATAGTTTTCAAAGTAGTTGCTTGAGGTATTCCATGGAGTATCCACATCAGAGTAATTTAAAAATGTTTTTCAAACTGGTTTTCTGTGGTAATCCATGGAGTAGTAACATGAAGTAATTTCGGGACTAACCCTGTGTTAATAATTTGTGGAGTAATTACTTGGACTGGTTTTTGGATTACTCTGATGTAATGTTTTTTTGGATAACATGATCCTCTCCTAGGACATTGTAATGTAAAATGGAGCATGTTTTTCCCGTATATTTGGATTACTTTTGGACTAGTCCTGGTCTCTTGTGGAGTACTCTTTACACGCATGTAAGGAGTAGTCTCGATTTCTGCAGGGTACATATGTTTAAGATCATTTGATTAGCATTTGTTACAGTGCTGCCATCTAGTTTTAGGTAGCCTTAATATCAATCCGCAACACTTAACATTCTTTTTAAAAAACTAATTTAAATATTAAAAAAAAAACAGCATACAAATTTACAAACACTGATTACCCAACAAACGAATCGTTTGCAATTACGGGGCAGCAATAGTTCTTTTTAACCCTTAAACAAACCAGCCAAAATCACAATAATAAAAATAAAATAAATAATAATGATAATAAATAATGAATAAGCGTCCAGATCAGGGCTTTTATGACCTTCAGTCATTGTGTCGTCCCTCTTCACTATCAGTTTAAAAATAAAAAGCAAAACAATTATTTTTGCTGTGTTGGGGATGTCGGGTTAATTGTTGTTTGCTTTATGGTATCGAAGGTATACACGCTGGATGCTGTAACGTTGTCTATCATATTCCATGTAGAGGTGATGATCATAACAGCTGTGATCTCGTTTACATTGGTACAACAAAAGGAAGTTTAGCAGTTAGAATAAATGAACATAAGACAGATATTAATAAGAAAAAAGAAAGCACTGCTTTATCGCAACATACTGTACAAACCTGACTTTAACAATATAAAAATACTGGACAAGGAAAATAATGTTAAAAAACGTTACACAGCAGAAAGCTTAAGAATTAAGCAGAATATAAATAAAACAAACAAAATAGAAGATACTGACAACTTAAGCGCCATTTATAATGTTAATATAAAAAACAGTGCAAAATTAGTGTCTGTGTTTTATTTTTTTTTTTTTTTTTTTTTGTTTTTTGTCATTCATTTATTTATTGAATCTTCAAAATATGAACTAACAATAAGTATTCAAATCTTAATACTAAATATAAAAGTTATTTATGTCCAGCCACTGCTAGACAAAAGAGTTTCATTTCGCGCGAATAATATCGGTAGAATCACCTATTTAACGTTCTGATGGTGGCCAGAGTATCCCTTCTTCTCAACCGAGAGTGGCCGCCAAAATTAAGTATGTTGCGTGCAAGAGGATTTGGGTGAAGTTCCAGTTTACTGATATACCTTGTGGCATACTTAGAGAACACGTCAGTTACCAGCGGAACACACAGATCCTTGTGAATTCGTCAGTTTCTTACGTACCATGGAGCTGCAGTAATCGTACGAAGAATTTGGTTTTGTCGTCTTTGAATTTTTTCAATGTTATATGTTGAGGCGGTTCCCCATAATTGAACTCCGTAGCACCATATAGGCTTTAAAATTGCGTTATATAACAAAAGTTTGCAGTCCAACTTCAGTGTCGAATTTCTGCCCATAAGCCAATTTAGTTGCGCTGCTTTTAATTTCAACTGAGTGACTTTCGCATCAATGTGAGGCTTCCACGTTAGCCTACGGTCGAGGTAAATACCAAGGTATTTAACTTCATTATGCTGCGGAATAGGTGTATTGTTAATTTGGAGAGCCGAACATGTTTGCTTACGCAGTGTGAATGTAACGTGAGTACATTTTTGTTCATTAACTTTTATTTTTGTTTTAATATATGTATGTTTTATTTATAAGTTATTAATATAATTTAATATATTGGTTTTTTTTTTAATGTTGTAATCACGAAAATGTAAGTTTCACAAATAATATTTTCTGCTCAATATCTTCATGTAATTTGATAAAAAAAAATTTCTTTATTAAATAGATGAATCCCTTGAAGAAGTGAACATAAAATTCAGGAAACGTTGGGAAAATATGTAATAAAAATTCTGCATTTTTATTGACATAAAGAACATTAGTCCTCACCAGCTAAGTGTATACAAAAAGAAAATAATATTAAAGAAGTTTAATTGAAACAAATATATAAGAAAATATTTTACTTAACTAATTTAAAATTATTATATTACCCATAAAAAAGTTTTTAAATGTAAAGAATTAAAGTGCCTTTGTAGTCTGTCAGCATTAAAATGTGAGACAAATATGAAATATTTTTATACTAATACAACAACTGCGATTGCGGCTTTAACTTTAACACATTCACTATAACCCAACTAAATAACTCAACACCAATAATAAGTTTTAAATATTTATTTTGGTTTGTTTGAATATTTCTAAAGTTCACATAAATAGAAAAGTTATCGATGACTTAAAGTGTCACACTTCCTTTAATGGTTTCAGCACACATAAAGTTTTTCCTATAATTGTGACGCTTATCCAAAAAATCCAAAACAACACACAACACTTTGTTGTAAGCATGTAAGTGTTTCAAAACTCCGTTACAAGCCATAATACATAAATATATGTACATACATATTTATTTTGTTACATGTTTTTCTCATCATTCTACAAACATAAACTTTCTTTTGTATTCTATGTAACCAAACTTAAACATTTAAATGCTGTGTAGTTTATTAGTTTGTTTGGCCTTAATCCAATTTTCAACAAACCCAAAAATACACAGACATTTGAACAACATGTGAAATAATTTTCCGGCCTTAAATAAAAAAGGACTTAGACAAATAAATATATTGCAAAGCATCTAAATGAAGAAGCAAAAAAAATAAATTCTTTTTTTAAATCTCCTTCATAACTTATTTAGATTTTATTAGCTATTGTTAACATTGTAAGACAAATCACCACATAAGTAACAGTAATGAAAATTTATTTAAAGAATAAAGCATTGTCACAATAAAAACTTAGGAATAAGGTATATACGTGATGAGCACTGGGTATTATTCTTAAGCCTAGCCCTGATAAACACATTTTTTTTATAACTGAAAATTTCTTTAAAATGGAACAAAACTACGTAAACAAAAATGATAAGTGAATTCTATAAATAAAGTATTCTGAAGCGAATGAAATTAATTTGGAGTCAGTAAGCCAGTGGGAGGAAATTCTAGTTTAACCTCTATGTCAGCACATACATACCCGGGTATGTTTTGTGTTCTTAAATCGCTGTGTCTCAGGATATAATAGCTGTACGAATATTAGCCTGAAATTTCATGTAATCCTCATTAATAATGTGTTTTAACTTATTCCTAAGCTTGAGTAAAATTAGGGGATGGTGGTCAAGGATGTGGAAATTTTTTCATACATTTACCTTACGTAAACAGTTGCATATTCTGGGTATGTGTAATGAAATACGAGGTCTGATCAAAAAATAACCATTACTTTCAAATTTCTGTTATGTTGGTACACATGTCTGTTATACATTTTAGATTGTCACTTTGTTTTTGACAACTGTGAAAATGATTTACATCAGTACCTGCCTTGATGGCCTAACCTGATGGTGGACCAATTCCACGAAGTGAATTTTTCACGATTCACCACCGCCCCCGTGTGGCTTGCTAGGCTCACACAGGTAGCAACTCTTGTCATATGATTGCGGTCATATGAACAACTTCTTGTTGAGAAGTTCGGGCTTTCTAATCCCTTATGTATGCAATTTCCTAGCAATCAATGGAGGACAAGGCTTAATGAGTTGGTAGGCCGAAGCCCACTAAGAGCATCAGCTCTTAAACCAACTCACCCGTCAACCATCACCACTGGTTCCTTACAGTACACATATCTGTTGTATAGGCAACAGATACTCGGGAGATTGTTAGCCCTCGAAAAAAGCCATCACCAAACAATTATCAAGGATACTAACACTCCCTTCCTGCGATTTAGGTTTCAACCACAGCCAGAACGTTTCAGCCAAGGTAGGCACCTCAACCATGATCAGCCCGGGTCGAACCGCAAGCAGAACTTCTCGGGGGCCATGCTGATCCCCGTTCTGCCAATTTATACCCTTGGTAAGGGTTTCGGAAGCCAACACAACATAAGTCATGTGGCTTTCTAGAGTTTTGTTTGCCGCACCAAACGAGGGACCCCTTCCCCTCTTTTCCCCGAAAAACAGAGCCCATAAGTTAGGAATACGCCAAGGCAAAACCTGTTCCTCGGGGGATTTTGTTTTTGACAGATAAAAGTCAAAGGTAGAGTCGCGGTGTGCCCTTCGATTTTAATATTCGAAAAAATGGATCAAAGACATGGTCAAATAACCCCAAAATAGACTTTTAGGCACCGGCCTTAATATGAGAGTTGTATTCCATTTGCGGTCGGAGGTAGGTGGTATAAATAGTAAGGAGGTTGGATGGAGTGAAGTACATATTAACCGTTTAAAAACCCCAAGGCACTTGAATGCTTCTTTAGAGACATTAAAAATGTGTTCAGTCCAGCGAAAGTTAGACTTTATCTTCATTCCAAAAATACTCGTACCAAGAAAATCCGCTTCCTCAATATTTATATGGTATAAATGCGGCATATTACTTGAATGTGCTGCCTACACGGTCTTTGTGCATAACGTGTACGATCTGCTTGGCTGACGTTTTGGATATGCAGCAATTACCTCTAGCTTACATTCTACGAGTGCTGTTATCTGCAGCACCTGTCACCCTCAAAGATTATCGATACGTGGCTTCAATAGCATTGCATGTGGAAAATATTTTGTAATGTGTTTATTTTTAGTTCCGCTTTTTATTTCTGGCTTCGCCAGTAGTTCGCTGGGGTTATGCAGGAATACTCTACGGCGCTTGTGGAAGCTTTTAACTCTGGGTTATTTTCAACGTAAATTATGTACGCCGCAAGAACAGCAACATTTAACATATTGTAAAAACCGGCCAAGGGCCTTTACGTTTGTTCATTGCTTTGTTGAGTGTTCTGCCAAAAGCTAGTCCATATTACTCACGTCTCCTTTGTTTTTGGACCTTGCACTTCACATGAATAATTCATTGCGGAGAGAAGTGTAACCGACTTATTATAATTATTATTTTTTTGGAATGTAAGAGCACAGATACACTAAAGCTGGGGGACAACTAGCTGTTTCACAGTCGCTACACTGCTCTGACTGTAAAACAGCTAGTTGTCCCCCAGCTTCACTGTATTTAATTATTTTTTCCTGTATTCTTTGATCAAGAGTTGTTCATCGCGGCAATTAAACACAAAAAAAATATTTCTTGGCTATGAGTACATTTCTGTTCATTAACCCTGATTTTCCAAACCTTCAGCCATTTTTCCAATATTGAAATGAATTCCTGTAAATTTCGTGAAGCTAATTGGTGGTTTTCATGAACGCTCAAAAACGCTGTGTCGTCTGCAAAAGTTGAAGTGTGGATTCCAGATGTCGTTGGTATGTCAGAGGCGCAAATCAAATAGGCCCTAGTATGCTACCTTGGGGAACTCCTGCCTCGATAGGTTGAGTTGGGCTTATAAAATCACCTTCTCTGATAACAAATTTCCGCCCATATAAGTAGATTTCCAGAAGCCTGTGAGTATTTGCAGGCAAGTTCAACTTTATTTTGTGCATCAAGCCGTCGTGCCACACTTTATCAAAAGCTTGAGAAATGTCAATGAATAGAGGTGAGCAATACTTCTTCTCCTCAAAGGTCTGTCTTATGACATTGACTAGTCTGTGCATTTGTTCTATGGTGCTGTGTTTAGTCCGAAAGCCAAATTGAAGATCAGGGATGCATTCCACATTGTTCAATATTGGACTCAACTTTGCCATTAACAATTTTTCGAATAGTTTTGAAACTGTTGGTAGTAGACTTATTGGTCTGTATGATTCTACTTTAGTGGGATCCTTCCCTGGTTTGGGTATCATAGTAATCATAGAGTCCTTCCACTCTGCAGGATAATACTCAAGGCGTAAAATAGCGCTAAAAATAAAAAGTAGAACTCTTTAAGCTACACGACGTATCTCTTCAAGCATTTTGCCAGTAATTTGATCAATACCTGGAGCTTTCCTGGGGTTTATATTACCGATACCTTGTTCTTCATCTTGAAATAAGAATCGCAAACACACAGGCGGTCTAACTGCATATGGTGGTAATTCAGATGCATCATTTGTTATATCATCCTTTAGGTAATGCGAAATATGGTGGTACTCGTATTCTATTCACGCTGCCCAACATTGACAAACTATTGTCCAACATTAAACTTTTCGCTTATATATAAGAGTATGTATTTTCAAATCATCTAGGGCTGTGTTTGTATTGTTTCGTCACGCCACTTGACCAAGGTGCGCAGAAGATTTCAATTTTATGTGAGAGTTGTCGTAATCACGTATTTTATCATTCTTAGTAAAAAGTAAAGAGATCAGAGGGAGTATAGAATATTTATTACTAGAAACCCGAAATACTTTAATGCTTCTTTAGAGACCAGAAAAATTTATTCATTACACCGAATTATGATTCCCAAGACATCAAGAATATCCAATTTCCCAATGTCTATACCATCCTTGAGTAGATATTAAGCAGCATTTACTGTCATGACTTTGTATGTTAACAAACAACACTTCGGCTTATGGGCAGTAAAATTGACTCTCTGCTTATAAGACCATTGGTTATAAAAGAAGGTTTGAACTCAATGAATCAGTCATATTTTGCCACTTGGCAGCGACCTCAGCTAGACCTATATTAATTGAGTACAAATAACAAAATCTAAAAAAGAGTAACAGTTTATGCTGCGTCATTGCATCAAAAATGTTATACACAAAACAATGTGCTCCAATATGGCAATGTTAAGACTGAATTATTAATAATAATGTTAACCATAACAATAATATGGCCCACCAGTTTTTGTAATCTAATTACGTATTTGATTTTTGTATAGCACAATGTTTAGGTAAATAAGATAATTTGCTTAATAAAATTCATAGTATGTAAAAAATGGTTGAGCTAGAATATTGTAAAGTCATTTATTTCATTATTGTGACTCATAGATTTAGGCGGCTGAACAATTACTTGCATGTTTCTTATTGTCAAAATAAAACAAATAAAAACGATAATTTACTTCGTCAGCAGCTTGCTGGTTTTAATTTTCTTCATAAAGATATACACAGAAAAAATTATAGTAAAAATAAAATCAACAAAATTTTTGTCTGAAAAAATAGTTTTTATATATGTACATAAATATCAAAAAAATAACCTTGGATATCGTATTTTGTTGTTGTTTAAAAAAATAGTTGTTTTCGATCAATAATTATTTTTACTTAACTTTTGTTTGAATTCACGAATTCCTTTACAGGTCCTCATTCAATCAATTTATTGATTGATTCAACAAATTTCGTTATTGAACACGAAAAAAAATTTTTTCTGTGTATAAATATGATTTAAAACAAGTGCTAAGTTACAAATCTGTAATGAGTAATGAAAATCCTATCACTGCAGCGTATACATTTACTCGAAAAATTGGGGAAAATCATATAAATATATGAAATATAATCAGATATTGTGCTTAAATATGCTTTAATTTTCATAAATTCCTTAATGCTTCAATTTCCATAAATTCCTGAATAATGTAAGCAATTGAATAAGCATTTGTGCCAGCTCTCTAACAAGGGCAGTTGCTAAAACAGTGGATACAGCGTATTTCAAATTTCTTTTACAAATTTTGCCGTTTGATTGCATTTTTAAAATTTTATTCACTACTTAATACAATTAGTGCAAACAAATATAATTTGCTGAACATTAAAATTCAGTTCAATTAATTTATGCCAAACAATTGTATTTGCTATTGTGTATTTTAAAATTTCTTTTTTGTTACGTTTAGTTATTATTAGACAATATGGTCATAATGAATAAAAGTAAAACATAATAATAATTAATAGGAGTTTAATACAAATGTGATAAAATTATTGTGTCCGTGCAGCCTTTTAGCACGTGGCGTATGAGTGATAAACTGTTTTCGTGCCCATTTGAGCATATGAATGGTGTTATTTATTATAAAATGTGCTTTAGTAAACATCAATAAAATAAAGCCCTATTATTATCATTGCAAACAATTTTTTAGGTTGAACAATATGTCGTTTTATGGTTCACTTTAAGAGGTCACGTTTTATGGCTGGTTGGCCTCAAGAATATATCTAAAAGAGAAGGAATGAAATTCCAATCCTATACTTACTTACAGCCATTAAAAATATTCTTTAATTGCAAATATTTGTGTGCTTCATGCGTTTGCAATTACTTGCCTTTTCTTTCGTTCATATAAATACGTTTATAAAAATTGGTTTTATTGACTTCTTTTTCTAACCCAATAAGGGATAGAAATAAGGCTGACATTGACAAGTATTTTCTGTTTAAAAATGAGAAACGAAGTTCAAAGATAAGAATGTGTAAGGAATTTTTTCGTTATGAATTAAGAAAGTTAAGGAGAAGAAAAAATGCTCCACATGGTATCTTTTTTTTTTAAATATGTGATATGACAGATAGACATTGAATTAAAATTTAAGTAATTTAATGAAGCAAATGCTTAAAATGGAAAAAATTAATTTGATTTTATAACAATTTCTTCATTTATAATCAGTTATTTTTAGTGTGGCAATAAATCTTTCACAGCTTTGATTACATAAGGTGTTCATAAGCAAACATAGAAAATGATTGAAAATAGAAAATCTATAAAAATGATACTCGTAATTTTATTTATTTTGCCCACTTTGCTGCACAGCACAATAATATGCATTTACTTTTCTTTATTAAATATTGATGCATCTAGAAATTGTCTGTGCGGGAACAGACAAGAAAGGTTGCTTATGGCCATATTACAAAACTATACGACACGTGAGTTATAATATGAAGAACATTGGATAACTTATCTACACATATTAATATTATACCCATCAAATTTTTTTTTTTTTAATGTTTTGTTTTTTTTTTTATCTTGGACTATAACTAGGACAATAGGTTATGATGAGAAGGGGAGTAGTGTTCGTGGCGGTTTAACTTCAACAATAACAACACGAAATACTAAAATAAACCCTACAGCGGCATTTAGTGTTGGAATCAAATTAGTTAAAACTGATCAGTGCCCAGTGTGTATACCTTCGACACGGCTCAGGTTAGAAAAATTTTGTCCAATACCTTCCACACTACAAGGTAATGAAATGCATTGAAAAGAACTTAATTCAATTGGTGGGGTGCGTTACTCTCTTCTATCGTTACTACAATGGATTTTGCTCTGACGAGATTAGGGATCTTGTTCCCGAAACTCGCACATTTTTGCGTAGCACGCGTTCATCGTCCAGAGCTCATCCATTTGTGGTTGATTGCGCGGGGAATCGTACAACGCATTACAGAGAGAATTCGTTTTGCAGCCGTACGCTTCGTCTGTGGAACAAGTTGCCTGCAGACGTGTTTCCTGTCTGTTGTAACGCTGGAGGGTTCAAGTCAAATGTTCACAAACACTACACCCTCTTCCCCCCTCCTCACATCCTATTTTTCTAGTTCTGGTACAATGCACTGCATATGTGGGGGTCATCCCCTGAGTACTGGTCCAATATAAAAAAAAAAATAAATAAAAAAAAAATACATGAGAGGATTGTATTGAAACCGAGTTATATAGAGGATTTTTATAGAGGTATATAATTTTGATACAGAGTAACCCAAATATTAATTTTTAAATCGTTATGAAATAAACTTTATCCAAAAGATAATAGTCTGGCATTATAATTTAATATACATCACTTCTGGTATATAACCAAAAGGCTGACTTGGATGTAAACTAAACTGGTGATCAAATTTTCGATAAATGTTTGTCTTATTTCTATGTCAGCTATATTGCAAAGAACGCTGTCCCCTCCGCATAATTCGAACTTCTTGACATATACTAGTGACTTCACTTGTCCTTACGAAAAATGGTATAGTGCCATATAATCTACCGATCTTTGAGGCCGGCTAACGGCCCCAAAACTTCAAACTATTGGCTTATCAAACATTTACTTTAATAAATCAATTATGGTACGAGCTATATATGCGCCATGAGCCTTCATTTTGTTGAAACCACAGCACCTGCAGATAATGGTACAATTGATGAATACCAAGGTCAGTAATCATGATTCTGCAGCAATAACCATTGACTTTAACCTTCTGACTAACATCATTTTTAAAGAAGTACGGACCAATGATTCCACCAGCCTATGCAACAGTCAGTATTTCTATGAAATATGAGGATTATCATCTTATATAAGTAATAGATTAGATGTTAGTATGGAAGCAAAAGTATATAAATCGTATGGTTTGTATAAAAGGTTACAAAGAACTAGTATATTTAATAAAAGAAAGTATAAAATAGCACATAGGATTTATAAAATAGTTCATGGATTATTTAGTAAAATAGAAGATATATTGAATAAATTAGATAAGTCAAATTTAGTATACAAAATACCTTGTGGCGGTAATGATGGGGAACGGTGTGATAAGGTTTATGTAGGAACAACAAAGAATAAATTGAAGACTAGATTAGCAGGACATTGTGCAAAATTTCCAGATAAAACCACTGGCAAGAGTTGCCCTAACGGCAAAGTAAAATTGCAGCCATTTGGTATGGTTAAGCAAACGTGATGCTGGCTATCTTAATTTTCGGATACAAATTGAAATTTCCACTATTTGGTTGATTGAAATTGATATGAATGATTTGAATTTTTCAAATTTAAATTGCGAAATTCCTTGCGAATTGGTGAAAATCAATGGCTCGCTGTACATCCCAAGATGCTACCACCATACGAGTTTTTAAACTAAAATCCGAATCATAATGTCAAAAAATATAAACCAGACTTTGAAATTGCTCATGAACAATGCTATGAAAGAAGGCTTGAAGAAAATTCAAAAAGCGAAAACACGTTTTCTTGCGGCCCAAATGGTCCAAATAGTTCCCAGAGTTACTCCATTTTCAGCATTTACAGTTAGCAGATCGACTTCCGTTTTTAATGACATATCAAGGATAACAACTCTTAAAAAAAAACTGATATCACAACTGCTTAGTTAATATCGTACATATGCAAAAAACTGATATCTTCCGCGCATGTTGCTCAAATGACATCACGAAGCAAAACAAATACAGCCCTAGATGATTTTTATATACATACATAGGTTAAACTACATCAACTAACGGGAAATCATGTGCATGGCGTATCTCTGGTTTTATCATACTTGATGATAATTTGCAAATCTTAAAATCATGCATTGCATGTTTGCAGTATTAATCTTGAATACCCAACTTTCTACGTTCGTTTTATCGTATTTGAGTTATATTAATGTAATAAAAATGTTGAATATAGACAAATAATCAATTGAGTTTATTTACTTTTGTAAATTCTAATATCGATGAAAAAAAGAAAAGTAAACAAACAGCTTATTTACTGTTTCCCAGCTGTCTATATACCGACATTCCAGCTAAAGATCAATCAGTCGGGAAACTTTTGAAACATATTCTCAAACATTCAACTTTACATTCTAACATTCTAAATAAAAAGAAAAATGGTTCAATAACACCTGTCATAACACAAAAAAAAAATATATTTATTTTTCACACTTTTCTGCTTAAATTGTCTCTCTACGTTACATGCTTAACTTTCCTTCTTCTTATGCTCATGTTATTTATTGGTGAAATAAATATATTTGAACTTTTTTTTTATCATTATTTTTTACTTTTTGCCCTTTTGCAAGCCATCACGTCATGAAAAATAAAACCTCAACTATTCGATGAATGAAAAAATTCCATAAAATTAAACACGATTCACAGTTTAATACAAACCACTCATGGATCTGACAAAAATAAAAAATTTGTTTTAAACAAAAGAAAAAAAGTTGCTTACACTGGCATGTGGTCCGCCAAAACTATTGTGTCCAAAAACGTACATATAATTATGTCGATTCACATCAGCGTGAAATAAACCTGTCTGCATTAGTGGTCCAACAATACGTGCATCTGATAGAATATCTAAAACAACATCGCGATGTTCCATCGTTGTTGCTTTTATTGGATTGTTATACATATCGCTGTACCTGAAAAATAAAGCGGAAAATAAATTAACAAAAGTTGAAAAAAAAAACTAGTTTAAATTCTGAGTCAAATGATATTTAGAATTTTATTTAAAAAACTAATTCGCAAAAAATATATATATAAAACAAAAAATTAAAAAACAAATTAAAAAGAAAATACATAAGAGAAAATGGGAAAAAATTTAACGCATACACAGAATAGCAGAAAAAAAAAACATGTATCTTTATGTAAAATTTAATCACTAACAGAAGATCTTATAACCATGATGCTATTAACAGCAATCTGCAGCGACGCTGTGGCTAACTATAACGATTTATACCATCACATAAGAAGTTGCCGCCTGGTTAATAAATAAATACCTAAAAAAAATGTGAACCAATACAGTTAGTTGAGGTAAACAGTTAACCAAAGAGAACGAGACGCTGAACTCTCGAAGGCCAAACAACAAGCCTAACCGCACTTAACCCTCTAGTCACCAAGACTGCCTCTAAATTTATTGCTGGCTTATTCGGTGCCCAAAGTATCTTTGTATTTTTTTTTTCACTTTGTCTAAGTTGATGCTTCATGTAGTTTTGTGTGGAAAACCAAAAATTTCATTTTTACGGTGATTCCAGAAAATTTGTTGTAAAGGGCAAAATTTTTTATGTAGAAACAAAAACACTATTATGCTTTCGATTTCATAAAATTTTCTGCATTTTTTTTTTAAGAATTTGACAGCATATTTGGTCTAATATATGACCGATGTATCGCTACTTTAAAAAAGTCAAATATTCCTATGTAAAAAACACACACGTCACTTGTTACATTATATTATATTTTACAATAGTGTAGTTTTCTTCTGCTATCTTACTATCGCTTTATAACGTTTTACGTTCCAACAGAAAAGCTTACGAAAAATCTTTCAGAAAATTCAAGTTACGGACGAAATAATTAGTTTGTAAAAAGTATGAATATAAAAATTGTTTAAAAAATACTAAAAAGTTTAGAAAGTCAAAACAAAACAATATTGCTGTATCGCTGGTTGTGTAAAGAAAGCAAAAAGGGAATAACAAAAGGGGGAAAGAGGCTTTACTAGCTTTTTACTGATCTTGGAAGGTAGCCCGTCTGAAGGCGGTCTTAGGAAAATTCGGAAAAAATATATAAAATAAAAAATAAAATAAAATAAAATAAAATAAAATAAAATAAAATAAAATAAAATCAAATAAAATAAAATAAAATAAAATAAAATAAAATAAAATAAAATAAAATAAAATAAAATAAAATAAAATAAAATAAAATAAAATAAAATAAAATAAAATAAAATAAAATAAAATAAAATAAAATAAAATAAAATAAAATAAAATAAAATAAAATAAAATAAAATAAAATAAAATAAAATAAAATAAAATAAAATAAAATAAAATAAAATAAAATAAAATAAAATAAAATAAAATAAAATAAAATAAAATAAAATAAAATAAAATAAAATAAAATAAAATAAAATAAAATAAAATAAAATAAAATAAAATAAAATAAAATAAAATAAAATAAAATAAAATAAAATAAAATAAAATAAAATAAAATAAAATAAAATAAAATAAAATAAAAATAAGAAATTATTTTTAAAACGTCGACGAACTCAAAAATTGTCAACACTTTCTGATGGAGAGATCGGCAAAATATTATATTTGATGAATTTCAAGACGCAGAAGTTATGGACGATAATTTGGTGGAAAATACTTGCGATAATGGAGTGTCATACCAACCTTGAGTTTGACAAGGTGGTAAATAAAGCAGTGAATATGTCAGAATAAATGCTGGAATCGGAGATTTGTGTTATCTCAAGAGGAAGTACAGTATCGAGTGATATAAATTGTTATCTCCTGCTACCTCGATTGCTTCAAATATTACACCATCACGAAAACGCGTTGAGCCTGCTGAGTACAATATCATTTTGCTTGATTAAAGTATTATAAATGAAATGAATGGATAGTCTTATCGGGCGCTACAAAATTCCATTGAAGAGCAATAAGTATATAAATCGACTATTCGTACATTTGTTTGACTTAGCCATGGTAAACGCCTATATTTTGTTTAACAGAATTAACAAGCCTAATGTTAATAATAGGCGATCCAGCTGACAAGCTTGCGAGCAGAGATCGCATCTATATTCTGCATGCAGAGCCCTTCGCTGTTAAAAACACCAGGCCGTCCACGCCATGAAGTTAAAAAAAGGATACAGGACAAATATCTTTTTACCGCCTGCAAATGTCCGTTACGATGGAGTCGGCCATTTTTTTTATTTTTTCATTATTTTTATTACTTGTAAGTTTGCTCGTTGTAATTCCAAAACTCAAATTGTATGTCGCAAGTGTAACCTAATCTTTTGTCTTTCTAACCTCAAGGACATCTTTTACGATTTTCACTACAAATAACCTGAACAAACGCTGTTGTTCTAATGTATATTTTTTTCTAATACATTTCTTAAAAACTTAAAAAGTTAACGCCCATTTTCACGATAAAGAAGCTGTGCGTTCGTTCGCACAATTACATTTAAAACAATAACAAAATTTTGAATGTTGTTTTTGTTTTAAATGTAATAGTGTGAACAAATGAACAGCTTCGTTATCGTGAAATTGGCACTAAATCGTAAGTTATTGCTTATTTTCCTCATATCCCTGTTGTAAGCTTTTTATTTTTTTAATAAAATATTTTATTCACAATGCACAAAAAAAAAACTTCCTAATTTGTTGGCTTCATACCCCAAGACCACCTAGAGGCTATAGCTCCGCCGCTATAGCTCCCGTTCTAACCAACAAAAAAAACTTTTTTTTCTTTCTTTACTTTTAGAAAAAGCTTTCAGCGCAATATTTTTTTTATAAAAAAATTGGGCTCTAGTGGGTTAAGAAATAGTTGAGATGACGCCAGAGCTGTTCTTCAGCCATGGCTATGTTAAGATTCGTTTCTTTCTCAATCACGAACAATTTTGTTTATATAATTGCCGTGATGAATAATTAATAGTATAAATTACAATAAAAAAAAATTATAATACCAAAATAATAGCAAATATGTCTTAATTAGTTTTTTTTTTATTTTGTTTAAATATTTAAATGTATAACATCTAAGAAAGTAGAAAACATTCTTCGTATATTTATCATTACTTTCTTTTTTCAGTGGACTTTTAAATCATCATACTTAAAAATTATGCTTAATACTGTTGGCAATTGCGTAAATGTATTAATTGTTGAAAAAAAGTCAATTTCCTTTTACATATTTTACGATTAAATCTAAGTTTCAAAATCAGGTCAAGTTTCAATTAAAACTAAAATAAACTTTATTCCAAAACCACAATTTTCTTTAAGCGATAATTATCAGTAAACAAAATTACACATTACACCTTTCAACCAATAAAACTAATAGTGTATTTCTTTACTAAAATAAATTAAAGAAATAATAAAAAAAAATTTTGCTTCTTTTTAAAGGAAGTCTTTACACATGCACACACATTTACTTCCGGATAAAAATCTCTGTATTTTGACGCATACATCAAGCCACAAATAATACTTGAAAAATACTGAACAAAATACTCTCACATACACACACACACATACACTTCTATCAGCAAACAAATACAGTTTAATATCCCAGCAATCATTTGATTAATTTATACAAAAGTAAAGGAAAAGTGGTTTCTGTTATTGTTTTAGCAAACAGACTTTGTTTTCTAAGACAAAGCGGATTATTACTTCAAGTAGGATATTATCCTTTGCAATGTAATTTAGTTACCAACTTTTAGTCTTTTTCTAATTAAAACTAGTATAGTAATAGGGGAGCCAACCTCTTTATATGCAGATCATTGTACTTTTTGTATTTTTTAACTATTATTATATTTTACAAACATGGTTCTGATAAGTGGGGAATAAGTCTAATTATTCCATATTACGCAATGAGCGTAGAAAGGTTAATAATTTATTCTTTTGCCATTGCAATCTGGAAAAAGGGAGTGGCATGAATAAGTTCATTCATTCATTAACATTAGTGTAGTGTTGTAGCATGGTCAGGAACAGGAAAAGGGGTCCTCTTTAGTTTTATCTTCACGAAATCGACATATAACTTTTGTTGATCAACGGCTGCTGGCAAAAATCACAAATTATTAGAATAGTATGTGGTATGACTGTTTGTGTGGGATGTTGTGGCATCATTGTTAAAATACCAGTATTAAGCAGACCTTAACTCTATAACTTTTCTAAATAGTCTTTCAATTGCACACTAGGTATGCTGGCGCATCATTTCACATAAACTATAGTATAAGTATTTGTTTTATGATTTTTTACCGACTGCACTTCATTGCTCTCTTTCTCACCGTCTAGAGCTCTTGGTTGTTCTTACTGCAGTTTTGTGTTGAAGAACTTTGTTTTGGAAAACAAATCCTTATTTGTAGACAGAAAGAAAAATGGCTTTCTCATTACAAACGTCTGTATGTCTTAATGTTTTTTGCAAACAGGTAAACAGGTTTGTTTAGAACTATAAGACTTTAAATATTTCCTCAATTCAAATATCAGAAAACAACTATTTGCCGTACCAAGAAACCAATGTTTTTTTTTTTTTTGAGCCAATAATTTTAATAGGGTTGGCTTTATTTTATGAAAAAAGAAAAAAACATAGTTTCGAACGAGTGTATCTATGGAAATGTGTGAAACCATATTAATAATGGTTTTGATAATGGGCTTTCAGTAAAACTGGTGGCCCTTGACATAAAAAACGGGTTTGACATTGTACTCGTATGGCAAAATGGATTAATATGCACAACGTTTCAATACAGATTGCTGCTTTATATTATTAAAATCCTTGAATAATTTTATCTTAATATTAATTGATCGTCTTTTGTTAAATATTTGCGGTAATTGTTTTCAGCTCAAGGTAATTTTTGTTAAATTCGTATCTTGATCCTAGTTTTTCGACCTTTTTTAAATATAATTGTTTTTTAATGAGCTTTATGTCACTTATTATAAAAATTATTCGTTTATTATTTCGATATTTCGACACCCCTTGTATATCTTCTTCAGGAAAATTTCCAAACTTTTTTGTTTTTTGGTACTTTCTGTTTTATTTTTAATTTTTTTTTTTAATTTTAATGTGTTTTTCAATATTTCGTCTTCCTTCTTTTTTCGTCGACTTCTTTAGGAAATTTTTTTTGCTTGTGTGAAGAAATTTATTGCAAATATTGAGTTTAATAACGAACAAGGCAAATAGGAGCAAGAGCCTTTTGTTATATATATATAATTTTTGCGGCTTGACATCTTGATTTTTATTTTTATAAAAATATTTTTATTACTGATTATCAAAAAAAAAAAAAAAAAATGTTTAATATTTTATAAAAATAAAAACAAGATTTCAAGCTGCAAAAATTCAAAATCTTTAGAAATCAATAATTAAAAAAAAAAGAAGATTTTGAGCATGCCCAAACAAAAAGTATTCCAATTTTTACCAGGACCCGTATTAGGTCCCTTACTTTATAATTTATATTGTTAAACTCAATGGAGTTGATATGTCAGTATGCTCTGATAACACATTTATTTCATATAAATACAGGCATAATATCGTAATATCTGCGGTACAACCAGTCTTAAATCAGTTAAGGAGTTACTTCTATGCCAGGAAAATCCAACTAAATGAAAGTAAAACACAAGCAATATTGTTCATTCGAAGAAGGAATCCTCACTTTTAACCAACAACTATATAATGAATGCTGTTCCAATATAATGGAATTTGAATATTAAATGTTTAAACTTTTATATGGAAATCATTAAAAAAAATTAGTAAATTTCATACAAATTTTCTAGGCCTGTGTTCTACGAACAGCACATAAGAGTATATACTGACAGAATATTATTCGATTCACATTAAAAAGATAACTGGAAAATTCAGTGGGCAAAAATAATATTTAACCCATTCAAGGCAGCTTTAATAAGGTAAGCGCAGCTCTCTTTCGTTTCCTTTGCGTATATTTGTCAAAAACATATGGACTTCCTTGCTTTTTCAAACAAATTTTTGACAACTGTTTGTAAATTCTACCAACAAAATTCATGTTGTTGTTTTTTAGTGTTGTATTTATTGTAATTCTGCCACTACCTATTAAAGCTGCCTTGAACCCATTTATTGGACGCAACTCATTTTAGCACGCTTACATTCAGCCCAATTATGATTATTTTCACGGAATTTATTTCTCAAGTAAAGTACTTTTTTGAATTCACTACTGACACTAGGAATTGAATAGTTTTTTAGTTTTTAGAATTTTCAGTAAATTGAGAGAAGGAAATAATTGCTGTATCGATGTATTTGGACAGAAAATTTCAAACACAAAACTTTAAAGCAAAAACAATTTCCAAATATATTTTTTGTGAGTTTAATGTTTGTGTTTGAAATTGTCTCTCCATATACATCGATACACGATACGACTGAGCTTGTGAATGCAACAAATATAAAAAAAATCACACTCACTTTTTGTTCATAATTGGAGAAAAGAGAAGAGTAAAAAATCCCAAGGAATTTTAATTTGTAATAGGGCTGATTAGCTTTACTTGTATGTTTGTTTGTTTGTTTGCTTTAGCTGTTTGTAACTCTCGTAATATACACATTCCAATTGCAAACAAAAATTCAGCGGGAGTTTTTTGAATTTTCTCCTTCCTCCAATTATGAACATAAGTGAAGTCTGATGTATTTTATTTTTTGCTTTTTTTCATTAACTGAAAACACTTAAGGAAGATCAAATCTTCAATTCCTATGGACAAGTTAACGAAAATTTTGATTTTCTCTTTAAATTGAATTGAAAAAGTACTTTACATGAGAAATTAATTCCGTGAGAATATTAATAAGTGGTCTGATATATTGCGTATACTTTTGAGCAATTTGATATTCCGCTATACAAAATAGTGTTGCCGCTTTGCAGCGAAAATTGAATTTACTATATTGCTTACACTACCGTTCCTGGGAAGGGATTTTGGCTATTCATGAAGCAGATTTTGGGAATTCCAAAAAAAAAAACTATGAACTGGTTCATTAACCACTTCTAAACCGGTTTTCCATATTCGGTGCGATTTTTAATCGTGAAATGTATATCTAAACTTCTAGCGGTTATATAGGAACTGGTTATATGGCTAATTAGCCGGTTTTTATTGATTTTATCGGTTTTTCTTGACTTTTATAGGGGTTTTGTCAATTTTTATGGGATTTTGATAGGTTTTTGACATTTTCTGCCGATTTTCTTTTATAGGATTTTTGTCGATTTTTATCCGTGCTTGACAGGCATTTTCTGCCGTTTTTTTTTAAATATTGTTTAGTTTATGTCCATTTTTTTGCTACGCAGTAGCAATTTAAATGGTTCCAGCCTGGCTTTAACTGGTATCTACACGACGGTAGAGGGTATTAACAGCATTTATAAGCTTCACTTGCATGTTTGTCAAACTGTGTATCTATTCGTTTGTACCTCTCCAAACCTCTGACATATGAGTGGTTACTTATAGCGAAAGATAAGAAATTTGCTGCTTTACAAATACTCAAACAATTTTTCATACCACATCAAACTTAAAAGTAAAAAATAAACGTAGTTAAAAGCAATTAAAAAACATGCCTCGGAAAAGAAGAAATAATTTCAAAAATAAACTTAAAAAATATGGAACGAAAAATATTAGATTTATTATGAAAAACGTTGGAAGGAGGGGTGGGGGGGGGGGGGGGCGGCGCTGTGTGCCCTATTTTTCACATATCGAGTACACAACGCTCTGTTTTTTACAACGAAGCTAGCTACTATTTTTCATTCACTGTTATTTTAAGCTTATTTTTAAAATAATTTTTAGTTCGATTTCGCAGCGTGTTTTTTATTGCATTTTAATTATATTTTTAAGTCGGGAAAACAAAATCGTTTTGGTTAAAAGAGTCTTCCAAGCTATGCTGCTATACAATTGCCCTAGTTGCGGAATTTGCGCTAAAACACATGTTAAGAAACTTAAATTTTGCCAAAACAAAGCATTAAAAGTGATAATTAAATAACAGTGGCACTATTCCGGTAAATATCTTCACAACGAAAGTAAAATAAATATAGTTTCTGATAAAATTGCTGATTTAACCGAAGGATTAAACACAATGGGACCAAATTGAACCCAAAAGGGTTGACATTTCAATGGCTGGCAACTTGTTAAAAATAACTGAGAGTTTAAAATTATTTTTTGTACATAACTAACTTTGTGCATAACTAACTTCATTAAATAACTTCAACGCCGGTATTCGTGAGCAATGGAAGTCATTAGGGCTGAACTTTCAGAGCAAATTTTATACAAAAAATTTGTTGTGCAACATGTCTTCTTTTATAAATGCCTATAAATATTTATACATTTTAAAAATACTTATTCTTAACGTAACAGGGTTTTCTCTTAAACGGTTATAGATAGGTAACTAACACTCTGTAAATAGTGCGTTAACAATTGGTTAAGCATTTACTCTTGATATAATTAAAAAATTAAATAAATATCTCATTACGTTATGCTTTTCGCTAGTGTCTATTTTAATTATTCAAAGATTGTCTATTTTGTTATCTTTGTACTGCACCGCCCTACTAAAGACTATGACTTATGCACAAATTCATGTAAGGTAAAATCTTTTCCCAAACACTTTTTTTTTTTTTTTTTGCTTCCAATATACAATCTAAACATTGCGCACGTACTTAAATAACGATCTTAACAAAATAAACATTTCAAGGAAAATCTTATGATGTAAGAGCTTGTATACAAGCATATAAATACGAATGTGAGACCGTAAATGGAAGCTGTTGTTTGTTTGGTATGAAAGGATGTGCAATGGAAGGAAATTGTTGAGATTTCACAAGAGGTAAGATGGTGATAGTATTTTTTTAGATAAAATTAAAGTAAGAGCGAAACGAAAAAGACACATCAAAGAAAATATAACATCAGGCAAGTGAAGGAAAATTGCAAGCATGTTGCCAAAATTTTTTTAAATCTTAAACATTAGAGGATTATTTCTTCTCTTTAAGAAGGCATATTTATATTGAACGTAAATGTTACAAGATAATAGTTATTAGAAAATTTTGAGTGGCAGAAACTTAAGCAGTAACAAAAAAGAAAGTTAATAAAGTAATCTCTCATCACACAGAGTTGTATTAAGTGAGCGGTCAATAATAAAAGGGTTGTAGTAAAATATTGATAAAAAATTATCAGATGTAAAGTTTTAAACAAATTCGGTGAAGGTAATTTTTAAAAAATGGAAATAAAGCAGAGAAAGAACTACGAGCTACAAAGATATTTGTATACAAGTTATATATAAAAAATTTTGTTCAGCTTTTATCAATATCATGCAAATAAAAAATTTAAACGTGTATATAGCTTGTTTTGTGTGTGAACATTTCATACGAGCTATTCTAATCATCAGTAGCCTTAGAATCCTTTAAAAAATATTTTCATACTGAAATATATATTCTATTATTTTAACTAAAATGCATAACGCTGACTAAATCATATAAACAATCACAGAGGCAAAAAACTTTAGGTCCACCGCAGAGAAATATGTCTTAGAGAAAGTTGTTTTGGGAATGCTTTAAACGAAACTTTCCTATTCGTTATAATTTTGACCCCAGGGTGCAAATTGAGTATTTTTTAACAATAACAAAATTTGATAAATTGTCAACAACACAACATAAGAGGAAGATTGGATAATAATGTTTCTGATCCAATAATATATAAATCGTTAACTTATGTACCTGGAATGTCAGAAAGATAAGAGAGTTCTAATATATACGATAATATGAAATATAGAATTGCACATAGAGTTCATAACTTAGTGTCCACACTTGCGATAAAAGCTGAGACGAGAACGTCAAATTCAATCGCAGAGAGAATTCTGTTATGTGTAGACTTAAAATCACTGTTATCGCAGTCTCATAATAATTTTTATGAGAGCGTTCTTATGAGAAATCTCATGGCAACGATCTTATAATAAGAGCTGTCAAAAAAGCGATTGTGTGGGTGTTTGTTTACAAAAAGGAGCCATTACAATTTTACCGATTAATAGTTTTGCAAAATTTCTTTTAAAAAACCATTTTAAATGGAAAATAGGTTATTTTTATGCATTAAATAAACACTATAGATGATTACTTTCGTACAAAATGTGTGCATATACAAAATTCATAAAAGATTTTATTTTTTCGCAAAGATGTGTTTCCTTTTCGATTTTTATTGATTTATGAATTCTTATAAAATTAACAAAAATACGTGTAATCCCTGTTAGACAATAAAATGTGCTTAAAAAAATTCGTTCTCTCATTCTGCCGACGGTTTGTCAGATATTATCTCAGAGTTAATTGCAGTTGTAAACACTAGGTAATACTGTAGGTAGAATTTTTAGTAAAACAAAAGATAGGTTGGAAAAGTCGGATATGTCTAGTTTAGTGTATAAAATACCATGTAGTGGTAACAACAATGAAAATTGTGACAAAGTATATATAAGGACAACAGGAAATAAACTTAAAATTACGTTAGCGGGTCATAAATCTGACCAGAAGTATAGGAACTATAGCTCTTCGCAGAAAACTGCATTACCTATCCATTGCCGTGATTTTAATCACTATCCAGATTTTGAAGGAACATCCATTTTAAACAAAGAAACTTATTATAAACGTAGATATATGCTAGAAATGCTACAGATAACTAACGTGCCTCTAGATAAGAGGATAAATTTTAAAAAGTATGTGGATGGATTAGCCCAAAATTATAGAAATTTAATACATAAACACAAAAACCGTAGTAGATAGGTCTTTTGCCTAGAATTGTTTAAAAACTTTTTCATTTCCTTTTTAAAAAAGTATTATGTAATATGTTTAATATTAAAATAATGTAAAACATGTTTCTTCATTGTAAATGTTAATGTAGTTGAATATTTTGTTTTTGTTATTTCAATATGAGTTTTAAAATTTATATTATTTTGTATACACAATTTTTCAAAAAACAAAAATTTTCCTGAAAAAAGACACACAACGGAGTATCGAAATATTGAAAAATATAAACCATAATTTTTATCAAAACAAGAAGACCACTAGCTCAACAACAAATAATAATTTAAATAAGAAAAGGGTCGAAAAATTAGAAGCAAGCAATTATCATTTGTGGTTACAATTGTGCGATTCTGTAACTAATAAATAACAACATTGACAAAAACTTCAAATAAGTGGTATTATGGTTAAAAAAAAATAGGTCAAAACTACAAAAAGAACAAAGAAAAATACAAAAAATATTATCGTCCAGCTACGTTGGAATTTTTGACATTTTCTGGTTTGTCAAATGACAACAAAATAACAAAATTGTTAAATAAGCTAGAGAACTGTTAAGAAATTGTTAAATTTATTGTTAAATTTTTTGCAATAACAAATATTGTTAAAATTAGATACAGAATCGCTGTACTATTTACAATAAAATAAAAAGTGATTTTGAAAATTTCAGACTTCATACTGGCTTTATATAATTTAGTGTAATCTGTTAAAATACCTTGTTTCAATTATAAATTTGGTCAATTTTATCAAAATATTTTCTCAACTCTAGTTAGTTTAAACAATTGTTTAACAATCTTAATTATTGTTTAAAATTTGCTTCGTACTTTTTTTTTTGTAGAATACCAAAATTTGCGTATATTTTTTATATTAGGCAAGTGCCTTCAGGTCTAGTTTTGTTTTCTCTCCCTCAATATTTTACATTCCCTAACAATGCCAAGTGCTTGCCACTCGAAACGTTTTATGCTTTTATACTTTCACCTGTGCCAACACATATTGGTCACCTAATTCTCGCATACAACAACATTTGACTGCATTAAAGAAAACACTTAGCTGGCAGATATGTACATAGTGAAGTGGCAAGAAAACAGTGTTTTGTGTGTCTTGTACTTGCAGATGACATAATACTTAAGTAAATACTTTAACGTAATTTAAGGTAAGAAAATAGTTTAACCTGGCGTAATTTAAGTTAGTATAATAAGCCTTACGAGTATATATTTTTTGTATCACTACGTGTCAACTAGTGCAAAAATTTTTTTCACTTGGTGAAGTTTATAGCTTTTTTAGGTTAGGTTAGGATAGGTTGGGTTGGGTTGGGTTAGGTTAGGTTAGGTTAGGTTAGGTTAGGTCACCTTAGGTTAGGTTAGGTTAGGTTAGGTTAGGTTAGGTTAGGTTAGGTTAGGTTAGGTTAGGTTAGGTTAGGTTAGGTTAGGTTAGGTTAGGTTAGGTTAGGTTAGGTTAGGTTAGGTTAGGTTAGGTTAGGTTAGGTTAGGTTAGGTTAGGTTAGGTTAGGTTAGGTTAGGTTAGGTTAGGTTAGGTTAGGTTAGGTTAGGTTAGGTTAGGTTAGGTTAGGTTAGGTTAGGTTAGGTTAGGTTAGGTTAGGTTAGGTTAGGTTAGGTTAGGTTAGGTTAGGTTAGGTTAGGTTAGGTTAGGTTAGGTTAGGTTAGGTTAGGTTAGGTTAGGTTAGGTTAGGTTAGGTTAGGTTAGGTTAGGTTAGGTTAGGTTAGGTTAGGTTAGGTTAGGTTAGGTTAGGTTAGGTTAGGTTAGGTTAGGTTAGGTTAGGTTAGGTTAGGTTAGGTTAGGTTAGGTTAGGTTAGGTTAGGTTAGGTTAGGTTAGGTTAGGTTAGGTTAGGTTAGGTTAGGTTAGGTTAGGTTAGGTTAGGTTAGGTTAGGTTAGGTTAGGTTAGGTTAGGTTAGGTTAGGTTAGGTTAGGTTAGGTTAGGTTAGGTTAGGTTAGGTTAGGTTAGGTTAGGTTAGGTTAGGTTAGGTTAGGTTAGGTTAGGTTAGGTTAGGTTAGGTTAGGTTAGGTTAGGTTAGGTTAGGTTAGGTTAGGTTAGGTTAGGTTAGGTTAGGTTAGGTTAGGTTAGGTTAGGTTAGGTTAGGTTAGGTTAGGTTAGGTTAGGTTAGGTTAGGTTAGGTTAGGTTAGGTTAGGTTAGGTTAGGTTAGGTTAGGTTAGGTTAGGTTAGGTTAGGTTAGGTTAGGTTAGGTTAGGTTAGGTTAGGTTAGGTTAGGTTAGGTTAGGTTAGGTTAGGTTAGGTTAGGTTAGGTTAGGTTAGGTTAGGTTAGGTTAGGTTAGGTTAGGTTAGGTTAGGTTAGGTTAGGTTAGGTTAGGTTAGGTTAGGTTAGGTTAGGTTAGGTTAGGTTAGGTTAGGTTAGGTTAGGTTAGGTTAGGTTAGGTTAGGTTAGGTTAGGTTAGGTTAGGTTAGGTTAGGTTAGGTTAGGTTAGGTTAGGTTAGGTTAGGTTAGGTTAGGTTAGGTTAGGTTAGGTTAGGTTAGGTTAGGTTAGGTTAGGTTAGGTTAGGTTAGGTTAGGTTAGGTTAGGTTAGGTTAGGTTAGGTTAGGTTAGGTTAGGTTAGGTTAGGTTAGGTTAGGTTAGGTTAGGTTAGGTTAGGTTAGTTTAGGTTAGGTTAGGTTAGGTTAGGTTAGGTTAGGTTAGGTTAGGTTAGGTTAGGTTAGGTTAGGTTAGGTTAGGTTAGGTTAGGTTAGGTTAGGTTAGGTTAGGTTAGGTTAGGTTAGGTTAGGTTAGGTTAGGTTAGGTTAGGTTAGGTTAGGTTAGGTTAGGTTAGGTTAGGTTAGGTTAGGTTAGGTTAGGTTAGGTTAGGTTAGGTTAGGTTAGGTTAGGTTAGGTTAGGTTAGGTTAGGTTAGGTTAGGTTAGGTTAGGTTAGGTTAGGTTAGGTTAGGTTAGGTTAGGTTAGGTTAGGTTAGGTTAGGTTAGGTTAGGTTAGGTTAGGTTAGGTTAGGTTAGGTTAGGTTAGGTTAGGTTAGGTTAGGTTAGGTTAGGTTAGGTTAGGTTAGGTTAGGTTAGGTTAGGTTAGGTTAGGTTAGGTTAGGTTAGGTTAGGTTAGGTTAGGTTAGGTTAGGTTAGGTTAGGTTAGGTTAGGTTAGGTTAGGTTAGGTTAGGTTAGGTTAGGTTAGGTTAGGTTAGGTTAGGTTAGGTTAGGTTAGGTTAGGTTAGGTTAGGTTAGGTTAGGTTAGGTTAGGTTAGGTTAGGTTAGGTTAGGTTAGGTTAGGTTAGGTTAGGTTAGGTTAGGTTAGGTTAGGTTAGGTTAGGTTAGGTTAGGTTAGGTTAGGTTAGGTTAGGTTAGGTTAGGTTAGGTTAGGTTAGGTTAGGTTAGGTTAGGTTAGGTTAGGTTAGGTTAGGTTAGGTTAGGTTAGGTTAGGTTAGGTTAGGTTAGGTTAGGTTAGGTTAGGTTAGGTTAGGTTAGGTTAGGTTAGGTTAGGTTAGGTTAGGTTAGGTTAGGTTAGGTTAGGTTAGGTTAGGTTAGGTTAGGTTAGGTTAGGTTAGGTTAGGTTAGGTTAGGTTAGGTTAGGTTAGGTTAGGTTAGGTTAGGTTAGGTTAGGTTAGGTTAGGTTAGGTTAGGTTAGGTTAGGTTAGGTTAGGTTAGGTTAGGTTAGGTTAATCATAGTTAATTACAGTGATCAATTTTGTAATAGATTAAAGAAAACAAAATATATTACATTATTCATAAATCTTTTACAAAAGCTTTAATAAAATTTTTAGACATTTTCTAGTCATACTAAAAGCGTTAATTGAATTTAAATAGTCAAAAATGTAAGAAAGTTTGCTGTGGGTTAAGATGTTTATATTTAGTATTTTTTATATTGGCATGAGTGAATAACATTAAAACCAAAAACACATGTCTTTGTCACCATAACAAACTTAAAAACAAGCTCAAGGAAATCTACATTAGCAATCAGTAAATACATATATAATGCTACCTCTACATTTAGTTACAACAAAAAAATATACATATGTACAAATAATAAGATGATAAACAAAAAATATATTAACAGAAAGGGCGAAAAAATGTGTGCTATAATAGTAAATGTTTAGCTTTGGAAACAATTTGGCATTAAATTTTTCAATGGTTAGGTTAGGTAGGCAGGCCGCTGGATACTCCAAAATATTTTAGGTTTTCCAGCTCACTTGGAGCCTGAAGTGGTTCCCATTGTGACTGCCTGAAAAGTGGGATAGTGAAGTATAAAATAGAAGTTAGAGCAATATAGTGTGAGTAGTGAAGATGATTGCGCGGGGATGGAAAGGAAAGGTGGGAACCTTATAGTGTAGAGTTACATGCTGCTGTACTAGCCACCCGCTAACTATTTTGAAAAAGGCTAACGCGGTCGCTTTCACCGAGACCAGATAACAATAAAACAAAATGAAATGAAATGCAATGAAATAAAACAAAATAATATTTAAAAAAATATTGAAAAATAAATAATTACTATACTGTAGTATTTGTCCTTGTTGGAAATTTTTAGCTATAACTGTAGCTCATGTATTACATTATACTGCAAAATATGTTACATATAAAACTTTTTTGATAAAAGGATTTAAGGAGCTGAAATACTTAATTGTTTTTGATGAACGTGGTGGCAGATAAGATATCCTTGATATTCTTGATGCTAATTATATTGAATAAAATTTTGTAGGATAATAGCTTTTTGAAAATATATTTTTTTATGTAAATCATTTAACAGTGAACTTTT
Source organism: Thecocarcelia acutangulata (assembly GCA_914767995.1). Lineage (NCBI taxonomy): Eukaryota > Metazoa > Arthropoda > Insecta > Diptera > Tachinidae > Thecocarcelia > Thecocarcelia acutangulata. The sequence goes on from OU612094.1 coordinate 21,553,739, forward strand.
TTAGTTATATACATATGTACGATATTAACTAACTAGTTGTGAGTTCGAGTCCAACTTCAGTTAAGAAGAAGGATTATTTTTTAATTGTAACAATAATTGCTGTGAAACAATAAGACCAAAGAAGAACAGAATAAATAATTGAATATCATTAGCTGGGGGACAACTTGCTTTTTCGTAGCCACTACACTAGTCATCAGCACCCAATGAGATTCGAACTCGGGGTCATGTGAACATGATGAATTTTTAACACGGCCGCTTAAATAACTCAGCCACCGAGCACTTCAATTATTCTTACGCTAATGTTTGTCACATATTGATCACATATATGCAATTGTTATAACCTCAGTTATTTTTTATGTTTCCGCACCCGGCAAGCAAATTGTTTATTTCTGAATAGTGTGTTAAAGTTTCGAGTGTATGTATTCAAGTTAGCATTCTTAAGCATACTCTTGCTTGGGCTTTACTTCATTTGTTATTATGCTTTAAAACCTCAAAGATCGTTTGGCAGTATTTGTAAAACCCTGTAGATACGCAGGTGGCAGAACCAGAACAATTTTATGATTAAGAATGTTATGACTAAGTATAGTATAATATTATACACAAGTGAGCAAAATCTAGAAATTTACAGAATACAGAGCAATTATAGAGGGTAAATACTAAGCGTACATAATAATATTGTTCCGTAGATATTGTAGCTGAGCTATTGTTAACTTATCAACAATATTGTTCTTTAAAAGGTTTACAAATTAGTGGTGGCTTTTAAAGCGTTACGTTACAAGAGTATACAGAAATTTTTTTTTTCGTGTTCAATAACGAAATTCGTTGAATCAATTAATAAATTGTTGTGAATTCGTGGATTCAAACAAAAGTTTAATAAAAATAATTATTGATCGAAAACAACAACAAAATACGATATCCAAGGTTTTTTTTTTTGGTATTTATGTATATGCATACAAACAATTTTTTCAGACAGAAATTTTGTTGATTTTATTTTTTCTATAATTTTTTCTGTGTATGTTATATTCTTTAAATATGTTTATTTCAATCATAGCCTCATCATAACTTTTTTGAAGTAGTATTTCTGCTGTAGTCTGTTTATATCAACCGTAAATCCAAACCTTTTCTTTTCTAAGAATTCTTGTGCTGCCCCATTATATTCAAATAATTTGAAACCCTAAAAGCCTCTACTCAAAGTTTTCATTTCTTGGCGATAAGAACCTTTTGAAATAGTTTGTTATGTTTGCTTAAATATCCGTTTAACTTCAAAACACAAAAGTTTATCTTACATCTAAGTTCTCAATACAGCTGCACTTGTTTTCTCTGATGTCAGTATTTACATTTGCTGCCTTATAAGTTGTTTGTTTACAGGGCCAAAGTAAAACAGAATGTTTAAAGTTCTTAAATCTTTTCTATTTTAAACTCATGATTACCGAAACTCTTTGTTGTGCTAAATAATGCTAATGCTGTTCAATTGTTGTTATTGTGACAATACTTTAGCAGGTAATAAAGTGCAAGATAGTTTCTTTTGCTGTTTATGCAGCAGTAGCAACAACAGCAGCAGCAGCAGCAAAAATAACAGTAATAGCTACGTATCTTACCAGCACTTTAGTTTAACCACTTATTTAAGATTGTTCTTCTCTTTTGCTAAAGAATTGTGCATGCCCCAGCTCGTTAACCCACATACGAAAGATATGTGTGCAAAGAACCAAAATGCAATTTCTTCTTTACACACACTCTTACACAGTCAGGCATAACGGATTTAAAATTTTTCTTTACAATTACCCGCTAGAACAGTTGCAAAATCTAATTTACACGTCCAAACCATTTAGGTTTGCAAAAATTCTTGAAAAAAATGTACCAAAATTCATGCACTATGGAAGAATATATGAAAAAATAAACTTTTACTAAAAGTTGATTTATCTCCGTAAATACGCTTCTAATCGCAAAAATAAGCAAATTTTGTAAAAACTCGACAAAAGTATCCAGGTTCCTCTTTCCATTGATACCAAAATCATTTAGGTTTGCAAAAATTCTTAAAAAAAATGTACCAAAATTCATGCAATGGGAAGAATATTTGAAGAAATAAACTTTTACTAAAAGTTGATTTATCTCCGTAAATACGCTTCCAATTGCAAAAATAAGCGAATTTTGTAAAAACTCGATAAAAAAATGAAGGTCCTTCTTTCCATTGATACCAAAATCATGTGTGTCTAAATTTAAACAGAAGTTTTTCTTTGGGTGCTTTAAGAAACCTCTCGTCCTTAAGGCCCAATCAGACTATTATACAAATATAAATACTTTCATTAGATTTTGTGAGATAAAAGTCTAAACACATTTCTTGCGACTGTCAAAAAGTCTAACGTAAATTCGATTTTGCATTCACAACATCACATTTGATATAAACCAACATAGATGTGCCATCATAAAACTTTTCACGGCGGCAGACGTGCCGGCCCGCGAAATTCTTCAACAGTTAAAATAATAATTATGTATAACACATCCAAATTCAATAGCACAAACATATTTTTTGTTCTAAATATAGCATGAGCAACATACATATATAAATGACAGCTAAATTCCAAATTTCGAGCTTTTTTATGACGACAAAAAATACTATCAGTGACGGCACACCATCGGCTACGAAATAGCCGACTAATCAATTTTTAATTAGCTGGTTTGCTAAAAAACACAACCCTGATCCAATGTAAAGTATTATCTTTTTGAAAAGTTTCAAAAAACAAAAAAGTCGTATGGAAGGTCAAATTTTTATCATATTATTTATCGTATGTATGACGGATTGCATTCAAACTATCAGACTTGCACGTATTATTTGAATTTTTGACAAGTATTAATACAAAGTATAATAGTCTGAACTGGGCTTTACGAGCATTCATAAAAAAAAAATATATAACAGACCAATTCACAATCCTGTGCATCATTGCATTTGCAAAACACTAGAGTAAATTTTTACTTTACACTAACAAAATACAGCCAAAAATTTAATTTTTGCATAAGCAGAAATATGCAACCTCAAATGCACAAGGTTGTGAATCAGGCTAATATTATTTGTTCACTTGACACTCTATACTTATAAATTTCTATACAAAGTTTGTCAAGTAATTTTTTTTATCAATCAGAAATATTTTTTAATTAAAAATAAAAAGTCGTCAATATTTAACTGAAACTGATTTTGTTAAGAAAAATATTAACTGAAAGTAGATAAAATCAAAAGTACAATAACTTTAACCATCATGGGAGAATGCTACAATATGATGACCTTAAACATTCTCAAATCATTTCATCTCAGTTTCGATGCTGGAAGCCAGAATTTGTTCTATGACTGTATAGAAAAAGCCTAAGTAAAGAAAACGTTTTTTACCGATTAATATGTCTATAACAAGCACAGATTTGGCATATCCAACACTAAGTATTACCGGGCTTTGGACATCCTTTTCATACAGACACATGCACACATTTACTCTATTACATTGTGGGAGCAAATGTTTGTACTCAAGCACCACATATGAAAAATTCGTTCAAGTAAGAAATTAGAAAAGCTACCTACATCTTTTCGCAAAGAATAACTTTCTCTGTTTGATCTTAAATGTGTTAATTGTTTTTAAGTCTTTGTGTCAAGGCAAATTTTAAATAGGAAAAGTTAAATTTAAAACCCTTTTCCATGTGATTGGGAAATCAGTAATCGAAAATCAACAGACAATTACTGTTACCAGCAAGGAGAGTAGGATTGTTAATAGGTGCATACAAGCCACCAGGACATTGTGTTTAACATGAAAATAAGATTTTTGTAATTTAGATGTTAGTTAAGAGTAAATTAAGCCAGTTTTTAAGATAAAGTAGATCAGCAGTGTTATGAGTTCACATATGGACACTAAAAAAATTTTTTTTTTTTCTCAAAAGTGTAAAATGCTTTTTTGGGCATCTATATTGTTTTTTATTTGCTTATTAAGATCAATATATTTGAAAATATGTTTATAAGCTTCATATATATCAATTGTTAGTTTCTATTTACAGGCTGGCGTAAAATTAATTAGCCTATCATTAAATATAGGACTTCCCAGTAGTCAATATCCAGCTAAAAGACTCTTGAAAAAAAAAAAACATTTACTCAGTTCTAATGTTTTGTGTTCGCCCTTGTACTTTCGGTTTTGATGCGTTTTTTTTTCTTCTTCTTATGATGGTTACAATTAATCTTGTCACTCTATTGCGGCTTGATGTTGAATTCTAGCACACCCTGTATGGTAACTTTTGCAAGTGGGATTTTACGTCAATCATATTTAACATTTTTGAACTAGACTGTCCGTTATAAAATATCTGGCATGCTCTTTATGGATGTTGAAGACTTAAAAATCCAATAACGCGTAAAAAAGATAAAACTCATTATAAATATGGTGATTCCAACCTGAGCCTTTTTTAAGCACTATGGGATAACTATGGTTGTTATCGACTATTAAGGAACGGAAGACAGTGGAAGCATTACATTTGTGGGTAGCACCATATACTGCAGCAATGTGTAAATAGGGTAGGTAATACGAAATTTTATATTCCACTGTTTGAAATTGAAGAGTTTAACTGAATATACTCGTAATAAGATTGTAAAAACACGGTGCCGCGAGCCACGTAACATTAGTGATTTTGCGCTGTATTGCATGAGAAGTGTCCAGGACACATATTCACGTTTGAGCAATGTACATTGATCACCAAGAGAAACTAATTTGTCAACATTAGATTTTCCCTGTGAGGCTATGTCATATATCAAGGATAGAGGGACAATTCTGAGCAGTTGAAGCATTTGATATTATATATTCTTCAAGTAAAGGCCGGGGCACATAGAATTCGTCGTACTTTGTCCGTCTCCTTTTTCAACTGACATCAACATATACGAAGTATGAAGTTGGCTCAATCAGTACTTTGTTAACGGATATATAGTCCGCTGTTTTTTATTTTAATTTCATTAAAATCATTTGATTTATTTTTCGGACACAGCTCAGAAAATCTAGCACAATTTGTTTTTAATTTATTTTATTTTTGAACGAAAAACTAAATCAAAATATGCAAAAAATAATAACTTATCGTTGTCAAAGTTCTCAACGTACGTTAAAAGTTGCTCAACTTTAATACTTTGCGTTGATGGAGAAGTACGGAATGTGATAACGCTCATAAGAATACATGTAATTCAACTTGATTGTCAGTTGAAAAAGGCAACGTATAACGTACGACGGATTCTATGTGCCCCGGCTAAGGAATCAAGAGGAATCTTCAGAATGAACTAGCAATAAGTATTCAAATCTGAATACGTAGCATTATACATAAAAAAGTTAAAGAAGTACTTTTTACTTAAGTCTGGCAAATGTTAGATGAAATGTTTTATTTTTCAGAAACACCTTTTTAAAGATATCCCTTCTTTTCAACAAAGTGTGGTCGCCAAAATTAAGTATGTTGCAAGAGCATTTGGCTGACGTTTCAGTTTCCTGGTATACTATTTGGTACATAATGATAAGTTTCTAACATTATAATGAAAACAAGTTTTATCGAATGTATGCGAACGCTTATAACTATCAACAATTTAGTTTTAAGAAGCCCTGAACTGTAAAAATAAAATTATTTTAAATATTTTTACCAGTAAAAAAATATAAACAGCTTGTTTTCTATGTTTCCCAGTTATCTATATGTTGACATTTCATAGGAACTACCCTAATCATCAGTAGACTTTGGAAATTTTTGAAAGATATGTTTACTTAAATTAGATTTTTGGTACATTTGCACATCGGATTTTTAGTTCAAGTTTTTCCTTAAAACTCCTTCTTAAGTTTTTCTTAAGAAGGATTTTTTACAATACAAATTTGATGTGATCAATACTTTTTGATTGAAGAAGACAAGAAAAATAATCATTAAAACTTTTAGCTAAGGGACAACTTAGCTGTTTTGTGGTTGCTACACTACTCATCAGCAGCCATTCGGATTTGAACTCGGGTCATGACGTATCATGAACTGCTGCCTTAACCGCTCAGCCACCGAGCAGTTCTTTTCTTCTTTGTGATTTTCGCTCTCTGTTGAAGGAGATGTACCGTAATGTTTATAAGAATGAAAAGAAAAATACAGCTGTTTGCCACCGTTAAATTTAAGTTACAGAGTCGCACAATCGTTAGTGCAAGCAATGAAATTTGATGACAAAGATTGTGATTATCGGATCGTTAAAAGTTAGAGAATTGCATTACAGAGCACTCTGCTTTCTGGGGCATGGAAGTGAAGTAGTTCCTCTTTTTTTATAGCAAATAAAACCCTAGGAAACAGCATAGCTTCTGCCGAGTTGCATTTCCGAAACCCTCACTAAGGGTTAGTTGCCATGCTTGAGGTGCCGCCTTTAGTTTAGTGATAACTGTACTGGCTAATAACCTTCAAGATGATGTTGTCTTGTAGCAGACACCTATAGCCCTCGCTTTCTGGAGTGTAGAAGTGAAGCAGTTCCTTGTTTGTTAAGTAAACTCTAGGAAGACGCATCACTTATGTTGGGTTGGATTTCTGAAACCCTTACCAAGATTAATCAGCTGAATGGGGATAGAAAAAGCTCTCGGGAAGCCCTGCTTGCAGTTCATACACAATCCACACTGGTGTACAAATACGAGTAAATACATAAGTAAAAACTAAAACACAAAAAAAAGAAAGTGCTCATGTAAAAATAAACAACACTTTAAAACATTTTAAGTGCTAAATGATATGTTGTTATAAAATATTAATACTTCTTGAAATATTTGGTACGATGAAGCGTAAAAGATCCACTACAAATTACAACACAAAAAAAGGTGGAGTTTTTTGTGCCTGTAAAATAAAAAAAAATTACTTGTCATCTTCGCAAGTTCAGCTAACGATATGTGTGAGCATACAAAATCTATAAGATTGTCATTTAAGTGTTTTTAACCTGCTGCTTCTTCAGTAGTTCAAATATGTGAAAACTTCTTTGTGCGAAAATTTCTTTGAAAACCTTTGAGGTTAAATGTGTGAAGTGCAACAGCTTAGACTGTGTGTTTCACACATTCTGCTTTGCTATTTTCAGAAAATTCCAGTTTCACACTCACTGTTATTTACTCTGCTAACCAAAAATTTTAAAGTTTCACTATAAAATTCTGTTTGTAATGTAAATATTATGGCGTAGTAATTCTAATTATTATTACTCTATATACTTTCAACTATTTTGTTTGAGTTAACGTTAATAAAGTTCTACATTTTTATGTGGCTTTGAAAATAAAATGCTTTTAATGCTGTTTTAATATAAAAGTAAGAAAAAAATCATATTTAAATAAAGATTTGTTATAATATAGGGTGACGTGAAATTAATCGTCCTATCTTAAGATGTAAGCGACTTTACAAATGGCGTTTTACGTTAATCATATTTGACAATTGTGAACTAAACAGCTGCAGAATACCAAGAGACTAAGAGCGCAGCACTATACAAGTACTCCACTCTCAATCTCAAAAACAAGGAGGAAGATTTCGAGTACAAAATCATCATGTGCGCTCATCAAGTGGCGTAAAATAATAATAATAATCAACTTTTGTTGTTTAATAACTTTTTTACTAAATAAAAAAAAAAAACTATTTTCAGTGGTGAAAATATTTGGATCTATACAAATGATTATATGTATAGTTGTTTATAATTGATTTAATGAGTCGAATTATGTATGTATGTAAAGAGGTGTATTACTGGAGTGATGTTCGAGGTGTATTACGAGAATGATGTTCGAAAAGGCAATTAGGAAAGAGAAAAAGTAAAAGAAACAAAGACTGTGAGTTCAGTTGTCAAATAAGCTGCAGTTGATTAAGACGTTAAGCAGAGAAGTTGTTTTAAAAGCCGGTTAAAGTTATTCCAACAATTGTGACAGATACTGTAATATTTTAATTTAATTTCAGTCTAATTTATTTTTCGAGAAAACCTATAAAAAAATCTGTTTCAAATCCTTACATTTCATTATTTTTAATATTATAAAATTTGAACTAAATATATAACTTTAACTAATTTTGAATACAAAATTTGAATTAAATAAACCTTTTCTAAAAACAAAAAATTCAATTATTTGGTGTTTATAAAAACAAAACATTACATTTGGGGGTTCAACCGTCTGAAACGCTGAGACCTTTAAATAACCTTGCACTAAAAACTTGTTAAACGGAGAACATAAAAAGTAATTTAAAAAATCAAATAGAAGATAAGACTATATTCTACCGTTAAAACTTTATAAAACAAAATTTTTTTCCTTAAAGCTGAAAAGACATAATAATAATTGAGTGTGTAAATTCCAACAAAAAATACAGTTGACCTAATGTTAAATCAATAAGTGTCTTAATGCAAAACAAAAGAGAGGTTTCTCCACGGAGTTATACTTTGCGATCACAAACAAGAAAAGTTGAAGAAGTAATAAGAAGAAAAAGTGACTCCGATTCAGTTGTAGGCAACAAAACGAATAACATTTGTCAGTTCGAATCATAAGAAACGAGAAATAGTGAAAAGATAAAAAATACAGAAATGTCTAATAGTGAGCTAACAGAATTAATAAAATTGCTATCGATGTAAGTAAAAAAAGAAAAAACAATAAAATGATGATTACTGTGGACACATTTGCAAAAATTTTAAGTGATTTCGATGGCGAAAACATGCCAGTAGAAAAATGGTTTAACAATTTCGAACAAAACGCAGACGCGTACGAATTAAATGATAAACAAAAATATGTGCAAGCCAGAAACAAAATCACAGGTGTTGCTAAAATGTTTTTGGAAACACAAAATACAAATAAATAATAATAAATAAACAGTATTTTTATATTAAGTGGAAAATATTATATCAGCCAAGTGACTGCCACCAGTGTTGATACATATTTGTGCCCGTTTTATTGGATTTTTCAAAACTTTCCGCAATATTTCTGGTGGTAAATGTTCCCTTTCCTATCGAATATTCTCCTTTAAAGCTATAATAATTTGAAGTTTGTTGGCATAAGGCCGTGGCTTCAAGTAGACTTAAACAAAGAAGACTAGAATGGCTAATTTGGGTGATCGACAGTTTACGCGACCAGGAATTGGTTCCTTTACCATATTTATTGTAGCTACACTTAGTTGAATTCACATGTTTAACAAGCCAACTCATTACACCTTGTCCTCCATTGTTTGCTGGGAAATTGCAGGGGGTATTAGAAGCCCGGAACTCCTCAACAAGAAGTTGCTCATATGGCTGCAAACATATGGCAAAAATTGCCACCTGTGTGAACCTAGTCAGCCACAAGGGGGCACTGGTGTATAATTTACTCGTGGAACTGGTCCATCATCAGATAAGACCGTAAAAGAATCCTTTTCACAACTGTGATGCCACATCATATTATATATACGAGTACACACATATTTATAATAAAAAACAGTGTTTTGTATTGATTATTACAAAAAATTAAAACAATTAAGTTTTTTATTCGCTATTTTTAGCTTCTACCATTTATACCAATAAAAATTATAAATAGCTTGTTTTCTATGTTTCCCAGCTATCTATATGTCGACATTTCATAGGAACTACCCTAATCATCAGTAGACTTTGGAAATTTTTGAAAGATATTCTCAAACATTCAACTTTATATCCCAGCAATATAAATAAATTGTTGAGAATTTAAAAGAAAAATGCTCTAATAATACCTGTCAAAACACAAAAAACAAGCCTTTTCATTTATTCACCTCTCTAACATTTCTTTACACCTTTATTGGTATAAATGGTAGAAGCTAAAAATAGCGAATAAAAAACTTAATTGTTTGAATTTTTGTTCTCTGCTTTTCGATACTTTCAAAAAGCAAATCGTAGCAACCAACGGTTGTTCATTTGTTTGAAAGGTGTAAAGAAATGTTAGAGAGGTGAATAAATGAAAAGGCTTGTTTTTTGTGTTTTGACAGGTATTATTAGAGCATTTTTCTTTTAAATTCTCAACAATTTATTTATATTGCTGGGATATAAAGTTGAATGTTTGAGAATATCTTTCAAAAATTTCCAAAGTCTACTGATGATTAGGGTAGTTCCTATGAAATGTCGACATATAGATAGCTGGGAAACATAGAAAACAAGCTATTTATAATTTTTATTGGTACAAAAAATTAAAGTAAACAACTTTAAAACGTTTTGTCATGAAGTTCAATGCATCGATTGCGCTGCTTATTTCAGAAATATAAAAGCGGCCACCTCATAAACTGAAAAGTATATGCTTCATATTTCTGTCATTAGATAATTTTCATTAACGAAATGAAACTACGTTCCATCAAAAAAGATTCATAGAATTAATGAAAATATTTATTGAAATTGATTCATTAGGTTTTTATTAGAAAATTTCATTGGATTTGTAATAAAAAATTTTTGAAAGCTGGGTGCAAAATTTTAGAGATTTAGTAAAAGTGAGATGATAAATATATTGCAACTATTAACTAAATGAAAAGTAAGTAAATTATTTCATACATTAATTACTGTGTAAAAAATTGTTTAATAAAAATTTAAATAGTGTATTAAAACAATTTGAGTTGATCGTAATTTATTGACCTTTTTTAAATAGGTCGTTTTTTATAAAAAAAAGTTTAACAAATTATATATATTTCGTTTTCCGTTGGAAGAAGTTTTCCATAAAATAAACAACGACCTCGAATATTGCAAATTATTCAAAAAAGAAAAAAAGTGTATTAAAACAATAAAAATTATTTCATGCTTAATATAAAAAAAATTGTTTAGTTTCTTTTCAGTAGCACAATTCTAATGGGAAAAGATCATTAGAATAAAGCAACTTCTCCTTAAACTAATGATTTTATTTCGTTAGAATGAAGAAAATTTTTCACCAAATTAGTGAACATTTTCATTGGTTCAACAAATGTATTCAATACACTAATGGAAATATTTCATAAAAATAATGTAACACATTCATTGGCCTAATGAAAAATTACGTTTGAATGATGAAGAAGATTCATTAAAAGAATGAAAGTTTTATTTAATGTTAATATACCAAAATTATAAAACTAATGAAATTGAGTCGTGAACTTATTGAATATTTTCATTGTTTGATGTAAACATAAATATTATGATTCATGTTTCATTAACTTAATGAAGTTATCATTAATCTAACGAATATATTCATTACATAATTTTTAATGAAACAAGATTCATTAGTCCAATGAAGGCCATCATTGGCCGAAAAATAATGAACATTTTCATTAGATTAATATTCATTATATTAACGAAGGAATTCTTTTCAGTGTAACAGTAAGACGCCTGGTTTACATCGTTATTTCATATGGTAGCTTTGTTTAGCCAGAACAAATCTGTGGCATTATAGCATAACATCCTAAGTCGAGATAATGAATACGTCAAAGCAAAGCCTGTTCTCCGGGGGGATGATGTGGCATCACAGTTCAATTGGTTCGGAGTAAAAAAAAAAATTAAACCAACTGAAATTGAAATTGTTCTGAACAAATTTAATTCTCTTTTGCTCTCGCTCTCAAAAAGAAAACCGTCAAATTACATATAAAAAAAACATGTTACAGAAGAAAAATGTTGATGAATCCAGCTTAAGAGTTATGTAAGGCTAGCAAAATGCACAACTTTGAACGCTAAGCAACATCAATAAGACTGCCTGTACTGAAGAAATACTTATGATGATGCCAGAGTTATTCTTTAGTACAGAGCAATCACACCAATTACAAATTATGACAAAACATAGTGGGTGCTGAAAAGTAGTGTTTAACTTGCATTTGTGCTAAACTCCATTCTATTATTGAGTTTTTTCTATTTATTTACTTATATGTTAACCGCTCAGTTAGGATGTGAACACTCCTTTTATAACAACTTTGTAGTGGTAAATTATGCATTCAGATTCTAACGAGTAAGTCCGCTAACGGTTACGTTAAAAGCTTTTTCACGCCATCTGGCAATACTTAATTGCAAAAGGTCTTGTGAACAGCGAACACTGATTTTTGTGCAAAAGGTAATATTTAATTTTTAATAAAGTGGATCTTTGTATGCTAATTTATTATTATTAAACGTTTGTGTTTATATTTTCAAACATTCCCCTTTCACCCTCAACAAGTAGTGTAGTGACTACAAAACAACTATTTGTTCCACAGCTTATGGTATTCAATAATTTTTTTCATATTTCTTACAGCAATTATTGTTACACTAAAAGGTAATCTTTTCTTTTTGGCTGAAGTTGAACTTGACAAATAACATCGTGCATAATATTCCAAACTATTTTTTCTCTACGTGTAGCATGTGCATGATATATATTAAATATATGCATGTTTATTATATTAAAATAAAATAAACAAAAGCAAAATAAAACATATTTTTAAGCGCTTCCGCTTGCAAAAGGCTAAACAACTCATAAATTGTCGGTTAAAGTCAAGTGGATGGTATTGTCTGATGGAAAAATTTGTCTATTACATATATATTCAACTAACTGTCTGGCTATTTGTCATTTTTTGTTTGTTTTGTTTTGTTACAAAATAAATCCATGAACATAATAAAGGAATCATTTTTTTTACTGCTTTGAGAGATTAAAACAATATTTCATAATGCTTTTGTTGCAGTTCATTTTCAACATAAAATAACTGAAGTAGTAATAATCCCCTTTTATTTTACAAATAATTATGTGAGCATCATATATTTCACTATTAACTGTGTTAAATGCTGCAAAAACAAATTGTGAAAGCATAAAACGATATCTTTGCAACCAAATGGTACTTTGTAGATTTTCTATTTAATTTCCTCTTAGGAAACAGATAATGGCAAGTAATTAACTTTTTTTTTTTGTTTATTACATTATATAAACTGAAAATAATAAATGCATGTTTCACGGTCGAAGCAGTATAACGTTGGTCTCATGTAGAAAGGCCTAACTCGCATTTTCCCTGAATGGAAATTTCTTAGGGATCCTACTACGTTTCACACAAATACACAGTGTCACAAAGTATTAATTAAATATTTTCATACATATTGCTCTTACAAGCAATTGAACAAAAAAAAAACTTGTAGATGTATCTAGGTATGCAGTTTCCATTACGATTTTTCCTTTTACTGTATAATTGCTATTTATGTTTGTTAGGGCCTTTCTACATGAAACCAACGATACGTTCTTTCAATAAAATATGAAGTATCCAAATAAAGGTTGGTTGTTGGTTTTAAACAAATATAAATTAAATTTATATTCGTTATGCGAATGTATAACAACATATCAAGCAGTCATGGAGTGGAAGAAACTGATGCCCATGAATTATAAACAACAAGTTGTAGTAACAGCGGATACAACTTTCAGGAACCAAATACGAGTATTAAAAGCAGTTATATAAATTTATGTGTGAAACTTTAAAATTTCAGTTCTAGGTCTGCAAAATGGCTTTAAAAATCGTCTTTCTGCTATATTTCGGCATAATTTATCATATTGTATTTTATTATGTGTGTGAATGCTTTCCATGAAGTCTACAAAGAGTGTTTTGTTGGATTTGTTACTTTTTGAGGGCAAGGAGAAAGCTTATCAAATATTGTATTTAATTGTGTGTTTGAGTGCATTTTATGAAGTCTACAAAGAGTGTTTTATAATGTATCATGATCTCGAGTTCAAGTCCTAGTAGGGGCCTATGAAAAGTTTATCGGCTTCGAAACATCTAGTTTTTCTTTAGCTAAAGTTTATAATTCATGTTCATGTTTTCTTAAATTAAAATTAATAAACACAAATGAAAATTATACTTCACTTTTTTTATTTTATTTTTTCATTATTATTTTTATTATGTTGGACCAGTAATCAGGGGATGACCCCTACATATGCAGTACATTATACTGGAACTAGGAAAATAGATTATGATGTGGAGGAAAGAGGGAGTAGTATTTGTGGAGGTTTAAATTTAACAATAACAACACGAAAGACTAAAACAAACTCTATTACAGCATTTAAAATGTTGGAATTAAATTAATTCAAAGTCAAGATATTCATATTTTAACAGAATTTTTACCTTTTTTTTATAAGTGTATTTATTTTCATATTATTGTTGTTTTACAGTAATATTTCTATGCTTTATAAAGGCAACAAGGTACAATTTCGTAAAAGAAAACTCAATACATGTTTACAATGTGTTGTAAAAAATTTCATAAACATTACGCAGACACTGAACACAAAAAAAAGAATTGATTAATTCTCATAAGCAAGAAGTAAACTTACATTTTCCAGCAAATAATCTTTTAATTTATTTTTAAAGGTTCATAACATCGGAATGTTTTTCAAACCTTCTGGTAGTATAATATATTCACTTGGACCGCTAAATTTAATGCGTTGCTTGCTAAATGCGACACCGCACAATGTTCAGGTCTCTTGACTGTCTAGTATTCATCCCGGATGTTGATACATATGTTCTGTTGAAATAAAACAGAATTTCGTATTCTTCTTCCAATTCTATTTATACATTTGAAAATATATAGCAGTTTGTATTTAAAAAGTCCTCTTATTTGAAGGATTGATTTGGCACAGTTTTGGAAAAGACTTACTATTGAAAATCTTATTAGAAGGTTGAACACAGTTTTCAAAGCTTTATTCTGAGACGATTGTAACGTCTAATGTGGTACTTGATTTAAATGCATAAATTATTGGAAGGTATGTAAGATGCGAATGAACTAAGGACTGATACAGTAACAGTTTTCTTCTAGTAGGCAATCTGATTCTAAGTTTATAAAGTACACCCGGAAGAAATTTTTGCCGTCTAGGCAGTTATATGATTATCCCACAGAAGATTATGACATAATTTAATGCCAAGATATTAGACATTTTTAGATTTGCATATTGTATTTCCATCAATGTGTATTTATATAAATTCTTCTCTTCTATAAACATACGGCTTAAAGTTTGTTTTTTTAGCATTCAACATCAATTTATTCAGCCGTAGAAACTCTGACAACACCACAGCATTATGTTCAATTTCCGTTTGTAGAACTTTTTCATATTTATATTTATAAAGAATGTATATATCATCTGCATGCATAAATAATTTTCCATCAAAGATTATATTTTTCAGCTCATCGATATACATTTTAAATAAAAGTGGTCCTAACACACTTCCTTGTAACGAGTGATTTTTTTGCTATCATCTTTTTGGCAACACTAGTTTTGACAGCTCACGCACGTTTTGTATCTTGTGTCACTGTCAAACATCTTCAGTTTGGTCTATAATTTAATCATCAATCGTCTTACAAACGAACAACGCTTGCAAATTATTGAATTTTATTACCAAAATGCGTGCTCTGTTAAGAAAGTTCATCGCGCGCTTCTTCCATTTTATGGTCAGTTTAATCGACCTACTGAGGCTTCTATTCGGACTATTGTAAAAAAATTTCGCACCAAATTTACATTGTTGGACATTAAACCACCAACACGCTTACGTAGAGTGCGAACTGAAGAAAATATCGCAGCCGTATCGGCCAGTGTTGGTGATGACCGTGAATTATCGATTCGGCGCCGTTCGCAGCAATTGGGCCTCTGTTACTCCACTACGTGGAAAATTTTGCGGAAGGATTTGGGTGTGAAGCCTTATAAGATACAGCTGGTGCAAGAATTGAAGCCAAACGACCTACCACAACGCCAAATGTTTGGTGAATGGGCTCTTGAAAAGTTAGATGAAGATCCACTTTTTTATCGAAGAATTGTGTTCAGCGACGAGGCTCATTTCTGGTTGAATGGATACGTGAACAAGCAAAACTGCCGTATTTGGAGTGAAGAGCAGCCAGAAGCATTGCAAGAGCTACCAATGCATCCACAAAAAACAACCGTTTGGTGCGGATTATGGGCTGGCAGCATCATTGGGCCGTATTTCTTCAAAGATGATGCGAAGCACAACGTTACTGTGAATGGTGAGCGCTACAGTGCGATGATAACAAACTTTTTTTTTGCCCAAAATGGAAGAGCTTGACTTGCATGACATGTGGTTTCAACAGGACGGTGCCACATGCCACACAGCACCAATTGGGAGGCGAGTTCGGTGAACAGTTTATTTCACGCTTGGGACCAGTCAATTGGCCGCCCAGATCGTGCGATTTAACGCCTCTAGACTATATTTTGTGAGGCTATGTTAAGGCTAATGTCTATAGCGACAAGCCCGCTTCGATTGACGCACTGGAAGCCAACATTGCCAACATTATTCGTGAGATACCGGCCGAAATGTTGGAAAGAGTATGCCAAAATTGGACTAAGCGGATGGACCATTTGAGGCGCAGCCGCGGCCAACATTTGCATGAAATAATCTTCAAACATTAAATTATATCGACCCAACTATCGATCCAAATAAATATTTCATGCATTTTTCTGAATTTTATGTGTTTTTTTTAAATTTCCGATAGTTCTTATAAAATCACCCATCAGAAATTACTTTCTAGCCCTTAAATAATCCTTAATCAAAGCAAAAGGATTTTATTTTAATCCAGTAAACCAATTTTTGGGCATGGTCCACTAAATAAAATGCTTTTGTTGAATCGAAGAAACCACCCGCCACTCCTTTATAACCATCATCCAGTCCATTACAAACATATTCACTCACCTTTTTTAAAACTGTATTGCCGACCAAATAAGATATTAGTTTCTTCCAGATAAGTGGTGCGTTGCTCAGAAATAATTTTTTCTAAGATTTAATGAATGACATTTTGTTTTAGCTATAACATAGTTCATATCAGTTTTTTTTATTGCCCCTAATAAAATGCTACAAATTCTGATATTATTTCACATCAGCCATGTCCATCAGCTGCATCATAAGACCGTCATTGTTTTTGCTGGGAAGTTTTGTCAGTGATCTTTTCAGAGAAATCATAATTATTAAATTTAAATTATGCTAAAAACAATATACACAAAGATAATAACGCTTATTGCTATAGTATAAACCAGAAAATTTCTGTTTCCCCTGCTTTTAAAAATTGACCCCAAGCATATTTGTGAACAAGTGAACAATTTTAATTTTTTTCGATTACTATTATACTTTTTATTGCTTTTCTATAAATAGCAGCCACTTAAATCTCTTGACATTATTAAAAAAAATATATAACTAGCAGAATTGGAATTAAAAAGTTAATTTATAAAATTTGCTTGATTCGCAAATTCAGTTTAAGGACTTGCAACACCCATTTCTGCAACGACGTAAATCTTGCTTAAAATGCTTTTTAATATTGTCCCTCTCTTTAGTTTTGCCACAAAAATAATTTCATCTGTATTATTATTTATTTTGCTTTTATTATTTAATGATTACTTTGAAATTACATTATTTATTGTAATCTCTGTTTATTTGCTTTGCATTTTAATTCACTAGAGTATTTTGGAATTTTTGCAAATTCATCATTGCACTTGGGCTTGAATGCAGGTCAGTGCAAACTTGCTTATATGTGCTTTAGGCTAATTTTATGCAGAGAAGAAATTGATAATAAATGTAACTTGGGTAGTCATATTCAATTTCCAAAGAGGTTAACTAGCAGCATATGGATTATTTTGTGAATACTGCAAATAGGTCCACATAGAGGAAATATTTGATCACTTAAGCGTAACCTCTACTAGTACTACTTTTTTATAGATATTTGTTTTCAGACAAAAATACAAAAGTACCCAGCTATATTAAATATCATAGTTAAGTAATGTACGTATATAAGTACTTGTTCTTGTCAAGTATACATGCACGAGTACAGCATTTGCAATGAAAATGGAATAAAAATATTTGAGTAATACTTGGATTTAATAAAATTTTAAGATAATGTGATAGAAACGGGTTTAAAATGTTTACAAAATGGAAAATGTAGTAAATCAATAGTTGCTTTTATAAAATGTTGCCGTTCTAGCACTTTTACTAATCATGTTCTTTGTTTTGTTTTCACTACGACTAAAGGCACCCACAGACGACATGTTTTTGCGTCTGTTTTTATGTAATTTCTCATATATTTTTTCATGTCAAAATTATAATTTTTACAGACGGTTTGTAAAATTGGCTCTCAAACGTACATGTACATTTACGTCTGACATTGTCTATGTTTTTTATTATTATGAAAAATATTTATTTAATATATTAAAATATTAATACGTTAAAGTTTCCTACAGCTGACTTTTTATACCGTCCAAAGTCAACCGCCGCTGAATTGTTCGCCAGGCGCAGAGTTCTAGTTTCAGATGTTTAAACATAACAAAATAGAACACACTCTTTTTGGAGTTTTGTCAGATGACTTTGCTTATGTTTTTTACAGAAGCAATATTTTTGAAGTAGCAGACGAAATGTAGGTATTTTACAGTGTGAAAAATGACATCTTCATTGTTAAAAACGTATCGTGTGTTATCTACTTCAGGTGAAAAAAACCACAGCAAACAAATTCGTGGAAGCCGCATTCCAGGAACGTAGCAGTTTATACGGCATTATACAAGGAAGAGGAAACTGGCCCATTCCGTCAATGACCTGGCCATGGAATATTTATCGGAAGTGCTGTCTATTAGACATACAAAGGATAGAGAAAAATAAGTTCAAAGACTACAAAATCTGTTGGTAGTGCAAGCCCTTTCTAAAGAGAAATATGCTACAGGCATCTTTAAGAAAACATGGTGCTGACATTTTGCTCGGATATAAGCAAATCTCGAAAGCCAAAATATATTCACGACCGTATTGAATACAGAGGTTACTGAAGTCCCTGTACAAATCAATATGCAGGATCTTATGGACCATACAGCAAAGCGGCTGTTGGAGGGCCATAATGAAAATGTGGTAGACGTTCAGATAGAAATATGTTTCTGGCATCTATTGGTCTTTTCGTCTAAAATTTGACACATCAAAAATCAACGACCGTCATTAATACATTATTGCCGGCCGCTAATGTTTTAGTTAGCAAGGAAATCGCCGGAACTTATAAGGAGCACAGTGAAGCACATTCAAAAACAAATTAACAAGATGAAACCCATAAAATTTGCAACCAGTGAAAGAAAATACATTGGTGGAAAATTCTTTAACGAACTAATAAATGCAATCTCAACATTGCCATGCCCATTTCGCAAAAAGACGTAAAAGAACTTTGACAATTTAAACGATTCTATAAATGAAGAAAATTGTGAGTATGGAATCTCACTATTACACACAAGAATAAGGTATATGGAGTTCTGGTTAAAGTTAGCGCATACGCTTCCTCAAGAAGGTGAAAATACATCAAATAAAGATAAGCAAAGAATCAGAAAGAGGCGAATACAGGATGCATTTTTCAAACAAATTGGACTAAAAGTAAGCTGCCCCAAGTATAGATACTAAAACTCAAATGATGGAAACATTTCTAGAAGATTTTTAGAAAATGACGAAGCTGTTACTCGAATCACTGGAGAAAACAATCAAATCGTTAAGTGATTTGGAGTGAATTTAAACTGCAGGAAAAAGTTGATTCTGAAAAATATGGAGAATATGCTTCAAAAACAAAAAAGATATAATTGAAGATCAGACTTTTCCTGTTAGAGAGCTTTCTGAAGCAGCACATGCAACCCTCAACAAATTTTATAAAGATTGTAGATTGCTGAATACTTTGAAATCATCAAGAGTAAGACAAAACGAGGCCTTGTTCAACATGTTAGCAGCATTTTCCGATCAACTTACTTTATTACTGCGGTATGTACGAGTACAGTCACGAAAAGAGCGAGAACATAAATATAGTTCAGCAATGATTAGTATTTTAGATATACCTTCTTTTACGGATTTTGAGCATATATTTTACAAAAAACTGAAAAATAAATTATATAAAATTTTTGCCAATAAAAAAAAGTATATTTAACTTGTCAATCAACCCAAACAAGAGGCAGACAATTTTTTGAAATCGGTACATAAATGGCGAGGTACCGACGGACATTATGTCTGTCAAATTTCCAAAAAAAAAGTTATGGGATCCAAGCGCAACTAGCACCTTTGAAACAAACAAAAAAAGAGTTATTAAAATCGGATCACAAATGGCAAAATAATAGTCGAACAAACATACAAAAGTAAAGTACACACGAGTTGATAACCTCCTACTCTTTTGAAGTCGGTTAAAAAAAATTATATCTTTTTTGGAAGAGTTTTCGATCATAAAAGCCTTTACAAGAAACATAAAATATAAAAAAAAAAACCTATTTTACTTCCAATAAAATAGATGTTTCAAAAATTTCAAATTTGCTAACCTATAACTAGACTCCCAAAAGGCGCATAGGCTCCCTTAATATCAGTTATCTATAATATGCCTTTTAGAATTATCTTATTTGGTTCAAAAGTTGTGATTTTTACAACGTAAAAACAAAATGGCACCATTGTGCGATGGTGGTTCACTTGTTGTTGTTTATTATAATTTTTAATTGTAATAAAACCCAAATAATAATAAATTAATAATTTTGTTAGGAATTTCTCCCGGCCGCTAGAATTTAAATGTTGGCCCTTTCTGATTGGGTTTTCTTTTTTTTAACATTTGCTCCATTTGTAGACAACTCTATTCTCTTAAGAATTTTCTACTTCACAATGTTGTTTTCTTAGCTATTCTCTTTTACTTTTTGTTGAATTTAATTTAATGATAATAATGTCCTTTATATTGTTGTGTCAATGTAAGATTTACTTTTTCGCAACAAAGCGAAAAAAAAAAACAAAAAAATTGAAGAAACTGTTTTATACTATTATTTAGTTTGTTCTTTTCTAAGTATATTGTGATGTGTAGTTTTCGTTATTATTCTTATCGAGAATGAAAATTTAACTGTATAAAGAGAATAGTTTTTCTTTCTCATAATGTGCATCTGTTCGTAATAGTTTAAGTTTTGATGTTCTTTTCTATGCTCCGCATACACATTACGATTAGTTTGTGTTTGTGCAATAAAGTTGAATGAAATTTAAGGATCTCACAGTTTTGTGTTAATAAAGTTATTTTGGCGTATAGCAATTACTCGTATACAATTCAATGTATTTGTAAACCTAGCTGACCATTTTGTGGGCAAAATAGAACAAATAGTTGTCACAAAACGTTCTCTTAAAGTCGTAATATATTTATTATTGGTTATTAACATACATACGAGTGTTTTTGTATTTTAATAATTCTCCGTACTAAGAAAGAAATACCGCTTATTCAGAGGCAGCAAACGCTGTACAAACGATGTGGGCAATTAAGAAAATTCATATGTGATTCAATATCTATATAATAAGGGGAGAAATCTTTTGAAGTCATAAGCTGTGAAAAATGGTCCATGTAAGAGGAGCGGTGCTTCACGTGGCGTCGTTTTAGAACAACAAGTTATCGTTTACTGTCACTAGATTTAACTGGATAAAATATAAGAAATATTTAAGTACCCATTGTACAGAAAATATTACCTTGCGAACCCCTGAGGATATTGATATATCAATAAACAATTTTTCTGAAGGCCTTAAATTAGCCATAGAACATACTAGCACTAACCATATAAGTTTAAGAAAGGCGAACGATAGGACTTATTCTGTCAGAAAAAGGGAAAGTTAGAAGAGAATGAAAACTTCACAGCTCTCCAAAACTTAAAGGCAGGCTACGGGAATGCATTATACAACTAAGATTTCTGCTTCAAATCCATAGAATGTCTTCTCTTTAAAATTATCTGAAAATTCTTGATGGTACTTGTCAGTCCGACTACCCTCTGTGGAAAGCAACAAAAGTTTAGAAAAGACCCATTAGAGGCAAGTCACCTTGCGTACTTCATTTGGCGACTGGGCATAAAGCGATCCTGAAAAGGGTATGTCGATCATATGAGAAACGTTTTTATTACAACTGATACCGCGGATGCTGCAGCTGAATTTCCGCCATATGCTGTTAGACCGCCTGTGTCTTTGAGACTTAGTTCTCTTGATGTCGAAAATGTTATAAATGAAATAAACTCCAGGAAATCTCCAGGTATTGATGAAATCACTGATAAAAATTTTACGTCTAGAGTATTATACTGCAAAGTGGAAGGTACCTATGATTACAATGATACCTAAGCCATGGAAGGATCCCACTAAAGTAGAATCATATAGAGCAATAAGTCTACTACCAACAATTTCAAAACTGATCGAAAAATTTTTAATGGCTAAGTTGACTCCAATATTGAATGGTGTGGAATGCATCCCTAATCATCAATTTAGCTTTCGGGCTACACATAGCACCATAGAACAAACACATAGACTAGTAAATATCATAAGAAAGTCTTCTGATAAGAAGTATTGCTCAGCTCTAGTCATAGACGTTTCCCCAGCTTTTTATAAAAAGTGAGACGCCGGTTTAATGCACAAGAAAAAGTTTAACTTGCCTGCAAAAACTCATTAGCTTCTGGAAAGCTGCTCATGCGGCCGGAAATTTGTTATCAGAGAAGGCGATTTTATAAGCCGAACTCAGCCAATCGATGCAGGAGTTTTCTAAGGTAGCATACTCAGACTTACTTTATATTCGATTTACGCATGTGACATGCTATCCAAATCTGGTATTCACACTTCAACTTCTGGAGATGATACAATATTCTGCAGCATTCATGAAAAACACCAATTATCTTCACGAAATTTACAGGAATATATTTCAATATTAGAGAAATATCTAAAACTTTGGAAAATCAAAGTTAATGAACAAAATGTACTCATGTCACATTCACACTGCGTAAACAAACATGAGCGGCTATCCAAATTAATGATTCACCTATTCCGCAACACAATGACGTCAAGTATCTTGGTATTCACTTCGACTGTAGACTAACGTGGAAGCCTCACATTGATGCGAAACTCACTCAGTTGAAATTAAAAGCAGGGCAACTAAATTGGCTTATAGGCCGAAATATATTGAAGCTAGATTGCAAACTTTTGTTTTATAACGCAATTCTAAAGCCTTTATGGTGGTATGGAATCCAATCGTAGGGTACGGCCTCAACATATAACATTAAGCAAATTCAGAGGCGATAAAATCAAATTCTTTGGATTATTACTGCAGCTCCATGGTAAGTAAGAAACTCACGAATTCATAAAGATCTGTGCGTTCCACTGGTAAAATATGAATTTTCAAGGTACGCCACAAGGTATATCAGCAAACTGGAACTTCACCCAAATCCTTTTACACGCAGCATACCTAATTTTGACGGCTACTCTCGGTTGAGAAGAGGGGATACGCTTGCCACCATCAGAGCTTTATATGAGTGTTTTTACCGATATATTTGGCTCAAAATAATACTTTTTGTCTAGTATTGGCTGGACTTAGTTAATACTTATGATTGTTAGTTTACATTGTGAAGTTCCAATAAATAAAGAAAAGTTAAAAAAAGCTATCGTTTGTATTCTTGTCATTTCAAAACAAAAGTCTGCTGTCACAGACTTTGAGCTCCTGTCACTAGCTAGTCAACGTTTTTACTCTTCCAGCTGAAAATTAGCATCAAACAATAACTTTGTTGTACACATTTAGATATCATGTGAGTCCGATCATCCATTTAACAATTTAGCTTATTGACTAAGCCATTCAGCCAATAAATTATGTGAATGAATATGACATTTTGATGAAGAAGAAGGCAAGTTTCTAGCCAAATCCCATTTACGAAACAAATCTCATTGTTTTTATTTACCTTTAGTTGTATAAAATGGGTGAAAAATAGAGTACTGAGCATGAATTGGGGGAAAACATACAATTAGTAAATGGCAGCCGATTTGCCAGATATAGTTCCAAAAATCTCCGAAATATCGCACACATGAATTCTCGCCAATTAAATCAATGCGTGATTATATTTTTTTATATTACCACTATAGTAAAATTGCTTGAATTGAATGAAAATTCTATCTGTGTGCTGCCTAAATTATTTTTCTCTTAGGAAAAACTATTATTTTATTTATTTAAGTTCCTACCACTAGTGTTGGTAAAATTAATAGTGTTGTTGGGTGTTTTCAAAAATAAGTTAAACTTAAATAAAGTTTATAGTTATATTTGTTGTTGTTCTGTTTTGCTTTTTTTGTAGTATACATTTTTTTAATTACTTCTTGGTTATTTAATTAAATAAAACAAAGAGTGTAAAACGAAAGTGTCAACAAAACGTGTGTGTAAAATGTATTTTTATTTCCTTTTTTTTTCTTGTGTATCGTAGCGACTGTACGGAAGAATATATAAATTGTATTAAACTGGAAATGTGATACATTTATAATACAAGAAAGCATAATTTTTCTTGTTATAAAAAATTATATTCCAACTTCTTTATATTTATATATTAAATTAAAAATGTTTGCAAGCTTTTTCTTAATAAATTGTATTTTATATTTTTATGCAATAAAACAAAGGTGAACTAGAAAAATAAACTTCTGCTTCATCCCGTAATTCTATCTGAGAAGATCTTACGTCAAATTAAAGGAAATTCATTAAGATGCGTCTGAATGATTTTTAGGAAAGAATATAAATTTTTTTCGAAACTCTAAGTCTCTGCCAAAGAAAAGTTATCTAAGTCCAAAATTCTTGATGAAGATTTTGCGGGCAGAAGGCAGGTTAGCTCAGTCACCAGTACCATGTAATGAGCGCCATCCCGTAATTGTGTCTCGAAGCCCTAGGTTTTGCTATTTATATCTCTTGTTTATTCATAAATTCCTCGCTTATGCTGAATATAGCTAAATATGTAGGATAGTGCAGTTGTGCAAAAGATGTACACCAGCACCGGCCTTTACGGCCTTATCTGATGAAGGACCAATTCCACGGGGTAAATTATTCATTTTTCACCAGCGCCCCCGTATGGTTTACTAGGCTCACACAGGTAGCAATTTATGCCATATGTTAGTAGCCATATGAGCAACTCCTTTTTGAGGAGTTCTGGCCTTCCAATCATCCCTGTATGCAATTTCCCAGCAATCAATAGAAGACAAGGCTTAATGAGTTAGTAGGCCGAAGACCAATACAGGTTCAGGGGTAAAAAGGTAACAGAAAGACTTTTACATTTATATTATTAGTGCCATTAATTAATATTATTATTTATTTATTTATTTACTTATTTATTTATTTATTTATTTATTTATTTATTTATTTATTAATAGATATAAAATTTTGTACATGCAAGGTTATAATTATACAAGATTTCTTTATCTAATGGGTGGTTAAATTTCAAGGGCCGATGTTGGATGTGAACCACACCTAAACGCCAAGTTTTTTCCAAATTTTATGTGACTTTTCTCTATTTCAGACTTACTCAATTTGAATCATGGAGAGATACACAATCCAACAACGTGTTAAAGTTATCCAGACTTATTATGAAAATGATGATCAATTTTCGAAGAAAATCATCTTCAGTGATGAGGCACATTTTCACCTCAGTGGATTCGTCAATAAACAGAATTGCCGCATTTGGGCGAATGAGAATCCAAGAGTGACTGTCGAAAAACCAATGCACCCACAAAGAGTGACTGTTTGGTGTGGTTTATGTGCTGGCGGCATCATCGGGCCGTATTTTTTCCAAAATGAGGCCGGTCAGGCAGTTACTGTGAATGGTGTTCGCTATCGTGAGATGATAACGAACTTTTTATGGCCCGAATTGGAAGATATGGATGTAGACGATATGTGGTTTCAGCAGGACGGTGCCCCTTGCCACACAGCTAACGAAACAATTGCTCTTTTGCGCAACAAATTCAATGGCCGTGTTATCTCACGTAATGGCGATGTCAATTGGCCGCCAAGATCATGTGATTTGACACCGTTGGACTTTTTTCTTTGGGGTTATTTGAAAGAAAAGGTGTACATCGATAACCCAGCAACAATTCAACAGCTAAAAGATGAGATAATTCGGTACATTAACGGCATAGAACCTCCATTATGCCTCAGGGTCATCGAAAATTTGGACCATGGGATGGAGGTGTGCCGCCGTGGTCGCGGCGCCCATTTGGCCGATATTTTGTTCCATACATAATTGCAGAACACCAATATATCATAATAAAATAAAATTACAATAATTTCTTAAATAGTTTGTGTTTTATTCAAAATCAACATCGGCCTTTGAAATTTAACCACCCTTTAGTTTAACTCGGTCTGTCTATTTTTCAGTACAAAGTGCAGCTAAGCAGCCGATTTCTGCCACACGGTGCAGTTAACGCACATTACTCTTAGAATTTTTTTTTTTACAGCAATTGATTGGCAATACATTGAATTAAAGTGCAGCAGCATATAATGAGATATTAAATGAAAAGATTTAGTGGTAAATTAAAAAAATATCAAAGCTAATTTAATATTGATTGTATATTATAATAAACACTTATTAGAAATTAGTTATGCTGCGCTAAAAGTTCTCTTTTATATTAGACATTTTTTTATACATTTTTACCGAAGTTATTGGCAAAATTTTTTTTCTCTGTCAGGAATAAAATTTACCCCGCCTGAACCAATAACAAAATTATTAAAACATGTTTTCCTTGCAAGCTATTATGATGAAGTAAAAGAAAATTATTGGAAGTTAACAAATAAGAATTTATAACATTTTGACATAAGAGAAAATATTTCTTCATGATAAAACCATTCGGACAAGAGTCGACATGAAAGAAAACTACTTTATTAAATTTAAATTAAACATTTAAGTGCAAAGCAATTGTTGGGGTCTTCAATTAAAGCAATTAAGCTTAGTTATATGTTGCTAAGTGTTTTACAATTAATCTATTGCTTGAAAATTATCTCCAAGTTTTTCTTTAACATTTGTTTCTTTTTAAATAGTTCCACTTAAAATATTTAACTTTTCTTTTTGCTGGTTTTTTTTGCTCCTTTTTTAACTTAAACTATTTAATCTTTTAGACCCTGTTTTAAGGAGAAACATTTTAAACTGGCGAAAAAAGTTTAAGTTTTGAAAACTTTTCAAGTTTGTGGCAGTATACTCGTAGTGTATTATAGGGTATGCATTGTGAAAAAAAAAATGTAAAGAAGCATATGTTATGCTACAAGCTCATGAATGTTAAAGTTTTCACTTCAACTTGTAGACAATTTTCCAATATGAAAAATAACATAAAAAAACGGAAGATAACTTAAAATTCTCATACTTGCTAGTTTATGCATTAAACGTTGCTACACTTAAAAAAAAAAAAATTAACAGGAGTTTATTCTACATGAAAAAAAGTTTTGCAGAACTTACATTAAATTTTTTCTAATTAAAAGCAAAAATACTAAGGACTTGGAAAGTTTTGCTTGTAGATATTATCAAAATATTGTATAATAATTTTCTTTAACTATTTCTTTGAGTGCTGCTCTTTACTTGTATATATTGTATTCTATCAAGATTTTTTAAAATAAATACATCTACATATTTGGCTACAGCACATATGCTTGCAAGCACACGTTTATCTTTACATAAATGGGCACATACATATACATATACCGACTGACATACAGACTTACATGCATATGCATGTTTATGCAAACTCTCAAGTCGTATATCAGAATATGCAAATTGAGTTGTTCATAGTAACGTAAAATGAGAAAGAACAAAAAATATTATTAAGCAAAGACATTTTCTTTTTGACTATTCAACAAGATAACAAAATTGGTTTAAAATAAAACACAACCCAGAATGTAGTTGCATTAAAACGATAGAAATTTTAAATATTTTTTAAGTAATAACTATTTGCCAGCAAAGAATATTACTGAATCACACTTCACTTTAAAAGGGATATAAAGAAAACCGACGTGTAAGAAAACAAAGATATACATGGTCTGATCAAAAAATAAACGTTATTTTCAAATTTTGTGAGTTACATATGCTCGATACATAAGACTATAACAGACACATATATCTTATATACTTATGTTGGCCAAATCAGACATTTCGGATTGCCAGTTATTTTTTGACAGTTGTGAAAAAGATTTACATCAGCACCTGCCGTATGACCTTATCTGAGGGTGGATCAGTTCACGATTCACCAGCGCCCCTGTTTGGCTGACTAGGCTCACACAGGTATACCATACGTTTGCAGCCATATGACCAACTTCTTGTTGAGGAACTTAGGCCTTTTAATACCTTCTGCATGAAATTTCCCAGCAATCAATAGAAGACAAGTCTTAATGAGTTTGTAAACCGAAGCCCTTTTGCAGCATCAGCCCTTGAACCAACCCACAAGTCAACCATCGTGACTGGTTCCTCACAGTACAGGTATCTATTGTAAAGGCAACAGACCCTCGGGAGGTTGTTAGTCCCCGAAAGAAGCCACACACCAAACAATTATCCAGGATATTAACACCCTCTTCTTGCGTTTTAGGTCTCAACAAAAAAGCTATCAAAAAAAACCTATGTATTGTTCATAGCAAAATTCTGATCCTTCCAAACCGACCCACTGTAATATGCATAGTATTATTTTGCAGCTACGCAAATTTAAAAGATACATAAATTATGTATAAAATCAATGAAGCGGAACTTATAATTTAAAACTTGAGGTTATTAATGTTTAAATATGATGTGAGCCACCACACACATTTCCCAGCATTGGCGGCCGTATCTTGCTAATAACTCTCCGAACGTTTATTTCCAGTTGATCAATTTTCTCTGAAATATCGCTGTGGACAAGTGACAAATGCTTCAGCCAAGGTAGGCGGCACCTCAACCATGATCAGCCCGGGTTGAACTGCAAGCGGAACCCGGAGCTATGCTGATCCCCGTTCTGCCAATTTAAACCCTTGATAAGAGATTTGGAAGCCAACACAGCATAAGTCATGCGGCTTTCTAGAGTTTTATTTGCTACAACAAACAATGGATCCCTTCCGCTCTCTACCCAAAAAACAGAGTGCCGTTAGGAATACTTCAGGGCAAACCCTGTTTCCCGGTGGGAGTTTGTTTTTGACAAAGAAAAAGCTTAATCGTGTTTTGGTGTGCTTTTCGATTTTTTACTAAATTTACTAAGTTTTAAGCAAAGACAACGTCGCCAAGAGCTGTTGAACATCGTCAGTGATGATCCATATTTCCTCGAAATCATGGATATACGACCGTGTGCAGGAGAAGGCGAAGAAGCTCATCGGTGACAGTAGGGTATCCAACTCTATTGACTCACTGGAGCATCGACGCAGTGTGGGGTGCGTTACTCTGTTCTATCGTTACTACAATGGATTTTGCTTTGACGAGATTAGGGATCTTGTTTCCGCACATTTATACGAAACATGCGTTCATCGTACAGAGCTCATCAATTTGTGGTTGATTGCGCGGGGAATCGTACTACGCATTACAGAGAGAGTTCGTTTTTCAGCCGTACGCTTCGTCTGTGGAACAAGTTGCCTGCAGACGTGTTTCCTGTCTGTTATAACGTTGGAAGGTTCAGGTCAAATGTTCACAAGCATTGCTCCCTCTTTCGCCCTACCCACAACCTATTTTCCTAGTTCTGGTACAATGCACTGCATATGTAGGGGTCATCCCCCGAGTACTGGTCCAATATAAAAAAAAAAAAAAATATGTCTATGACAATGAAACCAAAGCCCAATCATCCCAAGCATTCAGAAAAGCCAAGACCTAAAAAAGCACATCAAGTTCGATTAAATGTGAAGATTTTGCTCACTGTTTTCTTTGACTGCAATGGCGTGGTGCGTTGTGAATTCTTGTCACAAGGTCAATAAGAAATACTACCTTGAAAAAATGCTGGCATGAGTATACTATATCTGGAGGGGATTACTTTAAAGGGGACAAGATACTTATTGATGAATAAATAAATACTTTTTGAAAAAATTGAAACTAACGATTATTTTTTGATCAGCCCTCATATATAGAAATCAAAATATTTGCAAAATATTTGTTATATTCAGTATTTTCATTCATAACAAAAGCTGTCTGCGCTTACACCTGATATGATGTTTTCCTGTTCAAACATCTTGAAAAAGTTATACTTTATGTATTAAAAATTCAGTTGCAATAAGCAAAATTGTAAACTTACATTATGAAAAGTTTATAATAGTTAGTGAATGAGGAATAAATTAATGTACTTCTTATTTAACTTTTAATTTGTCTGGTAAGACAGCAAAATGTCAGGTTTGTAAGCGAAGCATGTTCAGTGCATTGTACTGGAACTAGGAAAAAAGGTTGTGAAAAGGAGGATAGTGGGAGTAGTTTATGTGCACCCCTGACTTGAACCTTCCAACATTATATGTGACAGGAAACATGTATGCAGGCAACTGGTTTTACAGATGAATCTTACAGCATTGTCATGTTCGATATAAGTTATGTGGATTTTGGACAGTGCTATAGAACTATAATACTTTGTAGGATCTTTGCTACACTAGTTACACTGTTCAACAAAACACATTTTTTGACTTTACTTTCTAAAGAAAAGGGCGTACACTATGTGGATTTTTATGCGGATAATTCAAGCCTACTTTGGGTGTTTCTCTATTCTGCAGGAAGTTTTTGTAAGCCTACTTTTATCGAATAATAGTGATTAAAATGAAAGTATTATCGAAGGTGGCTATGAAGCCTGATTAAAAGCGAATATTTCGAAGGGCTATTTTTCAAGAGTTTATTGAAGTTAATGATCTTTGCATAATTGGTATCTTTGTACGAAAAGAAAAATCTGTTTGAAATATGGTTGCAACAACATTAGTATATATTCTATAACAGTGCCCAATATTAATTTAAATTTTTGGTTTGTACATTTGTACAACAGGTTATAGTTCAAGTTTTTTCCTGTCTTAAGTTTTTTCTTAAGAAGAATTTTTTTACAATACAAATTTGCTGTGATCAATGATTTTTGATTGAAGAAGACGAGAAAAATAATAATCAAATCTTTAGCTGGGGGACAACTAGCTGTTTCGTAGTCGCTACACTACTCATCAGCACCCACTGGGATTTGGGATGAATATAGATAGAAAAAGCCAAGATGTTATATTAGTTAAGAAACCTAGCATACCTTATTTTTATTTTGAATTATCGCCACATAAATTTAATTTTAATAAAAAAATACCAACTTGAAACAGAAGGAAATGTAAAACAATTTTGTGGATTTTGCAAAAACTGTTCATATATAGTTTATTTTAATAAAAGGATTAGAAGACTACAAGATATATTATACAATTTTTTTTTTTATTTTGTCTTGACCTCTTGTAACGAAATAAGAAACAATATATGTGCATACATTTATAAGTTATTAAAATGCAATCACTATGAAATATGTGCATGCTAACATGCTTGCAACTTTATTTTTATTAATAAATTATGACACAATTTAGAGTAGAAGAGCAAGAAAATCAAACAAAAAGAAACTATTTGTTGAAAACTCATTTTCTTTTTTTTTTCAATTTACTATACACTTGAAAAATAAACTTTATTATAAACTTGTAAACGGTAAAAGTGCAATTTATTAAAGAACTTTATTGTAAAAATCTTAATATGTTTTTCACTATTCACTCGAGGTGAGTTTTTTCATTTTGTGTGTGAGGTATGAACTAAATTCACTTCATATTCAAGAATATGCATGTCTGTATATGTTTTTGTGTATGTGTGTGCGTGTGTGTGTGAGTATTTGCAAATGCATGGATGTAGCAAAACTTAAAGAGAATAAACGCATGTCCTTGTATGTTAAACAACATCATAAATTTGTTTGTAATAATATGTTTTGGTTGGGAATAATGTTTTTATGTATATTTTTTTTTTGCTAGCAAGTCTCCATGTCTTAACGAATAGTCGTCTCAAATGCAGACACTAAAAATATATTTATTTATATTTTTCATAATAAAAAAAATTAAAATTATATTTATACGTTTTCAAGTTTGTTTTTGTCTTTTATTATAAAAAAAAAAATTGTCTGATGATAAGTGGTGGGTGTAAGTAAATAAGTTGTTTAAGGATTTCACAGACATACATATGTATGCTGTTGGTTGCTTTTGGCACGTAATCCAGGGTTTTCGAAGCAGAAAAATGTACCATATTGAAATAAAATAGAAAGGAGTTTATTTTTAATTGTTTAATCAAAGACCATGTAGTATTGTATTTACAAACTAGGACTCTTTGTTTTCCGATATATAACACTGGAAGCTTAAATACAAAATAGGAGAAAAAATAGGCCATTCCAAATCTCTGGAGAGTCGTGTGTTACAAGCCGGTGGGGTGTTTTGTATACACAGTATAGCCCTGGTGGCTAGCGAAATGGTCTCTCACATTATAGTATATGAATGTTATAAGTTAAAATGCCCTTAATCCAAATATGTTTCAGTTGTTCTCAATCAAACAAGTATATTTTTTAGGTACTGTTTAATTAAAGCTATCGAAAAGTCAAATAACCTTATGTGTTTTCTCATAACTTAAGGGCTTTACCGATTTTAATACGTTAAACGTCGTAGAGTCCACATAATATTCTTTAGCGGAAGTTATTTATCATAAATTGACATCAGCACTTTCCTTGACGTGGATTATTAGCAACATAGTTATCTTGGTCTCCCTTTTAGGTTTAAACCATAGCCAAAATGTTTCAGTCAAACTCACCTCAACCGTGATCAGCGACGGAATGGTTTGCAAGCAGAAGCCATTGGAATGGTTTCGAATATCCAACAAAATATAAGTCGTCCCCGTTCTGCCAGTGTTAAGGACTTCGAAAATTCAAAACAATATAAGTCATACGACTTCCTAGAGTTTTACCTGTTAAAATAAATGAGTTAAATAATGAGTTGTCCGTTTAGGCATTTACTAGGCAAAACACTGCTCTCTGGGGGGATCAGGTACATATGTCTATTATATATGTTGCTAATATTTCGGATTGCCAGTTTGTTTTTGACAGATAGGTTTTGAAAGGTTACTTGTGCTTTGGTGTGCTCTTCGATATTTTTTACCAATTTTAAGCAAAAACAACATCGCATGGACATCGCTCAGGAACTGTTGAACATCGTCAACGATGATCTAGATTTCCTCAAAAAGGTTATAAGTGGTGACGAAACATGAGTGTGTTGCTATGACATTGAAATCAAAGCCCAATCATCGCAATGGAAGCTTCTAAGACCGAAAAAAGCACGTGAACTTCGGCCAAATGTGAAGGTTTTGCTCACTGGTATCGTCGACTGCAATGGTGTGGTGCACAATGAATTCTTATCACATGGTCGCACGGTTTTTACGCCGTTTTTGCGATGCAATTCGTCAGAAACGCACAGAAATGTGGATAAAGCAATCATGGATTTTGTACCATCATAACGCACCAACTGACACATAGATGCTTGCGTGTGAGTTTTAGGCCAAAACCTAAACCTTTATCATGCCTTAACTACCGTGCTCATTGGATTTGGCCCCCGCTGACTTTTTTCTTTTCCCAAAACTGAAGACACCGATGAAAGGAAAGAGTTTTGCTACGATTGAGGAGGCGATACCAAAAAGCGCTTTTTAGATGTGTTTCGAGGATTGGAAAAAACCCTGGCGTAAGTATATTATATCTGACGGGAATTACATTCAAGGGGACAAGATAGTTATTAATGAATAAATAAATAAATAATTAAATTTGAAAAAATTCAAAAAAACAGTAATTTTTTGATCAGCTCTCGTATATATAGCATCCGAAAACCGTCAGTGCAGCGACGTAATTAGGTAAATTTCCCCTTCCTGTGATAATAGGTTTAAACCACACCCAGACTGTTTCAGCTAAGGTAGGCACCTCAATCATGATCACCGCCGAGATGATCTGCAATCATAACCACCAGTGGACTTTGCTAATCTCCGCTCTGCCAATTTTAAACCTTGGCAAGGGTTTCGGAAGTCCAACAAAATTATATTTACTACAACAAACATGGACTTTTTATCCGTTTGTGCCCCAGATCTCAGAATGCCTTCGTTTGGTGTATACCAAGGCGAAGTCTACTCCTTTGGGGACCAACGATAGGTAAAGTGAACATTAGTTAACGTGAATTATAAAGTAACCATTAAATTTTTTCCACTTTTACAACTGAAGTAAGCGTAGTTTCAGCAGAAATACAACAGCTTCAAATGCTTAAAGTTAAATTAAACCTGCTGTTAATTTATCCGTAACTTTTGAAGTTAATATATAATGTAAGATAAAACCCTAATTATAACTATTTGTCTGTTGCAGTAATGCCTCTAATAAAACTAAGATTTTAGTTGTCTGGTAAAGTCATGGTTGTGATAGTAATTTTTAATTTCAAGATGACTTCTATGAATACTAAATTTGCTAATATTTTTTAAGGGCTTACCAATATTTAAATATAAACTCAAATTCAAGTCTATTCAGAAATATACATATAGAACTGAGTATATTACACCACACTTTTGTTACATTTTTTTATACAAAAGTGGTGGCAACTCTTTTGTTAAACCGACTCAAAAGCCAAGACCAAAAATTATGTGCTCTTACAATGGAAAAGATTTTAAACAAATTCCTAAAATATACTTGTATACTCGTGCAAAGAACAAAAGGAGAAAGAAAAGTAATAAAATTTCTAAAAACAGTTGCAACACATAAAAAGGCTGTTGAAATTTAAAATTCTTTTTATCTGGAAAAATTCTTCTTTAAAGAATTTAATGTTGAAAAAGCAATAAAATTTCATTTAATTCTAAAAAAAAAAATATCTGCTTTTTTAAGACTTGAATGACATAAAGAATTTTAATTGCAATTTAAGTTACGAAAATAATAAAAGGTAAAATAAAAATTGCAAATTATCATGTTTGTTGTTGTTAAAAAAGAAGGTGCAATATAAATGCCATTTCTGCTGATTATTCTGATACATAAAGATAACTTTCGTCTATATCTAAAGTAATTTTGTTTAATGGAAGAAGATTGTTTCAGCAGGACAATTAAAAATAGTATTGCTTAAACTAAGTGATCGCAATAGCTAGCCAAGGTTGAAATTGAATTGTATTGTGAAAGTCCAAGCTAGGCATTCACATAGATATATAGAAGTTTTTCTTTCTTCCTGTTTTTGAAACTATGACAAAATTTTTAATAAAGTCCAGTTATTACTATTGGAAGTCTTGGTACAGCAAGCCTGCTATGGGTTTTAACTTCGTGTTTCCTCAACATAATTCAAGATTATGTTGTACATAATTCAAGATTTTGTTACATATCTAAATAGAACTCGTTTTGCCTATCTTGTCTCGCGGTTCATTACCATAAATTTGTCTAGGGACCAAAGTCAACCTGATATTATATAGATAGCCCAAGATGTCGTTTTGTAATTACAGTATGTGACACAAAGATGTATTATTGTGTACGAAGGGTGTCTGCTGGCAAATTCATATTTTTGAATACGATTATTTTAAAAAGTAATAAACGGTGTGGGCAGAGAGGGCAACGCTCGAATTATAGATTGTGTGGATTCGTAAATCTCGATGTCACAGTGGTCGAGTTGGCATTGCGCGTAAGCTGTGGATAAATTTTTATTAGAGTATTTTCGCACTATAATTTTTGGGCTACGTCAACAAAGCGAAATTGCCGTTACAGGTCTCCAAGGACCCACAATCCTCGATTTAAATCTCAAAAATCATTTGCCCAGGGTTAATGTTTGGTGTGCTTTATTCACGCCTGAGATACTCGGGCAATATTTTTTTTTGAAAATTCTTAGAAACCAGGGCTCCAATTTAAGCAGTGTGTTAAACTGAAGGGAAGACATGCTCGTATCCATGACCTACTATTTAAAAAAAAGTATATGCATTTTTATCATGCAATACTCTTAATGAATCTATGTGTCAATTCTTACATTTTTGATTCGAAATATAAATCTGCTATCATCGAAACCTAAATTATTGCCTAAATACCCTAAACTACCTAATGAGGTGATTAAGAGTTGTGCACATCACAAAACACTCAGGTCGAAAGCTGTTGTGTGTTCTAAATCCATCTATAATAACGTTAGAGGAATGCCTTTCGAGGAATCGAACATACGAACTTCTTTAGAGTGTTGGTCAAGTCCTCTACCAAATCACCCAGCGTGGCACAATTTTATTATAATGTTTTTTTATTAGAAATTCTGTTGGTGTTGAATCACGATGCAGACTGTCTAAAGTTGATCATAACAGGTAACTGATATAACGTCTTCTTATTTTATTTCTTTCTTTTGAAATATTGTTTATAAATTGTTCCATTATAGCTATACCTTCAAAGTTACATAAGTTATTTACAATGTTTTTTTTTAATTTACTTTTTTTAATAAGTTCTATATTTTTTGTACCTTTAAAAATTTGTTTTTTTTTTTGTTGTTATACGTTTAAATTAAAATCTGAAAATATGTAAATTTTACACTCAAAGGTAATTAATTGAATTTTGTTCTATTGCCTTTTCATTCCATTTTGTTTGCTTGGCATCTCAAGTAAGTGTGAACTTTAGTTCTCAACATTATTTACATTTTTACAAACGAACTTCTTAAGTGAGTACAATGCATTTAAACGATAACTGACGCTGCTGGCGATACTCAACAGATTCGATTATCGCTATGAATCTGCTTACTCCGTGAATACTTCTCTCTTTGCGGCAATCAAATCTTACATATACATGTTTATTTATTCCACATCTGAGAACGTTGCGAAAAACAAAGAAGTTGTAGCGTATGATTAATATTTAATTATATACAACCTGTTCGTACAAGACAAATATCACACATACGTATTAAGCAACAAAGCATTTACATTTATTTCGTCGTAAATCCTCTTCGACATTCCTTCTGCATTCCTTTAATACATAAAAAATATATTTTGCTTAAAAAAGAAGCATAAATACATAAATTTTTCTTTACAGTTTTCAAAGCATTTTTATCTGCATTGCAGACGTCAGATTGTATATTTCGTTCAATGGTAAATTTGCATATTTTATGTGCATTATTATTAAAATCAAATAATTTTAATTTCTTGCTTCCTTTTAAATTGTTCAAATGGTATTGTATTAAAATAAATCAAAAGTAATTTGCAATCATGTGAGCTTTTTTTATCATGCATTTTTCATTTAATTTAATGTGTAAACATAATGTGCACATTAAAAATCATAACAATTTAAGCATTGTGTGTTTGTTAAATGCCATCATGAAAATATAATAAAACTATTATGCGAGAAAATAATTGTTAAGAAAAAAGGATTTAAAATGAATGTTAAAAAACAAATGCAGGATTTAATTTACCCGAACTAATTAAATATTAACTTTTGCTGTAAAAAGAGTAAAAAGTAATATTGACCTATAATTATATATGAATTTTTACCTTTTTTCTGACCTATAGTTATAATTATATGAATTTTCCAATCATTAGAATTTTTATAATCGTTTGAAAAAAACAACTACAAAAGATTAGTTTGAAATGCAAAATGCAGTTTCGTTTAAATCTTTTAACATAAATTGATGTAACTAACTATGTGTTGAAGCAAAAGGAGAAGATAAATGAATATTAAAGTGAGCTTAAACGTTAGAGTTATTATTACCTTTATTTAATATCACTAATAATACTAAATGCTATTTTAACACTAGATGTATATATAATTGTCACAAATCCTTTTGTCATATATAATAATGATAAATGACTTGAAAACACAACGGTAACATAACTTAAATTGTTATGACACAAACACACACACAAAAAAACACACACACACAATTATACAGCAAACATTAGCTGTGAGCACCAACCGGGAAGGCAATATTCGTTTGTAAAAGTACAGACAAATAATAGCTGGAGACTGACAGGAAAAAATAGAAGAAATAATAAAATGTAGTCGGACAGACTTAAAAGTATAACCGGTTACAAGTACGTAACCAGTTTTTGCACACACAAAGTACATTGTAACTCAGGAATTATTTAAATGTTTATTTAAAGTTGGCAGTGTGAACTTTTCTGAAATTCCCTTGATGTTTGCCGTAAGCCAAAAATCAGAACTTTAAAAGACAAAACTATTATTTTTAAAAATATTTCTTTTCAAAATGTAAAACTATCTGTAGGAGAGTAGTTTACTAAGCAAATTGCTAATTAATCGGTGTTGTAGCAAGTTTTGTAATAAAAACTAAAATATAATAATATATAAATAAAGATAATAACTGCCATGCTATAAAAACGATCACCCAAAAATAAAAGAATATTTTAAATAAGAAAAACTTAACAGACGAAACCTGCTCATAACATAAATTATTTTTTATCCGGTCATATTCCCAATATTATATCTCATAGTAATGTCTTCCTCTCACAATACATATTGGCCTCTTTATACGTGGATATAAACATATTTCACTATCCCTGTAAACACGCAATTTGATGTTTGCCAGCAAAAACATAAGTTTAAAGGGAATGTGTTTTTTGCCCGTTGACATTGGAAACAAGGTACATATTTTTAAATAATTTTTGTAACATAAGATTACAAAAAAAATAAACTTTTATACCCATTCGCTGAATCAATCAATAAATTGTTTGAATCCTTAAATATATTCGTAGACTAAATCGAATATTCAATAAAAATATTTGTTGAACAAAAACAGAAATTTTGTCCATCAACAAAATATGATGGCAAAGAATATTTTTTTGGTATTCATGCGTTTATTAGGTTTTATTTTATTATAATATCTCTGTGTAAATGAAAATATAAATGATGAAAGTCCAATTTACTTGAAAACATTAGTGAAATTAATTTATTAAGAAAAAGTATTTAATTGAATGTCTGACATTAACATTAAAAAAAAACAAAGCTACGAATTTTAAGCTGACTAAATTGAACTGCAAGTTTGATTTAGTTTTTAATTATACAATTATTTATTCAACCTTTTAACACCAAATACTATTTGAATTTATAACGCTGGTAATTTTTTCTTAGATTACTTTTTAAACAATAAGAAAAAAAATATAAAATTTTATAAAAGTATATTTTCAATTCGAAGCGATCTTTTCCATGTTTATCTGGTAGCCCAGTGTACCAACAAAAAGTAAACTGTTTTACCGGCCACTATCAACTCTCCTAATTTATATAGGGCATCTAGTGAAAACATTTCGCTTTTAAAAATCATGCATTTGACATCTTGTCTGCCGTCATGGCTTGTAAAGAGAGTAAACACTATTGCTAAATAAAATGGCACAATTTTTCTTGCAAACTAAAAAGACATCATAAATGCCAATTTACAAAGGATATCACTTTGGTGAAATCATTACAATTTAAACAGATCTATAAATTAACTCAGAGTCCTCAAGACTTTGTAGTCGTTTTATAAATCATACAAAAAATGGATTCACATAAAAACAAAATTAAGTATGAGAATTTTCAACAGCAATATTTTTAAGGTATACTACATCGAAACTTCAAAGCTTTACGTTTTATTCTTAATTTTTATTAGTTAGATTGTTTAATTAATTGTTCTTGCATGACAACAGAGCTTCTTTAAATATTGCCTGTGCCCGACAATCTTCCATATCGTGGTGGCACAGAACTTCTTTTATGGTTTAGATGTTTAATAATTTTTTTTATTTAAATGTTAATTATAATTTTTATTATTATTTTCTTAAGTAGTGTTCTGTCTGTCATCCTGTGCACAGGTGACTTTTTACAGTTTTAAGTATTAGTTATTAATTTTTTTTTACATTATTGAACGTGTAATTTCTTACTTCGTAATAACTAATATGTTGGCATACATGGTGTTCAGTCTTCTATCCTGTGTACACGTGTTTTTCTCACATTATGTGTTCATTATTAATTCCATTTCAAAGTAGTTCATCACCGTGTAGCTTGTAGTGTGCGAGTTGCTATACTACCCAGCGAAAGATTGGTAATGTGCTGCATTTACATAAGAATATACTTTCCAATATCATAGTATTTACCGTCTGCATTACTAAGAAGTATTTAAGTAATGACTTGTCTAATATATGTTGATTATGCACGCATGTAATTAGTTATTCTAGGTAAATATAAGTACATATAAAATATTTAGAATGAAAATTTAATAAAAGAATTTAAGTAATACTTGTGTTTGCTAAAAGTTAAAATAAGGTAATAGAAACGGGTTTAAAAATGTTTACAAAATGAAAAATGTAGTAAGTCACTAAAAACTATTCGTACCGTTTTTGTTTTGTTTTTATTACAACTTACAGGTTATAAATACCCGGTGTAAAAGTGATATTGACATTACATATGCGCTGCCAAGCACGTTCAAACGTAATAGCTACAAATTTAAAAAATATATATAAAACACAGTGCTAGAAACCAGTTCCGTACATAATTCTATGAGGTTAAGAATTAAACTTTATGGCTGAAGTTTTTGAAAAAGATATTGAATATAAGCGATACAGCTAGCTGCCTCCCAGCTAAAGATTTGATTATTATTTTCCTTGTCTTCTTCAATCAATAATTATTGATCACAGCAAATTTGTATTGTAAAAAATCCTTCTTAAGAAAAAAACTCAATAAAGGAAACACTTGAACTAAAACCCGATGTACATATGTACAAACGAAAAAAAAAAATAATAATAATGTAAGCGATACTGTTATCAAAATTATTTTGTTGAAAAGGCACTAGCACAGAAAAAGGATTTTTTCAAGAGATATTGTTTGTAAGAGTAGATTTCTAAAGGTGGCATTTTTACCATGATTTAAAGTCATGCCATTTTTTGTATTATATAAAGTTACCTATTATTTTTTACACATTTATACAAAACATTTTATCGGCACCAACGTGTAAATTAGTTAGCTTTTTTAACTCATTGTAAGCAACTAGAGTTTCTAATGGCTTTTTTGTAATGTCATTTTCAAATAGTTATTCGTAGGCCAGAATGGCAAGTACTTGCCTCCAATGATATCGTCATCTTAAAATAATGACTTAAAATGCCAAAATAGAAGTAGTGAAGAGTATGTTTATTAACATTTTAACACATTACTTTGGAATAGAAGTTTTCGCTGTGTAGTTTTTATTAGTCTGATAAGTACCAAAGGTATATAAACAAGACACTTATTAGTTTTAACGAATTTAATTCAAACGATTTTTTTTTCTCGTCTTTTCATATTGTTCGTTATAATCGCCCGGCATTTTCATGAAACAGTTACAAAGTGTTGCAATTTCATATTTAAATCAGTTTATTCGTTCCCGTAAATGAATATGAAATGAATTACCGCTATCAGATTCTGCCTATTCCAAAGCTCACATCAATATGTTTTCATACTTTTTGTTAAAGAATTAATAAAATCCTTTTAATTTACTGTAATAAACCCATGCCGTAAGAAACTATTTACTTTTCACACTCTTCTATTTATGAATGCAAAAATTTTAAATATTCTGTAACACTCAAAAGCATATAAAATATTGCCAACAACAACATTTCTGCTTTAATGTGCATTTTTTATACAACAAACAACAATAACAACAACACATAAATGCTGCCAGTATACACAAATAATTTTCATAAAATAAGCAGTGTTGCGAGTATGAGTAAATAATGCGTAAATATATGCACACACAAGCAAACATACACACACGCACACACAAAAGTGCATATATATGCACACTCATTCAAATACATATGCACTAATAATTGGCTCCGTGCAGTTATGCGTTTGTCTGCGTGTCATAAATATATGAAACCAATTTGCATAAACATAAATTTATCTGCCTTCGTTTCTTTCATCTCCTTTTTTTGCATTCAAAAACACACACACACACATACACTCCCATACATATATCTACCTACTTATACATACAAGTAAATGCACTACCATAAATACATATGTGTGGGGTATATGCATTTAACTGCGTATATATGCGTTTAGTTTTATGTTTGCTCTACTCACTTTTTTATTGTAGCCGCTAATGCTAAATCGGGACGCACATCAAACCGACTTTGCATATAGAAGCGCAATAAATTATCGCGTTCATTTTCACGTAATCCTTCCTCCAAAGCCAAAGCACCCAACGAGTGATACGATTCAGATTCAGTGATACCAAATAATAAATCATAACTGAAATGGAAAAGAAAAAACAAGAACAGAGAAAATTAAAAGGGGAAAAAATCATATTGAGAAATTGTAGAATATGCTGCTACATAAATGACATTGGAATCTGCATGAAATGTTTAAGCCAGCGAGCAGAAAGTATCATTTTAAATCGGGTGCATTTGAGGCAAATTAATAACGTCAATGGAAATACATGCACACTTGGATTATCGATTGCTACACAGGGACTTTGTTTAAAAAACTAAAAAACTTTCTCTTTATAATACTGTGAATATTTGTTAACCATTTTCAGGCAAGCTAAACATTTTGTGATTTTTTTAAACTATTTTTAGTTTAGAAATTGGTCATTTCCTAATAAAAACCTTTGGATATTTTGGGAAATTAAATATTAATAGTCATATCCAAAATATAGTTTATACAAGTAAGAGTGTAGAATATTCGATTGCGCCAAATCTCAAATACCCTTCCCGATAGTGAGTATCTTCAAGGGTATTTGAGATAGTATATTTATATACGAGCCGATATCGGGAATTTTTATTTTCTGTATTAAGTAACTTCCTCATATTGCCAGAATTGCTTTTAAGCAAAACAAGTTGTTGAAACTCTCTTATGCGACTTTTTCACTAAAAACCCTGTTTAGGCTTTGTCTCGGGTATATATGGACCAATATCGGAAATTTTTATTTTTGCGTATTTATATATTATTATTTTATTACTAGAACTGCTTTAAGTAAAAAGTGATGTTTAAGTTCGCTTATGTGACATTTTCATTAAAAAATCAACTTAGGTAGAGTATATGTGAACCAATATCGGGGAAACATTTTTTGCGTTGTAATCGTCATGCCAAATAATTGTATCAAGCTTGAAGCAGAGCAAACTATTGCAAAAAAAAAGTTTTTTTCGGAATCTACCCAAATAGAAGCGATTTTACTGTATTTCAATAACAAACCGATTAATGGGAGTAATAGAATGGCGAAAGAAAAAGGAACCGATAAAATACTAGACTTCCGCGGAAACAAAATGGCAAC
Organism: Thecocarcelia acutangulata; assembly: GCA_914767995.1. NCBI lineage: Eukaryota > Metazoa > Arthropoda > Insecta > Diptera > Tachinidae > Thecocarcelia > Thecocarcelia acutangulata. Next base: position 21,596,616 of record OU612094.1, read on the forward strand.
TTCAATATTCGCACTAAATCGAATGGCGGTTAATAGCTCGGGTACACATAACATGGCCTAAACGCGCACCGAATATGAAAACCCTGTTATGATTCGCTTAGGGAAGCCGTTCCAAGTTTTTTGGAAATTCCTCAAGTTGGCTTTAGGAAACGTCAAAATCGCCCCATTTCCTCAGAATCAGCACGGCAACTTTAATTTTTAGATCTAAATGGCCGTTTATAGTTCAGATGTATGGTCCACGGCAAAAACGCACAACGAATATGAAAACCCGTTTAGCAAAGTGGTTACGAATTATTTTGGGAGTTCTCAAAATCGAATTCGAAAACTCCCAAAATCCCCCCCACTTCCCCGGAAACAATATGGCAACTCTAATTTTCGCGCTAAAGCAGCAACAATTTATATATATCGCTCCTTTCTTGCAACATATTCATATCTCAAAAAAGCTTGTTTCGAGAAAAACACATTTAAAATTTTTAGTTTGCATACAAGTCTTAGAAAATTTTTTTTAGAAAATATCTCCTAAAGGAAACAGTTTAAAGGTATTTTAAATAAAATTTTGGCACAATATAAAATGTAGTACTATTAACCATTCTGCAGTGTTAACTCTAAAAGCTAATTTTATGAGATATGACTATGTTGCAATAAAGGAGCGATATTTTCTATACATATGTAATAATCACTCATATGATATGGCTTTCGGGTGTTGCTAACAAACAAATAAGCAAGTGAAACTTATATAACCGTGTAAAACATAATGTTTATTAACGGCTTATTTGACAAACTTTTGTCTTTAAAATAAATGAGGACTGTACGGTCGTAAATCTATTAGTATAAAGGTATTTAATTTTAGTGGTGTTGCCTAATCTATTGTTTATTATCCAGCCACTGATGCCAAGTACCTTGACAAGGTACATAATTGAGCATGTGCAAATAATAAACCTACATTATAAATTCTTCACTTAAAAGCCATCTTTAGAGATAAGGCACAGATTTATACAAGTGACTACGTTAAAAATCAATATTGAGGTTTGAATGGAATAAAATATAGCTTGATGTCAACTCATATGGGGATTTCTAGGTTATATTACATCCACAGAAAGTTATTGTTAGGGATGAATCTGAGCTAGCTATGTCATTAACATATGATTTTCAAAAGCAACCTTAACGCTGCAACTGCCAGCTCCAAAATGATTACCAGTTCAAGTTCAATGGTCCATTTCTGCACGTCTCTAAAGCTTCTACAGAAGTCATTAAATGGACCGCCACATTAAATGGACCGTGCTTGATAAAGTTACAGCAAATCTTCTGCCGGGTGGAGCTGGTGAGCTCTAATCAATATTCTCTGGAAGGTTCACGAACCTTCAGATTATTGAGGCATGACCATATTGCTCCTTTATTGCAACATAGTCATGACTAAAAAAGCTTGTTTCGAGAAAAACACATTTCAAATTTGTAGTTTCCATATAAGTCTTAGAGAAATTTTCTTAGGAAATTTCTCCTAAAGAAAACAGTTTTACAGTAATTTGAATAAATTTTTGGCACAATATAAAAGGTAGTACTGTTAACAATTCTGCATTTTTAACTCGAAAAGCAAATTTTTTTTAGATATGACTACGTTGCAATAAAGGAGTGATATGTTGCCTCCTTCCATGTCCCGATTGCACGCAGCCTGATAGCTAAATTCATGGCTATTTCTTTCACCATGAGATCAGCCGGCAGCCAGTTCAGCAAAGTGAAAAGTGCTGTCGATGGCGTAGTGCCGGAAGCACCAAACACCATCTGGCATTTTGCAGTAGGTGGTTTTCTACAACGTCTTTCATCACACAAGCGCCCCATACGCTAAAATGGGCTTAATACCGTGTCGAATAGCCAGCAGGAATTCCTACAACTTATTATTATACTGGTCTTCCCAAAGGCTTGCCTGCACAAGAATAAGGCGATAGCTGCCTTTGCTGTCTTTGACTGGAAAAAAAGTAATTTTACATATGTAAAATTTTTCTTCTCATTAACTTTCACTCTAACAGATTCATGTTGCTCTGTTTTTTATGTCGGCCTGATAATGATTCATCTATCAAAACCATATTATTTTTCAGGTATGACACTGTTATAGCAAATGAGCGCTATATTTGTGTTAACAAAAAATAAAACTTTAAATAATTTTATAAGAAAAACAAACAGAAAGAAAAGTTTAGCAAATGAAAAAAAGATAAAGATGAAAAATTCAAAAGACGAAAAAACAATAGACATGGAATATTCAATTTAAACTGTATTTATTTAATTAATGCATACACAAAAGACTATCTGAAAAAAAGACTAAAAAACTTCCCCCTATTTTCTTTTTCTTTTCCTTCATTTTAACATTTCTTTTTGTATATACAGTCGTGGCCATATAATTAAAACATTTTGTATAGTAAATTAATTTAATTCTTTGATAGTATATGTAAGATTGTGTTGTTGGTTAACTAGACACCATTCATATCGTTTTTCATCTGATCTCCACCGCAGAAACTTCGATTTACCACTCCATAAAATATTTTTCAGAAAACTCACTGGTTTTTAATGTTTTTTGTGACAAAATTCAATGTGGAAAAAGATTCTAGAACAAACAATTTAATATTCAGTTGTTTGTCAGGCTCCGATCTACAATGGATGCAAAATTGGGTCTTCATGAAATAGAGATAAAAGGGAGATGTTTAGAGCTTTCTGGGGTCCTTATGGAACAGATTTTGAAAAAATTTAAAACACCTCTTCAAAGATCTTTCGAAGAATATTTCATATGCGAAAAGATGTAACCATCAACCTATTGGTAAAGTCGCAGTGCATCATGAAATGTAGTAGAAAAATTTTAAAATTTCTAAATAATTTAAGCGTAAAATAGGCAAAACTAAGGGACCTGCCCGACATCGTCCTACACTCAACGAAAGTCCTTAACAAACAGTATTTAAATCCGTTGAGACTTTACTCAGTTATTTCTCTGGAAGCTTGTTATCCGTGATGAAATTTATGTGGACCTCATATACGTATGATGATTCAACTTTTAGCTCTTTAGAGCTAAAGTAAAGTCAGTTTTAGAGGCCTTTAGGACTATTTCATCATCTCTGGCTGGGGCTATATGGAGTTCGGAGGCCTTGGACACATTATTTTAAATGTGTTTCATTGCATTATAAATTTTTCCTCTACAGCAAACAAATAATTGAGAAAATTCACTCACCGTTTTCTAGGAGTCTCTAAAGTTAATGATTACCTTTCATTCTCCTTTGGAGCAACTTGGTCTTTTTTCCATACCTAGTGGCTAATATTGGCATACAATTTTATTGATATCATTTAAAACCTACAAGTTTTCACAGAAGAAATGAAATTAGATATTAAAATATCTTTATTTAAATAGAAGAACTGAAAATGTTTTAATTATGTGTCCACTTGAAAAACTACGCTTTCGCTAAATAATGACTTATTTTTTTAAGAAAACTGAACAAAAAATAAACCTAAGGAAAGATTTTTTTTTTAACTTTATTATTTTATTTATTGAATCCATATTAAAAATGAAATGACAATAAGTATTCAAATCTTAATACTAAAAAACAAATTGTGAATAAAGTCCTGCCAGTGCTGGACAAAAATTTATTTTTATGCGAAATTTATTTCAGAATTCAGTCATCTGTTTAGAGCTCTAATGGTAGCCAAAGTATCCCTCCTTCTCAGACGGGTATGACCTCCTTTTCAGACGGGTATAGATGGAATTCAAGTTTGTTAATATATCTTGTCGCGTACTTCACAAATTCAGATTTCACAAAAGGTACGTTCAGATCTGCGTGGATTCATGAGTTTTTAACGTACCATGGAGCGTCTGTAATTCTACGGAGTATTCTATTTTGACTTCTCTGAATTTTTTGAATGTTGGATGCCGAGGCTGTGCCCCATAATTGATTCCCATAGCACCATATTGGCTTTAGAATCGAGTTGTAAAGCAAAAGTTTACAATCAAGCTTCAAGGTGAAAAATGAATCAAGTGCAAAAGAGCTCAACGTTATCTTTGTAGTGGAAAAGTTCCGTTGAAATAACAACAAATCTTACAAAATACAGAAACAATGCAAGATCACAGTTATGTTTCAATTACATGTCCACCACTGTATATATTTCTTTTTCTTGTTTGTTTAAACTTTTACATTTCTTATTAGACATTGTCTTGCAATTTTTTTCTTTAAAACAACTTTGATCGAATCTTGTCCAAATGAAATCAGATTTTTCTTCCGTTTGCTTATTTCAAAAAGAAACAATTAGCAACAATTCTGAGAAATTTAAAACTGATTAAAAACTTTGGCAGATAAAAAGCGAACAATGGATAATTACAAAATAGCATAAAAATCAAAAGACAGCACAATGAAGCTTGATGTAAAATCTATGTAAAAGTTACATGTATTTTAAATTTAAATCAAATCAACGACAATTTCTTTTAAGTTTAAGCAAAACTAAAAATGGCAAAAATTTACATTATATGTACATGGCAGCTACGACTTTGTTCGAGTGTACTGTTATATATGATTTTTCAGAAACTAAAACTCTGAGAGAAATTTTTCAGCACTCTACAAAAGTCAATTACTGCTGGACTAATTGTGAAACAATTCAATGTGCCCAAGTTATGTGCTTGTATATCACAAAATCGAATTGAATGAAATAAAATCATTTCTTGGCCTAGTGAAAATATATAGAAACTAGCATTCACCCGCGACTTTGTCTGCGAAAAACAAGAGTTTTGTGTAGCTTGCTTTGAAAGCGAAACCAATATTAAAGAAATTATTTTATCATTAAATCCTGATTTCTTGTTATTAAGGTTTATGGTATTTCACATTTGGAGAAGTACTTTTTAAATTCACATTTACAATAGTACTCTTTAAACTCAATAAATTTGGGTGTACAACTTTTTTTATATTTTATTGCAATTCTTTCAAGAAACGTAAATTTTTTGAAACTGGGCTCTTTTGACTTGAAATGCAAAATGGATTGAATTATTTCTGTATTCCCCTAAAATTTTTCTCACAATACTCCCTTCTAAAAGTATAATTTGCAAACATTTGTGGCGTTATAGAGTCTTCGAGCGATGAGGGTTCCCACTGATAGAACTGGAATGCCAACTTTTTGTCTCAATTTATAGGAAGGTAGCCCTATAAGTTCTTAAAATTTAAAAAGTCTACAGAATATGATGTCACTTTAGTGCGTATGAAATTGCCTACAGACGGATATGCGTCAGCACCGCTAAGGATATCTTGCAGTATTTGCTCATTTATCTGCTCCAAAATTTCCTCAATCAATGAAATAATTCTTCATTATACCTGTTAAGAGGGCTATAGGCCGAGCCAGCAATTTTCTATGAATGCTGATTCTGAATATAAATACTTTATATAGTCGAAAATGAAAATTGTAGAAATTACAAACTGAATCAGAAATTTTACATATAGTTACATTTAACCTTTTTGTGAAGGGTATAAAAACTAAAAAACACGCACGAAAAACGACAAAGTTTGAGCGAACAATATGTTTGTCCGATTTCCAATAGAAAAAAGAATTTTCAAACTATATCGTTCTATATCCAATTCTTTTTGTATTTTCAGCCATTACATAAACCATTTCAAAAGGAAAACATAATGTTTTAGTTTTTTCGCACAGATATTTTCTTAAATATATTTTACTTTTTAGTTGTTTATATACTCTTAAAACAGTTAATCTTAATCAAATTAGAAGTACTTTTGTTTCTATTTATTTACTTAATTTCAAATTAACATTTCTTTTTGGATTCGTATCTTGATCCTAGTTGCTCGACCTTTTTTTAAATATAATTGTTGTTTATAAAAAAATTTATAAAAAAAAATTTTTAAATTTTCCTGAAGAAGACACACAAGGGGGTGTCAAAATATCGAAACATTAATAAAACGAATAATTTTGAAACAAGTGACCTCAAGCTCAAGCTCAACAATTACATTTCTTTTTGGTTTTTTTTTTTTGACTTACCGGCTAAAATGTTCTGTATACTGTCCCATCACTTTGTAGGGTTGATCTGGTATGACATGTCCATCTACTATTGGACCCAAAGATGTAGAGAATTGCGATAATGTTGTACGTATCTTCAAAATGTCCTGGTATCTAGAAAAAATATAAGGAAAAAATCCAAGTAGCGTTTTAAATTTACTTGTTGCAGATATGCGGGATAAATAATTAACAAATTAATGAAGTTTTATCACCCGAAGATGCGGGTAATAACAGTTTTATTTTAGTAGTTTTAAAAGAAAAGAAATTTTTTTTGAAAAAAGATCTTAAGCCAGACGAATGTAAATTTCATATTCGAAATTTACAGCCTGTTCGACGATATCGAATGAAAATGTATGCGAAAGAAATTTAGTCACTCACATTCGAATCAATTTGGGTTTGTCTATGTCACTTTTGTTCATTCGCATGAACTTATGTATTTTAATTGAATTTTGACACATCGTTCGCATAGAATAAAGTTCGAAAAAACCCAAATCCATTTTCTTTCCTTTATCTTATCCTTTCGACGTTGACGAACTGGCTGTTAAAAAAAAAGTTCCTGAAGAAGACTCACAACGAAGTGTCGAAATATTAAAGAAAATAAAGAACTATAAGTTTTACAAGTGGACCATTGGCTCACCAATAAATAATAATATAAACAAGCAACACAAATCTGTAAAAAATGGAAAAATATAATCAATCCCCCATAACCCAATAGACGATGACGTCATTACATCAAGACGACACCAAAAACATCTTTTTTGTGCACACGTCTTCGATAGAAATTATCTAGTCTTTGATGATCCTTCAATATTTCATTGACTTAATCTTTACACCATTCAATAGTTGTTGGCAATGAATAAATAAACGCCAGTTTTTTTCATCGCCGTGTTTTCAGATTCAAAATTTCTCATCTATCAATTAAATTTCCTTTATGTAAGCCACAGCATAAAAAATATTTGTTAAAATTACAGAATGCAATTAGTAAAAAAACCTTAATGAATATTATGCAAAAAGAAAAACTTTTAAAAGCTGTTGTTGGAAATATAAAATATTATTTTGCAAAAGATCTTTTGCAAATTTTAAAATATTAATAACGCAACAAATCCCTTGACACAAAAATCTCTTTTCCTCTTTCACAAAACACAGCTTTGTTTTAAATATCTTACTTTATTCATAATTTTTTTTTTTTTTAATAATATATTTTAGTTTTTATTTATTTATTTTTTTTTAAGAACATTGTTCTTTACAGTTTAAAATAGATTTGTTAAGTTTTTATACATATTTGTTTGTGCAGTCATGTTAGATTTATAGAATTTTAGTTTAATATTTTATAATGTTTGTTATACATGATGTTTCCTTATGTTAAGTGCATCTATGATTCTCTTCAAGTTCTCATAAAAGCTGTTCGACATATTTCTTTAAGTACCTTAGATCATATGTAGATGTATACTTGTGCATGAAGTATTTTAATAAATACAGATTGAAAGAATTTAATAGTTCAACTATTGTTTCCCAGCCTGCTTTTAAGGTCAATATTGCAGTAGCTGTTTTGAAAACATGCTGTCATATGCTGATACATATTAACTATACCGTATAATTACTTCTCGAGGTATTGTTGGGTTGAAGAGAAGGAAGACCGTGTTGCAATGTAAGAGCCTTGTGTCCAGATATAATCTTCCTTAATGATTTGGCAGAAATATCGGAGCGCATTACAGAAATTTAAAATTTTTCATCCTGAGAATAGGTTAGTTCGGATCTGGTGAGAGATACGTAGATGTATATCATCCTCAGGTACCACAACGAGGCCAAATGGGCTGTCTTTCAGATAGCTTGATTCGACCTTTCCTGGGCATAAAGGATATAATACTCTTTTGGTTGAAAAAGTAATTTTTTCATATAAATTTACGTGCATTTCAAAAGTTTGTAACGAAACACTTTTATGTTTTGAAACACTTTTATGTTTTGATATAAAAAAAAGAAGTTTCAAAAGTATTTGTCTTCTTAGTTATAGCAAAAACTCAATTTTATTCTTACTTCTAAAACATAGTTATAGTAGACGTAAAATGTTTTTCTCAAAACATGCAAAAACGTGTAGAAAAAAATGCAGAATAAAAGGCGTTCCACTTATATTTTCAGATTTATTGATTTCATACTTGCCAAATTCTGTCAAAGTTTTACAAGTTTACAAGAAACTAAAATTTTTCCAGCACCTGATTTTTTTAAGCATTAGTTATATAATTTTCTGTGCGTCAAATAAATTGAGAAAATTCCAAATACTCTTGAGAAATTTCCTTAATCCTTAAGTGTATACCTGGGCCCGGCCAGGCACTTTTTTTGTTACTTTTTTACACATTTTTTACACACGAGTTATTACCAAATATATTAAAAGGAAATATGATATATTTCTGAAACAAAGTGTTTCGTACAAAAAAGCAAGAAAATTAAACTAAATGATGAAACAGAATACGTCCGCAACTTCAAGCAAAAACGACTCTCAGAGAAAACAGGCACATAATTGAAACGACGGCTGCAACTTCAAACAATGTCATTTAAGTTCTTTTTTGTTAGGTAAAAAAAAGCTTTTTCTTTTATTTTTACTTTTCTTCGCAGTAAAGCTTTTGAAGCTTTGGTTTTCTTTACAAAATGTATGAAATTTACTAAAAGTGTGGTAATATTTTTTAAAGCTTTTCTGCTTCAAAGTGAGAGCATAAGAAAAATCGCTGCCAAAATAAAATAGATTCTATTTTACGACCGCATTCTGTGGCGTTATTTTATGCCAAATTGTATGGAGAAAATCGTCATGCCCTAGTTCTGTTTCATCATTAATTGAAAAATCATGGGCGTAGCAATTGGCCACATAAAAACTATGTACATATTGTAACAACCTGGGCCTAGCTAGACCCACTCATTTTTTTTAGCATTTGTTAAGGCAAATGTTCCAAATTTATTGCAAAATAAATACCACAAGCAAAATCTCTGAGAACCCATAAACAAAAACTCAAAATTCAAACCCATAAGCAATATTACATCCTTGCTAGAGTAATTATAAAAAACTTTTTATTCATAAGCATAATCTTAAAATTTTGATATTTTCTGATAAATATTACTCAGCAAAAGTGGGTTTTGTGCGCATGAACATTTTTCTCTATTTAGAGGAATAACAAAGTTCACCCGATATATGCCTTTACGCAATAAAAATTTGATGATGCTAAAACGCATTTTCCATTGGGAAACATATATACAGGCAGAGAGCCAGCCGAAGAACAAGCAGAAAATAAGAAGTATATGAGCTTATTCACTATTGCTTAGTAACATTTATTTATGTAAAACAGCTTATGAAAATCCGCAACGAACGATGCACTCCCTTGGAAATGAAGAAGCATTCGAAAAGAGAAGTTCCCTCCAGCGAATTTAGATTTAAGAATAATATTGCATGTGTTCTTGAACGAGGGCGGATTGATATTAAATTTATCTAGCGTTATATGGCAGCACAAACACAAAAAGAATCTTTTTTTTTTGTATTAATCTGTCAGACGTCAGCTGTAAAAGTTTCACCTAAATTCATCTATTAGTTTGTTTGTTGTAGTCAATTGAAGTAAGCAACTTTTGTGTTTCTTGAAGAATGGAGAAAGGTAAATTTCTAGCCATGATGAAACACTATTATTTGAAAGAGAAAAAGGCGAAAGCTACAAAATAAAAGCTGGGTAAACATTACGGTGAGTTTTCTCCATCAAATTACATGGTAAAATATTGGATTCCTGCGTTTAAACGCAGCCGAACAAGCACTACAACAAAGAAAGCAACAGGAGGACAAAAAAAAAAAAACGATTACTAAAGAAAATATCAAGAAAATCCCCGATGTAGTTATAAAGGATCGCCGAGTCAAGTAATGTGAGATTGTTGAAAGGACCTAACAAAGAAAACACAGGTTTTTTGGTTCAAAACTAGCTTTATTCATCAACGTGATCTCCATCAAGAGCAATGCAATCATTCCAGCGCCACTCCAACATTTCAGTATCACTTTTGTAGAACGATTTATCCTTTACCTCAAAATAGGCCTCAGTTTCAGTGATAACCTCTTCATTCGTGCGAAATTTCTTAGCGGCGAGCATTTTTTCAGATCTGCGAACAGCCAGTAGTCGCTGGGACCTGGATGTGGCAGCAATTCGAAGTTCAATTCATGTAGTTTTGTCATTGTTTTGATTGTTATTTTTCCTTGCCATGTGCGGTCATTTCTTTGCAATTTCGGCCTTCAAACGCTTCAACAATGCTATATATTTATATATATACTGTTAATGATATTACCTTTCTCAAGATAATCGATGAATATTACACCACGCATATCCCAAAATACCGAGGCCATAACCTTTTTAGTCGATTGTTATGTTTTCAGACGCTTTAGACAAGGTTCACCAGTTGCTGTCCAGTGACATGATGAACGTTTTGATTCCGGAGTGAAGTAATGGATCCATGTTTCATCGATTGTCACATATCGACGCCAAAGTTCCGGTTTGTTCCGCTTAAATATGGCCTTACACTGCTCAGCATCATTAACACGTTCTCGTTGTAGGTCAACAGTGAGCAAACGTGGCACCCACTTTGAAGAGAGCTTTGCTTGCTTGTTCATGCAATATAAAGCCAACATGTTCGTTTAATATCTTTATGATGTCAGCTAACTCAGGCATTTTCACTTTTCCAACATTCAAAACGATTTTGTGATTTTTTTTATGTTTTCAGGTGGTACCGCCTCATTTGGACATCCGCTGCGTTCTGCATCATCGATATCTCTACAGCCACGTTTGAAGTCAGCAAACCTTTGTTTTATTGTTGTTTCTGATAGCACGGATTCCTCATAACACTTTTGAAGCCATTGCTTCTCTTGAAAGGTATTTTTCCCATCAAGAAGCAGTGTAAAATTAAAACACGAAGTGATTTTTGATCTATTGTTTTGAAAATAACAAAAGTACTAAGTAAAGTCACTCTTAGCACAATAGCTCACAAACTAATGAATATAATATCATGAAATTTCAACAACTGTCTTTTGAAGTCTAGTATTAACTAAAAAAAAGTGACTGCAATAAAACTAGCGCCATCTATGTGTTAGACTTTTAAGCCCATGTAGTAAATGAATTCTTCTTTTCTTTTTGTAATTGTAATGAAATATTCTTTAATTTTTGTTTAAACAATAATATTTATAAAAAAAAATTATATACTTTGAATGAAAGCCGTGTACCATTCGCAGTTGGATATATGTGGAATTTTCTCAGTTTTAATGATATGCTTATTTATGTTATGTAATTAAAGTTTGAGAATACGTCTAATTATTCCAAACTGAGAACAAAAATTATTATATCATGTGAAGTTTTCTATATTTAAAATTGAAATTCTTGATTAGATACGGAATTTATTGAATTTCAAATTGCAGTTCTTCACTTTATTTGGAATTATCTCATTATGAAATTGAACATCCCGATTTCATTTAATGTTGCCTAATTTTTTTATATCTATTCACATTTTTTTTTATATTTTTTTTTAAATTAACAGCCAGTTCACCGATCTCGAAAGGATAAGGTCATTCGCATTCTAGGCGAAAGAAAACTGATTTGGGTTTTTCTAACTTTATTCTATGCGAAAAATGTGTCAAAATTCAATTAAAATACATACGAATAAGTACATGCGAACGAATAGTAGTGATATAGACGAAGCCAAATTGATTCGAATGTGAGTGACTAGCTTTCATTCGCATACATTTTCATTTGATATCGCCGAACAGGCTGTAAATTTAAATTCTCCATTGCATTTCTAATATTCCCAATTTCAAATCTAGTGAGGTTAATAATAAAAGCATTTGTTTGCATATTTTTTTGTTCAATTTCGGCTTATGTAAAAAATCTTTTGTTTAGATTCCGAAAAAGCAATTAAAAATTAAGGAAAAACTAACTGTTACAACCTTACACAAAAATATTCATAATGGAAATTGTTATTTACAAAAAAAATTTTGTTGATGGCTTGCAGTGTCTGTTGTAAATTCTTCGAGCACAAAACAAAAGAAGAAAACTGAACTTTACCACATTGATATTTTGAACTAGAAAAGAAATCTGGGAGACCATAGAGCTCGTTTTCAAATATTACACGAAACAAACATCTAAAAAGTTTATTGCTTTTAAAAAAAATTTTATCTATAAATTGTTTAAAACCTGAACAAATTTTAAACTTTGGTGTAGTTTATAAAAAAAAAAAAAAAAAAAAAATTCATATTAATAAAAATTGTGTTTGACGAAAGAAGCCTGGAAAAGTAAATGGCAAAATGTTTCCAACTTTTAATTCAGAACAAAATTTATACTAAATTAAACTCCCGCTCGCCCCTTAGATATGCAAGCTGCAAATTGGCTGCACCACCCCCAAGCACTGTATTATGTAAGAATTAAATATTCTTGTTAAATGCTTCTCTTTCAAGTTAACTTTTCTTATATTATTTAAAATTAACTATATTAAACGCCAGTTGACTTAACGAATTCATGAAAAGTTTTTATCAACTCCCCCGTCATGTGACATTATTGAAGTTTACCTTTTTATCTTAATTGTCAGGCAATTTCAGTAGTGCACTACAATGTAACTTAATTATATTTACAAAACCTACAATATTTAATTGACTCCTTTGTGTGTTTGTAATTATGTTGATTATTTTTAAAATCATATAATTAACCTGCAGGCATTTGCTCTTAAAATAAAAGCGATAAAAACAGTTTAATTTAATATGTGCATATGAAATTAAACAAGCTTAAAAAAGAACTTTTAAGCGTGTTATAAATTTAAAGGCCTTAACGCCTTAAAAAATAGATTTTGTATGTAAAAAAGAATTATGTGTTTAATTCTAAAGGCCAAGCAGCAGTTTAATTAAGCAATAGATAAAAAAAAGAGAATAGCAGCATTACCCACACGTAAGACTTGAAAAGTTATTGCAGTAGTCCCAAACCCAGTTAAGCTTTAAAAATGGCTCAAACCAAAAGTAACAAACTTCGCCGAATTATATATTGTTATATTATAAAAATATAACAAAACGTATTTTGTGTGTTTACTTTGAAAGAGAAAGATTATTGACTGGTAGGCCGAAACCCATTTAAGAGTATTAGACTTTGAACAAACTCACCACCCTACCGACCACTACTCTCTATTCCGATGCGAAAGACAAATGCAATAAGAGTATAATTTGGTACTCTGTGCCGTTTGCGCAAACTTTTCCGCGGAATTGTTTGGTAATGAAGCAACACTGGTACCACAAACTGAACAATAGCGAAGAAAGATAAAATAAAATGTGTGAAAGGAAAAAGTTAAAAGCGAAAGGAAAATACGACAACGCAATACAGCAGCCGTATTCTGTAACTCGCTTAGCTAAAGCTAAAACTCGATCGCTAAAATGCTAAAAAAAATTCAGGCAAATATTTTAGCGATGTCGCTAAATCTATATTCTGTAAGCTAAATTTCTTAGCTAAATTTTTATATTTTTGCCGCAGCTAATTTGTTAACTGTATACTATTTCTTTCTTTCTACTTGAATGAACTTTTGTTAAAAAGAGATAAACATAATGTGATAATTTTTGGCAATTCATTATAGTGTTACCTTACATTATATTGTGTTTCCCGTAAATATTCCTAAAATTTCTCTTCAATAACTTTTTAATATATGTTTTGAAATCTAGATTTTAAATAGTTATTGTGAAAGATTTATTCAGAATTAATTTCGTTTTTGACAAATATTACTTAAACAGCACTTAAGTCGATAAATTATGAGCAGTTGTTTTTCATGATACAACCAAATGTGGAATTTATGGGAAAATTTTCAAAATATGGCATCACAAAAAAGTCTTTGTTTATTTACATTTTAAGTAAACAAGAAAACGTTCATAGGGTTTAGAAAAAATTTTCTGCATTTTATAATAATAAATATTTAAAAAAAGTGAAAATGAACAGTTTTTATCGGCGCCGTAATATAATGAATTCATTAAGTGCAATTAGTGAATGCAATGAGCTAATTATGAACAGGAACCATTTGTGGAATTCACAAATCTTCAACAAAAAAAATTTTTGTGTTATGCTTCACTTTAAGTTGAAATTAATTTTTTACCTGTCATGAGCAAATTCTTGGTACTCCTCCAAATACTGAATAATCATATATTTTTGCTCCTTTGTAATTCTTTTTATTGTTTCTTCCATTATACTGTAATAATATTTTTTTTAACAAGTAACAATAGAAAAAATAAAACATTTGTAATTTACTTATATTTTAGCACCTAAAAATTTCCGTTACTAATATTTTAGCGTTTTAGACAACGACAACTACTTATTTGGCGTTAGAGAATACAAAATTTAAACATTTTAGCGATGCCAGTAATTGTTAAAATTGCGGCGAATTCAATTTTTATGTCATTGCCAAATTTAGCTACGCACGTTACACAATTGCATTTGTGGCCAAAAATCGCTAAATCATCTTTATATATTTTTAGCGATGGAGATTTAGCTTTCGCGAGTTACAGAATACGGCTGCTGGTTACCAATTCTTCGATTACAAACCATTTGTTTTCGCATCGCTATACAGAGTAACCCCCCAGGTATCTGTTGCGAGGCTACAGCATCTCGGGAGAACTGATATGCCTCATAGTTACAAGGGAAGACTATTACTCCTCCAAGCGATATAGGTTTAAGCCATGATCAACACCGGGATAGTTTGCATTGCAGAGGGTTGAACAAATAGAATGTGAAATTTATTTACATCAGCACCTGCCTTGACGGCTTAATCTGATTATTCACCAACTCTACGAAGTGAATTATACATGGCTTACTAGCGCCCTCCATGTCTCTTTCAAGACTCATGCAGAACGCAAATGTTGCCGTAAGTTTGTAGCCCTATGAACAAACATCTTGCCGAAGAGCTCGGGCCTTCTTATTACTCCTGCATTCAATTTCCAGTTAATAAAAGACATGTTATATGTGTTGATAGGCCGAAGCCCATTTAAGTAAATCAATCCTTATCAAAAAATTGAGTGAGATTCATACAAATTTTCTAAGCGAAATGCTCGTCTGTGTTCTATGAACAGCACATTAGTTTCTTTTAACTATTCGCAACCTAGTTTTAGAAACAGCTAAAAAATTATAAGTGGCACCACTGAAATACAAAAAACAGTTACTTATATTTCACAAGTTTAAATTTCGATTGTGGATTTTGGTTGTGATTTGCAAATATATAATTTTTATATTATAATAACTACTAAAGAATTTTCTAAATCTCTCTCAGCCATTTGGTAAGCACAAAAAGCTTTTTGATATTTGCCACTAGAGAAAAATCCAATATCAGCTGTTTATTATGTAGCTGCCGCCTTCAATATAATTATGTAGCTGGCTACAGGCTACATTTGTAGCCAGCAGCATTTGTAGTCGTGTGTTCGTGTAGCCTGCTGTCTCGAATGTGTTTAATACTTAATATATAGAGAATGCCCAGTTATTGTGAATTTTTGAGCAAATCTTAGAGATACATAAATAGAGAAAAATATTTTTTTACTCTCTTAGCTGGCTTTATTTTAAAGTGTGATTACAGTATATTACTGGTAATTTATAATTATTAAAACAATAACTTTTGCTTAAATAATTTCTGTTACAACCCAGTCTACTAATGTGTCTCATTAAACCCCTTATTTTACAAAGTTAATATAATTAATTACATCTTTGTTTTAGCATATACATATGTGTGTGTGTGTGTATGTATGGGTCTGAAGTTTTTCCTTGCTTTGTATTATTTTTGCGCACAAAAACAAAACGACATTTGTCGCTTAGCAGAGAAAAAAAAATTAAGCAAAAATGCTGCTTTATTATCCGGTCTTGCAAGCCATGATACACAACTAAACAATGCCAATTAAAATCTCATGTATACTTATATACGCTCAAGCCCAGCCAGCATTTTGTTTAATTTGTTGCTAAAGTTTATATGTCGTTTTTGCAACCTTTTCATGATCCTCCTACATAAAAATTAATCTTTTGCCAGAAAAATTTCACTGAAAAACTAGCATACATTTTCAAATATTTCTGATAGGAGAAATACTGTTGTTCTTGAGAATTTTGTACACAAAGTAAGCGATATAATGAAGTATCGACTGATGCCCATAAAGTCACATTATTGCCTAACATACATTGTAAGTTAGCTAAAGAACTGCAGAGGTTTGTGAGGTAAACAATAAATCAAACCAATTGCTGTTGCCCTGTTCTAAAATAAAGCGTGCGCTATAAAGCGAGTGAGCTAAAAATTGCCATTCATTGTAATTTTTTAGCAATCTTGCAAAATATAGCCGAGCATAGTTAAGCTCTAATTTTTGATGAACTTTTATAATTTTAAATTAAATTTAGCTACTTTAATCACTAAGCCACCGAACATTTAATTATTTTCTATCTATATTCATCTCATATTGGATCACATATGCATTTTGTTAATTGCCCACATTGTTTGTACAGCGTTTGCTGTCTCAGAACTAGCGGTATTTTTTTTCAGTTATTAACATAGATATTTTTGTATTTTAATTTTCTCCGTACCCAGAGATGTAAATATAAATTTATTGACTTTTTGATGAACTTTTAGTTTAGCTAGTTGTCCCCCAGCTAAAGATTTGATTATTATTTTTCTTGTCTTCTTCAATCAAAATTATTGATCACAGCAGATTTGTATTGTAAAAAATCCTTCTTAAGAAAGAAACTTAAGAAAGAAAAAACCTGAACTATAACCCGTTGTACAAATGCACAAACCAAAAATTTAATTGAAAATAAGTCATGTTCCTTATTAAAATGTTTCATTACTTTTATGAAGGTTTTCATTAAAATAATCTAATAAAATTTGTTTCATTATTTCTATGAAAAGTTACAATGGTTGAAAAATAATGAAAAAATTCATAAAAGTGATGTCAAAATTCAGAGAATTTCTGAACAAAATTTTTTCAGTGTAGCTACAAAATATAGCTATGTGTGCAATATTAAAATGTAGCCGTTTTACATCAATAAATCATACGTTAAAATGGTTTAATATTAATCAGAGACTTCAATTAAACACAATAAATTTTATACTAAAATTAAAAACGGGAAACGCTCCGGACTACTTAATAGAGCAGACGAGATATGTTGGTGAAGTTCAGTCATATAATCTCAGAAATGCTAATGATTTTAGGCTTCAACAAGCGCACACTAATGCGATGCAGAGAACATTGTTTTACAAAGGATTGAAACTATATAACACCATGCCAAGTGAAATTAAAAATGAGCAAAATGTAAAATTATTCAGAATTAAAGTTGTTAATTTTATTAAAACTAATTTGGTTCAGAACACAAAAATTTTGTATTAGCTAAAAATTTTTCGTATTGTAATTAATAAAGTATTTCATAATACCACTTAATATCTAAATAAAAAAAAATAATGTTACTACATAAAAACAAATTACTAAATAAAAACAAAAAACTTTTACTTGACTTGTGCAGTCCTTTTTTTATTTATTTGGAACATATGATATCAGCCATGTGGCTAACAGCAACGTTCATATACATTTCCTGTCGAATGTTTTCGTTAAGGGCTGTAGTTGCCTGGCGGTTTTTGGTATTAACCAATGAATTCAAGTTGCAGTAGTTGGGCTATGCCAAATCGCCAAAAATAGAAATGACGCAGCTAGGAAATATTTCCTCCATTGTGGCTCCTGTTCTACGTGCTGTGCCACCATTTTGTTAAAACAACATATTCACCAAGGCTCGCTCATTCAATACCGGCAGTAAGAAGTCACTTATCGTGGCAACACTATCTTCTCTTTCTTTTTTCGTACAATTTCTACAGAAATTATTACATGGTAACTTTAAAAATTTTTCACGTAAGAACACTATTAAAACAGCGACTAAAATTTTATTTTATTAAATTTTGTGTAAAAATATGCATGTCAAGTAAACTTTTACTAATTGCAAATAATTTTTTATGAATACGACAATATGTGTATAAATATTTAAAAACTTTACCTTTTCTACACTTTTTGCATTCATTATGTCAATTATATATTTTTTTAAATTTATAACTTCCGCAACTCTTTTATTTGTGAAAAGTTTTGACAGCTCTAGCGAGAAACTTCTCACAAAATTTTAATACAGAAACAGGTTTACTCACAAGCCTCCAATGAATTACGCCAAAAAAACTATTTTGACAGATATTTCTCGCTTCTCAAACATACAGAAACATTTGTGTGAGAAACTTCATTTTTTGTTTCTATTCGCATAATTTATCTGTCAATTCCGTTGTTTCTTGTGAGAAATTTCTCGATGCGAGTAATACAGCAACGAGGCACTGAGGTATTTCTTTAAATCTAAGAAATTTTTTCCAGCTTGTTCAAAAAATTTGCCAAATGCTGGCTGGGAACACGGAATCCAACTTCACTCATACTCACTTATAATCATACTCGTACTGCTATAACATAAAACAGGAAGTCTAAAACAAAGTTGTGTTTCGGATTATTTATATTTTTGTTTTATTTTAAAGTGTTATTTTATTGTTTTAGTTTGCATTGTTTATTTTTATTTTAAATATAAAAACATACGTTGCAATAGCAACAAAAAAACTATACAAAGCTTAAACAAATACTAGAAAAATAACAACTATAAAATGAAAAGTAAATTGCAAAAGAATATAAAAGCAAAATTAAAAAAAAAAAAGTTTCTACAAAATTATATAATAATGGCAAACAAAATGTGAAAAACTTTACAAATAGGTATGTTAATTATAAAAAATTCACTTTGTTAGAGAATAATCGTATGTTTAACTAATATATATAATGATGTATATATATACGCTTACATATGCATACAGATGTAAGTATTTTGGATTTAAATTCATAGTGGAAACAATATATTATCTTGCTTTTGTTTTTACATGCATGTGTACAAGACATATACTAGAGTGTAACAGCAAGAATTGCCAAAACAGATTAAACAAGTAACTACTCATTACTTTTTATTCAGATAGAAATATGATATTCCATGCTGGTGTTTTTCATATCTAAACAAAAAAATATTTATTAATTTATTGATCTGCTGCTTTAACTACTCATGACCCGAGTTCAAATCCCAGTGGCTGCTGACGAGTAGTGTAGTGTCTACGAAACAGCTAGTTGTCCCCCAGCTAAAGATTTGATTATTAGTTTTCTTGTCTCCTTCAATCAAAAATTATTGATCACAGCAGATTTGTATTGTAAAAATTCCTTCTGAAGAAAAAACTTAAGCATGGAAAAAACTTGAACTATAACCCGTTGCACAAATGTACATGGGGGACAACTAGCTGTTTCGTAGTCGCTAGATTTGCTGAAAGTTGCAAAAATGGGAAAATTTTAATAGTGACTTTATTGTTCACGTTAACTACTCGTAAGTATATACTGCGGTCTTTGTCTGCCATGTTCGTGTAATGAAGTGTTTGATGCTCGGCAATAAGAGAAACAACGTTTTAATTTTAAGAAAATAATTTTAACATTTATTGCAATAAAAAGTATTATCTTCCTATCTGACTTTATTCCAATAAACGTAAACTAATCTAGGTCAAGTTTTTTCACTAGTGTTTTACTTTTACTTACTTTTGTTGACTTTGGTAAAAATGGCTTTACTATCTGCACCGTGCACTAACGGCAAACGTCCACTATCCATCTCTCTCATCATTTTGATTTAAATTAAAAACCTACCAAGAGCTTTTGCGAATAAAAAAAAAACATTTGAACTGAGTAAAACTGGTTAGCAAAAATTGTGGTTACTTGCAGTAAGTATTGTACAATTTGATAATCCTGATTAAATGTGCGACCTTTACGTAAACGTCAATGCTCGATCATCTTTGCTATTATACATACACATACACATACATGTGGAATACACACATTATATTGTCACATAGCTTTAAGCAAGACTGTTAAATAAAGAAACATTCATTCTGTTGTTGATCCTTGAAGCAGACGGCCGTTTTACTAGATTAATATGGTTATAACGTTAAATGTATTCCATTAACAAAATTAATATGTGATTAAACAATCTTATACCAAATGAAATATTTCTAAATATACCGGCATGTTCTTTTCATTTTTGTTGTTCTGAAAAAGTAATACTTTGGGTGTTTTTTTTTCAAACTGGACTTCGACAATAAAACTTGGATAAATGTTCAAATAACTAGAACTGCCACGAGCCACATTTTCAGTTTTATTTTTTTATATAAACCAGTACTGAAATGAACCATTTATTTTATTTAATTTTTTGGGCAAAACGCATATCGCAAATTAGATTTTTAATCTAATGTTTGTTATTTTATGAGAGCAAAATTAAGTTAGGTTTATCAAATTCTCCGTCAACAACGATGACCGTTAAGTGCCATTTTATGAAAAAAAAAAAAAAAAAATTGGAATAGCCGGTGGGTATTAGTCCAAGGCATGAAAGTGATGACGATGATTCAGGTGAGTTAGTGATTCCGTAACCGTTGTAGGGAGATATTTCCAATCGCTTTTAGTTAATAAAATAACAATTGTTAGTTTTTTATATTTTCCTTACTTTGCCTGTAAATATATGTACCATACTATTCTCCGATAAGTCCAAATTTAATTTAAAAGGTTCCGATAGACTAAGACTGTTTAGATGACCGAAAAGCCAACGTCTTAATCTACGTTATACTAAAGACACAATGAAACATGGTGTCGGTAGCATTTTAGTCTGGGGATGTTATTCAGGCCATTTTTATATATTGTAGATTTATGTATGTATTTTATTTTTAAATTTTTATTTATTTTTGTTAGAAGCCACAATTTCATTGTTATTTTTAGACACAACTTCAGACTTAAACCAGGGAATATATAAACTAATACGGTAGCACAATTTTATGGAAAATGTCACAATCCTTATACTTGTCAGATGGTGATTGTTAAGGAAAATTGAGAGAATAAAACTACCTTGTATTTTTTATATCATGGTTTATGATACATCATGACCCGAGTTCAAACCCAAAAATGGGTGCTGATGTATAGTGTAGCGGCTACGAAACAACTAGTTGTCCCTTACCTAAAAGTTTTGATGATTATTTTTCTTGTCTTCTTCAATCAAAAATTATTGATACAGTAAAAACTCCTTAAGTAATTATAAATAGCCTGTTTCCCGACTATATAATGTCGACATTTCATAGGAGCTGCCCTACATATAGATAGCTGGGAAACATAGAAAACTGCTTGAATTTTTGTTCTCTGCCTTTCGATACTTTCAAAAAGCAAATCGTACCAACCAACGGTTGTTCATTTATTTGAAAGGTGTCAAGAAATGTTAGAGAGGTTTATAAATGAAAAAGCTTTTTTTTGTGTTTTGACAGGTTTTTTTTAGAGCATTTTTTTATTTCTAAATTTTCAACAATTTATTTAGATTGTTGGCACATAAAGTTGAATGTTTGAGAATATCTCTCAAAAATTTCCAAAGTCTACTGATGATTAAGGTAGCTCCTATGAAATGTCGACATATAGATAGCTGTGAAACATAGAAAACAGGCTATTATTAATTTTTCATTGGTATCAATTTTAGAGGCTAAAATAGTGAATAAAAAAACCCAATTGCTTGAATTTTTGTTCTCTGCTTTTCGATACTTTCAAAAAGCAAATCGTAGCAACCAACGGTTGTTCATATGTTTGAAAGGTGAAAAAAGCTTGAAAATGCTTGTTTTTGTGTTTTGACAGGTATTATTAGAGCATTTTTTTTATTTCTAAATTTTCAACAATTTATTTAGATTGTTGGGGTATAAAGTTGAATGTTTGAGAATATCTTTCAAAAATTTCCAAAGTCTACTGATGATTAGGGTGGCTCCTATGAAATGTCGACATATAGATAGCTGGGAAACATAGAAAACAAGCTATGTATAATTTTTTAATGGTATCAATGTTAGAAGCTAAAATAGTGACTAAAAAACTTAATTGTAAAAACACTTTTTTAAGAAAGAAAGGCAAAACTGGAACTAAAACCCGATGTACAAATGTACAAAAACTCAAAATCTAATTTGGCAACTTTTCTGTAATTGAATCTAAATTCGTTAAAAGGAAAACTCAAAACTTTCCGATCTCACATTTAATAGTACCAAGTACCAATTTTTACTATACACCCTGCTGGGGGATAGTTTTACCATATTTCTTTGTCAAAAGGAGAAAAAAAAATGGAAATCATAACAGTCTTAGTACAAAAATTAAGAAACTACGTTATTAAAATCACAGTTAAGCGTTAAAATTTTGCCTTTACTAGCAGTCTTCCATTCGCAGCAAACACTTGCATGCAATTAAGGTTATATTAAGCTTAAAATCGTAATGTTTCTGTTTACGAGTAAGTGCAGGTTATGGTTACGACTCGCTTACACTGCAAATAATCACTTCCTTCTAAAAGCAATTTACGAAAACGAAGCCACTTGCATGTTTGCCGAAATAAGTATATTAAAACGTATAAATATTCGAGTATGTTTGCCGCACACACACGCATATACACACACACGTATATAATTACAAACATACGTTTATACTCTTGCAAAAAGTATGGTTCGTTGCCTTCAACTTTAATTGACAAAAGTATTAAAAATAATTTATTTAAAGGTGTACTACGTGTGCTGACGACATGTGTTTATTGGTTTGGCTTCCGTTTTTATTTGCTCTCATTGATGTTGCTATTGTTGTTTTGTCTTTTGCAAAAGTTTTAATTTAAGATCATTGTAAATGTGTGCACAGCATGTTTGAAAATGAAATTATTTGCATAATTTGTAGGTTGTGTTTGTTTTAGCGGAAGCTTGAAACACAAAGTGTTTGTAATTGGTTTAATATATTATTTTTTAACCTCACAATATCCGTTTCGTGTATTTGTTCAAATTAAAATTTTGTTATTGTGTTTAGTCGATTTTAATAAGGTCAGGCATTGTGTAATGAATTATAACAAAAAAAAATTAGTGAAATTCTGAGAATGTCAGTACTCAACTTATTAGCTATTTTTCTATTCGGAAGATTTGTGAAAAGAATTCATTTAAAATCAATTTAATGGTGATTAAAATTGATATGGCAGAAAATCTCAAGTTAACGAACTGGATTTTAATGTTTTATTCATGTAAATTAGCGCAAATATGCTTTTTATATCTAAATATCTATATCTTTTCGGCAACATTACTTATTTCGTACGAAAGAATTGATATGTATTCAATGTTGCCCATTTGTTCTCTTATTCATTTTTTGCTTTAAGGCTAATATTGAGTTCATTATTTCGTGCGAAATTCTTTCAAACTCCATATAAAAGTGTTTTGTATGAAATATATGCCAAATAAGTTCAGAAATGTATTACTGAGTTTTTAAAGCGAAAAACACACAATATGTACCTGCAACATGTTTTCAATTAAAATTGTTTCTAGGAATATTTGTTTTTTCAGCTGCGAAATAACATAAGCAAAGCTTTTTTCGCACGAAGTACAAGCATGGTCATTTAAAATTATAAAAGAAACATGAATAAGAGAAAAAATAGACAACACTGAGCTAATCTCAATTTTTCTGTACGAAATAAATAATGTTGCTGAAATTTTTTCGCATATTCGTTCTCAATACTAGGCTTTAAATGTTAAGTATGCCTGTATGTATTTCGTGCAAAAAAGGCTTTGCTTTCTTTGCTTTTGTTACCTCGCAGCTGAAAAAACCAATAACTCCAAAAACTGTTTTAATTTAAAACATGCTGCAGATACATTTTGCATGTTTATCACTTAAAAAACTCACTACTACTTTTATCAATTTATTTCGCAAATATTTCTTACGAATCACTTTTGTATGAACTTTGACAGAATTTCGCAGGAAATTTTGAACTCAATATTAGCCTTAAGGGAGTTCCAATTATGCACTAGTGTTTTCAGCCTTAGGAAACCATTCGACAGATTACAATTATTAGATTAGATTAGACAGATTAGAATTGGTAAAAATGGAGTGCTGCACAGTGAAGAGGGAGAGTGAGAGAGAGAGAGAGCGAGAGATAGAGATAGAGAGAGTTCAATGGGATATTGAACATTAACAAACGGATACTGATTTTTCAAACAGAATCACATAAGCAATGAGGCTCCTCTCTAGCCAATTGACATTGTTAGTTGCCCAAACTTCTGCATTTGGTGTTCTGCGAACCCACATGTGATTGCCCAAGAAAATGCATCGACAAGGTGGTTGGTGGGGATCTTAGGCTGGACCATACTTTTTTGAACCTATCTGTTATTGGCGCCCTATAATACAACATTTCAACAGAGTTTCTTTTACGTAAATTGTCTGTTAATGATATGGCCAATATGTGGCTTCACAAGACGGCTGCCACACTCCATACAGCCCATGAAGTACCTTTATTACCACATGAAGTATTTGCAGGTCGTAAACCTCTGGTTTCGGTGATCATAATTGGCATTCTGGATCGTAGAATTAAATCATTAGATATCTTTTTATGGGATTATTAAAAGCACACCATTAAAAGAGCAGCATTCTAATCGCACGTAATTTTTTTGTTTTATGTTGAACGGCAATACAGTAGTGGAACAAGATCCCCCGATCTAGCTAGCTAGCAAGTACGTGCGTATAGTTCCAATGTACGAAACTTCCAGAAGAAGAAGCAATTATTTGAAAGTCAAAGTTTTTCGTGTGCTAAGTCGTTACAATATATTACAGAATGTTATTCCATAAAAACATTTATTTCTTTTACTTATTTAACTAATAAAAAATAACAACCAAAAAAGATTATATTTAATTAAAAATTTGCATTAATTTTGAACATTTAGTATTTAACATTTCTCAATTTCAGACCAATTTAATTCTAACTGTGGGAAGACACATAATCGAGCAATGCGTTAGAGTTATTCAGGTATATCGTGCACTTTGTGACTTTTTCGCTCAATTTAATCGTCCAAATGTGCGTACACAGTGAAAATGATTTAAAGATCAGCACCTGCTTTTACTGCTCTATCTGATGTTGGACCAATTTAACGCAGTGAATTATTCGCGATTTACCAGCGCCCCCGTGTGGCTTACCCGGCACACACAGGTAGCAAGTCTTGCCATATATTTGTAGCCATATGGGCAACCCTTGTTTAGAAGCTCGGGTCTATCTCCCCGCTCCTGCATCTTTAAGTTTAAACCAACGTTCCAGCCAAGATAGTTACCTCAACCCTGGTCAGCCGGGTTGAAAACTATAAGCAGAACCACCCAGGCGCATGCCGATCCCCGTTCTGCTAATTTATATACTTTATTTGCGTTTCAGAAGCCAACACAACATTAGTCATGCGATTTCCTAGAGTTATAATTGCTACCACAAACGAAAGACTGCTTCCCCTCTTTGCCCGAAAACAGAATGTCCGGGTTTGGAATACGCTAAGACAAAGCCTGTTCCCCGGGGGGAAATGTGCGTACAATCAGAAAAATCGGGTCTACAGGAAATGCAAAAGCACCAAAGCCTATTCGTATAGCTCATTCTGAATAAAATATTGCTGCTATTTTCAATAGTGAAGAAGGTTGAAGAACCATCTACCGCAACTCGTCATCGTGCCCAACAATTGCACCTCTCACGCTCGTAGTTGATGCATAAGGACTTGCATTTACACGCTTACAAGGTGCAATTGGCTCAAGAAGTAAAGCCTCACGACCATTCTAAGCATCGTTAATGGTCAGAATGGCGGCAAGAATGAGCAACAGTGGATGATAAATTTTCGAAGAAAATCACCTGCTGTGATGAGGCACATTTTTACATCAGTGGTTGGCCAATAAGCAGAATTTCTACATTTGGTGGTCGTACTAAAAATACATCGCGTTTACATGATATCGAGTTCAAGTCCTAGCGATTGCTGATAAGTAGTGTAACAGCCAGTTGGCCCGCACCTTTAGTATTCAATTATTTGCCTGACTTCTTTGAGAAAGAGTTATCGATCGCGGCAATTATTGTTATATTTAAAAAAATTGAAATCCTTCTTGGCGAACG
Organism: Thecocarcelia acutangulata; assembly: GCA_914767995.1. NCBI lineage: Eukaryota > Metazoa > Arthropoda > Insecta > Diptera > Tachinidae > Thecocarcelia > Thecocarcelia acutangulata. The sequence goes on from OU612094.1 coordinate 21,622,667, forward strand.
CCAGATTTGAACTTTAAACAGAAAACGATTGATTACAACATGTAATACGCATGAGAAATATTTAATATAAAAGGTTCAACTACTCAATACTTATATGTATATACACACATTATAATATTAGCCCTATTCACAATGCTGTTCCAAATGGTCTTGCATCATTGCATTTGGAAAATAGTGGAGTATATTTTTACTTCACGCTAACAAAATACACTCAAAAATGAGACTTCTGCAATTGAAGAAATATGCAACCTCAAATGCACAGGATTGTGAATCAAGCTATTGTTTATTTAGTCCTTTACTTTCAGCTCCAAAATCCTTTGAGTCTTGTACTGTGGTATCATACGTGGTTTTTGAAATATTGACTTTTGCTGCTTGCCTCAAAATTATGATGCACAGTTTCACATACATTATTTTAAGCAGATACAAGTATCGCTGTTTTTGGTAAACCTCGATTTCTTGCTTGCAATACCAGTAATTTCAAATTTGCTTATAATCATTTAGCATTTTGTTAGCCGAACAGAGCACAAAATTCAGTAAAACGATTATATAATTTGCACCTTGTTAAGCTGAATTTGAGATATAGTAAATACATAATAACAACTTCTACAAATGTTAACTCAATGTAGTTGCCATCAATTGCCAAAATTTATATACTCTTCAATTATTCTATGGCCATAAAGCTCTCATCTTTAGAATATCAATATTTGTAACAAAAACCAGCTGGATTGCCAATGATAAGGATTATTCATGCAGTTTGTGTTTACGTATTTTAAATTTAGTTTCTTACTATATTACCAAAGACAAAGCTACATGTCGCCTGCACACAAAATTCATGTTCATTATTTTATATATTTACAAAATATCTCTTTTGTTTTAAAATAAATTACATTTAAATTCCTCAAAATGCTTTTATATCCCAAATGTCTTACACATTTCTAATTCAATCATTGTAGACAGAACAGTGATAAGCAACTTAAGAAAATTTCAATCTTAATAGAATTTTGCCAGTATTTAGTTTTGAGTATTAAAATAAATTATGTATCAAAATTGTAAGGAAGGAGGAAAAAAAAGAGAAGTGGTTAATAAAACCATATGAATGAGTTAAAATGTGTCCCTTTTATAATTTGTATCTGTATTTTCACAAAAGTAAAGAAGCTAAGATAAGAAACGAAAGTTTCAAGTAAGGATTAACTTTGTGTTTGAAGCCGTTTTTTGCTGAGAAATAACTTAGAGTTTACACATGCCACTGCCAGTTCGAAAATTTTTCCTTAATACATCCACATTTTTCGCAATAGCCGCTCCAGTGACAGCAAATTTTGCATGTGAGTGAAAATTTGGCATTTGCATGCCACTGAATGTCAAGATGATAAACAATGTTACCCTGCCAAGAACTTAATGCAAATTAACTGCATTGTAACAAAATGTAATTACAAATATTAGCTTCTCATATGTATTATTAGGATTTCTTTCTCGAAATACGAATAAATAGAACAGTTTCGTTAATTATAAAGCATTAGATCATTAAAATAATTTTAATAAAAATAAATTTTAATCGTTTCCCCAAATATGGTGAACTCGGTAACTCTACTTTGTAAAGAGAAGACAAATTCAAAATGGAGGCAAAATTCGAGAAGTAAACAAATTGCTCGATTCGAGGACATTTTAAAAATGAAATTGCAATGGCATGTGTAAACTGAAAAGCGAGTGGCAAGAGATTCGAGTATTTCGAATTGTTTTTCGTTGATAATACGTATAGAAAATTTGCATGCCACTAATTGCGTGTGTAAATGCAGCGTAAGTTAAAATAAAGTTAAAATTAAAGGTATTGAATTTTGAAATGAATGAAAATAAAGGTGAATGTTTTAAATCAACATGCAAATTTTTTTATTCGAAAAATAATATTCTAGCATTATAGTTCATATAGGGTATCTCAGAACTCAATGTCAAGCCGAAACAGGTTGATAAGATTGACTATAATCAATCATGTAAAAAATAAAAATAAAAAATTCTGACAAAAGGGCTTGTGCTTTAATTGGTCGTGGCATAATTATAATACAGGGTGGCTGATCAATTTTGCCACATTAAGAAACTCAAATAACTTTTTGTAAAGTGCATGTAATTAATTTTTTAGTAAATCGTAAACTAATACATTTTTATTAAAGTAATTACTGAAATTTTGAAAACAATTGAATTTAAATGGCCCCCGGCCTCGTTGACACGTGTACGACATCTTATCAAATAGTTATTCATTACTACCTGGAGTGTTGCAGCGGGTACTGTCTCTATTACCGTTCGAATGGATTGCTTTAAATCATCCCAATTTGTTGGGTTTTTTTTTAAACTTCTTGTTTGCAATAAACCCAAAAAAAAATCAGGTACAGTGAGGTCAGAAGACCTGGGAGGCCAACGGAATATGGAGTTTCTTGAAATCGTTTTATTGGGAAATTGTTGCCTCAATTCTGTCATAACAGGCGTGGCTATGTGACAAGCTGCCCCATCCAGCGTTAAAAGGGATTTTCTTTAGACGCAACTTTGGAAATAAAAGCTCTTTCAACATCTTTAAGTAACGGTCTCCATTAACCGTAACAGTAAGACCGTTTTCTTCGAAAAAGTAAGGCCTGAGAATGAAGCTTGAAGAAAGTGCACACCACACTGTGATGCGAAGTGGATGTAATTGCATCTGATGGAGTATCTGTGGAATAGAATTACTCCATATTCGACAATTTTGTTTCCTAACATTGCCGTTTAAATCAAAATGTGCCTCGTCAGACATAAAAATGCATTTCAAGACGTTTTATCCTCTGACTCCATTTGAATGATCTTCTCAGAAAATTCCAAGCGAATCGGGAAGTCTTTAGAGTTCAGTTTGTTTGTTGCACAAGATTGTGAATCGAGCTCTTATTTTGCAAAATAAACTTATTTATTTATTTGTAAATATAAAAGCGTAATGTATTATTTTTTATTATTTATATTTTTGTTCATTATTATTGCCTAAAAATTGTGTAATACGTAGGACACAAAAATACGATTATTACTGAATTGGCATTTTTGCTTAAAGGTTCTTGATTGAGCATTATGAGCAATCCATTAGTCTATAACAAGAATCGTTTTTAGTTTAGAATTTTTCATAAAATTAGTTTCAATACTCTGTTTTATGGTAATCACTTATGAGTTTTAAATGGGCATAAAGTTGAGTCATGAGCAAACAAATATTTACTTATCTTAATGGCAATTTACCACAAGAATAAGACAAATAAACTGTAAAGTTTATTTGCAAAACCAATGTAGTAGAATCTTTTAAGTAAGAGATTAATTTACACAGGTTTTAATAATTTAAATAAATTATTTGAAACTTGTTTATTTATTTATAAGCTAGTAAGTGCATTTTTGATTTTGGTTTACTTTCATTTGGCATGACAAGACCTTGAACAATCACTTGCATGTCTATACAAATGAGTAAAACTTAAGAGGTAGGAAATATATTTTATAATTTGCAAATCAGAAGTGATTGATATGGCAAAGTAGGTGATTGAAATATTTGGCATCAGTAAACAGTATAGAGATACAAAAAGTTTCAATATTTCAATTTTCAGTATTTGCAATAAAATTAAAACGTTTTAGTTATAAAAGCAATCCTCAAATTATTGCAATTTTCTTGCAACTACAAATTCTGGTATAAATATAAAACTCTAATTAGTTCTGAACATTATTTTCACTCATTTAATACGTAAGAGTTAAATGTTCAATCAACTACCTCAAAATTTTATCTCAAATTGCTGCCAAAGGCTATGGATGTTTCTGCAGACAAGAAGTTAATTTTGTACTCTGGTATTTGTTTCCAATATTTTTGTTCCTAGTGAGATTGAGCTGGTAAGTTCGTGCACTTGTAAGCATTTGCTCTTGATGGTGAATGTCTATTTTTGCTGATCAGTTGTGTTCTGTAATTGACAGCCGGTTCCGGCAATTAAGTGTAAAAGTAAAATACAAATTTTATCTTTGCACATGTGTAAAAATATAACAATTTTATTTAGGCATACTTTTCTAGTGTAGCGCAATAATAAGTATACTACCATGAAAGGCTCTTTTCTCAAGATTTTACATAATTTCAGTCAAAACTATTACATGCAACTTTGCTTTCCACTATGTCTTTGAGTAACACAAGTTCAATTAGATTGGTGGACATATGGAATAAGTTATCCACAGACGTGTTTCCTGTTGGTTATGACGTCGGAAAGTTCAAGTCAAATGTTCACAAACACTGCTCTTTCTCCTCATAACCTATTTTCCTAGTTCTGGTACAATGCGCTGCATATGTAGGGGTCATCCCCTGAGTACTGGTCCAAGATAAAAAAAAAGAAAAAAAAACCAAGTCATGGTATAATAATGTAGAAATATTGCAGACATCAATCAAAACGAGTAATAAATTCTGATCCTGGTTACTCTTCTTAAATTTTTTTCGACACAGTTTTTTTTTGCGAAACTATCACACTACCAAACAGTAGTAAAACGCAATTTTGCTGAAAAGAAGATACGCCTTCTTTTAATATTAACGCTTATATAAAAAATATATCAGTTTCATTTACTTGTATTTTGCTAGGGTAAAACAAGAATATATTTTACCATTTTGCAAGTGCTATCATGCAAAACTCTTTACTCAACACTTTAGATAAGTTTAATCAGAACTATTTCATATAATCTTGCTTTCCACTTTGCCCTTGAGTAAAGGCAGAATGAGTTTGTACGTTCTTTTCCGTTCTGAATCAGCTGTTTTGTTTCTTCTCAATACAAACTAATGTTTTCACTTTTTCGTTCTGTTCTGTTGCGGACTAATCTGTTGAAAATAGAATTCAACGTTAAGAGACGGCCAGATATGTTTTACTTTTTTCAGGTATGTTTTATTTTCTCAGGTATGGAAACATGACATTTTTTATTCAAATGTATAAAATTTTTTTTTGTCGAAAACTAAAAAGATTTGTTTCAATTAGAGATTTTGAAAAGTTAAAACATTTTTATTAATTAAGCAACTAAGAATGATCAAAAGAATATTATTTTAGCAAGGAAAAAATTATATTTTGCATACGAAGTGTCATAAAGTCTGGAGATTGTGAGATAGAAGTGGACTGTTTTCTCACCATTTCTAATTTGTTAATTTATTCCTTTTTTTCACACAACATAATATTTATGTACATATTTTATTCTGTATTCCAATGTGTTTCTTTTATTTATGTTCTACTGTACAAAACAGCTGAATATTTTCAAGGAAAAGGTAATTGTAAAATATTTGCTACAGAAATGGACGTCACAGAACGGCAACAGAAAGTGAAAACTAATGAGGCCTTAACACAAATGTACGCAATTTGGCTAGAAATAGGATGGTTAGGTTAGGTTAGATAGGCCGGCCGCTGGATACCCCGGAATAATCTAGGTTGTCCAGCTCACTTGGGTCCTGTAGTCGTTCCCTTTGTGATTGCCTGAAAAACTAAAATAGTGGAGGGAAGAGAAGAAGTTGTAGGAAAATGATAGTGAGTGGAAAGGATGGGCGGGGATGGAAAGGAGATGCGGGAACCTTTTAGTGTAGCGTTACATGCTGCTATACTAGCCATCCGCTGCTTCTTATGAAAGAGGCTAGCGCGGTCGGTTTGATCGAGGCCAGACAAGATAGGCTATTGAAGCTCCGCTCGCCTAAGTGTCTTAGACGATGATGCTCCAATGCCGGGCATGCGCCGAGGAGGTGAAGGATCGTCTCCTCCTCCTCCTCGTCTTGGCATATTTTAGTGTTGAAGAAATAGGATACGCTTCACTTGTATGTTGATTTGTACGTTTACAACCCCCGAAACCCATAACGTATGAGTGATCATTACATATGTAGGTATATAAAAACAAAGCAGCTGTCTTGCGTTTCCTTTGCGTAAATTTGTCGAAAACACATAGACTTTCTTGCTTTTTCAAAGAAAATTGTGACAACTGCTCGTAAATTCTACCAACAAAATACAAGATAATGTTTTTTAGGGTTGTATTTATTGTAATTCTGCCACTATTTATTATAAAGCTGCGTTGTATAAAACTGTATATCCAGGGTTGCTGCTTTAGTGCAAAAATTTAAGTTCCCGTATTGACCATCCCTAAAACTGATTTTGGGAATTCCTAAAAAACAAGCTCAATTGTGGTAAAACCGATTTAAGGAAGGACGAGAAAATGTCAATGACGGTGCTCGTCCTGGTCACCCGAGCACATCAACAACCGATGAAAAAATTTAAGCAGTAAAAATGATTTTAGATAATCGTCGAATATATGGATAAGCACAGAGGTTGGCTCATGCCAATCGATTTTTACGATTGTTTTAGGCATGAAAAGTGCGGCAGCTAAGATTGTTCTAAAATTGATAATTATTTTGATAAAAAACAACATCGCCTGGACATCGCTCAGGAGCTGTTGAACATCGTCAACGACGATTCAGATTTCCTCAAAACTGTCATAACAGATGACGAGTCATGGGTGTATGGCTATGATAATGAAACCAAAGCACAATCATCTGAATGGAAAAGTTAAGAAGAGGCAAGACAGAAAAATGCACGTTTAGTTCGGTCTAATGCGAAGGTTTTGCTCACTGTTGTCTCCGCTTGAAATGGTGTAGTGCATCATGAATTCTTGCCACAAGGTCGTACGGTAAATAAGGAATACTACCTTGAAGTTATGCGAAGTTTGTCTGAAGCAATTCATAAGAAACGCACACAATAGGGGAAAAAACAATCATGGATTGTAGTAACGTAATAATGCGGCAGCTCACACGTCGATGCTTGTTTGTGGCCAAAAACAAAACCCTTATCACTGATCTTGGTCTCCGCTGACTTTTTCCTCTTCCCAAAACTGAAGACAGCGATGAAAGCAAAGCGTTTTGCTACGATTGAGGAAATAAAAAAAATTTTAACAGAAGTAGTAGGCGATACCAAAAAGCACGTTTCAGAAGTGTTTCAAGGATTGGAAAAAACGCTAGCATAAGTGAATTATACCTCAGGAGGATTACTTTAAAAGGGAAAATATAGTTATTGATGAATAATAAATTTGAAGTAACGGTTATAAATTTGAAGTAACGGTTATTTTTTGATCAGCCATCGTATACGATCAAGTAGTCTTTTATCCTACTTGGTGATATACGTTTTGTTTCTGGATTTCTACTTAAAATTAATATATGTGATTTATAAGTATCTGACCTTTTTCTTAAAAACTTGTTTTCTATGTAAATCAGAAAGCTCAATTATTTCATATCAGTGAATCGCTTGTAGTATTATCAGTAAATTGGTTATAACGACCTTGAATTCGTTGATGAAAATAGAAGAAAAGTAAAGCCAGTATATATAAACTTTATTAATACGAGTAATATTAATACTGATATTTTTTTCATACATATTTTTTGTAACAAATTGTTATAGAAAGCATAACGCAAAATAAGTTTTTTTGTAATATTATTGATTTGGATTAAAAACTTAATTTCAATCACCATTTATTGGCAATATTTCCATCTATGCTTATAATGAATACCTTGAGCTTCTTTCACAAATATGGTGACCATAATACCTAGAAATGAATAATTTATTTAAGTGGAACACGTTTATTGAAAGCTTTCGTTGAAAATACAATTAATTTTTTTTTCAATAGCTGTGTTCACTGCGAGTTATTATTACCTGCTTCTTACCAAGAAATGTTTATTAACTTGCCAGTAATAAATAAAAATCTTATTGATTTTCATTGCTTTTCTTGCCGTTTACGTGACAAATAAATGCCATTGAATACACCCAATTATTAGTAAATATCAAATGGCATTTAGCATTTGCCATTAGTACCTATACATAATTATAATATTTAGTTCCGTAGTATATCCTTTGCGTATTTTTTCAAGCACTAATTTTTCCTTTCGAAGAAAGAACGAATGTTGCCTTGTAACGAAACCAATTGGGATCTTTATTTTATTGTGCCCTTTTCAAGTGGCATAATTTTGTAATCAATTCAATTACTTACCGTTTTTGGCGCAAGCATGATAACATTTCTTCATTGTCGTCGTTGAGCGGACAATTAAGGCCATGAGCAATTTGCATTGTCAATTGAAGTGAATGATTTGTAGCTGCCCAATCAGACATGGCAGAACCGGACATCAAAATGGCTCGATGAAATAAACCTGCATGCAAATGAAAAGTGAAAAGGAAAAGTGAAAGAAAATGAAAAGGATGAAGAAAATAAAAATTCAAAGATTTAAAGGCTAAATGATTCAAATACGAGCAGAAGTATAAACATATGCGTATGTGCAGGGATTTATCATTTATTATGATACATTTGTTCCACTTTAACATAAAATATGTTATGAAACATTTTGAATAGAGGTACAAATCATTGAAATGGAAGAAAAATATAATTTTTTTTAAATTGAAATTAAATTTACTATATTCGAAAGATAATATTCTGGCATAATAATTTAGATACAACTGCTGGCATATGACCACCACACTTTGACCAGGACGTAGTCTAATTTGGTAGTCCAAACACCGATGACTTTGGTCGTACATCGTCTGTAAAGTGGCAAATAGTTTCCTACAAGTGGACAATGGTTGCGGGCTTTTCATATATCCCCACATAATATAGTCTAGCGATATTAAATCGCAAGATTTCGGAGGTGAACTCATGGCTCCGCAGCATGAAACTTTGCGGAAACAAACGCTTTCTTCACTAAATCAATTGTGGGACGAGCTGTATGACGTGTTATGGCTTCTTGTTGAAACCACAGCTCTTGTAAAGGGTGGTGAAATTTTAACGGCTGATGTTGATTTTGAATAAAACACAAACTATTTATGATTTGTTGTCATATCTTTGTATTGTGATAATATTGGTGTAGTTCAATTATGTATAAACCAAAACATCAGCCAAATGGCTGCCACGACCTCAACGGCACACCTCCATCCGATGTGCCAAATTTTCAGTAATGCTGAGGCATAATTTAGATTCTTTGTCGTTAATGTGACAAATTATCTAAGCCTTTAACTCATGAATTGTTACTTATCGACGTATGTCTTTTCTTTCACACTACAGAAGTCCAACCATGTCAAATCGCATAATCTTGGCCGGCAATTGGCATAGCCCGCACGTGAGATAACACGGTCATTGAGTTTGTTGGGCAGAAGAGACATTGTTTTGGGAGCTGTATGACAAGTCAACATCCATATTCGTCAACATCCATATTTTCCAAATCAGGCCATAAAAAGTTCGTGAGCATCTCACGATAGTGAACACCATTCACAGTAACTGCCTGATCGGCCTCATTAAAAAAAAAATACGGCCTGATGATGCCGCCAGCCCATAAGCCGCACCAACAGAGTCACTCTTTGTGGGTGCATTAGTTTTTCGACAATCACTCTTTGAATCCGAATGGGTGCTGATGACTACCGTAGCGACTACGAAACAGCTAGTTGTTCTTCAGCTAAAAAATCATTCTCCATTGATTCAAACCATTAAGTGATAGTTCCAAAGATTACAAAACAATGACCCGGGTTTCAGAAAACATACAGAAACCGAAAAATATTGAGCGAGTTCCAGCATTTAATCGAGACAACACGACGAGACACACGTTAGCGGTCTGCAGTTTTAGATATGTCTCGATCATCTCTTAGTTACATTTTACAAGATGAGGCAACATGGTATACGTCAAACGACTCGCAAGATTAACTGGACACCTCATAGACCTAATTTGTATCCAAAGAAGGTTTTCTCTTTTTTGGGGATGTCTAAAACGCACTGTTTTCAGTAACAACCCAGCGACCAGTACCAAACTAAAGGAAAATATACGCAAGAAAATGCAAAACATATAAACCGGTACTTATAGACAAGTCTCGGAAGGTTTCCCGTCTAGGTTGTATCAGTGCCAGAGTGAACACAGTTTGCATTTAAGTGTTGTAATTTTCAAAAAAATAAACCCCATTTCGTATACTTTCGCAATGGTTTACGTTTGTAATAGTTTTATGAGCAAGTGGTAATTTTTTTTTTTTAATTGCAGATTTCAAATGTTAAAACACTTATGGTCTACCCTGTTTATTTGTCAGAGATAATCTCTGTAACCACTGAACCGATTTTAACACTATACTCAATGTAGAAAAGGAAGAACGAAATCTCCTCACGGACATAAGTTATATATAAATCCATCAAAATGTTAAGAATAGGGTGAAAAGACGTTAAACTGGCTAAACTAAAAAGATATTTCTTATTCTTTTCGAAGAAATCTGTCCAAACAATAGTTTTGGGACTCAAAAAATAAAAAAGAATCATTAAAGACAATCACCTCAATCCGTCTGCATGGCTGATCGGTGACGCAATGTCAAAGTAGATCTCTTCATTTGTTACGCTTAATGGCCAAAACAGCAGAATAGATATGACTGAAATTTGTAATATAGATAGAACTCTGAATAAAGCAATACTACAGCTTTGTATAGTTGCTAAGCCCCCTCCTCCTGGCAATTTTTTTGTATGCAAAACTATCTAACTATTTTTATGAAATTCACAATGCGGACACAACTTTCAGGCATGTTCTGAGAAACGCAAATCGCATAAGTTTAGCGTTTTTGATTTGAAAACGGTGTTATGAGTAACGTATAACGCAAGAAGTATGGTTTTGCGATTTGAAATCGCCTAATAGGTATTCTGGAAAACTCATATCGCTTAAAATTGGCGACTTCAATTCGCATGTCTATATTGAAGTAAACTGATTGAGTTTGATAAAACTGAACTTGCAAAAGGCAATAAAATTATTCACAACTAAAATTTAATATATTTTCTTTTTATTTCAATAAAAAACTGAAAGAATTTTACACATTTACAATTAAAAAACTGATATTCAACTCTTTTTTAATTTTATATAAATATCACAGACATACATAAATACGTATGTAAAACACATGTAGTACTTTTTCGGAAAATACTCCGAAACGTCAAAAAAACGTGCGTTCCTTAGAATATCTGAAAATCAATTAAGCGTGTTTCAGACCGCTTTGCGGTTTCAGAACGCGCGTTTCTCGGAACATGGCTGTTTGTTCAAAAACTCACAGAGGATTTTTACAGGGTGACACAGAATTACCTTTATGGTATTTGTTTAATTGTTAATAATAATTATTTTTTTTCTGAGCATATTAGTGGGGAATATTTTTAGCTTCGGTATGAAAAACTATATCTCGGAATATGCTATATCCGGCTTCGAACATTCGTGTCCTTTCCAGCAAAATTTTCATAACTTTTTGTCAAATTTCTGGCGTTGTTATAGCTTAATTAAAATCAAAGTGGCTTTCTTAAGATATTTAATTTCCTAATGAATATTTTTTAGCGCCACATAACTTTGTTATTTTCATCAGTGGAAAATCTGTGTTGACTGCAACAAAGTAGCACAACTTTGAACACAGAGCTGAACTAAAAATATTTCATTTAACAAAATATAATAATAATATGAGATGAATATAGACAGAGAATGAAACAGAGTAAAATTAAAACCCGAAATTGTTTTTGATGCATTGCTTTGAAAATAACGAAAGTAGCGTCACTCTTAGCACAAAAACTCACAAACTAATGAATAGAATACTCGTATCATAAAATTTTAAGAGCTGTCTTTTGAAGATGAATTTTAACAGCTCTCAGTCTTGAATATTAATACACACATGTAGCCGTTTATAAATATTGCACCCTATATAAACAGTCAATTTAAAAAAATTAAATTCGTGTTTAGATTTAACCCCAGCTCATAAATTTTTCAAATCCTCTTTAAATACTAAAAGATTTAAATCCTACATATTTTGCTTTTTTTTGCACGCCAATAAATACAGAAATCATTGTAAATCTCCAAGTGATATCATGATAAAAAAAATTGCAAATTAAAAACGTTTATTTCAGGCAAATGAAAAGAAAACAAAATAGTAATAAACTTTCAACTTAAAACTTATGCACTACTGTCCACTGACATCGCAATATCAACTTTAAACTACAAAACACGATTGCAAACGTAATAAAACACTTACAATTACATGCAGTATAACAAATCATACCTGAAGCTACAGGTGATACCATAAGATAGTTAATACATGCTGCACCAGTTGTGTGACCCATTAATGTGACACTGTTCTTGTCGCCGCCAAACGAATGGATATTTTCTTTTATCCAATGTAGAGCAGCAATTTGATCCAGTAAACCAAAGTTTGCCACTGTATTCTCATTAATGCTGGGTCTCATGAAACCTACAGCAGGCAGGAAAGAACAAAATAGAAATAAAATTGTAACAGACAATGGCATTAAAAGTAGTTTTGTGAATGCAAAGAATGCACTAACCTAAAATCCCTAAACGATAGTTTACTGTCACGACAATAACTTCACCGTAACTGGCCAGCACAGAACCATCGTAAGCATTTCCGCTATTCCATTCAAATGATTCACCATGTATGTAAACGACAACAGGATACAAATGTTTTTGCATAAAACTCTCTTCATCTTTATTTGCATCGGCATCGGCAGCAGCCGCTGAGGCATAAGCAAATACTGCTGCGCCCATATCAGCAGCAGCTGCAGCATCGTTGTCATTGGGAACATATACATTCAAATACAAGCAATCCTCACTTTCCGTTTTCAGATAAGGTAACAAACGTGTCAAATGTTTATAACGGCCTTTAGACATCTTTGCACTACCATGCAAAGAGATATCCGGTAATTTTTGTGGGCATACTGGTGGTAGGTGGTGAGCCATTCTTAAGCCTTGCCAGGGTAAAGCAGCACCTGCATGAAAAACATTAACAAATGAAAATAGAAAACAATTTATTAGCAAGAAATTGTGACTATAGAAAACAAATTTGAAAACAGTTAAAATAGAAATTAACGTGGGTAGTTACGAGAAGTTCTTTAGTTTTATGTTTGCATTAATTCTTCCGAACGAAAAATATTTCATATTGATGGTGTGAACAATGATATTTGAGTTATATGAGCTATTACCTAATTGCATTGTATTATTAAGCATTATCCGCCATTAAATAATATACATACATTTTGTTTTGTTATAGTTCAAAGTATTAAAATATCGAAAGTAGGTAACTAATACAAAAAAAAACTAATCAAATACATATACAGTGGCTGTGTTCTGTAACTCTCGCCACGAGAAACTTTTCGACTGAAACGTGTGAAATAAAACAAAGTTGAAACAAACTGCTTTTCTCACTACACTGTAGCTATAACTGTTTTGGTGAGTAATAGCTGTCACGTAAGGAAATTACTCGCCATTTTACAGAAAAACTGTGTCTGTAAAACTTTTGCGGAAAAATTTCCCGCTTTCAACTGTCATTACTTCTCGCAAATAAAAAGTTTGTGGGATAGTATGTCAAATAACAATAATCATCATTAAATGAATAATAATACTGATTATCGGCCATGTCACAGAATTCACTTCCGTTCGGAAATGGAATTGAATCGGTTTTTTAATTCTTCAAAAAACGAAAATTTTAAACTTTTTGGAATGAAATCAATTCTATAAGATAATACTAGTTTCATTCTTGCAATTAGAAATGATTTTATTCCGAAAACTCTTTTACTTTTTCGTTTTTTGAAAAAGTAAAAAAAAATCAATTCCGTTTCCGAACGGAATTAAGCTCTGTGACATAGCCGTATATATTTATTTACACAGTTTAGAATGATGGTGCTTTCATTTTAAAAATGGCATGTCGCCATCGTTTTATATTTTCAGATATTTCTAACGTAACGACGTAATCGCTTTCGATAGTTTTTGTCATGAGTTACAGACGCAGTTTTTTCTCACTTTTTGGGAAACGATGGAATAATTTGTTTCACAAGTTTTCAACGTGAGAACTTCTCGCCAAAGTTACAGAACATAGCTGCAGGTTATAATTTTTATGCTTGACGTAAATATATATTCAAATAAGCAATACAATGGAATCAAATTGAACTTTCTTTTCAATTAATAGTAGCATGTTGTCTTCTTCAATCACAAATTATTGATCACAGCAAATTTGTATTGTAAAAAATCTTTCTTAAGAAAACTTTAGTAAGGAAAAACTTCAACTAAGTCCCGATGTACAAATGTACAAAAACTAAAAATTTAATGACGTTTTCTTTTCTAAGAAAAAGTTTACATTTTCATCCACCCTTTGCATATTTTCATGTTCTTCCCTATAACGTAGCTAACAACGTAAATAAACTTCCAACCCTATCCACTCTTTCGCGGATGACAGCAGCATTTGCCACTCGTACTCTTTTAGTTATAGGCCCAGCCTATCAGTGATCGCTGCCAAGAGGCTAAATATGAATGATTCACTGAATAGTGACCTTCTATTAATCTCCGAATGGGGTCGTAAAAACAGGGTCGCCTTTAACGCTTGTAACACCCAATATTGCTTATAACGCACAGACAAACGACCGCAAGTGCTGCTTCATTTGTACTCATGGATGGTATAAATATTGAGGAATTGGATGCTCTTGCTGTTCTTGGAATGAAGATACAATGTAACGTTCGCTGGACTGAACACATTTTTCATGTCTCTAAAGAAGCATTCAAGTGCCTCGGATTTTTGAAACGGTGCATGATGTACTTCACTCCATCCGATCTCCTTACTATTTATACCACCTACATCCGACCGAAAAAGGAATACAACTCTCATGTTTGGGGTTGCTCGACCGTGTGCAGGAGAAGGCGAAGAAGCTGATCGGTGACAGTAGGATATCTAACTCTATTCACTCACTGGAGCATCGACGCAGTGTAGGGTGCGTTACTCTGTTCTATCGTTTCTAAAATGGATTTTGCTCTGACAAAATCCATATTGGTTACAAGAAAGCTAGTTACGAGTGTTGACTAAAATATTTAATAATTTGTTTGTATAATAGCTTTTCTAAAACGTTCCATAGAGAACAAAAAATGGTAATGGGTTTATATTCTTCATTCACCTTAGACAGTGGTATAATTTTTGCATGTTTTCAATTCCGAAGATGCGTTATAATTGGGAGAATAAAAGGTAAAAGTTGTTGCAAGTTTTCTTAAATATTTCTAAGTACAGCAATAGATTTCAACTTGATGTTATTTGTAAGAGAATGTAAAATAACCGCCTATTATCCCTTCATTTCCGTTTAGCGTATCGGAAGAAAAATCGAAATAATTGAAACTAGCTTGAATTGCCGTATAATTAGTCAACATTACTATTCGTATCGTCAATTCCTATTTTATGGATGATATACCAATTTTGTTGGGTATTAATACCGCTACTAAACCGATTGCAATACTGTGCAATTTTTTGATGGTTTATATGCTTATTAACATTTTATCTAGCGATATAAAATCAATTTCATCTGGCATAAACTAAATTACTTTTATATCGGTTAACTTTCAAGGGCCGATGGTGAATGTGAACCACACCTAAACGCCAAGTTTTTTTCCAAATTTTATTTCACATTTCTCTATTTCAGACTTATTCAATTTAAAGAGATACACAATCCAACAACGTGTTAAAGTTATCCAGACTTATTATGAAAATGATGATCAATTTTCGAAGAAAATCATCTTCAGTGATGAGGCACATTTTCACCTCAGTGGATTCGTCAATAAACAGAATTGCCGCATTTGGGCGAATGAGAATCCAAGAGTGACTGTCAAAAACCAATGCACCCACAAAGAGTGACTGTTTGGTGCGGTTTGTATGCTGGCGCAAAATGAGGCCGGTCAGGCAGTTACTGTGAATAGTGTTCGCTATCGTGAGATGATAACGAACTTTTTATGGCCCGAATTGGAAGATATGGATGTAGACGATATGTGGTTTCAGCAGGACGGTGCCACTTGCCACACAGCTACCGAAACAATTGCTCTTTTGCGCAACAAATTCAATGGCCGTGTTATCTCACGTAATGGCGATGTCAATTGGCCGCCAAGATCATGTGATTTGACACCGTTGAACTTTTTTCTTTGGGGTTATTTGAAAGAAAAGGTGTACGTCGATAAGCCAGCAACAATTCAACAGCTAAAGGATGAGATAACTAGGCACATTAACGGCATAGAACCTCCATTATGCCTCAGGGTCATCGAAAATTTGGACCATCGGATGGAGGTGTGCCGCCGTGGTCGCGGCGCCCATTTGGCCGATATTTTATTCCATACATAATTGAGTAATACCAATATATCATAACAAAACAAAATAACAATAATTTCCTAAATAGTTTGTGTTTTATTCAAAATCAACATCGACCCTTGAAATTTAACCACCCTTTATATAACATTCTTAAGAGTACTCGAAAGCAACGGGGTTTGTGTTTTACTGTTTACGTTGTAGTGTTGCAGTTAAGTCAAAAATTTGCTGAGTGCTACGTTCCAAAAACATTGATTGTTCAAAATTAAAACCGGAAATTTTGCTGATATTATTGAGATATTATAAAAATAAATTTCAATGACATCCCCTATAGAACCAACCAATACGACACGCTGCCAGCCGTTGTTTGTAATTATAATAAATATTTTGCATATTTATTGGAGGGTATAACAAATTGAGGAATTAGGGCGTATGATTAATATGAATTTCAATATAAAACACATTATTATTGAATATAAAATAGTCAATGCAAAGAAACATAATTAAATGAACATTCCACATTATGAACAGTAACAATATGGCTATATATTCATAAATATAATTACACCAGTGCTTAAATTGGTAAATCAAAAACTCTTAACTTCATGGCCTTCAAGGGTTCGCTGATATTTTCAAAACGAAAAGCATTTCTTTCACAAATTCCCTAAACAGTTAAACTTTCTTAATGTTTTGCTTGTTTCATTTCAAAATTTGTATTATAACACAATTAAAAAGTACATATCTGCAAACCCACCCCCGTCGTTATGCGTACACCTTTCTCAGCAAGTTAATAAGACACGAAAAGAATTTCGTGAAAAACTTTGTTTGAAGTTATTTAATTTCGACAACTTAAATATGAAGTATAAATAGAAAAGGACGTAAAAACTAAACAACTGGAACTCAAGCTGCAAACAGACAATGGAAAATTTATAGGGGACATAGGAAATATTAATATAAAAAAAATTATACACTTTAGGCGCATTCATTGTTTTTAATAATTATAATTTGATTTATTATTTGAGCTTGAATGCAAAAGAATAAATTTATTTAGAGGAAGGCAATATTTAAAATTTCAACGATATATTTTTATTACAAAAATAATTTCACTAATTTGTTTTTATGAATTCATTACGCAGAGATTCTTATGAAAAGTATGTGTACTTGTTAAATAAATATGTAAAATGATATTATGTGAACAAATTTATAGGTATAAATTTGTGCTAACAAGTGCTTTTTTTCAACAAAAAGGCGTGATATTTAGGCTATATTTAAAAACAGATTTATTTAGTTAAGCAACATGAGCTGTTCGATTCTGTAGATCAAGTGAGTTATAATAACATAAAAGTGATTTTATGACCGTTCAAAAATGAAGTTCGGACTTTTCAAAGCCGAGTTTAAACATATAATTTTTTATTTGTTAACTTTATTAACATTACAAGAGAACAAAGTAGGGAAAAAGATAAATGTAAATATTGTACTAAAATGAAAACGGTTTGCACAATAATTCATTTCACCGATTTTTTAAGTAAATCATAATGTAAGTGATTTCAAGAATAATTTAAATAATTCACTAACGCTTATAAAAACAGAAAGAGATAAAAATAAAAAATAGTAAAAGTAAAATAAATGAAAAATATATAGTTGTCCAAATTGGTTTAGACATTAACTATGTTACACGTTCTAGTTTATGTAGTTGACTATTTTTACTTTTATGTATACAGCAATAAAATTGTAAGTCCACGAGTATATATCGAATGATCGAGTAGGTTATTCGACCTTTTTCTAATAGTTTGATCGAATAAATTGAATATTGGCAATTTGAAAACCACCATTTTCGATTATAAATTAATAAAATAACGGCTAACAAGGTTTTAAGCGCATTAAATAAAAACTAATTTGTTACTAACATCGTACTTGAAAAATAAAGTAGTTCACAAAAAGAGAAAAAAGAAAAAAAGCCTTAGAAGCTGTTTAATAAATCTGTTTCTGTTTAATTTAGGCGTCCGGCACTCACCAGTTTTTTATGCCGTTGATAAAAGCTCACGAAAAAAAGGAAATATTCAATTCAATTCACATAATTTTATTCATTATTCTTAAGCCAACAAAAAGGCCAAATTGATTACATAGTTTATATTATTGGCACTTATAATTATGCATATCAAACTTTAGGCTTTCTATTATATTTACATCTATGCTTTAAAATAGCGGTTTTACTAAAGCAACTCATAGAAAACAAAATAGAAAAAAAACCATAATTCCTGTATAACATCATGTATTTGAACAGATTCATATTCTTCTACAAGAAAAAACAAATTCACACAATATAATAAGTACACCACCATTACCCATCAGAAAAGGGAAACCAAACATTTAGAGGCATGACAAAATTCATTTCTAAATTCAGAAAGCGAATGAGTAACGTGTCTGTCAGTATAAGGTCAAATTGAATTCCAAATTCGACAAACCCTGACCACAAAAGGTCTCTGCATAACTTGAGAGGAAAATCTGGGACATATTAACGTATGAGATATGGAAGAGTTTCCAAAGTCAAATCTGGATAAAATATAATTTGGTGAACCATATTTGAAAACTTTATAAAATATCATCAAATATATAACTTTTGTTTTGCGAAGATAAGTCTTATAACAATATAAATAGGTTGTCCGCCTGGATGGTGCACTAACTTTTTGTTTTGTATATAATTTTTGATTAAACAAATGAAAATAGATCTTTAATTTATAAATGTTTTATTTAATATCGTCAGTAATGTATAGACTACAACATCAGATAAATGTCAGCCTCTGTTAGCCTCACAATTGCACACATTTTTCATAAAATTCTCACAACTTTTCCGCAGTATTTCATAAATTTCAGAACGAATAATTTGTTCAAGTTGCTCAACCGTTTCTGGTTAGTTTACGTAAGCCTAACGTTTCAGATATCCGCACGAAAAGAAGTCCAGAGCAGTCAATCAGGTCGTTACGACCTTTTCATTTTCAACGATAAGGTTGAAGCATACGGTCACTTTTAGTGGATGCAAAAGTGATTGATGAACAATTTGGGGGTTTTCAATTGCCCAGAACCGACTCTTCTCTATATTCGCATAACAATTCAAATAAAAATGTAACTTGTCACTCATTATGATTCTTTCGCAAAAATCGGGGCAAGCTTTAACATCGTCTTGGCTTATGTACGCTAGTAAAAATGGACTTGTGCAGAAAGCTCTCATTTTAACTAAATCTTACTCGTAAATGGAAACAAACGCAAATTGTTGTGCACAATTGTTCCCAAAGTTGTTCTTTGAAGACCGCGCTCCTGAGTATGGCGTTGAATTGAGATTGACAGATAGTTTTGAACACTTTTTTGAGCAGCAGTAATGTTTGGAGTCGCTCTTGCAGTACATTGTGGTCAATGCTTGAGCCTATAAACTAGAGAGCTACTTTCTTCGAGATCAGTCTTTGGAGGATAAATAGTACGTTTGGTTGGCATGTTGTGTTTTTAAAAAATTGTACGTAATTTTTTCGTTATCATAGTAATCGATACCTAATTTTAATAATATGTTTCAACGATTAAAATAAGTTGGTTTTTATATTTTTATAATATATTTGTCACGTGTCTATTTCATGACTGCCAAGACTAATGTCCAGAATAATGTTTACTAAAATAGTGGCAGTACCTGTAAGTTGGTTCTTAGATTTTAAACTAATTGCTCGCTGTATCGATTAAAAGCAGTACTCATACATATGTATCTGCCACTCTTCCAGAGACAACAACATATATACAAGAAAATTATATCCTACAAATTTTTGTTACATATAATTCCTGTGCATTTTATGCGATAAATTGCAATTTTTTTGATTGCAGCTAAGTATGTATGGATATATTCAAATTCACACATATTTAGTTGTCGCAAAAAATACAGGAGTACTCGTAAAACATAATAAATATTTTATACTTAATATACACTGAAAGAATTATGCGTCATATATTTAATGAAAAGTTTTCACATTATGCATGAAACTTCATATATATTATGAAATAGTTCCATCAGAATGGTTTCATTAAGTTTCATAGTTTCATTAAAAAAAAAATCATTGGATTTATGACTACAAAAAAATTAATTTTTTTTTTATTCTTTGAATTTTGGTAATGGGCATTTATTAATCTTAAGCTACAGTTTAAAAAATGTCTAGTTTTTTTTTATTAAAATGTAAGTTTTATGAGTTTCATAATTCCAATGAAATAGAATTCATTAGATCATTGACAAATAAATTTCTGGCTACCGAACTTGGGTATGCATGTACATATGTGTATGTACTCAAGTCAGCATAATAATAGTTTAAAAAATTTAAATACCAGTGTTTTGAAGTCATTTGAATTAATAAAGTCAAAATTAATAAAGTTTATTTGGTGAATACTTGTTCAACATTTTCTTTTATCATAATTAGGTACAATTTCACAAAAGCAAGGAATTGTATTGTTTGTGTAATGAAATAATGTATCAATGAATAAATGAAATAATTTCATTGATCTTATTACGTACATTTGTGAACATATTTTATTAATGTGTGTTATGATATTATTTCATTAAACAAATGTAACTATTTCATTGATGTAATGTAAATTTTTCAGGTGCTAAATGAATAATAAAATAAGATAAAATAACTTCATTGACCGTATGAAGGAGTTTCATATTTTTAAAGAATATATTACATTAGTACATAGAAGTTATTTCATTAAATAAATGTTACTTTTTCATTAATTTAATGTACAGTTTTCATGTGCTTTATCAAAATGATTCCTTGATCTAGAAAAATTACTTCACTAATCATATGATTTGTCTTTCATACTTTTAATGAAAATAAGTCATGTTTCTTATTAAAATATTTCATTACTTTTATGAAGGTTTTCATTAAAATAATTTAATGAAATTTGTTTCATTATTTCTATGAAAAGTTGCAATGGTTGAAAAATAATGAAAAAATTCAATAGCTATATGTATTTTAAGGGTTCAAAAAAACAAGAAAAAAATATTTAAAAATAAAATTGTGCAATTATAGAGTATTTGCAAAATATCAAAAGATATGTTAGCATATTAAGATTTTGATATTTGTACGGATGTTGCAATAAGCAATACTATAACCAAGTCAACCATATTGTCGGCCTAACATATTGTGGCAGTGCATAGCCATTCATTTATTACAACCATAGTAGTTTTAATGGTGAACCATATTGTTGTGGAAAAAAACCATACTTTGTTACATCCAACCATGTTAATATTATATATATTATGATATATATCATCCAGCCATATTAATATGTTCATATATCATATCATATACACAAAATTCAAAATATTCCAGTATTGCCACCATTTGATATTACGTTTAGCATTGTTAGATCTTGTAAATTATCTTAAAAATAATAGCTGCAGTGTCTAAAAACTCATGCGGTTGTAGAATTTTTATTCCTCGGCTTAAAAATTTGGCCTTATTCGTAAGAACCATTTAACCACTAGTTGCTTTTTCCTGTTTAATTTTTCTAGCTTATTCTTATTTTGTTTGCAATTTCATTTATTTAAGTATTTCACCAGCAAAGAATTTTCGTATTAACATGCTTATTTATATATTTTAGCGTGTAAATGGCTCAATTACTTTTGTGAGTTTCGTATTGTTACTTCTTGATTAGAGAATTCAAACTAAGTTTTTATATGTTTAAAGTTTTATTGAATTTGATGTAGACTTCTGGTCACCCAAACGCATGTTAACGATTGACAGTATGGCGTCGTATGTAATTTTTAAACACAATTCAACCGTCAACTGAAATCGTTAAAAATATGGAAAATAAAATAGAAAACCAAGAGGAAAAACATTGTGTCTCTTTGCATAAGTAAAAAGAGCTCATATTGTATGTGAAAAAAGCTATTTTTTTATTTTCTTAAGGTCAATTAAAATTCATTTAACGTAAACAGGATTTTGAAGTTAAAATACTAAAAGTTTTTTCTATTTATTTAAAAATTTAAGAACTTAACTTTTACCAAGTTATCTTAACTATTTAATATTAATATTTGCAAATGCACACTGGTACGAAAACACATATCTGTAACACAATTAAAATTAAAAATTTTGCAAAACTTTAGCACACGTTTGAGTGTATTCTGTTTTTACAAAAACAAATAATGGCAGATCTCACACGTTCGTTCTATTCTCCGCAAAATAATAATTTAAATTGCAAAGAAATAATTTAAATTATTATGTTAATAAATAGCGTTAGCATTACGTTTCACCAATACAAACATCATAAGGACTAAGTTTTCATATTACAATTGCAACTACCTCTGCGTCATACGACATTATTGAAGCGACTTGGCTTTTGTAGTAAGAAAAATTAAAAGAGGTGTACTTAAAACTTGTAAATTTTTACAAAACATAAGAGTACATAGTAATAACTAAAACAGAGAAAAATATAGAATGGCTCATAGGAGTTATAATACGTTAGTAAATTACTTAGTAAGACTAAGGATAGACTTAGTAAATTGGATATAGCGAATATAGTTTATAAAATTCCGTGTCAGGGAAATGATCGGGAAAATTGTAATAAGGTGTATATAGGAACAACAAAAAACACATTAAGGACAAGGATTGCAGGACGTAAGTCAAACCAAAAATATAGGCATGTTAATTCACAGCAGACAGCATTACGTTCTCATTGTTCCAGATTAAATCACTTCCCTCATTTTGAAAATGTTTCAATAATAAGAACATAAAGTAATTTTAAGAAATTTTAAGAAGATCAGAGAATTAATTGTAAGATGGGTACTGATAATTTGGCACTGAATTATAGGCACTTAATTAACAAATATTACATTGAATGTATATGAGTATAACTGTGAAAATGATTTACATCAGTACCTACCTTGACGGCCTAACCTGATGATGGACCAATTCCACGAAGTGAATTTTTCACGATTCACCACCGCCCCCGTGTGGCTTGCTAGGCTCATACAGGTAGCAATTCTTGTCATATGATTGCGGTCATATGAACAACTTCTTGTTGAGAAGTTCGGGCTTTCTAATCCCTCATGTATGCAATTTCCCAGCAATCAATGGAGGACAAGGCTTAATGAGTTGGTAGGCTGAAGCCCACTAAGAGCATCAGCCCTTAAACCAACTCACCCGTCAACCATCATCACTGGTTCCTTACAGTACAGGTATCTGTTATATAAGCAACAGATTCTCGGGAGTTTGTTAGCCCTCGAAAAAAGCCATCACCAAACAATTATCAAGGATACTAACACTCCCTTCCTGCGTTTTAGGTTTCAACCACAGGCAGAACGTTTCAGCCAAGGTAGACACCTCAACCATGATCAGCCCGGGTCGACCCGCAAGCAGAACTTCCCGGGGGCCATGCTCATCCCCGTTCTGCCAATTTATACCCTTGGTAAGGGTTTCGGAAGCCAACACAACATAGGTCATGTGGCTTCTTAGAATTTTGTTTGCCGCACCAAACGAGGGACCCCTTCCCCTCTTTTCACCGAAAAACAGAGCGCCTAAGTTAGGGATACGCCAAGGCAAAACCTGTTCCCCGGGGGGTGTATATGAGTATAGTTGTTAAGCTACATACACACGGTTCTCAGATCTTACAATATTGCCAGTAAAATTATCTGAAAATGTATTACAATCGTGTGAACTGCCAATTTTTTACTTACAACGTTGTCAGAAAAACCATTTTCAATCAATTGTAAGACGACAATGTTGTCAGGCATCTGACAATCGTGAGAATAGTCTTCGCCGATATTGCCAGATAATTGGCTGGTATTGTAAGCTCAGTTTTAATTGTCAGATGTATAAAATTGTCAGATGTAATAATGCACCTGACAATGGCATCATTGTCAGAAAAAAGTTTTATGGGCAACACTGCCAAACAGATGGTTGTTGATATACATAAGTGACAATGCCTTACAACATGTCTGGCTACTTTTTTCATCTAACAATCTGACAACCGTATGAACTGAGAATTTTTGTTGTCAGATTAATTATTTGTCAGACCATAGGCTGACATTGAAATTGTAAGATTTTCTTACGATCGTCTGAAAACACAATTTACTTCTGCGGGATAATTTTTCGTTGTCACTACATTGTCAGCATGTTGCCAGATCTTACAATATTGTAACATCTGACAACCGTGTGTACATAGCTTTAGGATATTATTGAATTATGTTAAATTTTTTCATGTTATTCTGTAAGCAACATTGGCTATGTTAATTTGTTTGTGTTAAAAAACAACATGTTGTAGTCGTTAGTAGGATACATGTTGGTTGCAGAATACATTTGGTTTAAATTATTTTATTTTGTTAATATTGTTAAGTATTTAAATTATTTGCCAATTATATTATAAATTATTTGACAATATTTTGTTTACAAAAAGAAAAAAATATTATAACAATTTGAATTTTTCCTGAAGATGCTAACAAATTACAGGCGAAATATTGAAAAATAAAAAACAAGATCTCAAGCTGCAAAAATTTTTTATATATTGAAGATTCTTTGTAAGATAAGTCCAACTATTAACTATTTTAGAAGTATTTCCTAATTTTCAAGCAGGTAATCTTTTAAATTTGTCTTTAACGTCGAAATAGAGTTACTGCTTTTCAAGCTTACAAGTAGATTATAATTTTCTAACCAAACAATCAGCTCTTTGCTTTGTGATTTCGTGTCTGCACGTATGACGTGTAGCGAACATTTTTTGATTCCATGAGTTGTTCAGCGTTTTATAATCAATTTATGTTTAGGGGACTTAAATAAGCACACACCCTTTAAAGGTTTTGATAGCCTCTTTTTGCGCTTTACTTTGTCTTTAAACCCATAAATCATTACATAATAGTTCAAATGGTGCTGTATTAATGATCGTTTTTAAATTTGTACAAATTTAATTTAGAGTACTCAATTTGTAAGTTCGACTTCAAGTTACTCTGAAATATTGTTCCCAAATATTTCACTGAGTGAGATTCAAAATTTTTTTCGCCATTTACAAAAATGACTCAAATCTTCTGTATCGGTAGCTAAATATGGCTTAAATTTAATAAGTTTTGTTTTCGCTGCATTGATGATTGTTTGTAGTTTATTTACTCTGGCATATTCAAAAGTCATGTTAGCAACTTTTTGCATCTAAGATTTTAGTGCAGTCTCATGTTTGTAAAATATTCTATCAAAAGACTTAAGATTTTGTGCGGAATCAAATCGTTTTTACATATTTATTTGGTTCAAAGTTAAATGATGATATTAGAAAATGGCGGATTATAACACTCTCTATTCATTCAAGATTTCCTACCAAAATCTCCGTTGCTTTTAATCTAAAACTTAAAAATATAAATTTTTTTCCCATATCCTCTTTGTTTCTCTAGAAGTTTCCGTAACCTCAGATATTAATTTAATTGCGTTTCTTTGAGTTATAATTGAAACATTTATAACATTTTCGGCTAACCTCTACATATTAAAATACAAACACAAAATTATACTTTCGCTATTTCCTCTGAAATTTAACTTATTGTTTAACACATCGCGGTGTTTGCGGTGCAGTATTATGCTGCCAGTTGTTGCCATATTACGGGGCTGCATATACGAGTAAGAATAAACTCATATAAGTTTGTTACAATCATGTGCACTTTACGCGTATACATTTCTTTGATGGGGTTCACAGTGCAAGTACCAGTTACCATAGTTACCCACGTTCAAATACAAACTTTAATAATTAAATCATATGAAAATATAAAACGTAAGACTTTTTTT
Organism: Thecocarcelia acutangulata; assembly: GCA_914767995.1. NCBI lineage: Eukaryota > Metazoa > Arthropoda > Insecta > Diptera > Tachinidae > Thecocarcelia > Thecocarcelia acutangulata. Next base: position 21,648,585 of record OU612094.1, read on the forward strand.
CTCTTAGTTGAACATCCTCAAAATGCTAACAAAAGTTTGGTTTGCATTAAAGCATTTGTATGCTTCAAAGCAAAATTTGTGTAGAGCACTGGGGTGTCTTAAAATTGTTTTGCGGGAATATGGTAAAAAAAAGTGATTATATATTAGATAATGTTTAATGCTGAGTGTGCAGAAACAATTAATTTTATTAAATTAAATGTAAGTTTTAGAGTGGAGAACTTGTGGCAGAACAAAAAGAAAAATTTCAATTAGTTGCATAAGCAAAACAAAACCGATTTTGCACGTTGCCCAACAGGGGGTTTACACTGATCTGCTATTTAATATCGTTTGGCGAAGCTGTTAAAATCTTACCATAAGAATTGCATTGTTTTAGAAATTAACATCTGTCAACATCGTTATAAGATGTTGCTATAACATTTCCATATATTTATATATTTACGGCCCTATTCATAAAAAATATTTTATGTTTATTAAACATTTATTTGACAAATATCCTATAGAAATTTGTCAAATAATAGTTTAATAAACATACAATATTTTTTATGATGTCTATAGATTGCTGTACAAATCCTTACACACTAACTGCCTTATTTATAAAAAAATTTTCAAGTTTATTAAGCTGTTATTGCTTTGATTTCTATACAAAATTTGTGTAATAAGAGCTTAATAAAAATGAAAAAAATTTTATAAATAAGACCGTTAGTGACTTGGTTAAGGGATGCCTCAAACAAGTAGGTTTAATTTAAATTAAAATTTAAAGACCCAGTTCAAACAATTAAAGTTCAAGACAACTTTATCAGATTGTCTTAGATTTGTAATCATACGGCTCCAAAGCACATCACAAGTATTGTGTTGGTGGAAATATCTTAATATTGTCAAAATCTTGTCTCTCTTTTGCTTGGAAAAGTTACAAAGTTTACCAAGAAGACAGCTAATAATCGGCAACAACTCCTTAAACATAGTAAATAAAGCTAAATATCTGGGCATTGTTTTGGATAAAAGGCTGCTATTTAATCACCATATTGACGAGGTATGTTTCAAAGCAACTAAAGCTCTCAGGTCGTGATATCCTTTACTGAACAAACGTAGTTTTTGTAGTGTAAGTAAGAAACTTACACTACAAAAACAAAAATATCCTGTTTAAAAGCGTTAATAGCCCGATTTTAGCATATGAGTGTCCCGTTTGATACTCCGCAGCAAGATGTCATTTAGAGCAAGATGTCATTTCTGATAACGTCCAATGTTTCTAATCGATTGGCAACTCATTTTAATGAGTATCAGTTGTCAGAATCGCGCATCATTTTTATATGTTATGCAACCATTTAAATTTTTGATCACTTCCTTTCGGGATTTTTATTGTCCCTAATAAAATTGTCCCTTCTTTTATCCTTTTTAATAAGTTTCTTTAGCAAATCAATATTTTTTGAAGGTTTAGCCTGAGATAATTCCTCAGTACTTATAAACAAAATGTGTTACCTCCATTTCTCCAAAAAAAACTTATTCAATCTTAACATATGTTTGACAATTGCTTTATATATGAGTTGCATAGCGACGTTCCTAAATGTCGATAAAATGCAAAAAATTTCTCTGCAACGCAAGGTTGTACTTAAGACATGTTTGTTTTTTTATCATGTTTTTTTAATTATACATTGCAACTTGCGTTTAGGAAGTCGACCAAGATCAAAAACAAACCTTGGTGGTATGCAACGTATCTCATCCATGAAGAAACTGCCTACGAAAAAATTACTGAATTCATAAATAGGTTTAAAAATGAGTATTTAAACAAAAATAAAAATTCCTCTTATTCATTAATAAGACAATAAATGAATTAATTTAAAATAAATAACAAATTAACAAAACGAAAAGCACTGTTTTATAAGTCTATTACAAATAATAGTAATTTTAGAAACACATGAACCTTTTCGATTAATGTTTAACATATTTGAAAAAATTCATATAAAGGATTTTGACACATTTTTTTTAATCAACTGCTCTTAAGCAAACTACTTACTTGTTGCTATCTATATAAGATAAGATCTCTTAAGTAAGCTGTGTGCGTTTGCTGTGGAGACATTCTGTTGCAGCACTTTCCCAATATAAATCTGATTTTTGGAGCGACGAAGCTCCTTTTCACTTAAACGGCCACGTTAACAAACCAAACTTAGCAGATTACTAGTCTCCAAGAACCCACAACAATCGATTGAAACTTCAAACCCCATTTCATTGCCCCAAGTAAACTCGTATTTCCATTCTGTCGCTTAGTGCTTTGCGTCAGTTATAATATTTTTTATTATATGATTCATCTGGCTCAAATACAATCCTGGCTTTAGCCAAGAAATATTTTTATTTTTAATTATAACAATAATTGACGCGATCAATAACTCTTGATCAAAGAAGACAGGAAAAACTAATTGAATACACTAAAGCTGTGGGATAACTAGCTATTTTGTAGTCGCTACGAGTACACTGCTCATCAGCACCCACTAGAATTATTGTTATAATTAAAAATGAAAATATTTCTTGACTAAAGCTCGGATTTTAACTTGAACCAGATGAATGATACCGTCATATAATATCATTAATACATACAGAAAATTTTTATTTTTTAAATGTTTCCGAAAGTTAAAAAAAATTCTTTTCAAGTCTGTCTTTGAAAATCAAATTCACATGTTTATAAATTCGTTACCATATACAATTTCTTTTGCGCTAATACTCATCATAGTAAATGTAAAATGGCAACGAGAGTTTACAAAACACCCCCACAGTTGCATTTAAAATTAAAATGTAAGCAGAATTCTGCAAAGTTCGCAAGCAAAGAAACATAAAAACTACACTTGACCGTAAAATAAAGTTACTTAAAGTGAAAGACAAAAAAAAAAAATGTTGATTGAAAGTTAGTAAAATTTTCATTTTTTATAGCACGTCAAGGGAGAACGTTCAGTTTTTAGAATTCAATGAATAGACAGATATTGGTTAGTTTAAGAAAAAATATCATAATATTTCAACTTTAAGCAGGATAAGGAAAACCGGATTTTCTAGTTGTCTTGCTACAAAAATATTTATATAACTAGTGGACTGGTTAGGTTAGGTAGGCAGGCCGCTAGAGTCTCCAAAAAGTAGCTTAAATTCTTCATTAGATTCTGCTGTATTTTGTTACAAGCTATATTATTTACATGAAGGGACTTGGGAGATTTTTCAGCTTACTATGTGACATGTCATAGAGTTCATAACAGTTTTAGAGATGTATAGAACTTTGAAACGAGATAAAACAAAGATAAATTTTTTCTTATGTGTGTATAAATTTTGAATTTAACTAGTACAGACATAAACCACATTTGCAAATATTTCGTTAACAGAGCCTTGTTAACAGTTTAACAGTGAAAGTTAACTTGGAATTTATTTTTCTTGGAGAGAAATCTCCATAATTGGGCCACATACAAATAAAGAATAAATTGGAATATGCTCTCCAGAATGCATATGTTTTAGTTTTGCCTTAAAAGTACATAACTCATTATCCCTTCTAATAAAAAAATGATATTTAACACATCTGATTTTCTTGGAAGGAAAAGTGGTTATAACAAAAATATGCGAAATACTACACACATCCGTTTATATAGAAAAGATGGCCCGAAAGGTCGTGGTATAAGTGGTATTTCTGAAATACTTTTGAAAAAGAAAAGTTTGAATAAATTTATTTTTTGTGAGAAATTTTTTAAAGTTAAAGCTGACTTTTTGGGTAAAATACGAAATACTTTACATATCCCATAAGATGGCCTAACCAACGGATCCTCTAAGTCGTGGTATAAGTAATATTTATGAAATAGTTAAAAAAAAAGTTTTCAACATATTGATATGCATTCTGGAGAGCATATTCCAGTTTATTCTTTGTTTGTATGTGGCCCAGTTATGGAGATTTCTCACCAAGAAAAATATATTTCAAATTAACATTCACTGTTAAACTGTTAACAGAGCTCTATTAACGAAAGAATTTCAAATGTGGTTTATGTCTATACTAGTTAAATTTAAAATTTATCTTTACACACATATTTTTCTTAACTGATATGAAATTTACTTTATTCTAAAGATGTTCTTATAACAACATAACCTAACGGTATAATAAAAAACCTTGTGCTAACTAACTAGCTGCTATCTTTCTCTTATGAGAATTTACACACAAAAAACTTAGCAACTAGTTAGTTGCCATAAGGATTTTAATTATACATAAGGCCATAAATATGCAATGCGGCATACGACCGCCACGGCTAGCTCACACATTTTCTAATCTGGAAGTGCAATTTTTGATCACTTTTGTGGCCGTTTATTGTCAATAAGGGGGACTTTGCATATTCCGACAGGAAAAAGTTTAACAGCATTAAATCGCACGATGTTGAAAGCCCATTCAGGGGACCGAAAAAAGTGAAGTTATTTGATTTAAAAATCAATCATGTCTCGACGTACTCTTGAGAACGTCACTCCAAATACAGCAGTTTTGTTTTGTTTCGATTACCTTTAACAACATTTCTGGCCGTTTATCGTAAATAATGTGGCAAATGTTGTCATCTAAGTAGTCAATATTTTCGTGTTTATCGACGTAGACTAGCTACTTCATATATTCCCACAGGAAAAAGTCTAGTAGCATTAATTCACACGATGTTGTAAGCCCATTCAGGGGATTGAAAAAAGTGAAGCTATTTGGTTTAAAAAACAATCATGGTGCGACGTACTCTTGAGTACGTCACTCCAAATACAGCAGTGTTGTTTATTTTCGATCACTTTTGCCAACATTTCTGCCCGTATATCGTCAATAATGTGGCGAATGCTGTCATCTAAGTAGTCAATCTTTTCGTGTTTATCGACGTAGACTACTTCATATATTCCCACAGGAAAAAGTCTAGCAGCATTAAACCACATGATGTTATAAGCTAATTTAGGGGACTGAAAAGTGAAGCTATTCGGTTTAAAAGTCTTTCCTTCAATAAATCAATCATGTCTTGACATATATACACTTGAGGATTATTATCACTCCAAATACAGCAGTTTTTTTATGGACGTTACCATTGAAACACAAAATTCCCTTATGAACATCTGGAGCAAAAGCAATCTTGTTATGGGCGCATTTACACAATTGGCGCATTTACACAATTTGGAAGAAAAAACTGATTTACATCTACAGCTTCGGGGTGAAAAAAGAAACACATATACACAGCGTGCTAATTATTTTGCTGCAATTTTTTTCATACAAAATTAATAATGAATGTATATAGAAAATACATGCAGTAACAAAATACGTGTGCACAGGATGGAAGACTAAACACTACCTTTTAAAAATATATAAAATTCGCAAATATCTACTTTTAGTTAGCATTTGAAAAATATTTCGGTTACTACTTCAGTTGTAATTGTACTTTATGTAATAGTGTAGGTTTGAAAAAAACAATCATTAAAAAATTGTCCACAAAACCTTTTCAAAAGCTATTGTTTTATATCAAACCTTTTGAAAACGATATTTTTCAAAATGATCATATACCTAAATAACTCCTAAAATTGAAATTTTTGGATATTTGTTCTTTGAGGAAACAAAAATCTTCGTTTGCGAATTGAATTCAACTCTATAACAAGGCCGAGAAACTCTGTTCAGATATTTTTTATGAATCGAAATTTTGCATTTTCAATGACGATTTACATATTAACGACCACATTGCATTCAAATATTATTTGAAATAAGCATCAAAATAAGTAAGTAAGTACAAGTTTGAAAAACAAATAGCATCTTTTAGGAAACATATATTACACTTAACCAATAACATATATTACACTTACCCGGTGGCATAAAGCGACGACTACCCACTGGAGCTTCAGCATAAGGCAAGCCAAGATATTGATCAACAGCACGTAGACCAGACGAGGGTTGAAAATTGCGTTTAATGCCCATAAGACGACCCTGTTTGATAACAATCTCTTTGGTGTACTGCAATTTTTCGGGTATTATATGACGTCGTTCCACGGGAGTAGAGTGTGTGTAAACTTGCTGATTGTATTCTTTGTTTACTGGCGTTATTGTATTTGCTGTTGCTTCTGTTGGCGGTGCAGATGTTGGTGTTATAAAACGAAGTGGTGGCAACGAAGTTAGTATTTTTATGAACTCTGGTGTTGTTGTAGTGGTAGTGGTAGTAGAAGTGGTAGTGGTTGAATGTGTTTGCCACACTACAGCCTCACGTTTAACTGTGGATGCAGTTACTGTCACTTCTGGCTCATAATTATATTCTTGCTCTAAATTAATTGCGCTCATATTAAATTTAAGTAAATTTTGTAGATTTTCTTTTAAATTATAAATCATGTTTTCATGTTTAATGTTCTCTATTCTGTTTTTTAGTTGTGTTTTATTGTTTGGCATTTTAGAAAAGTTTTTAATTTCTGCTGAAACTATTTCGAATGAGTCTTCCGAAATGCTGGCTTCAGCACCATCAATATCTTTTATTTTTTGCAATTTATCTTCATGTTGCTTTAACAATTGTTGCATGAGTAATTTTGTTGATTTAGCTGTTGTCGGTGATGGCGATGTTGTTGTTGTTGTCGCTTTTGTAGTTCTTGCTGTTCTTTTCATTGTTCGCTGCAGCTTTTTTGTGGCATTTTGTTTTTGCTTAACATTAATGGCATTTGCCAAGTTATTTTTCTCCAAATTTTTTTCTTGATTCGTTTTTGTATCGTCCGTATCGACGGATAAATTGACAACATCACCTATTACTTCTTTTGTTGTTTCTTGAGAAAACCATTGTTGCTGACGTTGCTGATGCTGTTTTGTTAGTGTTGATATTGCAGCTGTTCGATGTTGTTGCTGTTGAAACTGCTGTGGCTGTTGTTGTTTAACTAAAACGGCACTTGTACACTGTAATTGATTGTGATGTATGCTGACAAATGTCAGCCAGAATATCCAAAATATTGTTGATTTTTTCATAGTTGCCAAATTTTTTGTTTTATTTTTCATTTTTCTTTTTCCGGTTTTTCTTTATTTTTCAGCCGTCTTTGTTTCCATTCAGTCTGTTTTTTATTCGATTGGAATTTCTGATGTGTTCTCTTTTTGTTTCTTTAAAAATACTTAAAATCTTTTGACTACATTTTATAGATTTAATTTTTTTATTTACTTTGTTTATGGTATGATTTTGTTTTCTTTATGCGGCTGGCTTTTAAAATTCCTTTAAATTTGGTTCAAGTTTATTTACCTAAATCTTTTTTTTTTAATTAATTTTTTTTTTGCGTTAAATTGTTGACGGTTTCATTTTAAGTTTAAATACTTTATAGACATTTTTCTTGTGTGCTTAGTTTTCTTGTATTAACAAATAATTTTAAAGTTGTTTGCGGGCAAATTTGACCTAGTATAAATCAAACATGTTATATATTTTACTATGGTACAATAATATATCATTCATTTTGAAGATTCAATAAATAAACTGTATATATGATCGACGGCAAATATCGTTCAAAACATGTTACAGAATCGCAAATTCGATAAAATATCGTTATAATTATTTTAACGATCCAGTTATCGTTATACAAACTACAGAGTCGCAGTTTAAGAACAAAACACTCTAAAACAGTACATAAAATACTGAAAAATTTATTACACTGGCAATTTTATAACACTGGATTTAAATACTAGAAAATTTATAACAACTATATTGTTTTACGTTGTGTAAAGTTTTCTTATTGTACTCTGTAAAATGACGTTTAAAATTTTGAGAACTTGGATATACACTGTTCTTACATTTAGCTTGCGTTGGATATGATTTAAATTTCAATGGTATGAAATTTAAAATGTGCACTGAAAATTTAAACAAATTTTTCACAAAAAAAAATAAAATAAAAAAACAACAAAAACGGTGTGAAACGGTTGACAACGTTGTTAGGAATGATTATATACGAATTATAATGCACTCAAAATTTTCATCTTGCTGTTAGACTTTTTTTACTCTTCAAAAAAATTTTCTAAGTACCAGATTGGATACAGTTTTAATGTACCAAGGTTTTACAAACAAAGGACATATATAAAAACCATCGCATAATTTTTTTATAAATGGCTAAAATACTCCGATGTGCAAATCATTGAGTAAATAACCTGTGTTCTTATGGTTGCAGTGTACCCATGCAGATCTCTGGTAATTTATCTAGTTAAAGTTCAAGTCCGGTCTCAGCCAGAAAAATTTTTAATATTTTTTTTTTCAAAAATTATTGAAAAAGTCATATTCTATATTTTTATTTCAATTTTTTAACATTTCTGTAATCTCTAAAATCGTTCGAAATATTTTAAGTATCTCTTTATTAACGCTTAACAAATATTTGCATTGTAAATTGTTCTTGTTAGTGTATGTGCTGGCATTTAATTGGGTTTCTAAAAAGAAAATCTCATCTACAAATCCTTTTGCTTTATTTTCTTCAACGTTCTCTTTTAAAATTTTCTCCTACCATCATAATGCTGGTAATAAAAGCAGCAAATTAAAAAATCTATTTAAATATATTCAAAGTTCAAAACTAATTTTCAATCCAAATTTGAGTTCTTAAATACATGTATTTATACATATCTTAATAAAAAGAAATACAAATTTAAGAAAAAAAAAAGAAAGGTTTCTCCCCAAAATAAAAGGATTTCATAAAAAAAGTTCACTAACCTCAAAAATTTCTATACTCTAATAAAATATGTAAAATACGAGCCAAAAACTAAAAAAAGTGTAACGAAAAAATTCATAGATAAAAGCATATACAAAGCTGGGAAAAATAAACCAATTTTGTATTAAATTGATAAAGGACGAATCTGAAGACTGCTATTTTCACCGTTTTATCCTGTGTATGAGCTAGAGTGTAAATCTGAGAGAAAACAGTGTCTTTTAGAAGACCTGCGTTTAAAAAGGAAAAAAAATATTTTTTGAACATACTTTTCAGTATCTGCTGTGGCTACATCGTCACTTGAGTAAAGATACTAAAGTAAGAGCGACTGAACTGATGGAAGAGTATGGTACCATTATAAGCAAATTAAGTTGATTTGACAAATTCATTTCGAAGTGTTTCCAAGCGATTTTCTCTTCGAATTTCGAAATCATGTTGACGTTTTTATTGCGTAATTAAATTCTATAATAGAAAAAACTAAAATTTTGTTCAATAAGGGTCCTGATTAACTATCCTATACGATCGTATGATGCATTCGTATTAAAATGTTTTAAAAGTGTGACCAATTTTACAAAACCAATACAAAAAGGCGTGGTAGTACCACACTATTATACAAGAAGGCTTGTAATAATTTTTATACAAGAATGCTTTCAAATATTTTTAAATAGTAAAATAATTAAAAGTTATTATTACCATGATAATTTTACGTGTGCATAAATATTAATGATAATATTTTTTTCCGGTTCAAGTTCAAATGCAGCTTTTGCCAAGAATGATTGTAATTTCTTTTATATATAACAACAATTGCCGCGATCAATAACTCTTGATCAATATATAATTGAATACACTAAGCTAGGAAACAACTGGCTGTTTCGTGACCGCTACACTACCCATCAGCACTCGCTAGAATTTGAACTTGAACTCTGCGAAATAGAGGGGATAGATTCCTCTCTAAGGAGATCTGCAAAGTCCCCAGAAGATTCTGCTTTGTAGATCTCCCGGTGCTGATCATGGTTGTGATGCCTACCTCAAATTGAAAAATTTTTAATAACATATTAATTTTCCTGACGATGATAACAAATTGTTGTCGAAATATTGAAAATAAATACTGTTGAATTTTTTATATAAAATCAAAACGATCTTTAGCTGCAAAAGTAAGAAATAATTACTTACACAAGATCAAGTAATTAAAGATCAAATATTATATTATATATTAATTTATTTATTTATTATATATATTGATATTACATTTTATTTTTATATTATATTTATTATATTATATTGATATTACATTTTATTTTTCCTTAATGATCTTCTTGTAAATGTTATGTTCAGTTCAATGTCTCAATGATATCTGAGCCCCTTTTATTCAAAGTATACATATATAACCAATATACAAACACAATATGAGTTACCAACTAACTTAAAGTAACACTATGGGACTGATGTTAATACATATAGTAACAGTAAACATATATTTCTGCTCGATCACTAGCATTATCACCTATAAGACTCTCTATCTTGTTGCTCTACATAATAATAAATAAAAAAATAAATAGGTAAATAAATAAATAAATAAATAAATAAATTAATCAATAAATAAATAAATAAATAAATATATAAATAAATTATTAATGCTATGTGAACCGGTGCGTTGCCTTGAAGAAAGAATACTTTTTTCTTCTTTAAAAGTGGTCGCTTTTTCTCGATTGCATCAACCAATTGATCCAATAATGCACAATAATACTTCCCTGCAATTGTATCACGTTTCATCAGCAGTAGTTAATCGTTGCCAGAAATCAACAGGATTACGCTCTATCATGTTCAAATACCACTGTAAAGAAGTGTGTCCAACTCGTTTTTATTCGACACTAAGCAAAAGCGGCACCCATCTTGCCGATAGCTTTTTCATAAGCAAATTTTCGTGCAAAATGTTGAACACGCGTTTATATGATATGTTTACCATTTCAACAATTTCATAACGATATCGACGATTTTCTTGATATTTCTTCAGTAACCACCTCTTTTGGCTTTCCTGCTGATGGATTGGTTGCAGTGTTTATTCGGCAGCGTTTAAATTCAGCAATCCGATATATTACCACATAATCTGACGGATCAGACCCACCAAGCTTTTTTGTCTCTTTCACTTTTTTTCGTTTCAAATAATAGTGTTTAATGACTGCACGAAGTTCACTCTTTTCTATTTCTCAAGAAACGTAAAAATTGCTTAACTAACAACAAATAAACAAAATGATTAATTTGGTTGAAATTTTAACAGCTGACGTTTGACAGACCGAAATTTTAACACAAAAAAAAAAATTCTGTTTGTGCTGCCATCTAGCACTCGTTAGCTTAAATAGCAATATGCGCTTGTATATACAGTTGTGAAAAAGATTTACATCAGCACCTGCCTTGCGGCCTTATCTGATGATGGACCAAATCCACGGAGTGAATTATTCACGATTCACCAGCGCCCCCGTGTGGCTGACTAGGCTTATACAGGTAGAAATTTTAGGCATATGTTTGCGGTCATATGAGCAACTTCTTGTTGAGAAGTTCGGGCCTTCTAATCCCTCCTGCATGCAATTTCCCAGCAATTAATGGAAGACAAGGCTTAATGAGTTAGTAGGCCGAAGCCCTTTAGCAGCATCAGCGCTTAAACCAACTCAGCCCTCAACCATCACCATTGGTTCCTCACAGTACAGGTATCTGTTGTAAAGGCAACAGACTCTGGGGAGTTTGTTAGTCCCCGAAAAAAGCTATGCCAAGCAATTATCAAGGATACTAACACCCCTTTCCGGCGTTTTAGGTTTCAACCACAGCCAGAACGTTTCAGCCAAGGTAGGCACCTCAACCATGATCAGCCCGGGTTGAACTGCAAGCAAAACCAACCGGTGGCCATTAAAAACAACCAAAATGTTTTTTTTTTTGTTTAAAGTGTAGGTTTTATTTATTATTAAAGACGAGCAACTCGATTGTTGCTCAAGTCTGTGAAAATTATAATTAATTCTTAAAACTAAAATTACGTCTACTTATATACTACTTATGAGAAGTTCTAAACGACTCATGCTAATAGCATTATTAATGTTTGGGAAACCAATGTGGTTCCCATGGCTTAGAGGTAAGCTGATCAAGCTTTACATATGTACATACGTATATGGTTCAAGGCCATAAATTGTGTTTTTGGTATGTACATACATATGTGTATATGTGGCGCGATGTGTTTAGATTTAATTGTAACAGTGTCACACACATGCATACGTTCTTTCATAAACCCATATCATTCGCACCTCAAATGTATTTTCAAATTGCTGCACTTGTTAGGCCTACTGTCGCGACAACGGTCAGTGACAGCTAAAGGTGTCAAGTGACGAGGGTTATGAATTTATAAAATGTAACCTGATACTCTTTTAGTTATTTCTTATAACGAGTGATTTTTTTGCTATTATCTTTTTGGCAACACTAGTTTTGACAGCTCACGCACGTTTTGTATCTTGTGTCACTGTCAAACATCTTCAGTTTGGTCTATAATTTAATCATGAATCGTCTTACAAACGAACAACGCTTGCAAATTATTGAATTTTATTACCAAAATGCGTGCCTTGTTAAGAAAGTTCATCGCGCGCTTCTTCCATTTTATGGTCAGTTTAATCGACCTACTGAGGCGTCTATTCGGCCTATTGTAAAAAAATTTCGCACCAAATTTACATTGTTGGACATTAAACCACCAACACGCTTACGTAGAGTGCGAACTGAAGAAAATATCGCAGCCGTATCGGCCAGTGTTGGTGATGACCGTGAATTATCGATTCGGCGCCGTTCGCAGCAATCGGGCCTCTGTTACTCCACTACGTGGAAAATTTTGCGGAAGGATTTGGATGTGAAGCCTTATAAGATACAGCTGGTGCAAGAATTGAAGCCAAACGACTTACCACAACGCCAAAATTTTGGTGAATGGGCTCTTGAAAAGTTAGATGAAGATCCACTTTTTTATCGAAGAATTGTGTTCAGCGACGAGGCTCATTTCTGGTTGAATGGATACGTGAACAAGCAAAACTGCCGTATTTGGAGTGAAGAGCAGCCAGAAGCATTGCAAGAGCTACCAATGCATCTACAAAAAACAACAGTTTGGTGCGGATTATGGGCTGGCGGCATCATTGGGCCGTATTTCTTCAAAGATAATGCGAATCACAACGTTACTGTGAATGGTGAGCGCTACCGTGCGATGATAACAAACTTTTTTTTTGCCCAAAATGGAAGAGCTTGACTTGCATGACATGTGGTTTCAACAAGACGGTGCCAGATGCCACACACTACGCGAAACAATGGACCAATTGAGAGGCGAGTTCGGTGAACAGTTTATTTAACGCCTCTAGACTATTTTTTGTGGCGCTATGTTAAGGCTAATGTCTATAGCGACAAGCCCGATTGACGCACTGGAAGCCAACATTGCCAACATTATTCGTGAGATACCGGCCGAAATGTTGGAAAGAGTATGCCAAAATTGGACTAAGCGGATGGACCATTTGAGGCGCAGCCGCGGCCAACATTTGCATGAAATAATCTTCAAACAATTAATTATATCGACCCAACTATCGATCCAAATAAATATTTCATGCATTTTTCTGAATTTTATGTGTTTTTTTTATTTTTTATTTCCGATAGTTCTTATAAAATCACCCTTATATATAAAAGATTTTTTATGAACACGGCCATAAATCGTTTACCAAAATATCACATACTCATCGAAATTATTCAAAATGTTCTTAATAAATCTAAGACGCTGACAAAGATATTAATAAAATTTTAAAAGTAACGTCACTAAACAAACACACAATTAATAAATTGTTGTAATCGTATTAAAGTAATTGTGTAGCAAATGGAATGACAAGTCTTACGAGCAAACTCATACATGCCAGTTCATTTGGCTGGTGGCTGATAAACAATCACATGCATATTTTTTATTCAAAACAACCAAAAATAATACAAACGTGCAACATACAACCATAAAGTATGAGCATTTATAAAATCGTTTTTTTTTCAGCTATTTTTGTGTTGCAGCATATTCACTCAATGCACAGCACACTCATATTCAATGTACTCGTTTATTTAGATATTTTTATATGTTGCACTGGCACACGTATATACATACATATGTATGTAAATGGAAGTGTGCAGCAAGCATGTTTGTGTGAGCGTTTGAGCAAGTGTGTTATCATAATAATGTAGATATGTATGCAAACATGTTTTCATGTGCATTTCAATGCATGTATGTAAAAATAGAAATGCCTGCTTGTTGTTCAATTTACGTACATACATACGTATATAATGGGTTTTTGTATGAAACGATTTGTGTGCTTGTAGTATTTTAAAAATAGCTTAAGGAAAGTATGGTATTAAAAATAAAATATAAAAATATATATAGGAGCATACGTATAACAAGAGGGTGTTTTCAGCTGCTATTAATTTTTTATTTATTTTTATTACCCTACTTTATGGTTTTACTACAAGCATTTTAATTCTTTTCATTTCGATTTTAACACATTATTCGTATAATATTGATTCCGTTTAAATGACCTTTAAAATCATTTAATGAAGTTACATTAATCAAAGCAAAATCTTGATTTGTTGCTATATTTATGTCAGTGATTTCGAAAGGAAAAACTTTCTCATATACTTTTATTTATGATCGAATTTATTTTCGAAAATTTATTAAAGAATCGTCAATAAATAGAATAACTATTAGTTTTATAAGTAAAATTTGTTAATGTAAAGTGTGCTTTGTTGTTGTATATATTAATATTAAGATAGCAGGCTACCTCCTAAGACCTGTCAAAAATACTAAACATGTGCTCAAGGCAACTTTATATAGGTAGTGGCAGAATTACAATAAATACAACACCAACAATCAACAACATGTATTTTGTTGGTAGAATTTACGAATAGTTGTCAAAATTTTGCATGTGCTTATACGGCAATAATTATATTAACGGCAACACGACTACACGACTGCACGCTACATTTTTAGCTGTCACGAAATTAAACTAATTTCATATTTTAATGGCAACAATAAGCAGGTTAAAGCTGTGGATATAAAACGCGAAAAAGGCAAATGGCACCGCTGAAAAGGAATAAGAAACTGCTGATTTCTTAGTTTTTCATTAAACTAACTTTTAGTTATTATACCCTTCACAAAAATGTAAAGGGTATATATAAGTTTGTGATTCCCTTTGTAGTTTCTACAATTTTCAATTCCGAACATATCGCTCCCTTATTGCAACCTAGTTATAACTAAAAAAAACTTGCTTCGAGAAAAACGCATTTCAAGTTTTTAGTTTCAATACAAGTCTTAGAAAATTATTGTAGGAAATATCTCGTAAAGGAAACAGTTTTTAAAAGCAATTGGAATAAATATTTGGCACAAAATAAAAGGTAGTACTGTTAACAATTCTGCATTGTTAACTCGAAAATCTCATTGTATTGAGATATGACTATGTTGCAATAAAGGAGCGATATAGAGTATACATATTCATAATCAGCATTGATAGAAAATTCGATTAAGCAATGCCCATCTGTCCGCCGTTGAAATACCGTTTCTGAGAAAACCATTAGACTTAGAGACTCCATTTCTTTCACCATGCTTTTACCCCATCGATTCATAGTTTTGCTATTGAAATTCAGTAATATCGGTTATAGCTGAGATATATGCCAAATTCCGAAAAAAGCTATTATATTTTGGAATTTTATATGAAAATTTTTGGAAAAAAGGAAAATTTCACACAATTATGAAACATGGCGTCTACAAGGCAAAAAAAAATTCTAAATATCGGTCCTTATTTGCCCGAGATATAGCCTAAACCGATTTTTTAATGAAAATGTCGTAAACAATTTTTTTTTTTGCAGTTCTGGTTATTAAACTATTTTTTTTGCTTAAAAGCAGTTCTGGTTATTAAAGGAGGTTAACTAAATACAGAAACTGAAATTTTTTATATCGAGATATAGCCTAAGCCAATTTTTTCAGGAAAATGTCGCGTAAAAGAACTTAAGCAATTTATTTACTTAAAAACAGTTCGGGTAATATAAGGAGGTTACTAAATAGAGAAATTTAAAATTTCCGATATCGGTCCATATAAACAATTTTTCCATGAAAAAAAAAACTGTTTAAAGGCAGTTCTGGTTATAAAAAGAAGGTTACTAAAATACACAAAATGAAAATTTCTGATATCGGTCCATATTTACCCGAGATATAGTCTAAACCGATTTTTCAATGAACAAAATATTTTTTTCTCAAAAGCAATTCTCGTTATAAAAGAAGTTTACTTAAATGCAGAAAATATAAAACTCCGATATCGGTTCATATATAGCAGAGGTATAGCTTAAACAAACTTTTTCATGAAAATATCCATGAAAGATTTATTTTTTTGGAATAGCGATTACAAGACAAAAATATTTTTTCTCCGATATCGGTCCATATATATCCGAGCATATTAAGTTCAAATTTGTTATATATACTATACATATACGTGAGTATCTTACAGGGTATTTTAGGTTCAGCCCAGCTGAATATACACTATTACTTGTTTTATATTTATTTTATTATATATTTTTTTGGGCTAAAAAGTCCCGGGCATAACACATAGCTGGAGCTAGTTTTAGTTTTGTTTTTTCAGTTAATACTAACCCTCAAAAGACAGCTGCTAAAATTTCATAATATTCTATTCATTAGTTTGTGAGTTATTGTGTTAAGAGTGACGCTACTTTTGTTATTTACAAAACAATGGATCAAAAAAAATTTCCGGTTTTAATTTTACACTCCCTCTTGGGGAAAAATACCGTTTAAGCGAAGCGATGGGTTGAAAAGTGTTATAGGGACCGTGCTCCATCAGAAACAACAATAAAACGTTGGTTTGCTGACTTCAAACGTGGTCGTCGAAATGAGGCGGTAACACTAAGAACCATTAAAAAAATCGACAAAATCGTTTTGAGTGACCAAAAAGTGAAGTTGCCTGAGTTAGCTGGCATCGTAAAGATATCAAAAGCACGTGTTGGCTTTATATTACATGAGGTTTTCACTATGAGAAAGCTCGGTTTAAAGTGGGTGCCACGTTTGCTCACTGTTGACCAAAAACGAGAACGTGTTGATGATTCTGAGCAGTGTTTGGCCATGTTTAAACGTAACAAACCGGAATTTTGTGACAACGGATAAAACATGGATCCATCACTTCATTTTGGAATCATAACGATCGCCATCTGAGTGAACAGCAACTGGTTAATCTCGTCCAAAGCGTCCGAAAGCACAACAATCGGCTGGATAGGCTATAGTCTCGGTATTTTGGGATGTTCGTGGTGTGACAATGGATGAATTGGGTATGTGACAATGGATGAAACATGAATCCATAACCTCATTTTGGAATCATAACGATCGTCATCTGAGTGAATCTCGTCCAAAACGTCCGAAAGCACAACAATCGGCTGAAAAGGTTATGGTCTCGGTATTTTGAGATGTTCACGGTGTAATATTCATTGACCACCGTGATAAAGGAAATACCATTAACAGTGAATATTATATAGTGTTGTTGGAGCGTTTGAAGGCCGAAATTGCAAAAAAAGACCGCATATGGCAAAGAAAAAAAAATTTTTTTTCATAAAGACAACTCACCGTGTCACAAGTCAATTAAAACAATAGCAAAACTACATGAATTGTACTTTGAATTGCTCCTACATCCACCGTATACGCCAGATTTGGCTCCCAGCGGCTACTAGCTGTTCTCAGAGCTGAAAAAAATGCTCGCCGGTAAGAAATTTCGCACGATTGAAGTGGTTACTGCTGAAACTGAGGCCCACTTTGAGGCAAAAGAAAAATCGTTCTACAAAAGTGATACTGAAATGTTAGAGCGGCGCTAAAACGATTGCGTTGTTCTTGATGTTCACAACAATAGTATGGTTCGTCATTAAAATTATTTTGGTTAGGACAACAGTATGGTTAGGTACAACCATAATATGGTTGGCCGACAATATGGTTAACTTTGCCATAGTATTGTTGATTACGACACACATACAACATCTTAATATTCTGGCGTACCTATTGATTTGAGCAAACGTTCTCTATATAGTTTTGGCATAGTATTAGGTTTAAGTCTTTTTTCTTCTTATGTAGATAAAAATTTTTTTTTTTTTTGCTTCAATTCCATAACACAAATTTTTTCATAAAACCAAAAGAAAATTATATGTCAACAACTAATACAAAAAGTCATTAATGCTGACAATAGTAAGTTGATTTTGTAAACTAATATTTGTTACATGTTAATAACCGTATCATACATATGATTGGATGTGACAGAAGCTATTGTGGTTTTTAAACAATTACATACAATACTAACAT
Organism: Thecocarcelia acutangulata; assembly: GCA_914767995.1. Lineage (NCBI taxonomy): Eukaryota > Metazoa > Arthropoda > Insecta > Diptera > Tachinidae > Thecocarcelia > Thecocarcelia acutangulata. The sequence continues at coordinate 21,666,625 of OU612094.1, forward strand.
TGCATGCAACCATATACGGAAACTAGCAGGTGGTAATAATAGATTTGCAGAAATGCACACGAAAACATATTTATGGGGAAACAAACTATTATTAAATCGATAATCGGCTGTTTTTAATAATAATGCACAATCTTATGGCGTATATACAAATGTTGCTGTAACCATATTTCAAACTGTCTTTGCGTGTAGGGCGGAAAATAAATTACAAACATATGTTTGATACTTTTAAGTAGGGTATTATTCAGTCATTACTGCTGCTTTTTATTGTTTTTCATTAACTTGACTTTTGGCTCCATTTCCTCTTGTTATTTTTACTCTCCCATTTTGTTTTTTTTTTATTTTTTTTTTTTTATTTCATTTTTTTATTTACATATTTTCAAAGGAATAGTTTTCAGATTTTGTTTTGTTGTCGTCGTTCAATATTTTTCTTTTTTTTATCTTTCTTGCTTCTTTGTCAACTAAACAGCAAATGCAAAATAGAATTGTTTGTGCTTTTAAATGGATCTGCTTGCTTGTGCGTGTGAGAGTGTGTGCATATATTTTCATAGCTAATTAAGAAATTTTAAATGTTGAATAATACAACACATTGCGTTAAAATGTTTTTCTTATAAAATCTTAAAAATAAACTTTTGTTTGCTCTTAAATTATTGAAAAATGTTAAGTAAATTATAATTTTGTAGAAAATGTGTTGGAATTTCATATTTTTATACGTGACCCAGTAAACAACAATGAAATAAAATGTATTTTTAAAGCTAAAAAAATTAATGTAGTTTTAACGAAACTATTTTGTATGAGAGTTTTTTTCATTAAGCTTAAAAAAAAATCTAAGGTGAGATGGCGTGATATAAAATAACCAAAAATTAATTTAGTACCAATATTTTGTGGACTTAAAAAATCTTAAATTTTTTTTTCTAACATTTATTTATTTATTGAATCTTCAAAACGAACAACCAGTAATTATTCAAATATTAATGCTTGAGTATATAAAAGATTGATTGAAGGTATATTAATCAGGGTTGTTAGAAGGCGAAGTAGCTTATCGGTGACGGTGGGGTCTACAACTCTATTGGCTCACTGGAGCATCGACGCAGTGTGGGGTGCCTTACTCTGTTCTATCGTTACTACAATGAATTTTGCTCTGACTGGATTAGGGATCTTTTTCTTGAAACTCGCACATTTTTATGAAGCACGCGTTCTTCGTCCAGAGCCCATCCATTTGTGGTCGATTGTCCAGGGAACCGTACAACCCATTACAAAGAGAACTTGTTTTTCAGCCGCATGCTGAAAACTTATTTCAACTAATGCAATTTCAACTAATGCCTGTGGAATAAGTTGCCTGCAGACGTGTTTCCTATCTGTTATAACATTGGAAAGTTCAAGTCAAATGTTAACAAACGCTACTCCCTCTTTCCCCCTCCTCACAACCTATTTTCCTAGTTCTGGTACAATGCACTGCATATATAGGGGACATCTCCTGAGTACTGGTCCAAAATAAAAAAAAAATAAAAAATACACCACAATGTAGAGTGCAAACTCATATTGCAAGCACAACATTGCAAAGTAGTTTGAATTTACTGCAGTAAGTGAAAAGGAAAAAAGTTTATTTAAATTAATAAATTTTGTTGTAAGGTTTTAATTGTTGTAAAAACAAACAATTCGTTGTTTACAGGTTATTTTGTTATAATTTATTGAGCATAATTATTTTTATTGTTTACCAAATAAAATAAAAATAAAAGCACTAATTGAAAATTCGAACTTTGCATTTTATTATTTACTTAATATGCAGTTTTATTTGAATATACTGCACTCGGTAATTAATGCTGGTTGCCAGCATTTAAATATTGTTTTTACACATTTGGTGCAAAGCAATTTGCATAAAAACTTTTCTATTAAATAAACAGAGAAAGTTGTTTTTTTTTTATTGGAGTAGTAAAATATTTATTTAAAAATATTTAAGATAAAATAGCAATAAAACTGATACTACGCTCCCATATTGACTTTTTTTGTTTTAAAATATTCAAGCAATAATGCTCATATCTTGGGGAAAATATGTTTATGTGGTATGAAAGAAAGGAAAAAAGTATGGAAAAAAGCTAAACTAAGATGATCATTAATAACTTTGAAGAAATTCTCATTCTATTCCAAATTAAAGCCAGCGTTTAAAAACTGCGGAAATGTGAAATTGCTTTCGCATTTGCTTCGACTTCTAATTCCAAAAATGTTCTGTTCAGCTAGAGATCAAAAACGAAAAGTTATACGTTACGAAGACTTCTGCAGTCGGCAGGTTTGAACAGTTCAAATAAGTTTGGATGTTAAAGTTAATAAAAAGCTGCAGCTTTAATATGTTCGTAAGCTAAAGTCAAATAAGTTTTGCTTTCTTTTGACTTTAATATTTGAGTTGCGCTTTAAGTTAAAATCTTTGTTGATGCTTTATTTTGGTTGGATGTTGCTTCTATATATACTGCAAATTCTCTCGTGCAAGTGAGTGATGTTAAATAATAATATAATTTTAATGTTTACCGCTTTTTAAATTTATTTGAGAAGTATTTTTGTAACGTACTTATATGAATATATTTTGAAGCAATGTAAAATAATTATGTACATATTTACATATGAGTAAGCACCTATTTAATATAAACGTTTAAAAAAACATAAAGATCAACACATTTTCATCTAAAAATGGGAAATAAACTTCATGCTGCAAAAACACTTATTATTAAAAAAAGTATTAATGTAGTTCATCTTCTTGGCGAAGTAAAAAATTTTGTATATCAGAACTGGCAATATATTTTCAAGTATTTCTTCACTTAAACAGTTTCTATACTCTACTAGTATGATCTATAAGGCAGAAAATGCTGGTTCAGAAGTTACCTGTAATAATTTAAATTTATAAAATTAGCAAGTGTTTTATTATTTTGAACAGGTTAATATATGTATTTTAAACTTTATTGGGCGTATTGTAAGCAGTAATGTCATATTTTTTCAAAAAATGTATATTTTCTGAAAAAAAATTTTTTCGACTAAAAATAATTTTTTGGTGTCTGTTTTTAGTTCTATTTTGTCTAAAATGTATAAAAAAATAAGCTGAAAAAATTTCCGAAAATAAAAAATTTTTTCATAGAAAATAAATTTAAACCTCTTCAGTACCTCAAAAAGTATAAATCTTACGATCTAACAACAATATTCAATTGTAATCAACAAAGTAAAAAAAAAAAAAGTAAGAGTGCGGTATATTCGGCTCGACCGAATCTAAATCACGATAGTCACGTATATGTATAGTATATATTACAAATTTGAACTGACTATGCTCTTGCCTTGTAATCACCATTCTATAAAACATTTCGCGAACACTACTCCCTCTTTCCTCCTCATCATACCCTATTTTCCTACTTCCAGTACAATGCGCTGCATATGTAGGGGTCATCCCCTGAAACGTGTCAGCTTTATTAGAAAAAATAAAAAGACAGTTATTTTAACAGTTTTTACCTTATATTTTACCTTATAAGTGTGTAATAAAAGTGCGTTGCAGACATGGCAAATGACAGGTATGTATAAAAAGTTATATTTTACCCGTGAGTTGTTTTTTTCTGTGTTAATATCTAGTTGATAACCTTAACTTTTGTACTAAATAAATATTCTAGCAAAATAATATAAATAAATTACGTATAACTAGCGTACTATATATAGGACAGTAGGATAATATACATGATTTTAGTACAATAATACAACCTTTTCTTTACAGACCGTTAGCTGCGCATGAAATTTTAGATGCTTTAGAAAATGTTTCTGATAATGAAGAAGATTATAGAGAACGACTGATATGTATTCTACCTCCTCCTGTTGATCCTGACTGTCTCACTAACGAAGATTCGGGTGAAGAAGATAATGTAACTTTGAATAATTTGCCACGAAACATTCTGCTTCAACCGGCTGAAGTAATGATGTCAAGTGTTTTGAAACATATCATTCATAAATAGTGTTAATCTAGTAAATTACATATAACAATGGGTAATATAATCAATAGTTATCTAATAAACTACACTTTTTGATTACATTCTGTTTTGTCATAAATGGTCCTTTATTTCCTGTTATTATCCTACTGTCCTACATATAGGACGGCTGTTTCCCTGAAAGCCTTACACTTAATTTTTTTTTCATAATTTTTTTTATGTTGCATAAGATCTAATAAACTAAATAATGTAACTTTTTTCAAAATTTTCAGAAAATTTTAGTTTCAGGCTTATCTGGGTTAAGCCATGTATCGGTTATATATGAACCGATATCGGAATTTTCTATTTTCTGTATTTTAGTAACCTTTTTTTATAAGGAGAATTTCTTTTTAGCAAAAAAAAAAAAATGTTAATTGAAAAATCGGGTTAGGCTATATCTCGGGTATATATGGACTGAAATCGGAAGTTTTCATTTTGCATATTTATATAACCTTGTTTTATTGTAAAACTGCTTTTATGCAAAAAAAAAAGTTGTTTAAGTTCGCTTATGCGACATTTTCATGAAAAGCCCGGTTTAGGCTATATCTCGGGTATATATGAACTGATATCGGAAATTTTTATTTTCCATATTAATATAACCTTCTTTTATTACCAGAACTGCTCGATGGCTGATTTGGTAGAGTAGTCGACCAACAGTCTCGAGGTCGCAGGTTCGATTCCTGCTTCAGACCCTGGGTGTTACTGCAGACAAGCAAAAAAGCTTCGCAGTTTTTGTGTTTCATAAAAAAAAAAAAAATGATAAAAAGCAAAAAAAAAAAATTTAGTTCGCTTACGCGACATATTCATGAAAACCCCTGTTTGGGCTATATCTCGGGTATATATGGACCGATATCTGCAAAAAAAAATTATTTGCCTGCTAGTCACCATGCTTGATAATTGTATGAGTTTGAAGCAAAACAAAAAACAACTTTTGTTTTTTGTAGTGTTCATACAAAATTGCAAAAACTAATGGCTTTTTTCGGAACTTTGAATGTATCTCAGCTATACGTGAACCGATATTATTGAATTTCAATAACAGACACATAGCATGATGAAGTAATAGAATGGTGAAAGAAAAAAGTTGCTATGTCTAATGGTATTCTCAGAAACGGTATTTCAATGACCGACGACAGACGGACATCGCTTAATCAACTTTTCCATTTAATTATGATTTAGAATATATATACTTTATTGAGTCGCAAATAAAAACTGTAGAAATTACAAACGGAGTCACAAACTTATATATATCCTTAACATTTTTGTGAAGGATATAAAAGAATACACACAACTTTTCTTTAACTTCCAAACTTATTCGAAGTTAAAGTCAGTTAAGCCAAAAACTGTTCAAACGTCTGCAGCTTAACTGCGACTGTTTGCATGTTTGAAATCAAGAGTCAAAGCAACAGTTTATGTTTAAATAGTAACAAATTTAGAATTCGAAGAAATAGCATAGACTTTTGACTTTTGTTACTTTGACTGCAGTTTTTTTTTTAACTGGTTAAAGCATATGACATGACCAACCATACTATATTCATGATAAACTATGTTATAACCATGTAATTGTCATACACTGAACCATATTTCGTCGGTATTGTTCACTAAAAAAGGTTAGTAAACGAAAAAAAAAATATTCAAATCAAAACATTATTTTTCAAATCGGAACAATATTTTTACAAATAAACAAATATTATACGATTCACCTACAATGGGGTTTGTTGAAAATATAAATTTTATATATTTCATATATATTTCAATAAACCTTGATCCTTTTTGCTTCGAACTTTATTTAATTTAATATTTGCTATAAATTTTTTTTCAGCTCAAGGTCCAAAGGAAGGCAAAGTATTGAAAAATAAAAGAAATTTTTTTTTAGACCAAAAAAAAAACACCTTCAGTTAAAAAAAAATTATTGTAAATTTTTCAATAAAGATTAGTTAAAAATATAACCAAAATTTTGTTGAATTAGCAAAAATTTTGTAACTAATAGTAAGCCAAACCACACACAAATATTTAAACTAGCATTCTAAAATAATGTTAGCTTAAATAAAACATTGGCTTACTTGACTAAACTTTTTTAAACAAAATTCACCTTGTAGATTTCAAGAAATTTTTCGTATATTTAGCTAATTTATTGTATTGAACCTTAAAAATATTTTGGCATTTAACTTATGATATGATTATTGAATAAATGTCTGTAGAAAGAAAAGATTTCTTTATTATATTTTAGTTAAATGAATTACAATGGTTAAAAATTCGAGTAAATTTAAATAAAATATTTTTTATATTTTTTACGTTGCAAATATTGTATTGTTCAGGTTGTTTTTGAGTATTTAGATAAAGTTTTGGTTCAGAGTATAGTACTATAAAACCAGTTTTATTACAATAAAGTCTGATAAAAGGTATGTTGATTCACTATAACAATATGATTGGCCTAGATAATAAGCTCGTTGTTCATGACAATTATATATCTTGTTAGAAAAACAAAATGGTAGAACAAGACACTCCATGATTGGCAAGGACTAAGGTGATAGAACACTTATTATTATACCGTTTTTTTATACCAGTTTTTGTGGTTTTACTAAAGCCGGGCTTTTTAAGATGTCTGTTTGTTTTAAATATCGAATAAGCCGGGTTTTTTTCAGTATGATTAACCCGGAATTTAATACACAAACATGTTGTATTCTTACGTGGGGGAGCTACCTAGCACTAGATGGCAGCACAAACACAAAATTTTTTTTCAAATTGTCAGATTTAATATTTCACCCAAATTCATCGATTAGTCTTTTCTCTATCTTGAGAAATGGAAAAGAATAAATAATGTGCAGTGATTAAACACTATTACTAGAAATGGAAAACGGCGCAAAAGACAAAACAAAAAGCTCAAAAGTGAGTCTTCTCCATCAGATTACATGGCAAAATACTGGATGGCTGCATTTAAACACATCCGAACAAGCACTGCAACAATACCATCAACAGGAAGGCCAAAAGAGGTGGTTACTGAAGAATATATCCAGAAAACCCTCGATATGGTTATGAATGAGATAAGTTACATGAGATTGTTGAAATGGTAAACATGTCATTTGAACGTGTTTTCAACATTTTGCATGGGTATTTGCGTATGAAAAAGCTATCAGGAAAAATGGGGTCGCGTTAAATAATGCAGTATTCCACAGCAAAATCCACAGTTGTTTACCTACTTCGCACATACGGCTCCAAAAGGGAAATATTGAAAATTGAAAACCATTCCTCGCCTTCTGTTATATAAATTTTATACACAAAAATTCCAATATATAAAAGAAATAAACACATCATGCTGTAGTATCAATTTGAGCACCAGTTCCAAAAAAAATTTTTATTAAATATATTAAATTATTCTCGGTCATTAAATTTGCACAAATATACAGATATTTAAAACAAACAAAATAAATTAAACAAAAAAAGGTATTTAACCTTTTAATTCACTATGAGAAAAAATTGGATTTTATTTAAATAAGTTGTAGTGAAAACAGCCAGCGAGTGACATAAAAATGAAAAAGTTTTAAAGTGGCGAAAATGTTAAATGTTAAATGATTAATGGTTAATGAACTATGAAAAGTTACTTTGCTGACGCAAAATGTGTGATATAAATATGTGTAATAAACATCTTTCCTACTGAAGTTCTCGTACTTTTTAAGAGCTGCGATACCAGCTTGTGTAAGATTCGAGGTCCGTGGTCCTTTAAGACCATCAGTATATCAAAAACTAAAACCGGCACTCTGCCACGCAGGCCCTTAATATGTTTGTGAAGCTTAAAAAAACATATTTTTCTTAATAATGAATGTTCAGTAATATAAATTCTAATGGGATTTTGTAATATAAAATAAAAACTAGTTTTAAAAAATCCGACGGTTTTATTTTTATTAGAGTAGAGGTAATACCCCGGCTACTGCTCCAAGATAAATAAAAACCTTATGTTAACCTACCAAAACCAGTTTACCCCTGCGGACAGGGAAAATAAATCTTTCATTGAAGTTTTTCTTCTTAAATAAACACATAAAACTCAATTTTTCGTTTAAAATTTTAATTCGAAACTATGGCTATCTTTAAATTAAACACCCTTTCAAAATCAATTTACTTTAGTAATTTGTTTATTTGTTTTAGTAAAAAAAAAGACACACTATCATCATTAGCCGCTTTTGTTTTGTTTTCTTTTTTTTTCACTTGAAGTGACCCAAAAAAAAAATTGTTTAAAATTTTAAAATAAATTTCATTAAATATCGCACACTTGACGTACAAAATTGACTAAAATTCAATCGTATATATCGATTTATAAATCAGTGCTGGCGTCAACAAATTTGATTTATTTTTAATAAACACACTTACAAACAATTTCCAACACATTAAAGCCATCAATTTGTTTATGATTTTATAATGTTGAACAATTTATTTTTATAGACAAAATTTTGAAATTTTTTTTTCGCTTTCAAATTATTCACAGGAAAATTTATGTATTTTATTATTTTTAATTTTGCTGTTAGCAAATGTAATTTACACTTTTTTCTTTTCTTCTGTTTTTGTCATGGAAAATAACATTTTCACAAATAAACATTTCACAACAATCAATTAATTTTCACAAATGAATTTTTCCTTTTTCCCCCTTTTTTTTTTTTGTTTGGCGTTTCGTTTAATTTTTTTTGTGAGACATCATTTCGTGTTTTTATGTGTTCTGCTCTTTTCTTTTACATTTAACAATTCAGTTCAAAATATTTATTTAAAAATAAGTTGCGCGTGATTTTTTTAACATATTTAAATTTTTTGTTTATTTAGAATAAAATCTGAGATAAAAATGCTAATAAATTGCAATGAATATCAACAACTGACATTTAGTTTTTCACATACAATTTTTCAAGTGACGTTTAATGATAATTTTGTTTTCTTTTTGAACTTTTTGCATATGAATTCTGTTTTGTTTTTTTTTGTATTTTTTTAACTTTTTATCACTGAATTAATTATAGATTTACAAATGCTCAATTGAACATATAAACATATGTGTGTTTGTATAGTAAATATGCTGGTAAAGGCAGGTAAATAAAAAATTTATTCCATTTCACCACTTTAGTATTTTTTTTAGTCATATTTATATGCATATGTATGTGTGGCATCCAAGCACATGTTATTTAAAAATATCTGTATTTTATTTAATTAATATTAATGCTTTCTTTTTTTAGATTTTAAATTATGTTTTTCAAATTTACACATTTAAATTTCTTTCTTTTGAAATTCTCCGTTTTGAATGTTTAACGATCGTGTGCTTCTCTCCAACTGAAAGGTGCTGCAGCACTCAACGTCAACAAAATCTGTCAAGAAACAAAAATCTCGTCGAAAACTGAGAAAACAAAAGAAAATGAAATTTTATGCTTAACATTTTCACTTTTCATTCTCAAATGGGAATAATATTGAAAATAATTTTGAATATTCGACGACTTTTAAAATTGAGAGAGATAACTTAAACGAAAGTAAATTATATTATATACTGCGTAGTGGAAGTCCTTGAAAAAAGCCATCTACTGCAAGATCATAAAGAATATAATTTCCACATCTGTTTTGATGTTGACTGGTACTTTCTGCTTCACTCCATTGAGAGCACCTTTTACAATGCTGAACTAGCTCCGGCAGCTGATCTCACGGTGAAGGAAATAGGCATGAATTCGGTGATCAGACTATGGCAAGCAAGCCGTGGAAAGAGGATGGGATGAATGATGGGTCTTCTAGGAAATATTCAACCCCATTACAAACGAAAATCTCGTGAGAGTTTTTTTAACTCATTAAATGGAAGATTTAACGTCCTCGCCTGCGAGTTTATGTGGCAATGACCCGTCAGGACCGCCACAATAGAACGCAACCTCCGTCGAGGCAGGATAATAGTCCTCCTGTTGCCATATTTAGGCCATGTCAGCCTGGATAATCGACAGCTGACTTCACTAGATCATCTCTGTTGTGCGGTCTCAAAAACTTGACGCTGTACTTGTTTCCAACAGCTTCAAGGCGGAATTCTAATTATTCTATCAATATCCCTTTGTTGCAGCTGGACACCGGTATTTGCCAGTTCGTCTGTTACAACATTACCTGGAACTTCATTGTACCCTCGTAGCCAGAAAAGCTCCAGATTCGAATGTCCCAATTAACACTTTTTGTTAAGCACCCCGTACACGTTACAAATCAGTTGGCAACTGAGTCGGTTGTTATCCAAATCAAAGCGTGTATGGCTTTGTCAATTGATTAGTTTGGCAGTTGTCGAGTTGGTTGAAGAAAAATTAAAATGTTTTGATTTTTTCAAGTTGACTAGCAAGTCTTTCAATTCGATTGTATGTTCGAGTCTCTTGATCAGGTCTCAAAATTTATATTTGTAGTGTTTTTGCAAAGCGAACGATATATATTTTTAAAATTGTCTATAATTTCATTGAATTTAATAGTTGAATGAAAATCGTTCAATTCAGTTTATGAAGTGTGTGGACAATAATCAATTCAGTTGACAGACTCAATTCACAATTGAGTTGAAACGTGTATGGGCCGCTTTAATCTATGAATTAAAAATTTTCATATATTGTCGTTGTTCAATTATATCAGCACCTGACTTTACGGCCCTATCTGATGATGGACCAATTCCACTGAGTGAATTATTCACGCACCCCATGTTGTTGACTAGGCACACACGAGTAGTAATTTTTGTTATATGGACGATGGAGTTCGGGCCTTCTAACCCCTTCTGTATGCAATTTCCCAGCAATTAATGAAAGACAAGGCTTAATGAGTTAGCAGGCCGGAGCACACTGAGTGAGTGAGCTTTTAAAACAACCATCACCACTGGTTTTTTACAGTACCCTCGAGAGGTGGTTTAATAATCAGGTAATAACTCCTCCTCCTGCGTTTTAGCTTTAAACCACAGTCAGAACGTTGCAACCAAGATAGGCACCTCAACCATGATCAGCCCGGGTTGAACTGCAAGCAGAACCACCCAGGAATATGTTGATCTCCGTTCTGCCAATTAACGCCCTCAACACAACATAAGCCATGTGGCTTCCTAAAGTTTTATTTGCTACAAACAAATGAAGGACTCCTTCCCCTCTTTTCCCGAAAAACAGAATACCTTAGTTTAGCATATGCCAAGGCAAAGCTGTTCTTCGGGGGACACTAACTTAACAATCAAAATAATAACAAGCAATAACAAGTTTTGATTGGTTATTACGTTTTGACTGGTTATTACGGTCAGCTGACTAAAAGATGTTCGGCACAATTAACTTTTGGCTTGTTAGACCACAATTATATCTGGATGTAATTTTATCAGCTGTTTACTAAATAAAGGGTGGTTAAATTTCAAAGGCCGATGTTGATTTTTGATTGAATGGGCGCCGCGACCACGGCGGCACACTTCCATCCGATGGTCCAAATATTCGATGACCTTGAAGCATAATGGAGGTTCTATGCCGTTAATGTGCCGAATTATCTCACCCTTTAGCTGTTGAATTGTTGCTGGCTTATCGACGTACATCTTTTCTTCAAATAACCCCAAAGAAAAAAGTCCAACGGTGTCAAATCACACGATCTTGGCGGCCAATTGACATCGCCATTACGTGAGACAACATGGCCATTGAATTTGTTGCGCAAAAGAGCAATTGTTCCGTTAGATGTGTGGCAAGTGGCACCGTCCTGCTGAAACCACATATCGTCTGCATCCATATCTTCCAATTCGGGCCATAAAAAGTTCGTTATCATCTCACGATAGCGAACACCATTCACAGTAACTGCCTGACCGGCCCCATTTTGGAACAAATACAGCCCGATGATGCCGCCAGAACATAAACCGCACCAAACAGTCACTCTTTGTGGTTGCATTGGTTTTTCGACAGTCACTCTTGGATTCTCATTCGCCCAAATGCGACAATTCTGAGGTGAAAATGTGCCTCATCACTGAAGATGATTTTCTTCGAAAATTGATCATCATTTTCATAATAAGTCTGGATAACTTTAACACGTTGTTGGATTGTGTATCTCTCCATGGTTGAAGTTGAATAAGTCTGAAATAGAGAAATGTCAAATAAAATTCGGAAAAAAACTTGGCGTTTAGGTGTGGTTCACATTCAATATCGGACCTTGAAATTTAACCACCCGATATATTAAAAATTTTTCTGTTCGAGTACTTTTTATGGACAAGAGAGTTTTCATAGAGTATTGTTTACAATTTGCTGAAAAATTGTCCATTTAATGCATTTTACTGTAAAGTAAACGAATACACCTGTTAAAGAAATAAATGCCGAAACAGTAAATCCTTTTAAAACATTTGTACGAAAAAATATAAACATCAAATTTAAACAAGAATAATCGTCTGAATACCAAGTTTTGCAATCATGATTCAGAAAGCGTAACGAGTTTTCATATTACCGTCTGAACATGATATAATGCTGTTGTCACTATTTGATTTAAGATTTAAAAGTTTTAAAGTAAAATGTGTTTATCTCTTTTAGTTTTAAGTTTATTTTTCTTTATTTTAATTCTCTTAAAACTTTTTTTTTAACAAAGTTTGACACGACCTTAAAGACTTAACATCAACTTAATTATGCTTTCTTAATTCGTTTAAACTTTGAGCCTTAGCATTACAGTCATAATTAGCCTATTTTACGCCTTTTAAACTTTAATCCACATTATTTGTGTCATGTGCTTGTCTGATTTCAAACAAACTGTACGTTCTGTTCTTGGCGTAATCTTAATTTTATGTTGTTTTTAAGTATTTTTGTTTCTTTTTTAAGTGCAGAAAAAAATTTGGTTTTTTTTTTCTCTTTCTTTTTTGTTTGCAAAAGGAAAAAGTTTTCGAAGTCACGGAATTATGCATTTAGTTAAGAGGCATGTATGCCCATACACTAATACTCGTACACTACCAACACTTTTATGATGTAGCCTTAAGACATTTTTTTTATTTATATATCTTTTATTTTTGTGTGCTTTAACTCTTCACTCGTATTTACTTAAGATTTTCCTTTTTATATCAGGTCATGCATTTAATACATGTATCTAGTAATACTAGTGTTTGGCTTAAAGTGTTATTTACATATACAAAAACATATAAGGTACCCATAACACAAATACATACACACAAACGTATACGTGTGTTTATGTATGTATGTGTATTTAATATAAACATGTCGCTGTGTACATCAAAATAGGCAAATTATTTTATTTTGTTTAATACCTGTTCATACCGCGGAACGTTCGTGGCATACGAAATGCTTAAAATAGTTTCCATTCATTAACTTTTTAAAGAACAAATTCCATTTGTCACAGTTGTTTATATAAATTTCTCAAAAACTTAAAGCTTAACATAATAAACGTACTTCATTTCAAATTTTCATAAAGGCTTTATTGTGTTGGCGATTTTTTGTCTCCCAACTTTTTTTCTCGCCATTGCAAAACATAAACGACTTAAAACTTTTACTTAAAATAAACTGTCATTCCTGTAAATGAACAAAACAGTAGAAATCCGAAAAAAAACTTTAAATTGTCACAAGAGTATTAGAAAATATAGTTAAAAGTCAAATAGAAGTGCAAAAACTTGTTGAATATTTTTATTAAGTTTATATTGTTTTATGTAAAAAATTGGTTTTTAGTTTTGATCGAAAAAGTTTCTTCTCTTTAGTTTTCCCATAAAAAGATTATTTAAGCAAAAAGGAAATAAAAATAAATTTTGCAGATTGAGTTTTTTGTGTGTGTGCACTTTTGAACGCGTTCTTTTCTTATTAATTATTTGACATTATTTTAGACGCCACTTTTATAGTAAATTTTACGTTTAATTACAAAATAAACATTCTGTTTTCATGTTTGACTCATAAATTTCCCCAAAATATACTATTCCCAATGGATTGTGACACTTTTCTTATACATAGAAAACATGCTGTAACGCATGTGTGTACATACATGCTTACATACATGTCGTTAAATAACTAAATATCTGCACAATTCTAATGACATCTTTTTAATTCTGTATTTTAAAATTTTGTTCATTTATATGAAGACATGCTTGCTTCCGACTATAGACTGTTGCAATACCAAAAAAAAAAAAAAGGTAATCACTATCCATTGTCCAGACAAGCTTTCTGTTGTAAAATCTTAAAACGTTTCAGTAAATACATATCGGGTGGTTAAATTTCAAGGGTCAATGTTGAATGTGAACCACGCCTAAACGCCAAGTTTTTTTTCGAATTTTATTTGACATTTCTCTATTTCAGACTTATTCAATTTGAACCATGGAGAGATACACAATCCAACAACGTGTTAAAGTTATCCAGACTTATTATGAAAATGATGATCAATTTTCGAAAAAAAATCATCTTCAGTGATGAGGCACATTTTCACCTCAGTGGATTCCTCAATAAACAGAATTGCCGCATTTGGGCGAATGAGAATCCAAGAATGACTGCCGAAAAACCAATGCACCCACAAAGAGTGACTGTTTGGTGCGGTTTATGTGCTGGCGGCATCATCGGGCCGTATTTTTTCCAAAATGAGTCCGGTCAGGCAGTTACTGTGAATGGTGTTCGCTATCGTGAGATGAAAACGAACTTTTTATGGCCCGAATTGGAATATATGGATGTAGACGATATGTGGTTTCAGCAGGACGGTGCCACTTGCCACACAGCTAACGAAACAATTGCTCTTTTGCGCAACAAATTCAATGGCCGTGTTATCTCACTATTTGTGCGGCTGAATACAAAATTATATTTGAACGAAAAGAAATGGTTTTCATGTTGTTGAGCAAGTATGATTTTTTTGCAATCACTCAAAGTGGTTCTCTGGTATCTACCTTGATTTCAAACTATGCTGGCAGCAAAATGTTCAATCCAGAGCAGACAAGGCAGCTATAAAAGAGCTTTTAGGCCTTCCCTTGGCGTATTCCAAAAAGTGCCCTGGCTCTCTTTTTTCGGGTAAAGAGGAGAAGGAGTCCCTCGTTTGTTGTAGCAAATAAAACTCTAGAAAGCCACATGACTTATATTGTGTTGGTTCCGAAACCCTAACCAAGGGTATAAGTTGGCAGAACGGGGATCAGCATGCCCCTGGGTAGTTCGGCTTGCAATTCAAACTGGGCTGGTTATGGTTGGCTGAGACATTCTGGCTGTGGTTTAAACCTAAAGACGCAGGAAGGCGGAGTTGGTATCTCCAAAAATTTTTTATGCATAACTTTTTTCAGGGGCTAACAACCCCTCGAGGGTTGCTGTTGTGTTGTAGCAGATACCTGTGCTGTAAGGAACCAGTGTTGATGGTTGGTCCGGTGAGTTGGTTTAAAGACTGAAGCTCTTAGTGGGCATCGGCCTAACAACACATTAAGCTTTGTATGCCGTTGATTGCTGGGAAATTGCATACGAAAAGGATAAGAAGGTCTGAACTCCTGAACAAAGGCTACAAATATATGGCAAGAATTGCTACCTGTGTAACTTTTAATTATTTCATGAAACTTTTTACAATTTCGTAAAAATTCAAGTCTTAAATCATAGAGCTTGGAAAGGTGAATACGGCCAGCCAGATTGGGGCAGATTCTGGATAAAACCTGACACTCAAGATACTAAAAATAATTAAGATGTAATGATCGTCAAGCTTGAAGTCTCTTTTATAAAAACTAGGAATTAAATAAACAATTTAAAAAAAAAAATTATAATAAATTAAATAAACAATTTTTTTTTTTAAAAATTTTATAAAAAAGACCTCAAGCTTGACGATCATTACATCTAAATTTAAGAAAAAAAGTCGAAAAATTAGGATAAAGTAAAAATATTATAAATTTTTTTTTTTTTAATTTCTTTTAATTATTGCATTGACAGCTGAAACAGATTAAAATTAAAAGACAAAGTTATCAGCTGCGCTACCAATTTCACCTGTTATAAATTCGCCTTGCTCATAAGCATAAAGAGCTATAATTATTTGGCGGATTGTTTATATGTGTGAGATTATTTTATATGTTGAACACTAATGACAACATGTATTTTTTTTAAG
Source organism: Thecocarcelia acutangulata (assembly GCA_914767995.1). Classification (NCBI taxonomy): domain Eukaryota; kingdom Metazoa; phylum Arthropoda; class Insecta; order Diptera; family Tachinidae; genus Thecocarcelia; species Thecocarcelia acutangulata. The sequence goes on from OU612094.1 coordinate 21,682,629, forward strand.
CTTAAGGAAACAAGAAGGATTTTTTTTACAATACAAATTTGCTGTGATCAATAATTTTTGATTGAAGAAGACAAAAATAATAATCAAATCTTTACCTGGGGGATAACTAGCTGTTTCGTAGTCGCTACACTGCTCATCAGCATCCACTAGGATTTGAATTCGGGTCATGACATATCATGATCTGTTGTCTTAACCACTCAGCCACCGAGCATTTAATTATTTTCTATCTATATTCATCTCATATTGAATCACATATGCATTTTGTTAATTGCCCACAATGTTGTCCACATTTCACCTTATTTACCGTGCATACCTGTGAAGTTAAGGAATAGCAGAAAAATCCACGTATGAATATCAACGATAATACCTGCTGCGACTCGCCCGGAGAACAAAGTTCGATTCTGTTTATCTAAGATAATTTTGGATAATTGCTTGAAAAACCTGTGAATGACCTTAAGAAAAACACAGCATCTGTATTTTATGATTTAAGATAGTCAATGATTTTCACGATGAATCATCATGATGGTCGCACACCGGGACAAGCATAATAAAAATACAGCCATGACCGTATGGTGTCGGATACTGAGCAACGGCTCTAGTGGGCTTTAGACTTTTACCAATCTTGGTATTAACTACTAACTAACCAACGAGAGCTTAAATATGATAACAAGCCAGACTCTTTTTAGAACAAACTGACTTAATCACAAAACCCCGGAAAGAAGTAAATAAATTAGAATGTTTGATAACCGATACCGATCTCTGTATTAAACTACACCACTAAGTTATTTTAAATATTTCATGAATTATTTCATTTAATTAACGAATTTAAAAATTAAATTCTCTACTTAAATACTAGCAAAACTTAAATTTAATATAAATATTTGTAAACATAGCATTTATTTAACATTTTTAATTTCAATATATTTTCCTCTGCAGATTTAAATTTTTTTGTAACTTCATTACTTTTAATACTTTTATTTCCATTAAATACTGCACTCTAACATTGTTTTTTCTTTCCACTCATTTGGTGCTTAAAATTCAAAAGCCATAAAATAATAATTTTAATATTATTATAAAATTATCATAAAACGCACTCAAAAACTATGAGAATCACTTTAATTAGATTTTGCTTTAGGTGTTTACTAATTCAAAAGCTTAAAAAGAAATACTCTTTAGAAAATCGCGTAACTCAAATCATTAAGGTCCTCTTATATTTTTAATTTTTTTAATTTATATTCATTAGTATAGCTAATTTTATATCTAACACTATTAACATTTGCATAAAATCTAGAGTGCTTGCAATAGAGCAATAAAAGCATTTTGTGTACTTTTCTTAATAACATTTCTTTGCATTTGCATTTTAAAAGTGCTCAAACTGTAAGTGAAGTATTTCAGAAGTGATTTTTGCTTAAAAAAGAGAAGATGAATAGGGAAATGTGTGTGTGTGTTTTCTTTTTCAAATTTTTATCAATACTTTGCTCTTTTTTTCTTTTAATTAAGTTCGAAATAGATTGAGGGAAATAAATGAACAAAATGTAGAAATTATTACGTTTTTGTATTTCAAAGAAGTTATGAAGAAAGAATGTTGTTGGACTATTTTAATTGGCAGGTTTTTAGTTGGTGTGGGGAGAGAAAAATCACACAAATGAGAAATACTGCTTTTCAATTTTGTACATTACAGTTTTGGTAAAGGTTTTTTTGTAAAGCTTTTAAGGAAGTTTATACAGGGTGTCCCAGAAGACAATATCAAGATAAAACGGACTGACAGGATTATGAGGAAAATCAGAAAAAAAAGGAAAAAATAAGCATTGTGTGAATTAAAAATATTTGAACTGAGTAAAAGGGGTTAAGGCCTTGCTACATTATCATACACGATCGTGCGATCTACTAAATAAAGCATGTGTGCTGAAAAATTACTAAAAATTCAACCGTGCGACAGAGTTTTTGACAAATTGTGCGATGTGAAAAATTTTATGAAACTTTTCAAAACATATGGTTTCTGTGCGATCAGTGTAGTATATATTGTGAAAAGTATGAAAATATTGTTGGTGTCTCGAGAAAAAATTTAAGTAATGTAAAATTATTATGTTAATAAAAGTTTTTAATTGTTTTATTGTGTATATAAATTATTTTAATCATACTTGTATAATAGTGTGACCTACAACGCCATTTTGAAACGAATTTTTCAAGTCGGCCAGACTTTTGAAACAGTTTCCTGTGAATGAATTGTACGATCGTGTAGGATAGTGAATCAGGGCCTTTAGCAGAAATCGGTTTACTTGAAATCTTTTCTTTTTCTGCTCGTTTTTTAGATTAAATGCAAGAATTTTTAATGGCAATTTCGTGCATTTTTTGAAAGAGCGCCTTTCATAAAAGATAAATTTTGAAAATTTGAAATTCATAGTTTCACAAATAATTTTCGATTTGATTTGTTTCATTAAATTTGACTACGGTTCTAGAAAAGTTATTAAGTTTCCAAAGTTTAAATCAGCAAAAATAATAAAAATCAGTCACAATAAACGAAAAATTTTTGATCAAATTTCCAGGTTTTTCTCAAACGCCCATACTTTTCAAAGAATTTTTCTCATCACGGTTGCAATTAATCCAGTCACCCAGATATGGCTTATGTCGACTTTTGGGACACTCTGTATATTGAAGTATTTTTGCCTAGAATTTAGAGAGCACAGAAACATATTTAGATTTGATTACGTATGCTTTTACTTCATATATATAAATTGATAAGAATTTTAGTCACATCGAAACCAGTGTGAGTGTTGATCTTAATTTGCTTGAAATGCAACACATTTACACAAACAACATAAAACTAGAACAGTGGTGGACAAATTTATTTTGCACTTGTGTTAGTGAGATAATTTAAGAGTAATTTAAAGTATAGTGACAAGCAAAACTAACCTAAACATTTTCGTTTGAATAATTAAATCACGTACGTTAATGCTGTTATGACAGGTTCGTGAGAGCTATAAATGTTTCAAAGCCGAAGAACCAATTTATTACGTTGATTACTACATATGAATTTTAAGTCAAAAATTATTTTTTCACTTAAGTATGTTATTATATTTATTCATATTAGAATGGAAGAAATCATAATACCTTCCAATAACATTTTCTGTACACATTTTATATGTTTGATGGCATAAAACATATACAAATGCATTTTTTATCATACAAAAACTTCGCATTGCCATTTATGTTATCTACTGCAAGTGGAAAAAAAGCTCTAAGCTTCTAGCTGACATGTGCATTCGCCAACGTCTGTTGAATGACTAAACTAAGGAGCATAAGAAAAAGAAGGCGTTGCTTACAAACAATAGTTTGACTAAATGTCCATCGCTGAACTAAAAACATAATACACAAACAAACAAACATACATGATTTAAAGCAAGGCGAATTCATTATTAGGTGGATGCATCGGCGAATTCAGGCGAATTCGTTTAATATGGCGGCACTTTCGCTGTCAAGTTTTGTTTACCTTTTCGGCGCCATTTAAATTTTTGTACATGTTCTTTATTAACTACTTTTGACAGCTTAAGTGTGAATTCGCCTTTTTACACAAACAAAATACCTGTTGTTTTTTTTTTATTGTTTTAGCGAGGCGGCTACCTTGTTTTTTGTATCATAATTTAAAGTAGGCACATTTCTTTGTGTTCTACGTTGGCCAAACTATCAATATCGAAGGCATTTTATTACTCTTGACTTTAGAAATTACTGTGATACATTTCACTTATTTAATATATTATTAAATATTATGCAGGAGCTGCTTGATTCTTGTATTGTTTTTTGTGCAGGTCTACACAAATAAGTCACAAACACCAACGCACCTCAAAACCAACACAACCGCTCTCATGCGTCCATTGCTGCCTGATTTACAGAAATATCATATGCGAGCTACATACGTACATAATTACATCGTTGAACTTTTTTAATGAATAAACAATTTGGCAGACAATTTATTTTATTTATATTAAAAGATATAAAGGACATAATGAATGACCTTTATAAAAAGCATAAACATATGTACGTAAATGTTATGTATTTAAATGCCATTAATTGGTTTTTTAGAAATCATTTGCATTTTATTGAGCATTTAAACTTTTATTAAATTAAATTTCCAAAAAAAAGATAACGGGGACTATTCTACGTTTCGATTCGGATCGAAATTTTCTCCATCTGGCAACTTGAGTATTATGCGTTTCGATTCCGCTCAGTTTCTTTCGATTGTATGTATTCTGCATTACGATCGGAACTCCGTTTTAATCAGTTGTTTTTTTTTTTTTGTGCTAACGGAGAAGTTTTTGTTATCTGTTTTTTAGTTAAAAAATTAAAAAAATATGTAAGTAGGAAATGATATAAAATGTTCAGTAACGATTAAAAAAACATTTAAAATTATTTTATTTAATTAAATTTATTTATTTATTTTTTTGTTTGTTTTAAATGATTAATTTTTGTACCCGACTCTGATATGTTTTTTATGTATTTTGGGTCAAAAACACCAACACCAGAGCAGTATGAAAAATTAGGCAAATGTAATGTCATCTAATGCAGACATTGCATGTGGATATCACCAGCGAGCAAAGGAAGACGTTGCAGTGTTCTGGAAGGAAGTTGCAGGAATCATCAATGCACTTGACCCTCCAACAAAAAATGCCAGCCTCATTATATCTCTTATTGTTCTCCTCTCTGACCAACAGTAATGCAGCTGTTATAGAAATTAAAAAATTAAATTATTGATATTAAAAAAAAGTAATAATTGCGATTAAGGTTTTATTTTGGTTTTTTGGTCTTTAATTACAACACTATTAATTTTTTTTTTTATTATTATTATTATAAACTTTTTTTTTTATTATGTATGTATATTTATGAACAATTAATTTTAGTTTGTTTTTATATATATTTTCTTTTTCTTATTGAACTTTATTAAGAACTTATTTTTAATTATGTATACAAACAACTTTTTGTATTAAATTTGACATTTGCTTATGAAAACGATAACAAACTTGCTTATTTTGCAGTTTCATTTCCACATTCCACAGTAATGCTATTAATTATATCAACATTGTTGTCTTCTTCTTTTTCTTGCGATTCCATGTTTTATCAGAATACCAATTTTCGATCGCAACGGAACTGAATGCGGAGACTTAATCGAAACGCAGAATAGCGGTGAATATAGTTTCTACTCTTTTTTATTATTTATTTTAAATATCTAACATCTTCAAAACAATTGAAATGGGTGTAATTATTCTTAGAAATTTTAACAATGCTAAATTGTGTAGGCCTCCGAATGTGGTGCCTTTTACCTATTTAGAAACTTGCTAGTCTACTTTTTTGTTCAAATTGTTTTTCTAAGCTAAAATTCAATATATTTTCCTACCTAAAATGCCAAATAGTATAAACATTTTGCTAATTAATGGCCTTGAATAAGATTTTAACCTTATTTAGTCGGCTCTTTTTGTTCATTAGAGGAGCATCTAACGTAGAATTATCACTTCTGATTAGAAGAGGATGTGCTGTGTTTTTACTCATTTTCATCTTTTGTTAAATTCAATCTAAAAATTAAGAACTTTTGTATGGCTTTCTGTGAGAAGAAACACCCTTGACCCTATTAGAAAAATGAGGAAGTTCAGATAATTAATTGTTTTTTTTTTTTTTTTTTTTGAATATTTGAAATGTGCATAGAATTTCTATGTAAAAACTAAACAAGTGTTCTTAACAACAGTGCCTTAAAGAGACCTTGATTATTTTTCCCCAAAAAAAATCACATAAACAATAAGAATATACAGAAACTAATACCAACACACCTACTGAAGAGTATTGTGCGTGACGTAGTCTGACTGTTGTTGAGCTCACGTACCTCTAATACAATAAAAATATGAGGCGCACAAATGTTTGTAAACAAAACATGCTTCGTTTTGCACTGTGTTTTCACCAGCTGTCGTTGCTGGAAAGTAAAGAGTTAAAGTATTTTATGAAAAATCTATAAAGCTACGTACACATGGTTGTAAGATCTTACAATATTGCCAGTAAAATTGTCTGAAAATGTATCACAATCGTGTGAACTGCCAATTTTTAACTTACAACGTTGTCAGAAAAACCATTGTCAATCAATTGTAAGACGGCAATGTTGTCAGGCATCTGACAATCGTGAGAACACACTTCGTCGGCATTGCCAGATAATTGGCTGGTATTGTAAGCTGAGTTGTAATTGTCAGATGTATAAAATTAATGCACCTGACAATGGCATCATTGTCAGAAAAAAGTTTGATGGGCAACACTGCCAAGCAGATAGTTGTTGATATACATAAGTGGCAATGCTTTACAAAATTTCTGGCAAGTTTCTTAATTTAACAATCTAACAACCGTGTGAACTGACAATTTTTGTTGTCAGATGAATTATTTGTCAGGCCATAGTCTGACAATGAAATTGTAAGATTTTCTTACGATCGTCTGAACACACAATCTACTTCTGCGGGACAATTTTTCATTGTCACTACATTGTCAGCATGTTGCCTGATCTTACAATATTGTAACATCTGACAACCGTGTGTACATAGCTTTAGGAAAAATAAAAACACACGTATTGAACGAGAGAAATAAAATGTGTGTTCGTATCATTGAAATATGTTTAGTTGAATTTAAAAAAATCAATAACTCTGTTTTCCAAATTTAATTATAAATTCGTAGCTGTTGCTTGGACCACATCTCTATATGGGAAAAAGAAAACTTGATGTTATCTACATTTAATATTATTCGATGATTGATTTTAGCAGAACACCAGAACAGCTGTGATAATTGTAAGTCTCAAAAGAATAAATAAAAATTATGGGCAGTGGCATTTAAAATTATAAAAATAGTATTGTAAGATATTTCTCATTGTAAAATGAGAAATATTTTATCCTGGCATCTATTAAAATTTTACAGAAATTACACTTTCAAGTTTTTTACTGCGAAATTTTACTTTAAAAATTTGTAAAAAAGAACTAAAAAACCAACATATATTCTGATTAAAAATTGATAGATCAGAATATCGACCACCACTCCTGGATTCTCACTTGCCTAAACGCAGCAATTCTGCTTATTAATGAATCCATTACGGTAGAAATGTACCCCTTCAATGAAGATGAAATGCATTTCATTTGAGTTTTGTACAAAGCTTCAAAAATCTGAACCAGTGGTGCCCACAAGTTCTATATGAAAGAGTAAACAGCAATACATATAAGGAAACACTATTTTTATTAAATATTTTTTGTTGTAAAAAGCAAAACATTTACAAAAACAAAGTTCACAGAGATAATCGTTGTCGTCAATGTTTACCAACTAAGCATGCGAAAGTGTTGTTGCTTTGCTTTTGTGTGTGTGCGGTGAAGAGCGAAAAAATAAATATACAAGACGAAGTTGTTTGTGTATTTTTCATTGCTAATGCTGAGCACAGTATTTGTGTATTAAAGAGCACAGCCCTATAGCTAAGCGCATTTACAAAAACAGTTGAGTACCAAGCGCATATGGCTGGTTACACTTGGTCCAAACAGTGGAGTGCTTCTTCGTGGTTGAGTATTCTAAACACTGAAACAAAGAAATTTTAAATTTAACTGCAAAAAATATTTGAAATATATTTAAGTTGGGACTGCCAATTAACCTCGCGCATCAAAGTAGAGTAAAACCATTATTAGCGGTGAAAAGAGTAGCTGCTTTACAGGTCACATCTACATACCGTACGGTATCGGCGGGCGCGGTCACAGTAATGGATATGATCACAATAGATGTACAGATTCTAGCACGAAGGAATATGCATGGATATCAAGACAAACTAGCCATGCAGACCTTGGAAGAATGCAGCAAATATGACAGGAAATCGTACACAGCCGGCAGTCTAGATGTAGTACTGACACTAGGGGCAGATGGACGGAGCGTCTCATCCCAATGTCGAGAAAAGATTGAACAGACGGTATAGAAATCGAAACTATTACTATTTATATGTCGACATTTCATAGGAGCTACCTTCATCATCAGTAGACTTTGGAGTTTTTTGAAAGATATTCTCAAATATTCAACTTTATATCCCAACAATTTATATAAATTATTGAGAATTTAGAAAGAAAAATGTTTTAATAATATCTTTCAAAAAATTCCAAAGCCTACTGATGATAAGGGTAGCTCCTATGAAATGTCGAAACGAAGTATTTGATAGCTTTTCAGCACTCAGAACTTTTTTTATACCAGGTCTTAAGGAAAAAATTTAAATATCTTGCTACCTTCCACGGACTAATGTGTTTTTTTACGCGTAATAGCAAAAAAAAAAACAGTAAATATATATATCTACATGCTGTCGCTACTAAAGACTGTTGTGTAATGAAATTTGTTAAGAATTACTGCCACAAAAAAGTTCGTCTAAGCTTTATGACTTTCTGTTACATTTGAGTTCATATGGTTTGACGCAATAATTTTTGTTACACAAGTAATTACAACATTCGTTGTAACTGTAGATGCTGGTAAGCTAAATAAAAAAAAAAAAAAATTAAGCACACAGACGCATACACACACACATGTGCAAGAGTACATAAAAAGCAAGTAACCGTTATTTACAGCAAACTAAGTAGCTATTAATCTGGAAAAGTACCCAAGTGGCCAAAGTGGTGATAAAAAAATATTCTCCTGTTATTACTGCACTATTTTTCAAATATTTTGATACAAAGCTGGAAAGCTTAGTACATTTGAAAAATCTGGAAACGCCTTTTCCTTTAAACCTAGATTGATATACTTAAATTTGATAAATTTGATGTACTTAAATTTACTCCTTTATCGGTAAACTTTGTTGAATCGACGAATATCAATTTTACATTACTGTTTTATCAAAGGAGATAAATTTATATAGCTTTATATAGATGTTTCAAATAGTAATTAAAAATATTTATTTTTTTTTAATTTTTTGCTTTATGTAAATAATTTTTCACTTAACATAAAGTTTGTATTGTAGCAAAAACGAACTTATGTGCTATTCATAGAACACAGACGAGCAACTCGTCTAGAAAATTTGTATGAAAGTTAAAAAAATTTTTGAGTAATTTCCATAGAAAACTTTTTAGAGGACTGCTTGTCTGTGTTCTGTGAACATCACATTAATTTATTTTTTAAATATTTTTTTTTTTAATATAAGTAAATGTAAAAATGTAAATCAGCTTGAACATAAATACAGTAATTAATGTTGCACTATATTTTCACATGTTATGCAAGCTTAAATATATTTGGTGGAAAGTTGCCTTCATCCGATCCCAAGTGCTCAATATTATTTATTTATTTATTTATTTCATGGGATTTTAAGCTTGAACGGCCCATTAAATCCAGATATATACATAACGGCTTAAAATAAACATAATTCAGTGAAAATTCTTTATATTAGTGAATACCTAAAGTTATTTATACAATGAAGGTTTTAAAATTTAAAACTAACCCCCCATCTATCTATTGCACCTAAATTATCCTTCAAAAGTTTCAATATAGTTAAATTTTTCGCTTTCATGATACAGGAGACGTTTGATGGTCATATTGATTATTTGGTAGAAAATCTTAACAACAAATGAAAAAACCACAAAAAAAAAATTACATAAAACGTATACTTCGTCAAAGAGACCAAGTCAGTTTAAAAAATTTTACAAAAAAAAAAACTTAATTTTTAGCACTCAACAATAATGTATGACACACAACAAAAACAAACTGTCGACTAGAGTTATAGAGAAACTTGGAGTGTTGTGTTAAAAAAAGCAAGAGAGAACAGAAAAAATTTTTTCGTCGTTTCGAAGAATTAACGATAATAAAGTCGGTGGTATGGTACTGGTAGCACGCACAGCAGTTCCCATGAATTTCACGATAGCCATTTCCTCCTCCTGGGAATTGAAAGTTTCAAGGGAACAAGTATTTCCCATGTTATTCATGAAATGTGTTCTTTTTAGTTTGATAAAAAATTTTAAGAATTTGACAAACTTTTAATCAAAAAAACCAAATTAAAAAAAATTTCTCTATTTGTTTTAGTGATGGTTAGGCGGCTGAGCTCTTTAGCGATCGATTGTTGCATATATACTTATGGCAAAAGGTGCGACTTGATTGAGTCCAGCAAGCTACACGGAGTCGTTGGAGAATCGTGAATAATTCACTGCATGGAGTTGAGTCATTATCAGCTAATGCCGACAAGGCAGTTGCTGATGTCAGATTCTATTGATATTCAATAATTCTTTTAATGGACGCTTTCCGCTGTATGCAATGCTCAATTTTTACTTACCTTAAACTAACATTTTCTTATATAATTGCGAACACTTGATCCACAAAGTCAAATCGTTCATTAATTTCGGATCTATATTAAATCTAAGACTTACAGGGTGGCGCAAAAATAACCTTCCGATGTTTTTTGGCAGTAATTAAAAAAAAAAAAATGAAAAACTTTGATTCTTCTTGTGGATTACTTTTACTTGGTCTGTTAATTTTTTTCAATTTTTTAGTCGTTTTTAGTTTTTACATTTACAGTCGAGAATATGATGTTATGTAGATGGCCGCTGCCACAGTTGATTGTCATTTGAGCCCTTTTTATAGCATTTTCAATCACATTGGCCAAAACTACCGGCGATAGGTCCTCACATTCTTAACAAATATTGTCTTTAAGAGTCTGAGGCTTGTTGACATCAATCATCGACTTTAAAAAAACCCCACAAAAAGAAGTCTGGAGCGGTCAAATAAGGCGATCTTGCTGGCCAGTGCAAATCGCCAAAACGGGAAATTAGGCACCCGGGAAATGCATCCTTCAGCATATCGGTTGTGGCATGTGTAGTGTGTGCCGTAGCACCGTCCTGTTGGAACCACATGTTTTCCAATCCCAATTGGTCAAGTTGCGGCAAAAAGAATTCGTTGATCATTGCTCTGTAGCGCTCACCATTCACAGTAACCGTTTGGCCCGTGACGTCTGCGATGCAAAAAGGTCCGATGACTCCTCCAGCGAAAACAGCACATCATACAGTGATTTTAGGCGCGTGTAATGGCTCTTCGTGGGTTGCACGCGGATTTTCAGTGCCCCAGAAGCGTAAATGTTGCTTATTTACGTACCCGCTAAGATGGAAATGGGCTTCATCACTCATGATTATTTTTGATGAAAAATCATCTTCATCAATATTCCGCGTTCTGGAGCAGTGTAGCATAACATTGCTGATTAACATGTATTTAGCATGTAGTAAACAAATGTCAAAACAGAACTGGCATTAGGGGCCAATAGCAAAATTTATAGCATTTTCTATAGCTAATAATACCTTGTTTTAGCTGAAAAGGTATTTTTATTATCTCTAAGCGCAGCATAATCTTTTCTTATGGAATACCTGCAGAATAACATGTCTATAATTTCTTAGTTCTTCGATAAAAATGACTACTACCAAAAGTAATATTACTATACTAATATCCATATGTGATCTAACACAAAAAAAAACAAGGATTAATGGAATCACCCTTTCTGTAAATTGAAAATGTATAAGTATTGTGAAGTGTGTCAATGATGGATGGATGTGTGTGTGATGGTTGGTTTTGACAACATTCGGACATTCAGCTTCATATGTTGTGAGTTTTACTTACTTGTACACGTACGAGTAAGTGTTTACGTATGTGTGCACACATATACATAAACACATGTCTATCAAATACAAATTGCGGAGTAAATGTTGTTTAAGTTTTCAATCAGCTTCGTTGCATTTAAACAGCTCAACACAGCAGTCAAAGAAACATCATATTTTTTTAAGTTGAGTTTTTGAAAATTTGTTGGCAATATGATTCGACTTCATGATCATCATTTTATTATAGTTTTCACCAGTTATTGTTTATTTTTCTTTGCTTGAATTTAAGATATATATTTGTGCTTTTTTATAGAAACTGCTACCAGTTTCTCTGTTTTAATTAAAAACAAATAGTAATAGAACTCTTGAGATTTTCATTTCAAAATAATATTTTTTTTTAATATTTTTCCCATTTACTGATTTTTATTTCTCTACATTTTATATATAGTTTTGTTGTTTTCTTTTTCTGGTGGCTTGTATGCCACGTTTAATGTTTGGCTTGCTGCAGTAAAACCAACAGCAATATTTTTTTTTTTTTTTTTTAGAATATTTTCCTCTCACACTTTATTATTTTTAATATTTTGTTTTATTAACATTTTTTTCGTCACTCTTGCCATTATAATTTTTAGTTGACTGGCGATGGTGTTAATGTAAAGTGGGGCAGAGAGCAGGAAAATAAATGAGCAGAAACATTTTATATAGAAAGTGTCAAGGGCACTGGAACAGGAAGCGGATATGACATGTTTTAAATGATGAAACAGATGTTCAAGAGCTTGAATTACTGATATTAAGGAAAAGAAACCATAAAAATTCAAATAAAACCAGATCGTTAAAGAAGTTTCGGTATTATTTTTTCACACGAATTTAGATGTTTTTGTAAAGCTAATTGACTATAAGTCCTTAATTTACGAGTTGGTGTCGATAAACACTACTAAAATGGCTGAAGATGTTTGTATAAATACACAAATTATAATGGATAACTTATTTATATAATATAAAAAACACATGACTTTAAATCATGGTATAATTGCCATCTTTATAAACGCAATGTTATAATGAATTTCTCTTTCTGGATAAAATTACCATTTATATTCAAAAGTATTCTTAAAAACCTTTTCCATAAATACTAACTTTTAACGTCATAGAATTAAGTATGGAACTAGATTTAAGCACTGTTAATAAAATAAAACAGCTTCCGACATTTTGATAGCTTTTATCGACACCAACTTGTAAATCAATGACTTATCAGCTATTAGTTTTTTGATATTTATTTTATTTTATTTTGTTTGTGATATGACATTTTCAAATAGTTATTTGTAAGCGAGAATTGTAAATACTTGCCTCCAATGACATCGCCATGTTAAAATAATGCGTTAACATGCCAAAGTGGAAGTAGTAAAAAGTATGTTTCTTGGCACTTTAACACATTACTTTACAATAGAAGTTGCAGTAAAATGCTTTATAATATTAAAAATGAAACAGTAGGGTAACTGATTCCAGTGATCACCAAAAATCATATTTTTGCTGGATTAACTCATGCACTAAAATTTATAATCAGCAAAAATCAAGCAACAAAGTTCAACGTTGAGTGAACTCAACTCGCCTTGTAAATATTGCTCGTTCGTTTTAGTACTGAATAAAATCGGCTAAACGTTAGATGTTGCTTCGATTGTATGTTGTATAAACAAATTTGAAACATATTTACATACATATTTTGTATGTTAGTTTAAAGGGCAAATTTAATTTAAAAGCGCAGTGAAACAAGTGTAGATTTTGTTACATGTATATCATTGTGTTTTTTAACAAATGTTTAAAAATAAATATATATACCAAGGCAGCTTTAAACAGGTAGTAGCAGAATTACAATAAATACAATACCAGCAATCATCAACATGTAATTTGTTGGTAAAATTTACGAACAGTTGTCAAAATGTTGTTCCAAAAAGCAAGGAAGTCTATGAGTTTTTGAAATTTTTTTGCAAAGGTAACGAAAGACAAAATCAAAAACAAATCGCCTGAACAACCTACGTTGGATTCATCGGTAAATCAAAGTTGTTTAACTTTGGAGTCCAGCAACTTATTCACCAACTGTCGTAAGAAGAATCCGACGAACTCGCAGTTGAGACAACTGGTCAAATTCAACAATAACAACTCTTCCAAGTAGTCCGTGGTCACATCATCTCGCCACCTTAGGCCCATCACTGAAGACGCCATCATCAGAAGTTCCGCCTACCGTTTGTGCCCTGCAACTCGCAGGAATCATCACCAGAAGGAAGTATATAGTAGTCAGACAAGCGTCCCTTCACCCTCTAGCAGCAGATCTTGCGGTAAGTCCCCTTTTGTTCTTTTTACCCCCTAACCTCCGTATGCCTCAGGCAGCTGTGCTTATAGCACTACCCTATTAAAGCTGCCTTGATATATACATATGCACATTTGGTTTTTATGAAAATGTCTTGTTTCTATGTATGTGTATTTTACTTTGATTTTTTTTTTCCAACAGAGGCATACAGAAAAACTGTTGAATACATCTTTGCATTGATTTTTGTTAATTTTTTTTTCTTCCAAAACAAAAATTCAAACACAAGAAATGAATGCCGAACTATACTCGTATGCGCATTCATTTATATTCAAGCACGAACACCTTAACGATCACTTCACTCACATAGCGAAGTTGTCACTGATTGTGTTTACTGATTAAAAATCAACTGCGCATTTGTGCGGCTAAAGACAAAATCATATTTGAACGAAATGAAACGGTTTTCATGTTGTTGATTAAGTATGTTTTTTTTTTTCTTTTTGCAATTACTCAAAGTTGTTCTCTGCTTGGAATATTGTTAAGCAAAGCATTTATAGTATGAAGAAGAATAAACTTTTGTGTCTCAAAAATATATATATAAGTTTTTGCCTTGCTTTCAACAGATTATTAATTTCATACCTTTTATCTACCAGGTAGCAAATTAAACCAACTAATAAATATTACTTTCCTTTTTTTTGTTTTGTTTGCGTCTAGCAAAAAATAATAAAACAATTCCGAAACTTCTTCTTTTTACTCTTACAAATTCTAAACTGCAATCACAATAGGAGGGTCGTCGCTTAGGATATCTAAGCCTCGGTGAAAAATAAACTTAAATAAAACAATTTTCCGTGCTTTCTTCTTAGCTGTTTGCTTGTTTTCTTTGTTGTTTTTCTTTTGGTTGAAATTGTATAGAATACCACAGCTGGTTGATGTAGCAGAGCTCAAACTGTAATATTTTATGCCAAACCTCAACATTTTACTTTTTATACTTCATGCATTTTATGCTGCTGACTTTTTTGTGTCTACAACCAAAGCATTATTTTTGAAAAAAAATCTTCAGTTTTTGTCAGAATAATTTAAAGAAATTTATACCAGTTACTTTGTTAAGAGAAAAACAATCTATTTGAAATAACTCCTGAAAGTGGCTGAGTTTAATGCAAAAGTTTTACTTAAGGCAGCTACTTTTACTGGTTGCATTAGCACCTAAAGCTGTCTTGGATGCTGCACTTCCACTGACTATAATAATATATATTTTAGTAAAAAAAAGAGGCTTTCTTTCTTATTTGTTTTCATTTCATTTTTCAGGTTGCTGCAACATTATTTTTAACGTTACTGTCACTGAAGTGGACATGATGCTTAAATCATTTTTTTTCTCGCACTACAATGTGGCTTTAAAGGTTACTTTTTGGAAAAAAAGAATTGAAGTGGTCTCTTTTTGTACCCAAAATTAAAGAACCATTTATTACTTTCAAAAGCATATAAATTATAAAACATATAATTCATATTTTTAAGAAATTACAAAATTATTTCAGTTCATGTCTGTGAAATTTTCAATGGGAATCATATATTTTTCTTTAATTTCAAATGCTTTAAACAAATTATTTGTAAGCAATTTCGAAGAAGAAAATTCATTAAACTTACTTAATGCCATTCTTCGGCACAGCATCCAAGATAACAACAGGCATGAAGCCAATAAAAACATTATTTCTTTATAACGCCTTTTAAAATTTTTAACACTTGCAGTCTCTCCAAAGTTCTTCAAAATTCTATCAATTGCTTGCACAGTAGGTCGTAGGTAGGCTACGTTGCAAAATCTACATTTATAGCGAGTTTTAACTTTATATGTACAAATTCCGTTCCGCCGTTTTGCTATGGCTGCAGTGGGAAGTGGTAGCCTAAATAAATAGATCGTAGATGTCATACAACAACCAATAAGAGTGGCTTCAAAGCTTCAAGAACCGTGATTTTATCGTAGAAGAACTGCATGGCGGTGGAAGAGTGTAGATTTTTGAAGATTCGAAATTGGAGGCATTACTTGATCAAGACTCGTGTCAAATGCAGCTATAAGTTGTAGCGTCATTGGTAGTGCCCCGGTAAGTTATATCAAAATGCCTGAAAGTCATGGAAATGATTAAGAAATAAGGTACCGTAGAAGTTGAAACCGACAGACGATGAATTGCGTTTGTTTGCTTGTGAACAGTTGATTTCAAAGACGGAATGGATTTCTTCATCGCATTGTAACTGAGGATGAAAAACGGGTTAACGATAATCCTAAAGACAGAAAAATATGGGGATATCCCCACCGTACTTCCACGTCAACGGCCAAACGGAATATTTACGGTTCCAAAGTAATGCTCAATATTTGGTGGGAAATGCTCAGCATAGAGTATTATGAGTAGTTAAACAATCACAAGTGATTGCTAGCGAGCGCAAATATTGCACTTGAGCCGAGCATTGAAACGCAAACGGCCGCAATGCAACGAGAGACATGATAATGTGTTTTTGCTTAACCCCATATTGCGGAAGTGGTCAAGACATACTTAACCAGTTTTTTCAATGTGGGCGTCGTACGCTACCCGAAAATAATGGCTAGCGACAATACTTTGATTTATAAATGTTTTACCAGCTTTTTACCATAAAGCTTTGAATTTCAGAAAAAACGGCGGAAGCAATATTAGGCACCTATGTACATTTACGCTTTCTTTGGTTTGTTAGCGATCCCTATTCATAAATAACGTATTTTTCCCGCATTAGTAGTGCGAACCACCCGGGGAATAGGTTTTGCCTTAACGCAGACTAAGCCAGGGCGTTCTTTATTCTGGGAAATATAGAGGAAGGAGTCTTTCATTTGTTGAAGTAGTAAAAACTCTAGAAAGCTGCATGACTTATTTTGTGTTTGACTTCCGAAACCTGTACCAAGTTGGCAGAACGGGGATCAGCAAGGCCCCTGAGAGGTGTGCGGGTGAATAAAAACTTTTAGCTTTATTCGCT
Organism: Thecocarcelia acutangulata; assembly: GCA_914767995.1. NCBI lineage: Eukaryota > Metazoa > Arthropoda > Insecta > Diptera > Tachinidae > Thecocarcelia > Thecocarcelia acutangulata. The sequence goes on from OU612094.1 coordinate 21,699,513, forward strand.
GTTGCGAAAACTAGGTAATTACTTTTAGTGCGTATTACTACCTTGTTATGTTTTTGCGTCTAAAAACGCTTTGTAGATTTTCCAATTGCAAATGAAATAACACTCACATTTGTTCGTTACGCAATAACTAGACTTGCTCGATTTTTTTTTACCTATGACTATCCTGTACAAATTTGAACAATAAACTGAATCGTTGACGCAGACCAGCATGCTATTCATACTTCTTAATCAACTTCTACAATCATTATGACCTTCCCAGTGATGCATTCTAGACCTAAATGTGCAAATATAATTCTTAACCATATACACACTCAATAAGCAAGTAACAACAACAAACAATAAGAAACGAAATACAAAGAATGCAAGAACAACAACAACATCATTTGTAGTTGATTTACTTGAAATTTTTCGAACTATAAATCATGTAACACAGCTTTCACACAGAGAAAGTTTACTTTGCAAAGTCTTGAGTTTGTAGGTGGCAAGCGAAAAGAGAGTGGCTCTCTTACACTCAAGACTTTGCAAAGTAATCGTTTCGTGTGTGAAAGCGGTGTATGTTTGTTTGGTTGCGTATTATGTTTTTTTATTTTTTAGCTTGTTTGTGTGAATGTGTTGTGCATTTATAACAAACAACTCAATGGTCGCAGGGTTCGATATGATACAACTTCGTAACATTAAAAACAAAAATACAGCTATTTGCCGTTGTAAAAATTATCGCTCAATCATTTCTGCAAGCAATGAAATATGTTAAGAAAAAAATTACGACTAACGGATCACTTCGGCTGCGTGAAGCCAATTTTTCCATAATTGGGCACAAAACTAAGCATCTGGTTTAAGGATAGTTTACAAGGTTTTGTCGAAATAATATTTCATTCACAGAAAAGTACCATTCAGTGCTGCTGACGACTTTGGGCTGGTGAAGTTTTTGCTTTCTATGCCTTCATTTGGTATGGTCAACGTTCGAAATCTCTTTTTTTTTATTGCAGGCTCTTGAAAAGCCTTCGGTTCATATATAATTGAATTATTTTAAGAAATATTTTTGAATGACAGAATTAAAACTATGCTAGGTTAATTTTTGGACATTATAGTAACCGCATATTTAATTTAATCAGTTCAGCGGCCAATGTAAGCGGTTTGCGGCAACGAGCGGCAACCACCTGTTCTATTTGCCGCTTGAGTTTATTTGTTGTAAGCAAATGAACGCGGCTAATTAAAGAAAAATTTGTGCTTCGAAGATTAAATAAAAAACATTTTGATTTTTTTTTTAAAGCCAAAATAAATAAACAAATTCAATTGTTGAAATTTCAAAACCGAAAATTAATTTCTGTCTTCTATTTTTTTCCTTTACTTTTTGGTTTGACAAATTGAAGCGGCAAAACGAAAAGTTAAACTGAACTCAACATTGCCGCACGGCCACCTTTAACGGCACTGCCAAATTAAATTAAGTTCAGTATGTTGAAAGTGATGTACGAATATTTTTATAAAAAATATAATTTTTTGTAAATGGGTCACATTGTTGCCGCCCTCTGCCGCATGCCGCTTACATTGGCCTTTCACTATTAGGCGTGCAATAGTAACAAATAGACAGAATAAATTTCACATTTATAATATTAGTAATAACTTTACTTTTCTATAAGATAAAGGTCAAACAATGGATCTTCCTTAGAACTAGTAGAACTAGATTGAAAAGCCTTTCTAGGCCAGTACTGATCCCAACTTTGAATAAACTTTTCATTCGCCATTATTTGCCAGCTTTCCTTGAAATTTATGAGATGTTAAAATATTTTAGTTTTATTAAAATCAGTTAAAGACACAAGTCAAAAACAACAGGTTGGTTTTGCAGGTTTTTTTTTTCTGCTTATGCCAGTTGATTTTCAAAAGTGCTAATGACAAATGATTTCAGAAAAAGTTTTCCTTTTGAGCTAAAAAAGTTTTTCACACCTGCAAACTTACTTTTAGTGGCGAAAATAAAAAAAACAGAAATTCACACAAACCGCCAATTAAAAATGAAAAAGTAAGTTAACCTTTACAGTAACACAAGCAAAACCAAATATGAAATAATTATTGCCAGCATCAAAACCAGATCCACGCTAAAATTACAAGCAGGAAAATAAATTTCTACAATTAAGAAAGAAAGAAAGAAAAAGCGAACGCTTGTAAGTAAATTCCTTTCAACAAACAGTTGAAAGCTTGTGTCAAAAAAAATCATGAGGAAAATGCAATTTGTTAAGTAAATTAAAAAATACACAGAGTGTGTTAAACAAGAAGAAAATAAAACATGAAAATATATCTAATAATCACTGCTGAAGCCTTCGAAGGAAGCTTTACTTTAAAGTAACAAAAATACCAACAATCAAATGTTTAATTTTTTTCGGAGGGAACCAGGGCAACAACCAACACGTGCAAAATGTTTTCGTTTTTCCTTAAAACCACAAAATGCCGAATTTGCATCTCTTTCAGTTTTCCAAATTTTTGTATTTTAATTTTGATCTTTTGATATCAATGGCTCGGTTACGAGCTTTAAAACAAAATCCCTCAGCAGCCACAAAGTAATATGCAAGTATGGCAAGAGTATCAAAATATATATTTTTTTAAATAAATTGTGATGGAATAAAAAAAAAATATTAAACAAACTATAAGGTTATGTAAGCATTAACTTTTAACAGCATATTTAATATTGTGCTCGACAAAGTGCTTGAAAAAATACAAACAAAATACGAGTAATTGTAAAAGGATGGCATGAAAACGTAGAAACGAAAAATTATGAAATTTACAAGCTACCCCGGCAGGAAATAAATCAAAACAATTTTTTTTTTTGCTCTTTAGACTTTTCATTAAATAAATATTTAAGTTAACTGAGGCAAAAATTGGCGGCGGTGCAGAAGAATCGGAGGTAGTTTTAGAAAATTATTTGTTTTGAATTCATACCGTGTGTCCGCTGTAAATGTATACCGTTTTGTTTTTCCGCCATTTTGGTAAACACTAGACTTGACAGCATAGATGCCAGATGAATCTGGGCTAAATTCCAAAAAATCGTCAAGATGACTATCGCGAATCGTCAAAAAATCCTCAGCTACTAAAATTAATAGTTTTTGAATAAAATACATACATATGTATCAGGGCAAAATATAGCTAAGCAATTCATGTTTGTCTTTAATAAAAAACTATAATATGTAATTCTTCGAGCTTAAGGTCTTTCTTGGAATTTTTAGTTTTTTTTGGTTTTTAATTATCTGGCAATATTTCGCTTTCCTTTGGATAGCTTCTTTGGCCTGACCTTAAGCTCGAAGAATTACACATATTAAGAAAGGAAAAAAAAACGGTCGAAATAAAGAAATAATAAGCATATAAAAAACTATAACATTTAAAGCTTTAACAACAAATATATACTCGTACACACATGAACACAGCTTTTAAAATATTGTACGATTTCATTTAATAAAAGGTATTTGGAAATTTCTTTTGATGCAAAAGTAAAAAAAAATATATGATTGACTTGACAATATTCTAAGGGCAACATTTTATTGTTAAATTATATGGTTGGTACCGATAATATTATATTGTTATATTCGAAACTCCATTGATATGCTTCACTATAGTTTTATAAAAAAAAAAATTTATAAATAACCACAATATATTCCGGTTTAACATTGCTATAATTATGAACAACCATTACCATAATAATGTCATACCCAACCATGTTATTATGCCAACCATCATATCATATAACCATATTAATTTCATTAAACAACCATACTAATGTCAAAAATAGCTTTATTGCCATCCAATCATATTTTTGTCATCCTTCATCATACTCAATAAACGACATTCCTGGATAAACCATACCATTTTTTTATTTACTACTAACTACATCTCACAATATACATATTTATAATAATATAAAATAAAACTATATATGATTACAACATTTTTTTTTAGTAATGAAGAATAATTTGCAATATAAGTGTAGTTGGGTTTCAAAATTGCAAATAATTTCGGCTTCAACTGGTTTTAGCATCTACTAGCTAGAATAAAAGTAAATTTGTTAAGTATTTTGACAACAATTGCATATTTAAAATTCATATATAACCATACTAATTTAGGTGCTTTCAGATTAATTTAGCGACTTTTTCCCTTTTCTTTTTTTGTTTCTATTAAGTGAATTTTATTAAACAAGCCCAGTGAGCAATACTGTTTAGGATTATTATATAAGTTACTGCAGCATAAAAGCAACGCATTAAGTGACTTTGTGTGCTACACGCCCTAATTTAAACTTTTAAAAAATGGGCTTTTGGTCAGACCAGTACTAAAGATAATGCGAACTTCTCTGTCGATCTTTCTGCAGATTTTCAAAAGGACTGTTTTGCTTAAGTTTGTAATGTGATACTTAATACTAAAGGGTGTTTTTTTAAGCCCGATAGAACTTGAAATTGTAAAAAATAACACAAAAAATTAAATTGTAATCAAAATTTTTTTTTATTCGAAAGATCAATACGTGACATTAACATTTGAAAATGATTTCGGGCATATGGGCACCGCGGCTGTTCTTGACGAAGCGCATTCTGGACGTCCAATTTTGGGCCACTTTTTCGAGCACTGCTGGCCGTATGTCACGAACAACACGAACAATGCTGGCCTCCAAGGCGTCAATTGTTGCTGGTTTATCAGCATAAACCAGTGACTTCACGTAGCACCACAGGAAATAATCGAGAGATGTCAAATCGCACGACCTTGGAGGCCAATTGACAGGTCCATTTCTCGAAATCAACTTATCGCCAAATTTTGATTTCAGTAAGTCGATGGTTGCGTTCGCCGTATGGCACGTAACGCCATCCTGTTGAAACCACATCTCCTCCGGATCAATGTCATCCATATTTTCAAACAAAAAATCATTGATCATGGTGCGGTAGCGATCTCCATTGACCGTAACGCGAGCTCCGGCCTCATTTTTGAAGAAATAAGGTCCGATGATGCCACCAGCATGAAAACCGCACCAAACAGTGCATTTTTCTGGATGTAATGGAGTCTGTAGGGTCTCTTGTGGATTGGTCTCACTCCATATGCGACAATTTTGCTTATTAACAAACTCGTTAAGCCAAAAATGCGCCTCATCGCTGAACACAATTTTGCGATAAAACAACGGGTCAGTTGCCAACTGCTCTAGAGCCCAATCGGCGAAAGAACGACGCATACAATGGTCTCGTGGCTTCAATTCCTGCACCAGCTGGATCTTATACGGATGTAGGCCGAGATCTTTGCGCAAAATTTTCCACGTAGTGGACGGACAGAGCCCCAATTCATGCGACCGACGACGAATCGATAAATTTGGATCTTCTTCCACACTTTCGTTTACAGCGGCGATATTCTCTTCAGTACGCACATTCCTTCGACGTGCTGGTGTTATTGCATCCTCTAGAGAGTATGTGGTACGAAATCTATCCACAGTTCGACGAATGGCTTGTTCAGATGGACGATTATGTACGCCATACAAATGACGAAGTCGTCTATAAGTTGCGCGAATCGACGACTGATTTTCAAAGTAAATTTGGATAATTTCGTAGCGTTGTTCAAGCGTGAGTCTATTCATGATGATTTGTCAGAGTATACTGAAACAAATAAAAAAAATGTTTCATCAAAATTTAATTTTTTGTGTTACTTTTTACAATTTAAAGTTCTATCTAGCTTAAAAAAACACCCTTTACAAGAATTTTAGCTGTTATTAGCAAAGTTTAAAATAATGCTACAATAAATTCCTTGTTGAAATAAACAAATATTAAAAAAAAACATTAATCAAAGAATAGTTTTACCTAATGTGGTGGTGGCAAAATTTAAACTTAATTCAATTAAAAATAAAACTCTCATTATAAATAAAAATTTCTTTTATCTTTTCAGCTGGTTGAGTTCAACCAGGAAATATAAATTTACACTGGCTATGGAAGAAAAACGAAAAATAATATAAAACAAATTTCTATTGCTATAAATCAAACCGTATGTTCAGTTTTCATGGTTGTGTGCGTGTGTATATGTGTGCGTGTAGATGTGGCTGAATGTGAGTGTATATGACATTCAGTTCTACTTTCTTGTTTTTATAATAAAGCAAAATATTTTTGTTATACTCTCCAACTGCAAAACTTTTTGTTGTGAGAATTCAACAAAACAACCGGATGTTAGACAATTGGAAGCGCAATTTAAACAATCATCACCGAAACACATACTCAAGCCATTTCAAGGTTTGCCGTTGAAAAAACGCACTCACACTCCTATGCAATTGCTAAAACACTTTATTGATTTGCAACTCAAAACACTCTATGGTATTTCCAATGAACGTTTTCTTTTATTTTCAACTATTTTGTAAAAAAAAAAAAAAAAAAAACAAAATTTTAAATTTGAAGTATAAAAAACAATCAATTTTTATGTTCTATGCAAAACTTGAAACATGAACAATGAATTGGTTTTGCAGGAATGTGCAATTTTTACTTTTGCTATCAATTTGTCTTTTGTTTTTTATTTTTTTGATATTTTCATTGAAATAATTTGTAAGTCAAAATTTTTTTAGTTGTTTTGTTTATACATACATATGTATATCTCTTTATTTCCTCCCTCTCTCTCTCTCTCTCCTCCTTAAACGTGTTTGTTTGGTTGCAATTTCTCTACAACATGTGGGAAAATTGTATTGTATATATGTTTGTATTGTATATATGTCGTATTGTTCATGTTGTCGTTATTACATGCAACACATTTTATGTTTATAAAATTTCTCACAGTATTTTAGTTACGGAAAAGTTTTGATAGTGCAACCAACTGAATTCAATTTTACAAGTTGTTCGATTTTAAACTTTTAATGAATTAAAAACTAGATTATAGCAAAAAAAAAAAAAAGACTTAGAAAAACCGCTAATAAAACTGTAAAGCAATTTCTATGAACTTTTTATTCAATATAATGTATGTTTTTCGTTAAAAATTCAACAAGTGCTTTTTAGAGTTACGTAAGCTTAATGACTCGATTATGGATAGCAGCCGAACTTTAGTTTAGGGTGACTCAATGGCTGATTTGGGAGAGTACTCGACCAACAGTGTCGAGGTCATAGGTTCGACTCCTGCCACAGACACTGGGTGTTACTGCAGAGAAGCAAAAAAGCTTCGCAGTTTTTTGTTTGTTTGTTAAAAAAAAGTTGTGTTGCTTGTAAGCAAAAAAATTATATTATACCATAGTTTTTGTAAGCATTAAAATTCTGTTGTGAAAAAAACTAGAATTTTAATTTAAAAGCAAAATAAAATTAAAACAATTTCATCATTGGAAAAACGTGCAGAGTGTGGCAACTATTAGAAGGCGGTTAAAGGATGTTCCTTACCCTTTAGACCGGTGCTCCGTGATGTAAGTAAATACCATGCATGGGATAAGTTTTGTTAACTACTCATCCACGTGCTTTTTTTAGCTTAAGGTTTTTTATGACCTTCTAGGTGTGCTGGTTGGTGTATCTAGCGGAAATTTTAAAGAATGCCTTCTTGCATTTGTGTGCAAATTTTTTCCAACTTTTCCTTAAAGTAAACCAATACTCTCTGGCATTCTTCGAGTATACGAACTGCTTTACTTCCTCCAAACTCGAGCTGCTCTAACAATATTAGGGTTAACTTCCATTGTTTCTACATAGGCGTCAAACTGTGGCTTATAGGCTTTTTACACTGATCAACATCTTCATGGAACGCATGGAAGATGTTGAAAAAATTAAACACTGTTTACATTGCTCACATCTAACATCTACTATCAATCAAAAATATTATTTTTTAATATTCAAATAATTTAACAAAAAACACGTAAAATTTTTTGGAAATAAATTAATTTTAAAAACAAAAAGATGATTATTAAATTTATATACATGTGTCTATAAATAAAATCTAGGCTTTATAACCAAAATTTAACAAAAACACAGAAAAAACTATTACAGAAAAAATTACTAAAGAAAACAAACATGCAAACAATTGACACATGATGAATAAATTATGATTTTTTTTTTAATTTTTTCAAAATAAATCAAGTTTTTTCAGTGATGCCACAAGAATAATAATATTGCCACTTTTCTAGTGATGACACTGAAATAATCGAAAGATATTGAATGGAACAACATGAGATAGGAACATTTTATAAAGATGTTGAAAAATGTTGACTTTTATTACAATGTATTTCTTATGGGAAGATATTATCATCTTCAAACACTGATGGTAGATGTTAGATGTTGTTCAGTGGAAAAAGCCTATTAGTAGTAATTTTAATCATTTTCAGATAGAAAAAAATTTACAACCGTATCTGTATTCAAGGGCTTTAGGGCTTCTAGAAACCGTTTACCGACCTCGAGCCTGTTTTATACATTTCACGATTTTACAAATAATAAGTAGAAAAAATGGACAATGGAGGGGCTCTTGGGCTTCTCGAAACCTCGTAAATATATTTCACGAAATAATAATTTTTTATATATAATTAGTTTACTTCTTCTTTTTTATTTTTCAGCAATTTCGGTTTCAAAAACCATACAGCAACAAAGCTTTTGGAAACGTTATGATCAAATCTAAGAACATTTCTGCTACAGCTGGTCATGCTTGCAGTACACCTCTTTATTGGTAAGACTTTTAAGTCAGTATTTCGCTTCGTTGTTTATTTGATTGCAAGTGATTTGTTATATTGCAACAACTGATACAACGGAAATATTCAAATTGCAACCAAACATTGCTCCTTTTGCCAGTTTGCATTGTGTACCCATTTAAACATATCCAACCCACGCATATAAGTGAAAGCACATACTGAACTTATATAGCGGTAAATTTTTTAGGTTTTTTAAAAAAGGCGTTCCAGGAAACTTTGATAGTAAATGTAATTTATTTTTTCCTGCTTCCCCTGGAGAGCAGGTTATGCTGGAGCGTACGCCTAAAAAACTAAAACTGTTAGGAAGCGAATTAGTAGTGTTCCCTGATAACCATAATACATAAGCAGGCCGCTCTTTGGAGGCTACCAACCGCCGTGGTGCTGTTGTCTTGCAACAGATACCTGTACCGTAATGCACAGCTAGTGATGATGGGACGGGTGGTTTTAATAAGGGCTGATGCTCTTTTTCCTAAGCATTCAATTATTTATTGAGTCTTCAAAGTGTAGTAATAATAAGTATTCAAATGTTAACATTAAACATAAAATTCAAACAAAAATAAAATTCAATATTAGAGCATTTTTCTTTTAAATTCTCAACAATTTATTTATTTCAAAAATTTCCAAAGTCTACTGATGATTAGGGTAGTTCCTATGAAATGTCGACATATAGATAGCTGGGAAACATAGAAAACAAGCTATTTATAATTTTCATTGGTATTAAACATAAAAAATTAAAAAAAGCTTTTAACTTAAGACCGGCCAATGGTAGACAAAAAGGATTATTATGCGGGAATTATATTATTGAATGCTCTGACGTTGGTAAAGGTATCTGTTCCTCAACCGAGTGTGGCCACCAACATTAAATATGTTGCACGCAAGAGAATTAGGGTGAAGTTCCAGTTTACTGATATACGTTGTCGCGTACTTTGAAAATTCGTCTTTCACAAAAGGAACTCACAGATCCTTATGACACTTTTGAAAATGTCATAGTGTCCATGGACATAGTGACACTTTGCAAATGGACATTATGCCACTTTTAAAAATGGCATAACGTCCATAATTAAAAATTAAATTAAATATGAAAATAACCGCATATTTGAGTGATAATGTGAACCAACAAAAGCCGTTCCCTTTATTAAATTGATTCACACTTTCGGTGGCAAAACTTTCACGCTTAACTTTTACTTATATTGTCTACAATAAATTTACACTTCCACTTTCTTTAATTAAACAAGTGATTATTTCAATACAGAGTTTTTTTATGTTCTCTTTAAATTTATGAATTAGTATTCCGTTGAAAAATTAAACCAAAATATTGAGCTTTTTGTTCCAAGAAATGAGTTTTCACAGAAGTAAAAAGTATTTTATTATCAAAATAAATAATCGCTTATTGAAATATATTTAGGAGTATATTATAGCAAGGTTGAAGTACTTTTTTTAAATTTAGTGTCCAAATTTTGAAAACCAGGAGAACAAATTGTAAAATACTTGCAAGACGTTTATAATACATGTCTTGGCTCTGCCATTCATATACCGCATTTTAAGTTCTCTGTCAGCTGACTATTGATGTTGATAGCATTTTCTTCGATATCTTTTGTTTCTGATCCACTTTCTTCTCCAATCTCCTTTTTTTGGATTTAATAATCTTTTTTACTTTGCATTGCGCAGAATTTTCCTTCATACTTCCTTTATGAGTGATCAACCAATGCAAAGTAATAAAGACTATCAAAACCAAAAACTTGATCATAAATTGGGTATTGCACATACATATATCAGTATCTGAGGTTTTTAATATTACTATCAATACACAAAACAATTTTCTTTCATTTGATTGCTTATCAGATAAATCAAATTGCTTGTCCTTTATATTATTATATATGCACATATATACTTATTTTTACACAACAGCACTTAGAAAACACAGAAAACGTAATGGCAAAATTATAAACAAATCGTGTCAGGTGGCAAAAGGTGTTGTCGTTTTGATAACATTCGTTCTTAATTAAGTAAAACGATCTCATCTTGACAACAAGACATTCTCAATTTAACACCGGTTTTTTTGTGCCGTCTATTCGCAATATGACGGCGGTATGTTCACAGTTTGACGGCGGTATGTCCACAATTTAACAAGATATGCATTATCGTTCGCTGACAAAAATTAAAGAACGTCTTTTTTCTCTTTGTTCATATAGTCGTATATAGTATTACAATTAAAACTTTCCACTTCTAAAAATGTTTGATTACTACCTAAGCTGTGGACGTTATGACAGTCTGCAAAGTGCCATAATGTCCACGAATTTTACGACACCTCCCGGATGAACATTATGTCACTTTCAAAAGTGTCTTAATGTCCATAGACCTTTTGACACTTGTGTCATAACGTCCATGGACTTTATGTCACTGGGACGTTATGGCATGCCACCTTCTTTCATAAGCAGAGCGCAGCAAGAATGTTTGTGGTGCTACATAAGAGGCCTCTCTGAAGGCTCTTCTTCTGCTTCTGTTTACTTTTTGGTTTATACATGCATACGACTATATGTCTGTAATTGCTATCTATAACTCTATCTTTATAATACTGTGAATACGAGTTCAACTCCGTGTGTTATTCCTGCTTTTTATTTATATGCTTTTGCCGTTTTTACAATGTTAAACATATTTTTTTTGGATTTTTTATTTTTATTATTTTATTGTATTATTTGGGATTTTGATGAAATACATCGTACTTTTTTCCAGTAAAATAAATGCAGAAAATAACATATACTCGAATTAAAAACATTTCTTTCACAACAATGCCAATGGGCGAAGAAATAAATTGAGAAAAATTTTTATTTTCTATTGATACATCAACGTTCAAGCCAACATCGTCATCATTGTGTTTCCACTGGTATCTATTTTTGTGTTTTTACAATATTTAAAAAATCTTTTTTTAAATATTGTATTGCGGTTGGCGTGCACGTTGGATAGTTGTTTCCATGGCTAAAGGTTAAACTGATGAACAATGATTTCAGAAATTTATACTAAAAACCACGTGCTTAAATGAAAACGTATATGTTAAGCGAGCGTACTTTATTTCATTGCATACTTTAAAAATCAGGAATTTTTTTTTTAGTTTTATTTATAGTTTTTGCCCCTTTTTTGTAATAGTGAACGCAGAGAAAGAATTTACTGTTGTTTAATGGGAGTTTAAGTTTGCTTTATTTTTATCTTATTGTAGTTTAAATATTAAACCTATATTGCAGTGGTATAAAAATAATTTTCGGTTAATTAATATTCGTTATTCCAAATTTGTGTCTTTATTCTATAAGATAATTTTCGAAGCTTTTGTAAGAATGCAATAAAGTTTAATGTTATAATAACACAAGTATATGTCAGAGGGAATCATGTGGTAGGAAACAGATCTGATTACAGGTTATCTGTTGTGCATTTCAAAAAACCATTTAACGATGAATTTCCAAATCATGTATGGTCGCAATGTACACCACTCTGGCTACTTAATACCTGCACCCTTTTTCTGTCATAGATACATATATAGCGTTAAGAGAGTTTTATACAAAAGACTCCTGAGCTCGGTTTTTAAAATATCGGTATATACTAGAGAACTTTAAAACCACGGCTTTTCTTGACTTTATTCAGCACAAAGAAATAAAGAACAGCGAAAAACGCAACGATGACTAAAAATCATATTCAATCTGCTGCACACATCAAATTTTGATTATGCGTATAGTTAACAAAAAAAATTTAATAACAAAGTTCGCACAGACAAAACAAGGGCTTGCAGTAAATTCATCTTGTCCCAACGCTGTTATTCTCATTGACTCTTACAACATGTTTGAAGCGAACGTCAGTGAAGAACACGGGCAAGTTTGATCATTTGGAAAAAAAACTGGCCTTTTGTTTGTTCTTTATTGTTAAACATGTGTCCGATTAATGCATCAAAATTAGTTGAAAGATGGCTGACGATAAAGTGTTTCCTTGGTCTTATTGTTTAAAGCTAACCTTAACATTAGTTAACGTGAACGATAAAGTCACCATTAAATTTTCCCAATTTTTACAACTTAAGTTACAATATTTTCAGCAGACAATATGGCAGCTTCAAATACTTAAAGTTAACTTTGAAATTTACTATAAGGATAAACCTGCTGTCAAGTTATCAGTAACTTTTCAGGTTAATGTTAACTTGTAATAACCAAAAAAAATAATAATTATCTGTAAGATAAAATCCTAATGTTTACTATACGTCAGTTGTAGTAATGGCCCTTAGAAAACGTTCCTTAAGTGCCAAGGAGACGATCAAAAAAACACATCAACGTTCTAAATGTGTGTGTGCGTGCAGTCGTGTTTTTTCGGGTACACCTGTTAGTTGTCCGCTCTGATTGATGAAAATCAAAAACTTTTGATATTTTATTTTGGCGTGTAATTATTTTGAGAGTCTCCAGTTGTGATTGACGGTAAACAAAATGCCAGTTTTGTTATCGAAAGGAACAACAATTAGTAAAATAAAAAACTACATCTATATTTATTATGATTATTGAATTTTATTTTGTTCATGATTATTGAATTTATTTTGTTCATACATAGTTTTTTCCTTTTAATGTTTTTTTTAAACAAAATTGCACAAGGTAGCAATAATTCATCATTCGATGATGACATGTCTAGAAACGAATGCAGCGAAGTCGAAATAAAAATGATGATTGACGATTTATTTGTACGTCTCCTTTAAAACGACAAAAACACGACACTCATACATATGCACTGATTGACGCGTTTTTTTTGATCGTCTCCAGGGCTTTTTAACGAAAAGACATCAAAAGCCACTATAAAACAAAAAAAAAAAAAGCTTGTCTTTATTGATAGGAATAAACAAATTCATACACAATGATTTGTTGCTTTTTGTACCTCAATGTTTATCAAAATTTGGAAGGTTGAGTGGAAAAGACAAGTTTGATCAAATCTACTATGATAAAAATTAGCATGTGTTCAACCTGCATGTGGTTCGATTGCCTTAAAATGAACAACGTAAAAAAAAGTTCAAGCAAGTTTGATTAATTCATTCATTCCCACTTTAAAGAAGATTATTTTTATGAGTCAACCGATGTGTAAACCATCAGAACCAACCATGATGGGTGGATTTCAAACGATCAACAAAAGAGCGTCTGTGGGCAAGTTTGATCATTTGCAAATAAAAGACAAGTTTTTTTGTGCCTTTGTTATTGCTGAATGCGTTATTAATCAACAAGTGAAGTTCTCTGGTACAGACCTACTCTTTTTACGAATAGGTCAGTTGAGGCAAAGATTGTAAAATCGAAATAAGTGTTACAATTCCCATAATCTCGGGTTATATATAGAACCCACTATCTGTATTTAACAGAGCAATTTCAAGTGCTCTCCTTTTTTCAATTTCTTTTGAATTTGAGTTTATGTTGAGACACGGATTTTTTTGTCTTTTCCTTAGTTTTTATTGTCTTATAATTTATATAATATATACATATATATACAAAAATATTTATGGATGTAAATTTTTATAAACATACCAATAAATATATAAATTAGCCTAATCGATTTCGAAGGGCCAAAAATTGTCGATAATGTGTCGACTTTTCGATAGCTTTCGGGATTTTTTAAAATTGATTTGGATCAGTACCAGCCTTTACGACCTAGTCTAATGATGGACCCAATACGCGGAGTAAACTATTCCCGATTCAACAGCGTCCCCGCGTGGCTTATCAGGCACGTACTGGTCGCTACTTATTACCATATGTTTATAGCCATATAGTCAAATCCCTTGCTTAGGAGTTCAGGACTTCTAATCCTTCTTGTATGCAACTTTCCAACAGTCACTGGAAGACAAAGCTTAATAAGTTGGTAGACCCAAGCCCGTTAAGAGCTCAGCCTTAAGATTTTTGTGGATTTTCTATACTTTGCTCTACCTCCCGATGTAAATCCATATACCTCCATCCTACTGTCCCAATTTTTTGATTCATTCTTTTTTTACCAACTCCCACAAAATAAAGGGTTCTAGTATATCCAAATTTCTGGGACTATCCATATAACACTAGTTCACCAGTAATATACTTTGGGAAATCTGGGCTCTCATTGGGTGTTGCTGGTTATATTGACGACTCGAAACAACACACCATATAGTTGTTACTTACTTGGTGTGTGGGATATCATAATGCGCCTCTTTCAGCTTCCTATCTAACTTCCTATACTGAAAGCAAGAACTTTTTTTTCTATATATATTAGAAAGACAAATTCTTGTTTATAAATTTCAAATATTGGTGGTTAGGTTAGGCTACGTAGACACGCCGCTGGATTCTCCAAAGCAGCTTACATTCTCCATCTCAGTTGGGTCCTAAATATCGTTCCCTTTGTGATAGTCTGAAAAGTGAAAGGGAAGAGGTGAAAAATAGAAGTTAGTGGGATATAGTGGGAGGGGAGCGTAGGGTAGGAAAAGTGGGAAACCGCTTAATGTGGCGTTACCTGCTCATGTCCTAACCATCCACTACTCCTTATGAAAAAAAAAAGTGCGGTCGAGTTAACCGAGGCCAGACATGATAAGCTACTGAATTTCCTCTAGCCTAAATATCTAGGCGGTTTCTGCTCCTCTTGTAAAGCATCAGCCAACTGACCGCTTTATTTACAGCCGATATTTCAGCTTCAAGAACATTACATCTGTCTGATAGTCTAAAGCATATTTTAGTGTTAGATTCTTCTATGTAAACGCCACCTCCAACCCTCTCTTTCTTTAAGGATCCATCCGTATAAACACAGAAGTGTCCTGCTTCTAAGGGAGATTCCTCGGTTTGGTAACCGAAGCCACTTAAGAGGAGGTAGGACTGAGGTAGTCAGTTAGATCGAGAACCAAGTCCCTTCCAATCTCTATTATATTGGCGTATCTTCACGGCCTTTGGTTCCATTCTCCTGTCGCGTTCAAACTGACGCGGCTTTTAGTGCTATCTGCCTGTCTTCTAAGTTACATGGTTGGTGTTGTCTTCATGGCCCCTGTGATCAGTATGACCATGGTTTGGCTGACTGCTTCATTTTGCAGGCTGTTGGTTGCGGAGGTCAGTGATTTCCACCATACTGTTACTTCTTAGAAAATTATCGGTTTTATCACCATTCCAAAAAGCTACACAACTCCTTTTATTTGTATGCTCCATATTGAGCCTATTGATTTTTTAAATACATAAATGGCTGTTGTAGCCTGGATTACTCTAGCCTTTCTCTTATGGTTTGCTGCCTAGAATGATGCCTAAGTATTTTGCCCCAATCCGATAGAAAAAATGTGGTGCTATCCATTTTTGGAGGTGTGAAATATGCAATTTTATACTTATTATTCAAAAGTACGATTTCCGTTTTCGCTAGATTTGTTCTTATTCCGCATTGTACACTCCATTGGCTTTATTATATAGATTTTTCATTAACACTAATATCTTGAAGAGAGTTTTTGCATCCAAATAGCCACACCTGATCAAGCGTTGCATATTGCCAAAATATAGACGTTCTCCGCAACTTGTTCTTACTAAGCGCCGCTAAAATAACAAACCTTCATCACTTCAAGGGGCAAGGCGTATCGTATTGCTTTCTTCAGTCGGACTGTTTACAAATTACCAATTTCTTTACTCTATTAAAAAGTGGTAAATTCTACATTATTAAAATATCAACCAATCTTTAATTATTACCTCCAGTTCACTTTACAAAAAAAGAAAAAAAAGTAAAAGATTGAAGTTGCAGTAACCAAAATAATACAACTTAGTAGTCATCATTCAATACTTTGCCAGCAGCATACACAAAGTTTATTTAAAAGTTTTCAGGGGTTTTGTTCCTTCTAGCACCCTCAAGAGTGGCTAATATCAATTAGGTAAAAAAAACTTTAGCTACAAATTTTCGACGTAGCCCCCCCTCAATTGCGTTTTTGGCGAATTAAATTCTTTTACTTAAAATTTTATTGGATTTAAGCTAAACAAACACAAACAACTTTTTCCATTTAAAAGCCATAAATAAAACTAAAGTTCGCATGTGAACTTTACACAAAAGGAAACAGAAAAACAAAACCGCCACATACATATGTACATATGCATATAATAACAATACAAAATATTTTCTTCAAGTTTGCCGTTTTCATAAATTTTAGTTAACATTTTTTTTTTTTTTTTTGAAAGGGTTTCTTTTTCAGTTTTCTCCTTTTTTCCTATATAGCGATTTTGTTCTAAAATTTTTTTTTTTTTTTATATTTGTTTATAAATTTCTGCTTGAGAAAATACCCTTCAAAATGTTGACTGAAAAGTTACTGAAAAAGGGGGAAATAGTTTCATAGAGAGCTCATAAAAATACTGTGCGAAGAAGAAATCGCAAATGGAAGCGGTGAATGAACTAAAATTTGTATATACTCGTATGTCAGTTTTTTGTTATTCCTGAAAATGGCAAAGAGTTTTAAGTCAATAAATTGTAGAATTACAAAATTATTTTTTTTTTTTTGTTGATGTTTTCTTTTTGCGCAACTTTGGCTCGCGTTTTTTAAGAAGGGGAGCAAACCGCATCAGCGTTAAATATTTAGTGTAAATCGTAAGTGCAACAAAAATACAAAAATGCAACATATTACGAATCGCTTAATATGCAAAAGTATGTATCTTCTCATGCATGTACATATGTATATACATATGTAACTAAATTTCCCCCTTAACAAAAGTAATGATTTTACTTTTAACTAAATCAAATGAGCACAATCGTACAAACTTACAAATATGTGAAAAAAAATTGTGCGTAACCATAGAAATGAAATCGCATGCTACAATTGTGTACTCGTATGTATGTATGTGTACACGTGTATGTGCGTATTTGTTAAAAAAAATTTATATGTTATATGAGCAACACATCAAGTAGCAAGAATGTGATCAATTATCAGATTCATGGAGTACCCTATATCATGTATTATTATTAAATTCGTATCTTGATCTTAGTTTTTCGAACTTTTTTTAATTATAATTGTTGTTTGTTTGAACTTGTTTTAAAATTATTCGTTTATTAATGTTTCGATATATCGACACCCCCTTGTGTGTCTTCTTCAGGAGAATTTCTAAACCAGAGAACTAACTATCATCTCAAATAACAATCAGAGAGGTACTGCAGAGAAATTGTAAGGAAATTGAAATAACATAAAAAACAAAGAAAGCAAACTAGAATAGTTTTAACAGACTGTGATTTAAACATTTTTTTATATACTCGTACGTATGTATATCTTATGTAGAAAGGCCCTAAGAAACTTAATCGCAATTTTACAGGACAAGGAAAAGTCGCAATGGAAACAACATCTAAAAGTAACTTTTTTTGTTCAATTGCTTCTAACAGCGATATGTATGAAAATATTTAATTAAATCTTCTGTGTGACTGTTTGCTTGTGTGAAACGTAGTAGAGTCCATAAAAAAGCTCAATTTAGGGAAAATGCGAGTTAGAGCCTTTCTGCATGATACCAACGATAAAAAGTAATCACTTTGGACCACATGTCATTTATAAAGAGTGTCCCAAATTGACGAAAATTATAATTTTTCGCATTTCTGCGTAAGGTGTTGGCAACCCTAAAAATCATTTCGGCATCAGACAGTTTGTGGTAAGTAAAAATGGAGCGTTACATGATAGAACAACGTGGCTTGATTAATAATCTGTATTTCGTATACAATAAAAACTTGGCTACGTGATTCGAAAATTTCACACAAAGTATAATATTGTTACGAATTTGTATCCCTTCTAACCCATTGTCCCGTTCATTTGCTTGTTAAAGATGTGCACAAATACCCACGCATACAACCTAAAGTTAAATAGTGCAACGTTAATTTTGCATAACTCCAATAACCACCAATGATTTTACTGTTGTTGCTACGTTTTTATTGTTTTTACATCTAAATCTGGAATGATCATGATCTATATGTTTCTTGGACAATGTGGAATGTAATAAAGAAACATAAATAGCAAGCAGATGTTCGGTAGACGCAGAGTTTAGTGCTAAATGTTTTGCAAGAAGGCATAAGTACAAAAAGTACGCTAGTCTAGTGCATCAGTACACAGTGATATTATGTGTAAATAGTGTTGTGAAGTATTTGAATACTTTTTAACAACCTTGTTGTTTGAATTTTTGTTGTTTGCAGTAGACTTTGAAAATTTTTGAAAGATATTAAAAATAGTGAATAAAAAACTCAATTGTTGGTATTACTAAAATATTTTTCTTTTTGAATTTCCAATAATTTATTTATATTACTGGGATAAAAGGTTGAATGTTTGAGAATATCTTTAAAAAACTTTCAAAGGATATATAGTCAGCTGGGAAACACAAAAAACAAGCTGTTTATAATTTTTATTTCAATTACATTTTTATAAACTATGATGCCAATCTGATTGTAATAGTTCTGACACTGTGCTGGAGCAAATTAAAACTAATTTACACCAACCTGTTTTGTCAGCCTTATTGCCCCCAGGCGCCCTCCTTGTAGCACACTTATAGCTATGAATTGGCAACCCCTTAGAGAGTTCATATGCAATTTCTCACACAGTCATTGGAAGACAAAACTTTATGAGTTGGTAGACCAAAGCCCAGTTAAGAGTATCAACTCTTAAGCTCATATGCCTAATCATCACTATATTATAGGTATCTGTTGCACGATAGTGGTACTTTGGAGGTAAAAACCGAAAAACTGAAAATCGACATTTAGTATAGTTATTAGGGAAGACTAATTTCCCTCCCTTCAGTATAAGGTTTAAACCACTACCAGAACGTTTGGATATATTCACATCAACCTTGCTCTGCAACCAGAACTCGTTGCGGTTTTGCCGATCCGTGTTCAGACAATTAACTGTAAGTGACAGCTGGGAAAGTCCAACGCAACATAATTCACGGGTTTTCTAGAGTTTTATTTGTTACAGGAAACGAGGAAGTCTTACCCCTCCCTCTATGCCCCAGAAAGTAGAATGGTAGGCTGTACCACCAAGGCTAAACCTGCCCACCGGGGAGAGGCACTGTGCGAGAGCATTGAACAAAAAAAATTTCTGCTACTATCTACCAATTATATTGAAAAGAAAGCCAGAGCAGACTGCAACTTTCAACTTGAGTCAAGATTGAAAATTTATATCTGCGATGACTTTATAGCAGTATTTATACTAGGGATATAAATCATGCCTTTGTTAATTCCCTAGCCAATAAGAAAATATGGACCCCAACAGCATGGACCTCAGAACTATAACAAAGCAACGAGACGAATGGATCAAGCTGATCCATTAAAACATATCGAAATTCAATTAGAGGGAAAAAACGTTAATGGATTATATTGTATTTGCTTGTGTATTAGATTTGCCTATTGTAAGTGCCTGGCAACTGGAAGAGCTCCTCTGTTACCGGAGCTGAGAAGCCTACTTGATATGAATTATGATATCATTGTATTCTATCCTGTTGGCAATGTAAAATCCAAACGGCATGCTTAAAGAATATGTGGAATGGGGTACGACCATTGAGCGCATTAAAGCATGACCAGTTCTTTCATTTATAATGTTTTTTTTCTCTGGTGTATTTTTTACCCTTAAAAATAATTTGTGAAGTGACGATTTTTAGGCAACTGGTTTCCAGGTTATATTTGGGTTTAAACGCTTTAAGCTTCTTAATTTTTTAAATGCTGTAGGGTATAAGAAACGAGCGTATTGCTTAACACATTAAAGTATTTTTATGCCAGCACATGTGTAATATTTTTTTTATTTTTTTGCCAGCAAAATTCGCCAATAACAACAACAACAACACTATTAAACTTCATTATAAAAATACCAAGCAAACCACAAACGCGTGCTAACATGTTTGTTTTCCCACTTAAAGTTGCTAATTAAGGCGAAACAGATTGTAATATGAAAGCTTTAAATTATTGACATCGCTGTTGATTAGCATCAGTCTACTGCAGAAACCTTGAGTTTTAAACACTATTAATTTTCAGCGGAGATATAAAGATGTCTATTCTAAGAGACAAGATAGGCATATTTTTTTTTATAAATTTAAAACTCTTCATCCTTATTTACTCGTAACAACACAACGGGACCAAAAGGACCCAAGTGGGCTGGTTTCATGATACTGGCGGCCTGTAAAACCTATTTACATAGGTGCACAACTTTGCTTCCGTCGTTAAAAAAAAAAATTTATACATTTATGATTCAAAGTATTGTTCATTGCTGGCCACTGCTTTCTTCCATCTTTCGGGCAGCCTACAAATCCCTCGTTGAAAAAACTGGTAATATTTTAAAGCGATCTACGAATTGATCTAATTTTAACTTCTTCGACTGGAAGTTCTAGTCATCCAGGCCATCTGCCACTGATCGAAACAGGTGATACTTCGAGGGAGCAACGTCTAGAGAATAAGGCGGATACGGTAAAAATTCCCATTTCATTATTTCCAAGTATGTCTTGACCACTTTCACAATATGGAGTCAAGCAAAATCAATTTATCATTTCGACGCTTGGCTCGAACGCATTAATAGCGATCGCCTATGATTGTATCAATCAGTTTCAATTATTCATAATACACTGCTCCCACCAAATACTGAGCATGACCTTGGACCCGTAAATATTCGATTTGGCTGTCGAAGTGGAAGCATAGCCAAGATATCGCCATGACTTTCTTAACTTGGAATTATAGTAATGAGCCCATTTTTCGTCCCAAATCACAATGTGAAGCAGAAACCCATTACGTCTTTCACAAGCAAACAATAAAGCACAATAAGCCATTCCATATCTTCAGGCTCTAACTCCTTGTTTCTGAATTATTTCCATGACTTTCAGGCATTTTGAAATGGCTTTTTGCGTCACTCCCTATGATCCTGCCAATTTTTGTTGTGTTTGACATCAGTCTTGATCAGATAAAGCCTGCAATTTTTCAGCATCGAAAAATCGTTCCTCTTCCACCGCCATAATCATAATATAACGCCAAAATCATCGTTCTTAAAGCGTTGGAACCATAACGGCTTCACGATAGGTATTTGAGAGTATTCGATGAGCATCAGCTGGAGATTTCTTGGAAAATGAAATATTTTTAAAGTTATGAGAATTTGGCTTCGTAAGCCGGCATGTTTTATATAAATACCTTTAAGATGCAGGCGCATATGGACTAATATTTCGATTGAATTATGTTCATAAATAAATAAGCTTATTGTATGATATCTAGGATCTATTTACTTCGACTATCACTTAGCGCCACAGCCATCTATAGCAAAACAGCGTAAGCAAATTTGTACACGTTATTAAAAAAATATACCAAAATTATGAATTTTGTAGACAATAGAGCGATTGTAATAAAATTTCGCACTTGCCAAGAAACCATAGATCGGAAGGAGTTTTAGAAAGGCTCCGCTCCTAACCAAGAGGGAGATAATGTCCAAACAACATGAGATCGAATTGGTACTCACTCATGCATGACAGTTTGTCATGTATGGGGGCGCTGGTAGACGCATTGTATTCACCCGGTGATTAGATCACCGTGGGTTAAGGTCACAATGGCAGGTACCCACGATAATCGTTTTCACAACTTGGAAAGAAAATATAACATCAATGTCTAACTGTTGACTTTGGAAACAATATAAACAAGTCTTTCCCATTCCAAGCCACAAGGAAGTGATATACCTCGATCCTTTTTAAAGTTTAAAATCTGAACAAAATTTAAATAATAAGAAATAGGGATTATCTTTCTATTCACTTATATTAATTAACAAATTAATTTATTTGTTAACCATTTGAAAAACGTTTTTTCCACAAATAGGTCTGATAATGCAAATGAGTTGCCGCCTATTGTTAGTAAGCCTCCTGTGCCTTTAAGATTCAATTTTCAAGAGGTTGAAAAAGCTATTGGTAATCTAAACCTTAAAAAAGCTCCAGGTATGGATAAAATCAGCAACAAAATTCTCGTAGAGCTGCCTCGTGTAGCTAAAAGAATTGTTCTTTTTATTTTTAATGCTATTTTACGACTTGAGTATTACCCTGCAGAGTGGAAGGTGTCCATGATAACAATGGTTCCTAAGCCAGGGAAGGATCACACAAAAGTAGAATCATAGCGTCCAATAAGTCTACTGACAACAATATCAAAACTTTTCGAAAAATTGCTAAAGGCGAAGTTGGACCCAATGCTTCATAAGGTTGAATGTATTCGTGATCACCAATTTGGTTTTAGAGCGAAACATGGCACCATTGAGCAAACACACAGGTTAGTTAATGTCATAAGAAAGGCATTTGAAGATAAAAAATATTGCTCTGCCTTATTTATCGACGTTTCACAAGCTTTTGATAAAGTGTGGCACGATGACTTAGTGCATAAAATAAAGTTTAACTTACCTGCAAACATACATAAGCTATTTATATTGTCGCCAATTTATAATAAAAGAAGGCGATTTCATAAGCCCCGCCCAGCCTATTGAAGCTGGAGTTCCCCAAGGCAGGGCCTATCTTATATTTGATCTACGTATCTGACATGCTGACAATCACCAACATTCACACTTCAACATTTGCAGATGATACAGCATTCCTTAGCATACATAGTAACCACCAGCAAGCATCAATAAATTTACAGGAACATATCGACAAACTAGAGAAATGGCTCAAGCTTTGGAAAATCAAGGTTAATGAACAAAAGTGTGCCCATGTTACATTCGCACTGCGTCTAGGAACATGCTCACCCGTTACTATTAACAATAAAGTAATACCTCAACACAGTGAAGTCAAATACCCCGGTATTCATCTTGAGCGTAGACTAACATGGAAGATGCACATCGAGGCAAAAGTATCGCAGATGAAATTAACTGGCTAATAGACAGAAATTCGACCTTGAAGCTTGATTGTAAACTTTTGCTGTACACCTCGATTCTAAAGCCAATATGGTGCTATGGGATTCAATTATGGGGCACAGCCTCGGCATCTAACATTGATAAAATTCAAAGAAGTCAAAATAGAATTCTCTGTAGAATTACAGACGCTCCATGGTACGTTAAAAACTCACGACTCCACGCAGATCTGAACGTACCTTTTGTGAAATTTGAATTTGTGAAGTACGCGACAAGATATATTAACAAACTTGAATTCCATCCAAATCCTCTTGCAGTTAATATTCTTAACTTTGGTGGTCATACCAGTCTGAGAAGAAGGGATACTCTGGCTACCAATCGAGCTCTAAACAGATGACTGAATTCTGAAATAATGTTCGCATAAAAATAAATTTTTGTCCAGCACCGGCAGGACTTTAATCACAATTTTTTTTTAGTATGAAGATTTGAATACTTATTGTCATATCATATTTTATGTAGATTCAATAAATAAAATAAAAAAATATAAAAAAAACTTATATTAATATTTTTTTTTTATCTGGGACCAGTACTCAGGGGATGACTCCTACACATGCAGCGCATTGTACTGGAACTAGGAAAATAGGTTATGACGAGGAGGAAAGAGGGAGTAGTGTTCGTGGAGTGTTAACAATAACAAGACGAAAGACTAAAACAAACTCTATTGCAGCATTTAAAATGTTGGAATTACATAAATTAGTTAAAACTGATCAGTGCCCAGTGTATATACCCTCGACACTGCTCAGATTAGCAAAATTTATTCCAACACCTTCCACACTACAAGGTAATGAAATTCATTAAAATAATATTAATATTGAACATACAAACAAAACACGGACATTGGTGAAAAAAATTAATATTTATTGTAAAAAAAAAAAAAAAATAGATTAGATATGAGTTGCACGCTGTCTAAACACCTTCTGACCAGAGTACATCGAATGATAACCAGAAAAGCCCTAAAAACAACACAGTAATACTCAAAGCGGTAGATTTGATAACAAACGAATAATCGATATTCGTACCATATTCAGTTAATTTTATTACAAGAACACTTTTTCTTATACAACGCTTAAAGAAAATCCCTTTTATACAGCAAAAACAACCTGGTTTCTAAACAGTATTAATTTCCCTTTTCATTATTAATTTTCCCTTTTAAATCAACACCCATTATAATAACAAGAGTTGCACTTTATTTTTATATACCAGATCACAACACCAGAACAAAATATATTTATATATACATATATAAATATATTTTTTTTCCTCATGCCTTTAAAGTTTTAGCGACATCTCATGCTTAAACCATCTGGTCGTTTATATCAAAATACATGATGATTTAGTTAATATTGTTGTTGTTGCTGTTGGTGCTTTTGCTATTAATATTGTTGGTTTTAAGTAAGTGGCGTTTTTATAACTATTAGGATGGGCATCGTCGGGATCAGCAGCATCATGTTCATAATTACAATGATGATTACGAGCATATTGAGAATAGTGCTGATGACTGCGAGTGCAGTAACAAAGTGCAGTTGTTGTGGATTATGCTTGTTGCCTGCCGCTTTTTGAGGCACACTGGCGTATCTGCGGTACATTTGCGTTTGTGCATTTTAATGTTTATGTTTATTATTAGCTGATTGGCGTTCTGAATTTATTTTGGCCACATAAACAAATATTCAAAATCATCGCACACTCATTGCACTTCTGTGCGGTATTGTCTAAATAAAAATTATTTTTAATACGCTTTTCTTTTATTATTTTGTGCACTTTTTGTTTGTTGTTCTTTTACATTTACTGCTGCTTAAGAGCGTTTGCGAAAATAAATTTAAGTTGACATTTTTTTTTAAATAATATTTACGTATGAGTGGAGAATGGATTTGGGGTAAAAGTGTTTATTTTGGTAACAACGCATTTGTACATTCTTTAACATACAAGCAGTTTCAACTTTTGAGGCACAGCGAAAATTGAACTGTCAAAAACTATTTAAAAAACTGTAAGAGTTCTTTTTATATTATAAAATTGGACTATACTCGAAATTAGTTTTACTTAAAACACAAGTCTTTATCTTAATTTGGATAAGTTTTTCGGGTAAAGGCAAACAATACTATGATACAAAAGTTGAGGAAATTATTATTCAGGGGTTCTCATGTACCAATTTTGTTTTGTTGGAGTCCACAGAGTACGAATATACTTTTAAAGTTTTATGTCACTTCGTAAAGTGGTTGTGTAATGGTAAATATAGCTAAAAACACGGTTTTTCGAATTTCAAATTGAAAGAGATATATCTTCTATGTGTTGGCATTTCATAGTGTTCATGGACACAATGTCGCACTAAAAAGTGCCATAATTTTGTCACCTTACAGCGCGATATAATGTCTATCAACTTAACGACATTATGTCGCTTTTCAATGGGACATAATGCCCATATTATTTACAAGTTTTGGAAGCAGCTGGAGCAAATTTTAAAGTGATTAGATGGCAATAAAAGCGTGGCTCTCAACTCTGTAAGGCAATTGATATATTTTAATACAACAATTTCGGTGATCGTGTTCCTCTTGCACTTCTTCTAGAATGTCGCCTAATGCAATTGTTCTATTTGCTTTGTTAATAATAATACTGAAAACATCGTGCAGCGTTATTTGTCCTCTATTTAATTGTTGGATCACCTTGTGAATTTTGTCATTCTTACTGGTTTGTACCTTACATTTTTTTGGTAAAACTGGTAATGCACCAGCTGCTAATTGATCAAGGGAAACCAATTGGCTAAAATCTTCATTTCGGATAACATCAAAATTATAAAAACACGTGTTTTTATAATTTTATTGAAAGTTTCTGAATTGTATCCTTCTGGAGCACTTGTGGTTCTAACAGGTACTGAACGTATAGAAAATCCCATAGGAGTTACATGAAGAATACATCAAAACTTTATTATTACTCAAAGCTAAGATAAAATTATTTGAAAGCAAATAACTAAATAATGATACTTATAAATATATTAAGAAATATAAGAATTTCCAATGCAAAAGAAGTTCTGTTGGATTATTCGTAAGTAAGAAGTGATGAAGACAAAATTTAACTTAAGACTATTAATTATTTAGTTTACAATATTTATGTGCATTATGTTCCACTGAAAAGCGACATTATGTCGTTAAGTTGGTAGATATTATGTCGCTCTTTAAGGTGACATAATGTCCATGGACATTATATGTCACTTTTTAGTATTACATAATGTCCATGAACACTATGACACGCCAGCCTCTTATGTTTCCCATCGGAGTTTTATTAATTTTTTCTTTTCTTTGAATCATATAATATTTTAAACAATTTATAGTTATTTTAAATTAAATTATCATGATTAAAGAGTGAAAAAAAAACGAATTAAAACAAAATATTTTCTTCAGATTCTAATTTGCTTTTAAGATATCAAGCAGTATATACAGTAGGGTGCAAAAATGAGTACATGTTTGTATATTGTGCACTTTTTATTTTTACACTGAAAACACAATATTCAGTCAAATATTGAGTATAGAGTAGAATATGTGAAATAGAAAAGAGCAAGAATTGCGCTTTAAAGCTGATCGTAATAAACTGACTCTTTCATGTACTCTTTTCGAATATGTGAATATTGAGTTATTCAGTTTGTAATCACAAAAGCCGCAAATACAAGATTACAGTTTGACTGGGTACAAAAAATATCAAATGAATGAATTAAAGTGAATATTATTCCAAATTCAGTACAAAATTCAGTTTAACCCAGATTTGCTTTTTAGCGCATGCGGAGCAAAGAAAGAAATGGTTAAATTGAAGTGGACAAAAGATCTTTGATAGTTTATAAAACATGCATATAATTTTAATTTTTAGATACATTTTTTCTTATTTATTTTAATAAACGGCTGCAAAGATAGATCTACATAAGTGTATGCATATGCACTTACCTTTCAAAATCTTAAGCATAAAAAAATAAATTACTAAAAGAATACTACATACATATATATAAATACATTTGAATACTACTATC
This sequence comes from Thecocarcelia acutangulata, assembly GCA_914767995.1. Taxonomy (NCBI): domain Eukaryota; kingdom Metazoa; phylum Arthropoda; class Insecta; order Diptera; family Tachinidae; genus Thecocarcelia; species Thecocarcelia acutangulata. The sequence continues at coordinate 21,727,014 of OU612094.1, forward strand.
ATTCATTCAAATGATAATATATTTGAAACTTTTTCTTCCTGTATTCGTTTTATTTGAATGTGGTTGTACTCGTTTCTTATCATTATTCATTCGGTTTGTGGATTCATTCATTTGTTTTCATTAAAATAGAATATGAGCCACTTTGTTGTCAATTGTGTGTGGTATGAAACTTTATTTATTCAAAAAGCAAATTTATATATTCAAATGCCTTTTGAGCATAATCATGCAGACGTATAGTATGTACACATTTTACAAGATTGATGAAAATCCAACGTAATTTCCTAAAAACAAGATATCTGTTAACCATAAATCTCCTATTAAAATATTTTTAAAGGGGGAGCAATTTATATTAGTCTTACTTAAATAAAAATAGTTCTGCGAAAAATACACATCAGTTTTTTTAAATCTTTAAAAGAAGAAGCCAAAAATAAACGTGAAACAAGGAGAAAATGTGCTGCTGCAAAAAAAATAATATATAAAAGTCAGGGCACCACTTTCTTGAAAGTAGCAGATGTTTAGAATACAGGAGGAATCAGAATTTGTATAACATATTCAGCATTAACGAAATATTTTGTTTGGATTAGAAATTTGCTTGGATTTGAATTGAATCTAATAACCATTCACAGTATTATTTAAAAATCAAATAAACGCAAGTTATGTAACTTGACAGACTTAAAAGCGAAATTTTTATCAGCTTTTAAAGCTTTCAAAGCATATAAAAAGAACTTTGGAACATTGAAATATATATAACGGTTGAAGTATTTGCTACTTAATCGATATATTATGTACTTAAAGGGTGCTGAAAACTGCTAAGTACTAAGCTACAGGTAAACAAAGCTAGAACGAACTAAATATATTATAACATTTTATAATATTACACGTGCAAACCCTTAACAATATATATACCTGATTAAAATTGTTGTAAAATTTTAAAATCGATAAAACTCTAGTTTTTATCTAAAAACTTAATAACGCAATTTACAATATACAAATAAATAAAATTAATTATTATGTAAATAAAACAAGCAATAACAATTACATTCGTTGTAATGGAATGGGTTAGAATCCTAATGTTTTTGCCATGGCTAGTTGATAGAAAAACTAAAAATGTTATTTAGCATCATGCTTAGATATGAGATATTTTTACCCTTCTTTTTTAAATAAATTATTGCAATACTGTTATACTAATACTCAAATTTGGACGAACTTTTTCAGCAAATAAATGGGTAAAATAAAATTTTATGCATTGAAGTATTTGTGTTATTATATACGAGTAATATTAAGGAATTTTATATACACAGAGAGAAAAAAATAATGGTTGATACAAAAATATTCTAAGTGCATCATACTATTGCTGAATTATATGGTTGTACCTGATAATATTGTATTGGTGTACAATTTGTAGGCGCTATATTATTTAAAAGCAACCAAAATTTTACGCTCTATAATTTACTCATCATTATGTGCATTTTTGTACGAATTTATTTCCTATTTTTCTATCTGGATTTTGCGAATTCTCATTACTTATTTTTATATACATGTTTAAATCCAAATTGGTGCTGATGAGTAGTGTAGCGACTACGAAACAGCTAGTTGTCCCCCACCTAAAGATTTGATAATTATTTTTCTTGTCTAATTCAATCATTAAATGTTTTTTGTAATTCAATCAAATCAAATAATAATAAAACTTAAAATTTTTTAATATATGTTTCTGCAAGTAATTTTTATCATATTTCATCCACGAAAGTGGCAAATTTTTATGTCTTATTTGCAAATAAATTTTTAATTAATAATTCTTTTCGTAAGTTTTTTTTTGCTGTTTACAAAATTGTTATTCGCAATTAACATGCATGTATGAACGTAGTAATAAGTCACTTAAAAGCTGAAAAAATGGACGCCAGTTAACAAAGTGCTGCCAATTTAAAGTTTTATACCTCTTACGGCCATTTCACCAAGTCTGATTATATTTTAGTTGAGACTTTAACCGCTGGTTAGAGAACAATGTATTTCACAATGTATAATTAAGTCTTAAGCGGCACTATTTAAGAGAAAAGTTGCTGTTATATTTAACCGATCAAAATTTGCCGGTTAAGAAGTTAATCAGAACTCAAATAAAGAAAAAACATACAAATAATAATAAAATGGGCGTAAATAGAAATCAACATTTATATTTTTGCAATATTTTTAATTATAAACATGCTTGTGGTAGAAAAATAAATTGCAAAGCTGTCAAGAAAATATCTAAAAATGACAAGTTCGCAAGTAAACTTGCTGATTTTCCGAGCAAACTTATCCGTTCATAATCTTTTTAATAAAATTTTATGAAAATTATTTTTGAAATTTGAAGGCCGCAGAAATAAAAAAGCTTCTTTCTAAAAATTGTGTTCGTCATTACACAATTTTTCATAAACAAATACAAGTAACATTGCCATACTTTTTAAATTTTTTTCTGTTAAGTAACTGAAAGATAGTGCAATCCAAATTTCTAACTGTTTGTTAAATAGTGCTGTTAAGCAAACCGGCAATTAGTTAATAATTTTTTAATGGCAACTTAATATTAGATTGTGAAAATGGCCCTTATAGTTAAAATTGGAATATAGATTTTTGTATATAAATAAAATTAAAATCTAGTAGCCTATTTACACCAAAGCGAAATCTGCTCATTCGAGATTTCAAGCCAAATCTAGTAGATTTTGAGAAGATTTCCCATACAAAATGAAATCTACTTTATGAGTAGATTTCGACGAAATCTCCTGAAATCTACTCAGTACTAAGCGATGCAACTGTAATTTCTTGCAAAAAGTACTTAAAAACACTACGCTGCATCAAAAATTACACTATAATGTGGTGTATGCAGTCTCTGGGCACAAAAAATATACATTTTAATGCTGCTGTATTCAGTCTCTGATAATATTGTGTTGTCAAACCCGCATGCATAATTTACTTTTGAGCAAATGAAATCTTGCTAGATGTCAAAAAACGGTGGTGTAAACGATATAGATTTCGTTGTAGATTTCAATTTAAATCTACTAGATTTTGAGTTGGTGTAAATGCGCTATAAGCATTTTAAAACTAACTGAAAAATTGCGCCTTGGGATAATTCCATTAAAGATAAGTACATAAATATACAGTCGTGCAAAACAATATATTTGTGTAGCAAAAAAATCAACACTAACTCACAGTATGTGCACAAACCTGAGAAAAAGCCATAATAACCACCATGATATAAATTTAGTGTTGCCACAAACCATAATGTAATTTGGTGGATAGTAAAATTCGTTTATAAGCCACACCACACCGCTTATAGTGGAATTAGCGATTTAGTCCAAAATGTCAAATTTTTTGACATCAATAAATAATGGCGTTTTCTTTTCTAGAAAAAGTGTAACATTTTCAATATTGTTTTGCCAAAAAAATACAGAAGTATACAGTTTTCTCAACTTTTTTTCAGATATTTATAGTTATTGCGACATCTTCTTTTCATCTCAATAAAACTTAAAATTTAAAACTTGAATTTTAAGAAAAAAAGTGCAGCATAAATGCAAAATTTTTCCGAAAAGAAAACGGCATAAAATACCTGCAAAATATTTGCACTTAGTCCATTAACTCTATAGTCCATTTTCGCTTATATTCCACTAGATGCGGTGTGGAAAAACTTATGGTGTTTTCACTTCTGATAAAAAATGCTGCCCTTTAAATGTTTACCATTCTTTTCCGATTACCATCACCCTTAAAAAGTTGTACATGTGTGATTAGTACAAATGAACAAAAAATGCTAACAAAGTGGCATATAATAATAATGTACACTTAGCGTTTCAAATATATCATGACTACTTTTAATATACCAACGATTTAATCACTATTTGTATCTTATAAAAGCTATCATCAGCAACACCGTTTACTCATCTACAATAACAAAAGAATTTCATATTTGCATAAACACGTATGAAACAAAGATGTAAAAAAGCGCCGAATCTTCACCTTACTCGAAGTAGAGTGTAGGATATGCCAGTTTTAAGTGCAACATGTTTTGAAGAGAGCATGATACCCTTGAATAGTGCATAAAATTTTTTAGAGAAGAATGTGTTGAACCACTATATGTAGCATAGGTGTAACACTTTTATCAGAAAAGAAACCACCATTAATTTCATGCAAGTTATTTAAGATATAATCCAAAATATTAATTTAATACAAATTTTCCTAGATAAAAACGGAACACAAAAATGCGACACTTTTTTATATGTACATATTTCATTTTTGACACATGTTTGCAATGTTAAATGTATTTTTTTTTTTTGTCAATGAGAGCATTGAAATATCTGCTTTCAGATTTTATATAGTCAAAATAAATTATTATGTGCTAATTCATTTATAAGCCAAAAAGTGGCTTATATAAAAATTTAACTATAATCCAAATCGCCTTATAGTCTACAAAAAGCGTGCATTTGAAGCGAATTTTACTGTATATTATGCATTTTTTACAAAAGCTTAAAAAAGTTGCAAAATAATACATTTTAGTAGCAAAAAATCACCACAGACCCCCCACAGTATATGCACAAACTTGTGAAAAAGCCATAATAACCACCACAATATAAATTTATTGTTGCCACAAACCATAATGGAATTTGGTGCTTAAAAAAGTTTTTTTGATGTTACGTGTTTGAGAATTCTATACTCTCAACATACTTATTAAGCCCAGTTCACACCATTATACTTTGTATTAATACTTGTCAAAAATTCCAATAATACGTGCAAGTCTGATAGTCTGAATGTAATCCGTCATACATACGAAAAATAATACGATAAAAATTTGACATCCCATACGACTTTGTTGTTTTTTGAAACTTTTCAAAACAATAATACTTTATATTGGATCAGGGTTGTGTTTTTTAGCAAACCAGCTAATTAAAAATTGAGTAGTCGGCTATTTTGCAGCCGATGGGGTGCCGTGACTGATAGTATTTTTTGTCGTTATAAAAAAGCTCGAAATTTGGAATTTAGCTGTCATTTTTAAATGTATTTTGCTCATGCTACATTTAGAACATAAAATATGTTTGTGCTATTGAATTTGGATGTGTTATACATAATTATTATTTTAACTGTTGAAGAATTTCACGCGCCGGCACGTCTATTGCCTACGACGAAAAGCGCACCTGCCGCCGTGAAAAGTTTTATGATGGCATATCTATGTTGGTTTATATCAAGTGTGGTGGTGTGAATGCAAAATCTAATTTACGTTAGACTTTTTGACAGTCGCAAGAAATGTGTTTAGACTTTTATCTCACAAAATCTAATGAAAGTATTTATACTTGTATAATAGTCTGATTGGGCCTTTAGTAATTGGTTATTAAAATAACTTCAGCATATACATACTTACATCCGGTTTTTCTATTCAAGTTTTTCATTTCGTAATGCCTCGTCTTCACGTGCCATCGCCTTGAACATGACATGACATAATATCGGCAGAGTGAAGGAATGAAAATAAGTTCATGTTCCTGTATATGGCAAATATGTATGTTCTGATGAAACATATAATTTACCTTATCAAACTGTTAAGTTCGGCGCCATTTTGTGTAAATTTGTTCCTGATGGCCAACTTCATGGCGAACATCGGTGCTCAGCTCGACCATCGTTGTCAGAGCATGAACGAAACATGGACATAAGCGTTCCACATTAGCCATTTTCGATGTTCGGCATGATGCTCGCACCAAGTTTATGGCTAATGGAGACTTCCAGTAATGGAATAGGTTCTTTATTCATTTCTCAAGTTTCGTAACAAGTAGCAGGTGCGCAAATGTTGAATATTTGACAACATATTTTTAAGTCCAATTTAGACGGTTTGTAAAATTGCTCATAAACGTATGCTTGTTAAGTAGATAGCACACGATATTTCTTTTTAAACAATGTAAATGTAATTTTTCACAATGTAAAACGCTTACATGTCGTCTGTTATCTCAAAAACATTGCTTTTGTAAAAATCATGAGCAAGGTCGTCTGACAAAATTTCAAATAGAGTGCGTTCTATTTTATTTTTAAACATATGACATTAGAACTCTATGCCAATGAAAACTCAGTTTTTTTGGTAAACAAATTAGATTTATTCATCAACGTAAACTCCATCAAGAGCAATGCCTTTATTTCAGAGTATTTTAATACCACTTTTTATAACATTTTAATATCACTTTTGTATAACGATTTACCTTTTGCCTCAAAATAGGCCTCAGTTTCAGTGATAACCTCTTAATTCGTACGAAATTTCTTACCGGCGAGAATTTTTTCCAGGTCGGCAAACAGCCAGTAGTCGCTGGGTGGCGAATACGGTGGACATGGGAGCAATTCGAAGTTCAGTTCATGTCCCAAAATACCGAGGTCATAACCTTTCCAGCCGATTGTTGTGCTTTCGGCGCTTTGTACGAGGTTCACCAGTTGCTGTCCACTCAGATTATAATCCTTTTGATTCCAGAGTGAAGTAATGTACGAGGTTCACCAGTTGCTGTCCGCTCAGATTATAATCGTTTTGATTCCAGAGTGAAGTAATGGATAGAATAGAATATGAAGAAATTTTAACAGCTGTCTTTTGAAGGTTAGTACTAATAAAAAAAAGTGACTGCAATAAAACTAGCGACATCTATGTGTTAGGCCCTCGACTTACCAGCCCATGTAGTTATAATAAATATATTTTGATTTATGTTGTAATTTTTATGTTGACAGAAAAGTCAAGATATTAGGAATCTAATCAATCAGCTAAAATTTTAATAACTCAAAACTTCAAAATTTTGATTTTGAAATAAGTTTATAAACATTTTAATTTCCGGAAGATGCTAACAAATTGTTAGTGAAATATTTGCTGAATTCACAAGCTCAGTCGTATAATGTATCGATGTATTTGGAGAGACAACTTCAAACACAAACATTAAACTCACAAGAAATATATTTGAAAATTGTTTTTGCTTTGAAGTTTTGTGTTTGAAATTTGCTCTCCAAATACATCGATAAACGATACGACTGAGTTTGTGAATTCAACAATTGAAAATAAACACTGGGGCCAAATCACCGCATACGATATCGAGCAAAATTATCGAAATTTTTCATTTTGGTATAAATTGTATTGCAATAATATAAAAAAGTTAAAGGATTTATTATTTGTATTCCTACTTTTAGGAAACGTATGGTCTTCAATCTATTACATTTTGTTTAATTTACGATCCAATATGCATCGTTTGCCATAATTTAAATGTATCGTAATGTTATTCGATACGATAGCTAATTCGATATCGTATGCGGTGATAAGACCCCTGTTAAACTTTTATAAAAATAAATAAAGTTCATAAGCTGCAAAAACAATAATCATATTAAAACCCCTGAGGAGCAGTTGAAATATATTTGGAGAAAACAGCGCACTGGGACTTATAGTGATGGGTTGCTCTTGGACTTTTCTGTGTAAAAATGAAAAAGTTGAAATTTACAACTTAGCATAGTATTATACTCGTTTTATTGAGTTTTTTTTTTCTTGTAACATGCAACAGGTTATTTAATTTTATTTCTCTTACACAAAACTTATAAAACTGTTCCCACTGGATTTTTTTTTTTTAGTTTCACAGGACATTTTCTCTTTGCTTTTAGACACGAAGTCTCTTTGTTATGAGTATATATCATGCCTGCGCATTTGAAAAATCCTTTTTTAGTGCCAATAGTGCACACTGGCGCTAAAGTTGCGGCAATTTTTCCAATTTCTTTGAAAAGAGAGAAACGGAAAGTATTCCAATAAAAATCATATGACTGCTGATTGGAAATGTTTAATAAAAGTTAACATGAAAACATTCGCTGGAAAATTTTTAGAATCTTAATATCAGTTTATGTACGATATTTGAGTTGATTGGTAACGGTTAGCAAAAATTTTGTTAGAAAGCAGAAAAAAAAGATACCAAAAAAGCACACAAACGCAGCGTATTGAACTCACTGTGAAAAAAATGAAATTAAAACGCTTTTAAAATAAAATACGGTCGGTAGCATAAAAGCAAAAATATTAAACAACAGAAATTAAACAAAAAGTTTGAAGTGTGTTTTGTCGGGAATATCTTTAGTGCTTGTTTACAATGGAAAAGTAATAATAAAAAGCAAACAAGTTAAATTGATAAAAAATGTAAATAAATTATTAATATATGTTAACATAAACTTAAAATTAAATTGAAATATATTTTTATTGCCAAAAGCTAAATTAAATTTTTATAACAAAAAACAACGCCCTTTATTTGAATATATTAAAAAAAAAAGAGAAAATGATTAGAAGAAAAGGCGAATTTAGTTTTGACATGAAATTGAAATGATGTGTTTTTAATGAAAACTCGAATACAATAAAAACAACACTTTTCGTCAAAATACCAACTATGTATTTCCTTCGTTGAACAGGCGATGTAACGTTGCGGTTTTTGTCATTCCAACTTGTGTGCTTATGAATGAGTGAGTGTGTGTGTGTGTGTGTGAGTCTGAGTATGCATCCGTGTGTGTGTGTGTGTGCGCATGGGTATATGGAAATGTGTGTCTAATACACACTTATACATATTATATTCTATAGCACAAGTCCTCCATATTAAAAATTTTATATATATTTATGCTGGACTGCATATATGCATGTGTGTGTGTGTGTGTGTCTGTGCGTTTTAGTTAATGCCACATACAGTGATGACCTAAAATTGTGTTGAAAATGTTATTATAATAACAACAAAGGACTTTAATTTTCCCAGTGTGTTTAACTGACAATTTAATGGTCTATTGTTTGCAACTATTTGACTTTATTTAGGAGTTTGGCATCTAGCAAGTGTGTGATGTTGTCAAGAGTAATGAAAGTTTCAACACACGTGTACACTAGTTTCTGTAATATTAATATCCTAGTTCTTGGAATCAAAAAGGAAAACAAAAAATAAATTGATTTGATTTGAACAACACTTGAGTGATAAAGGAAATAAAAAATTAATAAACATGAAATATATTCATATCCAATAAAAATAAAAAAATGGTGAAAACATTATAGTGAAACGGGAAATACTAATAATACAATATTATTTTGTAAACACAATTTGTATTATTCAAAATAATTGATAAATTCTATGCCAGTCGAGAGCAACGTGCTTTGGATTTTATTAGCATAATGCTAATACAATGAGTAAAACTGAAATTAAAAAAAATATTGGGGAGCCTTTTAACAGAAATATGAGAAGTAATATTGTATTTGGTCAACAGAGTTATGAAATTATTTTATTACAAAAATATTTTGTTTGTAGTGTTAGTATATCTTAGAAAAGGAAAAACTTTGCAGTTTGCACAATGGATAAAGGAATTCAAAAGCAATACACTGCCATGATAAATTAAATGCCATAATGATAAAACTTAAAAGGAATTTTAATTGAGTTTATTATATAATTTACAACTAGGTGATATGCAGAACAACACTTAGAGCCAAATCTAGTAGATTTTGTTGAAATTTTGCATACAATACTAAATCTAATTTGCTACTAGATTTTGAAGAGACTAAAGAGATTTTCGTACTTGTAAGTTTTCTTTTACACAATTCAGATTTTATTTACCAGGATATTTGAATGTACTGAACTGCTATCAAAAAAAAATCTACAACGGGTTATAGTTCAAGTTTTTTCCTTTCTTAATGTTTTTCTTAAGAAGAATTTTTTAAAATACAAATTTGCTGTGATCAATAATTTTTGATTAAAATAAATTTTGATTGTTATGCGTTAATTGATTTTTAGGTGTTCTGAAGAACGCGTGTTTTACTGGCGTTTAGAAGTTTTTTTTCGAAAAAAATACAACATGTGTTTTACATACGTATATATGTATGCGGTAGTAATATAAAATGAAAAAATATTTGACAATAAATAAAAAAATTTTTCAATTTAGTTTTCTTAATGAAAATGTGTAAAGTTCTTTAAACTTTTTATTGAAATAAAAAGAAAATATATTAAATTTTATTTGTGAATAATTTTATTACCTTTTGCAAGTTCAGTTTTAGTAAATACAATCAGTTCACTTCAATATATACATATGAGTTGAAGTCGCCAATTTCTGCGTTTTTCAGAATACCTATTTGGCGATTTCAAATCGCAACACCATATTTCTTGCGTTATACTTTTCTCAGAGCACCTATATGGCGTTTTCAAATCGAAAACGCTAAATTTAAGCGATTTGCGTTTCTCAGCACATGCATGAATGTTTTAGCTGATATTATAATATTTCAACTTTTCTTACACAGAAAAAATTATAGTAAAAATAAAATCAACAAAATTCTTGTCTGAAAATATATCAAAAAAATAACCTTCGATGTCGTATTTTATTGTTGTTTAAAAAATTATTGTTTTCGATCAATAATTATTTTTACTTAACTTTTGTTTGAATCCATGAATTCCTTTACAGGTCCGCATTCAAACAATATATTAATTGATTCAACGAATTTCGTTATTGAACACGAAACAAAATTTTTTCTGTGTAAATGAGTTTCGTGTCAAACAAATTAGTTGCGTATAAGTTTTTATTAGTTGGAAGACTAGTTGCTACATTATAAGAAGGACGAAAAATAAATATGAAGCATAAACATCTCAGATTTCTATTATCTACTTTATTAACTAATAATATTTATACTAATCCAAAAAAGAAAAATAAGAGGCAGGATCAAAAAATATTTATTGTTTTGCATGAAAATTATTATTAGAAAGTTTTCTTTCAAATAACAAAGTACATTAGGGATTCGATTTAGGCTATATCTCGGGTATATATGGACCGATATCTTGGAAAGTTCTTTTCTAATTGTCATATCAAGTTTGCAGCATAGCAAACAAATTTTGCTTTCATAAATTTTCATACAAACTTGTAAAAAAAGCTTTTTTCGGAATTTTATATATGTGACCCGATTTTACTGAATTTAAATAGCAAAACCGTAAATCGAATAAGTACACAGAAAAAAATAGATGAGATTTTTTTTTCAATCAAGTTATGTTATTAATAAAAAAACCATCAATTTAATAAAATTTGCATTGACTTAATTAAATTATTATTAATAATGAATTTTTGGAAATATCTCTTAATAAAATGCAATTAATAAAAAGTTTTCCGAATTATCGATTCTTATTCAATAAATAAATTTAAAAAGTTGTCATATAACAGTGAAGACCTGTTGTTTTTTTTTTTAATTTTTTTTGTTAAGTATATTTTACATATTAACAACAATTTTTTTCAACTCAATAATTTTTTTTTCTACTTTATAATTTGAATTATCAATTCGGCAAAAAATATTTTTCACAGGCAGTTTGATAAAAATAGTGCAATTTTTTTTTTTATCAATATGGCATCTATTTCTTTCTGTGTAATATAATGGAGAAATAAAACAATTTCTTAGTCTAGTGGTTTTCTCAGAAACGGCGGATAGACGGACATAGCTTAGTCGACTTTTCTATCAATACTAATTCAAAATGGTTTATAGAGAAATGAAAATTGTAGAAACACATGGAATCACAAACTTATTTACGTTTAAAAAAAAAAAAACTTGAACTAAAAACCCTTTGTACAAATGTATAAAAATCTAATTTAAAAATTGTAAAGTTTGACAAAAAAATCTTTAAATTAATTATTGTGGAATTTAGCCGCAGTTTATTTTACTTCAGTTACGAATAGTTTTAATTGCATATCTTTGACGGAAATTTTTAACAGAGGCCGGTATTAATTTTTGTTTCTCGAGTCTAAGTTTTTTCTTCACCTTTTAAAAAAATTCGATGCATTGTCGTAAAGTTTCAGTGCTTTAATACTGCTCTCATTATAGATGGGAGGATATATCCTATTACATTTTGAGAGTGCAAAAACTAATACGAAAATTTTTTACAAAATGCATAAAAAGCCAGTAAAAAATTTTAAGTTAGTTTTACTGTAAATTTAACGATAGGCTAAAGTTATAAATAGCTTGTTTTCTATGTTTCCCAGCTATCTATATGCCGACATTTCATAGGAACTACCCTAATCATCAGTAGACTTTGGACATTTTTGAAAGATATTCTCAAACATTCAACTTTATATCCCAACAATCCAAATAAATTGCTGAGAATTTAAAAAGAAAATGCTCTAATAATATCCGTCAAAACCCAAAAAACAAGCTTTTCTATTTATAAACGTCTCTAACATTTCTTTACACCTTTCAATATATAGATAGCTGGGAAACATATAAACATATGGTATAAATGTTAGAAGCTAAAATAGCAAATAAAAAACTTAATTGATAGGCTAAAGTTTTTTTTTTTTGGTTTTTTTTTTTTTAATATCAACATTTGACACTCAGTTGATACATATAAGTATATTAAGCAAATATTGGTTTACGAATAATAATTTAGGAAATATTGCATAATAAAGACTACCACGTTTTGTATTAAGACTTGTCAAAAATTCAAATAATACGTGCAAGTGTGATAGTGTGAATGTAAAGCGTTATGAAAATGGAAATTAATACAGTAATAGATTTGACATCCCATAGCACTTCCACCATTTTTAGTAATTGTTTTAAACAATAAGATTTTTCATTGGATCTTGGTTGCATTTTTTTACAAAAGCAAATAATAAAAGTATTACAAACAGACGTTACACAAATTTCTTATTTTACTTTAGATGTAATGGTGTGAAAACAAAATGTAATGATACGTTAGATTTTTTGAAAGTCGCACCATCTATCACTAGATTTCTGTCTCACAATATCCAATCAAAATCTTAAGACTTGTATGATAGTCTGAAACGCCCTTAAGTAAACGTTTAGTAAGTTTTTTTGAACAAGGCTGTAAATCCTTAATAATATACAATAATTTTTATGAACACAGTCGTAAATATTTTGGTGTAAACTCTAAATCAATTTTACGGGCATATTAATAAAAATAACATTTCATATACAGCGGGAGCAAATTGGTCCTGACTGGACAGGCTTTTCAATGGCTGACAAGCTATTAAAACTAATTAACCTACAAGTAATATGTAACATTTTTAAATAAACCCTTTATATATATAAAATATTTTTGATGAGTATGACTGTTAGTGTTTAAGTATATATTATTATTAATATTAATAACAATAATACAAGGTACTAATATAGCAAGAGAATTTTTTTGATTTAGTTATTTCATTTCTTAATATGTGTAATTGTTCGAGCTTAAGGTCCTTTTTGGAATTTTTAGTTTTTTTGGATTTTAATTATCTGACATTTCGCTTTCCTTTGGACAGCTTCTTCAGGCCAAATAATATTTATTTAATTTCCAATTATATAAAAGTTCAACAAAAATTTAACAAATTAATATTTACATCTCTGGGTACGGAGAATATTAAAATACAAAAATATGTATGTTAATAAATAAAAATAAATACCGCTAGTTCAGAGACAGCATACGCTATACAAACAATGCGGGTAATTAACAAAAATGCATATGTGATTCAATATGAGATGAATATAGATAGAAAATAATTAAATGCTCGGTGGCTTAGTGGTTAAAGCAGTAGATCATGATACGTCATGACCCGAGTTCAAATCCCAGTGGGTGCTGATGAGTAGTGTAGCGGCTACGAAACAGCTAGTTGTCCCCCAGCTAAAGATTTGATTATTATTTTTCTTGTCTTCTTCAATCAATAATTATTGATCACAGCAAATTTGTATTGTAAAAAACCCTTCTTAAGGAAAAATTTATGAAAGAAAAAACTTGAACTAAAAACCTGATGTACATATGTACAAACCAAACAGTTTTTAATTTAAAAAGTTATAAAAGTTCAACAAAAATTTAACAAATTTAAAAAATCTAACAAATTAGTTATTTCATTCAAAAACAATACAAGTCCCTGCGCCTACTTAAGCCAGAAATCTGATCATACACATGTCAATTGTAAAGCTAAACCGATCTTAAAGAATAAATATAGTTTACAACTTCTCAACTTCTAATGTAGCCAAATATTTAAAATGTATCCTGTTGAGTTGAAAGCAATTGGATTTTCTTAACTTAATGTTAGAAGGTAGCTAGAGCCTATAATAAGAGATGGTGTTACAATGCGTTAAAATATCTCCAAATATCTTGGAGTAAAAGTGAAAGAAAAGTTTGTGCTAAAAAGCGGGTTATGTAATGACTTTTATCACGTTGTGGTTTCTTGTCTTTTAATATTGTTTTTCATTCGTGGTTTTTTTGTGTTTTCCTCTTTCACAGAAACAAATTTTTTTCGTGTTCAATAATGAAATTTGTTAAATCAATTAATAAATTGTTTGAATGCCGGCCTGTAAAGGAATTCGTGGATTCAAACAAAAGTTTAGTAAAATTAATAATTGATCGAAAACAACAATTTTTTTAAACAACAACAAAATACGATATCCAATGTTATTTTTTTGATATTTTCTTACATATAATTTTTTTTAGACAAAAATTTTGTTTATTTTTATTATAATTTTTTCTGTATTTTCATTTTGAGATTTTTGAGATCGCAACATTTTGCGTGTTGCGTTGAAGAAAAAAGCAGTTAAAGAAAATAAAACAAACTTTTATATTAACTAAACCACTTATGTACTATTCATAGAGTACAGACGAGCAATTCTTCTAGAATATATGTATAGAAGTTACAAATTTTTTTGAGTGATTTCTATAAAATTTGTTTGACAAGTCGCTCGTCTGTGTTCTATAAACATTACATAAAATTTTGTTATAAACAATAAAATATTGCTATAAATATTAAAAGTCGTGTTGTTTTATATAGCGTTTACTGTAGCACTTTCTAATATTGATATCCACTTCATTTTTGGTTGCCGCTGTGACATTACCATTAAGTGCTTCATTTTTATTTATGTTTGCCAGACTTTCCCACAGCACAGCTTGATAGGTGATAAAAATTTAAATAGCCTTATGTACATGCTATTATCATATTATAAAAAATCCTACTTACAGCATTTATGGCTTTAATAATGTCAAAACAACCCGCTATGCGGCAATAATTTTAAACAAAAGTACCTGTTTTCCTCACAGAACATTTGAAGTTATAGCTTTAATACATACATACCAATAACTTTTTTCTAACAAACACAAAAACTGCGATGATATTTGCATGTCTGCTGTAACACCCAGAGTCCTTGGAAGGAATGAAAACTGCGACTACAGACTCTTGGTTGAGCACTCAACCCAATCAGCCACCGAGGCACCATAGATAAAAGCCTAAATATTACCTTATGTTTCAAGAAGCGTCAGGTTCGTAACATCAAGACGACATCAACAAAAAAACAATTTGTTTTCGATAGTAGTTATATATCTTTTGATAGGCCTTCGTATTGCCTAGACTTCATTTATAGATAGTGGCTGTCGACAACATTATATTAATTGTTGATGGCAATAATAAAATAAATGCCAAGATTTTTGCGCCGAATTTGGGTGACTACGATAACGCCTCTTGGAATATGGGGGGGATTGCTTTTTTTACTCTGTTCTATCGTTACTACAATGGATTTTGCTCTGACGAGATTAGGGATGCCGAAACTCGCACATTTTTACGTAGCACGCTTTCATCGTCCAGAGCTCATCCATTTGTGGTCGTTTGCCCGGAGAATCGTACTATGCATTACAGAGAGAATTCGTTATTCAGCCGTAAGCTTCGTCTGTGGAATAATTTGCCTGCAGACGTGTTTCCTGTCTGTTCTAACGTTGGAAAGTTTAAGTCAAATGTTCACAAACACTACTCCCTCTTTCTATCTCCTCTCAACCTATTTTCCTAGTTCCGGTACCATGCACTGCATATGTAGGGGGCATCCTCTGAGTACTGGTCCAAGAAAAAAAAAGCACTTGCGAAATCTTTAATTGCAAATATATAACACAGACACAGTTCGTTACGCAGTATTGATTTTTGTACACTTAATACCGCGATGCATTAGTAAACTAGACTTGCTTACTTTTATGACTTAGAATCACTCCTATGATTAATCTGCCTCTGCTGAACATCTGCATGCTATTTATACTTCTTTACTACCTCCTACCACAATCATGCAATTTCTAGTGATTCACTAATGACTGTATCAGACTTCTATGTACAAATATTACGAGTACTATGAATAAATACACACATGCTTGGGAAACGATAAGAACGCAATAACAACAATGAAATGGTTGGCTGTTTATTTACATGACATTGTGCATCTTTTAAGTCATGTAAGATATGTGTGCATATTTTTAATAAGCAGAGCAACAGTTTTGCACAGTGGCTTAGATTAGATTTAAATCCGTAATAATATTAAAAAGTGAATTAGAACTTATTTATTATTAAAAAAAACAGAAAATCGTCTTAGCTGAAGACAAATTTGAACTTGAACCTGAAATAGCTAACATGATATAATATTATAAATATCCGACAATTTCCATCAACACTTATACATAGTGAAGTTTTTGTAAATTTTTCTTTAATAGTTCGCTAAGGATGTTTCAGACAAATCCTAAAATTTTAAATGGAATTCAGGAGACAGAAATCTAAAGAGATTTATCGGGTCTCTCAAATAATCTAAAGTATCATTACATTTTATTTTCACACCTTCATACCTGCAGTAAAATGAAAAATATATCGTTAGTCTCACGTAGAAAGGCCCTAACTCGTATTTTCCGCGAATTGAGCTCTTTTAGGGATTCTACTACTTTTCACATAAGTACACAGTGTCACGAAGATTTAATTATATAATATCATACATATCCCTCTTACAAGCAATTGAGCAAAAAAAGTTACTTTTAGATGTACCTATTTAGACAGTTTCCATTTCGATTTTTCCTTCTCCTCTAAAATTGTAATTATTTAGGTTAGGGCCTTCTTAAATGAGAGCAACGATATGTGGAAAATAAACTGTCAAATTACCTTTTAAGGGCCGATATTGATTTTAAATAAAACACAAATTATTTAGGAAGTATTGTCGTTTCTTTTAAGTATGATAAAGGTATGGTTCAATTATGTGTAAAACAAAATTCAGCCACTATTTTGGTGGCACACCTCTATCCGATGATTCCAATTTTCGATGATGATGAAGCAGAATTGAGGTTCTATGCCGTTAATATGCCGAAATATCTCACCATTTGGCACTAGAACTGTAGCCGGCTTATCGATGTACACATTTTTTTCAAATAACATCAAAGAAAGAAGACTAATGGTGTCAAATCATATGAGCTTAACGGCAAATTAACACCGCCCCATCGTGGAACACCATCCTGTTGAAACCACATTTTATCTACATCCATATGTCCAATTCGCACCATAAAAAGTTCGTTATCATCTCACAGTAACTGCCTGACCGGCCTCATTTTGGATGCCGCCAGGCCGTAAACCGTACCACACAGTCATTTTTTATGCTGCATTGCTTTTCGGCAATTGCTCTTGGATTATCAGTCGCCCATATGTGGCAATTCTTATTATTGACGAATCTACTCAGGTGAAAATGTGCCTCATCACTGAAGATGATTTTCTGCGAAAATTGATCATCCCTTATCGCTTGGTGGATTTTCCTTTTATACTCGTATATGTTTTATAGATGACAATAATGATATAAAAACCAACAAAAAATGTTTAAAAAAGAATGTTCAATTTTAATCAAAATTTAACACTCTCAGGTGAAATATATTTGAATATTTGATTGAACTGTAGCCTGTTTATTTGTTTTTGTAAAAAGGCTCTCCTTAAAAAATATAAAAAATGTTTTATAATTCAAATTTTTATAAAAATTAACTTGTTTATTCAAGGCAGCTTTAATATGGTAGTGGTATAAGCGAAGCTGTTTTTCGTTTCCTTTGCCTAAATTTGTCAAAAACACATAGACTTCCTTGCTTTTCAAACCAAATTTTGACAACTAATCGTAAATTCTATAAACAAAATACATGTTGATGTTTGTTAGTGTTGTATTTATTGTAATTCTGCCAATACCTGTATAAAGCTGCCTTGTGACTATTCAGGCGGAAGAACTCAACTGAAAAAAATGTGTGTCTCTCAATATATTTATTTGTATGTATGTGTTTCGCGTCAGTTTCTGACATCAGAATTTTGTTTGAATGATCGCCACAGAACTATTATATCAATAAAGATATTGAAATTGAATTTAAAAACAAAATTCGATTGTCTATATCGTAGTTAAATTTTTGCCAATACGTCGTAGTTAATTTTTTTTCCTCATGCCATAAGTTGAAAAATTGGTGGAATAATATCGACAAATTTTGGTACTTCCAAATTGACTCATTCCAATAGCCACCATAATTGTTATTGAAAATATTTTATATCGAACAAATTTTTTCTGAAAACCGGATTTTACCAAAGTGATTTCAAATTATAAATAAATGTTATACGCCCTTAATGCAGGCATATCGCACCCTAAATGCAAAAGGCTTGTAACTCAACTTTTTTCAAAATTGACTTTCTTCCATAAAATTTAGTTTATATAAAATTTAAAAAAGTACAGCAGTACCTTCCCGAATAATGAATTTTTTCATAATGTAACAATATTTTCTTTAAATATTGCAATCATTTTTACATAAACAGTTTATGGTCTCTCTTGAAAATTTTAGTATTTTGAGTTGTGACCCTTTTGTATTTAGTGTGCGATATATTTCATTATAAATTTTGCAAAAAATTTACTTAACTAAATTTGAGGATTGTAAAAGCCATTGTTTTTCTTGGAAAAATGTGATTTAACTTCATATTATAGTTTCTTTGGTTTCTTTGGTCACGATGTCGTTTCGTTAACGTTCGCTAATGTTTTATATAAAACATAAGTGATTTATAGTCCACAGATATATCGGCAAATTATACAAGATCAGGCAAAAATAAAGCTTATAAACAGCATCTAAATTGGCATTTTAAACTTAAAAATAATGACGAAAATTTATGAAACGACATCGTGAACCGGGCAGTAAATTTATCACTTATTATTGTAAAAATGTTTTGATATTTTTTATATTACATTGAAGTTGGTCGTTTATTCGTATAATAGTTTGGTATATTTAAAACAAAATAGAATATAATAAAATAGCTCACGGCATTTTTGTATTCTTTTATAATTTCATTAAAAAACATATTAATAAAAAAAGTTTTGTTTTCTATGTTTCCCAGCTGTCTATATGTCAACATTTCATCGGTAGAATGGGACATTTTTGAAAGATATTTTCTAATATACAAATTTATATCCAAATAATCTAAATAAATTTTGGAGAATTTAAAAGGAAAATGTTTTAATAATACCTGTCAAAAACACAATAAACAAACTTTTTCTTTTGCACATGTCTCTACTTTTCTTTTAATTTATTTAGATTGTTGGGTTATAAAGTTGAATTTTTGAGAATATCTTTGAAAAATTCCAAGTCTACTGTTGATTAGCGTAGCTCCTATGAAATGTCAGTATATAGGTAGCTGGAAAATATAGAAAGCAAGTTGTTTAAAAGTTTTTGATTGGTATGAACATTAAAAGCAAATATAGTGAAGACACCTCAATTGTATAATACACGTATTAAAATAAAAAATAAAACCATCATTTACATATGATTAACACAAACCACAATCATTTATATATGTGTTTAATAGCTTAAATATCAAAATATATTTTTAATATCTCACATGTGGTTTTGAAATCACATGTGGATTTAAATTCACAGGTGGTTTTAAAACCACATGCTATCAAAAATCATGTAACGATCGAACCAAATGCGAGTTAAAATTTTTTTGTAACTCAAGTTGGTTTCTCTATGTTTTAAAATCGCTTTTACTCAAAAACCAAGTGATTATCAAAACAAATATGACCATTTTTTCTTTGGATTTGAAGAGTTTTTTTTTTTTTTTTTTGGTAAACTAAACAAAAACAATTTTCCATTAGCTGCTGAATCAAGTACTTCGCGATTACCACACACTACTAGTGTTCTAGCAGTTTAAGTTATTCCAATGATTTTAAGATTATACTTTTCTTATTTCATTAACTTTGCAGCTTTAATTGCTTTTCATAGAATAATTTGTAAAAAGAAAATGCAAAATAATTTTAAAACATTTTCAAAATTTTGAACAATTTTGAAGCATTGATTATTCATTTTGGTTCGAAATATATTTTTGGAAAAGTTGATTTTAGAATTTATATTTTCAAAGGCTTGATTTCGAACAGTAACGTTTCGAGCGATGAATAAGATATATTGACGATCTAGTTTTGAATTTAAGTTTATCCTAATATATGAAAACTCAAAAAGATATAAAGATGTAACCTTACTGATTCATAAGCAAGTACATGTTAATGTTGGAGATTTTGAAGTAAGCGTCAAGTCTTCCTTTTTTGAAAATTTGAATGAAAAATGATCCTTGGGGCTTACAATTCTTATTAAATAAATAAAAAACTATATCTTGGCTATTGAAATGAAAAATCAATTAAAATTAGTAAATGTCAGGACATACACAAAGAAATCGGAGTATGTAATTGATTTAAAACTCTGATTCCTTAGATTAAGTTAGGTTAGGTAGGCAGGCCGCTGGATTCTCCAGAAAGTACCCGGTTACTCCAGCCCACTTGAGTCCTGTAGGTCCCTTTGTGATTGCCTTTTTAATATTATTTTTTTTATATCAAATATTCGTATTATTTGATCTTGTTTATATTGTTTTCTTCTAAATTTTCCAGCTAAAGATCTTTAGCTGGAAAATGTAGAAGAAAACACTATTTTTTTATATCACAACTTTATTCAGAGCAGGGAAAAGTTTAAAATGAATGGAATTTAAATTTGTTTGAAGTTAAAAAACCAATTTACTTTTGTTTCTTTAA
Source organism: Thecocarcelia acutangulata (assembly GCA_914767995.1). Lineage (NCBI taxonomy): Eukaryota > Metazoa > Arthropoda > Insecta > Diptera > Tachinidae > Thecocarcelia > Thecocarcelia acutangulata. Next base: position 21,747,820 of record OU612094.1, read on the forward strand.
ATTTCAGATAACACAATTAAAGCATGTGACAGTATTCGCAATTACAAACAAATTCAATAAAAGTTAAATATAAAAAAAAAAACAGATAAAAGTTAAAAAACCAATGAAAAGTGTTTGTCGAGTATAGAAAGTATAGAAAAATTAAAACTTGTATAAAATAAGAAGTACCAAAAAAACCTGCACTAACCTAAAAATAAAATAAAAAATAATGTAATGTAAAATAAAAAAAATAAATTTTCATTGAAGTTGGAAAAAAGGTTACGCTGTATTATTATTATAAAAAAATTAAATTTAATAAAAAAAGAAAACCTTTAAGAAATGCACAAAAATTTAACAATACGATAAAACCACAAACAAATGACTTTCTTGTTAAATTAGTAGAATAAAAAATCAAAATTATTACAAAGACATTTTGAAGAAAAAAAAAAAAAATATTTAGTCATTTACACAATTGTCAGCAAAATAATCGTTAACAATACAAAAAGTCCTTCAAAAATTTGCCACACAACCACTTAAAAGAGTAGAGGAAAAAACCACAAGAAATTTGAAAAAAGATAAAAATGAAAATAAAAATAAAAATATACAAGGATTAATACCAACAAAAGTGAAAAATCATGCCAAATCCTTTACAAAAGGCCCACACGCTTGGAGAATAGAGAAAAAGTGGCCATAGTAATAATCCAATAGAAAAAATATAATAAAAGTAAAAGAAAAATAAAAAAGAGAATAAGAAAAAGAATCAAGTGTATTAAGTGTTTTCTAGTGTAAGTTTTTTCACTGTGTGGTAAATTGTTGTTAACAAATTCATACATAAAGCAACTTGCCTGTAATAAAATTCTACAGAAATATATAAATGAAATTCTATTTCTAATTCTAAGCCAAAGAAATATAATTGGTTGGTAATCTTTTGTGTGGTTAGTGAAGTGTTGTAAATTGTGTTATAATTAAATGTAATTAATTGTTACTTCATCTTCATTGTGCCTCATCAGACAGTTGAAAATCATCGTATCGTTAGAAGTAACAGCTACATTTACATCTCCTAACATTCGTTCAGCAATTATTTATTGCTGTTTCATGCTTTTTTGCTGATTTATGGATTAATGAACTGAGAGTACCACTCGGTTTTCCAGTACAGTTCTAAAGGTAATTGATATGTCAAGTTTCAATAATTTATATTAGTTTTCTGCCCCTGTATTGCTACTAGCTGTACGAGACATAAAAAGACAGGAATTGATTTTATTTAGTATTATTTATATAAATGTTTTACTTTCATGTAATGCAAAATTAACATAATATAAAAATTAGAGATTGTTTCACAATTTGGCTAGCCAACCAAAGCGAACGTTAAGCCGCGATGATACTTTTTTGAAGATGAGTATAGATATGTATATCACAGTTGAAATTACTATTAAGAGCAAATAGTTCAGCTATAACGAAAAAAATCTAGAAACATCTAAATTTTTCAATACATTACCGCAGGCGAATTCACAACAGGTAAAATTTACAGCGCAGCTGATAACTTTTATTTTATTTTAATCTATTTCAGTTGTCAATGGAATAATGAAAAGAAAATTAAAAAAAAAAAATATTAAAACAATTTTTTAAATTATGTACTGTATCTTGAATGCCAGGTATCATCCTGAGTCCTTCGCAATCTGGCAGGCCATTGTCACCTTTTCAAACTCTATGAGTTGAGACTTTAATTTTCATGAAATAATTAAAAGTTTCACGGAATAATTGACAGCCTGTTCATGGATCGCGTTTTAAATAAAGCGAAAACCAGCGACACGTTTGTGACTACGTAAGAAATTGGGTCTGTGTAACGCGCTTCGCATTGTTCGCGTTCTGTTACGTTATACACGTATTAGTATGCATATTCTCAATCCCCAGTATTGCCGCTATACAAGTTATATGTATCTTGTTTACTTTTTTCGTGTAAAATATATTTTTGCATCGTGAATAACGTTAACCCTATTTCAATTGAAAAAAGAAACCAGTGATAAATATTTATGTAAACAAAACATCTTTATGCTGGAAAAAAAATTATAGAATATTTGCTGGTCATACAAATTCTGTTGATGATCAGACAAATGCCTTTATGGATTGATCCTAATTTATTCTTTTATTTTTTAAATTATTTCCTTTCTTTAAATAATTAGCAAAAAAGGAAATTGTTTGCATATACATATATGTATATGTATGTACGTGTTAACATGGATATGAACGTTTATTTATGTATATATGTGTGAACATGTATGCATACTTGTTTTTGCTATCATTTCCATTTTTATATATTTGAATCTTTAGTTTTGTTCAAGCTTCTTCTTTTTCTTGCTCAACGAATAAAAATTTCCATTCGCGCAGCATTCGCCTGTTTGGCATGTAAAAACGCGATACACAGACAGAAAGCAGATGTCAATTGTTAGGTTTTTCGTCCAAAAAGATTTTTTTCGCGTTGCATGAACGCAAGTAAGGAAAACGTCAAGATTTCTTCGCGTTTTTTGAGCACATTGTGTTCCATGAACAGGCTGTTAAAGTTTATTTATTAGGTTTTTGGTTTGTACACGTAGAAAATAATATATGGTTGATATGACAATATTCTAAGGGCAACATACTATTGTTGAATTATATGGTTGGTAGGGAAAATATGATATTGTTTTATTTGAACGCCATTCATTGATATGCCTTAACATAGTTTTGTAAGAAAAATGTTATAAATAACTATACAAAATTCTGGTTCAACATTGTTATAATTGTAAGCAACCACAGTAGTTACCATGATAATGTCATACCTAATTATGTTATTTTGCCAAACAATCATATTACTTTCATTAAACAACCATAATAAATTTTGGCCAAGAAGGCTTTATGTATTGAAATAAATTGGAATAAATAAATAAATAAATAAAAATAAATTTCATAAACTAATTTATTGGTATACAACCATATTTTTGATATTACTCACAATATTAATTAAAAAGAAGCCCTTTTTGGATAAACAATACTATTTCAATATTAATAAAATGAAAATATTAGGTCTGATATAGTTTTATTAAATAAAACAATTAATAATAATCAGCTAAATAAAGTCGAGTTCCAATATAATCGGGTTCAATGGGTTCTAGTATTTATTAACTGAAATAAAATGATTTTTTATGCATTTCGTCGATAATTACATTTAAAAAAAATCATATGTGTAACCAAGTTAATATGGTTGGATGTAACATTATATGGTTGTTCACGACAATAGTATGGTTCATCATTAAAATAATTGTAGTTGGGACCATAGTATGGTTAGGTACAACGATAATATGGTTTGTCTTTGCCATAGTATTGTTGATTACGACATACATACACATATCAACATCTTAATATTCTGGCACACCTTTTGATTTGGGCAAACGTTCTATATGTAGTTTTGGCACAATTTCAGTTTTAAGTCTTTTTTTTCGTTATGTAGATCAAAAAAATTTTTTTTTACTTAAATTCCATAAAACAATTTTTTTCATAAAACAATAATAAAACTAAAAGAAAATTATATGTCAACGACTAATATAAAATATCATTAATGCTGATAATAGTAAATTGATTTAATAAACTAATATTTGTTACATGTTAATAACCGTATCAAACATATGATCAAAACTGAAATATTAGTATTGGATGTGATAGAAGCTATTGTGGTTTTTAAACAATTACCTACAGTACTAACATTGCATGCAACCATATTCGGAAACTCCCTTCCTTTTTGATTTCTTCATATATGTTTTTGAACTACTAATGAAGCTGCACATAGAACTATACATATATATAGTTGCACATATAACTATACCTTCCAAAAATTCGATCTTTGAGTATTCCTTAAACCCTGACTTGGAGCACCTTTTGTTGACATTTTTTATTTAATATGACTATTTCAATTTAAATTTTCATTTTATGTTTAATAAATAAAATAAATATGCTAAAAGATAAATTATAATCAAGTTATTATAAATTCCATTTGATAAAATTTACTTTGTCGGCAAACACAATTCACCTACTTTAGGAGCAATGGCCTTTATTAAATTATTTACATCTGAGTTATTAACAATAAAAAGGAAAAATTTTTTACTAATATTTGCCTTTAATTTGCTTTAGCCTGATGCACAAGTCTGCCCGCTTCCATAGAAGAAAATAGTTGTTTTAGTGCAGGAGGTTAAACATTGAAAGCTGAACAGCATAAAGGAAAAACTTAACAAGAGGATTTTAAAAGATAAAAGAATTATGCTAGAAATTCTTTGCCTGCAATAACATTGTTTTAAGAAATAAATGGAAAAAAATGTATGTTGTTGTTCATAAAAAACGAGATAAAATCAATTTTCTTTATACAGTGCGTTCAGCAGACAGACCACTTGATATAAGTGGGGTTATATTGAAATTTCAAAAGCTAGGAGGTGTTATGCTTTTTCGTTAGCTGGGTTGTATTATTAATATTATTTTAACAAGACCAAGTATATAATATTCGTTAAGGCTTACGTAAATACAAAAAAATGAAAAACATGAAAAGCTGATCAAAAAATAACCTGTATCGATTTTTCTTTTATCTGCTCAATCGTAGCAAAACGCTTTTCTTTCATGGGTGTCTTCTGTTTTGGGAAGAGGAAAAGGTCAGCGGGTGCCAAGTCCGGTGACTACGGTGGTTGAGGCATGAAAACGGTTTTGTGTTTGGCCAAAAACTGACACACAAGAGCCGATCCGTGAGCTGTTGCGTTACCATAGTGAATAATCCCTGATTGTTTTTCCACAATTCCGAGCGTTTCTGGCGAATTGCTTCTCGCGAACAACACATAACTACAAGGTAGAATTTTTTATTGACTGTATGAACTTGTGGCATAAATTCATGATGCACCACACCATTGCAGTCGAAGAAAAGAATGAGCACACATTTGAATCAACTTGACGTGTTTTTTTCGTCTTGGCTCTTGTGGACGCTTCCATTCGGATGATTGGCTTTTGGTTTCAATGTCAATAGCCATACTACCACGATTTGTCACCGGTTATGACCTTTTTGATAAAGTCTTAATCAGTGTTGACGATGTTCAACAGCTAATAGCGCGCCTCACCATAGGTATTTGGGAGCATTCGATGACTTTCATAATATTTTGATGGCGTTATGTTTACAACTATCTTAGCTTATTGTACGTCTAATATAAAACACTGTTTGCTTTAAAATACACATTGTCAAAAAAAAAAAAAAAATACAGCAAAAACAATGAATTATTGCAACAAATCTATTTGAAATGTTGATTTTTTCTTTGCATTTATAATAAAAATAAAAAAGTTGTTAATTATAAAAAGTTAAAACAAGCAGCTCTGGGCTGGGGAACAGCTCTCGCGTCATCGTAATTATTTCTTAAGTGCGGTCAGGCTTGTTGTTGTTGTTTGGCCTTCGGGGGTTTGCATCTCGCTCCCACTGGTTAACTGTTTGCCTCAACTAACTGTATAAGTTTGCAGTGTTTTGAGGTATTTCTTTGTTAACCACGCGGCAACTTCTTGTATGAAAGCATATATATATATATATATATATATATTATAGTGGTTCACTGTGCCTTTGAAAATTACTGTAATACCATCGGGGGTATAAGGTCTTTTTTACTCCGCCCATGCTGTACATCCTATACTTTGCAAATTTATTTGCAATTGTATAGTTAATAAATAAATAAAAAGTTACAAAAGATTTTTGACAAAATAAGTTGTCATTTAAACAACTTGAATGCTTTTTACAAAAAAATATTTACAACACTTTCTTCACCATTTTACATTGCAAAGTAAGGCTTGAACTTTAATGTAACGTTTCCACAACATTAGCAACCGATTTGTCTAAAAATTTTGTAATGAAAACACCAAAAAATGTGAGTATATTTCGTACGAATTCTTTTGCCAAGTTGTTTGTTATATTTTGGAAACATCACATAAAGGCCAAGTACAAATAAAACAGAAATTCCATAGATACTAATATTCTTAATGAATATTTTAAAAAATTTGTCAAAGCTTATGAAATCATTTACAGAGAAAGGTTGAAAAACCCAACATGCAAAACATTTAATAAAAGCAACAAACAAATGTTAAAGCAAATATAATTTTCTATGACATTTTAGAAATTAAAATTCAGTTAAGCATGAAGAAAGCAAGTGCTTGCTTGCTTTGACATATGCAGCGTATGAGTGATATGTATTTAAAACAATACAATTTCCCTCATACGAGTACGTACACATGTAATTACATACAAACAACATTTACCACACCTACTAGTACATAAATACATAAACAAGTATAAGTGTATAAAAGCATGTTCAGCCAAAAGTACATAACAACTCGTTTATGTGCAACACTTGCAAACAAATATTTAAAACAAAGAGGCCCAAAGGCAAAAGCGAAATATAACAAATAGCTTTCTAAAATTTTTAAAAAAGGAAAAATGTTTTAAAACTTTGAAGTTGTGTTTTTTTCAAAAGCACACTTAAATATATTAAATATGCATTTAGTGAAAATCCTGCTCCAATGTATTTGAAATATTTGAAACAAGAGTTTTTTATACATAAAAACTGTGTATGATGAGAAAACTCGACTACAATTCCGTTATTGTAGTATTACGTTTGTGAAAAACTAAAAAATGCATTCTATTCACTGAATTGCATTTGTAAAATGTTGGATTATACTCAGATAGAATTTCGATGGAAAAGGCATTCAACGATATGTCATTTATCTCGATCGGACTTTTTAGTGAGGCTCCACAAGGGTTTGAGTGGGACCATACACCGAAAATACATAAGTACTGTTGCAAGTATCTAATAAACGGTAAAAATTATACCGTTTTTCGTGTTAGGGGAGTCCCAGTTAACTTATCTAGACATGTGGCGTTCTTGGTATTTTTCCAAATTCAAAATTTGTAAAGTTGTGTTATGAAGAGAATTTTTCATATGATTGATTATGATAGTTAAAATTACATTTCAATTAATTTGCAGAGCTCTATTCAGTCAATTTACTACAATAAATTTTGATTCGTTAACACTTTTCCATGATTTTCTTAAACATAAGCGTCAATTTATTCTCACAGAAATTCATAATGTTATCTATTGTTTGACTCACGTTTAGCCATACGAAGCTTTTTGTTTTTGTAAACAATTCGCTATTAATGGTGACAATATAATTTGAATGTTTTGTTGGATGCTTAATTTTCTAAGAATAGTCACAACATAACTTGTTTATGACACCATGACTTCCATTTACTAATGCTGACATTTGTCGAACTTAGACATTCTACTTAATCAAATTACGCTAGGCTGCTGAAAGTAATTCGTTAAGATTTACATTGTGTTATAAAGACAAAATCCATAATTTCATCTTAATATTCTTTGATCTTTGTTTATTCAATGTATGAATTATGATAATTTTAATCTTTTCTGAAGGTGTTAAAAATTTTTTGGCAAAATATTCAAAAATAAAAGTAAACAAATATAAATTTATAAATCCGGCTACTGAGTTTTTGGTAATCCATAAAATCTAGATACTAGGTGTATTTTTATTTAAACGCTCATATCAATAAACAAAATCTTCATTTTAGGACCACAGCAAATTTGAGTGTGATGCATTAAAAGTATTCACTCACAGCTACTATTTGGTGCGATATTGAAGTGAGAGAAGTAATTGGACCGTATTTTGTTGAAGACGCCATCGGCAATATATATACTACTATACCGGTGAACATTATAAGGCCATATTAAGCGACTTTCTACTGCCGATGTTAAATGAAAGGGGTGAATTAGTGAACAAGTAGTTTTCACAGGACGGTGCAACCATACATATAGCAGGAGCCACAGTGGATATTGTGATACTGTAATTTTGCCAGCAAGATAACCCAACTTAACCATCCCTGATTTCCTTCTTTGGTGCTACTTGAAATAGCAGGGCTCTGACAATAAATCCCATACAATTACATTTCTTAAAGATTGTATTAGACAAGAACTGCAAACAGTTTTCATTTTTTCATTAATTTTTAGTTACAAGTTTTAGTTATACAATTGAGTTTGCCTCAGCATTATAAGGTATTTTTAAGGCGAGTTGCCATTAATAGTAAGAAAACATAAAACTGTATTTAAAAATTGTGCATATTTACACGATATTAGTAATAACTTTAGAATAAAATGAAGATACTTTGTAAGTTAAATCAGGCTTTTTTTTAGAAGCATTTCCAAAACTTCCCCACGTAATCGTTAAAACTTATTTTGAACGTCGAATGCTTCTCCGGGTTATTCAATCTTAACAGCAATTGTGTTCAATTCATTGCTTTGTAATTTCGTGTCTGCATCTCGCTGTTCTAAAATTAGAGATATTTTGCTTAGCAAAAATTATTTTATTCCTTGAAAAGTTCATCGTGTTATGGAATATTGTTTAGTTATGGAATAAGCACGCAAGCTTCACTGGTTTAATTGCCTTGTTTTGCGCTGGTTGTAGTGATTACAGTTCTACATTGTTTTTAAACCCATATAGCATGAGAGTTTAAATGGCTCTGAATTAATGCCTCTTAAGTGATAATGATAATGATATATTTCTCATATAGAATTTATTTTTTTAAATTTGTACATCTGCAGATATTTTCGCTTTAATGTACTCAATTTGTAAGTTCCAGTTTAAGTCACTCTGCAATATTACTCCCAAATATTTCACCGAGTTAGGACCAAAAATTTATTCACCGTTTGCAAAAAATACTCAAAGTTTCAGTATCGGTAACTGAATATGACTTATATCTTAAAAGTTTTGTTTTTGCTTCATTGATGATTGTTTGTAATTTGGTTATTCTTGCTTATTCAAAAATCATTTCATCATTTTTTTGCATGTAAGATTTCAAAGCAGTCTCATGTTTGTAAGTATAGAAAAAGGAAATATCATCATCATATAATTACTTGTCAGGTCATGAGCTCAATTCCACCTTTAGCCAAGAAAAATTATTTATTATACCAATACTGGCCGTGATGAGTAACTATTGGTTAAAGAAGACAATAATAAATATATATGGGAGAAAAACTAGCTACATTACTGATTAGCACCCACAAGATTCATACTTGGTGTCATATAAACATGATGTATATTAAGTTTTGTATTCGCTATTTTGAGTTTTTTATTCGCTATTTTATATATAAAAATGAATTTTTGAGCATATCTTTCAAAAATTTCCAAAGTCTACTGATGATTAGGGTAACTCCTATGAAATGTCGACATATAATGGGTGATTTTATAAGAACTATCGGAAATTTAAAAAAAAAACACATAAAATTCAGAAAAATGCATGAAATATTTATTTGGATCGATAGTTGGGTCGATATAATTTATTGTTTGAAGATTATTTCATGCAAATGTTGGCCGCGGCTGCGCCTCAAATGGTCCATCCGCTTAGTCCAATTTTGGCATACTCTTTCCAACATTTCGGCCGGTATCTCACGAATTATGTTGGCAATGTTGGCTTCCAGCGCGTCAATCGAAGCGGGATTGTCGCTATAGACATTAGCCTTAACATAGCCCCACAAAAAATAGTCTAGAAGCGTTATATCGCACGATCTGGGCGGCCAATTGACTGGTCCCAAGCGTGAAATAAACTGTTCACCGAACTCGCCTCTCAATTGGTCTATTGTTTCGCGTGCTGTGTGGCATGCGGCACCGTCTTGTTGAAACCACATGTCATGCAAGTCAAGCTCTTCCATTTTGGGCAAAAAAAAGTTTGTTATCATCGCACGGTAGCGCTCACCATTCACAGTAACGTTGTGATTCGCATCATCTTTGAAGAAATACGGCTCAATGATGCCGCCAGCCCATAATCCGCACCAAACGGTTGTTTTTTGTGGATGCATTGGTAGTTCTTGCAATGCTTCTGGCTGCTCTTCACTCCAAACACGGCAGTTTTGCTTGTTCGTACGTATCCATTCAACCAGAAATGAGCCTTGTCGCTGAACACAATTCTTCGATAAAAAAGTGGATCTTCATCTAACTTTTCAAGAGCCCATTCACCAAAAATTTGGCGTTGTGGCAGGTCGTTTGGCTTCAATTTTTGCACCAGCTGTATCTTATACGGCTTCACACCCAAATCCTTCCGCAAAAGTAAGTGGAGTAACAGAGGCCCAATTGCTGCGAACGGCGCCGAATCGATAATTCACGGTCATCACCAACACTGGCCGATACGGCTGCGATATTTTCTTCAGTTCGCACTCTACGTAAGCGTGTTGGTGGTTTAATGTCCAACAATGTAAATTTGGTGCGAAATTTTTTTACAATAGCCCGAATAGAAGCCTCAGTAGGTCGATTAAACTGACCATAAAATGGAAGAAGTGCGCGATGAACTTTCTTAACAGAGCACGCATTTTGGTAATAAAATTCAATAATTTGCAAGCGTTGTTCGTTTGTAAGACGATTCATGATTAAATTATAGACCAAACTGAAGATGTTTGACAGTGACACAAGATACGAAACGTGCGTGACCTGTCAAAACTAGTGTTGCCAAAAAGATAATAGCAAAAAAATCACTCGTGAGATAACTGGGAAACATAGAAAACAAGCTATTTATAAATTTTTTATTGGTATCATGATGTATATTTTAATATTGCCTCTACTATTAATATTCAATTATTGTTTCTGTCTTGCTTAGATCATCTCCGGGGAGAAGATTTTGTATTATTGTGCACCTGACCAAGTCACTGAGTTTTCTGGGGTATATAACGGTAGGTATTTCTCAATTTTCAGATACGGCGCCTGACTTCTGTTGTATTGGCACTCCCACACCCTTACCGAGGGTTAATTGGCAGAACAAATATCGGCAAATCTTCCGAGAGGCTCTGCTAGCAGACTATTTTAGCTATGTTTATAGTTGAACAGCCTACCTTCGCTTAAACGTTCTGGATGAGGTTTAAACCTAAAACCGTAGTAAGGGGAATTAGTTTAGCTGAATACTTTGGTGCAGTACTGGTTTTCAGGAGCAACAGATACTTGTAATATAAGAAACCAGCTGATGCTCTTAATGTATTTTGACCTACCAAGTTATTAGTCGTATTGTTATAGAATGTCTGTCTGCGCAATAGTATACAGAAGGGACTAGAAATTTTAGTTCAAATTAATTTCAAATATATAAGTAAAAAATTTTTGTATTTTTATAATATGTACAAAAATTCTAATATACAAGGTAATACTATTAATATATAAGTATTTTTGTTTAATAAACATATTTAAATTAATATCCGAAATTCAAAAAGCGTTAAACTTAAACATTATGTAATTAAATGTTTTGCACAATTTGATTTTGAAAAACTCTAGATGCTAGAATCCAGTAGAACTACAATTTTTTATAATTCGGCTATAAACTCTTTTACTCAAACCCCCAAAATTTTTTGAACCTTATTTGAACAGACTATTCAAAAATTTACGGCCGTATTCATAAAAAATATTGTATGCTTATTAAACAGTTATTTGACAAATTTCCCATAGAAACTTGTCAAATAACAGTTTAATAAACATAAAATATTTTTTATGAATAAGGCCATTAATGTTTGTTTTTCTTTAAAAAAATACTTAAAGCATAATTTCAATAAGAAAAAGTTATTACAAAATAAAGTACTCTTTCAATTCATACCCTAAGAACTATATACGCAATTATACAACAAAAGTCTCATATCAAACGTATATTTTTTAACCATATCTCTGTTGTTCCCTCACTGTTTTACTTTTTTCTGTTTAACAAAATATTTTTAATGATTAATATAATTGGTTTTCTTTTGTTTTAATGCGAGAGCGTGTGCATAAAAAACTTTATAAATTAAAACCGGCATAGAGTATGAATACAAAAAAAGAGGAAACCTTAATTTCATTTTTAGCATACTTTAGTTGTTGACTTAAATTTTACACATGTTTTGTGTTACATAAAAAATTTTCAGACATAAATGTTTTTTCTTTGTAACCAAACATGGAAAAGAGGAAAAAATTATGCTCTTATAGATGCACCACAAAAACATTTTTATACTTTTGACAATGTACAGTGATAAACCAGGATACCACAAAATGAAGCAAATTTTTGAACTGTGGTGAGAGGAACTTACATATCTTACATAATAACTTTAATTTTGTTTAAGAACCAAATGTTTAAAACGGAAAGAAGAAAAATAAAAGAAAATAGAAAATATGATAATATAAAAACAAGCTTCGCAAAACGAATAAATTTGCTGATTCAACAAAATTTGTTTCTCCATATATTCTCGTATCAGTTTTTCTTGACTTTACTAAAGAATTTTTGTATAGTATACTTTCCATTTAAAGTTACTTATGTGTGGCAAAGAAATAATCATGAATATCGTATTTTTTTGTTATTGAAAGTTAGCTGGTTTTGTTCAAGTAATATTTTTTTAAACTTTGGTTTGAATCCACGACTTCATCTACAGGCCCATATTAAAGCAATTTATTAACTGATTCTTCATTTTAAAATATTTATCTTGAAAAACATTTCTTATGGGTATTTTAGGAAAATTGTATGCCTATATGTCACATGTCACAAATTTCAATATTGGGAGACAGAACTCCATCTATTTTTGATCAATTAAATGCGGTTTTGGAATGAAATCATTTTTACAGAAAATATTAGTTAAATTTTTTAAACTCAAATGATATCACACCGAAGCCCCTCTTTATTTTGCCTTTTCTATAGAACTGAAAAATGTGTCCAATTTAAATTTCAAAGGGAATTGAACTCCGTGACATGACATTTTAAACTAAATATTGTTATGGGAAAGTACTATTTTTAAATTTAATTTCATGGTATAAAAATTGTTCTCTCTAGCTATTTTAGTTCAAAACAGCTACCATTCATAAACTAGTAGTAATTGCTTATTAGGTATATGGAAAAATATAGCTAATGTATACTTGTAAGTTGGAATATTTTCTATGGCAATTCTCTGAAAAAAAGAACGTTAGTTCTTTACAAAGTCTCCTTTAAGCATTTTTTTATTTTCTCTGGAGATTCTCTATACCAACTTCTATTTCTCACGCTCTTATGCGCTTCTATATTAAAGATGGCCTCTTATTTTAATCTAAAATTTCTTACCGCCCAAGAAACAGAAGGCTTAACCTAGGGCGTATGGTGAAGAGGTGGCGAATCTTAGCTCGACGCTTTCATTGTACCTGGAAGGAGCGACATTTTCCTTGTTCGCCTTTAACAAGTATTGTTGAGGCCATCTAAAAGATAAGTGAAGTATTCATCGAAAGTTGTCTACTTCTTTTCATGGTATAGAATGGCATGCAACTATAATTTCCTATGGCCTTAAATTAGTTAAGTAAGGGAATCACCGTGGCCTTCATTGGTAAAGTTTTGTGATAAAAAATTACTCACCGTTCATATTACGCCTTAATTCAGACCGATACTTTTTTAGAGATGTGGTATAGTTGATAAAATGCAGCATCAAGCTCGAGTTGGTACAATAACTATGAAGTAATCAGTTTATAGTCATTGAGCTTATTATCATAAACATATAATCAAATATATTGATCCGTAAATATTAACATAACAGTATGTGCATAAAAAGAAAAAGCTTATACTAAATATTCGTTTTTTCTATTTGTGTTACGATAAATAATTACGATGACGCAATAGCGGGAGGTTGTTAGTCCACGAAAAAAGCCACACGCCAAACAATTTTCAAGGATACAAACACCCCTTCCTGCGTTTTAGGTTTCAACCATAGACAGAATGCGTCAGCCAATGCAGGCGCCTCAACCATGATCAGCCTGGGTTGAACTGCAAGCAGGACCTCGTTCTGCCAACTTAAACCCTTGGTAAGGGTTTCAGAAGCCAACACATCAAGTCATGCTGATTCCTAGAGTTTTATTTGTTACAACAAATGAGGAATCCTTTCTCCTCTTTAGCCGAAAAACGGAGTGTCCTGGTTAGGAAAACGTCAAGGTAAAACCTGTTCCCCGAGAGTTGTTTTAGAATAAAGCTCCATACGGATTGGGATAATAAGAATAATTAAGCGATCTTAGGTTTTATAGAACGGCTAGGAAATACAAAAAACAAGCTGATTACATTTTTGCATAGAAAACATTTTTTTTATTCAATCCCTATTAAATAATTTAATTTGTTTGATTCCAAACATCAACTCATATCTCTAAATCGTTTTTATTGGTTATTTTTTCGGTGTAGAGACTTCATTTATGCATGGAAACGAGCTGAATCATTTATACCGATACATTCCTTAATTATAAAAATAAATGATAAAGAGGATCCACAGCATATTCTAGGTTTCTTTTTTTTCGCTAACAATAATATTTGTTTATTCATTCAATTAGATGAGGCTGTGAACGTTCACTCATGCAAAGGCTATTGTCCTATTTCGCTACTCTGTATCAAGTCTTATGACCGCTAGTACCGATTTGCAACATAAATTGTTGTGATAAAATTCGTTTTATAAATGTTCTGCTGTTGAAGACATAAGAAAATCACTCTACTCAATTTGGAATTTGGCAGCTTAAAAAAATATTTATTTCCTTATTGTTTCGTAATTTATTTACATTTCTATAAGAAATATTGAGATGAGTAAAACTATTAAAATCCTCATCTGATTACAGCAAGATAAGCCAGTTATTAAATGTTTGAACGATTTGTTCTTAAAACAATTAAAAACTAATAATTTTCAGCTCATAGTTAAACTTATTTCAAGTCAAATAAAATATTTACGACATTTTTTTAACATATGAAATATTTATAAAATATAATATTTAATTGCCTTTTATACAAAAATTGATTTAATAATAGCTTAATAAATATGATATATTTTTTGTAAATAAAAAATAGAGAAATTTTATTTTACTCTTTACTTACAGCCAGTTTACCAATCTCGACAGCGAACTTGCGTTTGGAATCTAAGCGAAAGGAAATAGATTTGGGTTTGTCTAACTTTTTTCTATGCGAACGATGTGCTAAAACTCCATTAAAATATATAAAAATATTCAGACGAATAATAATGATATAGACAAACCCAAATTGATTCGAATGTGAGTGACTAGCTTTCTTTCGCATTCATTTTCTTTCGAAACACTTTTTATACCTTTGTTTTTCTGTTACTATCTACACAAAACCGTATATAGATTCACTTATAAGATAAAAAGTATTGTGGGGGAGTGTTTTTACTGCGACGATTAATTCTATTCAGAATTTATTCATTACTACCTTGTTAAAACGAATCAAAACGGTTTGACTTTAAATGTCAAATCTATGAACATTTTGTTTTATAATATTTCCAATGAGTATTTAATATACACAACTATATATATCGCCGTCAAAAATGCAAAAGTGCGTATCATCGAAAAAGTGAAAATTGAGTTTTTGATTATAATTTTCTCTCTACCAGTTTTAAGTTTGTTGCCAAGTAGTCTAGTTAATGTGCTATTATTGGTTCCGAAACTTTTTAGTCTATCAATGAAAAAGAATAGTTGGTTTTTCAAAAATATTTTTATTTTTCAATATAATCTCCTGAAACTTCAATACACTTAGTCCAACGCTTTTCTTGCAATTCCATCCCTTGATCAAAATAGTTTTCCTCAAGGTCTTCAAAATAGTGGTTTACAACTGTAAATGCATTTTCATGTGAGGTAAACCGCTTGCCAGCAAGGAATTTTTTTCTATTTGGGAACAGGTAAAAGGGAGCTAAATCAGGAGAATAAGGTGGATGGTCAAGCAAGCCGTACTTTAATTCGTTGATTTTAGCCATTGTTAAAACACTCTTGTGCGCCGGTGCGTTGTCTTGATGAAAAATTTTTTTTTTTTTTTTTTGCTTTGTAAGCCAGGACGTTTTTCTCGAATTTGTACATTTAATTGATCCAAAAGGTTGCAATAGTGCTCTGAATTTATTGTTTTACCTTTTCAAACCTTTGAAGTCCCAAAAGACCGTTGCCATAACCTTACCAGCCGATTGAATTGTTTTTGCCTTCTTTGGGGCACTTCCTCCAGCTTCAGTCCATTGTTTGGATTTTTCTTTTGTCTCTGGAGTGGATCCATGTCTCATCAACAGTTATGAAACGACGCTTAAAATCCATTCAATCTTCAATGCTTGTACGACCACGTTTAAATTCAGCAACCCAATTTTTTACTGTTGCATATGAAGCAGCACTTTTACCTAACAAATTCACTATATCATTATGAATTTCTTGTCCCGATAAACCTTTTTTATTTCGTATTTCTAATTTTTCCATTGTAAAAAAAAATCGCGGATGAGATTTTTCTATATGAAGTAGTTACCAGATCGAAACAAATTTAACATGTGTTCATAGCAGAGATGGAAGTTTCCAAAACACTTAACTTTTTTCTGTTCACACCACGCTTTTTGTGCTAGGCTAAGAAATTTCCGAATCGCCCTCGTATATATAAAGTAGTTTTTCTTTCCAACTTTATGTTTTGCCTTATTGCATTTTTGACTGTTCGACGGCGATATGTATTTATACACGTATTAATATTACAATAAGGAGAACAAACTGCCGAATGGTTATTAAATTTTTTATTGCGTATAAATCATACGTCCCATTGGGCCATATCATGTAAACAGTTTACAACAAATCATGAATTTGAAGCGAGTCTGCGGATATCGTTTGGTAATTTGGACTTTACTTTCTCTTTTTTTCTATTCAAACTATTTTAGTTTTTTTTCATATATCGTTCAAAACTTTTTCAGTGGTTTATTTTTTCAATAAAAAGTATTTTTAGCAAGTACATTAGCACTTTAGACATATAACTAAGCTACAAAACATATTTTATTATCATCTTAACAATCGAACATTTTTATCTGTATAATAGATATTGAAAATAAATGTTGTTACTATACGTATTTTATTATCTTTGGCTGTTCTAAATAGTATTTTTGTTTTCGATGTAGTGTTTAACAAACAGAAAAAGTTGTTACAAAGTTTTATTGTTTTATTATATTGCTCTTAATTAAATAATAAATTATTTTTTATGTCACTTTTTCTCTTTTTATATTCTTGTGCAAAAACAATAAAACATTGATTAGAAAAGTAATGACAAAATTGTTTTCGGAATATATAAAGTTGATTCACTTGATTTAGCTTAGTAGGAATAGGATGCCTTTGTAAATACTGTGTGAATGTATAGCAAAACCATTGAAGCGTTAATAAAGTAATAAAAATACACAATTAAATATCAAACTTTTAGAGCAAAAAAATTTTTTTAAACAGTGAATTGTTTTCTGCATTTTTTTATTATGTAGTTTTTGTTTGGTTTTTTTTTTTTTTTTTTTTGTTATGAGGACTTTTAGTAATTTTAATTTGGATGAGAGCTTAGCTTGCCCTCTAATAACTTTATTAGCTGCCCAGTAAAGTGAAAATACATTTTTTTTGTACTGATGAAACGTGGAGCTTAAAGTAAGTATTTTTATTGAAGCATGGAAGCAATTTTAGTTGCAGAGAAAATTATTTTGTTAGTTGATGTTTCGAGAATTTTATTTTATCGTAAGCTGCAAAGATATAAATTATTTAAAAATATAATTATTTCCTTACCTAAAGCCAGAGAAACTTTAACGTGTTGCTCGATTCGGTGTCTTTTCATGGTACAAATAAAATTATACTGAATTATACTGAAATTGCGAAATGTTAAATAAAATGTAGTAAAAACCTTGACTACGTTTAGGTGTGGTTCACATTCAATATCGGCCATTACAATTTAACCAGCCATTAATAAAATAAGACTATTATTCTTAGCAATAGAAGGAATTAACTTAAAAGTGTACTTAAGAATTATCGTTAAAATTAATATTATATGCTTAATTTTAGCAGTTTTGTGCTAAGCAAACTTTTTTCACGTTTTCGGCTTCATTTGAACTTGTATTGGTTAAAATTTTTCTTCAGTAGAGATCTAATTTTTGCAAACTCTAGATTTTCGGTAAACAAAAAATTTTTTATATATACAACACAGCTTTACAAATTCTTAATTTGGAACAAAACCAAGATCGCCACCTTCAGGGACCTCCTAAACATAAAAATGCTGTAACTTTTTTACCCTGTGCCGTTTTTTAAATAACAGTACTTATTACTTACTTACTATTTATGGAGTTCGAAAGGTAATTGAATGGCTGAGTTATGGCACCTTAAAGTTAAAAATTTGCCTATTTTTGCGTTTGTTTCAAAAACTATCACTTTTATTTCGCATTCTTTCTACGCTATAGTAAAGATCTGGATTATTTTATTTCATAGGAAATAGTTTATTTAATTACCAAATTTGAAGCGTAGTTTGAAAAGCAAAATAAAATAAAATAAAATAAAATAATATAATATAATATAATATAATATAATATAATATAATATAATATAATATAATATAATATAATATAATATAATATAATATAATATAATATAATATAATATAATATAATATAATATAATATAATATAATATAATATAATATAATATAATATAATATAATATAATATAATATAATATAATATAATATAATATAATATAATATAATATAATATAATATAATATAATATAATATAATATAATATAATATAATATAATATAATATAATATAATATAATATAATATAATATAATATAATATAATATAATATAATATAATATAATATAATATAATATAATATAATATAATATAATATAATATAATATAATATAATATAATATAATATAATATAATATAATATAATATAATATAATATAATATAATATAATATAATATAATATAATATAATATAATATAATATAATATAATATAATATAATATAATATAATATAATATAATATAATATAATATAATATAATATAATATAATATAATATAATATAATATAATATAATATAATATAATATAATATAATATAATATAATATAATATAATATAATATAATATAATATAATATAATATAAAATAAAATAAAATAAATTAAAATAAAAAACGGATGAAAAATAAAGTTTTTATTAAGGATTTTGTGGAACGACAATACTCGTATTTTCATTTTCATTGCTCACTCGCTATATTCGGTGTAAATTCAAAAAATTTTAATTAAAATGAAAAGCGACTTGAACTTCAGCTTTTTGTACCCCCCATCATTTGTTCATCCCTTCAGCCTTTGTAACGTCTCTCGATTTCTTCCATTTCCTGGTGAAATCTTTCTCCTTGTTCATCACTTTCAGAGCACAAGTTTGTGGGGAAAATATCCAAATGACTGAACTAGAAGTGTAATTTAGGTGCCATATTTGAACCTAAAATTAAAAAAAAACATAAATAAATTTGCAAATGATAACTGCCTTTTTGATATACATGCTTTCATTCAAGGCTTACCAAAGGCATTGAGCGTATTAATCAAAAAAGTATTCGAAAAAAATTTGGCTTTAATTAACATTATTTTGCGGACAAAAGCCAGTACGTACATTTAACAGTTTGAACATATTCTTCAAAGGTTTTCAAATCTACTCATAGCTAGTGTGCAACCTAAAAAACAGCTGGAAAAAACAAAAATTTGCTTAATATATTTCTTGATAGATAGGATGTAATGGGAGTGTTTGCAGTCCAAAAAAAAAAAAATATATATATATATAAAAAAATTCAAAATTTAAGCTTAAATTGTGTTAGCATATTATCAGAAATCCCGATCTCATTGTCTAATTCTTCTCAATAGAAACAATTACAAACAAATTTATAAAGTTATTTTCTACCAAAACAAAAACCTAATTGTTTAATTCGGAACCCTTTATGAAAGCCAGTATGTATGCACGTTCACAACAAAAACACATAAATCTTACATGGGATAAAACTTTTCGGCTTGCAGTCATCACTATACTCAGACTATAATATGGTTAAGAACAAATTATTGCTATTTTACGTGAATTGAATTACATATCTATAGAATGATGACCTTTTTATAGGATTATAGAAAGAATATATCAGTTGTAAAGAAACACACATTAATTTTTTACAAAAAGAAAGAAAAAAAACTGTTTTCAGACCCCTAAATTTACTTAAAAATTAAATAGGAAATAAAGGTTTATTCGTTGAATAAACAAACATTTTCATCAACTAGCACATAATTGTAATATTAAATTCTGATCTAGCCACACCGTCTAAAGATAAAATAAATTTATATGTGATTGCTCGAAAGTAGTTTAACGCAAAGGAGAATGTCTTAAAAATCAATAAACGATGAAGAATACACTATACAAATTAAGCATACTTATCTCACACTATTTGTTTATTTTCTATTAAGTAAATATTGATTTCCAATCAACAAATATAGATGTGGGGTTAGTTTTAAATTTTAAAATACATATATAAATAATTTTATGTATTCACCAATATAAAGAATTTTCACTGACCTATGTTTATTTTAAGCCATTATGTGTATATCTGGATTTAATGGGCCGTTCGAACTTAAAATCCCATGAAATAAGTAAATAAATACATAAATAAATATATATTAAATCAACAAGCAAAAAATTTATTGATTTTTCTCTTGTCATCTTCAATCGCTGAATATTATGGTTCTACAAACTTCTTGCTCTTACTGCTAATGCCACTTAAATTTACATAAAAATTTTATATTCTGGCTTTTAAGGTCGCGCAGATTTCATATAGAGGCTTTTAATGTCCACACTCTTAAATCAGTTGAGCAACAAGATATGATTTGTTTTCTTGTTTAAAAGCTATTGTATAAAAGCACCTGCTGAATTAGGCATCATTGATTAGCTGAACGCTTGCGTATCTGCAATGATAAATAAAGCTACAAGTAAAGTCTATAAGCGTTGGTATTCTAGGGTTATTAATGCCATAATAACTTGGCAGTTGAGATCGCGGCTGAAATTAGCCATTTCTTTACTAGTCATTTTCAGTCACTTCATAACATACTTCTAAAAAATTTTACTCTTATTACTAACGCCACGTAAAATATATCTACACTTTACTTTACGTATAGTCTATTTATAATGCCTCTTTTAAAGTAGTTTAATACCGAAACAAGTTTTGTTTATGTTTTTGCATTTGATTAAAAACCATAGTTTAAAGAAAATTAAAAAAAACACGCTTCGAAAGGCTTCATAGGTTTTTTGTGAATTCCCACAGATAGCTTCAGGAAACGCAAAAATTCCTGCACTTGCTCAGAAGCAATAGGGCAACTTCAATTTTAGCACTAAAGCGAATGGCCGTTTATAGTTCAGATACATGTTCCACGGCAGAAACTCACATAAAACCGGCTTCAAATCGATTTTTTGGAAATTCCCAAAATCAGCCACGTGAATCCCCAAAATCCCCGAATTCGCAGAAAGTAGTACGACAACTCTAATTTTGGCACTAAGTAAGCAACACGAAATCAAACTTTTGATATAAAATGACTTTATCACTTGATATTCAATATAATTTTCAAACCGTTTTCGATGGTTAGATTTTAACATTTGAATTTAAATTAAGAATTATTTTAATATAAATTTTTGATATTCAATGTTTTATAAATTTGATTTTGAGTGAAGCTAGCAATTATAGCAGAAATGTGTCAGCAATTACTTAAAAAATATCGATATATTAAATTTATTTAATTTTTAAAATTCGAGAAAAGGTTAAAAATGTGATTTGTTTGTGACCAACATGCAATTAAATATAATCAAGGTTAGGTAGGCAGGCCGCTGGATTCTCCAAAAGGTACCTGAATACTCCAGCTCACTTGGCTTCTGAAGATCGTTCCTGTTGTGATGTTAAGTAAATATGAACAAAAAGTTTTGATTTTATATATCATGAAGAAAAACATAAAAAAGTGAAATAATAAGAAAAAAGAGATTGTCTGATTTCAGTGCGATTTAAAGCCAGTTTCTCTGGCTTATTTCGAATATAACAATACTAAAAAAATTATATTAATAAAATAAATAATAATAAGAGAAAATTCAGATTAAAAATCTCAAATAAATCAAGAGGTATATGAATTTGTACTCTGCATCATAATCTACATTTGAAAGACATTTGAGAAATACATTTGAAACCAAGTTGGTCATAAATAAATTTCTCAATTTGAAAATAATTTCCTCTTTCTTTGTGGAGAAACTATGTTTTTCGATTTGAATTCAAATCAGTATCAAACGTTGTCCGTTTGAGAATATATTTGATTTCAAGTCAGTCCCAATTTGAAATCAAATCTTAGTGTTTGTTGGGTACAGTTTTATATACCCTCATACATATGTAATAATCACTCATTGGAAATGGGCTTCAGGTGTTGTAAACATACAAACAAACGAAACTAATATAAGCGTGCTAAAACAGCATTTATTGAATTCAGTACTGTTAGGCTGCTGAATGTTGTATAGTAATAACAACAAAAAATACAAAATAAATAAATGAAATAAAATAAAAACTACACATAAAGTTTAACTGGTTTAGTATTCTAGGGTTAAGAAAAACAAGCCTTTGCTTTTTATTAAGGGAACATCTCTTTTTTATTTTGGCTTACACAAGCAGTTCACAATAACCCCCAGAACTCAAATATATAATAATTTTTTTAACGCAGAATTAATTACACAAAAAACAAATAAATAAATAAAAACGACAAATAATGACAACAAGAAAAGTATCTCCCTAAAATATAAATCATCAAAGGTCCAAACAAAATTCAGCTACAACAATGAAATATTTATTTTCGCATACACCCCCCATTTCAAAGCAATTACTGACGGCTTAAACAACAGTACCATCTCGTTTCAAACAACAACAACAACAACGGCAACAACTACAACAATACCAACACTTACCAGTTTAAGGACTGCCTCTGCTACAAGCACATAATCGTCCTCTCATAAAGTAAAAAAAAAAAAACATGGAAAAACAAAACAACCAAATGGAAGGCAGCTGCAAAATAAAAGAATTGCTGTAGCCCAATGCCAACCACGCGCTTAAATTATCTTTCGTTTCAAATTTGTTTATACATTTTTTTTATTTCTTTTTCCGTTCTGACCATTTTTTAAGCGATTCAATGCTCGTCAACGTTTTTATTAACACTATATTTTGCTGCCGTTGCTCATCATTTAGCAAGTAAACAAAATCTTTTTACTTTTTTTTTTTAATTTTCTGCTTTTACTGATACCCCTTAAAGGAAGTACAAAAGGTTGTCAGTTAAATCTCTTAACATTAACAATAAACCTCAAAGTGGTGGTAGGAAAAAAATGTGCTGAAAGCGAAAACTGAGGCTAATAGTTTGCTAACTTTTTAACGTTACTTTACATAAATTAATGAGAACTTAAATATTATGTATAGGTATATATGTATATCTAAAGAACATCATAAGAAGAGAACAAATAAATTAAACAGAATTTTTTTTGAAGACTTACTCCAACTAAAATTCACGCTATTAATTGTAGAAAAAAAAAATAAAGTTTTCAGAGAGCTGTTATTATAAATATTATTGCAACAAATGACTTTATAATTGCATATTATGCTCGTCATACCTGAGTTTCAAGGCTTCCATAATGTCCTTGTAGTTGCCTCTGCACTAAATTGGCATAGTTTCCAGCACCTCCGCAGCAGAGGTGCTTTTTCGTCACTTTAGCTTCCAAACTCTGTATCTTCTGATCAGCATAATTTTTAAGGCATCAAATTTTTCACAGACATCTCTCTCTGAGTCCGAAAATCTTTCTTCAATGAAGTTCACTTTAACATTAACGGCCTCAGGGATCTCCATCAACTTTTCATTTGTGGTTCTAGATGCTTCTTTGATCTCTTGCTACATACTTCTAGAGTTTTCTTCCACCTTCCAAGAGTTTTATTCCATCTTTTGCTGTTTACCGGTGGTGAATATTTTAAATGACCCTGAGAAATAATTGTGGTTCAATTTCTGGTGCTTGAGTTTTTTTTTTCTTTTGACTTCTTGATGTACTCTATTGCTTTTATATATGCCTAAAAAAGGAAGCTCAATAGTGTCAAATCTCATGTCATCCACTCAGATATGATAATAGGAGGATTATCATCCTTAGGGGCTTACTCCAACGGAGGTTGCGTTCTTCTGTGGCGTGACGTTGGCACATAGGGACGCAGGCGAGGAGGTTAAAGCTTTAAACACATAGACGACAGCAGACAGCAAGCAGCAATCTGTCAAAAATAAAATACATGTTTTTAAATGCACACGATTATTTTAAAGACATTACAGCAGCACGACTTCACAACAGCATTTGCCGCTGCTGCAAACTTAGACTAATTTCTATTTTCGTAGGCAGCAAAAATTAATGCAGTGCTGCCACTATAAATATAAATTGCCAGCAATAAGAACTAAAATTAGTTTGAAATATTTAATAGAAATAAACATCACATAAATAAAATAAACAGATAAATTGATGGGTTTTTACAGTTTTACATGATATTATTACGTTTTCAGTCAGTAATTTTAATTTTATTCGTATAAAATATATATGTGGCACCTCTGAATTTTGTATTGTTTAAATACACATAGTGCTGCTGTTGTCTTTAAAATAATTATGTTGCTGACCAGACGGCAGCATTTGAAGCTAACTTCATTTGTACTCGTGAAGTTGTGAAGTCTGCTGTCGTCTAAGTATTTAGAGCTTAAATCTTCCATTTAATGACTTTTGTTGTTGTTGCAGCGACGAGAATGAAGTAGAGAGCGTTGAGCACTTCCTCTGTCAGTGTCCAGCTCTTTCTTACATAAGGGCATTGTACCTAGGCAGATCGATGATTAGTGATTTGACGGAGGTATCGGAATGCGATGTTAGTGAATTGGACTCCTTTATCCGAACTTCGGCTTTATTCTAAGCCAGTGATATGTAAGTCTACTGAGATATGTATCACATCCAGGCAACACAACGGAGCTAGACTGAACCCAAGTGGGCTGGCTTTACAATAGCTGGCAGCCTGTCAAACCTAAGCTAGTCACAATTTTGACAGGGATAAATTAGTGAAGATTTATCAGACTTTTTTTCAAGGATAAATTAGTGAGGATTTATTAGGCATTTTTTCTACTAGACTATAAGCAGATGACACAGTATAGGAACATATAAAGTATGTCAAATTAATGTGGCATACTTTTGACAGAAAACGATCTAGGCAACTTATAACCCATAGCAGACAGAATATAACGTAGTTGCTGGCAGTAATAAATGGACACCGGGTGCTAGGAAAAGATGTTAGTCGCTTGTCTTCCCCTATAATGAATTTTAGCTCAATTTTATAAATACGAAGAAGGAAGAAATGATCTTTAGGCCACTTTGATTTATCGAGGTCCAGGAGTAATGATCTACTGCGATATCTTAGGGCTACAGGTTGGATCTAATATTTTAAAATTGAACTAGGTGTAAGGTGTAATAAGTACAATGAGCAGTGTGTTTTGTTATAATGGAGCCCTATCGTCCCCTACTTGGTTGCCCGCGTTCAGTAAAAAACTACATAAACAACTTATAAAATGAATGTATATGTCAAGTAAAGTTCTTATTCAGAAGGTTTTATACAGGAGGTTTAATACAGGGAGGTTAAATCTGGATTGTAAACTGGTACAATACTTGTTAGTTTCGTACTAAAAACAACGAGTTCAAAAATAATAACCTCAAGTAACCCAATTTTTGCTAAACGCTTTAACTCAGTTCAAATGTCTTTTATTCGCACAACTCTTAATTTTTTCTTTTAGACTTTTGTGTTGATTTTTCTCTTGACGCCTTGACGTTGAGTTTTGGGATACCCTGTATAATAAAAGTACTGTTAATACAAGATTCAATTTAAAATTAGTGCATAAGATCACATGTTCTTCCACAATATAGCCCAGTTCCTAAAAGCCTTTATAACGAAGTCAAAACATAACTTAAAGCAAAATAGTAAAATCCCATTATCAGAAAAACTATTTGTAAATGTATGTGCAGGTTTACTCTTGTTAGAATAAATTTTTCCAAGATTTCACTGAATGGATGTAGTTTAATAATTCTCAAAAATATTTATATATTCGTTATTTTGTATTATTCACCGTTCAATGTATTTTCTCTTAGCTATGAAATACTTGCGTTAGAGATTTTTCTAATCCGCAAATCAGTTCTTTTGAATTTTTGGTATGGCCTTGAGTTTTATCTGCAATTGAACTTTTACCTCCTCAATCATAGCAAAATAATGACCTTTCATGCTGTCTTCAAATTTGGAAAAGAAAAATCCTCACGGAGCCAAATCTGCAGAAGGCGGAGGCATGTTTAAGGAATTCGTTGAAGAGAATATTGATCAAGGTTGTATTATCTGCTAGTTTTATCATGTAGTCGCACTTAAATTTATTTAAAAAATTTTTCATATTAGAGATTTAGCTGCAACTTCACATTCTATTTTAATTCATTCGACTCGACTTCTTTAATAAAGTATCTCTCATTATTGATTACAGCAAATTTGTATTGTAAAAAATCCTTCTTAAGAAAAAACTTAAGAAAGGAAAAACTTAAACTAAAACCTGATGTAAAGGCTGGTTAAATTTCAAGGGCCGATGTTGATTTTGAATAAAACACAAACTATTTAGGAAATTATTGTAATTTTATTTTATTATGATATATTGGTATCATTAAATTATGTGTGGTACAAAATATCGGCCAAATGGGCGCCGCGACCACGGCTGCACACCTCCATCCGATAGTCCAAATTTTCGATGACCCTGAGGCATAATGGAGGTTCTATGCCGTTAATGTGCCGAATTATCTCATGCTTTAGCTGTTGAATTCTTGCTGGTTTATCGATGTACACCTTTTCTTTCAAATAACCCCAAAGAAAAAAGTCCAACGGTGTCAAATCACATGATCTTGGCGGCCAATTGACATCGCCATTACGTGAGATAACACGGCGCAAAAGAGCAATTGTTTCGTTAGCTGTGAGGCAAGTGGCACCGTCCTGCTGAAACCACATATCGTCTACATCCATATCTTCCAATTCGGGCCATAAAATGTTCGTTATCATCTCACGATAGCGAACACCATTCACAGTAACTGCCTGACCGGCCTCATTTTAGAAAAAATACGGCCCGATGATGCCGCCAGCACATAAACCGCACCAAACAGTCACTCTTTGTGGGTGCATTGGTTTTTCGACAGTCACTCTTGGATTCTCATTCGCCCAAATGCGGCAATTCTGTTTATTGGCGAATCCACTGAGGTGAATATGTGCCTCATCACTGAAGATGATTTTCTTCGAAAATTGATCATCATTTTCATAATAAGTCTGGATAACTTTAACACGTTGTTGGATTGTGCATCTCTCCATGGTTAAAATTGAATAAGTCTGAAATATAGAAATGTCAAATAAAATTCGGAAAAAACTTGGCGTTTAGGTGTGGTTCACATTCAACATCGGCCCTTGAAATTTAACCACCCGATACATATGTATAAACCAAAAATTTTTTAATTTAAAAAAATTGTAAAAGTTCAACAAAAATTTAACAAATTAAAATTTTAAAGTTACATAAGAGTTCTTTTTCAAAAACATAACAACTTTTTGTTTCTGCACTTTTATAGTTATTTTGCACGATTTTATTAAGAGCAATTTCACTTTTTCTGTTTTACATGTAACACTTCACTATCAAACACACACACACACACCCAAAGACATTTGCGTGAATAGTTAACAAACAAACTTTTCTGACATTGTTAATAATTGATTTTTTTACAATCTACTTTTTTACAAATGGCATGAAATACAAAAAAAAAAAGAAAAAAAAGAAAACCTTTTAATAAATCACTCAAATGTCATAATTGTTAGAACAATTTCATGAGCACATACGAAACATTTAACATCATTCTTATACAGAGCATTTTTTCATGTAATTAAATTTTGTTTCTATGGCCATTTTATTATTATTATTATTCTTTTTTTAGAACGTAATTTAGTTTCGCACAAAAGCACACACATTTGAAACGCTGTTTACATGTTAAAAAACAATTAATAAAAAATAAATTTATTTGTGTCCTGCTTTTTATTTAATAATCTTTTACAAAAATATGCCAACCAAAAATTTCGTATTTAATTGAATTTGTAAATGAGAAGTGGAACAGTTTTAGGAAAAGAAAAACTTAAGAAAAAAAAAAAAACTAAGCCATCCTAGGGCTTAGACCTCTGCATTACCATTAGTGGTCCAAGATAAAAAACTGATTGGCTGGAGCAGGCGATTTCCGCCAAATATGACCAGTGACTAGTCGGCTAACGCTCTTGCATGAACTTAATGCATGTTTAAAGACCTCCATTTTTTGGAAATACGTAAGTTCAGGTAATATATTTAAATAAAAATATACACGTCAACCATGCAATATATTATTGTTGAATTAATTGTTATTTTTAATAATATTATATTGTTATATTTTAAACGCCATTGAAATACCAGTAGTTTTTAAAACAAATACCTTATATAGCTATACTTTATTCTAGTTCAACATTGTTATAAACGTTAGTAACCTTAGTGTTAGTTAAAGTTATCATATATGTGTCTTACCCAACCATATTATTTAACTAAACATGCTTAGTTTTGTTATTAACATATATATTTTTATATTTTTAATATTTTCTCCGTACTCAGAGATGTAAATATCAATTATTAAAACTGCAATGTGATTCAATATGAGATGAATATAGATAAAAAATAATTAAATGCTCGGTGGCTGAGTTTAACCACTCAGTAGCTCATAATACGTCATGACCCGAGTTCAAATCCCAGTGGGTGCTGATGAATAGTGTAGCGACTACGAAACAGCTAGTTGTTCCCCAGCTAAAGACTTGATTATTATTTTTCTTGTCTTCTTCAATCAAAAATTATTGATCACAGCAAATTTGTAATGTAAAAAATCCTTCGTAAGAAAAAAACTTAAGAAAGAAAAACCCTGAACTATAACCCGTTGTACAAATGTACAAACCAAAAATTTTATTTAAAAAATTATAAAAGTTCATCAAAAATTCAATAAATTTAAAAATGTTTTATTTTGCACGGTCAATATCGGTAAAATCACCTATTTAACGTTCTGATGGTGGCAAGAGTATCCCTCCTTCCAATTTACTTAAATTCCAATTTACTTATATACCTTGTTGCGTGCTTTGAAAATTCGTCTTTTACAAGAGGAACACAGAGATCCTTATGAATTCGTGATTTTTTTTTACGTACCATGGAGCTGCGGTAATTGCTCGAAGAATTTTGTTCTGTCGCCTTTGAATTTTTTCAATGTTTGACGCTGAGGCGGTGCCCCATAATTGAATTCCATAGCACCATAAAGGCTTTAAAATCGAGTTGTATAATAAACGTTTGCAATCCAGCTTCAATGTAGAATTTCTGCCCACAAGCCAATTCAGTTGCGCTGCTTTTAACTTTAACTGAATAACTTTCGCATCTATGTGAGGCTTCCACGTTAACCTACGGTCCAGGTGAATACCAAGGTACTTGACTTCATTTTGCTGTGGAATAGGTGAATTGTTAATTTGGATAGCTGAACATGTTTGTTCACGCAGCGTGAATGTAACGTGAGTACACTTTTGTTCATTAACTTTAATTTTCCAAAGTTTTAACCATTTCTCTAATATTGAAATATACTCCTGCAAATTTCGCGAAGCTACTTGATGGTCTTCATGTACGCTGCAGAATGCTGTATCGTCTGAAAAAGTTGAAGTGTGTATTCCGGGTGTCGTTGGCATGTCAGAGGCGTAAATCAAATATAAAATATAAGGCCCCAGTATGCTGCCTTGGGGAACTCCTGCCTCGATTGGCGGAGTTGGGCTTATAAAGTTGCCTTCTCTGATAACAAACTTCCGCCCACATAAGTAGCTTTCCAGAAGCTTGTGTGTATTTGCAGGCAAGTTTAACTTTATTTTGTGCATCAAGCCGTCGTGCCAGACTTTATCAAAAGCTTGAGAAATGTCAATGAATAGAGCTGACCAATACTTCTTCTCCTCAAAGGTCTGTCTTATGACATTGACTAGTCTGTGCGTTTGTTCTATGGTGCTGTGTTTAGCCCGAAAGCCAAATTGATGGTCAGGGATGCATCCAACATTGTTCAACATTTTTCGAACAATTTTGAAATTGTTGGCAGTAGACTTATTGGTCTGTATGATTCTACCTTAGTGGGATCCTTCCCTGGTTTGGGTATCATGGACACCTTCCACTCTGCAGGATAATACTCGAGACGTAAAATAGCGTTAAAAATAAAAAGAAGAATTTTACGAGCTACACGAGGTAGCTGCTCAAGCATTTTACCAGTAATGGAGCTTTCCTGGGGTTTGTGTCACGAATAACATTTTCAACATCTTGAAAACTAAGTCTCAAAGGCGTAGGCGGCCTAGCAGCGTATGACGGTAGTTCAGCTGAATTACTCGCTGTATCATTTGTGGTAAAAACATTTCTCAAATGATCGATATACATACTGGCTTCAATGTGCTGAATGTTTGAATGAAAAATATTTCAAGTTTTAGCTTCTATACTCAATATATTTATTTTTTTAATATGATTGAAAATTATAAAACCCTAAAAATAGCCATTGTGCCAATTTCCATAAAAAAGTTTGCAATTTTATTTAAGCATAATATTTTCTTATTGTTGGTTACTGGTCCAGCATGTTTAATTAATAGTACCTTTAATATTGATGTTTTGCAAAAAAAAAAAAAAAAAATCTTTTAATACAAAAATTCTTTCATGTTTTATAAAATTCTTCACTAATGTTTTAGGTAGCAAAAGTATTTGATAAAAAAATTTTCTATAAAAAAACTTTTTCGTAGAAACTTTATCGATATCAAATATTTTTACTACATGAATTATGTATGAGTGTGTGTTTGTGTAAAAAAACAAAGCCCAACACCTGCAAAACCTTAGAAAAAATTAACTGTAACAAAAATAAAATTCACTCACAAAAACATCACATGCTTAACTGCCAGCACAATATTGGCGTGTAAATTGTCTGCCATTAAATATGGTCGATTGGTTGGTATTTTACGGTTGGTGTTAACGTGTTTGCAGCCTTCATACGTTCGGTCGATCATTCGTTTGCTCGTTTTTGTAACAGTTGTTTTGTGCAGTAAGCAGAGCCAATTAATTTCACTCGTTTTATTATTATCCTGCCACTGTTTTTTGTATTACATAAACACACATCACCGCTTTAGCGCAGAGAAAAAAGAAACCGTTTATACAACTGACATTTCCTCGCAAAACAACAAACTATTTTTTAAATTTTGTGCACTGTGCCGCTTGTTGTTGAGGGGAAAGAAAACATGTATATGATTTTGTTAAAATTGAGTCGAAAAGTTGAAAGGAAAAACAAAAATTCAACAAATTGCATTCGTTGTGCAAAAAAAAAAAAAAAATGCAAATTAATTAACGGCACAAATGTTATGAACAGAAGCAACAACAAAATGTGCTTCACACAGGCAATCGTTGCTAAATTACAGTTAAAATGGGGGCGTAAAAACGTACAGCAAAAACAATTAACTTCTCTTTGAAAATGTTTTAAAACTAGTTCGTTACAACAACAGCTGGTGTTGTTACTGGTATGTTAATAGCAAACATTTTTTTTCTCTTTTCAATTTTAAATTGCTGAGAAGAGCTCCGGCTGTGTTTAAATGAGATTATTTACTTTAATAAAAGTCGTTAACCTCTTTAGGTTTTATTCTTATTTTGATGTCACTAAAATAAGGCCAAAGGATTCGTTTTAGGTTTATGGTTAATTTAGTAAACTTTAAAAAAAAAAATTTTAATTTGTGAAAAACTGCTCATTTGTTTTTTATATTTTCATAATTAACGATATTTTTCTGTTCTAGTAGCCAACATTTACTGCCTGGCTCACGATGTCAATCGACATCGCTCGCTCGTATAAATACATGCAAACCACAAACAACATTTTGTTTTTGTTTCAAACGCATTTATTTGAGCGAGCGATGGCGAATGAAATCGTGGGTCAAGCAGTTAATTTGCTTTCAGTGTGATTTTTTCTTTTTGCAAAGAAAAAGATGTTTTGTCTAGTTTAAGGGCAGTATGGAGTTCTTACGGAAATTCCCATAAGAACTGTGTGTAAGAAAAGTTACGGAATATCTTTATGTAAATTACCGCATACCGGTACGGAGATCTTAAAGAAAAGTTAACGGAATTTTTGATATTTTTTATTATTACAGGTATGTTAAAAGTAAAAGTGGAGACTTTTTTCCATTAACTGAAACAAAAATTAATGTTCATACATTTATCTGCCTACGGAATTATTGACAGCTGACTATTATTATTTTAATTTTATTTATTTATTTATTTTTTTTATTATTTATTTATTTATTAGTAGTATTTTTAATACTTTTTCATTATATTTCATTTAAATTACATTTAATTTCATCAAAAAGTTTTAAGCTCTAATTTGCTGTAATCTGAAATTTTGATTATTTCGTAGGTTATACGGCTGAACATCTCCAACATATCTAAGTTGTTCCACTAGTTAATCTGGTGCTTCT
Source organism: Thecocarcelia acutangulata (assembly GCA_914767995.1). Lineage (NCBI taxonomy): Eukaryota > Metazoa > Arthropoda > Insecta > Diptera > Tachinidae > Thecocarcelia > Thecocarcelia acutangulata. The sequence goes on from OU612094.1 coordinate 21,780,303, forward strand.
CCTATCTCCAGTTTTCTGATAAATATTAGTGTGTTAAATTCCAGCCTCTGGTTTATATTTATCCATCTGAGGGCATCTAACAAGCATCTTACTGATGTAAAACGATTTAATTTTAGTATAAACCGCATTGCTTTATTTTGCAACCTATTTAATTGACTATTCGTGCAACATGTATACATTATTGTTGACCCGTACTCAAAATGTGGTTTTATAATAGTATTATAAATGTTTATTGCCGTAATAAAAGCTACTTTCTTTCTTATACGCTTTAAGAATCCTATCTTTTTTCCAATTTTCTTGTACATATATTCTAACTGTTCTTTAAAATTTAGTTCTGTATCTATAAAAAAAAAATAGATTTAAAAAAATGTTGTTAATAAAATAGAGGAAGAATTGTTTGCCGTATATTTGGACGATGAAGTTTGTACATATATACATATATCTTTTCTACACAAATCTACAAACTATTTTTCCGTGTAGAAATAAATGTAAATGTGAATTTTAGTAAGAACTCCGTACCGGATAGATTATTCGACTATATGCGAAAAAAAAACTCTACAAACACAAAATAAAGATCCCTATTTAGTGTTTGTAGAGTTCTTTCATCGAAATGCCTGCTGATGCCAGGCAGTGGTGTAGCGAAATATTGGAAATTTTAAAACAAATTAAATAATAAAAAATTGGCCCTTAAGCCCGGAAAAAATTCCTGGCATTTTGATCTTAAAATAAGAAAAACAAAAATACTTTGGACTTATTGTTTCACAGCAATTATTGTCATCATTAAAAATAATCCCTCTTCGCGACTGAAGTTGGACTTGAACTCAAAACTAGTTAGTTAATATCGTACATATGTAATAACTAAAAGTTCGATTATTGCTGATTTAAACATAAAAAAAATATAGTATTTGGTTTTTATTCGACCTCTATTTCTTAATTAAGTAGTATTTCGTTGAGTTTAAGGTCCTTTTTAGCTTATTTATTTCAATATCTCTGCCAATATTTCGCTTTCCTTCGGATAGCTTCTTCAGGGCAATAATATTTGTTATTGTTTACAAAACAAATATTATTGCCCTGAAGAAGCTATCCGAAGGAAAGCGAAATATTGGCAGAGATATTGAAATAAATAAGCTAAAAAGGACCTTAAACTCAACGAAATACTACTTAATTCATAAAAAAAATACATATGTTCATTTTTATTTTTGCGGTGCCACTCCCTGGAATATTTGGAGCTCGAAACTGATTGAGAGCTCTGATAGTAGTCTTTGAGAGCACCAGGAACTTGTTCCTTCATGGTTATGTAGCAGCGAGTAATGTGATGTCTGTAGTTTACACTCGGACTGCTATTTTTAGGGATATTAAGAAAGCAAGGTTTGTGCAAACAAACCAGCAATACTTTAGTAACGCAAACATAATATTCGTGAGGAAATTAATGTAGTACCACGTGATATGTGAAATGAAAAATGTGCTTAAAAGGGTTCTCATTGTTAAGCTAAGAGAGGCGGACATTTATCTGGTGTTGTATTCCACATATAATTGCTGATATCAATAAATTATCCATTCTCTTTCAATTAAGTACTATACCCAGCCGGCGCACAACGTTTTTTATATGCCGTCTTTTTATTTTATTATGAAAAAAAAAATATATAAATAGATTTTTTTCTATGTTTCCCAGCTATCTATATATCGGCATTTCATAGGAGCTACCCTAATCATCAGTCGACTTTGGAAATTTTTGAAAAATATTCTCAAACATTTAACTTTATATCCCAACTATCTAACAGCCTGTTCGACGATATTGAAAGAAAATGTAGGCGAAAGAAAGCTAGTAACTCACATTCGAATCAATTTGGGTTTGTCTATGTCACTATTGTTCATTCGCATGAACTTATGTATTTTAATTGAATTTTGACACATCGTTCGCATAGAATAAAGTTCGAAAAAACCCAAATCAATTTTCTTTCGCCTAGAGTGCGAATGAACTTATCCCTTCGACATTGTTGAGAATGTTACAACACCAAAAAACAATTTTTTTCATTTATACACATCTATAATATTTCTTTACACCTTTCAAACAAATCAACAACCGTTGGTTGCTACAATGTGCTTTTTGAAAGTATCGAAAAGCAGAGAACAAAAATTCAAACAAATTGAGCTGCTAACATTTATACCAACAAAAAGTTATAAATAGCTTGTCTTCTATATGTGCCAGCTATCTATATGTCGACATTTCATAGGAGCTATCCTAATCAGGTATTATTATAGAATTTTTCTTTTTTAATTCTCAACAATTTCTTTAGATTGTTGCGATATAAAGTTGAATGTTTGAGAAATATCTTTCAAAAAATGTCCATATTTTTTACTTTTACAAAACTATGGTAAGTGATACCAAAACCGTTTTAAATATAACACTATCCTATTACCAGCCAAAACTATTGATTGGTGAATGTGGGCCACACCTAAACGTCAAGTCTTTTCATTTTTTCACAATTTTAGACTTACTCCACTTGAACCATGGAAAGATATACAATCAAGCAAGGCATTAAAGTTATTTTTCGGTCAATTAATTGTCTATATATGTGTATAATCGTAAAAAACGTGACAAAATTTGAGCGAACGGGGTCGGTAAGAGATGTGAAAACATCAGTGCATGTTTGTGCTGTTCGTTCAGCTCGTTCTGCAGAAAATATTGAAGCCCTTACAATTTAACCACCTTTTATATAATTATTCAGCAATAGTATATTATTAATTTGTTAAATTTTTGTTGAAATTTTATAACTTTTTAAATTAAAAATTTTTTGGTTTGTACATATGTACATCGGGTTCTGGTTCAAGTTTTTCCTTAGTATATTATCCTTACAATATTTTCTATCATAGATGTACACAGTTTTTCTATGTTTGTGGATACTTAAAAGTATAAGAAGTATAAACCTGCTTCTTTTACTTCTCCTTTTAATTAAAATAAGAATTAAATTTTTAGTTTTAAAGCGGAATCCTCTTTTATTAAGCACAGACCACTGTTGTGCGCTATACTTGTTTCTTTGGAGCTCAAAGAAAACCCTTTTTGCACTTCTCCAAAACATATAAGCCACACAAATTTAAATTATGGTGTTAAAGCTTGATGTTGAAAAATTTCATATTGTTATTTTCAAACCCTTTTTATGATGGCATCTTAAGAAATTTTGTTTCACACTATTTTTAATACATCACACACATCAGGGGTTTGCTTACTTTTTTTATGGTTTGTCTTGACAGCATTTACTGAGAAGAACTTCTTTTATTAGTTTTCTAAAGAAAAATGTAAATGAGTCATATGGGTACAGTTAAAAGAAAAACTAAAATAAATAAACATTTTATTTAAATTGTGGGAGGTTTTTGATTGTAAACAGCAAAAGAGGAATTTGCTGCAGAGAAAGAACCACAAAGATGGTAATAATATTATTAAAAAACTAAAATAAAAAACAAATTTATGCATAGACGTGTTCTTAAAGGAAACTTAGTAGTTTATAAGTTTATTAAAGTTTGAAAGTTTTCGAGTACAAAATTGTTTTAAAAGCACTATTGTTTTGGGTTAAATTTTAGTTTATATAATATTTTCTTTTATTATTATGCTAAGAGGCACAGAAAGATACAATTTCTTTACAGTGGCGCTAGGTAAGTGCTAACAAAATCCCAATTTCTAAAAATCTGCAGAAAGAAAACTCTTTGATCTGATCAAATGAAAAACATCTAAAAGAAAGTTTGTATAATTGCTAAATAATAAATGTCTATCTTTAATATATTGGAGAAATTTGGCTTTGGGTCTTACTTAGCAAGTAAGACCCAAGAAATCTTCCATCAGGCATATAAAAAATATTTGAAACCACTGTCAGTGTATAAAATTAAATTGATAATCCCTTGAAAGGGCCACTAATATAAGAAAAGCCTCGTAAAACAAAATTCTATGCAAAAGTACACTGTGAAAAAACAAAATGGATCATTATTCTCATATTTGTTTCCCCTGTTCAGCTCATCCGTTAAACACACTTTTGCTGCTTAGACTATTTGTATTAAATTTATGTTAGAATACGAGCATAGACAAACGAAAGCACTAAACAAAAAGTTGAAGGGGTCTTTTTATATTTACTCTTCGTATTATGTCTTAAACTGTTAAAAACAATATTATTGTTTAACTTTGTTCTTAAGCGCTAGTATGTGCTGTTGTACACAAGATAAATATGCGACTGTAAAGAGACAATTTATTTATCCAACATTTTACATCGTTTTTTTTTTATAGAAATGAATATTTATTTTCAATTTATCATAATCAATTAAGCAAACAAAGTTGAAGGCATGACAATATCAAGGTTTTTGTTGTAAAGGATAATGGCAAGAGACACATGAATAGTTATTTGATAAAACATATAATTATTTTATAACAATATGCAGTGCATAGATATTGTGTTGCAGCACATGCTAATATCAAACAATAGTGGTTTTTATATTGAAGTTCATTTTTATACTATTTTTTAATTTAAATATTTGCAAAACAAATCATTTTTTTTTTTCTTTTTAATTAAAACAACATGACTTCGAAAATGAAGTTTAGTCCTTGTGAGATAATCAATCAATTCTGATAAAATTCATAATCATCAATAATTGAATATGGAAAATTTTGTGAAATTTTTTGATATTAAGGTTTGTGTGTTTAAAATCTGAGCTTTAGTTTAACTTTAGTTGAAATTATGAAAAAAGATTTAAAAAAATGTAAACATTAAAAAAGTTTATTAATTATGTTGTCAAGCAAATTTTTTGCTGGACTACATAATTTAATAATTAACAAGAGATATTTCATATTCCAAAAATATGGAATATAGTAAAAATATTACAGAAATCGTTCGTCACTTACAGTTTTGTTTTCAAACAGTTTGCTTTCAAACAGCAATTCTACTATAGAGAAAAGTCTTTGGAATCATTTTTGTTCTAATCAAATCTTAAGATTTTTATTACTTCTATCATAAAAATTTATGATGGAGCTGGATATATCGGGTGGTTAAATTTCAAGGGCCGATGTTGAATGTGAACCAAACCTAAACGCCAAGTTTTTTTCCAAATTTTATTTGACATTTCTCTATCTCAGACTTATTCAATTTGAACCATGGAGAGATACACAATCCAACAACGTGTTAAAGTTATCCAGACTTATTATGAAAATGATGATCAATTTTCGAAGAAAATCAGCTTCAGTGATGAGGCACATTTTCACCTCAGTGGATTCCTCAATAAACAGAATTGCCGCATTTGGGCGAATGAGAATCCAAGAGTGACTGTCGAAAAACCAATGCACCCACAAAGAGTGACTGTTTGGTGCGGTTTATTACTGGCGGCATCATCGGGCTGTATTTTTTTCCAAAATGAGGCCGGTCAAGCAGTTACTGTGAATGGTGTTCGCTATCGTGAGATGATAACGAACTTTTTATGGCCCGAATTGGAAGATATGGATGTAGACGATATGTGGTTTCAGCAGGACGGTGCCACTTGCCACACAGCTAACGAAACAATTGCTCTTTTGCGCAACAAATTCAATGGCCGTGTTATCTCACGTAATGGCGATGTCAATTGGCCGCCAAGATCATGTGATTTGACACCGTTGGACTTTTTTCTTTTGGGTTATTTGAAAGGAAAGGTGTATGTCGATAAGCCAGCAACAATTCAACAGCTAAAGGATGAGATAATTCGGCACATTAACGGCACAGAACCTCCATTATGCCTTAGGGTCATCGAAAATTTGGACTATCGGATGGAGGTGCGCCGCCGTGGTCGCGGCGCCCATTTGGCCAATATTTTGCTCCATGTATAATTGAATAATACCAATATATCATAATAAAATAAAATTACAATAATTTCCTAAATAGTTTGTGTTTTATTCAAAATCAACATCGGCCCTTGAAATTTAACCACCCTTTACTTTATAGGAAATATACTGTTGCTGATTAAATTATCTTGAAAACTTGATATTTCTTACGGCATAATGTTGCCATCATGATAAGAAATAACATAAATGTATTAATATTTATCCTTTTTATTTGACGATTACTCCCAACAATAACATAAGTTATTATAGCGTGTTTCCTTATTTGTGTTTTGCTCGAAAACGCGTGGTTTGCTAAAAAAAAAAAATGTGCAAATAAACAGGTTTTCCCATACATTTTTGAAAAGAGCAAAACACCTCAAGAGACGTGTTCTAGAGCAAAACACTTCGAAAACCTTTCGTACATAGTTGGGGGCATTTTAAGCCTAGGTAATGGTATGAATTTGATGAAATTTCGATGAAAATATGACCTCTCACAAGTTCAAAAATAACGTGTTTTTTGGGTTAAATTTGACGCACTTTTAACTCAGCCTAAGCGATTTTTAAAATTTTTATTTATAACTAACATATCAATAAAACAAGGACGACAGTTAAAAACACGTGTGCACAGGTTGGAAGACCAATTACTTTTACCTTGCTTACTTCCTTCCACATAATTTCTGAGATTTGTAGGTTAGATTTTATTTTCTAGCTACCAGCTGTGTATCTTTCTTTCGAATTAGTTACTTATAGCAACTGGTCTATGATTAAAGTTAGAAGATCTAGAAGGCTTACAATACTGTTGTAAAAAATATTCACTTTGATGTGGAATTGCACTGTAATCTTATCCGTATTAATTATGTAGGTTCTACTTACAAAAGCTTTAATTATGTTCGCATTTTTTATGTCATGTTGGGCACAAGCTTGTATGTGTGCTCTCTCTCTTTCATAATTCTCTTCAAATATAAAAAAAAAATTGTAGAAGCCAATGTCATTTCATGTATCCTTTTTTCTGTTGCTTGTCATTTTGTTATTTATGTATAAAGAAATGAAATACTCTTCATGATTCTTTTAAACATTCTGTTTGAGTTGAAAATATCTATATTGTGAACATTAATTCAAAAGAAACTCGCTAAAGTTTTAAATTTTTAATACTGTATAATCTGATGTCAAAAGTAAAGATGATTTTGTAAAACGATAAGAGAAAAAAAGGATGGGACAGAAATATTTTTGTTTGAAGGCAATTTTCTAAAATTAGTTTGTAGGTCATGCAAACATTCCTTTACAAAATGATGCTCGTATATACAAATAAATGTTGCGTAAAAAAGATAGATGGAGATGAGGTGAAAATTCTTTAAGTCAAAAACTCAGTCGTATGGATTATCGGTTGAAAACAGATGATTTTTATTTGTGCATTGTGAATAGACAAATTTGTGTTGTTGTATCTTTATTTAATCGTATGCCAAAAATCAAATTCAATCAGGTATAAGAGTTTTGACTTGATTCGAGATTTGTGGTGTTTAATAACAAGGCTAGGTAAAATATTTACCTTATGTATTTCAAATACAAAATATAACTAAAAAATACAACCTCATTTTGTATTTTGGTTTCATAAAAATGTACCTCTCTGGTTTTAGATACATATTTTACTTTACATATGCACTTAAATTTATTAAAAATAATAATAAAAATTTAATAAAACCAAAATTTACGTAACTGGCAAAATACCGAAAACTTAATAAATACTATTAAGTTTTTTATTTGCTATTTATGCTTCTAACATTTATACCAATAAAAAGTTATAAATAGCTTGTTTTCTATGTTTCCCAGCTATCTATATGTCGATATTTCATAGGAACTACCCTAAGCATCAGTAGACTTTGGAAATTTTTGAAAGATATTCTCAAACATTCAACTTTATATCCCAACAATCCAAATAAATTGATGAGAATTTAAAAAGAAAAATGCTCTAATAATATCCGTCAAAACACAAAAAACAAGCTTTTCTATTTATAAACGTCTCTAATATTTCTTTTGTTTGAAAGGTGTAATAAATAAATAAATTAATAAAAATTATGTTTATCAGTTATGTAGCGTTTTGCTACGATAGAAGAGATAAAAGAAAACTCGAAACAAAATCTGTTGGCGATACCAAAAAGTGCGTTTCTGAAGTATTTCGAGGATTGGAAAAAGCGCTGGTATAAGTGTATTATATCCGAGGGGGATTACTTTAAAGGGGGGACAAGATAGTTATTGATGAAGAAATTAATACTTTTTGAAAAAATTTTAAATACTTTCAGGTCGTAAATTTGAAATACAAATACAAAATATGTTTGCAAATAATTCGTTTAGCTCAAAGTCCTTTTTGTTTTTTTTTTTTAATATTTTATGTATTTTTCAATAATTCGTCTTCCTTTGGACGACATCATCAGGAAAATTTGTTTTTTTGTGTGTAAATTGAATACAAAATTTGAATTGAAATTTTGTATTAAACCTACACAAAAAAGAACAATTTTCCTGAAGAAGTCTTTCAAAGGAAGACGAAATATTAAAAAATACATTGACAGCCAGTTCGCCGATGTCGAAAGGATAAGTTCATTCGCATTCAGGGCGAAAGAAAATTGATTATTCTATGCGAACGATGTGTCAAAATTCAATTAAAATACATAAGTTCATGCGAACGAACAATAGTGACATAGACAATCCCAAATTTATTCGAATGTGAGTGACTAGCTTTCTTTCGCATACATTTTCATTCGATATCGTCGAACGGGCTGTAAATATTAAAAAAAAGCAAAAAGGGCCTTGAGCTGAACGAATTATTTGCAAATATTGAATTAAAGAAAGGTCAAAGCAAGTAGGATCAAGAATAAAAAATATGTATTTGTATTTTAAATACGTATTTAAAATACAGCCCATACAATGTTCACCAATCAAATATTTCAGTTAAGTAGCAAATAATGCTATCAATTTTACTCAACGTTAGTAAAGAGTGCCCCAAGCTGAAACAATACTTCAAATTTTTAAAACTTGTGCAGTAAAATGTTGAAAATTCGACAGCTAAGAGTTTCAACTTGACTAAAAATGGATCTCTAAACGATAAAACAACTCACTTTCATGATTGAATTATTGAAAGCAAACATGATTATTGTCAAGACCAATCATGCCACATTCACGTCTAGTCCTTTTCATTTAATAATATCAATTACAAGCAGTATTTAATTTGTCGTTATATAAAAATTTTAAGGTTTTAATACTAAAATCATATTTTTATATGAAGGTTAACTTAGTAAGATGTTCTTTCATAAACAAAAAATTATTCATTACATTGTAAACAACCCTGACCTTAGTTAAATAAAAAAAGCCAGAATTAAATTAAATAGGCAACATAAATTAAAACAAGCAGAACAGAAAAAAAAAACCGCTGACAACTTGCAGGCATATTTCATTGTTTGCCATTAACAAGGTCAATTTATTTTTATTACTGTTTGGTAAAAAATATGATATCGTTTTGTTTAAACAGGGAAATTCCAAATTAATTTTTTTACAGCAATATATACATATTGCTATTTTAATTTAAGTACAGTTCAAAGCATTTTCAATATATTAAATTGAAGAAAATAATATAAAGAAATTAATAAATTAGTATCAAAACACTTAATTAAGTAAGTAAGCGGTCTTTTGCCAGAAATTGTTAGATTCAAAGGTTAATTCTAAAGTAGAGGTATCGAGGCTGTATAGCAGTAAGGACGACATCAACATCTTTTAAAGTGTATAACTTTTTAGGAATCCGGCAGCCAATTTTCACTGTTTATATAAATGCCTTATTGCAGGATAGATATATGCGCATTATACTCAGATTTAACGTCCAATTTCACGATAACGAATCTGTTCGCTCGTTCGCACAATTACATTTAAAACAATAACAAAATGTAGAATGTCGTTTTTGTTTTAAATGTAATTGTGCGAACGAACGAACAGCTTCGTTATCGTGAAACTGGCACTAAATGTATTAATTAACTTTTTATTACTACTGTATTTACGAAACCATCAATATGAAATACCTCAGCTATATAGATTTTACTAAACCCGGCCTGGCAGCTAATTAACATGCGACTTGAAAATATTTAAATTCTGAAAATAATTTTATTGGAATTTAAAAAAATAAATCTCTTGCTTAAACATATTGTTTCATTAGTTTTAATTTTACATACATTTCAACACTTTTTTGCATAACTTTTATAATTCTGTCAAGGACTTTCTTATTTTGATTAAAGACAATCAAACATAAATCAAAAATATGCTTCAACAAAATGCCAAGGCTGTTGCTCAACTACTTCAATAATTCTATGCTCATATTTTAAGCTTGAATTCTTTTAATAAATAAACCTTAAAACTTTTAAACAACATAACATTTTCTCTTTTATTAAAAAATTGTTTTTATAGAAACTAAAAATTTTTCGAATGCCTACCGAAATGGTGCAAAAAGGGAAAAAATGAAAATAAACATCATGAAACTAATTAAAAGTTTTCAAATAATGTTTATACATAAATATATTTTTTTCAGCTATTTGCACCCAAAACAACAACAACAACAATAATAATAGCAGCAAAAATAAATAACTAAATGCAACATACTAATACGAGCTCTTATGGGGTTTTTGTTGCAACTATACGGCCTTGTTCTAGTTAGTCGGGTTAGGTACATAAAAAGCACACAAATATGTACAAACAACATGAAAATACATACGAATTTATCTCATCTCCTGCACATGTTTTAACATCAACATAATAACAGTTAGATATTTTTGTGTATAAATATATTTACCCAGCAGCACGTATAACGTTTGCAGCAGAGATGATTTTCTTGCCTACAGATATTTCCACTCCTTTGACGCCCTTTTCTTTACACAATGCCTTTGGCATTAAAACTAAACAAGAGGATGCTACTCGCACTTAGTTTGTCTTCCAAATAAAAACACAGTGTTATGAAGGACACCATAAACTGATTTGTATGTACACGCACTACTCGAACGACTGTCTTTCTGTTTAGAGAGGAATAAAAATCAGGCAGGAAAATTGTTCATTACATCAAGCATGTTTGGTTTACGAGTAGAGAAGGTTAAATCAAAAGAGTTATACGTAAGAAATTTAAAAATATAATAACAATTGATACAAATCAAAAAATTATAAATAGCTTGTTTTTTGGACGGTTATGCTTGCAGTCCGTATCGGCACTGATCACTGATCATCATTGTCGTGCTGGGCTGAAATGTTCTGGCTGTAGAGTAGTGTTTTGTCTTTCATCCTGTGTACACGTCTTTTGTTACTGCTGCCCATATTTTACATATCTGTCCATTATTAATTTCATATCAGACCTAATTTCACTGAAATAGGTAACAAGCTGTGCGCACGTGTTTCTTGTTTTCTCCCGTTATCACCGTTGTCCGTGTTTTCTTTAGTTGTTTACTCATAATTTATTTTCAGTGTACTTCATTAAACTGTAGTGTGGAAGCTGTTAAACTAAATTTTGTTAGTCTGAGCAATGTCGCAGGTAAACGAGGTCTGATCAAAAACTAACCGTTATTTTCAAAAAGTATTTTTTTTAACAATATTTATTTATTCATCAATAACTATCTTGTCTCCTTTAAAGTAATCCCCCTTAGATATAATACATTTATGCCAGCGTTTTTTCCAATCTTTCAAACACTTCTGAAACGCACTTTTTGGTATAGCCTACAGCTTCTGTTTAGATTTTTCTTCAATTCAATTAGATTTTAGATTTTTCTTTTATCTCCTCAATCGCAGCAAAACGCTTTCCCTTCATCGGTGTCTTCAGTTTTGGGAAGAGGAAAAAGTCAGCGGGGTCCAAGTCCGGTAAATATGCTTGTTGAGGCGTGATAACGGTTTTGTTTTTAAACAAAAACTCACGCACAAGCATCGACGTGTGAGCTGGTGCGCTATAATGTGGCAAAATCCGTGATTGTTTTTTGAACAATTCTGTGCATTCCTGATGAATTGATTCGCGCAACCAGTGCATAACTTCAAGATAGTATTCCTTATTGACCGTACGATCTTGTGCCAAGCATTCATGATGTACCGCGCCTTTGCAGTCAAAGAAACCAGTGAGTAAAACCTTCACATTTGCCTGAACTTTACATGCTTTTTTCATATCTTGGCTCTTCTGGGTGCTTCCGTTGGGATATTTGGCCTTTGGTTTCAAGGTCATAGGCATACACCCATGATTCATCCCCAGTTATGACCTTTTTGAGGAAATCTGGATCATTGTTGATGATGTTCAACAGCTCCTGAGCGATGTACATGTGACGTTCTCTTTTGCTTTGCTTTTTACAACAAAAAATATTAAATAAAAGTAGTTTTTCCTTAAATGTATTGGTGTGTGCTCTTCCATATAGAGCTTTTTGGGCACCCCTAGTTTAGATACTCGTATGCGTGTACATTTATAATATAGTGAAAGACCAATGCAAGCGACTTGCGGCAACGAGCGGCAACCACCTGCTCTATTTGCCGCTTGAGTTTATTTGTTGTAGGCAAATGAATGCGGCTAATTGAAGAAAAATTTGTGCTTCAAAGATTAAACAAAAAAACATTTTGATTTTTTTCAAAGCCAAAATAAATAAACAAATTCAATTGTTGAACTTTCAAACCCGAAAATAAATTTCTGTTTTCTATTTTCTTCCTTTACTTTTTGGTTTGACAAATCAAAGCGGCAAAACAAAAAGTTAAATTGAATTCAACATTGCCGCTCGGTCGCCTACAGCGGCATTGCCAAACTAAATTAAATTAAATATATTGAAATTTATGTACGAATATTTTTATAAAAAATATAATTTTTTGTAAATGGATCACATTGTCGCCGCCCGCTGCCGCATGCCGCTTACATTGGCCTTTCACTAATAGTCAGATCAATGACTTGCACAGTGGGTTAGATGTGATAGCAAATCGTAACAATATGTGTGCATTTATATAAATGCTATTCCATCAAACGAAAGTGGCACTATTTACAACAAACTACTCAAATAAATTTGTTAATGTAGCTAATCAATGGAATATTTAGTACTCATAAATAGTTTTACATTTTCTAAATATGATTCTCATCATTGTCGTGGGTGCTTCAAAAGACAATATGATGTGGACTCCGACAACTACCAAAAGTACTTGATAAATGAATCTTGTTTTTTTAACATAAAAATACTGATTCAATTTTTTAATTTTTTTCTAAGCTTACAAACCTTACACAGAAAAAATTATAGTACAAATAAAATCAATAAACTGTTTGTCTGAAAATATAATTTGTGTGCATAGACATAAATATCAAAAAAATAACCTTGGATATTTTGTTGTTGTTTAAAAAAAATTTTTTTTTTTCGATCAATAATTATTTTTACTAAACTTTTGTTTGAATCCACGAATTCCTTTACAGGTTCGCATTCAAACAATTTATTAATTGATTCAACAAATTTCGTTATGGAGCACGAAAAAAATTTTATTCTGTGCAGTTATATTTGTTTTCCTAGTTCAATCTCTTATATTTAGGTCAAACAATTAAACTCCTTAAATTAGTCGGTGAATCATAGTTTTGATTTCTCTTAATTGAAAAAGAAAAATGTCCTTTGCACTTACAAGACAGAAATAATTGTGCCAACATTTTACCTTTAATAACAGCTCAATTAAGGTAAAACTACTTAAAAACAACAACAACAAAAGTGCATAACAATAATAAAACAAATCACACAAAAACTGTGACTGCGAATAGCATAAAGACTTCTTTCACACAATACCCGAATAGTGGCAATAACATCCAACAACTATAAAAAGATTATGGAAGAAGAAAAGAGGGCATAATAATGTGAACAACAATGACTGTACGACAGACAACAACTAAAAATAAAAGACTGCCTGGTAATGTGATGCTGAGTAATGCGAGGGGGCAGAACAGTAGAAAAGCCATCAAGACCACATGACAGACATCAATTTGAAATATCATATCTGCTAAGCAAAACACAGCAGCACAAGCAAGAGCTCGAAAAGACAAATGAATTGCAAAACAGCCAAGCGATATCAGTGAATGGCAACGATGTTGAGAGAGTGGGTAAAAAGAAAACGGCACTTTTATGAGTGCATGCAAATATTTATTCATATGAAGAAACAAGACATATTTCGTGCAGTTGAAAGAGAGATATTAAAAACCGTCTTGAAAAATTAATAACATTCAAAGAAAAATACAGGTTAACCCAAAAAACTCATATGTTCTCATATACTCACCAAAGGGTATGGATGACAAAAACAAAAATAAAAATAATAATAAAATGATTGACATATGTTGGAATACAGTCTGTCAATAATGAGTTTGCACACACAAAGCAAACACGGGTTGGTTAAGTTTTTTAAGTAATTTTTTTTATTACAAAATATGTATGTACGAGATATAAATATTTTGTAAGTTTTGTATGTACATGTTCATGTATCGCGTTAAAAATAATTATTATATATGTATGTTTAAAAGAAAAAAGAAGTACAAAAAAAAAAGATTTTTAATTTTACAATCGTAGGGCGTACTTTATATAAAAATTACGCCTCTGACATGCCAACGACACCTGCAATCCACACTTCAACTTTTGCAGAACACACAACGTTTTTGAGCGTTCCTGAAAACTACCAATTAGCTTTACAAAATTTACAGGAATATATTTCAGTATTGGAAAAATGGCTGAAGGTTTGGAAAATCAGGGTTAATGAGCAGAAATGTACTCTTATCACATTCACACTGTGTAAGCAAACCAATCCAAAATAACAACTCACCTATTACGCAGCAAAATGAAGTCAAGTACCCAAGGTACAGGTATTCACCTGGAGCGTAGGCTAACGTGGAAGTCCCACATTGAAGCAAAAGTCACTTAGCTGAAAATAAAAGCAGCGCAACTAAATTGGCTTATGAGCAGATACTCGACATTGAAGTTGGATTGCAAACTTTTGTTATACAATGCACTTCTAAATCCTATTTGGTGCTACGAAATTCTATTATGGGGCACCACCTCAGCATCATACATTGAAAAAATTCAAAGGCGAAAAAAAGAAATTCTTCGAGCGATTACGGCAGCTCCATTGTACGTAAAAATTCACGAATTCATAAAAATCTGAGTGTTCCACTGGTAAAAGAGGAATTTTCTAAGTACGCGACAAGGTATCTCAGTAAACTGGAACTTCATCCAAACTCTCTTGCGTGCAATATACCTAATTTTGGCGGCCACACTCAGTTGAAAAGAAGTCCAGTTTTTAAGATTAAGACAAATAACATGGAAAAAAACAAAGAATCTGCCTGATTCAATAAAATATGCTCCTGAAGATGTTCGAAAAAAGCGAACGAAACGTCGAGTGAAAAACTCATAAAAATTGTTTTTATTTTATTTAAAATTTAAAACAAAGGTGAAACGAATATTTAGAATTCTATGGTCAAAAAAAAAAACAAAAAACTCAATATACATCTTTTATATCGCTCGTTTATTGCAACATAGTCATAACTAAAACAGCTTGTTTCGAAAAAAACACATATTAAATTTTTAGTTTCCATACAAGTCTTAGAAAAAATGTTTAGGAAATATCTCCTAAAGGAAACAGTTTAAAAGTTATTTAAATACATTTTTGGCACAATATAAAAGATAGTATTGTTAACAATTCTACATTGTTAACTCAAAAAGTTTATTTTTTGAGATATGATTATGTTGCAATAAAGGAGCGATATGATATGAAACCCCTTTAGCACCTATTGCACAATGTAAAACGTTTTTTTCATTTCCTTTTAACTTCTTTAGGTCATTATTAGTTGCTTAGTTGGTGCCACTTTTCTGATATTTCCGATTTAAGCGATGCCATATTTGTTGGCTGGAGTTTAGCAACACTTTTTTTCAAAAACACCCATAAGTTCTCTACAGGATTGAGACCAGGGCTTTGGGCAGTTGTATCGAAGACATGACTATAGTTATATAACATCTGCAGTCTTACTATAAATCTAAACTTCTCCACACCACTTGTTAAATGAGCCTACAAACTGAGCCTACACTGAAAAGAAAATAAAATCCATCCGTACTTAAAGCAATCCTAAGCGGTGTCAAAAGTACGGTAAGTACGGATTTTTTAAAGTAAAGTGCAGTTTACTTGTACGGATTACTCAAGTACTAAGTACTTATTTATAGACATATTTAACCCCGAATCCATACTTGATATTCGTTTTACTCGTCTTATCAGTTCATGGATAGATAACAAAGATGTTCTTTCGTTCGTACAATTACATTTAAAATAATAACAAAATTTTGAACGTAATTCTGCGCAGGAATGAACAGCTTCGTTATCCGCGAACTGGCAAAAAAATGGATTGTGTATAGATTTTGATTGGGTTAATCAATCTTTGCTCGTGATGACAATTTGGAAACACTTGATTCTTTATCATTCAAAAGGTGTGTTGGCATTATTCAAAATATATTTCCGTTATTAATTATCAATCAAAATCAAATATTTATATTAAAGTATGGTCCATACACGTTGTACCATGCTACTGTAATTATGAGTCATACATTATTGTAATTTGATATTTCTTTGCTTCAGTATCTGACTAATTCAACCACGTAGAGGTAGACAGTTAAGCAGCGCGTTAAGCTTTTGAATTCTTTTACAAAGATTGAAGTGCAAATAAAATAATAACAGTCGGAAAGCAGCTCTGGGCTGGAGCACATCTCTCGCGTCATCGTAATTAGTACTTAAGTGCGGTCAGGCTTATCGTTGTTGTTTTCCCTTCGAGAGTTTTGCGTCTCACTCTCATTAGTTAACTGTCTACCTCAACTAACTGGAGGTATTTCTTTGTTAAACTCGTGGCAACTTCCTATGCGAAGGCATAGGTCGGTACAGTTAGTCACAGCGCCGCAAGAAATATACTGTTAATACCATCGTGGGCATAAGGTGTACGTTACTCCGCCCATGCTGTGCATCCTATACTTTGCGAATTTTTTTGTAACTATATAGTTACAAATACAAGACAATAAAATAATAAAAGGAAAGAGTTCAGGTTGTCCGCCGGGTAGGTATACTACTTTGTTTTGCCGCCATTTTGGTAAACATTAGACACGTGAAAAATTTTTTATCGAAAAATAGATATTCGATAAACCAACGTGTTTTCTTCATTAAAATATTTCATCAGAATCAGTCATCGATTTTCATGAAAAATCATAATGATTAACGAGGTACGTTTTCATTTGAATGTATAAAACAGAATAGTTGGCGTTGGGCAATGCAAAACCCTCAAATTATTCATCAGTCACCTTTGCATCCATTTAAAGTGAGAGTCTGGTCAGAATAAATCACTACTCTACCTCTTTGAAAATGAAAACGGCGTAACGATAATTGTGAATGGTGAGTGATGTCGTGATATGACTGAAAACTTTTCTATGCCACAACTGCATGCTTTGGGCTTGATCGGTATATGGTACAGTGTCAAATCACATACAGCCACCTTCCCGGCGGACACCCTGTATAAAACGGAAAATTATAAACTTATACGGGTGTCTGTAATAAAAATTCCTGTAAAAAAATCTACGCACTTACAGAAAGTAATGTTCGAGTACCATAGACTGTGTGTGGAGAAAAAATGTGAAATAAAATCGCAAAAGGTCAATATAAGCCGAATAATGTTTGCACATAAAATTAGCCTGGCTTTTTTTATTTTACCAAAATGGAACAAACATTAAGTAAATCATAAAGACATAACAGAACTTTAAGTTTTATTTCTGTAAAACTGTAGATTATGAAACTCGAAAAAAGTCGCATTATTTCAATAAAAAGAAAATAAAAAGAAATCAAAAGTTGTATGTTTATATATCTTAAACGTGTTGGCTGTGTCGTGTTCTAGCTTCTTCGAAAGCCAAGCAACAAAAAAGCAGAAAATAAATATAACAAACCATTAAGCAGCACATAAAGTATAATAAAATGCTTATTCATATATCATGGGAACGACAGGTAAAATTGTTTTTATTTTTTTACAAATTGCTTGGCCTGGTATTTAAAGTATTTTTGTGCACACTCAAACAAACAAGTAATGCTCTTAAGTATTAAAATACACTTACTCATACTGGTGCACACAGTTTCTTGTACATCAACTCATTTGTTATTAAATGTGACTAAAGCAGTAAAATGGCAACTCATATTGAAAATAAAAATAAAAAAAAAAAGTTTTCTTTTTTCTTAATATAAATGATGAGTACATCAGTACCCTTTTGTATATTTTATATTGAGGGAAAAACTAGATTTCCCAGTTATGCCTGCAAAATGGAAAAAATAAAAAGGAATTGTTAAATTCAATAAAATAAAAGGATGAAAAACAAATAATAAATTGATTGCTTTAACAGCAGCAACCCTTTTTTTTTTTTTTTTTTTTGCTGAAGTTTTTTATTTCTTCATTTCTATATAAATTAGCACAAAATCTTTGACATATACAGCATCAGCCATGTAATAAATATGATTTCTATGAAGAGAAAAACATTTTTTTTTTCTTAATTTTATTTGGGCCTTAAAGATATCGGTAGTAATGCTTTGGAGTTATTCCCATTTATGTTTGTGTTAACAATTTTTTCTTTGTTGTTCTTTTTTCTTCTATTATGTTGAAGACTACGAGTATATTATGCTTCTATGGCAATTTGTGTTGATTTGGTGCCAGGACACAAAGTTGTTTAAATAACATATAAAGGTCTCAAGCATAAAGAAGAGCAATGGAACGGCACGTGTATAAATTAAGGTAATTTTTTATGGCCTTAATTTATATACAGTTCGAAAGCAGACTTACAAAAAAAACGTATTTTTTTTAAATTTTTTCCTTTTTTAAAATGATTCCCAATTATCGAGAACGAACAAACCTTTCAAAGATTTAGTTTAACTATTGTCATAGAAAATTGGAATATTAAAATTTCCGAGAAGAAAGTAAATCTCTCATGCAGAAGCAATAATTTTTTTTAACTTTGCTTTTTATATCATTAGAGTGAAAAGATGTAAAAAAAACTTAATTAACGTTAAACTATCTGGCGCATAAAATCATTTAAATGTTGAATTGTTGCCTTTTCTTTCAAATAACCCCAAAGAAAAAAGTCCAATGGTGTCAAATCACATGATCTTGGTGGACAATTGACATCGCCATTACGTGAGATAACATGGCCATTGAATTTGTTGCGCAAAAGAGCAATTGTTTCGTTAGCTGTGTGGCAAGTGGCACCGTCCTGCTGAAACCACATATCGTCTACATCCATATCTTCCAATTCGGGCCATAAAAAGTTCGTTCTCATTTCACGATAGCGAACACCATTCACAGTAACTGCCTGACCGGCCTCATTTTGGAAAAAATACGGCCCGATGATGCCGCCAGCACATAAACCGCACCAAACAGTCACTCTTTGTGGGTGCATTGGTTTTTCGACAGTCATTCTTGGATTCTCATTCGCCCAAATGCGGCAATTCTGTTTATTGACGAGTACACTGAGGTGAAAATGTGCCTCATCACTGAAGATGATTTTCTTCGAAAATTGATCATCCACTGTTGCCACTTCTTGCCACCATTCTGCCCATTCACGACGTTTGGAATGGTCAAGAGGCTTTAGTTCTTGAGCCAATTGCACCTTGTAAGCGTGTAAATGCAAGTCTTTATGCATAATGTTCATCAACGACGAGCGTGAACAATTGGGCACGACGACGAGTTGAGGTGGACGGCTCTTCAGCCACACTATCGCGAACAGCAGCAATATTTTCTGCAGTACGAGCTGTATGAGCATGCACTGGTGTTCTCACATCTTCTACAGACCCAGTTTGCTCGAATTTTTCCACGATTTTGCGATTGTACGCACATTTGGACGATCAAATTGACCAAAAAAATCGCGAAGTGCACGATATGCATTTTGTGTTGAACGCCCATTTTCATAATAAGTTGAATTGTGTATCTCTCCATGATTCAAATTGAATAAGTCTGAAATAGAGAAATGTCATATAAAATTCGGAAAAAAGCTTGGCGTTTAGGTATGGTTCACATTCAACATCGGCCCTTGAAATTTAACCACCCGATATAATATAATTGTTGCACACAATGGTGTGTGCAATAATCGGTCTCTTGCACTGCGACTATGCACCAGTTCTTCGTACAGGATTTTCTGTCACTGAACAACCAGTTTTTAATTTTTTATTTACTACTAATCCTCCTAGCTGTGAGAAGTGTCTGTATGTATAAATCATTAATGTACATGTAGGGTGGGGCATATATTCGACCATGCTGCACAATACTCACTTACGCAAATTGACTAACGGACGAGTAACAACAACAACCACAATTTGACATAATCTAACGGACTTCCACATTCCAGACATTATTTTAGCTGTAGACATATAGCAAAAATAAGAATAGAGAGAGAGAGAGTAGAGTGAGCAGTTAAAGCAGCCATCGTTGGGGGTTAAAAAAGCAAATTAAATCTTCAAATTTGAAACTTATAATTTATTAACTAAGGAATTATAACTTAAAACTAAAACTTAAGAATTATAATCTAAAACTAGACTTCAAAATTATAATCTAAAACTATATAAACGATATGTATGTAATAAATGAATTAATTAAAATAACAAATAGGACTGTTTTTTTGTAAGAAAACATCAAGCCAAATAAGGCCATCCTGTATGCATGTACGATTTTAACTAGCTAGTTGTGAGTTCGAGTCCAACTTCAGTCAAGACGAAGAATTAATTTTAATTATAACAATAAAGGCTTATAGTTGCCTGAATATCACAATGCCCTAATATACATTGATGTACAGCCTTATTTCCGCCCTTTATTTCCCGAAGTTCTAGGCTTTGTTGTAAAAAAAAACTGGTTATACGCTTATATTCAAAGTATTGTCCATCCCTGGCCACTACTTTATCCTATTTTTTGGATAGTGTACGAATTCCGCGTTAAAAAACTGTTGATCTTTCGAAACGATCCGCCCATTGGTCCAATTTTTTACCGATTCAAAAGAACGGAACAGAAACGTCTGGACAATACGGCGTTTTCAAGTATGTCTTGGCCACTTTCGCAACATAGGATCGAACATTGCCATTATTTGAATAATTTAATTTATTTATGCACAGTCGTAAAGAAGCTCTTGACTGGGGAACAGATCTCGTGTCTCGTTGTTGTTTGGCCTTCGAGAGTTTTGCGTCTCACTCTCATTGGTTAACTGTCTTTCTCAACTAACTGTAATAGTTTACAGTTTTTTGGAGGTATTTCGTTGTTAGCCACGCGGCAGCTTTCTATGTGAAGGCATAGGTCAGTACAGTTAGTCACAGCACTGCAAAAGATACCACCGTGGGCATAAAGTCTACGTACTCCGCCCATGCTATGCATCCTATACTTAGCAAATTTATTTGCAACTGTATAGTTACAATACAATACATAATTTATTTATGAGAATTATGTGTGCAATCATAATCCTCATTATTTGAAACAATATCCAGGGATGATGTCTGTTTTTATCTCGACAAAAATTACTTCCATGCAAGGAATGTGCATCATTAATAAAATAAATATTCGTTAAAAAATCATAAGTCAATTTTTAGTAAACTCACGTCCTTCATTTGCTATTAGTTTATTTTATTTGCACTTTGTTTTAAAATTAAAAAAATATCTGAAGTTATTTTGAACTTACTTAACAACAGATTGTGCACATAAGTGTCCCTGCTAAAAGGATAAATTTTATTAACTCAAAACTTTTTACATTAAAAATTATATTATTGTCTTTTCACTTTTTTGCAATAAATTTTCAAGCTTTCGTTTTAAAATAAAAAGTTTATAATGTATTTATGTTTATGCTTTATTTTCCCGTGGAAAGGAGTATTTAAAAACAAAACATTGATAAAAAAGTTTTCGAAACAAAAAGTAAATATCATTAATTGTTTATAAAACAAAGGACCTCATTCTATAGAATTTATTGCCAACAAACATTTAAAGCTAAAGCTAAATATATGAGGATCAATATAATTATAGTCTGGTTAAACAATATGAATTTTTATAATATGTAATATTGGTGATGTTTCATTACTTCAGCATATAGGTTGAGTAAGATTTAGCAGGCAAAAATTTAATTGCCAGCCCACTTTTGTTCAATTTGGTAGCTTTGTGTTGTCTTAGTGTGATATGTATCTGAACAGATCTACATATCACTGGTTCAGGTCAGATCGAGCACGAGTATCAGATAAAGGAGCCCAATCCAATTGCAAAATAGCTATCAAGCAAAGTTATATGATATCCATGACTATACTTCGGTACAAGTACATATCGTTGGTCTCATATAAATATAATTAAAATTTTACAGGAGGAGCGAAAATCGTAATGAAAACTGTATACCTAGTAACTTTTTTGTTCAATTGCTTCTAAGAGCGATATGTATGAAATTATTTAACTGAATCTTTGTTACACTGTGTACTTGTGTGAAACGTAGTAGAATCCCTAAAAAAGCACAATTCAGGGAAGATGCGAGTTCGAGCCTTTCTACAGAATTTCATATTTACAAGCACAATCTCATCTAACTTAGTTCAGACTGAGCAAGATGATATCAAACTCAAACGGTGAGTAAAAGCAAATACATCCAACTGTAATATGTATACGACAAGCACATTTTATTCCAAAAATCTAGTCCGATTTCAAGCTCATGTTTTATGTACGAGACCTATCATTTTTGTTTACCACATATTTTTCTATGCACGAATCTCTATCTCAAATTTTTTTTATACGAGTATGAGAGAGCTTTGCTTTTTTTATCAGTTTTCCAACTTAAAAGCTTTGTAAGAATGTTAACATAAAAAAAAGAAAGACTAAATACAGAGTCAAACACAAGTCTAAGCTAGAGGTGATTTCCATCAGGCTTTTGGAAAAAATTCAAATTACCTTTAAAGACCCTGAAAAGGATTTCCATTGACATTGTATTACTCTAATATGCTTAAACAAGACTCTATAATTTTCTTTCTTCGGTCATGCTACCAAGCTATAGATAACTTAATTTCTTTTTTGTTTGTGAAAAAAGGAAGCAAAACCATTTAAGCTTAATGGCCATTTATAGCCAAAAGCTTTAAAGGATTTCATGCGTAACTGAGTGTATCCTTCGCATTTGTATTGAACAGTAGCAAAATGGGAATGGTATGAGCAACAAAGTATATTTGGCTTTAGCTATGTGCCTCATAAAACTCACACGAAAATATATACAACAAATAAAGTTTGTTGAGTTGAGATTATGAAGAAGATACATGTAGCATATACATACATTCATGTAAGTGAAATGGGTGGTGCATTTAGAGGTTTTTTTATTTGAATGAAAAGAAGGCTTACAAAAGAAAAAATATCATTTGCTCCTACCCAATAAATGAAATTTTTTATCATTTGGAAAATTTCCTTCCCAAAGAAAAACTGTTCATTTTGAGGAACATATTCGTATGTTGAACTTAATTCCTCACACTAGTCATAATTGCCAATGAAATATACAAAATGACTCTAAGTATACGTTCTTGAGTGATATATGGCCACTAAAACTATAATTAACCTATGTTAAAAACATTGTTGATCTGGTGCAGCCCAGAATATTTTAAAAAATTTAAAAAGCTTAAGAAAATCAGGCTATTCATCTTGAGAGGACATGAATAAACCAAAATACTCTCGGAAAACTAGTTATGATTATGGGCAAGAGAGTTAAAAATCTTTATGCAGCAAAAGAAGCAATGTGTAGTTGTACAACTTTGCTTTGGTTTCAACTACAAGAACGGCGATTTGACGACGAAGACCAGCATGCCGCTGGAAGAGAGACAGTTTTCGAAGATGCAGAATTGGAGGCATAACTTGATCAAGACTCGTGTCAAACGCAACAAAGAATTATTAAAACCAATGTAAGAAGCCATTTCAAAATGCCTGGAAGCCATTAAAATGATTCGAAAACAGGAAAATCTAGTACCATACGAATTAAAGCTGAGAGATGTTGAACGGCGTTTGAGAACACCTGCTTGCAAGGCAAAAACAGAAGGAATTTCTGCATCGCATTGTGACTGGGGGCGAAAAATGCGTTTATTGCAAAAATTTTTTTTATTTATTTGCAATCTATTTTACAGTTAAAATAATAAGCAAATTTCATAACATTTAGCTTACATATATTGAGTTTGAATTAAACTCAAATAAAGAGAAAAAAGTAGGTGCAAAAATTTTTACTTTTTTTCTTTTAGTTTAGATTTTTTCTATTTATGTTCTGTAGGGTAGGTCAAGCACATGTAGCCTTTTAAGTCTTTGGATTTAATCGCTATCATCTAATAGGTTTATTACTAATACATTGGAATGATTACTTTGTGTATTTAGGTATCTTTCACTGAATTTATTAATTTCATCTTTGACCATTGGATCACATAGATCCTTGTGAATATTTTTGTTGCTGACAAACCAGGGAGCATTTGTTAGTAGTCTGAGGGCTTTTGATTGGTATCTCTGTAATATCTCGAGGTTAGAATTACTTGTGGTTCCCCAAAGTTGAATACCATACCAACCTATATGGACAGGTTTAAGTATTGTTTTGTATTGCAGAACTTTATTTTCTAAGCTTAAGATTGATCTTGGACTCAAAAACCAAGCAAATTGTGATGATATCCTGGTCATGCCTTCACGTTGACGAACAAACTGAGTATTCATGGTTCGAAGGTCATGATCAGTATTTGGTCTGTCCAGCCTAACTCGTAGTATATACTACGAGTTATTGAAACCGACTGAAACAATCATGGATGACTGTTATGGAACGCAATTTATGTGCTATGGCTGAACATTGAAAGACAATTGGCCGCAATAGAACGCTTTGTTTTTATTTTTTTGTGCTTCCTTGTGTTTCCTGTTTAACAAAATGTGCCGGTAATCAAAAAAAATTAATTCCCTTGTTTTATTTCTCTTTTTTATTTTGTGCATTTAATGTGAATAAAGTATAACTTAGAAGTGGCGTTGAAATAATTGAGCAGGCTCTAGCATGACCTTGTGAAAACCACATATTGCCCACTTCAATATCAATGCAATCACATGTGGAGAAAATGTTCTTCATTGTTTAAGATGAATTTGTTGCAAAAATGAGCATCCATTTGTTGTCGCTCAATTATCTATTCAACGAACGAACTCTCTTGGCTGTGGCCTTTAGGCTTCACTTGTGTTACTTCAGTTTTATAAGCAAGGAGACAAAGATCTTTATTAAGTATACGCTACATAGAGCTTCTTGAAATTTGAACTTCTTATTCACAATCCCAAATTGAGGTGGCTGGATTGCAACTGACTTTCTCACGCTTTGCTTTGACATTTAAATATGAACGACTTCTTCTTCTGGACGACTAGTGTATTTATCGTCACAGTGAATTTCTCAATTAAGCTCCTCACATATCACATCTGATGAAGTTTAAACATTATTCCATCTATGTTTAATACAAAATTTTTGTACTGCAATCATTAAACTTTCATTATTTTTGAAATATTGTTCAGTAATGAAAACATGTGTAATGCTGAATTATCACTATACCTAAAGTTTTACTTAATTTTGTTTAAAGCTATCAGCACTTTACTGCACAAGTGGTGATAAATTAAATTTTTTCGATAGTTTACATGTTCCAATAAAAAGTTTTAAGTCTACATAAATCTTATTTAGAAATTTTTTTTCCCAAAACAAAATCTAGCTCTTAATTGACTACCCTTTATAAATGTATAAGACTAATATATTTTTTCATTGCCGTGTGCTATCTTTGTTTATGCACATGATTTTATTGTGCAATTCAAGCCTGAAGTATTTTTGTAGCAAAATATGAGCAACGTTTTTATTTTTCTTATGACATACATATACATTTAAACATAAGTAAATAAGTAGAAATTCCTTTTCTAATCAATACTGACTTTGCAGGCAAAAAGAGAATTATCATAAGCATACGATATATAAAGAGCGTGTTTCATAATTATTTAAATTTAGATAAAAATAAAAAATACATGATTCATTGGTTCATATTGGGGAGTATAAATTTTGATTTCTATCGAAAGAAAACAACATTGCGTTACTCGTATTACGAGAATTTTTCTTTTCTAAGTTGATAAAAGAAAAATCTTAAATTAAATCTTTCATGTGCCGGTATTATTTCTTCTTTAATATCTATGGAAAAAGTAAACAAAGCAAATTCAGACGCCCAATTTCCTGCCTTAGGCGCATGTCTGTTCATGTTTCAGTGGTTAAAGTGTTATAAAAAGTTAAATAGGATTTTGCAGGACTCTTTTTGTGCTACTCTTTTTTTTATAGATTTATGACCTTCCATTAAACACAAAAACCCTTTGCTATTTTGTTTTGTAAATCCACATTGTTTTTACTGAGTCTGACATTTCAATCTCTTTTTTTCCGGTAAGTTATTTGTAACTTTTAAGGCCACTGGCTATTTCTTAAAGTACGCAGTAAAATCCATAACAAACAGTAAAATAAAAAAGGCTTCTATTAACATAACAAGTGGGCCAAAATAAGTCATGCGATGTTGTTCGGCTCTCATATTTTTTTTATTAAATAAGTTAGATTCAATTTTTTGATTGCGTTTATATGAAGATTTAGAATTTTATTGGTCAATTCAAGAAGACAATATTGGCCAAATGGGCGCCACCACAATACAGATTCGTTTTATGGCATTTTTCATCATTTTGGCGAGAACTTCGGGCGACAGATTCTCGCACTCGTATCGAATTTTCTCCTTAAGGACGTACAGGCTCCCAGTTTTGTTAACATAAACAATGGACTTCCAAAAACTCCACAAATATAGTAGGATACTGTTAAAATGGATGATATTGCGAGGCAGCGCAAATCGCTAAAACTAGAAATGAGGCGACCCGGGAACGCCGCGTTCAGAATATCGGTTGTAGCTCGCTCAGCGTGTATCGTTATTCTGTCCTGTTAGAACCACATGCCTTGCAGTTCTAATTCATTCAATTGTGGCAGTTGTGAAAAAGATTTACATCAGCACCTGCCTTGCGTGCTTATCTCATGATGGACCATTTCCACGGAGTGAGTTATTCACGATTCACCAGCACCGCCGTGTGACTTACCAGTCTCACACAGGTAGCAATTCTTGCCATATGATTGCGGTCATTAGAGCAACTTTTTGTTGAGGAGTTCGGGCCTTCTAGTCCCTCCTATATGCAATTTTCCAGCAATCAATGGAGGACAAGGCTTAATGAGTTGGTAGGCCGAAGCCCACTAAGAGCATCAGCCCTTAAACCAACTCACCCGTCTACCATCACCACTGGTTCCTTACAGTACAGATATCTATTGTATAGGCAACAGATCCTCGGGAGATTGTTAGCCTTCGAAAAAAGCCACACACCAAACAATTATCAGGGATACTAACACTCCCTTCCTGCGTTTTAGGTTACAACCACAGCCAGAACGTTTCAGCCAAGGTAGGCACTTCAACCATGATCAGCCCGGGTCCAACCGCAAGCAGAACTTCCCGGGGGCCATGCTGATCCCCGTTCTCCCAGTTTATACCTTTGGTAAGGCTTTCGGAAGCCAACACAACATAAGTCATGCGGATTCCTAGAATTTTGTTTGCCGCACCAAACGAGGGACTCCTTCCCCTCTTTTCCCTGAAAAACAGAGCACCCAAGTTAGGAATACGCCAAGGAAAAACCTGTTCCCCAAAGGGGCATTCAACTGTGGCAGTCAAAACTTGGTTAACAGCGCACCATAAAATCACCTTGAGTGGGTGTAATAACTCCTCGTGCATCACCTGCTTATTCATGTACCCGCTGAATACCGGTGGATATGATCCTCGTCACTCAATATTATTTTAGTCGAAAAATCGCCCACTTTATTCTCGAGATTGTGGCGGCGTCCAATTGGCCCATATCATCTCTTCAGATTGATCAATAAAATTTTAAAGAATTAAATAAACATAATCAAAAAACAGATTCGAAGTTTTTATAAAAAAAAAAAATAAAAAAATAGAGCCAAATAACATCAGGTGACTTCTTTTGGCCCACCTTGTAAAACTAGGAAGGTTGTGAAAAAAACTAAAACTACATATATTAAAGATTGATCTCATGCTTTCTTTAAATTCTTTTTAGCTACTTCTCGAGGAAAAATATCAAAATTATTTTACAAACCTATTCAAAATTACAATAATCAAAAATAATATGATATATAAATTTGTAAAAACTTCTTTTGCGAACCTCGCATAATAAGAATTATATTGGTTAGGTTTTCGTTTAGGTTTTATGTTTTAGGTTTAAACGTATGTTTATAATTTGTAATTTGTTTGTCAGTTCAATTTGAGAAATTGTTATGACCTCTCGTGTTACCATTAAGGATGCTTGAATGTTGGTTTTGTTGCTCTTATATTTGCTGTCTGGGCTGTAAAGTATTTTTTCATTTGTGGCAACATGCAATATCAACTTTTATAAAAATTTTAAGGATTTTGTAAAACACAAACATGTGTGCTTTTGTGTGATAAGAGTTTATTTAAAATTTCATTGCTCTTAATGATTTTAAGGACAAGACAATAAATACGACTGAAATACACAAAAGTTAAGCAACTTTTTGGAAATAAATTTTATTTTATACTAGAGTTTAAAGATTTTTAACAGATTTGTTTTTAATAGTTGTGTATTTAGAGAAAATATTTTCAGGCTTATGGAGAGTCAATAATTTTTAACTTATATCAATTTGATGTATGTATACCAGTGATGTGATTTAAGGTAAATCAATTTGATATGTGTATTAAATTACTTACAAATTTCCCTTCATTCCAAATCGTCTAAATTCACTTTCAAAATGGTAAGCCGTTGACATTTATCAATATTAACGTTTATCCGCCAGCATGGTTGAGTGCAAAGTTACTTAATTCAAATTATATATGACTATATGACTCAAAGATTTGTTGTTATAAAATACAAATAGGAAAACTCAAACGTATAACTTCAAAATATATACATAGTAAAGTCAATTTATTATATCCGCTAGAGTATATTTGAACACTGCGTGTCCATAAAAACCAATGTGTAATCGACAACATCAGGCTTTTCCACCTTCGCCTACTGCATTACCCAGTCGAACTGCATAAAATAGTCCACTATATTGATGGCAAAACTATCATTGTAGCACCAGTTTTTCAGTATTCGACATTTGTGGTGCAATTGTGTAATTATGTGTCATCGGCTAGAAATTTATTGTAAAATAGTTTAGAATGTAGTAAAATTTTTTGCAATTGTTTTATTATGCCTTGATGGCTGATTTGGTAGAGTACTCGGCTTCCTTAGACCCTGAGAGTTACTGCAGACAAGCAAACAAACTTCGCAGTTTTTCTGTGTTTGTTTATAACAAAAAGTAATAATAATAATATTTTCCAAATGAGTGTAATCAAGGCAAATTCATACCAGATATATGCAAGGGCAATAAATATAACACTACAAAAAATAAATTTTTTTTAAATGTCAAGGGAAAAATATAAACACAAAAAGGAATTAAAAAAAAAATAATAATAATAATAAAAAAAAGCTTTACAAGAAAAGACAAACTTTTAAATATTTCGTGAAAATTAAAGCATCAGATCATAGAGTGTGGAAAGGTGAAAATTGCCAGGCAGATTGAGGTGGATTCTGGATGATACCTGGCGCTCAAGTTACAATACATAATTAAAAAAAGTTATTTATTTTTTTTTTTAAATTTCTTTTAATTTTTGCATTAACATCTGAAACAGATTAAATATAGAAAAAATTTATCAGCTGCCCTATCAATTTCATTTGCTATGAATTAGCCTTGAGTGTAATCTATTGTCCTATAATGTTCAGTTTTTTAAGGCTTTTATTGAATAAATAGTAATACTATAGTAAATTTACCAAAATTGGTATTAAATAGATAGATAGGTAAAAAAAATTAGAACTCGCTTTAGTGATAATGTGTACAAACATAAACACTCGTATATATAAATGAAATAAAATAATTGCTGATATGAAAATAGATTTATAAACAAAAAATAATAGCATTATGGGAAAAGTATAAATAAGGCACTTTTTAAGGCGTGATTCATAGTATACTCTCCGCTTTATTCACAATAATATTAGCACCCCAGTGGGTGCTGATGAGTAGTGTAGCGACTACGAAACAGCTAGTAGACCCCCAGCTTTAGTATTTAATTATTGTTTCCTGTCTTTTTTAATCAAGAGTTATCGTTGTTATAATTGTAAAATAAAAATAATTCTTGGCGATTTGAACTTTCACCAGAAAACAGTTACAATCACGTAAACAATCATGTAATACATACCAGAAAATGTATAATAAGCAAAGTTCTACTTCATAATACTTATACATACATACAATACATTTTTTTGTTTATTTATTTGCTTATCAACAATTACTTTCGATTATTTAGTTTACATTGCCATTAAAGCGTGTTGTTATTACTGCATTTAATGAAACTATATATGTATATTTAGAAATTTTGTTGAAACCAGGCGTATGAGTAATATAATGTAATATATTATATTAAGTTGAAACCTGATGGTATATAAATATATACATATGTTTTTGAGCGTGAACATTATTTAATCCTGATCATGATAAAGAGATTAGCTTATTAAATTTTTGTATTGTCGTTGGGTGATGATAAATGTACAAAATTTTAAGTAAATCTATTCATGTAAAGTGAGTCAGATTTGGCCCCAAAGAAGTCGGTTAATGATATACATACACATAGGGCAAATTAATAAAAGCGTGTTAAAAACTGAGTTTGATGGCATTATTAAAAATATTTCAGTTCCCTTGATAGTTGTCTTTTTAAAATTGAACTGAAATTATAACTTTTACAACCAATTCGAAAATATTATTAATCTATTCACTTCTTTCTTTTCCAGGTAATTACAATACAATATCTTTACTAATTGAATTATTTGTTATTGGTCGTTGGTAAGTTAAATAATAAATTTAGAAATTAAGCTCTTAAAAAAATATCTTTCGGAAAAGCTTAGCATATATAATTTAATTATAACTGCTATCTGTAAGTAGATTTAATATCATGAACTTAATATGTACGACAGATGCATTTCAGCAAATTGTTCAGCCTTGTTAAAAAAAAAAAAACTTACTAAAGTTTTGCGTGCTAAGCCACATTTCCTAAAGCATTTTGAAAAGAACCAATATTTGCCCAATATACTCAAATTAAATTAGTCTCAAATGCTGAAATTTTAATAAACCTTCAGTCTATCTTTGAATGTACAGTAAAACAATCCCAAATTTTTTTTAATGGTTTTTTACGCTTTGTGGTGTAGTCCTACAGAATTTAGGGTTAGTTTATTAGAGTGGACTGTATATGTTGTTAGGAGTGGCCCACCACTTTTCTCATTAATTTACCTTAGTATTAGGAGTAAGGTTGATGAATGTGCGTCTGCGTGCGAATTAGTATGTGTGTATGTTCTTAAAATTAGGTTAGGTAGTGAACAATGGTGTTGTATTTTTAACAGCAGAGTTAACCAATACTGACTTTGATGGTTGTACTTAGCCAACTATTTTTAATATTAATCTCTTATTGTGAGTGCGATGTACACAGCTTTTTTCCATTTGTTTGTTACTTATTGACGGCAACGGAGAACAATGAAGAAAACTGGTGTTGTCTCACAGAATTTAGGGTTAGTTTATAGGAGTGGAAGAGTCAAAAAGATTAAAGCCAAATGTTGTATATTGGAATGTTCGAAACACCAATTTTTTACCTAACATTTCCAATAGAATAATTCACAATAGAATATTTTGTTAAGACAAAAACATTTTTAGCATGAGAGATAATAAATTGACAATGATAATGAAATATAAATGGACATAAGTTAAATTCGTTGTTTCAAATAAGTCAAAGATTTATAAATGTTGAAAATTATTTTATATAATTTTCAATATAAAATCTTCGATTGTTCCCTCTATAACTATATATTTAGGACAAAATCCTACTTCGTCATATATATGTATCACATATGTATTCATCATGTATCACATGTATATTCATATGCACCCAGAGGGAAAAAATATCCTCATATTGATGACGGCGAGCCATCATAATTCTGTTATCGGCGTTATGTAAGTAGTCATCAGTAATGTGAAAACTGACATCAATCTCTGTGACAAAAGTTATAACACAATTTTGTCACATATTGAGAATCCTCAATGCTACAACTGTGGTGACATCAATTCAATGATACATTTTTTTAATAATTATAATAAACCTAATTTGTCAAAATCGAAAAACAGTGTATGTTGTCTAATTATTGTTGTATGTTTTCTAATTATTTTAATAAGTATATAGAAAAAAAATGCATCATATAGATGTAAATTTGTAATCACAGCAAGTATCATTGCAAAGACAAATTAGTACAACTATTAAGAAAATATATAAATGAACGACAATATTATACATCATATTGATGACATTTGGTCATCATATGTGGTGTTATTTAAATAACAAATATAATGAGATCGTAAAGAGTAAAATAAAAAGCATAGCTACAAAGCTAAGAAAGAGAATATTTTCTCGCGCGCAGCACACACACAATCAAAATTCGATAATGCGACTTAAAGACATTGTATTGATGACAAAAAGTCATCACAAGTAATATATTTGAATATAAGTTATAAAATTTGAATATATTTTTAAAACGGAGTTTAAGTTTAGCTGATCATAGCGTAGCATAAAAATACAAAAATATGTTTGTTAATAACTAAAAAGGAAATACCGCTTGTTCAGAGACAGCAAACGCTATACAAACAATGCGGGCAATTAACAAAATGCATATGAGATTCAATATGAAATGAATAAAGATAGAGAATAATTAAATGACTCGGTGGCTGAGTGGTTAAGGCAGTAGTTCATGCTACGATATGACTAGAGTGATGAGTTGTGTAGGGACTACGAAACAGCTAGTTGTGCCCCAGCTAAGGATTTGATTACTATTTTTCTTGTCTGTTTTAATTAAAAAAATGATTGATTACAGTAAATTTGTATTAGAAAAACTTAAGAAAGGAAAAAAAACTTGAACTGAAGCCCGATGTACAAATGTACAAAAACCAAAAATCTAATTTAAAAAATTATAACAAAGTGAACAAAAATTCAATAAATTTATATTTTTAAAATATTCCGTTGATAAAAAAAAAATTTTTTATGCTTGTAGTAGTTTAGCATTCTACAAATTTTTTTGCTTTGATAAATTTTTACACATAAAAGGCTTTTAAAATTTATATAATTTACAAATATCATAATGAAATTATTTTGTAATAAAAAGAACATTCCTTTTGTGTACTCTCAAAGAAATATAATGATAAAAGCGGATTATGTTAAATGCTTCCAAAAAAAGAAATAAAAAAACAAGGAAAATATTATTTAACTTCACTGATCGGTAAATGTAATAATAGCTAAGAAGTAGGAAAATTGCCATGGTAAGAACAACAAGCAGAAAAAGTCGCATGTATTAAGAGAACTTTGTGTTTTTAATCCCAAAGGGATGTTTGTTATGTCATGTGATCTACAATCCCCTCACACTCGACTTCGTATGTCAAATATAATTCCACAAACGCGTTTACACCACCACGGTGTTAATTTTTGTAAGCAAACGTATGTAATTATTATGTACAGACGTATAAATAGCATACACATGTATGTACTTCCGTATCTATGGTATTTCATGTCTAGGAAAACAATTGTATTGCATTGTATTAAGTAGAGCATTAAAATAGCGACTCACTTTCATTCACCCAAATACGGATACAATTTGTTGACAATAATGTCATGACTACATTGTGAAATTGAGAACATAAAATAACAGTTTTTATCCTCTTTTGCTTTTTAGAAAAGTACCCAAACTCATTGCATACTTTTCGGCATACGAGAATGCTGGTGTGAAGGGTTGGGGAAAAGCAGCACTTCGATGAACAACACGAATAGAAAAATTTAATTTGATTCCGATTACTTTGATAAAGAAAAGGGCTCAGGAGTTTTTGTTGCGCCTGGTAGTGTGAGTTATTTTTTGCAGAAAGTATAGAAATTTACACAAAAAAAACAAAAACGCTGTCCCTTGAACGCAATTTAGAAGTATTTAAATGTTGAAACAGTTTGTTAAAAGACTACGGGGGGTCTGTTGGCTTTGCACACTTTTCAAATTAAGCTTTGTGTAATGGTGTAGAAAAGACTAGCACATTTTATATGCCAAGCAAAAAATTAACGATTTGAACACCAGAAATTCAATATAGATAACCCGCCACCAAAGATTCATCTAAGTGTAACATATTTTGCCTAACCCACATACTCTCAGCTTCCGTTGGTTTACAAAGCTTTAATAGACAATTTTACATGGAAGAAAATATGATATTAAAACGAATCGGTCAATTTAATAATTACATGCTTAAACTGATACAAATTGCAAGTTAAATTTATTTAGATGCTCACACAGGTGGCATCGTTTTTTAAATTATTAAGTTTTTAACGAACTATGGTAACAAGCGGATTAACGAATCGTACACTGGTTTAGATGAGAGGAAAATTCGTAACAGTATGTGTGTAACCATATGAAAAAATCCTAGTACCTATTGCAAAGTATGGTACGAGAATGTATAGGCTTCGCGAGTTTAGGGCCCAAAATCCACAAAGAATATTTGCTTTTAACCATTTTACTTTTGTTAACTTCACTTTTGGTTCCTTACATTACTACTATCTGTTGCAACGCCATTTTGAAGAGTTCAGTTAATTTCCTGAAAACTGGCCGTGCACTAGATAATTTAGGGGAGATGTAGGTAAAAAAAAACTGAACATTTTAAGGTCATTCAGATCTCCATTCTGGCAGTTAGTCCTTGGTAATGGTTTTCGAAAGTTTCAACATTACCCGAATTATGCTGGGGCCACTTAGTGCTTTATTTGCTACAAAAAAATACTGCTATCGTTCTATACCACAGAAAGTAGTTCGCCCAAGCTGCGAAGTATAGAATGTATAGCATAGGCGGAGTAACGAAGACGTTATGCCCATGATGGTATTAATAGTAATCCGGAATAATGTAAAAAATCAAAAAAATTTTAACAGATATGTTTTGACAAACGAAGATCGCTTAAAATTAGTGTTTTCGATTGATATTCTGACTTTTTGTTTGCGATTTGAAGTCACCAAATGGGTGTAGTGGTACTTAAATTTGTTGATCTCATTTTGGATGTATTTATTAAAGAGAATTGATTAAATTTGCCTTCAGTAAACTTTGAAAGGATAATAACATAATTCAGAGCGAACATTTTTCAGAACTAATATGTCTTCCTTTTATTTCAATAAAATTTTTCAATTATGAGATGAATATAGATAAAGAATAATTGAATAGATAATACGTAATGACCCGAGTTCAAACCCCAATGGGTGCTCATGAGTAGTGTAGCGACTACGATACAGCTAAAAATATGGTTATTATTTTTCTTGTCTTCTTCAATCAAAAATTATTGATCACAGCAAATTTGTATTGTAAAAAAAATCCTTCTTAAGGAAAAACGCAAGAAAGGAAAAACTTAAATCAAATTCCGATGTACAAAAGTACAAACCTAAAATCTAATTTAATAATTATAAAGTTTAACGAAAATTCAATACATTAAAAATTTTAATAACTTAGCATTTATTTAAAAACAGTAAATTGTTATTTTTTTTTTTTTTTTTTTTGCAAATAACTCCGAACCACTAGTAGAACTCTCGTTTTCCACAATAATTATAAATGAATTTTGTAATTTTTAGAACACTTTACCTTTTTGGCAAATTTACACAAAACTGTATTTTATACATACTTAATAACACAAAATCAGCATTCAAGGGATCATGTCTATATGTGCAGTGCACTGTACTGGATCTAGAAAAGTAGGAGGAAAGAGGAAGCAGCATTTATGGCTATTTTACTTGAACCTTTCCAAATTATACTCGTTTGCGATATGAAACACATTTGCAAGCAACTTGTCCCATTGGTGAATCGTTTGACTGAGACAAACTCTCTCTGTAATAGTTTGTGCAATTCATTTGACAGTCGACCGCAAGTGGATGAGCCCTGGGTGATGAACGCATGTTGCATAGAAGCATGTGGAATTCTGAAACAAGATCCCTAATTTCGTCACAGCAAAATCAATTGTAGTAACGATAAAAAAGGCAATGCTCCAAGTGAGTCAAAAAAGTTGGATACTCTACTGTCACCGATAAGCTTCTTGGCTGTTTCTTAAACAACTTCAAGTAACACTAAACATTGAGGCACAAGCCCATATGCCCGATGATACTGATGATTAGGGATAACTCCTATGATATGACAATATATACAGCAAGGAAACGTAGAAAACTATGGGCTTATAATCTTTTGATTGGCATCTGTATTAGAAGCCAAAAAGAATAAAAATTCAATTGGTTTTAAGGTTATAAACATAATAACAGACTTGTTTACATGTTAGTTTCCTACTTTATTTTTATAATATAAATTCCTGTAATTCAGAGCTAATTGTCTACATCTTTTCTTAAAATTATTCTATTTACTATTGGTACAACAATCATACGCAGCCTATCAAACAGATAACCATTTTTGTAACTATATCCTGATATTATTAAAATCTGGCTTAAAGTTTATATTACAATTGATATAATCGGGCCGTATTTTTTACAAAATGAGACCGGCCAGGCAGTTATTGTGAATGGTGTTCGCTATCGTGAGATGATAAGAAAGTTTTTGTGCTTCACAGCTTACGAAACAATGCTTTTTTGCAGGACAAACTCAATGGCTGTGTTATCTCGCGTGGTGGTGATGCCAATTGGCCGTCAAGATCATATGATTTTACACCGTTTGCTTTCTTTCTTTGGATTTTTTTTTTTTTTTTTTAAGTGTACCCTATAAGCCAGCAACTATTTAAAAGCTAAAGGGTGAGATAATTCGAAACATTAAGGGCATAGAACTTGAGTTTTGTCTCAGCGTTATCAAAAATTTGCACCATGGCAAGGAGGTGTGCCGGCAAGATCGCGCCAGTCAGCCAATTAGCTGATATATTAGATAAGAATGCCCAGCACTTTGCGCTTGATGCTCCATTGTTTTTGTAAAAGTGCTTAACTATAGGGCTGTGCTCTTTAATACACACATAGTGCACTCAATGAAAAATACAGAAACATCTTTGTCTTATATATTTTTTGCCGTTCTTCACTGTACACAAGGCAACAACACTTTCGCATGCTTTGCTGGTAAACAATGACGACAGCAATCATTAGTGTAGATTTTGTTTTTGTATATATATTTTGCTTTTCACAACAAAAAATATTATATACAAGTATTTTTTCCTTAAATGTATTTGTGGTTGCTCTTCCATAGCAAACTCCTGGGCACCCCTGTGTTTAACCATGCATAATTGAACCATACTAGTGTTATTATAAAGAAAGGAAATAACAATAGTTCTTAAATAATTTGTGATTTATTCAAAATCTTGTTTCTGTACTAACATCTGATTTATTTCATTATATTGCCATCTATTACATTATATTGCCTAATTAACTTACAAAGAAGGTTTTTGGGAAAACTATTTTAAATTAATATAGTTTACGCCACATTTGCATTCTTCCTCTCCAATCTAATATAAATTCTATTAATTACTCTGTCTATAAGATTTTTTGTTAAACTTACTTATTATCACTTCGCTTGGATGTTTTGAGAAATTATTTATTATTTTTCCAGAAGTTTTAGGTTTCTGATACAAATCTATTAATAAAAAAATTTTATCTTTTCTTAAAACTAGTATATCAAAAATTTTAATTCTATTGTTTGATTCAGTTTCCAGTTTAAGTTTTTTACAATACAAGTAAATTTTACAAAGTTAACAGAGTTATTTTTTAATGCAATTACCAACTTTAAAGATGATATTCGCCATAGTGGGGTAAATGTAAATTTTTCGCAAATCAGATAATTGACAGCAAAATTTTATTCCATTTTTTTGTGTTGTCTGAAAAAATACG
Source organism: Thecocarcelia acutangulata (assembly GCA_914767995.1). Lineage (NCBI taxonomy): Eukaryota > Metazoa > Arthropoda > Insecta > Diptera > Tachinidae > Thecocarcelia > Thecocarcelia acutangulata. Next base: position 21,818,201 of record OU612094.1, read on the forward strand.
CTTTCTTATGTGCTTCCATAACCTTATGTAAATATGCAGATACTAGTATGAATGTGCTTGTGTGTGTATATAGGTTTACACATTTGAATTTTCATTTTGAACGACTATCGTTATGCCATCATGTACCAGCCATTGAAATACATAATGTTTTAAAGTACATGGTATCTGTAAAACAATTTCAATGTTGGTTTTATTTTCTGCTATATCTTTCTCCTTCACTTCTCTATTTGATTACATTGTTTTCAATTTCTACATTTACATTTTTTAAATTGTAGAAGTATTGAAATGTAGTTTGTGTCAATATGCGAATGTTATTTTCCTTTTTTTTTGCTCTCTCTCTCTTTTTGGCTTTTATTGAGTTCATTCTGGGGCAGCTACATATGTACATATACATATCCATGCTTGTTTGCTGTCAGAACAGTTCACAATACTCGAATTGGTTTCGTTTATGAGTTTATGCTATATGTGTCAAATATGAACATGTGTCTTTGGTTGAGTAAGTTTGAGAGCAGAAAACTCAAATGAAACAATATAAAACTGGTAAATGATTATTTTTTTTTTTTTTTTTTTTTTTGTATTTGTTTAAATTCGTTTTTCTTCAATACTGTTTGATGCTGTTGACACCAATTTCTTTCTTGCGTTTTGAATAGAAAGGGAATCATTTTCATTTGTGCAGAAGTTCTTTGGTTTTTCTTATTTTATTTATTTTTTGCTGCTATTGTTATTTTCAAATATTGTTTGATACGTATTAATAAAATAAAAGAAGGCTGAAGAATGAATCCAATTTTGTTCTGCTTGTTTAAGAGTGAAAAATATCTGCAGGTAGGAGCGTGTTCGAAGAAATTTAAAATTGGAAAATGTTTCTTGCCTTCCATTGAATTTATTTTATATTTTTATGTTTACAAATTCGTGAGGTGACTGTTTAATAAAATGCCACTTTTGTGACGATTTTTTTTATGATTAGGTGAATGATTAACTTATTATTATATAGTCGAACTTCCACATGAATGAATTTGCATGAAACTGGAAGAAAGAAAAGCCGATTTAAACACGTACGGAATCCATTTTCAGGGACTGTACTGGATATATGGTCCAGTTAGGTTAAAGACATATCAGATATCGTGACTAATATCGCCAGGATATGATTATAAGAGAACTAGAGACTGACTCTCTCATATACTTGTATAAGTGATAGAAATAATTTATTATAAAAATAATTATTTTTATCTTTTTATACATACAGATAAACAAAGGATCTTGAAAGTTGTAACGCCCAAAGTCGGAGGCCCCGTTTTGGAACAACACACGTGAAGTCGTGTTCCCGTTTTTCATATATTTGTATTTATTCAGTTATACATTTGGTTATTTCATTTATTATTATTATTTCGCAAGAAGCGTTGTTATATTTGCTTTTGAATTAATAATTAATTTAGTATAATAAGTTACATGTAATGTAGGTTAAAGTTTGAAAATTGTATTTAAAATTAACGGTCAGTGTAGATGGCACCACCACACAATGAATAAATATCAACCATGAGACAATGTTTGCTAAACACAGCCAGCCGCACATATGGTTGCGCGTAGGTGTTAGTACAAGTAAGTGTGCTCATCGTAGAGTATAAGAGCACGAGCATCAGTATATTCAGGGGACTTTGGCAAGTGGACGGCCTGCAGGTAAGAAGTGCCTTGAAGAAGAGTTTTTAATTCTAATTCAAAGCATTTTGTTTTTTTTTGAGTGACCATAGCCGTGGCAAGGTACCAATAAGGGGTAGTGAGGAGTTCTAAATTCCTAACATTTTACTCTGGAGAGGTTCACCTTTGCCTGGTTTGCCTCATCGTCAGGTTGGTATTCGAGGGAGAGTTTTGAATTCTCCAGAGAACAGTTTGCCAACGTTGGAGGGCGACGGAGATTGAAAGTGTTATTAATACCTTCACCATCCGCCAGAGGAGTTTTTAATTCCACTCCAGCGCAACACCAGAGTGGGTCGGTGGGAAAGTGAGTGCATCCGTGCAGGAGTTTTCAATTCGTCCATAGTAGCCTGCAACGCCGCTCCAACGTCAGCCGTGGGTAGTGCCACAGCCGCACGTGACCAAACACATAAGAAAGATTTTGTATTAGTTTATTTAAATAAAGAAACCGCACTGAAGACTAATTCTGTTTCTTTGTTCAAAGCGACCCTGGACCACGCTGAGCTATCCCAGCATAAAGCGTAAGTGTCGTTACAAAGTCCAGTTTGGTTAAAAAAAAAAAGATTAAAAAGAAAAGCGCACCCTGGTGGCTATACGAAACATTATCACATAACGATGCCTGAAATGTGATGAAATCTTCTACACGTAGAAAAAAATATATGGTTGATACAACAATATTTTAAGGGCAACATACTATTGTTGAATTATATGGTTGCACTTGATAATACTATATTCTTACATTAAAACGCCACTGAGTGGATGCGCTATAGTATTGTAACAAAAATATTCGAAGCAACAATACTATATTTTGGTTTAACATTGGTGTATTGTAATAATAAGTAACATACTCAATTATACTAACCTTTCATGCTATTCTCATATATAACCATATTACTCTCATTAACTAACAATAGTTATATCATAAATAACTTTATTGTAATAGAAGCATATTTTTGTATACATTTTGGTAATACGGGTAAAATAATTATAATTAATAAAAAATAATAATAATCGGAATGCATCTCAACAGAATTAATGCAGAATTTCCTCTTTGATGTTGATATATCCATTAGCTGCAACAAAAAAAAAATATTTGTTAAGTATTTCAATCAAAATTTCAAAAGTCATATATAACCATAGTAATATGGTTGCATGTGTTGTTGGATACACCATATATATGCAGGAATGTTTTCATCTTAATATTAAGAATACTTACCTTTTAATGTTCTCAATATGAATTTTTTTACAATTTCACGTGTTTTATATAGCTGAACATATATATATATTTTTAATTTTTAAACAACCACACACAACATCTTATTGTTTCCAAAGAAAATATCAAACTGAAACAAAATTATATGTCAACGATTAGAAGGAAAATATTGCTAATCACGACAATAGTAAATATATTCTGTAAACATACTATTGTTGCACATGAATTTGTGGATTATATATATGATAAAAACATATATTTTGATGTTGGGTGTGATAAAAGCTATTGTTGTTTTTAAAAAATTTTTAAAATTGCTATTGTTGTATGTAACCATATCTTGAAATTTATAGATGTTAACAATAGAATTACAGAAATGCAAATAATGACATATTTATAGAGAAACAAACTATAATTAATTTGATAACATACAGAATTTAACAATAATACACAACGTTATGGAAAATATACTAATGTTGTTGCAATCATATATCAAACTGTCTTTTTTTTGCGTGTATATATTAAAAACAGAGGAGGTTTTAAAAATGTAGTAAAATAAGAGTATTATACACGGTTGCCATATTTGATGATTTATCGACTTTTTGACGATTTGGGACGCTGAAATTGTATATTGCCGATTTGACTTTCACATTATTCAAGCAACTTTGTTTTTACAACTATATCTAAACATTATATTTGCAATGCGGTACGATTTCCTGTGGCGGGAGAGAAAAAATAAATATAATACAACGAAAAACAGCGAAGGCAATACTTGTCATTGTTAGTTTATTAATTTATTTGTGCATACATTTTTACACAATTTTGAAGAAAATTTACGGTTTGTGTTAAGTATTTTGTAATAGCAGTTAATAAAAAAAATTAGAGCTGTTAAAAAAATTGTTGATTTGTTAGACTCCAGGTTTGTTTTATGTGTGGAATTAGAAACCACGATATATACTAACAGGAAATAGTGGGTAAGACCCGTTGATGTAACATGGAATTCGGATGGATTTTCAAAACATGTTCGCAGAAAATTGAAAACCGGGATAAAGAACGTTTTCATCTAGCAACAATAATGAGTATTTCCCAAAGCAAGATGCCCGTATCTCCATTTAACCCGAAACTGGAAAAACATTCATTTAGAAAACCGCTTAGTGCTTATCATCAAAACTTTTTAAAAATACCTACCCGAAAAAAGAAAAACAAACATTCATTTTTGCACACATCTTATTTTTCAAACAATCATAATATACTTCTGAATCTAAAACTTAAAAATAACCAATATGATACTTGCTTCAGGAAGGACCAAAATAAACCTACATAATGTCAATATTCTCAAACATTGACATTTTTCCCCTTTTGCAAAACAGTTCTTAAATTTTAAAACGAAATAGCTATTAAAATAATAAAACGGCTTTTTTTTCGTTGGAAATGTCAAATATGACAACCTCTTTCTCATATTTTATTTTTGTTATTATTATTATTATTATTATTATTATTATTATTATTATTATTATTATTATTATTATTATTATTATTATTATTATTATTATTATTATTATTATTATTATTATTATTATTATTATTATTATTATTATTATTATTATTATTATTATTATTATTATTATTATTATTATTATTCAAAAACTTATAAACAACTTGTTTTCTATGTTTCCCAGCTGTCTATATGTCGACATTTCATAGGAGCTACCCTAATCATCGATAGATAACTGATGAGATGATGACATATAGATAGTTGTGAAACAATGAAAACAAGCTGTTTATAATTTTGATTGGCGTCAATGTTAGCAGCTAATATAGCGACTAAGGCTCAATTGTTTTTAGTATTATTATTTTTTTCCGACAACCATAATATGTTTCCTTCTCCCAAACTATAAACTGCCAGTATAGTTGTTGTCTCAGAAAGCCTTATTTGTATAGCAAAAATTTTAAAATAAGAAGCAAACATTTAACCTATATCAAAATCGACAAAACACCTTTTCCCTAGAATATAAACTGTAAAAGGTACAACAAAGAAAAGTGTTTGTATTAAATTTTTATATCCTGATCAAACAATTTAAACAGGATATTATTGATTTTTCGGAAATGCTAACCAACTTACTACACTTTACCCTCAACAACTCAAATTCAGGAAATGGCAAACGAAAATTTATCAAAGTTCTGTACAAACAAACGTTTATGTAAATGACAAATATACGTTTGTAAATGTGTGTATGCAGTTTTAATGAAAAAGGTCTACCTAAGGCAACCCGTTGGGAGCTAAATAAACTAATCAAATGCCATATTGGATGTTAAAACTTGTTAAACGGTCAACCATATTGACATAAGCATAACAATTACAAATGTTCAGCTGACATTTACAAGTCACCAGCACATGCACACACAAGGGCATTTTCATAAAAGTAACGAGTAAAACGGTTTTGAACAATGACAGCTGGACAGCAAAAAGAAGATTGCTTTTAAAGGCTTAAACCAAAATTGAAGAAAATTTATTGCTGTTTTGTTTATCATGCAGGCTGGGAATAGGTAAACTATGCTCTTATTGCTAAAATAGTGTTAAGTGGTTTATGTTGATTTTGTTTTAGAGTTAGGTGAAGGCAAAAAAAAAAAAAAAAAAAAAAAGACACAGGAGGTTAAAAGGTTTTGCTCTCAAATATTTTCCTTTTATTGAATGAGGGATTATTCGTTATTGGTTTTGGGGAAATCGCACATTCGAATACAGTTTAAGCACTCTGTGAATAAAACATTTTTTCTATCCTCTCATAAAATTTTGTCGCCACTCACTTTAACGTAGGTTCCACTATTTTTAAGATTTCCTTTTGATAAAAAGACTAAAAGATTAGAAGTGTTAAGTATATACTCGTATATATGTATATGCATTAATGTTTTATTATTTAATGTCACAAATTTGTCCCTCTTATTTGCGATAGCACTTAAGTCTTCATGTTATAATCCCACATAATGCATTTTCATTAGAAAAATATATATATAGTTTGAAAACTATGCTACATCTATAATAATAAGTCAAGAGCAAAACCAATATATTTTCTCTCATAAAAATACTATCTGATAGATAGTTAATCAGTACTCAAACACTACAACAGGCTAAATGAACTGGGAAGCCAAAACCAGTTTACTATGGTCTGGATGCCAGGACATTAGGGACATTATGGCAACAAACATCTATGACAAAATAGAAACAAATGAGACTGTTGTTAACCTCACTCACTCCAATATTTGGCTTTGAAAAGAGTCTCTTCAAGAGGGAGGTGAAGAAATGAACGAAGTCCACCTTGGAGGCATATTGTAACGTCACAAACGGTCTTTAACATGCTTTAATGCAAAAAGGACCGAACGTATTCTAAAACTAAATAGGAAAAGCCTCAGAACACTGACAGGTATAGTTACAGGTCAATATACCTGCTCTAAATATCTGTACAGTATAGGCATTTCGAATGCTAACATTTGCAGATTTTGCGTTGAGGAGGAGGAGGAGTCAATAGAGAGAACTAGATCACCTATTGTGGACATTGAGACACAGAAGATACAGGCTGCTACAAGCACATATATTGAGTGAACAGGAATTGCCTTCACTGCCAATGAAATCAAAAATTATTGTCACATCACAGTTAGTTTTTAGACATAATTAAGGGAAGATCACTGGTCATAGTGCAAGTGGCCATTACAGGCCAGATGGCATTCAAGTACTAATAACTAATAATATACTTCTTTTATTGAATTTTTGTTAAACTCTATAATTTTTAAATTAGATTTTTTGATTTTTGTACATTTGTACATCAGATTTTCAACTTGGGTCATGACGTATCACGAACGGCTGCCTTAACCACTCAGCCACTGAGCCATTGCATTTTTCTCTGTCCACTCGTATATTCGTCTCACTAAAACCCGATGTATAAATGTAAAGAATTTAATTATATATTTGATCAAAATTATTCACTTCTCTAAATGGTTCTTCAGCAGCGCAGGACAGTGGTTTAGCGGCCTAGTGGCTAAACTGCAAAAATGTTTGGCTGTTTTGAACTATTCATCTCTAAAGATGCCTTTTGCATTAAAAAAATAAAAGAAATAATCATCAGAAATTTAAATTAAATATATATAGATACGAGTATATATAGTTACGAGTGTTTAGAAGCTACAGAAATAAAATTGTGGATCGAGTTGCAGCATTTCTCTGAAAGATATGTCAAAAGATCGCCAGTAGAGTGATCCTTACTAAATCAGTAATGACGGTAACAAAGTTATTTGTATCCCAAAATATGATAGGTAACCATACGTTTCATTACTTTGCAAAGCTCAAAGCAAATTGCAGTTAGGCCGTAATTTAATAGGTTTTTTGCCGCATCCTTTTTGGACATTGTCATTACATTAGCAAGCCTCCAAAATATTGTACCAATGGTACAGTGTACTTAAATTGCGTGGTAATGGCCATGTGAGATTAGAAAAATACTCCTGTGATGCAAAGCAATCTGGTCCAGAAGACCTATTTATGTCGAAGTCAGTCAAAACCTTTTTAAGTGCTCAAATTTTGGAAAGATATATTTGGCATTGCCACAAGTTCGGGAAGTAGTTGACTGCATACCGGCAAGTTTAAATTTATTGAAAAAATTTCGAGTATATACGATAAGATGAGTGGCTTTGGAAGGAATGAAATTTGTCGATTAGCCATTGATTTTTCGATAGCTTTTCACACGAGAAAAAGGCAGTTCCACTACGACATACGAGGCTGATTACAAAAATATCCGTTATTTAAAATTTTTTCGAAAATATTTATTTGTTCATCAATAACTGTCTTCTCCCCTTCACAGTAATCCCCTTCAGATATAAAACACTTATGCCAGCGTTTTGCGAATCCTCGAAACACTTCTGAAATGTGCTTTTTGGTATCGCCAACAGTTCCTCTTTCGATTTTTCTTTTATCTCCTCAATCGTAGCATACCTCTTTCCTTTCATCGGAGCCTTCAGTTTTGGGAAGAGGAAAAAATCTCCGGGGGCCAAGTGCGGTGAATACGGTGGTTGACGCATGATAATGGGTTTGTTTTTGAACAAAAACTCACGCACGAGCACCAGCTCACACGGTATGTTATCATGGTGCAAAATCCATGATGGGTTTTTCCACAATTCCTAGTGTTTCTGATGAATTGCTTCGCGCAAACGGCGCATAACTTCAAGGTAGTATTCCTTATTGATCGTGCGACCTTGTGGGAAGAATACATGCCATTGCAGTCGAATAAAACAGTGGGCGAAACCTTTACATTTGACCACACTTGACGTGCTTTTTTCGGTCTTGACTCTTTTGGACGCTTCCATTCGGATGATTGGGCTTTGATTTCAATATCATAACTATACACCCATGATTCTTCAGCAGCTATGACCTTTTTGAGGCAATCTGGATCGTCGTTGAGGATGTCCATACGACGTTGTTTTTCCACAAATTTAGTAAAATTGGCTGATATTGGCAACAGCCATGTGTACCAACATAACAGAAAAAAATGCGAAAATTGAACATAAGTAACTGACGATACTTGAAAATAATGGTTATTTTTTGATCAGACCATATGTAACAAAAAATTGATGCCACAATACCGATTGTTGAATTGATCCACCTTAATGTATCCTTAACAGAATATTTTTGTGTTTTTTATTTTAATGAGCACTGAACACTTTTAAACTTTTGTACCGAATAGTAATAATAGAAACCGCAGTTATTTTCTTTTCATTTTACACACAACTATAAAATATTTGTTAATTAACTTCTGCCTTTTAAAACCCACATAGTAAACGCCAAGTAAGGAAGGAAACATACATGCCACAGAAAAGCCACAATAACCACAGAATTTCTCAAGAAACTTTACAACACAAACACAAACAAACAAAAAAAGAAATATTATATGAATTTGTGTGTACTTTTCTAAATTAAATTATTTACCGCAATTCATTATTGTTTGTTTAGTGTTCGTATTATTGCACACAGCTTTGCTGCTTAACAAGGCGGCGAAGCGAGTGGGCAAAGAAAGAATGGAAACAAAAGACTTTTTGATTATATAGAAATATGTATGTATGTATTGCTTTGTGTCAAAGTAATTGAAATAAAGTAAAATAACAATCAATTTTAATGCTGATTGATGAAATTGATAGTAAGTGTGGAAATTAAGAGAAGTACTAGTAATTTATATTGTAATCAATCAGGTTTTTCTGAAGCCATTATATTTTACTTTAAACAGCGTTTTAAGAAGGAAGAAAAGCTTAAAATACAATTAAGATTTGAAGCCATTATTGGCTGAATTTTAATAACTATATGATTGGTAAAGTAGATTTAACATCGAGACTTAAACAGCTTTTCAAAATAATCTTACTTTCATGCAGACACTATGTGCAGTAATTTATAGGTTTTGATATCATTAAATTTTGTTTAGCGCCACTTGACTCTCTAAGAGATTATTTCAGGTCATATTTTAATTTTTTGCGCTTTTGTTTTTAATTTTTGCATTAAATTGCTTAATCAGTGTTTTAAAATTTTTGTACTTAAAACTTATTGCCTGCTTATATAAGATCACTAAACTCAGCCGCGACAAGGCAAATCATACATGCATACATAAAGAATGGGGTTTTTACAACGCGAATTGATAGTGTCACCCAACTTACCTTAATTCGCATACATGTTAAGCCTTAATGGTGTCGTATTATCGCCAACTTGCAAAAAGTAATGCTTGCAAAACTACATGAATTGAACATCGAATTGCTCCCGCATCCACCGTATTCATCAGATTTTGCTCCCAGCGACTACTGGCCGTTCGCAGACTTGAAAAAATGCTCGCCGGTAAGAGATTTCGCACGAATGAAGAGGTCATCGCGGAAACTGAGTCCTGTTTTGGTACTGAAATGTTAGACCAAGACTGCGTTGCACACTGGTCGATTTCATTGGCCAAAAATAAAAAAAATTAAAGTCGAAAGTTTTCCACCAAGTTTTATTTTAACTGTGATTTTTAGGAGCAGCGGCAAAAAGAAAATTAAAAGTTCAACACAAAATTGTGTTGAAATAAATCAAAGTGAATATTCATTTAGAAGGTTCTGAGAGATTTTTCGAGCCTTAAAATTGTTAAATAAAAATGTCAGGAATTTTTCGAGCTTGACGTCAATATTTCGCTACACCACTGGGTACCATCATCAAAATAGGGATCCTTTTTAATCGTATATTAGTAATCGTTTGTTATTACTACACTGTCAGTACAGTGATAACATACGATTAAAAAGGATCCCTACTTTGTGTTTCTAGAGTTCTTTGAAAAAAACAATATCTAAATCCCTGATGATGCTACCCAAATGGGTTCTGATGAGTAGTGTAGCGACTTTGAAACAGCTAGTTGTCCTCCAGCTTAAGATTTGATTATTATTTTGCTTGTCTTCTGCAATCGAAAATTATTGATCACAGCAAATTTGTATTGGAAAAAAATCCTTCGTACGAAAAAACTTAGGAAATGAAACACTTGAACTAAAACCCGATGTGCAAATGTACAAACCAAAAAACGAATAAAAAATTCAATAGGAAAGATTAGTATTATGTGAAAAAAGCGTGGGACACACTGTGCCAAATTTATCGTATAATTAACGCCCGACCTTTTTTTTTGACAATTATACTAGTATTTTTCGATCACTATTATTGTCAACTTATTTTTTTTAATATTATATTTTTACTTTTTTGATATTGAAGCATATATTTTAGCCCTAAAGATTCATTGAACGTCAACGGGTTATGGTGAGTTGTGTAAAACATTGTGAGCGGGAGGTTTTTCTTTGAAATTTAGAAACCATGGTGTATAATTGTTGTTGTTCTTTCTAAATATGTTTACAGTTATCCTAGATTCGATTATATTTTTTTTGAGTCGGTTGAGTAGATTTTTGGCGTGTGAGGTAGCACCGAACTCCGTTTAGAACCGTATGTTCCACACGCTGGAAAATATTTGGATGGCATACAATACTCTTATTATAATTTTGTGTCAATTCAAATCAAACATTTATAAAAAGCTTGTTTTCGATTTTTCCTATCTGTCTAAATGTCGACATATCATGGATGATAACTTAATCATTACTATATTTGGACACATTTAAAAACTTATTCAAACATTGAACTTTATTAACATGACAATATTCTAAGGGCAAAATACTATTTTTGAGTTGTATGGTTGGTGCTGATAATATTATATTATCATATTTGAAATGTCATTAATATACCTCACTACAGTTGTGTAAAAAAAAAAATTATAATAACAATACTATAATTTGGCAAAGAACCATATTTTTATCATAACTCAATTAACAATACTATTTTATTTACTTATACTACAATATCTTTGTCACATAATATACATACATATTGACAATAATAACTTAATATAAAAACATTTATTAAAATATTTTTTGATAAATTTGAGTAATTAAAAATAATTTGCAAAAAATAGTCGGGTTGCAGAAATGCAAATGATGTCGATTTCAATGAATTCTAGCATCTATTAGCTGAAATAATAATAATAGCATAATTAAAAATTACATATACTCGTAACCATATTAATATGGTTTAATGTATTATAGCATAGTTGTTCTGAACATTAGCAAGGCTGGTCATTAAAACTCGTATGGTCGTAACAATTGCATAGCTGGGCACAGCCATAATATAGCTGGCTGACAATATGGTTGACTTTGTTATAGTATTGATGATTACCACATCCGTACAAATTTCAAAATATTAATGTACGAGTACTAACATACCTTCCAGTTTCTGCAATCATTCTACAATTGCAAAATTTAAATTTTAAGTTTTCCCCTTTTTTTATAAATTACAAATACTCGTAACCATATTAATATGGTTTAATGTATTATAGTATAGTTGTTCTCAACATTAGCAAGGCTGGTCATTAAAACTCGTATGGTCGTAACAATTGCATAGCTGGGCACAGCCATAATATGGTTGGCTGACAATATGGTTGACTTTGTTATAGTATTGTTGATTTCAAAATATTAATATACGAGTACTATGTTTGTATGCAACCATATTCTGAAATTGATTGACGGTAACAATAGACTTATAGAAACTTAGGGCCAATTTCACGACAACAAAGCTGTTCGTTGGTTCGCACAATAACATTTAAAACAAAAACAACATTCAAAATTTTGTTATTGTTTTAAATGCAATTGTGCGAACGAGCGAACAGCTTCGTTATCATGAAATTGGCACTTAAACGAACACATATATATGGGCAAATAAATTATAATTATATCGATAATAGGAGCAATTTGGTTGTATAGCTCGTTTATTGCAACATAGTCATATCTTGAAAAATTAGCATTTCGATTAACAATGACGAATTGTATTGCAGATAGGTAGTACACCTTTTATATTGCGCCAAAAATTCATTCAAATTAGAGATATTTTCTAAAAATTTCTTTTAACCCTTGTATGAAAACGTGTAATTGTTCGAGCTTAAGGTCTTTTTTGGAATTTTAATTTTTTTTCTTTTTTTGTTTTTAGCTATCTGGCAATATTTCGCTTTCCTTTGGCTAGTTTCTTCAGGCCAAATAATATTTATTTAATTTAAATTTTTAGAAAAAAAAGCAAAACAAAAAAAAATTCTAAAAATTGAAATTAAATAAACATATTTGGCCTGAAGAAGCTACCCAAAGGAAAGCGAAATATTGCCAGATAACTTGAAACAAAAAAAAAAAACTAAAAATTCCATAAAAGACCTTAAGCTCGAACAATTACACATATTAAGAAAGAAAAAGCGGACGAAATGAAATAATAAGCTTGTATGGCAACTAAAAATTTGAAATGAGTTTTTCTCGAAACAAGCTTTTATTTAGTTATGACTATGTTGCAATAAAGCAGCGATATGTCAAACTGCCTCTTCTTTGCGTGTAATAATTATTTTTTCATATACTCAAATCTAAACCCTTACGAAAGTTTTTGGCCATCTATATAAATACTTCTTTGCGTATTTTGTTTGCTGAAAAATGTGTTTAATTTACTGATTCGAACCAAGGAATTTGTTTAACATATCCCTAATTTAAAGCGCAGTTACCATATAATTATTGTTAACTTATCCATTGCCTTTTCACCACTCTTGAACACTAGAACACTACTCCATACAAGTAATAAAAAAATCATTTATATTTGTTTATATTTCTTCTTGGGAAGAAAATGTTCAGTTTATTTTTCTGTTAGAGTTAATTTTCAAAACATTTGGTTTCCTTAGCTCAGAAGCAAAGTTCTTTGTTTTGCTTATCTTTCGTATTAGTTCAATTTTACTTTGAAAGCCAACTTCCTTTTTAACATACGGAATCAGGTTACATATTTGCTTAATGAACAAATTCTTGTCTTCTATTACTTTTGCTCGGTTTGGGATTTTTGTGTTTTTGTTATACTTCTTTTCAGTTTAATGGCTTTTGTTTGGTGAACTGTCTTTGTATAAATCTGCTTTAAAATAAATATTTGCTATAGAATTTGAAATAAATTAACAAATACTCCAGAGAAGAAAATTGCTTCAGGCGTAGATGAAACGATATTGGTTTTTAATATGGTAATAATTGTAATACATTTATAGACAATTTCAAGAAAAATCAATCAAGTTTCTTTAGAGGATAAAGATATCAACTAACTAAAGATCATTATAAGCATAAAAATTCACTTTAAATCATAGAAACATTTTCTTTAAATATGCATTTTATAGAAAAAGATTTAATTCAGTTAAAGAGCAATAAATAATCTTTTAAATCTTATTTTCAAGAAACTTGGTTGTAAGTAGAATTGGGTTTTCAATACTTTTATGTAAATGGTCGTAGGTATATGGAATCGGCGGCCAAAAATACCTCAATTAAAAGTATTAATATAAAATTTCGGTCACGGCGTTATTAATATGCCAGAAATATTAAATGATAAAATGGAAGGGATTTAGGATTTGGAACAACCTCTTTAATTAAATTCTTATATATTTAAAAGGTTAGATTTAGTTAACTGTGCTTACTGGGAGTGTTCAAAAGTATTTACTTCTGGCTTGACATAGATAAAAATAAATCCTGTGATGTCGGCACTCGAAAGATTATCGTACAAAATCATCAGGATTGAAAATTTTATCGGGAAGTCACAAAATCCTTAAAAGTGCCTAAAACTATGGTTTTACAAGCGGTGCAATATTTTAGAAAGCAGTTCATGAAGAGACACTGATTGCACGCAAGTCTAAAAAATAACCGCATAAATCAGCAATTGAGATAAGGACTGCAGTCTTAGGGGAAAATGAGGGAAAACCGTCTGTCGACACAGTAAAACGCCGATTACGAGAAAGCTAAGTACACACGGTTGTCAGAACTTACAATATTGCCAGTAAAATTGTCTGAAAATGTATTACAATCGTGTGAACTGTCAATTTTTGATTTACAACGTTGTCAGAAAAACTATTGTCAATCAATTGTAAGACCACAATGTTGTCAGGCATCTGACAATCGTGCGAACACTCTTCGTCGGCATTGCCAGATAATTGGCTGGTATTGTAAGCTCAGTTTTAATTGTCAGATGTATAAAATTAATGCACCGGAAAATGGCATCATTGTCAGAAAAAAGTTTGATGGGCAACACTGCCAAACAGATGGTTGTTGATATACATAAGTGACAATGCCTTACAACATGTCTGGCAACCGTGTGAACTGACAATTTTTGCTGTCAGATGAATTATTTGCCAGACCATAGTCTGACAATGAAATTGTAAGATTTTCTTACGATCGTCTGAGCACACAATTTACTTCTGCGGGACAATTTTTCATTGTCACTACATTGTCAGCATGTTGTCAGATCTTACAATATTGTAACATCTAACAACCGTGTGTACATAGCTGAAGTTGGTCTCTTTGGAAAAATTTCCCCAAAGACACCAGTGTTGTATGAACGTAACCGAAAAAAGAGACTAGAATTTGCAAAAAAGTACCGCTTTGGAATGGAAAGGAGTATTGTTTTCGGACGAAACAAAAACTAATAGAGTCTCCTTCGATGAAAAAATATATGTTCGCCGACCCAAACTGAAAGAATTTGATACAAAGTACATCCAGGCCACTTTGAAATATGGAGGAGGCTCTATTATGCTTTGGGGTGCTATGTCGTCACGTGGTGTGGGATAGCTTCACAAAAATGAGGGAAATCTGGACAAGTTCCTATTGGTAAGAATTCTTAACGATATAATGATGCCATATGGTGACAATAATATGCCAGTAACGTGGATATTTCAGCAAATAAATGACCGAAAGCACACGGCTTATCACCTCAAGCAATGGTTTTTGAAAAATTCGGCAACTGTTCTTGACTGGTCTTTATGTACGAGTAGTCCTAATCTCAATCCAATTGAGAACTTATGGCAATTTGTAAGCTTGTTAAAAATAAACAATTTTGACAATCTCTACGCCGAAACAAAGAAAGCTTAAGAAGCCATTCCAGGAAGTTTTTGGCAAGATTTGGTGACCTGGATGCCTTGCAGGTGTCAAGCTGTTATAGATAACAATGGTTTTGCAATAAAATATATATTTTTGTTTATAAATACATGTTTTTTTCTGAAATTTATGGGGGGTCCTTAATTATATGCTTTACTCACATCTAACTGACTTGCTAAGTCTGAATTTAGACGAGCGAACATTTGGAAGAAAAACATTTGGAATTCTCTTTTGATTTTTCTTTCTTATTCACACAGTCGAACATGTTGCCGGCAACATTCCATTATTATTTGTTTTTTACATTTTAATTTATAATTTAAATTAAAAAAAATAATAAAATTGAAGTTTTTCATAAATAAATTTATTTTTAATGTCTGCTACAGTCACACCAAACATTTCCTTCTCCAAAATATTTTTTATTTCATTAAATGCCTGTGTTTTTTTTTATTCGGTCCATTTACTCTTTGGATCGCACACTGTACCGATAATCTATTTCGTGTACAAATATTTATATTCCATATATATTAAAATTTCCAGAAAATGTAAATTAAATTAAAATGTCAAAAAGTAAATTATATGTCAATAGAGTAAATGTCAACAAAGCGTGTTGCCGAGTACCGAACACAAAATCGATTCTCCCTTCCCCACCGGTAATTTGCTACCAAACTAAATGTTTCCCTTCCAAATGTTTTCGTGTCTAAATGCAGACTAACAGTTTTAAAGATACTAATGCATCTGGCACAATAATCAGTTACTTTGGACTACAAAGAGGTGAATTAATTAATTAAACTAAGACTTATTTTGCGAATATAAAAAAAACTTTTTGCATTATTTTATTCAAGCTTTAAGCACTAAACTCACAAATATATAGTCATGATTTAATCAAAAAACTTTTTCCTTATAGTTTTGGTTTCGTGGCCAAACAGACTACTGAAAGCACCTGTTCTACGCAAACAAAATTAATAATAAAATTTATTTTATTATGAGGGTGAATAAGAAATATTTTGGTCGTGCTTGATGTAAAGCACTAAAAACAACTCAGCATAATAAGATCTAGCATGCCTGAAAAAAAAAAAAAAATTGGAGTTTACGTCAAGCATCATCATCATCAACTATACTACTTGATAAGTGCTTTGACAGTTGCTACATCAACTTTAAATTTTAATTTGAGTTGATGTAAATTATTTGTTATTATTACAACCATCTTCTAAACAGTATTTCTCTTTGCACCCATATTTAAGTCATGTGTTGTAATGATGAGATTGTACAAGCATTTTTGTGACAATGCATGCTGTAGTGTACACAAAGTTCCTGAAAGTCTTCCACTTTCTCCCTAGCTATTTTTTTCTGTCATCAGAAATATCTTAATATGGTACTTTAATTTAAAATCCTGCCATCTCTCCAGTTACATATAATAAATATAAACAGACTCTTCTTGTACTTACGTTTCTACGAGTGAAAGTTATTTGAAATTTTCTAATTAACAAACTTTCATACAGTCACAATACAACACATTATACGTTTAGACCACAATTTATTTACAAACTAAGTTACAAATGTGTAGCAATAATTTGTAATGCTGAAGAATATCTAACCGCAGAACTACCAGTTTGATGCTAATAAAGCAGATAAACTTTTGCAACTATTTAATTAGAGGTCATAAAATTTCCAGAATATTCATAAGTATTTATATCAAGCTAAAATTTTAAGCTGAGTGACTGTTTTTTCGGGCCAAAAAGCTGTAAAAGTTTTAACACAAGTAGTACACTGAAAGAATTTTGCATCATATATTTAATGAAACTGTTTCATTAAATATTTTTCATTAATCCAATGAAAACTTTTCACAATATGCATAAAACTTCATATATATTATGAAATAGTTCCATCAGAATGGTTTCATTAAAATTCATAGTTTCACAAAAAAAATCATTGGATTTATGACTACAACAAAATTTATTTTTTTTTTAAATTCTTTGAATTTTGGTAAGATATATTAATGGGCATTTATTAATCTTAAGCTACAGTTTAAAAAATGTCTAGTTTTTTTATTAAAATGTAAGTTTTATGAGTTTCATAATTCCAATGAAATAGAATTCATTAGATCAATGACAAATAAATTTCCGGCTAACGAACTTCGTTATGTATATACATATGTGTGTATACTCAAATCAGCATAATAATAGTTTAAAAAATTTAAATACCAGTGTATTGAAGTCATTCGAATTAGTAAAATCTGTTTTATTTGGTGAATACATGTTCATTTTCTTTTATCATTACAATTTCCCAAAAGCAAGGAATTGTATTGTTTGTGTAGTGAAATAAAGTATCAATGAATAACTGAAATAATTCCATTGATCTTATTACGTACATTTGTGAACATATTTTTTAATGTGTGTTATGATATTATTTCATTAAACAAATGTAACTATTTCATTGATTTAATGTAAATTTTTCAGGTGCTCAATGAATAATAAAATTAGATGAATGAAATAACTTCATTGACCTTATGAAGGAGTTTCATATTTTTAATGAATAAATTACATTAGTACAAAGAAGTTATATCATTAAATAAATGTTACTTTTTCATTAATTTAATGTACAGTTTTCATGTGCTTTATGAAATTGATTCTTTGATCTAGAGAAATTATTTCACTAATCATATGATTTGTCTTTCATACTTTTAATGAAAATAAGTCATGTTACTTATTAAAATGTTTCATTACTTTTATGAAGGTTTTCATTAAAATATTTTATGAAATTTGTTTCGTTATTTCAATGAAAAATTACAATGGTTGAAAAATAATGAAAGAATTCATAAAAGTAATGTCAAAATTCAGAGAATTTCTGAACAAAATTTTTTCAGTGTACAAAATGTTATATATTCTTTTTTTTTTTTTCTTATTTATTAACCCCCTTCTTCAGAGAGGTGTTAAACCTTTTGACTGGTTTAAATGTGTTATCTTAATTGTTGGTTAAAAGTATTTTGCATATTTTTATTACTTTTGAGGCCGCAAGGAATTCTCCTTCTCCATTAATTTCTCTTTATACGATCTTTTCTCGGTTCTGTTTCTTTGTAATTGCTGTTAATTAAGTAAAATTGCTAAAAATTTTGAGTTAAAAATTTTATGGTTTTTAATATTAAAAAAAGGTTTATGTAAAACAATAAAATTTAAGTAAAACTTGAAGATGAAAATCCATAAACTTTGCACTGAAAATTTTTCTGTAATTAATATTTAAACCATAACTTTAAATTGTTTCTCTTTCGCTGGAGTACGAGAGTAAGTAAATGAGGTAAAGGCGGGGAGAAACAAAAATGTTTAATTGCTAATTAAGACAACATCATTTAATTTATTATTTAAAGGAAGGCGTGTTAAACTCTCCTTTTTTGTTAAAAGTTTCTTTTACTTATTATAGATGATAAGGAAAATTTAACTTTTGAAGTTTTTTTTTACCAAGAGATTAAAACAAAATCACAACATTCTAGGATCTTCAATAAAGTGTCTAATTTTTTGTTCATATTTGTGCAATTTAAAATTAAAAAAAAAAAAATCAGTCAGAAGTTTTTTAATTAAATTTTTTAAAACAGCAGGCTTCAAGTGAAAGATAAAGAGGAGGTGAGTAGAGTTTTGGGTTCGGTAAAAAGCAATTTATTTTAATATTGAAAAGTAAATAATTTGCTTGCGTTTATTGAGCTGGAAAATTATTAAATAATATTTGTTATATAAAATAGAGGGTGGCTGATGAAAGCTGCTACCAAAACACAAAACGTAATAACTTATTTTCTGTGTAACTAAGCTGTTCCATGCTTATTGTTTTTTATAGACTGATTTTTAAAATTAACTAACATGCATGTTCTGAGAAACGCAGATCGTTTAAATTTAGCGTTTTCGATTTAAAAACGCCAAATAGGTGTTTTGAGAGACGTATAATGCAAAAAATATGGTTTTGCGATTTGAAATCGCCAAATAGGTGTTGCGGAAAACGCCATTCGCTTAAAATTGGCGGCTTCAACTGGCATGTATATATTGAAGTGAACTGATTGAATTTGCTAACACTAAACTTGCAAAAGGCACTAAAATTATTCACTATTAAAATTTAATATTTTTTCTTTCTATTTCCATAAAAAGTTTAAAGACTTTTACACATTTTCATTAAGAAAACTATCAGATTCTTGTAATACCAATAAAAATATAATTTCCGGTTTTTGATTTGCTTTCTCCAATCGTAAGGCACTTCGAATAAATTATTTAATCTGTTGATAGTTTGCCAAAATTTTTTATATTAAATATTTGTTCTTGTTTCATACAAAAAATACATAAATTAAGTTTTGTAAATATAACATTTTTCCACTTATTGCACACCAGATTGGGTCATTGAATGACAGTGCGTTGCTCCCTCGGACTATCATTTGTTTGGATCAATGGCATTTAGCCTGGCTGATCACCTCTCCGGTCTTATAATCGATTCAAAAGATGACCAGTTTTTTCAACGCGGGATTTGTACGCCACCCGAAAGATGGAAGAAAATAGTGGCCAGCCATGGACAGTACTTTGAATCAGAAATGTATAACCAGTTTTATAATAAAGTCTTAGTATTAAGATTTGAATACTTATTGTTAGTTCATTTTGAAGATTCAATAAATAAAAACGCTTAACAAAAAAAAAAAATAATAATAAAGTCTCGAATTTCAGGCAAAATAGTATAGTTATGTAACAAATCAAAAAGTACTAAAAACGATTTTAAATTTTCTGCAATATTTCCAGCAAGCTTAATTCTTTTTACTCTGTTGCCTATTCTTTTCACTTTTTAAATTTTTTGCATATTCTTTTGTAACATTTTATGTTCCTTAAGCTAAATTTATAAACCTATGAGCACTTTGAGTATTATTTCCTAAACATAAAGCAAATACAGAAATTTATGCACAAACTTATATCTTATTTAAAACGTGCATGCCCAAATACTATTGTTTACAAAAACCCAATTTTTGTGTATTTTTGTTAACAACAAATACAATTAGATATGCTGGGAAACACCCAGCCAGCATTTTTTTAAGCTTTCTTGTTTAGGTTTGAGTATTACCAGCATATTTCGGAAAAAACAAAATAGTATTCATGAGTATGAAAGAGGCATACAAATTTAGGGTTTGTTAATTATACAGTTTAGTTGAATATTTTATTTAAATTTTGGTTTTGTTAATTATACAGCTTAGTTTAATATTTTATTTATTTATTTATTTATACAATTAAGTTTTTTTATTCGCCATTTTCAGCTTCTACCATTTATACCAATAAAAATTATAAATAGCTTGTTTTCTATGTTTCCCAGCTATCTATATGTCGACATTTCATAGGAACTAGGGTAGTTCCTATGAAATGTCGACATATAGATAGCTGGGAACCATAGAAAACAAGCTATTTATAATTTTTATTTATTTATTTATTTTATTTTTTTTTGTTACATTCGTATATCTGTATTAAAATAATTTTTTATTGCACCTGGTCACGCGTCGACATACACAGCAAAGCTCATGTTATGCACATGGTGCGAATAGGTGATGTTCCTCGTGTAGTGTATTACGAGTTGGCTAATCTAAGCGAGTGATCTTGCTGACCATGGCGAATTGCCAAAACGGCTGATTACGTGACCAGGAAATAATATCATTATGATATCCATTGTGACTTCTGCTGAGTGTTCCGTTACGCCATCTGGTAAAAACCGTGTGTTCACCACGCCCCGCTTATTCAATTAGTAAGAATTGCATATCATGGCCCTGTATCCTTCGCCAATGGTAGAACTGTGTTACCGATGACATCCTTAAAAACTACGGCCCTACCGCTGCTTCCGTATTGACACCGCACCAAAAAGCACACCCTTCAGTGGATGTAATGGCTTTACAAGCTTTACACGCAGATTTACTTTCAGTGCCCCGAAAACGAGAATTTTGTTTGATGACATAACTATTTAAATGCATCTCCTCTGTTATGATGATTTTCAACTCAAAATGGTCCGCTTCGTTGTTAAGATTCTGGACGGCTCAACATAAGGAATATACGTAAGACGCTTGTCAGTTTGTATTCGGCTGTTGTCAAGTACACAAATGTGAAATCTAATTGACGTAAACTGAAATTTGCAAAAACTATTATATCTTAATTCTTCAGCACCCTGTATAAAAAAGTATGGTGAATTCAAATAAAGGCATGTCTAGTCAATAGTTTTATTAAAGCTTTGCTTCAAAAGCCTTTCGTACTACACTTAAATAACCCTGACTATGTGATAGATAGCTAAGTATTCTTTAAGAACAATTTGGGACATTATTAATTGTGTTTTTTATCCGATTTATAACTCTAAAATAATTATTTATTCTTTTAAGAAAACAAGAAATGCGTAATAAATTATGCCAAAACGAAATCGCTTGATGATATATTTTAGATAGTTATAATCACTTCATGTTGATGATTTTTGATAGAAGAATATAATATAATACGAAACAATTCAGTGGTAAGCAAAACAAACCCACTGCTTTGGGAGTTCTTTTTTACTTTATGATTAAGAAGTATTACTTTAAATTACAGCTGTGATTAATATTTTTCATTAAAGAAGATAGACAAAATTAATAGTAGTTTGTTTTTTAACTGGTTATTTTAAAACGTCATCGTCTGTCTAAAACACAAAGACATATTTCAAAATGTTCGATATGAAATAAATATAAACGGAAAGTAATATAAGAGTTCATTTGGCTGAAAGACTTAAAGATAAGTACAAACATGAAGGATAATTACCAAGACTTTAGTTAGTTTAGTTAGTAGCTACTGGGTGTTGATTAATAATATAGCGGCTGCGAACTGCTTGCTGTCTCCCAACTGAGGACAGTTTAGTATTACTTATGGTATCTTCTTTAAAATTAATTATTAGCAATAAATTAAAAAGTATATATCCTTTCAAATTTAAGAAAGGATGGCAAATGGCCTTGGAATTAATTATACGTAAAAACCAAAGTATTCGATTCGATGTTACGCATGCCGTCTAGTTCTGGGTATATTAGTTTATAAAGTAAGAATAAGTAAAGAGCTCGGTGGCTGAGTTGGTTAAGCGACCATATTAAAAATACATCATCCTCACATGATCCCGACTTCGAATTCCAGTGGTTGCTGATGAGTAGTGTAGCGACTACGAAACAGCTAGTTGTTCCCCAGCTAATGGTATTCAATTATTTTTTCTGTTCTTCTTTGGTATTATTGTTTCACAGCAATTATTGTTATAGTTAAAAGTAATCCTTCTTCTTGACTGAAGTCGGAATCGAACTCACAACTAATTAATTAATATCGTACATATGTATATAACTAAAAAAGTACAGTGATTAGTAATTTACATTAATTTATTTTTAAAGAAAAACTATTATACAAACCTGCAAAACGAACCATAATCTTTTCAACTCTATATTGCAATTTTCAAAGGATAGAAAGGGGTTTTCGTGACAGTATAACATCAAATTTCAAAGGGTCTTAAAACGTATACTAACGAGCAGAGTAGAAACTACGAAGCGGCTGATTATCCCCCTGCTTAATATGGAATTATTTTGTTCTATTGTCTTTTTTTTTTTATTTACTTTTTTTTGGCTTGTATTTATCTATTGAATCTTCACAATGTGAACAAACAAAAAGCATTTAAGTCTTAATACTAAATACAATAATTTAACTAAGTCCAGTCAATGCTAGACAAAAAGTTTTATATTGTGTCAATTATATCGGTCAATCACCAATTTAACGCTCTGCTGGTGGCAAAAGTCTATTTTTTTCTTCACCAATTGTGATCACTAAAATTAAGTATGTTTCGTGCAAGAGGGTTTGAGTAAACATCCAGATTACTGATATATCTTGTCGTATACTTTGAAAATTCGTCTTTTACTAACGAAACATACAAATCCTTGTAAATTCGTGAGTTTTTTACGTACCATGGAGCTGCAGTAATCGTTCGAAGAATTTTGTTTTGTCGTCTCTGAATTTTTTCAATGTTTAGCTATTGTCTTTGATCAAAAGCTATTAATTACGGCAATTTTTGTCATAATAAAAATATAGCATACAGTATTTAATACAAAAGATCGACTGTTTATTATTAACGCTTTATATACAAGAATACCCTATTGTGATGGCTTCTGAAACTTTTACAAAGCGTACTAATAAGAAAGACGCGGATCAGCATGCCTCCGGGTAGTTTTGCTTAAAGTTCAACCCGGGCTTATCATGGTTGAGGTGCCTACCTTTGCTGGAACGTTCTGGCTGTGGTTTAAAGCTAAAAACGCAGGAGTTGGTATCCTGGGTAATTGTTGATGCGTGACTTTTTTCGGGGGCTAACAACCTCCCGAGGATCTGTTGACTATACAATAAATACTTGCACTGTAAGGTACCGGTGGTATTGGTTTGACGGGTAAGTTCGTTTAAAGGCTGATGCCTTTAGCGGGCTTCCGCTCGCCAACTCATTAATCCTAGTCTTCCATTCATTGCTGGGAAATTGCATGTAGGAGGGATTAGAAGGCCTGAACTCCTGAACAAGGGATTGCCCATATAGCGGCAAATATATGTCAAGAATTCTATACCTGTGTGTTCCTGGTAAGCCTCACGAGAGCGCTGGTGAATCGTGAATAATTCACTCCGTGGAATTGGGCCATCACCAGATAAGGCCGTAAAGGCAGGTGCTGCTGTAAATCTTTTTCGCAACTGTACAACAAAAGTTTCAATATAACTTCAAGGTAGAATTTTGGCCATTTTAATATTTTCTTTCTTTCATGTGACTGCTTTTAATTTCATCCGATTGACTTTAGAGCCAATGTGAGTCTTACACGTGATCTTACGGTCGAGATGAATTCAAAGATATTTGACTTCACTGTGTTGCGGTGTCTTGGTGTATTTTCGAAATTTATAAATCTTCTCTTACACAATTTCAAAACTTCATCGAGCATTAAAACAGATTTTTTTATTAATGTTCATTCATAATAATTGCAGGTATATTATTTCATATTTCTGGTGAGACAATTATCAAAATACTGTCTGGGTTTTCGCTCATTATATAAACATGATACACATATGTATGTGTGTGTATGTATGTATAAAGAATTGGTCTATTCATACATACGTTACAGTATTGCGTAACAATAAAACAATTCTATTATGGAAAAACATTTTTTTAGAAAAAATAATTCATTAGAAAATTGTTCAACAGTTTTTGTTTACGAAAACAAAACATATAAAGGAAACAAAGCCATTAGATTAACCAGGCGTAAGGCAAATATTTTAATGAAAAATCATAAAAACAAATGATGTTGAAATAAGTGCGAAGGGCTAAATATAGCAATATATGTGTACATATACTGAAATTAATTGCTAAAAGTAATTATCCAAGCAGAAAAAAAAGTATTTACATTAACTTTGGTACTCTCTAAGAATTACACATGCGTGTATGTAGCGAAATATCCTGCAGGAATTGGTGCTAGCAAAAGTGTACTGAAATAGTAGCGACCAAATAAATTAAAACGATTCATTGACATCAAATGGAATTTGTTCAGTAGACTGTTTTAATATATTAAAAATGCTGGTAAAACTCACAGCTATTTTTTAATTGCGATGTGCTTTTTCATAACAGCTGGGAAAACGTTGTTAGTCTTATGTAGACAGGACTGAACTGAACTTACATAATTGCACTTTTACGGAAGAAGGAAAAACATAGGATGAAGTCTAGTTATCATTATATAACTTAAAATTACTTGTAAATTCGTTCTACTTCTATTATTTCTTTGTGACAAGGTACATTTGTATGTATTAGAACAGTTTTATGTATTAGAACTACTAAAGTAACTCAAATCCTGCAAGAATGCCCACTAAGGGCTTTCTTTGTTAAACTAAATATAAAAAAGTTTAAGATATTATTACAAATTTTTATCACATCTTACCCCCGATGGGCGAGCCGTTGATGCTATCAAATTACATGCACATCGACGTGAGCAACTTAAAGCACAAAAACATAATACGGAAACAAACAAGCATGATCTAAAGCAGGGGTGCCCAAAAATTCTTTATGGAAGAGCAAACACCCATACATTTAAGAAAAACCACTTTAATTTAATATCTTTTGTAGCAAAAAGCAAAACTTATTTACAAAAATAAAATTTACACTGATACTCGTTGTCGTCAATGTTTACCAGCAAAGTAAGCGAAAGTGTTGTTGCCTTGCTCTAGTGTGTGTACAGCGAAGAACGACAAAAAAATATATCAGACAAAGTTGTTTGTGTATTTTTCATTGCTAGTGCTGAGTGCAGTATGTGTGTATTAAAGAGTACAGCCCTATAGCTGAGCGCTTTTACAAAAACAATTGAGCAACAAAAGCATAGGGTTTGGGCACTCCTGATCTATAGATCTGCAGAATTACAAGTAAAACAACCAGCAATTATTTTACTGTTGTTGTTGCGTTATTATTGCTTGTTGTTGTTGCTTTCTTGAGTGGTTAAAGCAGTAGATCATGATACGTTATGACCCGAGTTCAAATCCCAGTGGGTGCTGATGAGTAGTGTAGCGACTACGAACCAGCTAGTTGTCCCCCAGCTAAAGATTTGATTATTATTTTTCTTGTCTTCTTCAATCAATAATTATTGATCACAGCAAATTTGTATTGTAAAAAGTCCTTCTTAAGAAAAAAATAATCGACATTATTGCCACTTTTCTAGTGATGGTGAATCGAATTAAATGAGATAGAAACATTTTATAAATCTGTTGAAAAATGTTGACGTTTAGTACAATATATTTCTTATGGGAAGATGTTATCATTTTCAAAAACTGACGGTAGATGTTAGATGTTGTTCAGTGGAAAAAGCCTATTACTTGAATAATAAATTTTAAAAATATTAAAAGTTAAAATAGTACAATTTTTTTTATTCCTGTTACACATAACATTGTTTAACTTTGACAACCACTGTAAGTATTCTTTCACATTGTACAAAACTACATTTACACCTCCTTTTTATTCGATTCTCATTAATTTTTTTCATAATAGTTTGCCTTCAATATATTTTACATGAGCCATTCTCAACAGCTCAAACCCAGTAATGCCATTTATATACTTTGTATTCCCTAAACTCTGGTCAGTTCATTTTAATTTATTTATATTTTATCATTTAAACATTTAATTTTAATTGCAAACTTACTACGAGTAAACATTTCATAATAAATTTAAAACCAATACTCAATAAAAATCTTAAGCGGCAGCCCAAACCACCAACAACAGAATTTAATTATTGCTGTTTGTGCTTTAACATTTGTAGTTCACAGCCAGCAAAATATCATTTTGATTGCGAAGATAATAAGAATGCTGATGAAGTATTCCATGCGTGTTTGTCAGTGTGCGAACTCATCAATACACAATATATTGATAGAGAATATGCGTTTCGCAGAAATTTAATCACTACTCGTACGTTGCTGTTGGTTGACTTAGTTATACAAAAAGCTGTATTAAGTTTTCACACTCTTACGGCAAGAATAACAAATGAAACGCTGCCAAGGCCATAATGAAAACAAACACAGAAACAAATCGACAAACAAGAACTAAGCCAACTTTTGGAATCAGCAAACAATTATTCTTTTCATTTCCCCATAGATATTGTATGCGAATTTAGTCATCAGAAGATTGTTGTTATTGTTGTTTTATTGAGTTTCAGCACACATGTGTACGAGTACATGTGCTGCAGCAGCACTAAACAAAATTAAATATCTTGCTTTTTATTTCCTTTAATACGGCTCGTTTCAAATCACTTATTCCAGTGATTTACGGTTAAATATCAAATAAAATTTATATCCCTTCTTGAGAAACTAAGTGATTTTGCAGCCGTGGTGTTAACACGCGGGGGAAGGGTGGGTTTTGTTTTGGTGTACTCGAAAACAGGGCACTTTGCATTTAGGGGCATAGAGGGGAAGAAATTCCTCGCTTACTGTAGTAAATAAGACTCTAAGAAGCTGCATGTCTTATGTTGTGTTGGACTTCCGAAACCTTCACTAAGGGTTGAATTTGGTTGGATGGGCGTTAGCAAAGCTTGCAAAAAGGTCTGCTTTGCAGACCCCTTTGAGAGCTGATCAGGGGTGGGGTGCCAGTCTTGGCTGAAATGATCTGCCCGTGGTTGAAACCCAATTACGCCGATAAATTTTATGCAAGCGAGTTTTCAACAGATACTAGTAATGTATGTAATGGACTATGGGAAATTATTAGACATGTGAGAAGGGTAATGGGTGATGTTCTTAATAGATTTTGGTCTACCAACTTATTAAGCCTTGTCTTCAAATGACGGTGGTGAAATCACAGACAAGAAGGAATAGAAAGCCCGAACTGTTAAACAAGGGATTTGCCCATATGGCTACAAAACTATGGCAACAATTTTCGACCTGAGTGAGCCTAGAAATCCAGACGAGGGCGATGATGAATCGTGAATAGTTTACCCTAAAACGGAAAGTTTTTAATTTAACGGCACAACAAAATAAAACTTTATTCAGGAGTTAAAACAAAATAAATAAATTCAATATAAAATATACGTTTCGCTGACAATAAACTCTTGCGTATCCGCGGCTTCACCGTCTCGCTTGGTGTCTGCTAAACGATTGTCCAGTGCTTCGCTCTCACCATCAGTGTTGAGCTAACAACCCCGTGTAGTTGGTCCATCATAAGTTTAGGCCGACAAGGCAGATGCTTAATAGCTCTTGCTAGTTTCCCCGAATCTATTGAATCTACAGCTTTGCGCTTTTTAGTATAAGTTATTATCGCTTCACTTCAAGTAGACAGTAGAAATTATAGTAAATATAATATCAACAAAATTTTTGTCTGAAAAAATAATTTGTACGCAGATACATAGATAAATATCAAAAAAATAACCTTGGATATCGTATTTTATTGTTGTTTACAAAAATAGTTGTTTTCGACCTATAACCGACCGCATTCAAACAATTTATTAATTAATTCAACAAATTTCGTTATTGAACACGAAAAAAATTTTTTCTGTGTAGTTGAAGTCATAAAACATTAGTTTGCTTCAGAAAAAACCAACTTTTTAACATATACATTTCTTTAACTCCCTTCGGAGTAATTAGCCACATAATTTTATAAGTGCTTCTACCTGCTATTTTTTCAACTTATTCAATAAGGCCTTAAGGTAATTTTCTCATCCTCATACTACAAGGGCGGATTGATATTGAAGTTACCTGGGTACGAAAATATTTTTTTTTAGCAAAAACCATTTATTTCTCAACAAAGTCTCCGTTTAGCTCAATACACTTAGTAACACGATATTCCAACTATGAGGGCGCTTCGGAACTTCTTAGTCTAGCACAAAAAGCGCTGTACAAACAGAAAAAAGTTAAGTGTTGGGAAACTTCCATCTCTGCTATGAACACATGTTAAATTTTGTTTCGATCCGGTAACTCCTTCTTATAGAAACAGCTGTTCACAAAAGACGCATCCGCGATTTTTTTTGCAATGGAAAAATTAGAAATACGTAGTGTCATTAAATATTTACACAAAAAAAAGGTTTATCAGGAAATTCATAATGATATGGTGAATGTGATAGGTGAAAGTGCTTCTTCATATGCAAATTTAAACGTGGTCGTACAAGCATTGAAGATGAACCACGTAGTGGACAGCAACAGCAACAGAAATTGTAGCCAAAATGCATGATATGGTATTAAATGATCGACGAATAAAAGTGCATGAAACAGCTAGTATCACGGGCATCTCAAATGATCGAGTCCATTTAATTTTGCATGAAGAACTACAGATGAAAAAGCTTTCTGCAAGATG
Source organism: Thecocarcelia acutangulata (assembly GCA_914767995.1). NCBI lineage: Eukaryota > Metazoa > Arthropoda > Insecta > Diptera > Tachinidae > Thecocarcelia > Thecocarcelia acutangulata. Next base: position 21,847,431 of record OU612094.1, read on the forward strand.
GGTGCCGCATTTGTTAACAGTCGACCAAAAACGCATGAGAATAAACATTTCTCAATCTAGTTTGGATCATTTTAAGCGAAATAAAATGTATTTTAAGCGTCGTTTCATAACGACATGGATCCACCACTATACTCCAGAGATAAAAGAACAATCCAAACAATGGACTGAAGTGGGAGGAAGTGCCCCAAAGAAGGCAAAAACAATTCAATCGGAGACTCAGGAGATTATATTGAAAAATAAAAATATTTTTGAAAAACTAACTACTCTCTTTCATTAATAGGTTAAAAAGTTTCCGAACCACCCTCGTATTTTATACCATCTAATTAATACGCTTTTGGAAACCCCTCACAATACGCGTTATTTCCAGTAATCACTGCTTCGTTTGAGATCAATCTTTCTCCTGTGATCCATTTTTTTCAAGTTCGAAAACAGGAAAAAGTCATTAGGTACTAATTCTGGACTATAAGGTGAATGATCAAACAATTCCAAGCAGGTTTCATATTGTCGTATATAATCGAACCGGTGCGTTGTCTTGACGAAATAACACTGTTTTCTTCTTTAAATGTGGTCGTGTGTTCTTGATCGCATCAATTAATTAATCCAATAATGCACGAGAATACTTTCCTGTAATTGTGGATCCTTTTTCAAGGTAATCGATGAGAACTATTCTCCTGTGCATCCCAAAATACAATGGACAGCCAGTTTTACTATCTTCGCCTTCTTCGGAGCTCTTCCACCAGCTGCCACCCATTGTTTCCAATGATTTTTGATTTCAGGTGTGCAGTGCAGCAACTAAGTTTCATCAATAATTATTAATCAACGCCAAAAGTCAACAGGCTTACGATTTATCATGTCCAAACACCGCTGTGAAGTCGTCTATCCAACTCATTTTTGTTTGACATAAAAATTCATGCAAAATATTGAACACACATTCATATGATGTATTTACCATTTCAACAATCTCACATAACTTGACTTGGCGATCATTCATAACGATAAGGGTATCGATAATTTTCTTGATATTTTCTTTAGTAACTATCTATTTTGGCCTTCCATATTCATAGTATTAATGCAGTGCAACAATACAATATTTTCATGTAATCTGATGGAAAAGACTAATCGTAATGCTTACTGATCGTTTTTTGGTCTGTTTCGCCGTTTTATCTTTTATATAATAGTGTTCGATCACTGAACGAAATTCCGTTTTTTCTATTTTTCAAGAAACACTAAAGTTGTTTACTTCAAACGACTATAACAAATAAACTAATCAATGAATTTGGTTGAAATTTTAACAGCTGAAGTTTGAAAGACCACAATTTCAAAAAAAAAAAATGTGTTTGCGCTGCCATCTAGCGCTAAGTGGCTTCAATATCAATCCTCCCTCGTAAACTATAAAAGCTCTTATTATCCAACCAAAACTATAAAATAACAACAATTCTGTTGTTACTGACGGCCTCAATTAAGTAAACTTGGAAGGACTTTTTCATTTTGTTTAAATAATAAATTTTATTTTATTTATATTCCCATCTTAAAAATAAACACAACTATCTTAACTCATGTTATTTTAAGTTGTAACACAACAGACAAAAAACGTGACTTTCACTTTTTATTTTAATTAAAATAACGAATGTGAAAGGACATTTTAGATGCTATAAGAAATTTCTAAATATAGGAAAGCATAATGAAATCCTTGAGTAGTAAATAAAATGCTCAGATGAAAAGCAGGTGATGTTAAGAAACGTTCGTGACTGTATATGTGGCTCTTGAGTAATTTTTAAAATGAAAATTCAGCCATCCCAAGCTGAATATTCAAGTTGATTGTTGCTGTGTACACAATATATTAAGTATTTTGAGGACAACTTGAAGTACTATGAAAATTTGTTTAATTCTGCTAGTTTTTAGGCAATTTGTGTACTATATACTTAGAGACTATGCTGCGAACTTAAGTGTTATTTTTATGACTGTCTCCAATACTTAACTGAGTCTGGTCTGGAAAAAATTTTTCATATAATGACTGCTTACAATTCCCAAATTAATACTTATAACCTTTCAAACTCAATAATTGAAAATATGAAATTGCTTTTATTTGCATGAAAGCAATTATTCAACTTATTGTATTAAAAGTTGACTGCGCCGCAACGTCTGCTGCAGTTGCTGCCGAAATCTCAGTTTCTGATGCTTGCGAGTATAGAGCACTAAATTAAGCAGTTGCCATGCCCGTCAACATAATTGCCAGATAAGTTCGAGGGAAAATTGTAAAATTTTCAGGATAAAATCGTCAATATCATCAATACAGGTATCGCAAATAGTCAAAAAATCGCCAACAAGTAAAATTATTCGTAAATATGTAATAACGTGTTATCATATAAAGCTACAAAAGTTTCATTGAAATAATTTCTCACTTTGGGCTTGTTAGGGTTTAGATACGAGTACTTGGCTACAAAGTCTATTACATATAGCACCAAAGTCCTTTTTTAGATATCAAAAGCCAATTTTTGGACAAATGTCCGTAATATTTATAAAAAACAGCATTGTTATTACCATTACACATTCCTTAAGATGGGCAAAGAAGAGATCTACTATCTTGTTTCTTTCTTCCATCTTTTGTGAGTTTTAAACAAGCTTGATAAACTTTATGCATTTCATATTTTTACGAACTTCTTTTGACTCAAGAGTATTGTTCTATATTGTTTACCGAAAATGGAATACAACTCTCATGTTTGGCCCAGTGCCTCAAAGTCTATTTTGTGGTTACTCGACCGTGTGTAGGAGAGGGCGAAGAAGCTCATCGGTAACAGTAGGGTATCCAACTCTATTGACTCGCTGGAGCATCGACGCAGTGTGGGGTGCGTTACTCTGTTCTATCGCTACTACAATGGATTTTGCTCCAATTGCATTTTATTAAGAGATATTTCCAAAAATTCATTATTAATAATAATTTAATTAAGTTAATGCAAATTTTATTAAATTGATGGTTTTTTTATTAATAACATAACTTGATTGAAAAAAAAATCTCATCTATTTTTTTCTGTGTACCCAGCGAACACTCGGTTCTCTAGTACATTCTACATGAATCCAGATTCAAATGTAAAAATATAATTGCTTTACACATACTTATATACACATGCTTGCGAAACAATAAGTATGCAACAACAATAACAAAATCATTCGTGGTTGATTTCTTGGAACTTTGCGTGGTTTGAATCACGTACGTTGGTTGTTTGTTTGTGTATTATATTTTTAGTATTATGCTGTATGTGTGGCTGTGTGTCCGCTTACAAACAACTGTGATTGTAACAAACTGCATATGTGATCAATATGCGACAGATATTTTATTAAAATATAATATTAAAAATAGAAATTAGTTTACGTGGAAAAATCAGCGAAGACAAGAACCTGTCATGCCACCTTGCTATTGGTAAAATGTAAATTCGCATTTATATGCATGTATTTTATATTCCACATTTTAAAGGCGCTTGTCTGCTGGATTCAATGTGTTTAACCTTTAACTACTCAGGTGGGGGTAAATTTTAACCTCTCATAAAGTTATTTTAATTTACTCTCTTCGTATCAGCGCTATCAATTTAAAGATCAGTATCTTTTCATGCACTTACTATTATTATTCGTTTGTGTTTTGATGGTTGCCGGTATCGTACAAGCGGACATATAGGCGTACTAGCACAAAAATTACCACTCGTCAGGCCATACGTTTTTTTTTTTTTTTTTTGGAAAATTTTTTTTACCACCGCATCAGAATTAGCGTAAGTATTTAATGTAAAAAAATACCACTTCTCAGGCTTATCTTTGCTTTTACATGGAATAATTTTTACTACCCCTACAGTCTGTTGCAATTTATTTTTGTAGATAATGTCAAATTCAAGCAAACTGAATGACTTAGCAATAGCCAGATTGCTAGAAGACGATGACGAAATTAGCGACTTTGATGATGAAATTGCTGATCCGGATTTTTGCATTCAAGAAAGTGATGCAGATGATGAAATAACCATAGAAGATGAGGCAGGCTTTGAATGACATACAAAGCGGAAAACCGGCAATTATATCGGACTATAATAACACAAAAGGAGGAGTTGACGAACTTGACAAGAAATGTTCCATATATTTCTCTAGTCGACGTACACGCTGCTAGTGCAACAAATATGTTATATATCAGTCTTAAAATAAGTTTGAAGCTAAATCAAGGGCAGACTTTTTGAAAAGTCTAGTCCGGCAATTAGATTTACAGCATTTGCAAAGGCGACAACATAATCAACGACTGCCTAAGTTACTTGGGGATAACATTAATAGCATAATAGAAAGTTGTGCTAGATTTGCCCTAGCAGATTAAAAAGGAAGACTACACATTTTTTGTTTATTTTGCACCAAACCTAGCGAGTGATTTTTTTGCTATTATCTTTTTGGCAACACTAGTTGTGACAGCTCACGCACGTTTTGTATCTTGTGTCACTGTCAAACATCTTCAGTTTGGTCTATAATTTAATCATAAATCGTCTTACAAACGAACAACGCTTGCAAATTATTGAATTTTATTACCAAAATGCGTGCTCTGTTAAGAAAGTTCATCGCGCGCTTCTTCCATTTTATGGTCAGTTTAATCGACCTACTGAGGCTTCTATTCGGGCTATTGTAAAAAAATTTCGCACCAAATTTACATTGTTGGACATTAAACCACCAACACGCTTACGTAGAGTGCGAACGGAAGAAAATATCGCAGCCGTATCGGCCAGTGTTAGTGATGACCGTGAATTATCGATTCGGCGCCGTTCGCAGCAATTGGGCCTCTGTTACTCCACTACGTGGAAAATTTTGCGGAAGGATTTGGGTGTGAAGCCTTATAAGATACAGCTGGTGCAAGAATTGAAGCCAAACGACCTACCACAACGCCAAATTTTTGGTGAATGGGCTCTTGAAAAGTTAGATGAAGATCCACTTTTTTATCGAAGAATTGTGTTCAGCGACGAGGCTCATTTCTGGTTGAATGGATACGTTAACAAGCAAAACTGCCGTATTTGGAGTGAAGAGCAGCCAGAAGCATTGCAAGAGCTACCAATGCATCCACAAAAAACAACCGTTTGGTGCGGATTATGGGCTGGCGGCATCATTGGGCCGTATTTCTTCAAAGATGATGCGAATCACAACGTTACTGTGAATGGTGAGCGCTACCGCGCGATGATAACAAACTTTTTTTGCCCAAAATGCAAGAACTTGTCTTGCATGACATGTGGTTTCAACAAGACGGTGCCACATGCCACACAGCACGCGAAACAATGGACCAATTGAGAGGCGAGTTCGGTGAACAGTTTATTTCACGCTTGGGACCAGTCAATTGGCCGCCCAGATCGTGCGATTTAATGCCTCTAGACTATTTTTTGTGGGGCTATGTTAGGGCTAATGTCTATAGCGACAAGCCCGCTTCGATTGACGCACTGGAAGCCAACATTGCCAACATTATTCGTGAGATACCGGCCGAAATGTTGGAAAGAGTATGCCAAAATTGGACTAAGGGGATGGACCATTTGAGGCGCAGCCACGGCCAACATTTGCATGCAATAATCTTCAGACAATAAATTATATCGACCCAACTATCGATCCAAATAAATATTTCATGCATTTTTCTGAATTTTATGTGTTTTTTTTTTTTTAATTTCCGATAGTTCTTATAAAATCACCCATTACTTACGTGTATGGGATGTAGCAAACGTCTATGTGAGCATTGTGCAAATGTGGAGTGTGATAAGTGAAATTGTTACAAATAGATTGAACTGCATTTTTTATGTATAATTTTTGTTTCTTTTATTTATGGCAAACGTTTGGCCGTGAAAAAATGCCTTTATTGTTTTTAATCCTTTTTTTTATTTTATTTTTTTTTTTTTTTTTTAAGTTTTGTTTATGCGGTTTGTTTTGTTTTAAGAAAAGTGTCTAAGATATAAATTCCTTGTTTTGTTTAACCTAAACTTACATTTTTTTAAATTTATTATTTTATTCATTAAAAATGTGCTCTTTATTGCATTTAAAAATAAATAATAAAAAAAAGATTTTTTGACAAAATTGACAATAACTACGCGATATAATATTTCACCTCAGTAGTTAAAGGTTAATGCTGAAATGTTTTATGCAGGAAGCGAATTTTTCAAGTTATGTTTTTGGGGGTTTGCTTAAATATTTTTTTAAACACAACATTTGGAAACTTGATATTATATTTTTAAAACGCACAACTTTCAATGAACTCTTAAACTCACTGGAGGTCTTTGTACTTTTACTTTTACCGCCAACAGCGACGACGTAGATTATATTGTAAACATTTAAATTTAAACCAATTTAATACTTTATTGCTGGTATCCTGCCTAGTCATTTGCATATCATTGAATATTTTATTAATAATTTTTGGTTTTGGTTTCACTTTTTCTTACTTTCTGTTGATATTTTTATTGCCATAATAATCCTTGTCAAATGAAAAATTTGAAACTTGAATAAAAGTTTAAAACTTTTTCCAAAGATGTTTTCCTATTTACAGATAAATATATTTCAAAACACAAATTTGGCTGGAATTGTTGTCTTTGGCAGGATGCTCAAAGCTTTATTAAATGATTGGTGCTATATATTAATATAATTTATGTTATGGACTAAATATATTTATAAAGCATTGTATAAATTATTTCATGAATATGTTATAATTAAACTCTTTACATTTTTTTTATATGTTCTTACACGGTTCTTAAATCAAGAGCTTAAAAGATGTGCTGTTACGCAAGGTTAACTTTGTTAAAAGAATTTTATTCATCATTTATTTTTTTAATTTTACTCCTAAAAGTAAAACCATTAATAAGTAAATTGCTCTTCAATAATTTTAGGTATGCAGTGTTCATTAAAAATGTAATTTGCTTAACTTAAATATAAAATAATATTTTTAATATATTTTATTTTTATTTTTAATTTATGCATCATGTCAAGCATATCCTTGACATAAATATGCAAAAACATAAAAATATTACACACACACACACACACACACACACATACTCAAATGTACATTTTTTTTACGGCCATATGCAGTTATATGATGTTTTTTAATAAAAATATGTTTTTATATCTGTTGCCGTGTTTACTTAACATGGGATAGAAAGTGTTGTATAATTTTTGTGGCACATTTATTCTGTACGTTCCAATAATAATTTGAAATTTTGCTTAAAAAATAGTACATGCAACTGAAAACGAGGTGTTGATCATATAATTGCTGGACAAACTGAAAAGCGACTGACGCAAACAATCAAGCCAGCCGGTTGGTAGGGACAATATGGCCGTAAACAACCTCTATGGTATAACTCCCGATGAAAAAGGTGGCTATACAGAGAATATTTTGTTGGCGAAGCCGCTGTTACATATGCCATAGAGAGATAATTGACTAAGCTACTTGGTCAGTAGGTTAGTCATAAGCTACTAAACTAGTTGGTCAGTAACTAAGTCACAGCATAAATATTTTCTTAAATGGTAACCGTTTTTTTAATCTGTATATAACTTAGCTTAATCGCTTTTTCAATCTATATATAACTTAGCTTGACCTCTTCAATAAATTTGGCTGCTTTCTTATTTATGTTCGTTTGAGTTTTCTAAAGTGCAAGCAATCGCCTTTAGGGTTATCTGGATAATCATTAACTAGCATAAGGATATGTAGCCGTATCCAAAAAAAAAAAAAAAAAAAAAAAAAAAAAAAAAAAAAAAATCTACAATAAAATTTAAAAAAAAGCTGTATAATTATACAAATTTTGCACATTTATTTTAAAAATCATGGTTTCGTTTATAAATATTTATTATTAGTATAAAAGAAAGTAAAACTATAGTCGTAAGCATTATTTTTACGCAAATTATATAAATTATAAGGCACGTGACATATTTTCACTTTTTTATGGATGATGACTAGTACTTTTGCTTGCTTGTTTCTCTCCCTTACTAATTAAAAAAATTATGCTAGTCGTGTTAGCACTTTCAGTATTAGCATCGAGTGTATGTAGATAAGCAGCAATAGCAGTCCGTATAAGAAGCATTGAAGAACCCACAAACGACCAAAAAATTTTTAAAAATTTGTATGCTTTTTTTTTTTTTTTTTTTAATTAGACCAGTACTCAGGGGATGATTCCTACATATGCAGTGCATTATACCAGAACTAGGAAAATACGTTGTGTGAAGGGGGAAATTGGGAGTAGTGTTTGTGAACATTTGACTTGAACCTTCCAACGCTATAACAGACAGGAAACACGTCTGCAGGTAACTTGTTCCACAGACGAAGCGTTCGGCTGAAAAAGGAATTCTCTCTGTAGTGCATAGTGCGATTCCCCGGCCAATCGATCAGAAATGGATGAGCTCTAGACGATGAGCGCATGCTACGTAAAAATGTGCGAGTTTCGGGAACAAGATCCCTAATCTCGTCAGAGCAAAATCCATTGTAGTAACGATAGAACAGAGTAACGCACCCCACACTGCGTCGATGCTCCAGTGAGTCAATAGAGTTGGATACCCGATGAGCTTCTTCGCCCTCTGCTGCACACGGTCAATCGCGGCTGGCTTTAAGCATATGGCATAGTGTACCGCAGTTGATTTATTAAAGCAAACATTTAGTAATTGCAAATGTGTATGTTTTGGACCCTTGAGCTGACCTTGAAGATCATGTGAAGTCGTAATTTACGTCAATGAGCCCCAAATGCTTGACCTTTTGCAGGACAACATGCAAAACAAATATTGGAAAAGTCATCGAAAATTTTGTTTTCTTTCTTTGAGTTTTTTCAATGTTTAGCTCTGAAATGGTACCTCACAATTAAATCGCATATCTCTATATGGGATTCAGGGTTAAATTGTACAAAAAACAAGAGTCCAGGTTTTGCCTTGACGTAGACCAAACCAGGGCACACTGTTTTCTGGGGCATAGAAGGGGAAGGAGTTCCTAGTTAGTTGTAACAAACAAAGCTATAGGAAATCACACGACTTATGTTGCCTTAGACTTCTAACACCCGTATCAAGGGCTAAAATTGGCAGAGTAAGGACCAGCAAAGTCCCCGGGGATATTCCGCTTTGCAGATCTCTCGGTGCTGATCATGGTTGAGGTGCCTGCCTTGTCTGAAATGTTCTGGCTTAAGCTTAAAATCGCAGAAAGCAGAATTAGTTTTTCTGATAACTATGGTGCGTGCTGGATTTCGGGAGCTAACAACCCCCGAAAGTTCTGCTGTCCTGCAAAAGATACCTATACTATAAGGAACTAGGAGTAATAGTTGGTTGGATGAGTGGGGTAAGGGCTGAGTTGCTTAATGGACTTCGGCCTGCCAACTCATTGGACATTGTCTTCCATTGACTGTTGGGAAATTGCACACAGCATAGATAAGAAGGCACTAACTCTTCATCGGGGGGGGTGTGCGATCTGTGTGAGCCTAGCAAGTCACACTGAAGCGCTGGTGAATTGTGTATAATTTATCCCACGGATCAACAGATAAGGCCGTCATGGCAGCTGCTGGGGTAAATCAATTTTACAGCTATACAAAAAGCAATGAGGAGGTCACCTGCCTCCAAGCTACACTGGCGGCTACCCAGGGAAATCATTTTCACACCTATACAAAAAAGCTTGCAATCGAAGCTAATTGATAGTCTTTATGAAGGTTGTAAAAGTAGAAATGTGAATTTTGAAGTTCGCGGAGCAAAAGTCAAAGATAACGTAACTTCCATTAAGCTACCTTGGGGGAGCTCTCGTGCCTATTGAAGGAGTTTTTAGCATCACCTCTTTAATAATAATACTATTCGGTTACTTATCTTGTGCATTATACATACGTGCCATACTTTATGAAAATCTTGACAAACGGCAATGAAAATATCAATAATTTTTATTTCATAATGTTTTTATATTGTGTACTATTCCATGGGATCGTTCTGCAATGTTGTGTTTAGCAATAAAGCAAATTAATGTTTAGTGATACAATTCTACTTAGTTCAGTATTGGCGTCAGCTTTTGTCATTAGCAATTTCTGGAACAGTTTTGAACTCTTTGATAGTAGACTTACGGCTTGACTTTTGTAGAATTCTTTTCTGGAACAATTATTGGCTTAAAATATTTATATCTCAATGAATCAAATCGTTACTAGTTTTCTATAATCGTTGCCTTGAATGGGAGCATTAAAATTTAGTGACATTTCTTCCAGAACTATAAAATTTATATTTTGTTTGTCTTATACTTTAGAAAAAGAAGTTAAAAATATTTACACACAAAGCTAAAATTTGTTGAATTTTTAAAGCCCATTGTGACTTTTGGATAATCTTGTTTACACAATTTTTTCTTTGTTTTACTCTACGAGTATGCAGTGTCGACTTTAAATAAACAAAAACTTTCAAGAAAAATTTATCAATTCAGCTTTTGTTTAAATCATCTTCATATAAGCCTCATTTTTGTTCAAAATATAGAAAAAAAACAAAAAGTTAAACAATAAATATTTGTGCCCAGTTTGTTATAAGTCGTAAAGTTATTGTGAGTAACAGGGATTTCATATTAGAAGCCTTCAATTAAAAGTAAGACTAACTTTTCACTTTTTTTTATCACTCCTCTTGGAAGCAAGAATAAACAAAAATATATTTTTTTTCTCTCTATTTCCTTATTTATCAGGCAAGCTGAGAAAGTTTTGTAAATGAATGCTAATTGCTAAGCAAACAAAATACTTTTTAATAAAAGTTCATAAACAATAGAAAACTAAACACATAAAGAAATGTTTTTATATAGTGCCTAAATCAAAATAGCAGCATCGATTTTTTTTAACCATAAGCTAAAATCAATTTGTTATGTAAATCTTAGTAACTCATATTATTTTTATTGGTTGCAGCACGAATAGTCGAGGTTACACTGTCTTTTGTTTGTAGTAATAAGTTTTATTTTTATCGATTTTTTTTATTAAAGTTTTGAAACAATTTTTTTATATTATTTTTTTTTTTTATATGATATTTCACAATTATATTATACAGTTGTTGTTTTCTATTTTATCTTAATCTTCGCACACAAATCTTAATAGACTATTCATAGAATTATGACGCCACTTGGAAAATTTACAGTATATACGAGTTTATATATAAAGTATATGAAATAAATTACAAATAAACTAGACACAAAATAAAAAGCCGACAAGAATAATAAATGGCAAACATATTTTATATGAAAATAATAGCCGACAAAATACAAAAATAAAAATTCAATTTATATCCGTACGATTAAAAAAAAAATGTACTTGCTTCTAAGATTACATTCAATAGTTTATAAATACTTTTCTGGAAAAATAAATTTACAAGACCTTTTTTATCTGCAAAAAACAAATATGGGAAAATTTTTATTTTATTTTTTTTAACTTTATTATTTTATTTATTGAATCTACATAAGAAATGTAATGATAATAAGTATTCAAGTCTTAATACTAAAAAAAAAAAATTGTGATTAAAGTCCTGCCAGTGCTGGACAAAAATTTATTTTTATGCGAATATTATTTCAGAATTCAGTCATCCGTTTAGAGCTCGAATGGTAGCCAAAGTATCCCTCCTTCTCAGACGGGTATGACCACCAAAGTTAAGAATATTAACTGCAAGAGGATTTGGATGGAATTCTAGTTTGTTATTATACCTTGTCGCGTACTTCACAAATTCAGATTTCACAAAAGGTACGTTCAGATCTGCGTAGATTCGTGAGTTTTTAATGTACCATGGAGCATCTGTAATTCTACGGAGAATTCTATTTTGACTTCTTTGAATTTTTTAAATGTTGGATGCCGAGGCTGTGCCCCATAATTGAATCCCATGGCACCATATTGGCTTTAGAATCGAGTTGTACAGCAAAAGTTTACAATCAAGCTTCAAGGTCGAATTTCTGCCTAGTAGCCAGTTAATTTGGACTGCTTTCAATTTTATCTGCGTTACTTTTGCCTCGATGTGCCACTTCCATGTTAGTCTACGGAGGTATTTGACTTCACTGTATTGAGGTATTACTTTATTGTTAATAGTTACGGGTGAGCATGTTCCTAGACGCAGTGCGAGTGTAACATGGGCACACTTTTGTTCATTAACCTTGATTTTCCAAAGCTTGAGCCATTTCTCTAGTTTGTCGATATATTCCTGTAAATTTATTGATGCTTGCTGGTGGTTACTATGTATGCTAAGGAATGCTGTATCATCTGCAAATGTTGAAATGTGAATGTTGGTGCTTGTCGGCATGTCAGATGCGTAGATCAAATATAAGATAGGTCCTAATATGCTGCCTTGGAGAACTCCAGCTTCAATAGGCTGGGCGGGGCTTATGAAATCGCCTTCTTTTATTATAAATTGGCGACAATATAAATAGCTTTCCAAAAGCTTATGTATGTTTGCAGGTAAGTTAAACTTTATTTTATGCATTAAGCCATCGTGCCACACTTTATCAAAAGCTTGTGAGACGTCGATGAATAAGGCAGAGCAATATTTTTTATCTTCAAATGCCTTTCTTATGACATTAACTAACCTGTGTGTTTGCTCTATGGTGCCATGTTTCGCTCTAAAACCAAACTGGTGATTAGGAATACATTCCACCTTATTAAGCATTGAATCCAACTTCGCCTTTAGAAAGAGGTAGAAAGAAGAGAGTTCTGCAGTACGCCTTATCCTGAACTTTTCGTATGAGACCTCGTATCTTATAACACATATACGTATTCCAGTCTACCAGAAAATTCTATATAGATAGAGAGAAGTCATTAACAGCATCAAAATGAGTTCTGAGAGTAGTGCACCATACCACACCCTTGAAAATGCTTTAGAGATAGCCAAAACCACAACTTTCCTTTCGTCAGGCATTATATTAGCTCACTCCGTTACTTTAGAACTTTCAGCGCCCAATTTTTATTAGGCGATGATCTTCAGGGTTATTTTAATCACCCTTTTTAGGGATTGGCATTACAGTGGAAAAAGCCATACTACACTGAACAAATTTTGTTCAGAAATTCTCTAAATTTTGACATTACTTTTATGAATTTTTTTATTATTTTTCAACCATTGTAACTGTTCATAGAAATAATGAAACACATTTCATTCGATTATTTTAATGAAAACCTTCATAAAAGTAATGAAACATTTTAATAAGAAACAAGACTTATTTTCATTAAAAGTATGAAAGACAAATCATATGATTAGTGAAGTAATTTTTCTAGATCAAAGAATCATTTTGATAAAGCACATGACAACTGTACATTAAATTAATGAAAAAGTAACATTTATTTAATGAAATAACTTCTATGTACTAATGTAATATATTCTTTAAAAATATGAAACTCCTTCATAAGGTCAATGAGTTATTTCATTCATCTAATTTTATTATTCATTTAGCACCTGAAAAATTTACATTAAATCAATGAAATAGTTACATTTGTTTAATGAAATAATATCATAACACACATTAATAAAATATGTTCACAAATGTACGTAATAAGATCAATGGAACTATTTCATTTATTCATTGATACTTTATTTCATAACACAAACAATACAATTCCTTGCTTTTGTGAAATTGTACCTAATTATGATAAAAGAAAATGTTGAACAAGTATTCACCAAATAAAACAGATGTTATTAATTCAAATGACTTCAATACACTGGTATTTAAATTTTTTAAACTATTATTATGCTGATTTGAGTACATACACATACATATGTACATACATACCCAAGTTCGGTAGCCAGAAATTTATTTATCATTGATCTAATGAATTCTATTTCATTGGAATTATGAAACTCATAAAACTTACATTTTAATAAAAAAAACTTGACATTTTTTAAGCTGTAGCTTAAAATTAATAAATGCCCATTAATATATCTTACCAAAATTCAAAGAATTTTTAAAAAATAAAATTTTGTTGTGGTCATAAATCCAATGATTTTTTTTAATGAAACTTAATGAAACCATTCTGATGGAACTATTTCATAATATATGAAGTTTTATGCATAATGTGAAAAGTTTTCATTGGATTAATGAAAAATATTTAATGAAACAGTTTCATTAAATATATGACGCATAATTCTTTCAGTGTAGCTTGAGGTCATTTCAAAATTTAAAGAAAGAAGTAATCCTTAAACAAGCAGGCAAAAAGTATCAAGATTGAATTTTCGGCTGACAATTTTATAATTATCTAGATTTTATTTGTTAAAAGAGTTCCAAGGCGTACAAAGAAGTCATATATATCCTGATGTCTGTTGACTTCAGTCTTTGCCCTTAATATTTTAAATCGCAATACACTACTTATTGTACAGTGATTTGAGTGTTCACCAAAATTGAAGCAATTTAACAAATCTCAAATGGATTTTCAACAATGAAATTAAATTGAAATGAAACAGAAAAAATATTCAAGAAAATGCTCTCATTTGATTATAAGGAATGCCTTGGAAACTTTCATACCTTTTAGCCAAAGAATTAAATATATACAAAAACGCAAATTGCCCTTTCAGTACGTTTACTCGTACTTATATAAAATTGCGCATTTGTGTTTCATATTTTTTGCGTTACGTAGTTTCAATTTATGCAATTCACCTAGAAAATTAAAAGGCAACCTAAAAACCTGTTTTTCAATAATTTTTCTTTTTCTTTTTTTGTTGCAATTTTTATGTTTTCACAAGAAGCCTTTTCTGTGATTTATCTATATGTAAATATTTTACCCAATTAGAGTTTCCAAAGAAGTTTATAAATTTATTTTCTGTCTTAAGCCAAGTTTCACCCCATTTCGCACGATTCCAGGCTTATCTGGCATTAAATTAAATTTCTATATTTTTCTTTTCCCATTCTATGAACATTAATATTGTTCAATAAAATATTTTGTTTTTGTATTTGCGTTCAGTATTTTACAAAACAAATCTTACAGTTTCATGTAAATATCTATTTGAAAATTTCTTTCTCAAATTGTGTAATAAACTATATTTTAACTCACAATTTCTTTCAAATAAAGCAACATCTATCATCATAATCATAATGCAATATAGAAGAAAATTCATAAAATTCATTTAAAATTTCCATACATAGAGCAAGAAATTAAAATTTTTCTTTTCAAATAAAAAATGTTTCATATGCCCACATTGTTTTGCTTAACAATTAAAACTTTTAGAAAGTTATTAGAAATAAAATCGAACATGCAAAAATTGCTTTCAAAGAAAATTTTATTTTGTTTATTAAAATAACAGAATTTCTAGTATTACAAAAAAAAAAAAAAAAAAATCTATAACAACCAGAACTTCCTCTTAACAAAGTTATCTTAGTAACCCATACAACCATGAAAATATATATAAAATAACCCAGTAAACACTGCGGTTTGATTCCAAATTGAGAGTAATTACTCCTTCAAGAATGTTAAATCAACGAAAGAGATTAAATATATTTTTGATGTTTGAAGAGTTTTGCAAACTGAACGACGAGTGTCAAAAATGTGCTTAACTTGTTTTTCTTGGACCAGTGGCCAAATTTCGCAACAACGAATTTGGAAATGTTCACCAATTTTAGTCATCACTTTTGATATTTGTGTCCGCAATGGTGATAATGAAGAACTTTGACAGTTACAAAGAATACTTTTTTTTAACTTTATTATTTTATTTATTGAATCTACATAATAAGTGTAATGACAATAAGTATTCAATTCTTAATACTAAAAAAATTGTGATTAAAGTCCTGCCAGTGCTGGACCAAAAATTTATTTTTATGCGAATATTATTTCAGAATTCAGTCATCTGTTTAGAGCTCTAATGGTAGCCAAAGTATCCCCCTTTCTCAGACGGGTATGACCACCAAAGTTAAGAATATTAACTGCAAGAGGATTTGGATGGAATTCAAGTTTGTTAATATATCTTGTCGCGTACTTCACAAATTCAGATTTCACAAAAGGTACGTTCAGATCTGCGTGGATTCGTGAGTTTTTAACGTACCATGGAGCGTCTGTAATTCTACGGAGAACTCTATTTTGACTTCTTTGAATTTTTTCAATGTTGGATGCCGAGACTGTGCCCCATAATTGAATCCCATAGCACCATATTGGCTTTAGAATCGAGTTGTACAGCAAAAGTTTAAAATCAAGCTTCAAGGTCGAATTTCTGCCTAGTAGCCAGTTAATTTGCACTGCTTTCAATTTTATCTGCGTCACTTTTGACTCGATGTGCGTCTTCCATGGTAGTCTACGGTCAAGATGAATACCGAGGTATTTGACTTCACTGTGTTGAGGTATTACTTTATTATTAATAGTAATGGGTGAGCGTGTTCCTTGACGCAGTGCGAATGTAACATGGGCACACTTTTGTTCATTAACCTTCCAAAGCTTGAGCCATTTCTCTAGTTTGTCGATATGTTCCTGTAAATTTATTGATGCTTGCTGGTGGTTACTATGTATGCTAAGGAATGCTGTATCATCTGCAAATGTTGAAGTGTGAATGTTGGTGATTATCGGCATGTCAGATGCGTAGATCAAATATAAGATAGGCCCCAATATGCTGCCTTGGGGAACTCCAGTTTCAATAGGCTGGGCGGGGCTTATGAAATCGCCTTCTTTTATTATAAATTGGCGACAATATAAATAATAAA
Organism: Thecocarcelia acutangulata; assembly: GCA_914767995.1. Lineage (NCBI taxonomy): Eukaryota > Metazoa > Arthropoda > Insecta > Diptera > Tachinidae > Thecocarcelia > Thecocarcelia acutangulata. The sequence goes on from OU612094.1 coordinate 21,864,037, forward strand.
ATTAAGAATACTTAAGAAATATTTTTTCTACTCAAAATTCTGTGATGGCTTTTGGTTTTTTTGTAAAATATTCTACAATTAGAAAAATTAACGCTCCTAACGGTCATAAAAACAGGGTTGGCTTAGACAGCAGTAAGTTCCAGTGTTGTTTTTTTATACACACAGTCACGAGTGACAAGGTATATCAGCAAATTGGAACTTCACCCAAACTATCTTGCACGAAACATACTTAATTTTAGCGGTCACACTCGGTTGAGAAGAAGGGATATCCTGGCCATCATCAGAGCATTAAATAGGTGATTTTACCGATACAATATGCGCAAAATAAAACTTTTTGTCTAGCATTGGCTGGACTTAGTTAATTTTTTGTATTCAGTATTAAGATTGGAATACTTATTGTTAGTTCACATTGTGAAGATTCAATAAATAAATAAAAGCTAAAAATAAAATATAAAATAAAAATATAAAAAAACAGTCACGCTCGTGAGTAGATATTGCGGAATCGGATGATTCTTGGAATGAAAATTCATTGCGATGCTCGCTGGAATGCACAAATTGCTCGTGTATTCTTGATGCTTTTTCCACTGATGTAAGATGTACAAACTTTACTTCAGCCTATCTCCATGTTATTTACTCGTATAATGCCTTAACCGACCAAAAGTGGACCTTATGCAATAGACCGCTAAAGAAGTTTAGCGGTGATATGCAACCCTACTGACTCACTGCAGCATACATATATATGTATAGATATAACGTAGGGGAAAAGCTAGGGATAAAAAAAGCTAGTTGTAGGGAAAAAAAGGGAATTTTTTTCTAGATGTAGGGGTTTTTATAAAATTCATCTGACATCTCTGCTTTGATGTCTGACCAGGCCACTTAAGTGTTACTACATAAACGTCTTAAGCTTGAGAACTACAAATTTATGAAACTTAAATATCAAATATTCATATCCAAATGATTCTCAATTCAAATTCAAGTGTTAATATCAAACCCTTGAAAAAATCTTTATTTTTGATATCAAATCATTTTTTATAAAATTTTCTTCCATCCTGGCCATTAAAAACTCGCAGTACGAGTCACCTATGATAAGCCAAATAGAAAACCTATGTATCAAATATATAAGTAAAATTAAAATTATGTGGGTACCATCACATGTTGGGATTACTGGCAACGAGAACGCTGATAAAGCAGCCGAAGACGCTAAACAACAACCATTAATTAAATGCTCGACCTTGGAGCCTCGGAATATTTTTAATAAAATCTCATCTTTCTTGGCATCAACAAATCTCTTAAATGGGAAAACTATCAACATACTTACAAAGTCCTGAACTCTACTGGGAACAAACCGATGTACCCTCATAACTGTTCCCGAGAAGAAACAACTATATTCGCTCGTTTAAGCATTGGGCACTGTAAATTTTTTTTATCAACATCTATTTGACAAAACTTCACCGCCTATTTGCTCTACTTGTAGCTGCCGGCTAACTACAACTCATATTTTAGACGAATGCCCTGCCTACAACCCCTCTTGGTTTAATTTGTTCGGAAATAAGTCACCAAGTGATCTTTTCAAAAATATTTCTCACTGCAATATCAAATTAATCTATAAATTTCTAACCGAAAGCAATTTAAAAAATATGATTAGAAAATTATTACTGCAAATATCGGAGTCGATAGGCTTAGCTGCTAGTACTCCTTTTTCTTTTAATTAATTTTTATAAATAGTGTCATAATATTTACTTTTTTTAAACAATAATAAAATAATAAAACTTTAGAGTTCTTGCTTATTGGGATCATATGAACACACACATACACACACACAAACACACCAGCAAAAGGCCAACTTTAACAAGTTTTTTATATTCTGGTTTAAATAAAAGTCCATTAAATTTTGTTTTTTATAAATAATCCAGAATTCGTTTTAGTTTTGCTGTAATTGTAATTATTTTGCATTCCAGTTCAGATAAACATATGTCTTGCAATCTAACTGCAAGTGCTGTAGGACATTTCTTTGCTTAGGGGTTTTATATTGCAAGAAGGAAACTTTTGAAAAGTAAGTTTTGCTTGAGCAAAATACATAAAAAATAAAACTTTAGCCAAAGTAGATTATAAAATTTTAAAGGTAAAAAGAATAAAGTTTTGTTTGTTTAAGATTGAGTGTTTTCTTCAGAATTTTTTGAAAGTTTTTTGTTGATGTGTGCTTTGTAAGTTCACAAGTTCTCTTTTCTGTACAATTAGCACTTAAAACAGCATTTAAAAACCTTAATCGACTTTACTTGAATTTTCTATGCAGGGTAAAACTAAAATTATATTTTAAGTAATAACATTTTGAAGAGCCCTTATATCACAAACAATATAATAAGATTATTTTTTAAAACCAATATTTTTATTATTATATAGATTTACAGCTGCGCCTGCAACGTTAGTGGTATGTTTGGATTTAAATATTATTTGCTAGCTTCATAAAGAGGACAAACTACCTTCACTTTCCGTAGTAAAACTGCCGATATGCTAGTCAAACTCGCGCACTCTGGGCTTCTTACAATTAGATATATAAATTACTAGAATTCAACAAAGTTTATAACAAAAAGTAGCAATTTGAAAAAAGTCTTTAAAATGGCTGAAGATCTTTATGTTTTTAAACGCATATCGCTCTTTTATTGCAACATAGTCATAACGCAAAAAAGCTTTCAAATTTTTCGTTTCCATACAAGTCTTAGAAAATTTTTAAAGAAAATATCTCCTAAAGGAAACAGTTAAAACGTAATTTAAATAAAATTTTGGCACAATATAAAAGGTAGTACTGTTAACAATTCTGCATTGTTAACTCGAAAAGCTAATTTTTGGAGATATGACTATGTTGCAGTAAAGGAGCGATATGTGTATATTGCAGTTCAGTATGATTTTTTTATCAAAATCCGTTTAATACTTTCGTCCAAAATCACTCTATAACGTTCACTCGATGGTAGTAGTTTTGAAAAACTAAAAAAATTTTTATATTTTCTAAAGGTACGTTCACATTGTTCAACTATTCGCCCAAAAAAAGCATAAACACTACTTTATTATTGAGCCATACATTCGTCGAGCACATGCATACAAACAACTGAAATACAAATAAGTATGCACATTTACACACAAACAACCAAAAGAAACAATCAAGAAAAACTGTAAGAATCATAAAGTCTTAGAAGCGCATGTTTCAAGGTTTTGTTTGCTCGAACAAAATTGAAGGAAAAAAATATTTGTTCTTGCATAATTTTTGTTTTCTATATACGAGGGCTAATCAAAAAATAACTACTATTTTCAATTTAAAAAAAAAACAGTATTTATTTATTCATCAATAACTATATTGTCCACTTTAAAGGAATCCCCCTCAGATATAATACACTTATGCCAGCAATCCTCAAAACACTTCTGAAAGGCGCTTTTTGGTATCGCCAACATCTCCTGTTTCGGTTTTTCTTTTATCTTCTCAATCGTAACAAAACGCTTTCCTTTCATCGGTATCTTCAGATTTGGGAAGAGGATAAAGACAGTCTCTTGACCACCCCAATGAAGTGGTCAGAATGGTGGCAAGAAATGACAACAGGGGATGGTCAATCATCTTCAATAATGAGGCACATTTTCACCTCAGTAGACTCATCAGTAAGCAGAATTGTCGCACTTGGGCGACAAGAGTAATTGTAAAAAAAACCAATGCGCCCACCAAGAGTGACTGTTTGCTGCGGTTTATAGGCTGGCGGCATCATCGGCTCGTATTTTTGGCAAAATGAGACCGGTCAGGAAATTACTGTTCGCTGTCGTGAAATGATAACGCATTTTTTATATCCCGAATTGGAAAATGTATAAATGGACAATATGTGGTTTCAACAGGACATTGCCACGTGCCACACAGCCAATGAAACGATGGCTCTCTTGCGCGACAAATTCAATAGCTTGTGATTGGACACCGTTGAACGTCTTTGGAGTTGTTTGAAAGTAAAAATATACGTCGATAATTCAGCAACAATTCCATAGCTAAAGGAGGAGATAATTCAGCACATTAAAGGCATAGAATCTAAATAACGCCCCAGCATCCATCGGACGGAGGTGTGCCAGCGAGGTTTTGGCGGCCATTCGACATATATTTTGTTTCACACATAATTGAACTATACCGATTTATTATTATTGGATGGGATATGACCTTCATCGGATACTTGCACTGCGACCAGTGTTAATCTATTGTGCGTCCCCTTGCCCCACTATGGGTTAAGTATGTGAAGCAAACGAACAATCTCCTACCGTGGGAGTGATATTAAGTCACATTCACTTAACGTATGTATCTTATATTTTCTGTGTAGCCTATAATTCCTGTGTCGAAGTGCTTCATTGACTCCTCTGCCTTACCGCAGAATCTGCAAATGTCTGTGTTGGAAATGTCCATCTTGGGCAGGTGCTTAAGGCAGATATAAAGACCAGTAGGTGCTCCAGTCAATCTTCTGTGGCTTTTCCTGTCCAGTTTTAGAGCACTTTTGGCCCTCTTTGTATCAAAGTTTACAAGTTTCATGGAATTTTCAAGACCAGCTGCCTCGTTCCAATGTTGCTCAACGATGGACTCCGAACACTTCCTTATTTCCTCATTAAGGAGACCCTTATTGAAGCCAAATGTTGCAGTGGGCCCAATAAAAGTGCCCTCTGCTCCTTTTTTGCCATCTGTGCCAACAACTATCTCATTGCCGTAGTGCCTCTCAAGTCCTGGCACCCAGATCAAAGTAACCTGGTTCTGGCTTGCCAGTTCATCTAGCCTGTTGTGGCATTCCAGTATTAACCTGGACGTAAAGACACAACTGCTCAGGGCCTTCAGTACTGATTGGCTATCTATACCGATATTATCATAATAAAAAGAATGACAATAATTCTTAAATAATTTAGAATTTACCCGCCCTTTGCAAGCACGTGAAATTTCAAAAAATTTTGTGATTTGTGTGTAACCATGGCCACCTTTATTAGGCATTAGGTTATGCGTTCTAGATTCAAAACAGCGCTACTTGTTCGGACTCCTCTTAGTCTGCTAGTCTGCTATTTTGTAATTTAAGGCTATTTTTGATATATTATTTTATCTCAACAACTTTATTAAGCCTTCGCCAACTTTTCATTTATTCTTTTCCTGATAGTTTTTCTCCTCATTATCCCTACTTTGTTCTTAATTAATTGTTCTTTTGCATATAATGAAGAAGCATTTTTATTACCTTTATGTTGCAAACAAAGAGAATAAACGTCTGATATCTTTTTCCTTTAGGCAAAACAAGACTGAGGAGCTGCCTGGTAGTTTTTCTTTTTAATGACCACAATCTCTTATTCGTCCATTGCCGGTTTATGGCTTAAATAAATGCTCAGCAATTAATTAGCCTTAAAGACAACAGGCAGCTTTATACAGGCATCATATTTATTTGCTCTTACGCATAAGAAGTTTTTATTTTCTTTTCTTTCTTTTACTTTTGCATTTTAAATGTTTTTTTTTTTTATTTTGTATGACTTTAAAACAAACTAAAAGCATTTATGTACTGTAAACTGCATATACTCGTATTTGTGCTGATGGGAATTAAATACGCATTCAAATAAACGAAATATGTAGCTCTTTGAGAAAAACTATATTCACAGCCTGCAGCAAAATTATAATTTTGAAGTTATTCCTTTGAAAGGCATTGATTTGTTTGTCTTTGGCTCTAAACCATATCTTCACATATTATAATAATTTTTTCCCCTTTTCTGGTTGCATTTTTATATTTCATGCCATAAGATGGTATTTTTACAAAATTATTGGCAATTTTTCAAAACTCTTTGTTATGTGCGAGCACTTGTGTTTTTTATATATTATACTTTTAAAAGGCAAAAGAAGAAAAAAAAAAAGAATGAAAATGTAGGAAAGAAAAATGCAGTAACATTATTTTAGGAAAAAAGAAAGAAACTACAAGTATGATGTTTTCCTATTGCGGAAGTTTTCATTATTATTTCTTATTCAATGAAAAAGGCTTTTAAGGAAAACATGTTTCACTTTTGCTGTTTAGTGCATTTTTCCCCCCCAAACAAAAAATTCTTTGTTGCTTTTAAAACAATTTTTCTTTGCATGTTTTAAAGTGTGTTTGTGTGTATGAGTATGTTTGAGTGTCTGAGTATAGGAATTTGTTTTAAGATCACAGAGTGTTTTTTGTTTCTTTCTTTTTTTTTTTTTGCCCCAATTACGCATCAAACCAAGAAATGCTTTTCATTTCCTTGAAATCTTTGCAAACATATCTGCCATATGGCGTGTTCTAAATTTTAGAAATTTTGCAATGCCATTTTCTCTTGTACTGTTCATAAAGATGCTTAAGGTACAGTGGTATTTTTTTATTAGGTGTACAACTTTGCTTCCGCCGTTTGGCTATAAATGGCTATAAATGGAAACAATCACAGGCGATCGTTATCGAACCCAATTAATTCGTTTGAGCCGAACAATGAAAAACAAATGAGTGCTATACAGTAAGAGGTATGATAAAGTGATTGTGTTGCATGACAATACTCGATTTCATATTGGGAAGATGGTCAAAATACTCTTAGAAGTCCTACCATACCCGCCATAATCTAAAGATGTTGCCATTTCAGATTCGTACGCTAACCGAAAGATGGGAGAAAATAGTGCCGAGTGATGGAAAATACTTTGAATCATAAATGTACTCGTATAACCAGTTTTTTTTATGATTAAACCTCGAATTTCGCAGGAAAAAATGACGGAAGCAAAGTACACCATGAATACTATTGAAGTATATATTGAAATTGTTTCGAAATGATTACAGAAAAAATTGGTGCTTTATCGCTTAGCTCTGAATTTAAAACTTCAAACTAAAAGACTCTTTTTCATTGTGTATGGAAATATTCAGCGAAATAATTTCTTGAACACAAATAGCTGAAATGTTCATCAAATTAGATAGGACTTAACAGCAAAGTGCGGTGTAGCCATGACGCATATTAATTGTAAATAAAACAATAAGTTTTCAAGGAATTTTCTTACTATTTTTCATTAGAAAGAAACAAAATGTTCGCCACGCTTCGGTGACCATGGTGCATATTTTCAATGACTCTGAGACGTAGTCAATATCGTTAATATTTCAAATTAACTCATCCTTTAGCTCTTGAATTGTTCTTGGAATAAGTGTACATCAGTAAGATATACACTTTTTTACAATATCTGCAAAGAAAGAAGTCCAACGGTGGCATATCACATGATGACACGGCAATTGTTTCGTTGGCAGTGATGCAAGTGGCATCATTCCGTAAGAATTAGATATCATCCAAGTTCAATTTGTTAAATTTCTGAACACAATGAGTTAGTTATCATCTCGCAACAGCGAGCACCATTCATGGCAACTTCTTGCCCAACTCTTTTTTCGAAGAAGTACGGTCCGATGACGTGCCTTTTGAGGATGCAATTCTTATTTTCCTAAATGCAGTAATTCTGTTTGCTAACGAATCTAAATATGATCAAAAAGGCTGACCAAAAAAAGAAATGTATATTTAAGAAATGCACGAAATTCATCTTCATTTTAACTCCAATTTCCGTTAAAATCTTCAAAATTCTGAAAGCGTTGCTCAATTTTGTAGTTCTTCATGATTGAATTTGTGAAACACTGCAACAAAGCAATATCAAATTCAGTTGGACAAAAAACTTTATATAAAGGTGTTACTTTCAATTTATATCGCACATTGTGTTTGGACCATCCGTTAGGCTAGCAGTTGAGTTTTTATTTTTATTACTATTTTTACTATCGAGATGCAAAATTAAACATTTTTGGTGCTTAAAACAATTAATTTGTGGTATGTATGTTCTAGTTCAATTTTTTCAGCTTTGCAACAATTTTTAGTATACTAAAAACAACTTTGCATTGCAAAAAATTATAACAATATATAAACTTACTTAGCTAAATAAAAGCTAAAAGGATTAAACAGAAACTCTTTTTTAATTTTCTTAAAATTAAAATGACGAAAATTTCAACACTAAAAAAATATGAACCAATTCATGGGCAGAGATAGCAAACATATCGCTCACTAAATAAAAACCGTCAGAATTACAACTCCAGTATTTTCATCCAATGTCCAGGTAGGTTCGTGAATGCATGATATCTCAAAACTAAATAGCAAGATTTTCGAAGCTGCAACTTTTCTGGGCAGTGAAGAGCCTGGAAATATTGCAGCGGAGGAACTGGCAAAGGCCGGGGTAAAGCTACGTCCATGGCATTTAGATGAGATGGCTGGGAACCTGCTTAAGAGCTATAGAAACAAGTATATAGTCCAGTTTCAGAATTGGTAGCGGAGTTAACTGCAGAGTATCAAGGACATCAAGGAGCCTGCTTTGACGGAAGTGGGTGGTTCTGACTTGACATTGCCACACTGTGGCGCATGCACGAAGATTGAATCTTATATTTAATGATTTTTGACCTCAGTGTACAAAAGTCGTTAAATATAAGAAAATTTGTAATATCTGATGGTACAAATTTTCGATAACGTTAAGGCATAATTGAGGATCTATGCTGCAAATGTGCCGAATTATCTCATCTCTTAGCTCTTAAATTTTTATTGGATCATCGACGTACACCTCTTCTTTCCAATAACCAGAAAGATAGATGTCCAACAGTGTTAAAGGACATGATCTTCTCGGCCAATTGACATCACCGCCCCATTAGATAACACAGTCATTGAATTTGTCGCGCAAAAGAGCTTCTGTTTTATTAGCCGTGTGACAAATGTCATCGTCCCGTTGAAACCACATATTGTCCACATTCATTTATTCCAATTCGGGGTATAAAAAATTGGATACCATCTCACGATAGCGAACACCATTTACAGTAACTGCCTGACCGGCCTCAGTTTGGAATAAAAATTCGTTCCGATGATGTCACTAGTCCATAAAGTACACAAAATAGTTAATCTTTGTGGGTTCATTGTTTTTCGACAATCTGTCTTGGATTATCATGCGCCCAAATATGGCAATTCTGTTTACTGCCGAATCCAGTAAGGTGAAAATGTGCCTCATCACTGCAAATACTCGTAATTTTCTTCGAAATTTAATAATCCTTTGTTGTCATTTCTTGTCACCATTCTTACCAATGACGACGCTTGGACAAGAGGCTTTAGTTCTTGAGTCAATTGCACTTTGTAAACAGCGTGTAAATGCAAGTCTTTTTGCATAATACTTATCAACATTGAGCGCGAGAGGTGCAATTGTTGGGCATGCCAATGAATTGAGGTGGACGGCTCTTTGGCCACACTTTCGCGAGCACCAGCAATATTTTCCGCAGAACGAGCTGGTATTTTCACATCTCCTACAGACCACTGTTGCTCAAATTATTGCACGATATATCCGATTGTATGCATATTTTAACAATTCAGTTGACCGAAAAAATCGCGAAGTGCACGATATGCATTTTGATTTCAACGCCGATTTTCATAATAAGCCTGAATAATTTAAACGCGTTAATCGGTTGTGTATTTTTCCATGATTCAAATTGAATTATTTTTCCATGAATCAAATTTAAATTTTTCCATGATTCAAATTGAAATTCAGAAATATCAAATAAAATGCAGAAAAAGCTTGATGTTTAGGTGTGGTTTACATTCAACATCGGCCCTTAACATTTAGCCAGCCGATATAAGGGCTTTGAAGCTAGGCAGACCGATATTGCACGACTTGGCGGATATCTCGGAATACGATGTTGGTGGTCTCTCATCAATCCTTGGGTTCGTTCTGAACTGGACGAATGATATGTAGTTATGCTCAGCTACATATCACACTTAGGCAACACAAGGGAACTTAATTGGAACCGAGTGGGCTGGCTTTTCAATAGCAACCTGCTAAACCTAGGCCTATGGGTGAATCCAGTTTAAGTGGCACAAGTTGCATAAGGCAAGTTTTATGGCGGTATTTGTTCACTTAAATAAAAAAGTGAGAAAAGCGAATGAGTTACGTGATTATTTACCCAGTGAAATTTTTGTCACATACATCTTCGATCTAAGACCATTGACAATGTAAGCGTGACACATCCGAAGTCTGTATACAATTCCTACTTACATTTACACAGCGATGGCCTAGGCCGTAAGATGCATCCAACACTAAATACATGGTTAGTGAAGATTGGATAAGTTCAAAATTATATTATTAGCATATGTTTTCTTCTTTGCTTCTTATGTACATTTAATTTAACAATATGACTAGAAAATATACATCTGCAGCGAGTAAGTTTTTTCTTTATGTGTGAAATTTGCTGTCGTATATATTTGTACTCTTAACTCAGAACACAAATAGGGAAGTGAAGAGAATGTTTGTTTAGTAAATATCAACAAGCAAGTAATTGAAGTTAATATAGTACCGAAAAAAAGGAACATATCGAATGTGAACAAAAAAGAAAAAAGTACTCGCAAATAATGTTCTCTTCATATGGTACTGCAAGTATTTTTGAAAGAAAGAAAAAAAGTTTTTTACTTTGATAGCATGTATTTACATATGTATGTATATAGTATATCTTTTTAATTATTTATAGCTGCTCAATGTAATCTAAAAGATAAAAAAGTACATATACAAAATTTTCTTAAAAGATCTCTGATTGTTTTTGTCATTATTATTAAAAAGATTTAAACATAATTTTCTATAAATTTAATACCTAAATAATAAATTTAATTTCTGCAAATTTCAATAAATAACTATTATAAATATGTTATAAACTTGCCTCACTTATTTCCATTTCTTATGATGGTCACAACAAAATATTAAATTTTTGCAAGACTTCTCGTAGTACTGTAAGTACTTCGTGAAGTTTGTTTGTCGCTTGATACTCGATACGTTCTCTTCGTGTATGTTGAGAGTGCGAGCGTAAAACAAACCTGTACTTAACTAGAAAACACAAAGCCAAATAATAACAAATACATATTCGATAATTTTGTTGTTCTCAAAATATGAACATATTTTTTTCGAGTAAGTTCGAGTAAGAGTACATACTCTGAACTTGAGGAGTACTACTTAAGAACAAATCCATTTATGCAGAGGTTTATTAGAAAAAGAGTAATATGAGTCGGGTGCTAGTTGTTTGTTGTGCTTAACATGTTTATTTTGATTTTTTCTGTTGACAAAATCGCTTAAAATCGGATGCTTTGCAAATTGTAATAACTTGTGGACTGCTGGGTAGTTACTAACAATATTTTATCATATTAGTGAATGGGTATATCCTGATCGATAAATTTTTGCTGTATGAGTGGGTCATACTCTCAATATTTTGTCATATTAGTTATAGCAGTTTTTGATTTAGTATGCGATATGAGAAAAGCAACAACATCGAAATGCGAACAGTGTCTGGGTATCTTAACAGTCACAGAAGAGTTAATTGAGAGAAACGTAAAACTGTTAAAAAAAACTACAGCAATATGAGAAATTAGCTTGAGTCGCAACTACTCCGTTATTATGATGTTGTAATATTTTCTCTAAAAAAAAAACAAAAAATAAAAACTAACGAAACAAAAAGTCACTACTCACATACACCAAGATATAGATTTTCGTATGTTAAAAACCGCACTCTGCTTGAATGCAAGCAACTCGTGCAGCACAAAAAGATTTTTCAAAAAATATTCTGTAGAAAATCTAAAATGATGTTAAAAGTTTTGTTACTTCAGCTTAACAGTAATGACTGTAATAAAGTTGTTGATGGAAAAAGGAACATATTTTACCATATGTTCACAGCCAGGCAGGCAACAGAACAATAATGTCTGCAAAAAAATTTATAAAATCCACAATAAGCAACAAATCTAAAATAAATATTTGTTGTAAGACAGTTTTTTTTTTATTTTTTGAAAAATTTTATAATTGCTATGAAAAGGTAAAACATGAAATAAAACTTTTTGATAAATTTGTTAGACGTAAAAAAATAAAAGAAAGAAAAAAAAAAAATCATGGATGGTTTAAGGGAGCAAAAATATAAAACATGCCAAATAAATTTTATATAACTTTAGGGCAAATGGTTTTTTTCTTGTAGAATAATTCTTTGTTTAAAGGAGATTGTTAAAAAAAAAATGTGCAAAAAGATAAAATTTTCTAAAGTTACAAATACGTCAGAGTGCAAATAATGTCAGAAAAGTTTACCAGTTTAAAAGTTTAACAAATTGTTTCATTAACTTCATACAATTGGGCGTAATTTTTCCAAAATGGATCTTTTAAATCAAAAGGAGAATATAATGAAAGTTTTTGTTTTACTCTTACTAATTAAATATATAGTTTTGTCAGTTGAGGTCTACTAAGCTATTTGCTCAGGATAAAAATAAATTAATACTTTTGTGAAATTGCCTTAATAATAACTAACTGGTAATTAAAAGTTTAACCATTTAAGAAAATAGAATAGCACATAAAATCTAAATTCTCAATAATAAAAACTTTGTAAGTAAATAGTTTGTTTTTAGAAAAACCACTTTTTTTATAGGGTAATAACAATAATTATCATTTATTATAAATTATAATATATTGTAAACTTGTTTTAACTGCTTTTGAACAAATAAAGCTAGTGAAAAAATATTACTTCATTTTTTTTGACCACTACAAGGTGGCGCAAAAGTAATCCTCCTATCAGAAAATGCTATAAATTGTCCCTTAATGTCACATCTGTTTTGACATTTGTGTAGTAAACACATGCCAAATACACGTTAATAAACAATATTACGCTACACCGCTCCAGAACGCGGAATATTGCTGACTATTTATGTGACCCCAAGAGGAAGATGATTTTTCATCAAAAATAATCATGAGTGATGAGGCTCATTTCCAGCTTAGCGGCTACATAAATAACCAAATTTACGCTTCTGGGGCACTGAAAATTCGCGTGTAACCCACAAAGAGCAATTACACCCGCTCACATCACTGTAGTGTGTGTTGTTTTCGCTGGAGGAGTCATCGGACTTTTTTTCTTCAAAGACGTCATGGGCCAAACGGTTACTGTGAATGATGAGCACTACAGAGCAATGATCACCGAGTTCTTTTTGCCGCAACTTGATGAATTGGGATTGGAAAATTTGTGGTTCCAACAGGACGGTGCTACAGCACACACTGCACGTGCCACAACCGATATGCTGAAGGATTCATTTACCGGGCACCTAATCTCGCGTTTTGGCAATTTGCACTAACCAGCAAGATCGCCTGATTTGACCGCTGCAGACTTCTTTTTGTGAGGCTTTTTGAAGACGCGGGTTTTTTTTTTGTCTTTTTTTTTTTGTATTGGACCAGTACTCAGGGAATGACCCCTACATATGCAGTACATTGTACCAGAACTAGGAAAATAGGTTGTGAGGAGGGGGAAAGAAGGAGTAGTGTTTCTGAACATTTGACTTGAACATTATAACAGACAGGAAATACGTCTGCAGGCAAATTATTAAACAGACTTTTTTTGTCAAAAAGCCTCAGACTCTTGCAGCTCTTAAAGACAATATCCATCAAGAATGTGAGGACTTATCGCCGGAAGTTTTGGCCAATGTGATGAAAAATGCTATAAATAGGGCTCAAATGACAATCAACTGTGGCGGCGGCCATTTACATGACATCATATTCTCGACTTGATGTAAAAAAATTAAAAGACCAAATAAAAATAATCCACAAGAAGAATCAAAATTTTTCATTTTTTTTTAAATTACAGTCAAAAAACATTGGAAGGTTATTTTTGCGCCACCCTGTACATAGGTGAACAACTCTGTTTCCGCTTTTTTTTTCTCCGAAATTCTGGCTTTATTGTAAAAAACTGGTAAAATATTTATGAGTGAAAGTATTTTCCATCGTTGACCACCACTACACGATATAAAAGATGATCATTTAATATTTTACTTTTGCTGGTGAGCTAGGCCATGTGACACTTATCGAAACAAGTGAGTGTCCGAGAGAGAACACATTTTTAGAATACGGCTTAATTGGTAGGACTTCCCATTTCAATGTTTCCAACATGGGGATGGGCATTGTCATGCTGTAGAATCACTTTATCATATCATACATTATATTGCTCAAACGAATTAATTGTGCTCGATAACGGTCGCCTGTGATTGTTTCAGTTGGCTTTAACAACTCATAGTACACCACGCTTAGCTGGTGCCACCAAATACCGATGCGTGACCTTGAAACCGTGAATTTGGCCGTTGATGTAGAAGTATAGTCGGGATATTTCCATGATTTTCTGTGCTTGGTATTATCGCAGTCAACCCAATTTGCGTCCTCAGCCAAAATGCAATACAAAAATTCTTTCCACCTTTGCCTTGCAAGCAGCTGTTCATCGGCAAACAAACATTATTCAATATCTCTCGGCTTCAACTTGTATGGCATCTATTCCCACGACTTCTAGGTCTGTTTTTCACTAAAAATCATCAATGAGCTTAATATTTTAAATTAAATTTTAAATAATTTTTTAAATTAATAACTCTTTTCTTAATTGCCTTAAGTGGCCAACATATGAACTAATTCCAACACAAATTTTAATACATTAAAAAATCTTAATTTATGTATAAAAAGCTACTAAACAGAAATCAGTTGCCGGCAGTTAGTGTTAAGAGATTTTTGGTATCAAGCTCTCGTTAAATGTAATTTGTAAATAAATAATTCTATTTAAACAATTAACTTTGTTTTAAATTAATGCCTAACTCATAAATTTTCTTAGTTTTATCACTTCAAAGCAATATTCACAGATTAACTTTCATTTCTGTATTGCTTTGCTAATTCAATAAAGCAATTTAAATAAAAAAAAGAGAAAATTTATTTATGCTTTGCCGTACTTAGTTAAAGTTATTTGTTGCTTCTGTGTAGTTCTTTTTCAAATATCATTTGTTTCCGTTTCTGGGGTAACACACACCCGCACTTGTCAAAATTGTGTTTTCATTTTCATGTACTCGTATAATTTTTTTTTTCTCCTCTTTCAAAATAATTATTCTGCGCCTTGAGTTGTGCTTTTATTAGTGGTTTTACAGGAATGAAATTTCTTCACGCACACTAATATCCAAATATATTTTACATTCTGTTAACATTACAAGACTTTAAAAGTTTATTCGTTTAATACGCAGACAAAATAATTTATTTCTTCCGCTATGCTGAAGATGTGCGGCATAGAGAAGATACCCGCATTTTTGCCTAGTGGAAGAAATTCCACTTTCTAATAGGATTCAGGAAATTCAATATCATGTCTTATTTTTACATCAAAGATGTATAATTTTTAGAAAAAAATCCGTTACAAGTCAATGTGATGAGAACTATTCAGATTTAATTTAAAAAGGTAATTAAAAGGAATATTATATTTCTTTCATTTTTTAATGCTAATATTATAAAAAGGAAAAGGTTGGATGATTTTTTCTCTTCTGTATACTCCAATGCCACTTATGGCAACTCAAACGATTATCCATTTCGCCTTGCTGAGAGCCAGTCTATATCATTACCAACTTTGGATGATGAAACAATTATAGTTGGCTTAAAGAAACTTAAATGTATTTTGATAAACTGTGCTGAAGCAATAGCCAATACCTTTGAATATTATATTCAACATATCTACCAGAATTGGTTTCGTCCCAACTATTTGGAAAACATCCAACTTAGTTCCTTTGTTTAAATCAGGCAACAAAGCAGATATTGAAAATTGCCGTGGCATTGCCAAACTTAGTGTTATTCCCAAATTTTTCGAGAAATTGCTAACTGAGCAGTTATGCTTTCATGTGTTGAGTTTAATATCTCCACATCAACACGGTTTTCAAAAGGGATGCTCAACCACCACGAATTCGTTCCAATTCACTATCGCTGTAAATCGAGGACTATTTCAAAAGAAACAGGCAGATGTAATTTATACCAATTTCAGCAAAGCGTTTGATAAAGTGAATCATTCACTTCTTGTAAAGAAGTTGCAAATTTTGGGTTTTACAAATCAAGCTTTAAAATAGTTATTTTCATATTTGTCGGCCAGGAGGCAAAATGTAATTTTCAGAAACGTAGTTTCAAAAAATATCTTCCGGTGTACCACAGGGGAGCAATTTTGGATCGCTGCAATTTTCGCTGTATATTAATGATTTCCCGGATGTTATAAAGTTTTCAAATGTTTTAATGTATGCAGACGACGTAAAAATCTTCCTTTTTTATATTGGACCAGTACTCAGGGGATGACCCCTACATATGCAGTGCATTGTACCAGAACTAGGAATATAGGTTGTGAGGAGGGGGAAAGAGGGAGTAGTGTTTGTGAACATTTAACTTGAACCTTCCAACGTTATAACAAATAACAGAAACACGTCTGCAGGCAAATTATTCCATAGACGAAGCGTTCGGCTGAAAAACGAATTCTCTCTGTAATGCTTAGTGCGATTCGCCGGTTGATCGACCACAAATGGATGAGCTCTGGACGATGAGCACGTGCTACGTAAAAATGTGCGAGTTTCGGGAACAAGACCCATAATCTCGTCAGAGCAAAATCCATTGTAGTAACGATAGAACAGAGTAATGCACCCTACACAGCGTCGATGCCCCAGTGAATCAATAGAGTTGGATACCCTACTGTCACCGATGAGCTTCTTCGCCCTCTCCTGCACACGGTCGAGTAACCCCAAAATAGACTTTGAGGCACCGGCCCAAACATGAGAGTTGTATTCCATTTTCGGTCGGGTGTAGGTGGTATAAATAGTAAGGAGATCAGATGGAGATCTTACACCGTTTTAGAAACCCTAGGCACTTGAATGCTTCTTTGGAGACATGAAAAATGTGTTCAGTCCAACGAACATCACACTGTATCTTCATTCCAAGAACATCAAAAGCATCCGATGCCTCAATATTTATACCATCCATGAGTACAGATGAAGCAGCTTTTGCGGTCGTTTGCTTGTGTGTTAATAAGCAACATTGGGTCTTACGAGCGTTGAAGGCGAGTGTTCGAATTTAGTTCATATATGACGGAATTTTTTAAAAATTTATGTTGAAAATGTTTCTTTTTGGCAGATTCTTTAGAAAACGTCTTAAAAAAAAGATCGGTTCAAAAATTGCAAAAATATAAAAAAAAAATTTTTTTGAGTGGTATATTTGCTCAGTTTGGACCTCTTTTGCGGCTTGAATTTCAGAATGAAAACTATTCTCGGAGTTCAAGGTATCTACATACCGAATTTCAGCAAAATCGGTTTAGCGGCTTAGACATGAAAACGTAACAGACAGATAGACACATTTTGTGTCTATCTGTCTGTTACGTAACACCTTTATAATATTAGTAAGAATAAATTTTTCTTAACGATATTTTTCTTTATGTAGGTATTTTAAGTCTAATCAAATTTAAACAAAACTGATTTTTAAGATACTTACAAAAACCAACACATACTAGTACACTGGCAACTGGTCAGTTTAAATTAATTTAATTTCATTATTTTAAATGCTATGATGGTCAAACATCCGTAAACAGTACCTCCCCCTTTCCTCCTCTTCATAACTTATTTTCCTAGTTTTAGTGTAATGCAGTTTATATGTGTGGGTTTCTCCTGAGTTCTTAGCCAAGATAAAAATAAAATCCTTCAACTAATCTATAATAAATCTTCGTTTTTTCATACTTTTTTTTTTTAAATTAGCCTTATTACTTTGATGCGCAGGGTATTTCTTTCTGTATATTATTACATAATCTTATGCTGTTGGTAAGCCTGTTAACTCGAGCAAAAGTAATTTATATTCATTAAAATTTCAAATCAAATTTGCTTGCAAAACGAGATATTAAAATAAGATTTAAAATACTTGAGCCTTATAATGTTGTTATATAAATGGTTGTATAAAAACTTAAATTAAATGAATTACACTGCAATAACACTTGTGCAAATACATCCATACATACATATTATTAAAGTGTAAAAAGTTAGAAAATAATTGGAAAATAAGAGAATGACAATTTGTAAAAGAATTTTTAAAAGTTCAAAGAGAAAAAAATTCAATACAAAGATGATGCTGTAATAGAAATAGGCGAACTCTAAATTAACCACTTTAAGAACCTTTTTAAAGACAAAAATATATTGTAGCATTACAAAAGTAAATATTTTGGAATTAATAAATTTTCCGTATATCTCTTTCTTAGCTTAAGCTTTGTTCAGACGATTGTCAGATCTGACAATATTGTCTGATCTAACAATGTGCTGGCACTTGCAGGACAATGCAGAATTGCTTTTACAATACAAATTGTCAGTATAAACGGCTGCTAGGCAATTGTCAGAAAAATTCCAATTCCATAGTAAGACAATTAACTGACAATTCCATTATCTGACAATGTTGGCATGAAAAATATTGTCAGTTCACACGCTTGTCATATTTTTTATGCAGCAAAAATTGTCAGAATCAAAACAAAACATTTACTAAAAGCCAAAATTTTATCGGAAATTGGTATACTTTACAAATTTAGAAATAAACTAAACCTAAGGACAAAACAATTAAGTTTTTTATTCGCTATTTAAGCTTCTAACATTTATACCAGTAAAAAATTATAAATAGCTTGTTTTCTATGTTTCCCAACTTTCTATATGTCGACATTTCATAGGAACTACCTTAAGCATCAGTAGACTTTGGAAATTTGTGAAAGATATTCTCAAACGTTCAACTTTATATCCCAAAAAAATATCAAAAATAAAAATATGATTTACTTTCTCCATTTTTTACATATGAATGATGTTACATTTTCTCTGAAGTGTATATTTATTTTTATATATATGTACATAAACATATTTTAAGAAAATAGTAATGTAGCGTGAGACACCGTTTGCGAAATTTTAAATTATATTGGTCAACCATCCCATTCCGTGTAGGGTTGTACGAAGGCGTGGACTGACTTTAAAAAAATCGTTTGTATGAATATATGTTAAAATACATTTATAATACATTATTTTGCAACATATTTTTGGTTTAAAAACGTAAATATTTTCACTTGTAGTCTCAGTTGCTTTCTCATCGAATTCATGTAATGTTTGAATTTTCTCCATATTCAGAGAACGACTAAAATGCAACACATTTTCATAAAATTTATCTACACAAACGAAATGAACAATACCAAAATTTTTTTTTACTATTTTTATGTTCTTTTTGTTATTTATGAACATTTGTTTTGCACTTCTTTAACAGGATGATTCATAATCATTTAGTTTAACATAATCTTTTACATTAAGATTCATTTACAAAACTTTGCTTGTCGAAAATTTTAGACGGTACCATAAGAGTGTAAATACGACAGCTACTACGAGAGCTGTCGTTTTATGACTACGCCAAACACAATAAAGGTGATTGTTTTTCAAAATAAATACAAAAAAAAAAAACACAATTGTTCTTGCGAGTTTAGAAAATTGAATAATTGAAAAAAAATTATTTAGGATTTGGATCAAGATATTGCGTTCATTTTAACAGCATATATTTTCAAAAATAGTGATGATGAGGAAGAAAACATAAAGAAAAGTCCTTGTTTTTGGGTAAAGAACTGGGTGCTTTGTCGCCCACAAGAGGGATTTTACCAAAAATTGATTCATTGATTAATGTAAATGTACCAGAACCAAAGTTTTTCTAAGTTTCAGTTGAAAGTTGTGCGGAGATTGGTCACCCTGCAGTCATTGAAACTCACAGATATAGCATCTGCGAATTTTTGCAATGCACTATCTTTGTGTACTTTATATTCCATGCATCTCACAACCTGCATTCATCCCCGACACTTAACCTCTTGCATTTGTTTCGAAATATATTCATAGGGCCTTGAAATTTCTACTTTTTTCGATACGATTTTATTAAGGTTTTAGAAACTGGAGAGTTTCTTGGCGATGGAAGTTTTATAGACTGGAACAAACTTTCAAACACTTATTCATTTTCAATATCTATAGACCAATCGCAGTCATATGAGTAATCCTACCTGCATTTTTAAAATCACATTTTCAGAAAATTTAACTTATTTTTTTGTGTTTTGCGCTAAAACCCTTTTTTCTATTTGGTTTGGTTTTTGTCTGAAAATGATGTCATTGCCAGATGTTAAAAAATTCACCCACCTGACAATCTGAAATAAGCTAACAACGTCTGACAATGATCTGGCAATGGCAAGGAAAAGTGTTTGCACGATTGTCAGGTATCTGGCAACAATTTTGTCTGACAATGTACTGGCAATGTTTTTTCTGACAACATTGTCAGAAAAAATTGTAAGTTCACACGATTGTTAGAAATTTTCGGCAAATTTTTCTGACAATATTGTCAGATGAACAACCGTCGCTAATTAACTAAAGCTATATACACACGGTTGTCAGATCTTACAATATTGCCAATACAATTGTCTAAAAATGTATTACAATCGTGTTAACTGGCAATTTTTAACGTTGTCAACGTTGTCAGAAAAACCATTGTCAATCAATTGTAAGACGATAATGCTGTCAGGCATCTGACAATCGTGAGAACATTCTACGTCAGCATTGCCAGATAATTGGCTGGTATTGTAAGCTCAGTTTTAATTGTCAGATGTAAAAAATTAATGCACCTGACAATGGCATCATTGTCAGAAAAAAGTTTGGTGGGCAACACTGCCAAACAGATGGTTGTTGCTATACATAAGTGGCAATGCCTTACAACATGTCTGGCAATTTTTTTCATCTAACAATCTGACAACCGTGTGAACTGACAATTTTTGTTATCAGATGAATTATTTGTCAGACCATAGTCTGACAATGAAATTGTAAGATTTTCTTACGACCGTCTGAACACACAATTTACTTCTGCGGGACAATTTTTCATTGTCACTACATTGTCAGCATGTTGCCAGATCTTACAATATTGTAACATCTGACAACGCTTAACTCATAACTAAAAGTTACTGCCTTCTTTATGCACTCATTTTTCATATTCAAAAACAATTTAATTTTAATTAAAATAAAAAAAAACGAGTGTAAAAAGTTTTAAATGTAAATTAAGATGCTTTGAAAAAAAAATATTTTATATTATTCTGCTTACCAAAATAGTTAAGGAGCTTAACGATTTCATTTTTACTTGTCTATTATATTTCATTTTCATTATCAACACCTTCTTTGCTGGCAACAAGGAAACAAAGAAGAATTATCATTAACAGTGAGCAAAACTGTTTCAACGAAATAATTTTCAGGCACAAGCTGTTTAAATATTTTATGACTTTGAGCACTAAGTGTGAAGCACAAAAATATTTCCATTTTAATTGAGGTAAAATTATACGTTTATAAAATTAAAAATTCTAATACAAATACGAATTCTATTAGAGTTGAAATAGAGGTTTTAAAATTCTAAACAGTAAAAAGTAAAAGCATTAATAATAAATTATGAGGTGTACAGCATGCGGTGGACTAGTGTTCTGCTTAATTCTTTTGAGCTAAGTTAGTGGAATAAAACACATCCTTTGGGTGTATAATGTGTTAATTTATCATTGCAATAAAAAATTTGCTTTTAAAATACCCTACTGGAAGTGCTACTGATTAACTTGCAGATTCATTTAATTAAATACGTTATATCCAGAAGCAGGAAGTTTAATATATTTAATATATTTCACCGGTAAAAATTTACCCAATTTTTTTATTTTAATTATGACAAAAGTTATCAGCAATTATTCATTATAGCGCATTTCAATTTAAACTATTTATTCAGTTGTTATTTGTTTTATTAAGAATTTGTTTTTGCTGTTCATACACAAGAAAAAATTATCTTGCTCCATTAGCATTGAAAATCTTAAATAAATATATTTAAAACAAGTAAGAGTGTGGTGTATTCGGATGGGCCGAATCTGAAATACTCTTCACGATAGTCTCGTATATATATAGTATATTTAAAAATTTTAAACAAATATGCTCGGTTATATATGAACCGATATCGGAATCTTCCATTTTCTGTATTTTAGTAACCTTCTTTTACAACGAGAATTGCTTTTCAGCAAAAAAAAATGTTAATGGAAAAGTCGGATCAGGCTATATCTCGGGTATATATGGACGGAGATAGGAAATTTTCATTTCCCATATTTATATAACCTTATTTCATTACCAAAACTGTTTTTGAGCAAAAAAAGCTGTTTATGTTCGCTGACGCAGCATTTTAATTAAAAATCCGGTCTAGGCTATATCTCGGACCGATATCGGAAATTTTAATTTTTCATAATTATAAAAAATTATTTCATTAGCAAAACTGCTATTGAGCACAAAAAAGTTGTTTAAGCATTTTCATGCAAAACCCTGTTTAGGCTATATCTCGGGTATATATGGACCGATATCGGAAATTTCCATTTTCATATTTATATAACCTTATTTGATTACCAGAACTGCTTTTGAGCACAAAAAACTTGTTTAAGTTCACTTACGAGATATTTTAATGAAAAACCCGGTTTAGGCTATATCTCGGGTATATATGGACCGCCATCGGAAGTTTTTATTTTCCATATTTATATAACCTTATTTCAAAACCAAAACTACTTTTGAGCACAAAAAAAATTCTTTAAGTTCGATTACGGGACATTTTCATGAAAAACCCGGTTTAGGCTATATCTCGGGTATATTGGATCGATATCGGAAGTTTAAATTTTCCATAATTATATCAGCTTATTTCATTACCAAAACTGCTTTTGAGCTAAAACAGTTGTTTCAGTTCGCTTACGCGACATATTCATGAAAAACCCGATTTGGGGTATATATGGACCGATATTTCCTTTTAGTCACCATGCTTAATGAATGTGTGAAGTTTGAAACAAAACAAACAATTTTTTTTTCCAAACATTTCCATACAAAACTGCAAAAAATGTTTTTTTTTTGGAATTTTGGATATATTTCAGCTATATGTGAACCGATACTGAATTTCAATAGCAAACCCATGAAACGATGAGGTAAAAGAATGAAAAAAAAGTTTCTAAGTCTAATGGTTTTCTCAGAAACGGTACTTCAACGGAGGACAGACGGACATCGCTTAATAGGCTTTTCCATTAATTCTGATTCAGAATATATATATATATACTTTATAGGGTCGCAAGTGAAAATTGTAGAAACTACAAACGGAATCACAAATTTATATATACCCTTTACATTTTTGGGAAGGGTATACAAAGCATCGGTTGCTCCACATACAAAAAATATGGCACAATGCTCTCCACGATTCTTGCTTAATAATACTAGCATTTTTTGTTTACCAAGGCTTCAAGCTTAATTTTAGTATTACTTCTTACTTTTTAGGTCTTTTTTAGTTTTATTTTTAACTATATTTTTTAAAGGGTAGTTAAATATCAGCCAAATGAGCGCTGCAACCTCGGCGACTCACTTCCATCTGATGGTTCAAATTTTCGTCGACGCTGATGCATAATTGAGGTTCTATGTCGTGAATGTGCGAATTATCTCATCCTTTAGCTCTTAAAGTGCTGCTGGCTTATCGACAATCATCTCTTGTTTCAAATAACTGCAAATAAAGAAGTACAATCGTGTCAAGTCACATGATATTGGCAGCCCAATGACTTCGCCACCTCGTAAGCTAACATGGTGGCGCAAAAGAGCCATTGTTTCTTTACCTATGTGGTAAGTCCTATAGAAAACATATGTCGTCCACGTGCGCGTCTTCTAATTTGGGCCACAAAAAGTTAGTTATTATTCCACGATAGCGAACACTATTCACAACGACTGCCTAACCAGCCTCATATTGCAAAAAATACGGCCTGATGATGCCGCCAGCCTATATACTGCACCAAACAGTTACTCTTGGTCGGTGCATTGGTTTTTCGACAATCACTTTTGAATTATCATTTGCTCAAATGCGGCAGTTCTGCTTATTGTAGAGTCTACTTAGGTGAAAATGTGCCCACCTCAATGAAGATAATTTTCTTCGAAAATTGATCATCCATTGTTGCCATTTTTTACCACCACTCCGACCTTTGACGACGTTTAGAATGGTCAAGAGTTTTTAGTTTTTAAGTCAACTGTATTTAGCATGATATAAAAAATACAAGGTAGTTTCATTCTCTTTTTATTATTTGTAATAAGGATTTTGAAGTTTATTTTTAGAGAGTAATATAAAAAGGCGTTGCCACACAGTTGAATAAGGGAATTTACTCCTAGAATGGATTTTTTCTGAAATGTGTAGTACATTGTTCATATTAGAAAAAGCTAGAAATAATAAGCTGATGTAAGTAGGTATCTGTGGTCGTTTTGAAATCCATGTTAGGTTAGGTTTAACAGGCTGCCAGCTATTGTATAGCCAGCCAGTCCACTTAGGTCCAATTTGGTCCTGAAAACTAAAAGCACGGACTTCTGCTTATCAGTAAACTTTACGATAGCATTCAAACGAATGCCTATTTTAAAGAAAATATTATTACATTTTAAAGAAAATACTCTTTAGATATTAAAAACAAAGGCAAAAGGTTGTTGCTTGTGGTTTAAAAGTATATAAATAAGTATTTCTACTAGAATGACCCAGGATGCATCGACAAAACTAATGCACGTAACCCTGAATATTCTTTATTATTTACAATAAGAAAAACCTACTTCCAAAAGATGTCATTATTTATTTATATATCAAAATAAGCATGTATAGCGAAAATTTGCATATAGGTTTCCGTCGTTTCCGTGCCTTCAAACTTGTTTTGCAACACAATTGTAATCAAATGTTACCCCCAGAAGGATTCAAAGGCAGGCTGCAGAAGGCGGACTAAAAGCGTACCATACAAAAGTGTAAAAAAGATCTTTATATGTATCACGGAAAAAATAGACTACCCAGGTTGGAATTTGCAAGGGAACACATTAATTTCACCATTACACAAAGGAATTCCATACTATTCTCCGATGAATTTAAAAGTTTCCGATAGATTAAGATTGGTTAGATGACTGAAAGGCCAACGTCGTAATCCACGCATTTTAGTCTGGGGATGTTTTTCAGGCCATTTTTATATATTTTAGATTTATGTATGTATTTTATTTTAAAATTTTTACTTATTTTTGTTAGAAGCCACAATTTTATTATTATTTTTAGACACAACTTCAAACAAAACTGAAAACAAGGGAATAATAAAAACTAATACGGTAGCACAATTTTATGGAAAATGTCGCAATCATTATACTTGTCAGGTGGTGATTCTTAAGGAAAATTGAGAGTAAGTGCGTAAAATTTATGCAAAACAAGTTTGATGAATAACAATTAAAAATTTTTAAATTATTTGAAAACCTCTTGCAAACACAGCTGCATAAAGTTTAGCGCCTGCCTGCCTATAACATTTAATTTATTTTTTATGCGATTTTATTCGAAAACTTTGAAATGAATTAATTACTTAAGCTGTAAACTGCAGCCAAAGTAATATTTCATTAATAAAGCATTCAAACCAAATTATTAAGGCTCTTGAATCAATTAAAATTTTTGAGACTACATTTAACATTTAAGCACATCTTAATAAAACGTATCACTTTTTCTTTTCTTTCTTCCTGACAGGTGTTTTAATTTAACGTTTTCCACACGCCCGGCCGGCCCACCTACCAAATTGTTGATTTCTTCTGGCTGCTGTTGTTTACGCTGCTTTTGAAAAGCTTGTAAAGCAGTACGTGTGCATCTATATACTTACACACACACACAGGCACACGCACCCATCGTGTACGAGCACTGTTAATTTGAAAACTCTTTGCTCAAATACAGCAGAATGAAAAATAAAATAACAACAGAACAAAAAGAACGTTAACAACAAAATTATTAAGTTGCTCATAAAATGCCACATTGCTTGCAGGCCTGCAGTAGAGGGAACAACAACAACGACAACAGTTTTCTCTTCTTTTTTTTTCTTTTTCTTCTATTTTCTTTTGTTCTATGTAATAGCAACGTATTAAGCAAATACCTGTAGATAAAAACAAAAACCTTTTGTTAAAACTAGTGAAAATAATTTAGCGCTTTAAAAAACACAAAAAGAAAAAGTGACAATTGTAGTAAGAAGAGACAACTCTATAGAAAAAAACTAAACCAGTGTGTTAACTCCATTAAAAAGAGAATTTTTTGCTATGTAAATCCAAAAAAAAAAAAAAAAGAGAAAAGAACCACCTACAATTCTGGCAAAACATGTTAACACAAAATAGCAACAGCAGGTGCAAGCCAATGTAGGCAATTTTCTACGCTGGCAGCAGCAAACTTGAACAGGCAACAACAAAAAAGTGCTCTACATAAAACTTGCTTTTATTTTTACTAAAATAAAAAATAGTTTTGTGTTATTTTTTTTTACATTTTCCACCTTTTTAACTTGATACAAAAAAAAAAAAAAAAAAAAAAAAACAAAACAAAACCCCAAACCTATCCTGGCAATGCATAAGAATTTGGATTTGAACAAAAGTGTTTGTCTTCAGAACTGCAAAAAAAGCAACAAAAACATAAACAAAAACCAATACAGTTACTTTAAATCTAACGAAATAAAAGTAAAAAAAAAAAAAATCCTATGGGTGCCAACAGCATACTGCCGATTTACATGGAAATTGTAAAGCACAACCAGATACAAACACCATTACTTAAATAAAACAGCCCCCATTCATATATATGTATGTGTATGTGTTCTCAAGCACACTTCTGCTTTTACTACAGTTAATATGTGTCTGCCAGTGTTGCAAGCACATGTGTACATCAGAGCTTAACAAAGAAGTCTCAGATATTATACATATATAGAGAAATACAAGAGTATGTGTTTCTAATGCTAAAAAGTATTACGCAGCATAGACACACATACATTAAAGTGCGTTTAGCTACATGCCTATATGCGACTGTGTACATGTATGAGTGTTCTTATGCAAACAAATGCCAAAAGACAACAAAAACATCTAACGAATATAAAAAAAAAGTATAGAAAGCAACAAATTATCACACTGTAGCAAACTGGTGTAGTAGCGCAGCAGCTCGTACAAAAAAACAGCAAAAAAAAGTTATAAACAAAGACAACAACTGGATTTCGAAGAACTAGAGGAAAAAAACTGGTTAAGTGGCACTTGTACGAATAACATTTTTAAGTGCTTAACAAGCTTCCAGCACAAAAAACAAAAAAACATTAAAAATAAAATTGAAACCTCTAGCACACACCAACTCCGTGTTGCAAAAAATAACTATTGGCAACAACATCATATTTAATTTGCAACAATAGTAAATGAAATTGAAAACTATTTGCACCAGCATACTCGTACCGAGAAAAAGCCTAAGCAAAAACAACAGCAACTTAATTAGAACACAGTCATAATGGCATCTTGAAACAATTCCTTGTTTTTAAGGCTTAAGTCTGACAATAAATAAAAATATCATACTTTCTCTTTTGGGCCACAGAAAATCCATTAAGCACTTAACCAAAAATAAATATAAATTTATGTTTTGAATTAAAGAAAAAACAAAAGAGAGAAAAATTAAGCAGCGCAAAAAAAACATATTTAACAATACAAAAACATTTAAAATTAAGTTGCTTTTATTAATAGAAAACGGTTGCTTAAGCAACCGTAAACATAATGATAATGTTGTATTGTCTTATGCAACATTCAATAGAAAAACAACAGCAACAACAACAACGAGAACATCATCACTACCAACACCAGCCACAAATAACCACACCGTTAGCAACATTAGTTGCTGCGCCCAAATTAAAAAAATCCCCTTATTTGATAACAAAACGTAGCAGAAGAAAATCTTGCCTGGCAACGACAGCAATCCAATCAGCCACATTAACAACCTGCTGCAATTTCATTTTATTAACATTAGTTATATGGCAAATATGTATAGCGAACGGTAGCACAGTTGCTGCCAATAATCTAAACAGCATGAGCAGTAACAGCAACAATAACAATTTAAATAATAATAATAATAAAAATAAAGGTTCTCTAAATAGTAATAATAATAATAATAGTAATTTAAGTTTAAGAACATCAGCTTTATTAGCCGCCGCTACAACGTCAACATCGTCATCATCTTCCTCTGCAATATCTTCCATTAGCGCAGCTGCCAATGCAGTGCCCTCAATGTCCTTAACAGCCAGTACAGGCAGCGGTAACGCGGTTAGTAGTAGCAGCGGCAGCAGTAGTTTTAGTAGCAGTGCAAGTTCCTCATCTTCTCTACTAACATTATCAACTTCGTCCTCGTCTTCATCAACGTCATCGTCATCCTCGAATTCACGCAGTAGCCGTCAAAATAATATAGGCAACAACAACAACAACAACAATCAAAATGACCAATTACCCTCACAACTCTCATCACGTATTATTCACACACGCAACGGTGCTTTATCGGGTGTAATTGTGCAATTGGATGGACGCCATTTAGATCCGGTTGAAGCATATCGCGGCATACCCTATGCCTCGCCACCTGTCGGTAACTTGAGATTTATGCCTCCCGTCTCGGCAGCCATGTGGTCAGGCGTCAAAAAGGCAGACAGGTAAGTTAAATTATTTTACTTTCCTTTACCATTCGCTTTACAAATTTTGTTTTCAATTTTACTATAAAATTAGTTTTAATTCAAAGAAAAAACATTTTTTTTTCATGTTTCTTGTACAGAGGATCTAAAGAAGATGTGTAAATATTTATTGATAAAAACAATACAAATACAAAAAAATTATAAACCGGGGCTAGATTCCGCAACCATGATTTTTTTTTTAACTAGAGGCTTTATTTATTTATTTATTAATTTATGCCTATGGAGAATAACTCCCCACAGGCATATACTATATATGTACACGCATATGAGTTAAAAAATAATTACAAAAATTAATAAAAAAAAGTAGACAAAATAGCTAATAACTGGAAAAAAAATTTATAAGCAATAAAAAACCAGCTAAAGATTTGATTATTATTTTCCTTGTCTTCTTCAATCAATAATTATTGATCACAGCAAATTTGTATTGTAAAAAATCCTTCTTAAGAAAAAAAACTTAAGAAAGGAAAAACTTGAACTAAAAACCTGATGTACATATGTACAAACCAAACAATTTTTAATTTAAAAAATTATAAAAGTTCAACAAAAAATTTAACAAATTAATAAAAAAATTTGTTAATTACTGGAATTTAATACTAAAATTATACTACGCTTAACAAAATTTAAGTTCATCGAAAAGTCAATAACGTGGTACAGTTCATTAAAACAACAGCATAATCTACGGAAGGGATCTGCATTCGCATAATTCTGACGGTAATAAAGCACTGACAAAGGTTGATATTGACGAAGACTACGCTGGGGAATATCAAAATTAATTTTGTTTGTTTTTTCCAACTTCAAAGTATTTAAAAAAAAAACCAAAATTCACCAAAGATTTTTTATTATGAAGTGTACACTTTGATTGTCAAAATTTTTCATTCTCACCATTGCGGACACAAAAACCAAAAGTGAACACTGATTTTGCTGAGCATTTGAAAATTCATCGTTGCGGAATTTGGCCCCAGCTTGTTTTTTGTTTCGTAGCTGTCCATATATCGACATTTCATAGGAGCTACCCTAATAATCAGTAGACTAGGAAACTTTTGAAAGATATAGTCAAATATTTTACTTTATATCCCAATAATCTAAATAAATTATTGAGAATTTAAAAAGAAAAATGCTTTAACCATATTATTTTTTACCTTTCAAAACACCAACCGGTTGTGGCTACGATTTGTTTTTAGGAAGTATCAAACAGCAGAAAACAAAAATTCAAACAACTACTCGCTATATTAGCATCTAAAATTGATACAAATGAAAAAATTATTAACAGCTTGTTTTTTTGTTGCCTAGCTATCTATATGTCGAAGCTACCTTATGCCAGGAACACATCTGTGACGAACGACGAACTTCGCCCATAGCGACGAGTTCGCCTTCAAATTTTCGTTACATAAATTCGCTGTGTGAAGCACAATATCAACGAACTCTGGTGTACATAACATTGTGTACATTCCGTGCAAGGCGAATTTATACAGGTGAATGCAAGCGGAAAGGCGAATTCAGTACTATGTATTTTGTTATTGTAAAACATATCGTGAATGTCAAAATCTAAAATCGCCTAAGATTGTTCAGCTAAGAAAAAATTTTATATAAACGTTAAATATAAACTTTTATAATTGATGGTAATTAAAATCACAGATTATATTAGTTTTTCACTTTTAAATTCACTTTTAAATGCACTAAATCACACAAAAAACTCTTCAGATTAAAATGGCGCGAAAAAGTTTGTAAACAAAAGAAAAAAAATTTGACAATCTCATTGGAAAAAAACGCGAGAAGCAAAATATAATCACCTGTGCTGTTAAGTTCACCTAGTAATGAATTCGCCTTGATTCCGTGCAAAAAAAAGTTAAAAAGTAAATTAAGAAAAATACTAAGGTGACCATATTAAAAATAAACCTATATAAATCCTGTCCTTTAAGATGGAGTTTTAATTAAATTATCTGAGGTTTTTTTATATTTTGAGAACATCTCCATAAATTTTTTACTATATAGATTAATATAATTATAAAAAGTATAATTTCGTGAAAAAAAAACTTTTTTTATAAGAAACCTGGTCACCTAATACACTCATAGAAAAAAGCATCTTCATATTGACAACGGCGAGTCATCAGAATTGTGACATCAATAGTATATAAATAGTCAGCAGTAATATGAAAACTGGCATCAATCTCAACATCTAATTTGTCAATACATCTAATTTGTCAAAATTTATGTTTAAAAAGCCTAAATACTGTTATAATATTTTGTATTTACTGTGGAAAAGGAATTTGATTGTTAAAATTATTATTTTTATATTAAAATTAATTTTAGGAAGCAGAAAAAAATGCATCATATTAATGACATTTAGTCTTCATATGCGACGTTAGTTACATATATAAATATTATGACAGCGCAGAGAGTAGAACAAAAAGAAAGACAATATTTTCTTGTACACAGCATACACACAATTAAAATATGATAATGTGATACACAGACATTGTATTGATGGCAGGAAGTCATCAAAAGTATTATTATAATATTTTAGTATACAGTTACGTAATTGAACATATTTTTGAAATCGTTCAATTGAACTGAAGTATAATGTGGATGATAGCGTACCATCGTATTGATGATATTTCGTCATCAAATTTACTTCATGTGCCATTTTTCTGATGTTAATGGACGACCTATCACATCAATAAGATTGAATCCAAAGTATAGTTGATGTGGCGTTAGTGCGCCATGATATTTTGTCATTACATTGATTTCATTTAGTAATTTTTTCGATATTAGAGTGTCATTGCATTGATCGTATGTTCACATCAAACGCCATACTGACGTCATTCCCATGACGTCAGTATGGCGTTTCATTGATGCAATAATTGTCATAATTACCGCTTTTGATAATTATAGCAATTGATGTAATGGTTGACATCACAGCGATGAAAAGTATCATGGGGTCAAAAATGATGACATTTGGCATTGCATTGATGTTGAAATACATCACACTTGTGACAGGTTTTCTATGAGTGTACTGTTTTATTATAATTATGTCTCAGAAGCATTGAAAATATGGACCATTGGTTGAAGATTTAGAAAACTCTCTGAAAAATGCTTTTTTTACAATAAACATCGTGCTTCTTGTTTAGACCACCCTTTAATTATATCTCGCGAGTTTTTATTAAAAAAAAACATTTTGGTTTATCTGGCTATAAAATAATTACGAGTATTCTGTACACAATCTAAGAAAACCCTCAATGTAGGTTAAAATATTTAATGGTTATGCCATTAAACGAACGCTGTACCATAAACCCCCAGTGAGTTTAATTTAGCAGAAATTCTTTACATTGAAGCTGAGGTTTTCTCAATAACGAAAATATCTGAAATGCCAAGAAAATGAAGTAACCACTAATGTAATAATTTTCATTTAATTCAGAAATATAAATTATTAAGACTTTAAAAATGTTGCATTGGAATTGTATTTTAAGTTGTTAATTATTTAATAGAATGAAAAAACGTGAAAAACTGGAATGGAAAAACCAAAAACTTTTAATAAAATTAAAGATAAAAATAAATTTTGTGACGGAATATTTTATATGTAATTTTTCATTTCATTTATTTATTGTCTCCGTGCACAACAAGAACAAGTCTTATAATTACAGTGCAGGAAAATGTTAGTGTACAAGATATGATGCCTAAACAAATTAACTGGGATTATCAAATAAAATAAAGTTTTAGATATATAAAATTTCGATTTACAAATACTAATTGAACAAGTAACGTTATAATGGCAAGTAGTATCGAAAAAGTTATAATTAAAAACATAAAAAAAGCTTGTTTTCTATGTCTCCCTGCGTCTATACGTCGATATGTTATAGAAGCCACCCTAATTACCAGTATAGAGTTGGGTAGTTCGCGAACGAACTAGTGTCACTGAACTATTCACTTCAGGGAGCTAAGTGAGCCGATCATTTCTGCGAGCTCTTTTAGTTCCGTTTTAGTTCATGTTTCTTCCTTTTGTTTTCAAGTTTTCATTTTCGTTTATATTTCTTTCTTTCTGGTACATATGTATACGGAAGTAGTCAAACAGTGCTGTCAGAATTTGACGTAAAATGTACATATCTATGTTAAATACAACTAATCAGCATATTAGACAACACAATTTTACTTTGGTTTTTTTTATTATAAAAATAAATGATATGATATGTGACCATAATTGAATATGAAAACATCGAGACATCATCACAAATATATCGTTTTTTTTTTCTTTTTAATAAAATTACTTTTCAAACAATTACGTTTTTTATTCGCTATTTAAGCTTCTAACATTTATACCAGTAAAAAATTATAAATAGCTTGTTTTCTATGTTTCCCAGCTACCTATATGTCGACATTTCACAGGAACTACCTTAATCATCAGTAGACTTTGGAAATTTTTGAAAGATATTCTCAAACATTCAACTTTATATCCCAATAATCCAAATAAATTGCTGAGAACTTAAAAAGAAAAATGCTGTAATAATATCCGTCAAAACACAAAAAACAAGCTTTTCTATTTATAAACGTCTCTAACATTTCTTTACACCTTTCAAACAAATGAACAACCGTTGGTTGCTACGATTTGCTATTTATAATTTTTTAAAATTATTTTTCATCACACCTGAAAATTTCTAATCTCACCTTTTATTAATTCTTCTAATAATTGTACTTTTCATTTGTTTACAGCATTTTTGTTTTGCTATTCTTTATCATGAAATCTGAACAGAGCCGTTCATTGAAAATATTATTTACGGAGCACTGAACTATTGAACTAAAAGAAAGACATATTTCGGTAAAAAGAGCTGAACCTAAAAGAGCATTCTTTCAAAAGAGCTCATGAACTCAACTCTACACCAGTAGACTTTGAAAATTTTTGAAAGATATTTTCAAACATTTACCTTTATATCCCAACAATCTAAATAAATTATTGAGAATTCAAAAAGAAAAATGTTTTAATAATACCTGTCAAAACACAAAAAAAAGCTTTTTTAGTTATACACGTTTCTACCATGATACAAAAAACAAGGTAGCCGCTTCGCTACAACAATACAACAACAATAAAAACAACAAGTATTTTGTTTGTGTAAAATGGCGAATTCACACTTAAGCTGTCAAAAGTAGTTGATAAAGAACATGTACAAAAATTTAACTGGCGCCGAAAAAGGTAAACAACACTTGACAGAGAGAGTGCCGCCGTATTAACCGAATTCGCCTGAGTTCGCCGATGCATCCACCTAATAATTAATTCGCCTTGGTTTCTACATTTCTTTACACCCAAGGCAGCTTTATACAGGTAGTGGCAGAATTACAATAAATACAACACCGACAAACATCATTTACACGTAGAATTTACGAATAGTTGTCAAAATTTTGACAACTACTCGTAAATTCTACCAACAAAATATATGTATGTTGATGTTTGTTGGTGTTGTATTTATTGTAACTCTGCCACTACCTGTATAAAGCTGCCTTGTTTACACCTTTCAAACAAATGAACAAACGTTGGTTGCTACGATTTGTCTTTTGAAAGTATCGAAAAGCAGACAACAAAAATTCAAACAATTGCACAAAAATCTTTTAAAATCCAGTGCGTTGCTTTTTTGGTTGCTGGCTATGTGGAAAAGCATTCCAAAAACGAATAGCATGTATAAAAGTAAAATTGTCATTCTGAAGCGAGGCTTCGAATTCTGGGAAGTATGTAGAACTATTTTGTCTCGTGGTGATTGGACAAATTGAATATTTTGCTATAAGTATTTGGGCTCTTAGTGTGAACAATTTTCTGGAAAAATATTAACGTCTTTATCTTTAAAAGAGTATGAAATGATATCCAATACAGATTCCTCGAGTAAGACGGTGCATGATAGCGTCGTCGAGGGTCGCAAACATATCTTATAATATTATTATAAGATATGTTTGCGCATATTTTATTTGAAGCTTTCTCTTACATAAGAAATCAAAATATGAGATCAACTCACAGCAACATGTAAAACTTGGCACTAAACATACTTTTGCTAACAGAATGCTTACTCTCAAAGGCGTGAAGTATTGTGCTGACCATAATGTGCTCAGTTTTATGTATTATTGTACTACAAGCAAATTAATATGGGTTGACCATTTAATATTGTTGTTAAAAACTCTTCCTAGATTTTTTGCAGTCTCATCACTGAAGATGATTCTCTTCGAAAAGCGAAAAGAAGCAAAATAATTTGCTAATTCTACACAAACTTTTTTACTTAAATCTAAATTATTATAGCTAACTGTCCTTCATATATTTCTTGAATTAAAACATTTTCAAATTTAATTTTTCTGTTGTAAAATTTTACCAGCAACGACTTTTTTTATTTTTTTTTTGTCTGGCAGGCAATCTTACCTTCGAGCATCTTCTTTTACATTAAATCTCAATGCCAATTATAAGGAAAATGAACAAAAAAAAAATTTCTTAAAAACAGCAAAACCTGCAGCATAAAACTATTTCAATTCTTCCGTGTTGTTATTTTTAATGAGAAATGAAAATTTTAGTGCTCAGTAGTAAAAAAAAGCAAGAAAATGCTAAAAATACAATCCACTTGGCTGCACTGGACGAGATTAAAACTTAAAATTGTAATAAAAACTATTAAAAAAATATATAAGTGGATAAGCTTTTAAAAATATTATTTGAAATTGAAATCAAGTAAAGATATTAAAAATATAATAAAAACAGGAAATGAAATAATTTTAATTAATTTTATTTTTTTATTTTCTGTTTCTTGCTTCGATTATGAAAGAACATTTATTACGCTTAACTGAAAACAATTATTTTTAACAAACTGAGTTAATTGAAGAAATTAAGCTACATACATAACAGTGGAAGTAAAGTTTATGAAAATATACTGTTTGATTGAAAACAAAATAATGAGTACTCGTATTAGTTTAATACTAATTTATTAAGTTGGAGCTATTGGAGCTAAGCAGGACAGTTGTGCCGCCAAATTGGCATGAGCGTCTGACTCCACATGTCATCAGTATGCTTGCAAGTGTACTGCCTTTAATTTTTGTTAAAATAAAATTTGCAAAAGGTACAATATATAAGTATAAATAGTAACCACACAAACAGACGCTTAAGTACAGGGTTAAGCTGCTTTGTATGGTCTGTTAATACCAGCAGACCCGATTATATCCTTTCTCGGTCCTGTTGTGTTGCCTGAGAAAGATGCGCAGTTTGTACACTTTTCCCACCGGTCCATATTCAAACCAACCGGTAAACTGAATAAAATAATACAAACCATAAACATCACATGCCAATATGTCTACCGATCGTACTGTATCGGTCAGCACACATACACAGGGTGGCCTTCAACGCTCGTAAGACCCAGTGTTGTTTATTAACACACAAACAAATGACCGCAAGTGCTGCTTCGTCTGCACTCATGGATGGTATCGGATGCTCTTGGAGTTCTTGGAATGAAGATACAGTGTGACGTTCGCTGGACTGAACACATTTTTCCCGTCTCTAAAGAAGCATTCAAGTGCCTCGGTTTTTTGAAACGATGTAAGATGTACTTCACTCCATCCGACCTCCTTACTATTTATACCACCTACATCCGACCGAAAATGGAATACAACTCTCATGTTTGGGCCGGTGCCTCAAAGTCTGTTTTGGGGTTACTCAACCGTGTGCAGGAGAGGGCGAAGAAGCTTATTGGTAACAGTATGATATACAACTCTATTGACTCATTGGAGCATCGACGCAGCGTGGGGTGCATTACTCTGTTTTATCGTTACTACAATGGATTTTGCTCTGACGAGATTAGGGATCTTGTTCCCGAAACTCGCACATTTTTACAAAACACGCGCTCATCGTCTAGAGCTCATCCATTGTGGTCGATTGCCCGGGGAATCGCACTACAGAGAGAATTCGTTTTTCAGCCGTACGCTTCATCTATGGAATAAGTTGCCTGCAGACGTGTTTCCCATCTGTTATAACGTTGGAAAGTTCAAGTCAAATGTTCACAAACACTACTCCCTCTTTCCCCCTCCTCATAACCTATTTTCCTAGTTCTGGTACAATGCACTGCATATGTAGGGGCTATCCCCTGAGTACTGGTCCAAGCTGAAAAAAAAAATAAAAAAAATAATACGAGTACACTGCTCACTTAGAAAATAAACCCAGACAACGACAAGGAAGTCTGCATTCTTCAAATTATTACAATTTCTGCAAAAATCATTAAACAGTGGAATTAATCTCCTTGCATGCATCTAATTTTGTGAGAATGTTCCGCCAAAACAAACTAAATAAAGGGTGTTTTTATAGAGGTAAATAATTACAAAATAGAATAAAATAAATTTTAAATTGTGCGTGAATTTCATTTCATTCGAAAGATAATATTCTGACATTATAATTAAATTATGACTTCTGGCATATGAACGTCATATGAAGTTCGAACGTAGTCTAAGCTGGAAGTCCAAGTTTTGATAACTTTTTTCAACTTTTGTGACTATATATCGACAATAATGTGGCGTAAGTTCTCCAAGTGGTCAGTCGTTTCGAACTTATTGAAATAGAATAGCGACTTCACATATCCCCACAGAAAATAGTCTAGTGACGTTAAATGGAGGCCAATTCATGGTTCTAAAATGTGAGACTATACGGCTACTAAAGTTTCCTCCCTTAAAACAATAGTAGTATGATTTGTTTGATATTTTGCACCATTTTGTTGAAAACATGGCTTCTGTCCCACATGGTTGTTCAATTAATGAACGAAAAAGTCAATACTCATGGCTCTTTTTCCCTCAACATTAACTGTAATATTCTGCAGAGCATCATTTTTAAAGAACTAAGCACTACTGAATCCAACAGCGTATAAATTACACCAAACAGTCATGTTTTCTAGATGTCTCAACAGACATTTGGGGACTATTATCACTCCAAATAAGGTAGTTTAGTTTACTGACGTATCTATTTAAACAAAAGTGTGCTGCACTGCTAAACAAAATTCGCTTATAAAAATCAAGATCAACAACGATCTCGTTTAAAGCCAACTCAAAGAATCTAAGCCTTGCTAGGTGATCGTGTGACTTCAATTGTTGCACGAGCTGAAATTTGTTAAAACGCAAACCAAGATCTTTGATAATTGCACTTTAGTACTATTCCCCTTTTAAGCATATTATACCATGTCGGTGATCTCTCATTGTGTTGGAAGACTGATAATGTAATGCCAATAAAAGGCTGAGGCAGGTAATCTTGAAAATCACCATCCAATTGCAATGTGCTCTGCGTTTTTAAAAGTAGTGGAAAAAATGGTTAATTACAATTTTTCCAGGTAAGTAGAATCACATATTTTTTTTTAACTTCAATATGGATTTCATAAGGTAATACTGTCAATCTTTTGGCATATCTCTCGAAAAAGAATTACTACTCGATCTATGATTTCGGTGAGAGCAAAGTGTTGGCGCTGGATATTTCCAATGTGTTTGACAGATTGCGACATGGCGCATTACTGACAAAACGTATTGCTTTTGGTGTCCGTGAAGATTTTTCTTGTTTTATATTGAGCTTTCTCAGAGACCACTCTATGCAAATTATTGTAGAGGGGGTCTTTGAAAACAAATCAAGATTAACTCAAGCGTATCACAAGACTCGGTTCTTCCTCTTTTCTGCCTCTTATTTTTCTTTCTGGCCTTCTATATCAAACTTCTAACCCTATCCACTCTTTTGCAGACGACATAAGCATTTGCCATTTGTATTCGTTCAGTTAGGGGCTTTTGCCTATCTGATATCACTGGTAAGAGGCAAAATATATATGACTCATTGGGTAATGATCTTCTTTGTTGAATGCTCATAAGAACCAGTGTTGTTTATTAGCACAGAAACAATTAGCCGTGAATGCTGCCTTATCTATACTAATGGGTGGCTTAAATATTGAAGAATCGGATGCTCTTGATGATCTTGGAATAAACACGTTCTCTACTTCTTTAAACAAATCGTTTTAGTGTCTATGATTATTGAAACCGTATAAAATTTACTGCAATGCAGCCGATCTCTTCACGATTTATACCTGACCGGAAATGGTACAAAATTCTTATATTTTGGTGGGTGCTCCGAAGTTTATTTTGGGATTGCTCGACCGAGTGAAAGAGAGAAAGAGAATTAGAAGATGTTGAACGTGGGTTCCTACCTTAACGGTCCAACCCCACGGTCATTCCCTCACAAGGCAAAACAACGTTCACCCGGACGTCCTCATGCATGACAAACTGTCACGCATGACCAGGCATGACAAATCGTCATTGCAAGCATCTACTTGCGTTTTTGGTGTTAAAGTAAGGTGGCGAGGATATATTAAAAGAATTATGAAAAGTTTATAAAATTGCTCCAGAAGTACAGAAAAGTTTTGATTCCCCTTATGAAAAAATTACCTCTTTAACAATGAATACTTTTAAACTGGGATTACAATTAAGAGCTTGTTCTCTTATATATTTACATATTTTTTTACTTAATTATTCTAGGAAATAAGATCAGTTATTCATAGTATATATTTTTTTATTTAATTTTTTTTACATATTACCAACAAATGAATTTTTAATTACTCAAACATCAATGAAATTATCCTATTTTGTAAAACCTTTTCAAATTCATCTTCTCTTTATTAATGAACTTGGTAAAAATCTTAATTATATTTATGACAATACTAGTTAACAAAAGGATTTTACAAACATTTTAATTTCTCTTTCTGCGTATTTTGTTTTGACTTTATTTTGTTTCATAACTTCATTAAACATAAAAAAAGCTAAACACACCTTTGAAAAACTCATCAGAAAGCAAAATTAAAAGCTAAAAGGGAAACTTTTAACAAATGAATGACTTCAGTGATAAATAAACCTGACACAAATTGTATCTTAAAAAAATTAAAAGTGAAAAAAGTAAAAAAAAATAAATGAAAGGTAAAAAGTTAAAAAAAAGTATTTAAAAAGTAAAAAAAAAGTATTTTCGGAAAGGCTTTTTCACCGGCAAGAGTAGCTGCTTTTAAAAATGTTATCTTTTGTATAGAGATTTCAAATGGAAAAAGCAACACGGAAAAGAGGATAAAGACTTAATATTTTACATAAACAATGACACGGAAAAGTTTGAGACAATTTTTGGCAAAGAAAATAAAAAAGGACAGAAGTTCAAATATAGCAGAGAATTCAAAAGTTTAAAGTAAAGTTTTAATTTTTTATATTTGTTGAAGACTTAACAATACAATCATAAAGCATTAAAATACCCCTCCCCTTCTGCCATACAAAAAAAAAATTAGGAATTTTGAAAATAAAATTCAAAGCGTTTGTAAAGCACCACAAATTTTTGAAATAAATCATTTATATGGAAATTATTTTAAATCATCACAACCACCTGTCTCCAGGAATACTTTTTATTTGTATTTGTTTTATGGGTTTTTGGATTGGCTCTTAAAAAAGTTTTTCAACAACTAATTAGTTGATGAATAATTTTAAAAAGTTATTGCATAAAAACTTTAAATCAAATTGGAATTTTTTGAGAAGGGAATCATGGTTACTTCAAAAGATTTGACCTTTGTCAAAGTCATTTCTATATTGAAAACAAATCTTTTTTCAACAAGTGCCTGAGATAATGCTCAAGAATAAGACATTCAAATCAAGGTTGTCTAATAGACAATTAAACCAACTCCAATGCAATTTATCCAACGATTTTGATTTCCATTACTAATTTTCTTTAATTTAATTTAATTTTTTTGAATCTTCCTGTCGAGTGACATAGTGGGCCAGGCAGTTCATGTTTGTTTAACCCCAATCTTACCACCACATATCTGTGAGACACATTTTGATTTTTGATTCAACGCAGCAATTGTTGTAACGTATGTAAGATACGACGAAAATTTGCTGGCTGATATTAAAGGTGCTAAGTTCAATAAATTAGGTAAATTAATATTTAACATAACTGTCATTTCTAAATTGGATTTTAGTTTGTACTT
This sequence comes from Thecocarcelia acutangulata, assembly GCA_914767995.1. Taxonomy (NCBI): domain Eukaryota; kingdom Metazoa; phylum Arthropoda; class Insecta; order Diptera; family Tachinidae; genus Thecocarcelia; species Thecocarcelia acutangulata. The sequence goes on from OU612094.1 coordinate 21,904,454, forward strand.
TTGTACATCAGGCTTTAGTTCAAGGTTTTCCTTTTTTAAGTATTTTCCTAAGAAGAATATTACTATATATAACTAATAGTTATATATAGTAAAGCGGCAAAATCAGTTCTGCAACCTGGCCACGTCTATCAGAACAGGTCTAAAAGCTTTTCCAACCACACCAGTTAAAAATTTTACAAGCTGAGAGAGAGGTTCTGATCCCCTGCGTATTCACGCCAATAAGATTAAAATTCAAATGACACATAAAATCTTGTGCCGTAGATCATCATTACTCTACAACCATAACATAACATCGTTGAAGAAAAGCAAAACTGTGCTCAAATCACCCTCAAAAATCTCCCAGATCTTCAAACTTACAAAAAGATGTGATATTAATATATGTCCCCCAGTTTTAGTGTATTCAATTATATTTTCCTGTCTTCGATTATTGATCGCTGCAATTATTGTTATAATTAAAAATAAAAATATTTCTTGGCTTTAGCCAGGATTGATACCATCATATAATACAATACGAATGATACCATCATATAATACAAGAGATATTAAATTTATATATCTCTGTATTATTATGACTTAAATTTTTATAGCTCTAAAACCAGCACCCTATAGATATCTAACTTAAATACCAACAGGGAACGCATTAAAAATGGGTATATGACTTATAACGAGTGATTTTTTTGCTATTATCTTTTTGGCAACACTAGTTTTGACAGCTCACGCACGTTTTGTATCTTGTATCACTGTCAAACATCTTCAGTTTGGTCTACAAAGGGTGTTTTTTTAAGCCCGATAGAACTTGTAATTGTAAAAAATAACACAAAAAATTAAATTGTAATCAAAATTTTTTTTTATTCGAAAGATCAATACGTGACATTAACATTTGAAAATGATTTCGGGCATATGGGCACCGCGGCTGTTCTTGACGAAGCGCATTCTGGACGTCCAATTTTGGGCCACTTTTTCGAGCACTGCTGGCCGTATGTCACGAACAACACGAACAATGCTGGCCTTCAAGGCGTCAATTGTTGCTGGTTTATCAGCATAAACCAGTGACTTCACGTAGCCCCACAGGAAATAATCGAGAGGTGTCAAATCGCACGACCTTGGAGGCCAATTGACAGGTCCATTTCTCGAAATCAACTTATCGCCAAATTTTGATTTCAGTAAGTCGATGGTTGCGTTCGCCGTATGGCACGTAGCGCCATCCTGTTGAAACCACATCTCCTCCGGATCAATGTCATCCATATTTTCAAACAAAAAATCATTGATCATGGTGCGGTAACGATCTCCATTGACCGTAACGCGAGCTCCGGCCTCATTTTTGAAGAAATAAGGTCCGATGATGCCACCAGCATGAAAACCGCACCAAACAGTGCATTTTTCTGGATGTAATGGAGTCTGTAGGGTCTCTTGTGGATTGGTCTCACTCCATATGCGGCAATTTTGCTTATTAACAAACCCGTTAAGCCAAAAATGCGCCTCATCGCTGAACACAATTTTGCGATAAAACAAAGGGAAATCGACGACTGATTTTCAAAGTAAATTTGGATAATTTCGTAGCGTTGTTCAAGCGTGAGTATATTCATGATGATTTGTCAGAGTATACTGAAACAAATAAAAAAAATGTTTCATCAAAATTTAATTTTTTGTGTTACTTTTTCAATTTAAAGTTCTATCTAGCTTAAAAAAACACCCTATACTTTTAATCATGAATCGTCTTACAAACCAACAACGCTTGCAAGTTATTGAATTTTATTACCAAAATGCGTGCTCTGTTAAGAAAGTTCATCGCGCGCTTCTTCCATTTTATGGTCAGTTTAATCGACCTACTGAGGCTTCTATTCGGGCTATTGTAAAAAAATTTCGCACCAAATTTACATTGTTGGACATTAAACCACCAATACGCTTACGTAGACTGCGAACTGAAGAAAATATCGCAGCCGTATCGGCCAGTGTTGGTGATGACCGTGAATTATCGATTCGGCGCCGTTCGCAGCAATTGGGCCTCTGTTACTCCACTACGTGGAAAATTTTGCGGAAGGATTTGGGTGTGAAGCCTTATAAGATACAGCTGGTGCAAGAATTGAAGCCAAACGACCTACCACAACGCCAAATTTTGGTGAATGGGCTCTTGAAAAGTTAGATGAAGATCCACTTTTTTTATCGAAGAATTGTGTTCAGCGACGAGGCTCATTTCTGGTTGAATGGATACGTGAACAAGCAAAACTGCCGTATTTGGAGTGAAGAGCAGCCAGAAGCATTGCAAGAGCTACCAATGCATCCACAAAAAACAACCGTTTGGTGCGGATTATGGGCTGGCAGCATCATTGGGCCGTATTTCTTCAAAGATGATGCGAAGCACAACGTTACTGTGAATGGTGAGCGCTACAGTGCGATGATAACAAACTTTTTTTTTGCCCAAAATGGAAGAGCTTGACTTGCATGACATGTGGTTTCAACAGGACGGTGCCACATGCCACACAGCACCAATTGGGAGGCGAGTTCGGTGAACAGTTTATTTCACGCTTGGGACCAGTCAATTGGCCGCCCAGATCGTGCGATTTAACGCCTCTAGACTATATTTTGTGAGGCTATGTTAAGGCTAATGTCTATAGCGACAAGCCCGCTTCGATTGACGCACTGGAAGCCAACATTGCCAACATTATTCGTGAGATACCGGCCGAAATGTTGGAAAGAGTATGCCAAAATTGGACTAAGCGGATGGACCATTTGAGGCGCAGCCGCGGCCAACATTTGCATGAAATAATCTTCAAACATTAAATTATATCGACCCAACTATCGATCCAAATAAATATTTCATGCATTTTTCTGAATTTTATGTTTTTTTTTTTTTTAAATTTCCGATAGTTCTTATAAAATCACTCATTAGTTTCCTATTGAGCCCTGATTAAAAACTTAGCTTTTTCGATATCGCTCTGTTACTGCAACATACTCATAACGTTTTTCAGCCGTACGCTTCGTCTGTGGAGCAAGTTGCCTGCTGACGTGTTTCCTGCCTGTTATAGCGTTGGAAAGTTCAAGTCAAATGTTCACAAGCACTACTCCCTCTTTCTCCCTCCTCATAACCTATTTTCGTAGTTCTGGTACAATGCGCTGCATATGTAGGGGTCATCCCCCGAGTACTGGTCCAAGATAAAAAAAAAAAAAAAAAAAAAAAAAAAAAAAAAAAACCTTGTTTCGAGAAAAACATATTTCAAATTTTTCGTTTCCATACAAGTCTTAGAAAATTTTTTTAGAAAATATCTCCTGAAGGAAACAGTTTAAAGGTAATTTAAATAAAATTTTGGCACAATATAAAAGGTATTACTCTTAACAATTCTGCATTGTTAACTCGAAAAGTTCACTTTTTTAGATATGACTATGTTGCAATAAAGGAGCGATATGTTGTAAAAAGTTTTTTTTTCGGCCCAAGTATTGTTCATTAAATATTAAATAATTCTATTTAAATTTAAAGCAAGAAATGTATGTTCACTAACTGTTATATAGCAATGCCTCAAGCAAACGCTTTGCTTGTAAAAGTAATTAGATTTTACATAAATTTAACAAATAAATTTCTTAGATGTTAAAGTTTACGAGTATTTATAAATATGTATGTACCTGCTTGTTTTAAGTTTTGTATAGTTTTTAAATTAAACTTGCAATATCGATATTCTCTAAGGCCTTTGAGCAAGAAACTTATAGATGTTTATTTAATTTAGTAAAATGCTCAAATATGAGGCAAGAATACACAAACGTTCGCCTTAATTTACATTTAAAACTTTTGGACCTAAAACTTATCAACTTTTGTATAAAATCCTTTTTGGGTTTCACATATACTCGTAACTCATTTATTCTCACCTCTTTCTTTCTGCACTGAAACGTTGTCATATTTACAGAACATAAGTTTATATGAAATTATTAAAGATTTGTGGGAAATTAAGCCTTAATCATTGTAAAACTGTACAAATATGCTATTAAGGACAGAACAAGTTTTGGAGAAATTTAACAAATATATAAACACCTAATCCTGTTGTTACTTGCATTTCTCTGACGCGGCTGATGTAGGAAAGAAACGATTAAAGTTTTGGGAGGTGGTATTATTTTTAATTTATAGTATCAAATTTTTATTTATATATTAATTAGACTTGAAGCAGAATTATTACGTACGTTCCGAACCAGCTGTTTCGTTTCTGATCAATTGAAAGTGTATGTACGTGGCTTGTTTTTACTTTCTCGTTCTGTTCTGTTGCGGACTAATCTGTTGAAAATAGAATTCAACATTAAGTGACGGTCAGATATGTGTGTTTTTCTTTTTTTTGGTATTCTATTTCTTATTTTCATCAACTACCTTTTCTATCAAACTTCCAACCCTATCCACTCTTTCGCAGATGACAGCAGCATTTGCCATTCGTACTCTTTTAGCTATAGGCCCAGTCTATCAGAGATCGCTGCCAAGAGGCTAAATATGAATGATTCACTGAATAGTGATCTTCTATTAATCTCCGAATGGGGTCGTAAAAACAGAGTCGTCTTCAACGCTCGTAACACCCAATGATGCTTATAACGCACAAACAAATGACCGCAAGTGCTGCTTCATCTGTACTCATGGATGGTATAATTATTGAGAAATTGGATGCTCTTGCTGTTCTTGGAATGAAGATACAGTGTGATATTCGCTGGACTGATCACATCTTTCATGTCTCTAAAGAAGCATTCAAGTGCCTCGGATTTTTGAAACGGTGTAAGATGTAATTCACTCCATCCGATCTCCTTACTATTTATACCACCTAAATCCGACCGAAAATGGAATACAACTCTACTAAGTCTATTTTGGAGTTACTCGACCGTGTGCAGGAGAGGGCGAAGAAGCTCATCGGTGAGGGTATCCAACTCTATTGACTCACTGGAGCATCGACGCAGTGTAGGGTGCGTTACTCTGTTCTATCGTTACTACAATGGATTTTGCTCTGACGAGATCAGGGGTCATGTTCCCGAAACTCGCACATTTCTAGCACGCGTTCATCGTCCAGAGCTCATCCATTTCCACAGACGAAGCCGTACGCTACGTACAAGTTGACTGCAGATGTGTTTCCTGTCTATTATAGCGTTGGAAAGTTCAAGTCAAATGTTCACAAACACTACTCCCTCTTTCCCCCTCCTCACAACCTATTTTCCTAGTTCTGGTACAATGCACTGCATATGTAGGGTTCATCCTCATCCCCTGAGGACTTGTCCAAGAAAAAAAAAATGGAAAAACTTTTTTTCTATTCAAATCTGTATATAATTTCTTTTTTATTTTATTTCTCAAAAGCTAAATACTTAGTTTACTTAGTTTGATAATCAAAAGAATATTATATTAGCGGGTAAGAAATTATATTTTGTATAAGAAGTGTCATAAGCTCTGCACACAAAGGAAATTGATTTGAAATATGGTTACTGAAAGTTATGGAAAGTATCACTACCCAGCACACCAGTCAAAACAGGATTAGATGTAGTTTCTTTTTTTTTCTTTATATGTGTCTTCAAAAACGAATATTTTATCTATGTCCATGTGTATTTTTGCACACAAATATTAATCCTCTAACAATTTGAAAGTGAAGAGATGTCTTAAGTGCTGTTTAAAATAAACAGGATAAAGCAAACGTCAAAAATGTATAACATATTACACTCCAACTTCTGTGTATACATTAAGAAGATTATAAGGGTCGAAAGCGACATCAGGAAAATTGAACGAAATTAAAACCATATTATCAAAATCCTTTTCAATAGCATATGAGCATTAAACTTAATAAATCTTTTTAAAGTAGTTACAGAATAACGTAAAATAGTTTTTTTTCCTATAAATAAAGACTTTAAATTTGTTTGCTTTTTGATTGCATGAGTTTATGTTATTAGAAGTTTATTGGTTTATGAAAGTTATTTGGCAAAGATAATTAAAAAAATGTTTGATTATATATTTATGCTTTAAGGTTTTAATATGTTTGATTTTAAACACGGTACAAGACACTCATAAGTCAGAATAGAGGGCAAATGTAGTGTGTTAGTGCACAGTGGTATTAAAGGTAACTAAAGTGAAGTATTTTAGTACGGTGTACTAAGCCCATGGCCAGATCAGGGCTTTTGTGGCCCTTATACAGGCTTTGATATCTATTCTCTTTCACGTTTATTAAATAGAAATTACTTTGCAATGTCGGGGATGCTGGGTTAATTATTGTTGGTTGTTATAGCATCGCAGGTATGCATACTGGGTGCTATACTCGTATGGCCAATCCGGCCTCTCTTTCATAGCAGAGTCAACATTTCTATTGCTGATTTTCCGGCAAAATGACAAGCAACTTTAAACTCGACTTTTGTAATATACGTGGGCTGAGAGCGAACTTCTTCTCTGTTTATGCCCACTGTTGTCTTCATCGGCCGGATATTTTCGCCAGTTAGCTGAGAATGCTGGTCCACAGGATTTTCACATACCTGGGGAAAAATTCCATAACGATGAATTTTTAAATGTCACCAATTTCAGTGTTCACTTTTAATTTTTTTGTACGCACTGGTGAGAATGAATAATTTTGTCAGTTACAGTGAACAGTTGGGAAAAATTTTTTCACTTAAAACTCTTTTTTCACTTAAAGTTGAAAAAATAAACAAAATTATTATGTAAATGAAAATTTCCATTAGACAACTTGTGCGGCAGCATATTTGAGCATTCAGCTTATCATTTTGCCTTTACGAACACATTCAGCACAATAAAATTCATTGACTCGTATGGAATCGCCTTTTATTGAGAAGTGAACACTATGCCTGTCAGTTAATTCTACTTTGAGTGTTCACAGGTAAAAAATATGCATCGTTACGGAACCTGGCCCCTGGGTATCAACTTCTATCCCTCTTTAATTTCCATCGGGACCTTGTAATTTATGTTCGCAATGAAGTTGCGTTCCAATGCCAGCAACCATTAGGCATGCATGAGGCCGAATTTACCTGTCTTTGGGTTAAATTTAAAATCTGGTCACACTTTTTGCATTTCTGGTTTCTATACAGAAGTCCAAATGCGGGGAGAGATATTACCTTTGCTGGGCATCGAATGCCCTCTCCGACTCTATATTGAAAATCCTGGAGAGTTATTCGAGCAGTAAAACTGTTGTTGCTGGTGATTTCAATGTTCACAACTCTTTCTGGCTTCGCCATTCGAGTCATACAGCTCCAGAAGGCCAATATGTTGAGTTATTCGCTGCGCACAACCACTTTGCCTTTAAAATAAAATTCGCAGCAGAGAATGAGTAAAATGTTAATGAACTGTTAAAATTAAGTATTTTACCTATTGAAATATCTTGAAATCAAAAGATTTGCAGTTTGGCCGCATCGTGAACTCAGTCAAGTACTATCCCAGCGGCGAACATTGCCTACCACATTACTTCTCTTCGATGATGTGTGCCACACTTTGTAATCAATGAATGGTAACTTTTTTATCACATTTATATGAACGTATTTTATTTATTCGATGTAACTCAAACGTTCGCCGTCTTTGTCAGAGCACGTTGCAAAAATTTAATTATCAAAATCAATGCTAAAAGTAAGAAAACCTTATAAAAAAGGTACAAGAAAGATAAAACATTTAGTGAAAATGAAAAGAATGCAGTGAACAAATAGCACAACAAATTTATTTAATGGAATATTCCCAAAAAACTGAATTGCGCAGTACGTACGAGCTGCCTACTGTCGGCTTACAATGTATGCGAGATTGTATCCAAGCTGCCTACTTCCGACTTACAAAGTAAGCGAAATTGTATTCGAGTGATGTTAGGAAGTAATGAGCTTTTGTTGAATGAACACCTCACTAACTGGCTTACCTTGTGGGCAGGTGGTAGGCGTTCTCTCTACAAATGCGGCAATGTATATGAAAAAGTATACTAGGTTCGTATATGAGATGGTGTGCATTACTGACTTACAAGTGTGCATCGGATCATCGCTTCTGTAAGCGAAACTTTGGCCGCTGGTATAGAACAAACTAGTTTTATTCTCTTTTCATGCACAAAATATCATAAATTGAGTCTATGAAATTATTTCTCTTCCACGTTGTCTCTTAATGTGACCTACTTTCTTAACATTCCCTTTCTACTATGTATTCGAAATGTGAAAATTTCATTACTTTGCAAAATTGTTTCCTCATAGTTAATTTTATTGACCACTCATTTATAATTGCAAGTGCTTAAAAGAAAGTTAAACATTTGTTTATGACTTGCTGCTTATTGTTGAGCTATTAAGTGTAATTGCACTTTCGTAAAAGTTTTGTGCTAGAAATAAACTAAAATTAATTTCATTGTTATTATCAACTGTTAAGTGCGTAAAGCTGACTGACATTAACTTTTTTGCTTTTTATTTAAATATTAAAAATGTTTTGCTCATTATGTCGCTTTAAATTGTTTTGGGCCATTTAATTTAAGGTGTTTTAAACACACATTTTCATAAATGTATTTAGGCTATACAAATTATCTAAGTGATTATGGTAAATAAAATTTTATGCAATTACAGATAAATATAAATATTGACTAAAACAACACGTTAATGATAATTGTGTTATACAATTAGAGATATTTAAAATGGAATAATGAAATTACAATTTTTCGAAAAAGGCTGAAATACAAAAAGAAAGAGACATATGTGAATCAAGTCATGGATGATTTCGTCAAGTATTGGCTTTTTGTGATGCGAATTGATTGTGTGGCGCAACTTGCGGTAATTCGCTCATATGTTAAACATTTCTCATATTTTATTGTTGAAAAAATAATATCGCTCCTTTAATGCAACATAGTCATATCTCAAAAAAGCTCGTTTCGAGAAAAACGCATTTAAAATTTTTAGTTTCCATACAAGTCTTACCAAATTTTTTAACAAAATATCTCCTAAAGTAAACAGTTTAAAAACAATTTGAATAATTTTTTGGCAAAATATAAATGGTAGTAGTGTTAACAATTCTGCATTGTTAACTCAAAAAGCTCATTTTTTGAGATATGACTATGTTGCAATAAAGGAACGATTTGTGCTTACACATTTTCATACGAAAAATGTTTCTTCAACCTACAAGACTGCAAAACTATACTCAGGGCTGGGCAGTATTTGAAATACGTATTTGAAATGCAAATACGTATTTTGTATCGTGTATTTCAAATACACGATTTGAAAGTACGAGGGAGGTTCGGATACTTCTTAGCCTATCAATGAAAGAGAATAGTTAGTTTTTCAAAAATGTTTTTATTTTTTCACTATAATCTCCTGAAACTTCAATACACTTAGTCCAACGTTTTCTAGCAATTCTATCCCTTGATTAAAATAGTTTTCCTCAACGTCTTCAAAATAGTGGTTTACAACTGTAATTGCATCTTTATTTGAGGTAAAGTGCTTTCCAGCAAGAAATTTGTTTAGATTTGGGAACAGGTAAAAGTCACCGGGAGCTAAATCAGGAGAATAAGGTGGGTGGTCAAGCAACTCGTACTTTAATTCGTTGATTTTAGCCATTGTTAAGACACTCTTGTGTGCTGGTGCTGGTCTTGACGAAATATTATTTTTTTGTGTTGTAAGCCAGGACGTTTTTCTCGAATTTGTACATTTAATTGATCCAAAAGGTGGCAATAGTACTCTGAATTTATTGTTTTACCCTTTTGCAGATAGTCAATCAATAAAATACCTTTGAAGTCCCAAAAAACCGTTGTCATAACCTTACCAGCCGATTGATTTGGTTTTGCCTTCTTTGGGGCACTTCCTCCAGCTTTAGTCCATTGTTTGGATTGCTCCTTTGTCTCTGGAGTATAGTGGTGGATCTATGTCTCGTCAACAGTTATGAAACGACGCTTAAAATCCATTTTATTTCGTTTAAAACGATCCAAATAAACTTAAGAGCTGTTCATTCTTATGCGTTTTTGGTCGGCTGTTAACAACCCATCTTGCAGCAATCAAATCTATGAAAAATGGGGCAACCATGTGACTGCAGAGTATTTGATTTGGGATAATTTTGTTATTGGACACCAATTCGGCACAATACAAATTACGGCAATCGTGTGATCTTACCTTAACACGTAGTTAATTTGTTTTTGCCTTAAAGTATACTGTTAAATTTGTATGTATAAAATATTGAATAATTCTAAACACTATTTATAATTTAAACATAATTTATATAAAATTCATTATTAAAGTTCATGGTCCAGTTTCTGCACTTGTGCCTTCATTTTAACATTTTGCTATATACTCGTAGTCTCAGATTTTGATATTTCAAAAGAAAAATAAAACAAAATTTAAGTTATTTTTATCTTTAGAAAAAAATTATCGGCAACTTAACACAATTTTAAATTTGAATATTTGAATGAAACTATCTAAGTATAACAAAGTTAATTCCAAAGTACTTTCGTAGGAAATTTGAAATACAAAACTCAAGATAAAAACTTGAGCAACTGTTGTTTTTTTTTTTTTTCTTTTAGTGTTAGTTAAGACTCAAGCAAAGGAAATTTAATAAATATTTACACATCAATAACTCTTACTTTTTAAAATACTTTTGCAAAGTTTCTCTTTCATTCTATAGAATCATGACATCAGTTTTTTAAATTAAAAACGAAAACTAAAAGAAATTTTCTGTATTTTTTTTTTCTTCCTTTTTCTTTTCTTTATGTGAACTTTAAATCATCAATATTTGTTGAAAAACAAATGTTACAGATTCAGTACTGTTTGCCCACAACGTTTGCCGGATATAACAAATCAGACAGCTGCTTTGGAACGTATGCCTAAAGGACGATTGGAATACTTGAAACGTTTACTGCCATATTTACAAAATCAATCAGAGGATTGTTTGTATTTAAATATTTACGTGCCCATACAAGGTAAGAGTGTTAATAAATAAAGCTTTTGTTTGCTTAAAATTAACTTTAAACTTTTGCAAATAACTTAAAATTAAGAATGGTAATTTGTACCAAAAGGTACAGAATAAAAAAAAAATTGTAGATTAAATGCACGTATTTGCCAAATGGCGGTGATTTTCGTTTATAAAGAGTGGACCAACTAAAAGGCACGTAAATATGCAAAAACTTTAAGCCAATTGTATATGAAATATTGACCTAGTGCTCGCCACGGCTTCGGTGGCACACCTCTATTAATTATTTTTCATCTCTCTGAGACATAATTCATGTTCAATGTGGCTAATCTTCCGCACTATCGTGTCCTTTAGCTTGTGTCTCCCTAGGGAGAATATTTTGCTTTCTAAGGGATACAGCAGTAGGAGCCCCTCATTTGTTGTATCAAGTAAAATTCTAAGGGGTCGCATATCTTACGTTGTGTTGGATTTGCGAAGCCCTCACTAACGATATATTAGCAGAACAGGGATCAGCAAAGCACCACAGGAAGTGCTGCTTAGCAGACCATCCTGGCGCTAATTACGGTCTACATTTTAGTTGTAAGCTTCTGGCCGTATGAAAGGGGATTAGTCATAACCCGCGAACTGTTGTTGTCTAGCAACAGATACCTATAATGTAAGGAAGTTGGTTTAATTTCTTGTATTCACTGCCTGGGAAAACGCATACAAGGTGGATTGGAAGTCCTAAGCTATTCAGCAAGGGGTTTGCTCATATGGCAGAAGTTGCAACTTGTGTTAGCCTTGCAGTCCACAGCTGGACTCTGGTGAATCGTGATAATTCACCCCGTAGAGATATTCCTACATCAGATAAGGCTGTCGGGGCAGCTCTTGACGTAAACCAGTGCTACATCCTTAAGCTCATGAATTTTTCTCGGCTTATAACCCAAAAATTTCTTCTAAATATTTCCATAGTAAGAAGTGCAACGGTGTCAAATCACATGATCTCTTAAACAAGCACACTAACTGCGAAGCTCTTTTGCTTGTCTGCAGTAACACCCAGGGTCTGAGGCAGGAATCGAACCTGCGACCTCGAGGTCGAGTATTCTACCAAATCAGCCATCGAGGCACCTTGGAGGCCAAATAATGTCTCCACAACGTAAAATAATACGAGTATGGAGTTTCTCGTGCAAAGGAGCTATTATTCCGTTGGCTGTGTGGCACGTGGCACCATCCTGCTGAAACCACATATCGTTGTAATCCATATCCTTAATTTGTGACCACAGGAAGTGTGCTATCCTCTCGACATACGGAACACCATTTAGGATAATTTCTTGACCGACCCCATATTTTTATATTTCACCAGTACCTATATAGTTTATTGTACTGGAACTAGAAAAATTAGTTACGAGGAGCAGGAAAGAGGGAGTAGTATTTTTGGAGGTTTGACGTGAACCTATCAACAACAAGACGGACAACATTCTCGAATAAGTATGGCCGACGATATCGCCATAAACTACACACCTTGTGAATGTAATAGCTTTCCAACAACCACTGGAGGATTCTCATTTGCTCAGATGCTGCAATTCTGCTTGTTAGAGAATACATTGAAGCAAAGGTGTGCAAAATGCCATTTTGATTTGAATACCTATTTTCAGTATGTCAAAGCACACTTAACATCATTCGGACCATCGGGGTTGCACCATCTTTTATACATTTAAGTAATAGCTGGTACAACATCATAATGTCTACAGCCTTAACAACGCGCTACATTTCTAAATCTCTTTTGGAATATTTATTTAATCTAAGTTCTTAAAAAATGAAGACGTTAAGACAAGTCGAAAAAAAATCTTCCGCTATTAATGAATAGGGGCGGCACTGAAATCTTAAACATTTTGCCCTTTAATAAAGGATGTTTGTTATAGAGGTATAAAACTTCATGTGGACAACACTTACTTAGCCGCGTACCAGCTGTTAAGTGAGCACCCAAACTACGCTTCGATACTGATTTTCATGAGTGATATTTTCTTAGCAATCAAGCTCACTGTCATTTGAATGGATTCGTCAATAAATAAAACTTTCGTGTTTGGAGTGTAGATAACTGCATAGTGTAATGATTCAGACGCCTTAATTGGCAGCCAAAATCGTACGATTTAAGGCCGTTGGACTATTTTCTGTGGGAAAATTTTACAACGCTAGTCTACGCCCATAAGCCTATAACGATTGACCTCTTGAAGAACAACATTTGCTGCGTTATTTCCGATGAACGGCCATAAATATAGCCTAACGTCATTGCATATTCGACTTCCAGATAACACCTTGTCCAAATTAACCATGGCGGTCATAAGCTAAAAATTATATTCAAGTTTTAATGCCGGAAGTAAATTTCATATCAATTTGAAAAATGCATCTTTGTTTTCATCCATTAAACACTTGCATACCTCTATAAAAACACTCTATTTATACCAGTACATGTAATGCTTCAGGACAATTTCTATTTTCCTTACGCGTGTATATCACAGCTAATCGTAAGCGGCAAGCTGTCAAAAAGATAAATGTTTTAACTGTAGTTTCAACCACTAAAGACAAAAAATATGCAAATTATTTGTCACCTTTGGCAAAAGAAGAAAAAAAGTTTTCCTTAAACAGACGAAGTATATAAATTCAAGTGTATAGCATCAAGAAGCCAGCGAGGCATAGCACATGTTTGCCAAACTGAGTTCTTAGGCAAATGATTAATGGTCTACTAGAAAGAAGCTAAAATAAAGTAATTTTTATATTAAGCAAAAGTCGATTGCCAAATCATTCATATGTGTGACATTATGTAATAAAAATTTAAAGGCATAAAACTTTAAGATGAGCCACAGAATTTAGCGTGTTGGAGATTGATTTAAAGAGCTACAAGGCGAAATGATTTTTGTGATATATATGAGTCATATGATAATTAAAAATTAATAATTTATGTGATGTTTCCATATCACAGGCAAGCGACTTGTCAAGCAATTCTACAAGAAAAGCACGAAGCTATTTCTATACAAATATTTCAGATAAATTGCTTGTTTCCATTGCATGGAAACATCACATTAGTTTGTTTTATCTGTGAATGACTCCTACAAATTGAATACTTTGTAGCACAACAAGGAGAATTTGTTAAGGGAAAGACGATAGATTTTTGATTTTCAATTTGTACATTTCTAAATGAAAAGTCACAGGAAGCGCTCCCACAAATTGTTTGTTTGAAGTGCATGTGGTGGAGCTAAATAATGCACTTTTGCCGTAATCCTTTGAGCGGATCACCGGCTAATTGGATCCAGTATATTTCCTTGACAGGAAGTTCAGGATCAAGTTTTCAACAAGGGAAAAGTGACTAACGAACCCAAACTTATTACAAGATGATTCGCAATAGTGACAAAAAATGTACAGTTCATGAAATATAGCACCAAAATTTTGTCATTCCATACAGTTGGGCAGTGCGGGGTGCGCTACTCTGTTCTATCGTTACTACAATGGATTTTGCTCGGACGAGATTAGAGATCTTGTTCCCGAAACTCGCACATTGTTGCGTACCATGCGTTCATCGTCAATTTGTGAGCGATTGCCCGGGGAATCCTACTACGCATTACAGAAAGAATTCGTTTTTCAGTCGTACGCTTCGTTTGTGGAACAAGTTGCCTGCAGACGGCGTTCCTGTCTGTTATAGCGTTGGAAAGTTCAAGTCAAATGTTCACAAAAACTATACTCACTCTTTCCTCCTCCTGACAACCTACTTTCCTAGTTCTGGTACAATGTACTGCATATATAGGGGTCAACCCCTGAGTACTGGTCTAAGATAAACCAAAAAAAAATTACTCTAAAGTATGGGAGTGGGAGTATTGTGATTTAAGGCTTGCAGTTAAATAATATTGAGTAGGCGCACCACAATCTTAATTGCAGAATTACAAGCCATAGGGGAAGCTACAAGAGTTATATCTGTTAGCACACGTGATAAATGATAAAATTTGTAGCCCTATGAATAAACCCTTTGCTCGAACCAATCCCTCATGTATTCAACCCATCAGACAGTTGGAAATGGAAAACAAAGCTGAATAAGTTGGTTGGCCGAAGCCATATTGAGATTATCAGCCCTTAACCCTCCTAATTGTCACTTCTGGTTCCGAAATTAACTCCTATTACCTAATTTTAGGTTGAAACCACAGCCAGAAAGTCTCAGCCAAATTGTAGGCACCTTACCGATGCTAAAACCGAAATGGTCCGTAGAGCAGAATCTCCCGGGAACTTTGGCGATTCCCTTTCTGCCAATTAATCCTGGCTAAGGGACATAAGTCATAAGGCTTTATAGAGTTTTATTTGCTACAACAAATGGCTTCTAACCATAGAATGCAGAGTGCTCTGGCTAGGCGTTTACCTAGGAAAACCCTGCTCCTTAGTTCGATCCAATATAGCACTAAAACTAACCTAATTCATACGATCCTATCCAAAAATATTAACAACATTTTATATATAAAATTATGCTTCATAGCCGATACCTGTAATAATTAGAAGTGTTTTTTAATTAATTCTTTTTTCATGTGTTTTAAAAATTTTTTTTTTTTTTTTTTTGGAAGGAAGTAAGTATTTATTTATGAAAAAATGTACAATTCATGTTTTTATACATCCCGCGAAGCTGTACTGGCTTGTCTGCAGGTTAAATAAAAAATATAAATTCATTATTTAATCACAATCTAGTAAAAAAGAAATAATTTGTTTTAACATAAATAACAATTAGTAAATAATTTGATAATTATTTTGAACAAAAGTTTCATTGCTGGTTGAGAAAGTAGTCTTTAATAATTTTCTTCCACGATAGGTGGCTGTTTGCTCTAGAGATGACATCTGTAGGCATGCTGTTGAATATTGTTGGTAACGTTACTGCTAAGGTCTTCTTTGCATACTCTTTTTTGGCATATTGGACTATGAACCTTCCTTCCACGTTTCGTCTGGTTCGGTGGCTGTGATCTATTTGTTTTAAATATATGGTATCATTGTAAAACTCGATAGCCAATGTTGTTTTGTATATACTGTTTATGTTTAGTACACAGCGGTCTTTGGCTATATTATTGTGAAAACGGAGTGTGTTTCTATTTATATATTGCAGTTCTTGAAGATTTGTAATTTGTTGCCTGTGGGTAATTGTATGTGGGTGGAGTATTTTTAGTATTTGATTTTGCATTTTTTGCAGTTTATGACAATATGTTGAGCTTCCCCATGCTGTGATTCCATGTCGAATGTGCGATTCTGCCATGGAAAAGTAAGCTTGCCTTAAAACGATGTTGTTGGAGCAGTAGCTTAAATGACGCAGCATAAAAGAAGCTTTTCTAATTTTCTTACGTACTTCTTCAACCTGTGTTTTCCATTTAAAATTTTGGTCCACATATACCCCAAGGTATTTATAAGTATTTACTATTTCGATTGTTGTTGTACACTGATCATTTGTATAGTTGAGTCCGGTTATGTTATTGCGGTGGAGACAATCAAGGTCATGAAATTTGAGCTTTATATCTGCATAACGAAAATGTGGAGGTTTTATATGCATTAGTTTGGTTTTGCTTGCGTTTAGGATTAATCCATAATCGTGGCACCAGCGTACTGCAGTATCTAATTGATTTTGCATTAGTGCAACTGCTTCATCTAAGTTCTTATGCGATACCACAATGGCTGTATCATCTGCGAAAGCAAACGTTTTGCACATAGACAATGTGTTTATTAATCCATTGGAGTACAAAATATTTTATATATTATATTTATATTATAGGGCCTAATTTAGATCCTTGTGGTACGCCGTAATCTACGCTAGTTTCATTACCTGTAATCAAATAATATCAGCCTGTTCGATGATATCGAATAAAAATGTATGCGAAAGAAAGATAGTCCCTCACATTTGAAACAATTTGGGTTTGTCTATGGCACTATTATTCGTTCGCATGTACTCATGCATTTTAATTGAATGTTGACACATCGATCGTATAGAATAAAGTTAGAAAAAACCCAAATCAGTTTTCGAACTTATCCTTTCGACATCGGCAAAAGGGCTGTAAACGTTTGAGGAAAAAATAAATGGCGTAAGGGAACGAATGGGGCTTCCAACGATTGAGGTCAATTCACTGAGATTGACTAAATGATACTAATTTTATTGTTAAAAAATTAACTTTATTTTTCAACAGTGGCTTCAAACAAAAGCTTAATGTCACATAATTCAAAGAAGAAAATTAAAAAAAATTTTTTTTCATAATTTCAAAAATTATGTCTGGAATTCTACTGAAATTCTTCATGTAAATTTATTGCAGTAAATCAGCTTGTAAACTAGTTTTTAACATTTTATTTAATACGTGAATAAAATTTTGTATTTAGTTCTTTTTTTTTTTTGTGAAAAAAAAAAATGCTTAAATATTAAATGATTTATTTGTTATTTCAAACCAAACATATTTTTATTTCTTTGGCATAATTTTGTATAAATTTATTTGCTTTGCAGTTTAGAGGTATTTTAATAAATTATAAATCATTGCCTTGAAATATGTTTATTGACCAAACCCATAAGCAAACTAAATATATAAATATTTGTTTATATTGTGATTTATTGTTTAATAAATTAAAAATAATAAAATTGGCTAAAAATTTGTATGCATATCATATTATTTTGCTATAAAGTTTTATTAACTGACTTAAAGGATATACATACATTATTTATTTTAAGAGAATTTTCAGCATAAGATCCTTTAAAAATAATGTTACAAAATATTTCAAATAATAACAACATAATAAAAATGTCATCCCTTATCAATAATATAAAGGGAGCCCCAAAATATAAAAAAAACTTCGTCACTTGTGAAAAATCGTTTCAAGCTGGTGTCAGCTTAAACTTTTTTTTTTATTTAGTTGAATATTTAAAATATTTAGCATGCTTCTGCTTTCATTAATTTCAACTCTCAGTCGTAGAGCAGCTCTGGGCTGGGTAACAGCAAAGTGAAATTTTTGTCACATACATCTTCGATCTAAGACCATTGACAATTCTGTTAGAACAAAATATACATCAAACTGATTTCGAAAATTTGAAATTAAAAGTACTTTATATCTTAGTGGAATCATTTCGATATATTTTCATTAAAACACATGTTTTTGTTGCAGTGGAAACGTGGTATAAGAAATAATTGTTCAGTTTGTTACTTTTAATATAATACTCAATTTAATTTACTCATATTTTTACTTTTTCGCTTTCAAAAACCATATTTCACCTAAAAATTTCTGGTTGCCAATGTTTGTTTTAAATAATAACTTTGATTGAAATATTTAGTTGCAACTTGCCGTCTGTAATGCCTTTTTGGTAAGTGGTAATGCTACTAAAGTCCGCCTGCTATTCGTAATAGAGCCATAAATTTACAATTCGCCAACATAGTTAAAAACTAATATATATAAGTTTTTGTAGTTTTCAACTATAACATATGTATTTTATTTTTTGTTTATGAATTAACTGATATTATAATAGGCAACCAAAAATTCATAAGATGTTTAGTAAATTTTAGAAAAGCTCAGCAATGAAGCAGCACACGAGAGTAAAAACAAAACTTACGAAATATTCCTATGAGTTTACGAGTATTAAAATTTTTCTGAATTTCTCGCAACGCTTAAAAATTGTTGACAGATTGTGTTTTTAACTTGGAATAAGAATTAAGAATTTATCTTTTTTTTCTGGAAACTCTTTTACTCGTTTATAGAAAATTAACCCAAAAATTATGCAAATAATTGTACATTATATTTGAGCCATAATGTATGCTGAACTTTTTACCCCGTTTTTTCACAGAGCAAGCTGCCAGTATTTGCATAAACAATATTTTCACTTTTTATTTTTTATTTTTTGCTTTTATTTGTTTTGGCCGTTACAATTTGTCTGTCTGCTAGCGCTTCTGCTGCTAAAAGCCAAAATTATAATTTAGTGATGCATTTTTATATTTGCTCCAAATATAAGGAAACTCAATACAAAATAAAAATATCTCATATTTTAAGGTTGCTTCTCTTTCACTTGCAATAGTACTTCTTTTACACATAAAATATGCTAAAGTTTTTAAGTACACAGAATAACAATAACAGTTAACATTATACCTCGTTAACGATAGTACATGTATTAATATTATATTATAAGTTGAAAATGCAGAATTGTTAAGGCTTAAACAAAAAATAATAATAATTATTAATTTATTGAATTTTTGTTGAAATGTTTTAATATTTTTTATATTGAGTTTCTAGTTTAAGTTTTTCCTTTCTTAAATTTTTCTGAAGAAGGATTTTTTACAATGCGAACTTGCTATATCAATAATTTTTGATTGAAGAAGACAAGAAAAATAATAATCAAAATAATGAAAACGAGAGGGATTACAGGACGTACGTGCTTTAGCAATATTTTGTTCACATAGCTAGAAACATATGATAACAGTGTGAGCCTCGGAAGACTACTTTGGGCGCTAGCAAGACGCGAAATCCTGCACCGTCAGAGTTGATGGGATATATAGTTAAATATTTAAAAATATTTTTCAAACGTTTCCAAGTATACTTATGAACTAGTATAGTTGCTATGAAATAACCGCTACAACAGCTTTTCACCAGGCCTACTTTTCGCTGGCAAAATCTTATATACGCCACGGGCTAACTACGTGAAGAACTTCGCAGCCTACAACATACTCAAAATCGGCTTGTGAAATTATTGCTAAAAAAACCAAAGTATCGAAAACGCAAATCGCAGGAACAACATTAATATTCTATAGGCAGAAAATAGAAGCGGCAATAACAACTGTGAAAATGATTTACATCTGTACTTGCCTTGACGGCCTAACCTAATGGTGGACCACTTTCACGGAGTGAATTTTTCACGATTCACCACCGCCCTCGTGTGGCTTGCTAGGCTCACACAGGTAGCAATTCTTGTCATATGATTGCGGTCATATGAACAACTTCTTGTTGAGGAGTTCGGGCTTTCTAATCCCTCATGTATGCAATTTCCCAGCAATCAATGGAGGACAAGGCCTATGAGTTGGTAGGCCGAAGCCCATTAAGAGCATCAGCCCTTAAACCAACTCACCCGTCAATCATCACCACTGGTTCCTTACAGTTCACATAATTGTTGTATAGGCAACAGATCCTCGGGAGATTGTTAGCCCTCGAAAAAACCCACAAACCAAACAATTATCAAGGATACTTACACTCCCTTCCTGCGATTTAGGTTTAAACCACAGCCAGAACATTACAGCCAAGGTACGCACCTCAACCATGATCAGCCCGGGCCGAACCGCAAGCAGAACTTCCCGGAGGCCATGCTGATCCCCGTTCTGCCAATTTATACTCTTGGTAAAGGTTTCGGAAGCCAACACAACATAAGTCATGTGGCTTTCTAGAGTTTTGTTTGCCGAGGGACCCCTTGCCCTCTTTTCACCGAAAAACAGAGCGCCTAAGTTAGGAATACGCCAAGGCAAAACCTGCTCCCCGGGGGGAAGCGGCAATACCAGCAGGAATAGCACAAACACGAATAATGACCAAGTAAATACACATATCGACAACCGCACAACAAGCGTTCAACCAGCTGAAAAAAATTCCACCACGTCAAGTAAACGAGTTAAGCGGCCCATACACGTTTCAGTTCAATTGTGAATTGAGTCTTTCAACTGAATTGATTACTGCCCACACACTTCATAAACTGAATTGAAAGATTTTCATGCAACTATTAAATTCAATGAAATTATAGACAATTTTAATAATATAAAACGTTCTCTTTGCAAAAACACTACAAATATAAATTTTGAGACCTGAACAAGAGACTCGAACACACACAGCACAATCGAATTGAAAGACCTGCTAGCCAACTTGAAAAAATCAAAACATTTTAATTTTTCTTCAACCAACTCGACAACTGCCAAACTAATCAACTGACACAGCCATACACCCTTTGATTTGGACAACAACCGACTCAGTTACCGACTGAGTTGAAACGTGTATGGGCCGCTTTAAACATAAAGAACATACATCTATTAACGGTTTTACTGGAACTAAATGCCCCTACGCTTTCTCAACCAATCTACCACCAGTGCGACACTTGACTCCGCGCAAGAGGTAGGCTCAAAATAGAAACCACAAGAAACAGCTGCGGTGATCGGACTCAACAAATAATACTATAATAGCTATATAACGAAATGCCAAACATTTTAGTCAATATCGCTGATAAATACAAAATGAAGAAATTATTTAAAAAATCGAAATCAACTCTGCAAAATATAATTCATTTTATTTTTAAATAAATAGTCCTCTCTATTCAAGAAATCACTTTTACCGCAAATACGTGCACGTTTAATTTTTTACTATTCTACAATAAAGATCTATATTCGTTAGAGATGAGAGTGATATACAAGCAGAACATATGATTTCTTTCACATCGTCTGCATTCTAAAATACTTTGTCTCTGCATATTAGTTCCAATATTGTTCGGCGCTGATTTCACCACATAATGCCCAAATTAACCACAAAAAATTAACTATTTGTGAAAAATGTAAGTAAATAAGCATATTTACTGTATTTGGCAATACAACATATACATAAGTATGTATCAAGGACTAACAAGCAAATATCGCCGCAACGATTTTGAGCAATGGAAGAATTTATGTTGGCACATGCTTTTTTACTTTTATTGTCTTGAGCCCGACAAAGAAATTAAAGGTTAATGATTTTCTATTTTCAACATTTTTATTTTCAATTTAGTTGTGTGCCAGTCAGCTGTGATTAAATGTTGTTTATATTTTTACTAGAGATAACACAAAATTCGATTACGCGCGTATTTTAGAATCTATCGATACCGAGCCGTCGAAAGTGAACGTGCGACGGCGACGAAGTGAAGCAT
Organism: Thecocarcelia acutangulata; assembly: GCA_914767995.1. NCBI lineage: Eukaryota > Metazoa > Arthropoda > Insecta > Diptera > Tachinidae > Thecocarcelia > Thecocarcelia acutangulata. The sequence continues at coordinate 21,926,194 of OU612094.1, forward strand.
AAATTCTCGAATAGACTTGAATAATAATGTAATAAAAGAAAAATATAGACATGTAGGAAAAAAAGCAAGCCATACTCGTAACTATGTAAATTTTTCACTTCTCTTTGCATAATGTAGTAAATCGTGACACTATTTTAAGAATATTTTTTTAATGCACTTTTTTTCTATCTCTTTTGCCCCTGGCTCTTCTGAGGTCATGAAATGTCCTTTGGGTAAAAGTAAGAAAAGTGATATACATAATTTAACTACGTTGCCATATTTGTCAAACACAAATCTCCTACTTATTTGCTATCCAAAAAATCTCTAATTAAAAATAATAATTTAATTATTTTTTTTTATAAACTAATCCAGCTAAAAATGCTTCTGATAATTTCTTACTTCAGATATCAAAGTCATTTATTATTTAGGTTAATTAAAATAAAAATGTAAGCTAAAAGTTAACTGAAGAAACGCATGCCGCAGAAAGCCACTAAAGTGAAAGGAAATATTATTAAAAACGTATTAGGTTTTTCCCCCTGCGTATAAAAAAACAAGGGTGCAATCACATTGTCATTCAGAAACACAGAGGCCTTATAGAATAGCAAGAAACAAAGCACACAAAAAAGAAAAGAAAAATTATATAAATACTTAAGAAAAACGAAAACACAGCATGTTGAAGATCACACGAACAGACAGGCAGACGTTTTTTATTAAAACTTCAAATATTTCATATTAAAGGAAGCAGCACATTAGAAGCATGAAAATTATTTCTGACATAAATGTTCTTAAATATTTTTTTCCTCTCTTTTTTCAAGTAATTCCTTTGTGGCTGTAAGCAAACCTTACAACAAAAAAGTTTTTATGATAATTATTTCATAATGAAAAGAAGCTAAAGATGTGTTAAAGCCTGAGATTTAATTATGAAGTGTATGTAATTACGTCTATGTTTTTCTTTGAGTTTCTTTCATAAACACTTTTTCTCATATATATTCACTTTTTTGAGATTTTGCTCAAGCATTTCGCGAGGGTAGTTTAAGAAATAGTTGTTAGTGTAGGGAGTACATAACAAGAGTCATACTTATAGTAACATTAGGCCAACATATAGATTTCACCACAAGATTTTAATAATATTAACTAACTAGGTTTGGGCAATGTCATTAATTATTGTAGTCGTAGTCTAGTGTAAAAATAACAGCCTGTTCGATGATATCGAATGAAAATGTATGCGAAGGAAAGTAAGTCACTCACATTAAAAATAAATTTGAGTTCGTCTATGTCACTTTTGTTCGTTTGCATGAACTTACATACTTTAATTGAATTTTGACACATCGTTCGCATAGAATAAAATTAGAAAAAGCCGAATAAACTTATTCTTTTGACGTCGGCGAACTGGCTATAAGAGTTTTTATGTCCATCTGATGTGACGGCAATGACCACTCTTTGAATAAAAAGAACTGTTTGTTAGCTTCACTTGTATGTTTGCTTGTTGCAATACTCGAAACCCATGTAATATCAGTGATTATTACATATGTAGGTGTACAAAACTGTAACAGTGAATTGTGGGCATTTTGGGGATTCGCGAAGCTGGGTTTGGGAATTTTCAAGAAAGTTCGAAATCACTTCGCCAACCAGTTTGGTACAGGTTTTTCATATTCGGTGCGCGTTTTTGTCATGGAACATGCATCCGAACATGAAAAACGGTCTTTCTGTGGTATGATCTTTGTAACTAGTCGATTTACATTCTCCGAATGCACGAAGTTCTCGAACAATGTGAGTCTTAGCTTCCATTTTTTCTACAGTGGTAGTGTTTTGTATTTCTATCCTCTGCACTTATTTTTACTGTTGTGCCTCATTGTCTTTATTATTAAATTTTTAGTACTAAATTACACCGTAATAAATAGTGAATAAATAAGTCTAGTGTAAAAATAAAAAAATTTTATGTCGACCTGATGTGACGGCAATGATGACTCTTTTAATAAGAAGAACTGTTTGTTAAATTTATAGCTTAAAATTTAAACTTTTTAACACATTGATATTAGTTTCACTTGTATGTTTGTTTGCATGCTTGCAATACTCGAATCTCATGTAATATGTAGTGGGGACATATTGGGGATTTACAAAACTAATTTTGGGAATTTAAAAAAAAGTTCGGAATCGCTTTGCCAACCGGTTTGGAACCAGGTTTTCGTATGTGGTGCGCATTTTTGTCATTAACATGCATCTGAACATGGAAAACGGTCTTTCGCTTTATTGCGAATATTAAAGTTGTCATTTTACTTCTGAGGAAGTAGGATGATTTGGACATTTACGGAAGCCAACTTAAGCAGTTTTCAAAAAACTCGGTACCACATCGCTAACTGAAGCGGGACCGGTTTTTCAAGTGCGGTGCGCCTTATAGGCTTTTTACACTGATCAACATCTGCATGAAACGCATGAAAAATTTTGAAAATGTGAAACACTGTTTATATTGCTCACTTCTAACATCAACTATCAATCAAAAATATCATTTTTTCAATTTTCAAATAATTAACAAAAGTACGTAACATTTTTTGGAAACAAATTAATTTTTAAAACAAAAAGATGATTATAAAATTTATGTACATTTGTCTATAATTAAAATGTAGGCCTTATAAACAAAATTTAACCAAAACACAGAAAAAAACTAGGAAAGAAAACACACATGCAAACAATTGACACATAATAAATAAATTATGATTTTTTTTCAAAATAAATGATGTTTTTTCAGTGATGCCACAAGAATAATCGACATTATTACCACTTTTCTAGTGATGACACTGAAATAATCGAAAGATCTGGAATGGAATAAAATGAAATAGGAACATTTTATAAAGATGTTGAAAAATTTTGACTTTTAGTACAATATATTTCTTATGGGAAGATGTTATCATCTTCAAAAACTGATGGTAGATGTTAGATGTTGTCCAATGGAAAAAGCCTATTATGGCCATGAAACGTGTGTCATTTTATTTAATGCGAAAATTAATGTTGCGATATTGTTGCCGGGAAAGTGAAGGAATATTAACGGTCATTTGATTTAATGCAAAAATTGAAGTTGCCACATTATTTCCGGGGTAGTGGAGGATTTTGGGGATTTCTGAAGCCGGTTTTTGGGGATTCAAAAAAAACTCGTTACTCGTTATAGGGATTATTATTTCGTTTATTAGTTTGATATCGAAGCGACTTTTTTTTAACTATACAAATAAATGACTTGTAGGCTAAAAATATTTTACAGTTCATTTAAAATATCTGTTGGAAAACATTTATGTCAATGTTTGAAATCATCAAGCAAAAAACGCTGTTAGGACGTCATTTGATACAACAAAGATGGCATTTTAAGTCGAAACAGATGACTTACACAGTAAAAAAAATTATACGAATTATTTTTTCCTGTCTTCTTTGATCAAGAGTTATTGATCGCGGCAATTATTGTTATAATTATAAATCAAAATATTTCTAGGCTTTAGCCAGGATTGAAGTCGAGATAGACGAATGATACCAACCCATCATCATATAATATTAGAAATACGAATTTTACGCTAAAATCATCATAAACTGGAATAATGTTGTAGAAGTTCTTCTTATCTATGATCACAACTAAACCTTTCATTTTTGCCCTACTTACAACATTGAGCGACACCGGTTTAAGATTTTAGCACATTAACTTAAAAATCCTCCCATCACAGTGCAGTAGTGACTCTCGTAGTTCAAGAAAATCTAAAGTAATAGACAAAAAATACATTAATGTTTTGCTCTTGTTAAACTTAAACGACGCCACACACACAAACACACTCTTACACATACGAGCATATCTTTTTCACATTTTTCTTCAACCTTTTATTCATTAAAAACCACAAAATTTCATTAAAGCAGAATCAAACTAAGAGACGTCTATGAATTGTCATTTGCATACGCAGCATCCAGCACAGCAGGAAAAAAAATTTATTGGTTAAGGGATAAATTTATGCACTTTTAATGAGAATTTTCAATCTATTTCTTTAAAGAAAGAAGACGTTTAACTTTTCGTAGTGAGTTATAAACTGATATTTAAACAATCCAGAAGCGCCAATAAATGTCTACGGATTGAAGGCAGTGGAAATAAATTTTTTTCATAAAAATATATTCTTGATTTTGCGGTTAAAAGACATAAAAAGAGAAAAAAATCTGTTTAATATATTTCATGTACATATATAAAGATATATTGTTTGTTTCTAGAAAGCCTCCCTCTTTTCGAATCATTAAAAATACCGCAACAGCTTGTATTAGCATTTATTTTCTTTAAACGTTTAGAATTTGTTTAAACGTTAAACCCACAAAACAATTCTAAATGACCTTTTTCGCTACCAGCAGAATTTAATTCCTTACAGCAACAACAAACTAATTTCATAGGGATTCAAGTTTAAATAACGTATAAATTACAACGTTAACTTAGCAGAAATCGTCTCTTTTTTTAATTTTTTCTATGTAACTAAGTGATGCCACAATTGAAAGCAGCCAGAAGCCAACGAGAAGACTTTAAAGCTGATGAAAAGGGAGACAAGAAAAAACGTTTTTTTTTGGTTTGGTCAATTTTAATTAATTCCCAAATGTTATTTGAATTTCAAATTTTAGTTGCAGGCATTGATTCGCAGAAAAGGGTATTTTTTTTAGAGGTATGGCACTTTGAAATGGAGTAAAGCAAGGTTGAGTTTTATATTAAATTGGCAGGAATTTTTTTTCCATTGTCGAATAAAGTGCTGTCATGATAATTTAAATATAACTTGTGACATATGACTGGTATGTTCGGCTCGTCTAGTATGAGGAACCGATTTTCGATGACTTTTTCCAATATTTGTGGCCGTTTATTTGTAACAACGGAACCAATGTTGTCTCATAAGGGGTTAATTTTTTCGGGCTTATCGGCGCAGATTATAGAATTCATACATCCGCACAGAAAAAGATCTAGTCGCATTATATTGCTTGATCTTGGAGGCCAATTATCGGTTCCGAAACGTAAACCTATACGGTTATCTAATGTTTCCATCAATAGATCCATTGAAGCAGAAGCAGTGCGACGTATTGCGGCATCTTGTTGAAACAACAACTACTACACATCATGATTCTTCAACTGCCAAACGCAAAATTCAATTACAGCTTTAAACACATAGACGACAGCTGACAGCAAGCAGCAATCTGTCAAAAATGAAATACATGTGTTTCGATGCACACGATTATTTTAGCCACATCACAACAGCACGACTTCACAACAGCATTTGCTGCTGCTGCCGACTTAGACTAATTTCTATTTTCGTAAGCAGCAAAAAGTAAATGCAGTGCTGCCACTAAAAATATATAAATTGACAGCAATAAGAACTAAAATTTGTTTTGAAATATTTAATAGAAATAAACATCACGTAAATAAAATAAACAAATAAGTTGATCAGTTTTTACAGTTTTATGTGATATTATTCCGTTTTCAGGTAGTAATTTTAATTTTATTCATGTGGCACCTCTGAATTTTGTATTGTTTAAATACATATAGTGCTGCTGCTGACTTTAAAATAATTATGTTGCTGACCAGACGGCAGCATTTGAAGCTAACTTCATTCGTAGTCATGAAGTAGTGAAGTCTGCTGTCGTCTAGGTATTTAGAGCTTAAAGAAGTGTTTTGTTTTCAATCATGTTTACATGTGCTTTTTTCACTGTCGTCGGTTTTTCTTATATGTTCATTACTTTCTCTTCTTGAATGTAAATCATTAGTGTAAATTTTTGTTATCTAGGTTTTCTGAAATTCGAGGCTTTATTGTAAATGAAATTCGAGGTTTTATTGTAAAAAAAACAGGTTTTACATTTATGATCCAAAGTATTGTCCATCGCTTTTCACTACCCGTCATCTCTTGAAGCCATACACGAATCGATCCCATTTTATTTCTTCGTAAGACCAAAAGTATTGTTCAGCCAGGCCGTGTGCCTGGAAAATATGGTGGGCGGCGTAGGACTTCCCCTTGCAATGTTTGTATGATTTGACTACTTTCGCAACATGGTATCGAGCATTGCAATGCTGTCAAATTACTTTATCATATCTCTCGTTGTATTGCAAACGTTTGTCTTTTAATGCTCGGCACATAGGCATTAATTACGTTTGGCAACTATTGCCTGTGAGATTAGTCGGCTTTAACAACTACGCTGAGCTGGTTCCACCAAGTGCAGAACATGACCTTGAAGCCATGAATATTCGGTTTGACCGCTGACATGGAAACATAGTCATGATATTTCCATGATTTTCTGCGTTTTGCATTACCGCAATCAACCCATTTTTCATCTCCAGCCACAATGCGATGCGGGATATCCCTATGATTTTGTGCGCTTGAGATTATCGTAATGCATCCATTTTTCGTCGCCAGTCATAATGCAATGCCGTCTTTGTCTTGCAAGCAGCTGTTCAAAAACAAACAAACGCCGTTAAACATCTCTCGGCTTCAACTCGTACAGCATTTAATTTCCTTCTTTCCGAATCATTCTCATGACTTTCAGGCATTTTGAAATGGCTTGTTGCATCCCTCCTAATTATTTTGAGAAATTCGTATTGCATTTGACACGAAGCCTGACCAAGAAGTGCCTTTAACTCTGCTTCTTCAAAGACCTTGTCGATTTCATCGCCTTGCTGGTCTTCAAAAATTCCGTTCTTAAAGCGTTCAAATCACTTTCGGCACGTTCTTTTACTAAGGGCGCCCTTATCATAGGCATATGATCAATTTGCTGGGCCTTAGCCCTTGATTTCTTTATATTAAAGCAGAAAATTAAAACCTTCCGCAAATGGGAAGAATTTGGTTTGTAATATAAATAACAACTTTATAATGCAGACCACAAATCGACTAATATTGCGATGGAGTTGTGTTTAGAAATACTTTTTTCTATGACATATAAGATCTATTTATTCCGAGTGGTACATACTACTATAGCCATCTATTCTAAAACGGTGGGAACACTGTTGTACACCTAATAGTCTGAGCAGGGTCGCAAATATATAAAATGGGTACTGGTCAGTTTTACCTAATTTAATTCCAACACGTTCGTTTTGGTCTTTCCTTGATACTCTATTTACTTTTATTTTGTTAGTGCCATCCCCGAAGTACTGGTCTATAGCGGTCGCTATTTACTGTAATGTTGTGATCAGCATCGTTTTTAAATAAGTACGAACTATTGATTTAACCGGCCTATAAAGCACCAAAAAGTAAGTTTTTTTTGGATGGAATGGAGTCTCAGCATACATTTGCTTATCATCACTCCATTTACGGCAGTTTTGTGGACTGACATAGATATACTCGTACTCGTAAGGGAGCTTCATCGTTTATGAAAATCGTGGCAAAATACCAGCTAAGAAAGTGTTGCCAACTTAAAGTTGCATACCTTTATAAAAAACAATCTTTGTATGATATGTTTACAGAATAAATTTACAGCCACTTTGCCAATCTCGACAGAGTACTTGCATTCGTCTAAGTCTAAGCGAAAGAAAATTGATCTGGATATGTCTCAATTTACTCTATGCGAACGATGCCTCAAAACGCATTCAAATTACATAAATTATTCATACATACGAAGGAATAATAGTTAGATAGGTAAGCCCAAATTGTTTCGAATATGAGTGAGTCATTTTTTTTCATGTATTTTCACTCCGTAGAAGTAAACTGGCTGTTACTTTTATTGTTTTTTTTTTTTAGTCATTGACATATAGTTTGGTTTTTAAGTTTTGTTATTATGAAAAAGAATGTGATTTGTTATAAACACTCTTTATAAAAAATTCTTATGAATTTCTTTATGGCAAGTTAATAAAAAACGGAAGCTTTAAGCAAATAAATTGTTAAAAATTTTTTAAATTCAAACTTGAAGTTTTGGTTAAAGTAATATTATAGAAGGCTACACAGAAAAAAATAGATGAGATTTTTTTTCAATCGAATTATGTTATTAATAAAAAACCATCAATTTAATAAAATTTGCATTGACTTAATTAAATTATTATTAATAATGAATTTTTGGAAATATCTCTTAATAAAATGCAATTAATAAAAAGTTTTCCGAATTATTGACTGTTATTCAATAAATAAATTTAAAAGGTTGTCATATAACAGTGAAGACCTGTTGTTTCTTTAACAAATTTTTTTGTTAAGTTTATTTTACATATTAACAAAAATTTTTTTCAACTCAATAATTTTTGCTTTTAAGTGAAAAAGCTATTTCTACTTTATAATTTGAATTATCAATCCGGCAAAAAATCTTTTTCATAGGAAATTTGATAAAAATAGTGCAATTTTTTTATCAATATGGCATCTATTTTTTTCTGTGTAGGTTAGGTAGGCAGGCCGCTGGATACCCCAAAATAGCCTAGGTTCTCCAGATCACTTTGGTCCTGAAGCTGTTTGCCTGAAGAGTGGGATAGTGAAGTGAAGAATAGAAGCGAGATAGATATAGTGTAAGTGGAGGAGATGGGATGGCATGGAAGCGAAAGGTGGGAACAGCTTAGTCTGACGTTACCAGCCATCCGCTGCTTCTAATGAAAGAGTCTAGCGCAATCGATTGACCGAGGCCAGACATGAAAGGCTATTGAGTCTCTGCTCGCCTAAGCATCTTAGACGATGATGCTTCAATGCCGGGCATGTACCGAGGAGTTGAAGGATCGTCTCCTCCTCCTCCTCCTCATTTTGGTAGCTTCTACAGAAGTCATTATATGGTAGGCCCAGTCTCCTGGCATGGTTTCCGAACGGGCAATGTCCAGTGATGACTGCTACCATCATTCTTCGGACAGATCTTGGAAGTTTTAATAGCTCCTCTGTTCTCTTGGAGCTAATGTACGGCCACAGGTTCCTTGATATAAGGCATGTGGGCTCTGTGAGCCAATTTTCTTGGGCTTGTTCTAGCGTGTGGAGTTTTATTCTTTTCCAACACGCTGATATGGGTTGGTCGCAAAAGGGGTCTATATTCCATTCATCAGCAATGTTGTTGCCATTGTTGGACCCATGTCCACGTACCCACTTTACATCAATAAACAATAAACTAATCATTTTTACAGCCTCAAGTGACCTCAAGCTCATTAAACAACAATTATTAAATATCATATTTAAGCTGGTATTTTATGGCCTTTTCTTTAACGATAATCACAATTTTTTAAAGCTAAATTTAAACTTGTTTCTTTACGACTTAAGTCGGCCATTTTTAATTCTACAGAAATAGAAACAATAACAATAAAAGAAAATTTGTAACAGCTAAATATGTGGCAAAAATAAATCATTTGCCCGCACAACAGACAGTATAGAACAAACTGATATCTTGCTTTTTTATTGTTCAATAAAAACAAATATTTTTGCTTATTTATTAACATAAATCATTAGCCATAAAAACTTAAAAGTACCAAGCGGAAAAATAACAACATTAGCATTCTAATGAGGACATTAAAAGGGAAATATTTATTTATGATTTTCAAGGAAGTTGAAAAAGGTCATTTTTGCCCCACAATTTGATCCGGTTTACGCACGAAACAATTTTAACGGCTTCAGTTAAGAATTTCGCTATGCTAATTTCTCAATAAATTAGATTCAAAGAACGTGTTCTTATATTTAATAGTGAACCTTATTTAAAAAAAAATAAATTCCAGATAAGTAATTTTTTATTGAAAAGAAGAAAAATTAACTAGAGATTTATGTAACCACAATAGGAGTATTAATCGGTGGATATCGGTGGATATACTATAAAAGGGGGGAAAGAGGGAGTAGTGTTTGTGAACATTTGACTTGAACTTTCTAACGCTATAACAGAAAGAAAACACGTCTGCAGGCAATTTATTCCACAGGCGAAGCGCACGGCTAAAAAACTAATTCTCTCTATAATGCGTAGTACGATTCACTGGGCAATCAACCACAAATGGATAAGCTCTGGACGATAAACACGTGCTACGTAAGAATGTGCGAGTTTCAGAAACAAGATCCTTAATCTCGTCAGAGCAAAATCCATTGTAGTAAAGATAAAACAGAGTAACGCACCCCACACTGCGTCGATGCTCCATTAAGTCAATAGAGTTTGATACCCTACTGTCACCGATAAGCTTCTTCGGCCTCTCCTGCACACGGTCGAGTAACCCCAAAATAGACTTTTAGGCGCCGGCCCAAACATGAGAGTTGTATTCCATTTTTGGTCAGATGTAGGTGGTATAAATAGTAAGGAGGTCGGATGGTGTGAAGTACATCTTACACCGTTTCAAAAAACGAAGGCACTTGAATGCTTCTTTAGAGACATGAAAAATGTTATCAGTCCAGCGAACATCACACTGTATCTTGATTACAAGAACATCAAGAGCATTCGATTCTTCAATATTTATGCATGAGTACAGATGAATCAGCTTTTGCGGTCATTTGTTTTTGTGTTAATAAGCAACATTGGATTATACAAGCGTTAAAGGCAACCCTGTTTTTACGACCCCATGCGGAGATTAATAGAAGATCACTATTCAGTGAATCATGCATATGTAACCTCTTGGCAACAATCTCTGATAGGCTGGGCCTATAGCTAAAAGAGTACGAGTGCCGTGAAAGAGTGGATAGGCTTGGAAGTTTGATAGAAAAGGTCGTTGAGGGAAATAAGAAATAGGGTAGGAGAAAGAACGGAGCCTTGCAGTACCCCTGAATTAATCTTGAACTCGTTTGAGGAGACACCATCTATAACAACTCTTATAGTGCGGTCTCTAAGAAAGCTCGGCATAAACCGAGAGAAGTCATCACCGAAACCAAAAATCTATAAGAGTAAAGAAGAAAATGACACTAGATTTTTATCACTTCTTTGTTTGTTATGCATTTTTTTCCTGCAAGCCGCTTTTTTAAGTTTGGAAACAGAAAAAATTAGCTAAATCTGTACTATTAGGCGGATGAGAGGAAGTGTATTTCATGTAATTTAAGCATCATATGTAATGCTGTGTTTCTTGAAGAAAGAGCTTGGTTTCTTCTTTAAATGTGGTCGTTTTTTTCGGGATGACGTCACTCATATTGATCTAATAATGCTCCTTCACGACATAAATTCATTATTCATTTAGCTATAACATGAACGCATCCTATTAAAGGCAGGTACAAGAAATAACTAAAAGAATATTAAGGTACTTTTTAAATTCATAACCCTCGTCACTTGACATCTTTTCTGTCACTGGCCGTTGTCGCGACAGTGTGCCTACTAAGTTACAATTAATTCTAAACACTTGAATCGCGCCACATATGCACATTCCAAAGTGACAATTTATGTATGCATAGGTAAAGTCTGATCAGCTTACCTCTAAGCCGTGGGAACCAAATTGGTTTCTCAAACATTAATTATGATATTATGAGTCGTCTAGAACTTCTAATAAGTAGTATATAAGTAGACATAATTTTGGTTTTAAGGACAAATATAATTTTCACTGACTTGAGCAACAATCGGGTTGCTCGTCACTCATGATCAAATTTTAAAATAAACACTTTTAAATAATAAAAATAAATCTTCGGTTTTTAGATAATCAATGAGCAATACTCTGTGTGCGTACAATAATTTATATAGGTTATTGGTATATAAACTTGAATGTTTGACAATATCTTTAAAAAGTCCAAGTCTACTGGTGATTAGGTTAGCTCCTATGAAATGTCGACAGCTAGGAAATATAAAACATAAGCTGTTTATAATTTTTGATTTGTATCAATTTAAATGCTAGTATAGTCAATAGTGAATTCAGTTGTTTGAATTATTTTTCCAGATAAAAATTTTGTTGATTTTATTTCTACTAACGAGTGATTTTTTTGCTATTATCTTTTTGGCAACACTAGTTTTGACAGCTCACGCACGTTTTGTATCTTGTGTCACTGTCAAACATCTTCAGTTTGGTCTATAATTTAATCATGAATCGTCTTACAAACGAACAACGCTTGCAAATTATTGAATTTTATTACCAAAATGCGTGCTCTGTTAAGAAAGTTCATCACGCGCTTCTTCCATTTTATGGTCAGTTTAATCGACCTACTGAGGCTTCTATTCGGGCAATAGCCCGCACCAAATTTACATTGTTGGACATTAAACCACCAACACGCTTACGTAGAGTGCGAACTGAAGAAAATACCGCAGCCGTATCGGCCAGTGTTGGTGATGACCGTGAATTATCCATTCGGCCCCGTTCGCAGCAATTGGGCCTCTGTTACTCCACTACGTGGAAAATTTTGCGGAAGGATTTGGGTGTGAAGCTTTATAAGATACAGCTGGTGCAAGAATTGAAGCCAAACGACCTACCACAACGCCAAATTTTTGGTGAATGGGCTCTTGAAAAGTTAGATGAAGAACCACTTTTTTTATCGAAGAATTGTGTTCAGCGACGAGGCTCATTTCTGGTTGAATGGATACGTCAACAAGCAAAACTGCCGTATTTGGAGTGAAGAGCAGCCAGAAGCATTGCAAGAGCTACCAATGCATCTACAAAAAACAACCGTTTGGTGCGGATTATGGGCTGGCGGCATCATTGGGTCGTATTTCTTCAAAGATGATGCGAATCACTACGTTACTGTGAATGGTGAGCGCTACCGTGCGATGATAACAAACTTTTTTTGCCCAAACTGGAAGAGCTTGACTTGCAAGACATGTGGTCTCAACAATACGGTGCCACGTGCCACACAGCACGCGAAACAATGGACCAATTGAGAGGCGAGTTCGGTGAACAGTTTATTTCACGCTTGTGACCAGTCAATTGGCCGCCCAGATCGTGCGATTTAACACCTCTAGACTATTTTTTGTGGGGCTATGTTAAGGCTAATGCCTATAGCGACAAGCCCGCTTCGATTGACGTACTGGAAGCCAACATTGCCAACATTATTCGTGAGATACCGGCCGAAATGTTGGAAAGAGTATGCCAAAATTGGACTAAGCGGATGGACCATTTGAGGCGCAGCCGCGGCCAACATTTGCATGAAATAATCTTCAAACATCGATCCAAATAAATATTTCATGCATTTTTCTGAATTTTATGTGTTTTTTTTTTAATTTCCGATAGTTCTTATAAAATCACCCTTATATGTTCTGTATAAATAGTCGTTATCCTTTTGAAAGACATCTTAATTCCCGTTCGACAAAAATCGTTAACATTTCTAATACTTTATTTAAAAATGACATGCCATAAATTCGTTCATGAAACAAACAACATCTGTTAAGCTGGAATTAACACCAACATTTGTGCTTAAGAATAACAAAAAAAAATAATAATACTTGATTTAGGACTTTTGGAAACTTAACTTTTGACCAAGTAAAAATATCTTTTTAATACAACTATTTATTTTCTTCTCATTCCGTCTTGAGTGAAGGAAAACAAAAGAAAATGTTGCATTTCTAATCCACTTGAAACTGACAATAAAATTTATGGCCATTTTAATAAACATAAAGAAACGAAAAAGTAACAACAACCAAACCCCCAACAAACACAAGCAGGAGAAAATTTATACAAAAGAAAACACGTCATAATGGCAGGGAAGACTTATGTATGTATTTGTCGTTATCAGTTTTTATTTTCTTCAATTTTTATAGTATACGTTCATAAGCATTTATTTTCCAGAAATTTTTCTTTTTCTGTTTTTAGTGTTAAAAACAATTTTCTTGTTTATTTTTGTCTTTTATATTGTTTTTTTGGCCATTAAAAATGATTTGCTGCTTCTTTTTTGTTTTTTTTTTTTGTGTAACATTTTAACGTCCTTTAGCCAGTAAGTATTGCAGTACAGCTTTACACTTCGATATCTTAATACAATTGCTTTGCATTTATCTTATATCTCTGCTACAGCTTGTTATGTATCCAAAGATAATGAGTTGGCAGTATTAGGAGTTTTCTTTTAGTGGCTCCTTTTCTGTGTAATGAACTTTGTTTGTCTGCAGCTCCAACAAGCAACACTAAAAAAGGAAGTCTTAATTTCCTAATCTTTAAGTTTTACACTTAATTAGTTTTAAATGTTCAAGTTTTGTTTTTTTTTTTGCTTGCAGTGCCGTAAAATATTTTGATAAGAAAATTATAACATTTATGTACTGAACATAAACAATACGATTCTTGACAGGCTCCCTAAAGTATGCTATAAAATAGAAGTGATAAAGATAAGAATAATTGCAACCCGATAGTAATAACGCAAAAACTAAAGCTACAAAATCATACTTGAATATTATAATTCAATTGAAAAAATAGAAAATCTATGCAGTTTGGAAATTGCTCGTTAGTGATACAAAATTATTCAGGCAGTCCAAAAGGTATTTTAAAGTTTTGTGTATGCATTAAGTGATTTCAAAACCACCCGCCTGGAAAAGCTGTCTTGTCGAAGAGTCATTATGTTACTGAGAGTTTTGCTATTTATGCCTATGAAACAGCCAAGATTAAGACGTGCTCACTTTAGAAGGCGTTTACGATCGCCATAATCGGCCTATTGTGTAAAGAATTGCACCAGGATATTATATAACAAAAAATCGAAAGACGGAAAGCACACAAAATATAGTCACTCTCGTGGATCATCGCAATGCGCTCACTGCTGAAAATATGGCTTTTGTAAGCGAGAGTACGAACAAATCGATTTCACAAAAAACTCAGTACTCGTCAACAATGAATTTTTCAATTCTAGTTGTATAAATATTTCTTCCTTTGCATAATATAAGGAGTCATTCTAGACAGCAAACTATCATGGAAAGAGAATACATCGGCTAGAGTAACCAAGTCTACAAGTCATCCATCCATCCATGTAAAAAAGCAATAGGCTCAAATGAATGGTCCATATTCAACCAAAAAAAGTTTTGTGGCTTTATGAAATAAATATATAAAAAATAAATTATAAAACCGATAAATTTCTATGGAGTATAAGTATGGTGGAGATCACTGGACCCTGCAGCCAACAAACTGCAAATTGAAAAAGTCAGTCGATACACGGCAATACTGACCACAGAGGCCATGAGGACAACAGCAACCAAATCACTTCATGCACTTATGAGCTGGATGTCATAAGACTGAGAAGCCAGGAAGACAGCACTAAAAACCGCGATCAGGTTAAATGCACCAGGAGCGTAGAGAAATGCCAATGTATTTGAGATTGGAAGGGATGTAGTCCCCGATCTAACTGAATACTGAAATCCAAAACCATTCCTCTCAAGGACGTTTGGCTGGCAAATCGAGAAATCTCCCCTAGAATCTGGATCATTCTATCCAGGCACACTGCGTCGATGCTCCAGTGAATCAATACAGTTGGATGCCCTACTGTCACCGATGAGCTGCTACGCCCTCTCCTGCACACGGTCCAGTAACCCCAAAATAGACTTTGAGGCACCGGCTTAAACATGAGAGTTGTATTTCATTTTCGGTCGAATGTATGTGGTATAAATAGTAAGGACGTCGAATGGAATGAAGTACATCTTACACCGTTTCAAAAAATCGATGCACTTGAATGCTTTTCGTTAATGGCTCATATATTGCCCGTTTTATTCCATTTCCACACGTACTCGCCCTCCTTAAAAACCTTTATGACAACCTTATCTCTATTTATTATGTGCCTACATTATATGAAATTGTGAAGTACATCAATCATATTTACACTTGACGACAGAAACTGTTGCCACTAGGGCAAATACCACGCGGCAAAATCTTTCTGAAATATTTTAGTGCAAAAGAAAAAATATTTTCTTATCAGCAAATATCAAAGTATATGATAATATATCAAAGTAAAATAAAGCCAAGAACTCTTTTATCTATATCTCAATAATTTTTTCATTAATTTGTTGTAACTTACCCCAAAAGGGTAGGATGAGGGTTAAAGACTTTTAAGGCATAATTCAAACTTTCAACAATATACTCGTAGTCTACCACAAATTAAATTGGCCATTTCTTTAAAGGTCACTCTGCATGACTGCCTTTTATAATCTTTTTCTTATCGTGCTGAAGCACTTTTCATTTTTAATGACGTTAAATGTTCATTCATATTGCGTGTTATCAAATAACTTTCATTTTTCTTTAAATGTTTAATTTTTTGTTTTAGGAAGTCTAACCTTCAAGTATTTGTAATATTATCTTGTTAAAGCAAAAAGTTTTTCGGCGCTAAAGATCTTTAGATACTGATTTATGGATGAAATGACAAAAAGAAAATTTCACATCATACATCTTCAATTCTTGAAAAGAGCAAAAGGAATAAGGCTTTCTATTTAGGCATCGAAGCATTGGTATAAAATGTATAAAAGCTTTTTCACAACAAAATTGAAACAATGATTAATGATTTGTTTATGTAATTGGTGATTGCTAAGTATCAGTTTGTAAGTCTTATAGATTTTTTTACTAAATATATTTTTCAAAATATTCAAAGAAATGAGCTTAAGCTTCTATTGTTATTTTGGTACACTTTAAATGGACACTTCGAAAGCCACGAATATTAAATAAAGACAGTTCTTTAAAATCTTAGTTTATTTGCAAACAAATAATATATATAATAATATATATAAACAAATGAAAAAACAAAATTAAACTAAACAAAATAAAATAAAATGAAATGATATAAAATTAGAAGCATTATTCTTTTCACCGCGTGAGTAATATTTATAGCCTACGATTACGGTAAAGCGTAACTTTTTGGTCCAATTTCTATTGTTTAATTTTTATAATAAAATATCACTCACAGGGTGCTTGGCTGGCTGATTTGGTAAAATAGTGGAACAAAAGTCTCGAGGTCGCAGGTTTGGTTCCTGCCTCAGACCCTGAGTGTTACTGCAGCCAAGCAAAAGCTTCGCAGTTTTTATGTTTTAAAAAAAAAACTAAATATTGTATAAGAAAGAACATATGTAAGTGTGTACAACTTGGCTTGCTGTGTTTTCCCCGAAATTCGAAGCTTTGTTGTAAAAAATTGGTTAGATATGCATTTATAATTCAAAGTACTGTCCATCGCTGGCCACTACATTTTCCCACCTTTCGGGTAGCGTGCAAATCTCTCGTTGAAAAAAATGGTCATCTTTTCAAGCCGTCCACCAACTGCTTTAATTGACTACTTCTTCGTTACACCGAAAGTGCTGACCACTTTAGCAACGTGGGTTAAAGCATTACCATGCTGTGAAATCACTTTTTTTAATCTCTCTCATTGTCTTGCGGCCGTTTGTGTTCCAATCCTCGGCTCAAAGGAATTACTTGTATTCGATAGCGATTAGTTGTGATTTTATCAGTCGGCTTTAGCAACTCATAATACTCTACGCCATGTTTGTCCCACCAAATAGTAAGCTTGACCTCGGAACCGTGAATATTCGGTTTGGACGTCTATTTGGAAACATGATTTTCGGTGCTTTGGGATTTTCAAAATGACTACATTTTTCGTCCCTAGTCACAATACGACAAGGAAATCCTTTCAGTGGTCCCTTGCAAGGTGATGGTCACAACAAGCACACAAACACCGTTCAACATCACTCGACTTCAGCTAATTTCCTAGCTTCAGAATCATTCCCACGGTTTTAAGGCATTTTATAATTGCTACAAATGATACTGCCAATTCTTGATCAAGTAATGCCGCCAATTCTATATTATGTTATGTTTAGAAATACCGGCGCTTATTGTATGACATCTACAATACTCGTATATATTTCTACTACCACTTACCACTACAGCCATCTATTACAAAACGGCAGGAGCAATGTTCTACACTTTATATTTTGAACTTGCGAGGAAAAACTTTAGCTTTATATACTCATACTATACTCATATTATAATTAAATATTTCATAACAGATTTTCTCCACAGCTAGAAAATATATGTTGCTGATGAGCAGTGCAGCGACCGCGAAACAGCTAGTTCTTCCCCCGCTTAGTGTGTTCAATTATTTTTTCCCGTGTTCTTTGATCAAGAGTTATTGATCGCGGCAATTATGGTTATGATAAAAAAATAATTCTCATAATTTGAAATTGAGCCAGAAAAATTGCAAGCTGATACAACACATCAAAAGGAGCTGTTGGTCAAGGAAATAATTTTCATCAAAAATCGTCTCATCGTTGCTTGTCAAAAATCTCATTTCGGAGAAGAATACTTACAATTATCTGAGCAAAAATCATTGTCCCGCAAGAGTTCGCTCTTAACGTTTAACCCTTTTCTCGACTCTAAAGGAGCAATGAGAATCAATGGTCGCTTAGCCAACTGCCCCACATTAAGCTATGACGAACGTTACTCCATTTTGTTACATTATCATGCCCGTTTTACACGTCTGCTTTTTAGGCATTTACACAAATATTCTATCCATGCCCAAAACGCGCTTTTATATCGTTAAACAAAACTTCGCTATTATGTCCCCAGACGCAAAACGCTAACAGAAACGATAATGTCTCAATGCTTGATGTGCGTAAGACATAAGCGGCAACTTAACCAACATATAATGGCTGCATTACACCTGGAACGAACAACACTAGAGCCGGGCCTTTCGATATCAAATTGTATGTGGGGCGTGACTGTAAAATAATCAAAGGACACGGGCTGGTCTTCGTATGTTTCTGCATCAAAGCAATTTATTATGGAAGCAGATGCCTACCCAAGATTCACCAGAACGGGACTGCAACATTCATCAATAGGGTCACCACTCGCACAAGACACCGCACTGGCTGGGTAACCACTGGAAAATTTGCCGTATCACAACCTATTTGATTTTTTATTAACTGTCATTTATCTACTATAAAAATCTATTAAACTAGTCAAATATTACTATCCCAGTATATATATATATATATATATATATATATATATATATATATATATATATATATATATATATATATATATATATATATATATATATATATATATATATATATATATATATATATATATATATATATATATATATATATATATATATATATATATATATATATATATATATATATATATAAAATTTACTTACAATGTATTGCCTGACACAAGCAAGCTATTCCTCGCCTACTGAAACACTTTGTTATCCAGTATATCAAGTAAGTTCAGGTCTGGTAACCCTTGTTGTCAAAACCAACGAAAACGTACTCGTTGGTTCTGACAACAAGTGTTGCCAGACCTGAAAACCATCATATAATATTAGTAATAATACCGAATACTAAGATATTTCTCTGAATACCTTTTGTTTTATTTACAACTAACATAATGCGTCTGGTTCCCATCACTATGATACATCGCGTCTTTATTGCAGCATAGTCATATCTAAAAAAATGAGCCTTCCGAATTAACAATGCAGAATTGTTAACAGTTTTTCTTTTTATATATAAAAATTAATTTTAAACTGTTGCCTTTGGGTGAAATTTTTTGTATAAAACAAGTATGGAAACTTAAAATTTGAAATGTGTTTTTTTCTTGAAACAAGCTTTTTTTGTTATGACTATGTTGCAATAAAGGAGCGATATATCTTTGATGTTTGTAGTGTTTTGTCTTCCGTGCTGGATACACGTGTTTTTCTCACAGTTGTCCGTGTTTATATGTTCATTATTAAATTCCTTTAAGTGTACTCCATTAGCTTGCAGTGTGGGAGGTGTTAGACTTGGATCTTGTTAGTCTGAATAGTGTCGAAGCTATATACACTGGACACTGATCAGTTTTAACTAATTTAACTCCCAAATATAAAATTTTTTGTTTGGCCTTTTGTAATGTTATTGTTCACAAACACTACTTCCTCTTTCCTCCTCCTCATCACCTAATTTCCGAGTTCCAGTATAATGCACTGCTTATGTAGGAGTTATCCCCTGAGTACCGATCCGAGATAAAAAGGAAAAGTATAAGTATGCTTAATATTTTGGAGTGGTCAGATAAAGTATAGTAGAAGACTCTTACATTACTCTCCAACTGTCATTCTAAGTGTCTTTCTCTTGGTAGCAAATAGATGAAGAAAGCTCATATTCTTCAAAAATTATATTGAAGAATATTTACTCACCCTTCGTTCCCTACTCCATTCGCATTATATACAAAAGTTCAAAATCTTTAAAATCATATTGCAAAACTGAAGTTTTTTTTTATTATTATTATTATTTGTGCAAAATGGTTCGAATCCATACAAATGTACTTTTAATAAAACCAATATCTCTGTCACTTGAATGCAAATCGTATCAGAGTACGTCAGTTTGGTTGTATTCTTAAAATTTAATGCCTTTGTACATTAAAACAGGCGATGTCATATAAAAGTAAGTAGATGTACACACACACACAGCCAAACACACATACACACACACACACACACACACGCATGCAGACAAACAGCACCCATAAAAATCTTTATGAACATTAAACCATCTGTCGGAAAGTTAAATAATCTCTTGTTTTATTGACATATTTTATGTCATCGATTGTGCATTCAAATGAAAAAACATTAGACAAATACATTTGTACATAGTTAGATCTTCTTATTTGTGTTTAGATGCATTAATAATAACAACAACAACAACAACAACTTCAACAATTTTACTAGAATGTCAGAAAAAAAAAACAAGAAAATAAAAAGGACAAATAGCAACAACAGGGAAAATGCATTTAAAACACATATTGTAACAACAACAACAACAAAAATAATAGATTTCTTTTCATGTACTTGCACAATATAAAAGGACTTCTATAAAAATGTACAATCATGTGTGCACATATATCTATACACACACTCTACATATCTAAAAGCGTAACTACATATGTATAAGCATACAAGATAAGGTAAACATATACATATATGTATTTGTCAAAGGGTGATTTTTTAAGTCACATAATTTTCAAGCCTGAAATAGAAATACACATATTTATATATATAATATTTGAGTATCCTTAGCGTTTTCATATATCTCATATTAAAACCCAAAATCAAAAATTGCACCCTAAAGAAAAAGAAAACTGAAATTAATTTTATTCGTTTTCAAGTGTATATACATATGTATATGTTTTTATCGAAAAAGTTGTTTACTGGTAGTTAAAATGAGAAAGGAAACTGCAAAAGGAAACTACTAAATGCACTTAAACGAACAGGTACACAGATTAAGAATGTTTTGAAAAAAAAAAATGGGAAGCAATATATTGCATTTAAACATAAATGTGTCTTAAATGAAAATGGAAAAAATATATATTGTATATTTCTATAACCATAATAAATGTCACTTAACAGAAATGTAGACAATAAATAAAAAGTGAACAAATAAATATTCACACACACCCACACATGTTCGTATATTCACATTTAAGTATAGAAGGCACAAAGTGTTAGTTTTTACTGAAATAAATTGGTTGAAAGGGGTGTGGCTAAACATTCATTTATAGAGTGACTTGCAGTAAAACATTATTTTCACTTATTATAATCGTGAAAAGTAGCCGCAAGAAGTGGCCAAACGTAAACATTGCATGGCAGAAATCCTGGCTATAATTTTTGCTCAAACAATTGCCTTACCTAAACTTTAATTAGTAATATTTAATTTCCCTTTAATGGCTTAAGAGCCCAAGCAAACATATATTTCTTTTGTTATTCTATCTAAAGAAAACAATCAAAACATTCCTTGAGTGAATCTGAGCAAGTTGCAAACAAAGTCATTTAACTTTGTGACAAACTATTAATTTACTTTTGAATTAATTACTTTCTTTAATCGCTTTGTATGGAATATTTTTTTCCTTGAAATTTGAACGTATAATTATAAAAAGAAAAAAAAAACTGCTATAAAGCAAAATTGGAGAAAAGCTCTTGTCTAAAAAAAAAGAGGAAAACTATAAAAACTTTTGTAATTTAATTTCAATCATTCTTTCAGGAAATTGCAAACACATTTTCCATTGCAAAGCAATAAAAATGTTCGAATTTTCTTCTTTTTTTTTCAAATTATAAAAGTTTCTTTTCTTTTAAATGGTTTTGATTTTATGTATATTTTTTTTTCCTTCTTCCTTTTGTTTTTTATGCTGAAAGGATTTTTCTTATTAAAAGTTGCCATTAAGTCAAATGGCACAAATGAAATGTGCAAAAATTAAAATGCTGTGGCATTAAGGCATATAATTGCTGAATGAAAAATATGAGACGTAAAAGAGAAATTGATTACAGGTCAATTTGCAAATGAGATAATTAAGAAAGTTGGAAAACAAAAACTAAAGGCATTTACGGAAATTGGCATTTGATGCATTAAATAATTACAGTTAAATTACACAGCGAAAGTGAAAACTTTAAGAGTTGAGCTTACAGAAGCAAAAAACTGCATTAAAATACTTTTACCAATATTATTGTCATTTTATTGCAAACTTTTTTCAATCATTGGCTGATATACAAGGTGTCCCAGAACTGAACGTGAAGCCGAAACAGGGTGACAGGATTGGTTATAGCCATTATGAGAAGAAGAAAAATCTAAATAAAACTCATTTTCTGATGTTTCTCATGATGGCTACAATGCATCATGTTACCCCGTTTCCGCTTGACATTGAGTTCTGGGACACTCTGTATATTAGAATACAAAATGTGTACTGGAAGTAGCTGTTATAATATTCCTGAAATAATTATTTTATTAAGAAAATTATATCGAATGTTAACAAAGTAATATTAAAAATATATAAATAAAGAGTTCTCGTTAATTGGAAATTCATGGAACTAGGGAGCATCAAATTGACCAAACTTAAACAAATAAAATCATCAGCAACAAAGATTTCACTAATTTCACCTATGCTTGCTGGCATTTGATCACAATTTTCTTGCGAATGTACATTACTGGAAACAGGTAAATCCAGTTGTTGATATCCAGATATATCTCTAAGGACTAATTATGCAAATAATGAAGCTATTGCAAGATGCTTACATTTAGGTTAGCACTTTTTCCCTTTGTTAAATTTTAATGTTAGTTTTAATTCATTTAAATTTATGTTATTAAAATATTTTAATTAAATCGTTTAGTAATCTGTAAGAATATAATTCTGTAGATGAAATAGCAATACATAAATAAATAAATAAAACATATCTATGCTCTGGCCACTGTTAGTGAGACAATGTACCAAGAGTGGTTTAAACGGTACTAGAACGGAGATTTTGACGTCGAAAACCAGTATGGAAATGGAAAAGAAATGCAAAACTGGAGGCATTACTTGATCAAGACCCAAACGCAACAAAAACTGATGGGATCATTGCGAGTGAAGCAACAAGCAATTTTTTTTTAACTTGGTCCAGTTCTCAGGGGATGACCCCTACATATACAGTACATTGTACCAGAACTAGAAAAACAGGTTGAGAGGAGGGGGAAAGAGGGAGTAGTGTTTGTGAACATTTGACTTGATCCCTCCAACGTTATAACAGACAGGAAACACGTCTGCAGGCAACTCGTTCCACAGACAAAGCTTACGGCTAAAAAACGAATTCTCTCTGTAATGCGTAGTACGATTCGTTGGGCAATCAACCACAATTGGATGAGCTGTGGACGATGAACGCGTGCTACGTAAAAATGTGCGCGTTTCTGGAACAAGATCCCTTATCCCGTCAAAGCAAAACCATTGTAGCAACGATAGAACAGAGTAACGCACCCCACACTGCGTCGATGCAGTTTGGGATGCAATTACAGAATGCCTGAAATTCATGGGAATGATAAAAAAAAAAGGAAATTGGGTGCCGTACAAGCTAAAACCAAGAGATGTTGAGCGACATTGGTTTGATTTTAAACAGTTGCTTGCAAGGCAAAAACAGATAGAATTTCTGCACAGTATGGTGACTGGGGATGAAAAATGGGTTATTTACGATGATCCCGAGCGCAGAAGATCATGGGGATATCCCGGCAAGGCTTCCGCATCGGCGGCCAAACTGAATTTTCAAGGTTTCGTGGACATGCTCAGTATTTGGTGGAACCAGCTGAGTGTAGTGTATTATGAGTTGTTAAAACCAACTGGAACACTTACAAGCGATCGTTATCGAAAGCAATTAATCCACTGGAGCTGAGTATTTAAAGACAAACGGGCGCAATATAACGAGAGACATGATAAAATGATATTCTAGCATGACAGTGCTCGACCCTATGTTGTGAAAGTGGTTAAGACATGCTTGAAAACGGGTAAATGGGAAGTCCTACCCCACCCGCTGCATTCTCCGGAGTACATATTTGTTTCGATCAATGGCGCATGGCCTGACTGATCAGCACTTCTGGGGTTACGAAGAAGTAAAAAATTACCCCAGTTTGTGCTTCAAAAGATAACTAGTTTTTCCAACGTGACATTCATACATTTCCCAAAAGATGGGAGATAGCAGCGGAGTACAATACTTTGAGTTATGTATGTATTAAACCTCTGCAGGAATGAATTTGTTGTTAACTAGTACTCCGTAAGTTCACAGTATGTACTCTTACCTGAACTTACTCGAAAAAACTATGTTCATATTCTTGTGAACAACAAAATTATCGAATATGTATTTGTGGTTATTTGGCTTTGTGTTTACTAGTTACGTACAGGTTTGTTTCACGCTCGCAATCAAACATACACAATGAGAACGTATCAAGCGAAAACCAAACTTCACGAAGTACTTGCAGTACTACGAGAAATTTGCAAATAAAATTTAAATTGAATATTGTGCTGTGATCATCGTAAGTAATGGAAATGAATGAGGCAAGTTCTTAGCATATGTATAATAGTTATTTATTGAAATTTGCATAAATTAAAATTGCTATTAAGGTATTAAATTTACAGAAAATTATTCTTAAAACTGACTCTTTGACTTATTGTACTATTTTTTATTTGCATTTTTAACTATATATACATACATACATGTGTACACATACATATATATTCGTATACAAAAATGTATGAATAAATTTTGGTACAAAAAGAAACCATATACTTGCAGTACTATATGAAGAGAGCAGTATTTGTGAGAACTTCTTTATTTTTTGTTTACATTCTATAGGTTCTTTTTTTTTTTTTTGTTCTATATTAACTTCGATTACTTGCTTGTTGGTATTTACTAAACAAACATTCTCTTCACTTCCCTATTTGCGCTCTGCGTAAGAGTACAAATATATACTACATTCAACAGCGAATTTCACACATGAAGAGAAAACTTGCTCGCTGCAGATGTTTAATATGTATAAACAGTTTTTTACAATAAAGCCTCGAATTTCGGAAAACAAACGGGGGAAGCAAGCTGTTCTCGAGTTATAGCGAAATACGTTAGTCGTGTGATTTAAGAAATCTATACCTGATGCAGAAAAACTAAAACAATTATGAATTACATTTTTGGTTTTTGTGGATTTGTACATCAGGCTTTAGTTCAAGTTTTACTTTTTTTTACACTACAAATTAACTGTGATCAATAATTTTTGATTGAAGAAGACAAGAAAAATAATAATCAAATATTTAGCTGGGGGACAACTAACTGTTTCGTAGTCGCAACACTACTCATTCGGATTTAAGTTCGGGTAAAACTCCTTCTAAAGAAAAACTTAAGAAGGGAAAGACTTGAACTGAAGCCCGATGTACAAATCTACAAAAACCAAAAAACTTATATAAAATACTATGAAAAGTCGAACAAAAAGTCAATAAATTAATTATGTTACTTTAACTTAAAAAATAGCTAAAAAATTTTATTTTGTTGCACAGTGCTATTATCGTTATTATATGTACAATAATATTTTTCAAAAACTTTTAATTTATCATATTAAAAAACATTAAGATGAAGGCAACTGGTATTTGGATAAGGAATGCCTGACATTTACTTAACTTCTACAATGAGATTTTTGCTAACCGCAATTTAATTCCATTTTCCAACTATATAAATCACTAACCGTAAATCCTTTTATACCAAGAAACCCTCTTGAAACTTGCTCAAAGTGTATTCAATATCCAATAAATTTTTAATGCTCCTTTTGCTTGACAAAAAAAAAAAATAGTAAATTTTATATCACATAATAAGATATTTTCAATTATATTTAATTTTATATTTTAAACCGATTTATTGCTGTTTTCCCCCTAATAAGCAATCAATTTTATTCAATTTACATATTTCCTCACTATTTTTACAAAAAAAAAAAAAAAAAAAATTATAATAACCAAAATGATAATGATCTAGAGACTCAGGTTTAAATCGGATGCTGTAGAATATAATTTTTGTTAAAATTGATTCAATTTGTCGTAAGAATTTTGCGGTTCTCTACTCTCTACCTTAAACTGGTATAATACCAAAAAATCTCAATTTTCCCTGACACAAAGCAACATTTCATAGTGAATGTATCTATTTGTGTGTGTGCGTGTGCGTGTGTGTAGTGGGTAAGTGGTGTTGCTATTAACGTTTATGTAACATGTGTGGATGAACGGTTTCTTTTTTTTTTTTTTTTTATTATTATTAGTTGTAAGTGAGAGTGTATTTGTTGGTACATGTTGCTCATATTAACATTTAACAATATAATATGGCGTTCAAGCGTAAAACTGCTTAAGCAAATTGAAAAATTTTCTTTTTCTACAAAGAAAAGCAAAAAAAACTTACCAAGGCAGACAACAACAGCAAAACAAGTGGGATGCGATAAAAAAGATATATTGAGCAAAAATAAAACTTGAGTAAGAAATTTGTACTTGTACATAAAGACGAAATAGGAAACCTGTAAAGCACCATATTTTCTTCTTAATATATATTATATTGCACATAAAGATACACGACAAGTTAAGGAAGACTTAAAGACTTAAAACCATTTTTTCACAAGTCTCTTGCAGGTGCTTAAGAACAGGGTGATCTTTTTCAAATATATTCAATCTAAATACAAGATTTTCAAGGGATAATTCAATTACTGATGTGGGCAATAACTAGATAGATGGTGTGAGTTAATCTGGGTCTTTTGCTACTAAGAATTTTTAAATGTTTTTCAAAATGAACCTCTTTGTTCAGAAAAAAGGATTGTTACAATTAAAAAAAGGGTAGATTGCAACAGCAGAATAAAGAGTTGTTGTGTTTTTTATATCTTTTTTTTAATTAAGGATGAAGAAAAAATAGCTCTGTACTGGACTTTGTACAGAAAAGCCAGCAAAAGGGGCAATTATGACTGCCTGGACTTTTTTCTTGACTCTGATGTAATAAGTTGTTTAAGTAAGTTTAATTTTGTTTTATATTTATATTTTTGTTAAAACAATAAGTTCTGTTAATTTATTGAATTTCTGTTGAACTTTATTATTTTTAAACTAAATTTTTGGTTTGTGCATTTGTACAACGGGTTATAGTTAAAGTTTTTTCCTTCCTAAAGTTTTTTCTTAAGAAGGATTTTTTTACAATACAAATCTGCTGTGATCAATAATTGTTGATTGAAGAAGACAAGAAAAATTATAAGCAAATCTCACAAGCACCCACTGGGATTTGAAGTCGGGTCATGACGTATCATGCTCCGTTGCTTTCAGCCTTTAATTATTTTCTATCTATATTCATCTCATATTGAATCACATATGCATATTGTTAATTACCGACATTGTTTGTACAGCGTTTGCTGTCTCAGAACTAAAGGTATTTCTTTTTAGTTATTTATAATAAGTTTTCTTGTTTGGTCAACATTTTCGTCGGTTAATTTTTGATAATTCTTCCAAGAAGCATCAGTTTTTTAGATAAAGTTCTAACTGATAAAATTTTTTCATATCTTGTTTGGCTCAGTATAACTTCAAATACTTTTTTCAAAACTTTCTTAAACTTTCAACAACCTTTTTACAACGTTGCAGCTATATAAATGTGATGATTAAAGAACTAAAAATTTGTGCTGTTGAAAGCAACTGCCAAGACTTTTTGTGTTTTCTTTAGTATTGATACTAATTAAAATGGTGTAAATTTTCAGTTACCGAAATTTAAATTTTCTCAAAAATATCACAAATGTGCTAAAAATAAATATTGAATATTACCAGAAATCTATAACTTTATAAGCCCTTCAATTGTACTTCCTAGTCGCCTATCATAAAACTTGTTAAGCTTTGACTCCAAATATTTCTAATCGTCTAAATTGGCCTACAATCGCAAAAATCGTGCAAAAGCGAACCGGCTCTGAGAACACGAAAGTATGCTTGTTCTGCTTCTGCAGAAAATGTTCTCAAAAAACGAGTTGTTCGAGTTTACAACGCAAAATTGTCAATAGTACTTTTATATTGTTTTTATATTGCTTATATTTATTATATATAATTTTTCTATACTTTAAGCAGATTTCAATGCATTTATAAAGAGAGACAAAATTTAAGCCATTTAGTATACATATAACTTCATTTTCATTTAGTATGGATTTACTAAAATATTGCACTCTGAATTATTTGTATGCTGGACAAACACCTATGAAGTGAGCCGTATTTTCAGAAGCATCTAAATTACATAAAGTACAAATACCAACAGTATTGTTGCTGAAGGATTTTGCATTAAGGTTTAATAAGCCACCTATAGCTTTTATTATTAAACTTACTACACGAGGTGAAAAGTTTGAAGAGTAAAGTGATGAAATATTGTAATCTAATTTAGCATATAGGTCGTGAAATTGCGAACTTTTAGCATTTTGCACACAAGTATTTCGTTCTTGAGTTTTTAGAAGATTTAATAAAAGTTCCCAATTTCTACATAGCATAGTGACAAATCTTTTTCCATTCTTTAGCCCAATATATGTTTTGTTCTATAATTTTTAATGCTAAAATACGTGGTAATCTATGTGGCCTCATATCTATTACGTTATTAATGTAACAGAGATAAAGCTTTAAGCTCGATACATAAAGCGAGTCAAGATTTGTTTCAATATACAGCATATAATTAGGTGTTGCGCTAGGCAAGCACAGCATCTTTTTTATAAAAAATCTGAAAAGTTTTTCAACCTCATCGAACTTTTCAAAGCCCCATACTTGAGCCGCATAAAACATAATCGACCTGGAGGCAGCCTGGAATAGTTTTAGTTTGTTGTTTTGCGATATCTGCGGATTGCTTATATAATTCAACCAAGTAGAGTTAATCGCTAATTTTGAGGTTGATAATTTATTAGTCAAATGTTTTTTAAAAGAGATATTGTAAGTAATAACGACTCCCAGATACTTATAACTATTAACTATTTCAATGTTAACGCCACCATAGTTCTAGTTTAAATGTGTAGAAATTCTTGTACCAGATCGAAATATACTACTTTAGATTTATCGAGATTTGCTTTCAAGCCCCACATTGCACAGTAATTATATAAGCAGTTAATCATGTTTTGCAATTCTGTTGGACTGTCTGATAAAATAACAATATCGTCGGCGTAAAGTAGTACTTTTACATTGCAATCAGCAAGATTAACACCCCCAGGTAGCACGTCAACTAAATCATTAATGTATAAGGAAAATAATATAGGGCTTAATATACAACCCTGTTTTACACCTATATCGACAGCGAAGGAATTGGAATACAAATTTCCATCCCAGATACAACTTTCATTATTTTGATACATAAGTTGCAGCAATCTTATTATTTTAGTTGACAGACCAAGACAAGAAAGCTTGTAAAACAAGCTATTACGAGGAATTGTGTCAACAGCGCACGAAAAATCAACAAAGAAAGCATACGTGTTCTTGTTGTTGACTTTATTGAGATACACAATGTTAACTAGGCTAAAAATGTTGTCAACAGTTGAGTAATTATTTCTAAATTTAAAATCTTATTATGTTCAATCCAATCCTCTAAACGAATTAGTATGATGGTGTTAAATATTTTGCATAGAGTGTTAATCAGCCCACGATAATTAGATGGACAATTAGAATCACCTTTTTTGAAAAGTGGTAACAGTATTGATTTTTGGAAACTAGAAGGAATTTTTTCATGAAGAAATATTTTGTTAAACACAGATAAAATTTCAAAAATAAAGGAATTTGGAGCATTTTTGTAAAATTCGTAAGGTATACCATCTTGACCAGGCATTTTTCCTTTAACAATGGATAATATTTCACACATTTCAAAGGGAGAGTCCAGAATGGTATCAATAAAATATGGCATTGACCAGCTAATGGTAGGCAAATCAGGACTTATATGGTATACCTTACAAAAGTGGGTACGGAAATCGTCAGCTCAAATCTGTATTGTAGAAAGTCCTTCTTAAGAAAACCTTAAGAAAGGAAAAACTTGAACTAAAAACTCAACGTACAAATGTATAAAAAAACCAAAAATCTTATGTAAAAAAAAAATTATAAAGTTCAATAAAGTATTATTTTTGAATGTGGTGATTTCATGCCAGCAAACAAAAAATAATCTCCCTGTTTAATTATGAGTGGTTCTGCTGTAATAGAGCTGCCAAAATCTATAAACATATTCCATTCTATGGTGAAACTTAAAGAAACTTCATACTTCAAATACGTAAGTGAGATGAAAATTGATGTAAAAGTTAATATGTGGATCAGTACAGGCGGAAAGTATATACAAAAAGAAAAGTGTTGGCCAAAAGTTTTTATGTGCTCAACTTCAAATAAACAGATGCTTCAAGTATTTTGTTAAGAAAAAATTTCTATCTTTCACTGTAACACAAAAGCAAACAAAAAGTAAAGGAAAATATATAAAGACATGTAGAAAATGAAGCAGTTTATAGGTAAAAAAAAATATATTTGTATATATGAAACACTTTGAGTACTTTGAAACTTATAACGAAACTTGAGAAACCCTTAAGCAAGAAATATTAAGTCAAAAGTACCTCAGTAATAGTTTGGTTTATAGAAGACAAGTATATATGTGAGAAGCATGTATCTGCAGCACATAAAATTTTATACGTTCAAGCAACATTTAAACAAATATTTTAAAGGTATACAAAGGAACAAATGCATGTTCATTTTGTACAGTTCTAATAAGAATAAAAATGAAGAAAAGCTTTTTGTATACTAAAAACGTAGTGGAAAGATTATTTCTTGCCAAGCAAAAGTTTAGACTTGCATGCAAAGTTTTATAACTTACCGCAACATATAAATGTTGCTATTTTACAGCAAGTTGAACGTCTGCAACAAATTAAAAATTATATTTTTCTTAAAGAAATCTTATAAGATGCTTATCAATAAATTGTTATTTCTCCTTTTTTGTTGAAAATCAATTTGCTTAAAATGTAAATTTCTGTTAAAAAAATTTACAAAATAAAAGAATTTTTTCTTTTATAAATATTATTTGAAAGTTGAGCAACATCTGTGCATTTATCGTATACATATAAATAATATCGATTTGGCTTTTATTTGTGTTGTGAAAATTCGACAAATTGAAAAATAACAAACTGCCAAGACATCTGATTGAATGACATTTTTTTTGCCTAATTTAATAAAGAAAGTCTTTTTGGTGACAGTAGAAGACAATTGTGATGATGAGTTGTGACATGTTTTCGGTTATTTTATTAAGTATTCAAATTGTTATATAACCACTAAATTTCTTTGTTTTAGTATGGCAAATGTTTTTTATTTAACGTAGAATTTGTTTTAAAAATTTCAATATATGTGGATAGGTATAAATATCAAATGATAAATCGTCGAACTTATTGAAAATTTGTATTATTATATGATGCTGGTTTTCTTTGGCTAAGAGCTACTGATATTAGCAATTATTGTTATAATTAAAAAAATAAATATATATCTTGACGAAAGCCGAATTTGAACTTCAGCCGGAAAACTACCATCACATAATATTAGGAACTGCAATATATAACATATTTTTTTATCTGCTTATATGATGAGTTTTAGAAAAACCAAAGTGTATGATTTCAACTCAGATCAATATAATTTTTCAGCGGCACTGAACTTCCTCCACTGCGTCCACCACTGTTCTGCTGTATTTTTTTCGTGTACTAAATATATGTTTGCCCTTTAAATAATCTTTTACAGTTTTTTTCTAACATAAGTTATTTTCGTTTTTTGATGTAAATTTATTCTACATCAATTTCGTGTTTTCAAATTGAAAATTTTTGGGAAGGATACAAGATTGAGAGATATATCACAATATCTTAGTAAAATAAATATCGAATGGATTGGACAAAACCGGGTTGACTTCAACGCTCGTAAGGTCCAGTGCTGTTCATAAACACGCAAACGTATTACCGTGAATGCTGCTTCATCTATACTTATGGATAGTATAGATATTCAGCAAGCGTGTATTCATTATATTCTTGGAACGAAAATTCAGCATAATGTTTGCTGGACTGAATATATTTTCTATGTCTTTAAAGAAGTATTCAAGTATATTGGTTTTTTTTCAAGTGTTAATTGAACTTCATTCCATGCGATCTTCTTAATATTTACGGAATCCAGTTCTCGTATTTTGGACAGCGTCTCAAAGTCTGTTTTGGGGTTAGTCGACCGTTTGCAATAGATAGCAGACAAGCTTATCAGTGCAAAGATATATAACTCTATTGACATACTCCCTCGGGAAGCCGGTTTTGGCTTTGGCGTAAATCAATCTAGGGCACTCTGCTTTTTGAGTATAGAGGAGAATGTGCCACTCATTTGTTGTAGTAAGTAAAACTCTAGAAAGCCGCATGACTTATGTTGTGTTGGACTTCCGAAACGCTTAACAAGGATTAATTGAGAGAATTAGGATCAGCAGGATCTACGAGAGGTTCTGCTTTGCAGAATATCTCGGTACTGATCATGATGGAGTTGCATACCTTGGCTGCAACGTTCTGGCTGTGATAAAATCGCAGCAAGGGGAATAAGTTTCTCTGTCGGTTTACGGTGACTAATGATACAACAACGGGCTGTTGTCTTGCAACAGCTACTTGTAATGTTCCTTATATTCAGGTGATGGTTAGACACGTAAGTTAGTTAAGGCTAATGCTTTAAATAGGGTTCGGGCTACCAACTCATAAAGCCTCCCTTTCCGTTGACTGCTGGAAAAGTGCATACAGGAAGGATTAGAAGTGCTCAACTCTTTAGGAGTAGTTTTGTCTATATGTCTAAAGACTTATGGCGAAAAATTGCGGCCTGTGTGAGCTTTGGAAGCTACACGTGGACAAAAGTGAATCGTGAACAATTCAGTCCGTAGCATTCGTCAATCATCAGATTAGGCCTACAGGTCAGGTACTGATGTAAATCAATTTCAAAATCTATTGACTCATTGAGAAAAGACATAGTATGGAGTGATCTGCTACTTAATGTACAATACATTTTGTTCTGATATCTACATAATACACGTACATCGTCTATACCTCATCTATTTGTTGTTGATTGCCCAGCAGATCGCACAACGCATTACAGAGGCCATTAGTCTTTAAGTTGTATGGTACGCCTTCTAAAGTTAAAATCAGACATCCATTAACACTTATCCCGCTTCTCACCTCCTCAAAAACTATTTTCTTAATTCCGGTACAATGCATTGAATATACAAAACTCAACCTGTGAGGATAACGAATTTTGATATATTTACAATTTTTAACTATGTATATACGAAGGTCTAATTATGATTGTTCATTTATTCATTTTTCTTATTTTATATATTTCTTAACAGTTATGAGAGTTGCCATTAAAAAGTTATAACTTTATAATTTGCATACAATTTTCATCAAGAAAGCTAATTTCCATATAGGCAAACACAAACAGCAGAGCTACCACAGACAAATAATATCGCTCCACTTAACAGAATTTGACTCTATAATTTTTTCTTATATTTATTTCCTTTGAACAGTCTGTGTAAGCACAAAAATATCCGTTCAATATAAAAACGTTAAAAAACAATTCTGGTTTTATTGTTGTTTATCTAAAAACAGTAAGTTTACTAATGTTTCATTATAGCCACGGAAAGTTAGCACGAAAGTAATAAATTGCCAGCAAATGCCACTATATATCACGAATACTTTTCTTTAAATGGCTATTTTGTATTTCTGAAGATGGCATTGCAAAGCAGCATGAAACGGGCAACAGAAAACAATGACCTCTCCTTCACCAAAAACACGTACAAAATGCATGTAAATCTTGTCATGAGAAATTATTTGGGACTACAAAGATTTGTTAAAGCTCGTAATTTTTGAAATTGTTGTATTATTGTTGGTTTGGATGCGGGCTTTATTGGTGTGAGTAATAATAAAAACATTTGAAGTCTCTATAGAGTAAACATTTTTGGTTGCAATTATTTATTACTCATACGTTGTGAGGGGTGCGAAAACGTTACTTCCCAGATGTGCGGAAATAATGTTAACTTTTTTTTATTTTTTGCCCTCCTTATTTATTTATGGTTGTCTTCGGTTAATTTGAAGCTCGTGCGAAACAAGGGCACAGAATCATATGCGTACTTTTAAGTTACAATACCAAACAACAAAGTAAATCATAAATTTAATGCAAGCCAGAACAGCAAAAAAATAAATGTTTAATACACCTGAGAAGTTTCGTTAAACTTTTTTCTTATTCTTATAATGAAAGTGATTTATTTAGGCATAAATTTTTTGGCTACAATTTATATGTATATGTTAAAGTATATTTTACTAATTGTGACAGAAGGGAATTGCGAAACAGTCTGAAAGCTGTGAACAGATTTTCAAAACAAACCAAGAGCTATGAAACGTACTAGAAATACATTTCATTAGAAACGTTGACAGCCGTAGAAGTGAAACTTTATCGTAAAACTTTCTTTAATTGTTTTTTTTAATATTTGTTTTATTTAAATAGATTAATTTGAAAAAAAAACTCGCAATCAATAATAAGCTAAATATATATTAGGATTTCTTTTGGCTAAATTAATGCAAATAAATATCACAATTTCTATTTTGCATAAAACTTGCACATAGGAGAACTTACAACAGGGAAAATTTTGTTTAAGGACGCTGGTGAAACGTTAGAAAAGTACTCTCGTAAGTAAAATTTTTACAATTCTGATGTGAATAAAATTTTACAAGCTCTAGCGCTTAATATAAATTTTGACAATAGAATAGAAATATTTGAAATTGAAATAAATTATAATTGAATATTTTATTATTAATAGTATAAAAATCAAATAATACTAAATTGAAAAAGGACATTTTTGGTTTGATAAACCGCTTTTGGGATTTGCGAACCTGTCTCAATATGAAGGAGTTACCAGATCGAAAAAAAATTTAACATGTGTTCATAGCAGAGATGGAAATTTCCAAAACACTTAACTTTTTTCTCTTAATACCGCGCTCTTTGTGCTGGGCTAAGAAGTTTCCGAACCGCCCTTGTATATATAAATACTCACTTCAAATAAGAAAATGTAACAGCAAATAACTCATGTTTTTATTTTTAATATTTTTTTTTGTTTTATTCCATTTTAATTATTTGTCGTGAGCAAATTCTTTGACGACAAATTTTATTCCTTTTGAAAGACAAATACGCCAAACACGGTAGCATATTAAAGGCGTTTTGTAATAGATTTAAAACTTGTCGTATTCAATGGCATTTTACACCAATCACGGTACCATTTTTCAAAAACGCCCGTCTTTCGCCATAAAAACGCCAAACACAATAAGGGTATTTATTTCAGCTTCATTTTGTAAAATAAAACAGTCTTGTTACCGAAACTGAAAAAATTTAATTACATTGTAGCTCATTAAATATTTTTAATAGTCAGAATTTTTTTAAAGATTTTTATCTCCGAAAGGTTTTGGCTGTTGAGTAAATAATCACCTGATATTTACTCGTATTATTTCAAAACCCACTTAGTGAAAAATGCATATATGTATAAATACGTTGGCATTGCTATTAAACTAACATGTCACTGTTAAAATATTTGTTTATGTTGGCCTTTAAACATAAAAATATTTGCTGTCACAAAATGCTTTTATAGTGTTATAAATATATTTTTTTGGCAATTATATATTTTGGCACCACAGTTTTTAATATCTGTCTGTCGCTTATAAAACAGGTGTTGGAAATTGGTGCTGAATTTAAACAGTTTGCAGATTTCACACAAACACGTTTTGTTTACAACCATTTGAGTGCACTTTTTTATAACCTGTCTATATAAATTTTTTATTTGATATTAAAAATAATATTAAAAAAAATGAGAAAATACATATTTGCTGCATTTTGCTGTCACTTAAATTAACTTGCTTGATATTTTAGTAAACTGAAAGACAGAAATGGCAGATAATCACTTTGATGCTGCAACTTTTAACACAAAAAACACAATCTTTTTAAAAAATATTTTGTTATTTACAATAATATGTAAAATAAAAGCATATAACATATCGTTGGCTAAAACTCAATAAAAAATGGTGAATATTTCTCTTCTTTTCTTGCAAATTAACTAAGTAATAATCAGCTTCAATCATAGTGTCACCTTTTTGAAATAATTCATACCAGGTAAATGCAAGAGCAATAAATACAACACTACGAAAAAAAAATCTTATTTAAATATCAAGGGAAAAATATTAACACAAAAAGGAATTCACACAAATATAATAAAAAAATATTTACAAGGAAACAACAACTTTTAATTGTTTCGAGAAACTTTTAATTATTTCGAGAAAATTAAAGTCTCAGAGAGATGAAAATGGCCAGCCGGACTGGGGAGAATGCTGGCTCATACCTGGCGCTCAAGCTACAATATATAATTTATGTGTACATTTTTAAAATTTTTTTTTTAAATTTCTTTTAATTATTCCATTGCCATCTGAAACATAGGACTGATTTATACGGTGATTTAAAGCCATGTCTTTTTTATAATACTCTTTTAAAGCTTCTAACAAAATCACGTTACATTGTACTATGATTTTTAAGTCATGTCGTGTTTTCAATTGTTGTCGTTAAAAAAAAACGTTTGTCTCTTTTTACCCTTTTGGTAGTGTCAAGTCAAAAAGGAATTAGAGAAAAAAACTTGAAAAACAGAAAACATGGCTTTTTTAATTTTCAAACATTTTTAGTACAAAAACATGCCTTTTAGACATGGCTTTAAATCATCGTGGAAATTGGCTCATAGTAAAATTAAGTTTTTTTTTTACATTCATTTATTTGTTGAATCTTCACAAAGTTTGTTAGTTACTCTACATAAATACATAAAATTAGTCAGGTCCAGCCAATGCTAGACAAAAATGTTTTATTTTGCACGGTCAATTTCGGTAAAATCACCTATTTAAGGTTCTGATGGTGGCAAGGGTGTCCCTCCTTCACCACCGAGAGCGGCGTTCAAAATTAAGTATTTTGCGTGCAAGTGGATTTGGATGAAGTTCCAATTTACTGATATACCTTGCCTCATACTTAGAGAATTCGTCTTTTACAAGAGGCACACAGAGATCTTTATGAATTCGTGAGTTTTTTACGTACCAGGGAGCTGCAGCAATCGTACGAAAAATTTGATTTTATCGCCTTTGAATATTTTTAATATTTGACGCTGAGGCGGTGCCCCATAATTGAATTCCATAGCACCATATAGGCTTTAGAATTGCGTTGTATAACAGAAGATTGCAATCCAACTTCAATGTCGAATTTCTGCCCATAAGCCAATTTAGTTGCGCTGCTTTTAACTTTAACTGAGTTACTTTCGCATCGCATCAATGTCCACGTTAACCTACGGTCGAGATGAATACCAAGCTACTTGACTTCATTTTGCTGCGGAATAGGGGAATTGCTATAGTAAAATAAAATAAAAATTGCTCAATTTCACATGTTATGAATTTGACTTGTTTGTATGGTTATATGTTTATTTAATTTTCCTCACACAGACGAATTCATACCAGATAAATGCAAGAGCAATAACTACAACACTACAAAAAAAATATTTTTCAAATGTAAACACAAAAAGGAGTTGAAAAAAATATAGTACAAAAATATTTACAAAAAAAGCTTTTACAGCCTGTTTGTTCATGGATCGCGTTTTAAATAAAGCGAAAACCAGCGACACGTTTGTGACTACGTAAAAAATTGGGTCTGTGTAACGCGCTTCTCATTGTTCGCGTTCTGTTACGTTATACACGTATTAGTATGTATATTCTCAATCCCCAGTATTGCCACTATACAAGTTATATGTATCTTGTTTACTTTTTTCGTGTAAAATATATTTTTGCGTCGTGAATAATGGTAACCCTATTTCAATTGAAAAAAGAAACCGGTGATAAATATTTATGTAAACAAAACACCTTTATGTTGGAAAAAAAATTATATAATATTTGCTGGTTATACAAATTCTGTTGATGATCAGACAAATGCCTTTATGGATTGATCCTAATTTATTTTTTATTTTTTAAATTATTTCCTTTGCATGAACGCAAATAAGAAAAACGTTAAGATTTCTTCGCGTTTTTTGAGCACATTGTGTTCCATGAACAGGCAGTTAATTATTTCGTGGAACATTTGGTTTATTCATGAAAATTAAAGTCTATAGTCATAGACCTGGGAATAGTGAAAATGTCCAGCCGGATTGGGAAAGAGTCTGGATCATAGCTGGCTTCCAAGCTACAAACCATAATTTAAAAAATTCAAAAAATTGTTTTTTTTTAAATATATTTTAATTTTTATTTTATTGACATCTGAAACAGATTAAAATTAAAAAAAAGGTTATCAGCTGCGCTGCCAATTTCAGCTGTTACGAATGCGCTTTGGTCACAACTGTTTGATATCGCCTAATACGGGGTGGCTCAGAACTACCTCAATGGTAGCACGAGATGTAAAAGATCAACAAAATTTAACGACTTTCTGTGCAGATATCTAGTGTACATTGAAAATTTTGTTTTTACCAAATGTGGAGGTAGGCGTGCCAGATATCGGATTTTTTCATAACTAAAAATTGTTATTTATAAAAAAAGAGTTGCAGCTAATATTCTTAATTTTGGTGGTCATACCCATCTGAGAAGGAGGGATACTTTGGCTACCATTAGAGCTCTAAACAGATGACTGAATTCTGAAATAATATTAGCATAAAAAAATTTATTAAAGTATTTCCTAATAGAATACCAAGTTTCAAAACTCTGCCCCATCACTATATGACATCATTAATTACCTAAAATGGATTTGAATCTGTTTAACTTCTTTCAGCGTATTTAAAGAAAAAGTGTACGTCAATAAGGCAAGAAAGAAGAGCTGAGGGATAATATAATTCGGCATAATATTGACATTTAACATCAGAATCATTGAAAATGCGGAGAGATGGATAAAGATATTTCACCTAAGCTGTGTAGGCATTTGTTTCTATATTTTTCTGTCATAATAAAATATACTAAGATACACTTTTCGAAAACATTTTGTTTTATTTAAAATTAACAGAGTGCGTTTTTGATAGACCATTGTTTCTAGATATAAAAGGCAAATATGTAAATGGAAAATTTATCATTTATCAACACAATAAAAAAATATAAAAGATGAAAGTCTGTGATTGTCTCATCGTAATAATTTTGTATCACGCTCATTTTGTAATAGTGGAAAGTGTTTTTGCATTCATCAGCTTCTTTGCAATATTAAGAAAATTCAGGTTCTTTCAAATCACAAACAGCAAAAAATCAAAAAATATTATAAAACTTAAACAATTAAATTTCTTATTTACTATTTTAGCTTCTAACATTGATATCAATAAAAAAAATTATAAATTGCTTGTTTTCTATGTTTCCCAGCTATCTATATGTCGACATTTCATAGGAACTACCCTATTTATCACTTAACTTTTGGCTAGTCAGATCTGCAATTGCCCCTGTGTGCGCTGTTATATATGGATGCAGTTCTATCAGCAGTTTACTAACGTTTACGAATATTTACTACTTTTCTGTTCGAGTACTTTTTTGGACAAGAGAATTTGCAGAGAGTAATTTTTACAATTTACTGAAAAATTATACTTTTACTGCATTTTACTGTAATGTAAACGAATAAACCTAATATTCTTTTAATCATCCATAGTTGCTTAATTAGTACAAATGTATTAACTTTCAAAAATCTTTAATTCAAGCAATTTTTTTTAGCTTTTGACAAAAAATATTATATACATTTGAATAAAAAATAAGAAAAAGTAAAAACAAGTCTGAACGGCACTTAACATTGAATTCTATTTTCAACAGATTAGTTTGCAAACAAACCATACAATTTCAATTGAATAGAAACCAAACAGCTGGTTCAGAACGGAACAGAATGTACAAACTAATTCTGCCTTAACACAATTTGTATTTTAATTTATTTTGTTTTTGAACGAAAAACTAAATCAAAACATACAAAAAATATTACCAGATAGTTGTCAAAGTTGTCAACGTACGTTAAAAGTTGCTCAGCTTTAATACTTTGCGTTAACGGAGAATTACGGAATGTAACAAAGCTCATAAAAATACCTGTATTTTAACTTAGAAAAAGACAACTTATAACATACTTTATGATGACGTAATACAAAAATCAATATTTCCACGAAATTTTAAAATTTTAAACCCAAATATTGAAAGCTAATCCATAACTGTGATAGTTATGCTGAAACAAACAATAACAAAGAATTTAAACCATCTGATAAGTTTATGCTTTTTTTTAAATTAGTTAAGGAAAATAAATTTCCGTTTTGTTTTTTTTTTCAGAAATATTAGAATAAAAACTTTTTCAAAATTAAGAGAAATATCTTTAAAAGGACTTGAAAGTTTTCCTAAGACCCTGACATAAAAAATAATCAATATTACACTCCTTGGAAATTTTTTTCCTCCAGTTGTTTTACACACAATGTTTATAGGAAGCTCAATTACCACCCGCTGCAGCTTGCTCAAAAATATAGAAAAAAAATGAAAAAGATGTTTCCATTTGCCAACAATCGAGTGGAACTTATAAGTTTGAAAAATATTTCGTAAATTGTATAATCTTACAACAAGAAACTTCGTATCAATTATATAATCTTTCAAAGTATTTTAAGTAACAGTTTGCAACATGATTCAAAGACAAAAAAAAAAGTGAAAACAAGCAAAAATAAAATCTTAATAAAGAAGAAGTGATAAATACCAACTACACAAGCTGCTGGTATCAGTAAGGACTTTTGTTGTTGTCGTTGTTGTTCTCCTCTTCTTCTTCTTCTGGTATTTGTTTAACTTGCTAAGATATTTCAAGTACACAACTACAACCAAAAGAAATTTATCTTAGAAACACACACGAGCACAAAACAAACACAATTTTCAATGGGAGAAGTTAATGGAAGGAACAACAAAAGCAAATGTTTTAACATGCAAAGATGACAAAAGTTGAAAGTTTTCTAAATGGTGTTTACATGTTACATTCTGTGGTAAATTTCTTGATATTTTAGTTCAACTGGCATTATTGTTGCGGATTTTTTTCACAAATAAATATTTCATATATATGTTGTTCTTAAAGTTGCTCTTCAAGACTTTGTTATTTTTTACTTAAATTTTTTAGTGTAAATTTTAGCTGGCAGCAAAAGGATGCTGTTACTGTCTCAAATATTTGCGGTAGAAAATGCACAGATTTTCAAATGTTCTTGAAACAAATTTTTTAGTTTTTAATGCGCTGTGGAGAAGTTAAGAAAACTTTTGTTGTCCTTTTTTTCCTTAAAAGGTTTTTTGCTATACTTTCAGTCTGTTTTTTTATGAAAAACTAAAAAAAAAAAATTTTTGTGAATAAAAATTACGTGTATTTAAAACTATGCTGCTCAACATGAAGAAATTTAACAAGAAACTGTTTATATGATTACAAACTTTACTTTGAATAAACTGAAATCGAATCTGAAAATATTCTTGTTTTATATTGTTCCTCTGACTAAGCTTTTCTAATCCCCCAGTGGAAAATGTATTATAGAAAGATATTTGATAAACCAACATGTTTTAATTGTTAACAAATTTTTTTTTTCATGAAAAATTCATAATGAGTGACGGACGAAACACATCTTCAATTTTAATGAATATGTGAATGCACAGATTATGGGTAATGGAAAACCCTCAAATTATTTATCCGTAGTCCTGGCATCCATTAAAAGTGACTGTCTAGTGTGAAATTTGTTCAGGAGTAGTCTATGAACCTTACTTCATTGAAAATGAAAGCCGTTTAACACAAATGCATGCTTTGGGCTTGATTGCCATATGGTATCAACAAGACGGTGCCAGATCGCAAACATCCTCGCTGTACGCAATGGAATTATAGCTATTAAAAGTTTATTTGCTGTCAAGAAGTATGCTTAAGTCCATTGTCTCTGGCACTAACTCCAAACGATGTACAGCCAATAAAAGTAGACCATCTCTATTTCGTTGAAAAAATTTATATTCTGGTGATTTGAAACTTTGGCACAATTATTTTTTAGTAGAATTTATTTAAATATAAAATGTTATTGTTTTAGATCTATTTACAAAGAAGAGTGTGTAGATAATATTGGGCCAAAATTATCCAACGAAACAAAATCACTGCATGTTTGTGATATGAGATTAGTAACAGAATGTTATTGTCTCTACGACATTACAAGTAGTAACAAACCTAAAACTAAGTGTTGCGATTTGAAAACAACAAAAGTGTTTTTTTTTTTTTTGTTGCATTTTATAACGTATTACAAATAGTGACAAAACTCAAAAAGCAAAATTGGCGGTAAAGCTGTTATAGCCTAACTATTCCATATAGTGACAAAACTCAAAAGGTAAAATTGGCGGTAAAGTTGTTATAACCTAAATATTCCATTTGCTCCAATAGTATGAAATATTCTAATAAATGTTGTGTGCATCAGAAATTTTTTTGCAAAACTTATTCTGAAATGCAATTTGTGAAGCATGAAAGTAAAAACATATTAAGAAAGAATAATTATTTAAATACTTGCATTGGGTAAATTGAGCCACAAATGTCATGTTTTATTTATCAAGTACAGGATAAGGCTTGAATATAATATCAGCCAGTAGTTATTTACAATACATTTACAATATTTACAATATATCTGATAAATAATAACCAAAAAGCAAAACAAACAAAAAATTGCAAAAAAATACAGACATTTTTACACAATCATAAACAGCTAATGTAACTAGAAGTTAATTAAAGGATCATAAATCATTTTTATTACAATTGCCCTGCCACCACTACATGAGCGATAGGTTATGCAGAAAGTTATGAAAGAAACAAGAACTTCTAGAAGCAGGCTTAGTACATATTCTTACTCTGTAAGTTTCTTATTTTCTACTCTGCAGATTATTGTCGTATGAAATTGGGAAATAAAAATATTCTTGTAAATCTATTTACATGTTGATATGACATATAAGTCATTTGATATCAATCTAAAGGCGCTATCTAGCATAATATCTAAAATACCATTATAAGCGTTATAAGACCTGTCTAATTAAGCAATATACATTAAGGGCTTGATAAAAAAGATATGGTTTTCGGTTGTAAGATAAATATGTGCATAAAATTTGTAATTTTGCTTATTGTTTGAATGTTTTAGAAAATACGTTTTATATTGTGTAGTATTTTGGGGGATTCAACTAATTGTTAAACAAAAGGTGCACCCACATAAGCTCAACTGGTTGCCATGTTTAATATGTTACCTTTGTGTGTAAAAGAAATTTTATGTTTGCAGTAAACGTATATAACCCTGGCTAATCCCGTTTTAAAAATATTTTTCTGTTCCGCAAATAAACGTGTATATATTTGCATATAAAATTTTCTTATTTTTATATTTTTTAAATAACGTTTAACATTAATCAAACTCACACACAAAGCTTTTATCCTGAATAGCATTAAAAATGAGCTTCTGCTAAGCCTGATATACTTATTGATTTTAGTTCCATGGCATAAGGTGTGAATAATACAAACAAGTTCCCCCC
Organism: Thecocarcelia acutangulata; assembly: GCA_914767995.1. Lineage (NCBI taxonomy): Eukaryota > Metazoa > Arthropoda > Insecta > Diptera > Tachinidae > Thecocarcelia > Thecocarcelia acutangulata. The sequence continues at coordinate 21,969,787 of OU612094.1, forward strand.
GAATACATGCATTTAATTCAAAGAATTGGTTGAATGCTTGGATGCTTATCAAAAGGAAAAGAGTGGGAAAGAGCTACAGGTACAAGGAGAGCGAGAAAGAGAGAGAGAAACAGAAAAAGAAGCTTAGATAATAATGTACATGTATGTGTTTGCAAAAATTAAGGAAAAACACTTCTTTGTGTATTGAATATATTGACATAACAACGATGTTAAAAAAAAAACTTAATATTATTTAAAAAGAAACAAAATAATAAAAAAAAATATCCTCGCAATTTGTTTCGTAAAACAAAAATCATAAAACTGTTTTCTTTCGAAAGAAAATATAGCTGCAAAAGTCATTCATACGATTTTAGCACACACTGTTTCACAGTTATTTAAAGCAGTTGTATTTAAAGATATTTTTTATACTTGCGTGTGTGTGTTCGAATAAATATTTTTCACAATCTTACACACACACACACACACGTTTTGTACACAAATACGCAAATAAATATTCGCAGAAAATTGGCGTGTGCTTTAAACACAATACGTTTGATAAACAATTTTAAAATTATTTTTCTACTCTTCCACTTTTGCCTTTATTTGTGGTATTAAGGATTTTTGTTTTGTTTTATGTCATAAAAATACGCTTAAATATGTTGATATATTAAGGTGGGTCGATTTGGAAGGGCGAAAATTTTTCAATATTGTGCCATCGATTTTTTGATAGCTTTTTGCAGGTGGAAAAAAACTTCAACTACGATATATCCAAAAGCATTTGAGGCACCCAAAGTCCAATTCAATTTCGTTAATAAATAATTCAATTATAACAAAACGAGTTTAAAATAATATTAAATATTAAAAAATAAACATCAGCTTGCAAAGATTACATTAGAAAAAAATAAGTAAGAGTGCAGTATATTAGGCTGAGCTGAATCTAAAATACCCTTCACGGTAGTCACGTAAATACACGGTACACCTGTATTACAAATTTCAAATAAATATGCTCGGATATATGGATCGATATCGGAATTGTTCAATTTCTGTATTTTATTAACCCCTTTTTATTACCACAACTGCGCTTACGCAACATTTTCATAAAAAATAGGTTTAGGTTATATCTCAGGTATAAAACCTTATATAGTAACCTTCTTTTATAAACAGAACTGCTTGTAAGCGAAAAAAAAAATTTTTTCAGGGAAAACCGGTTCAGACTACATCTCCGGTATATATGGACCGATATCGGAAATTTTCATTTTCTGTGTTGGGTAACCTACTTATATTATCAGAACTGTTTTTAGACAAACAAGCTGTTTGAGATCGCTTACCCGACATTTTGGTTAAAAAATCGGTATAGGCTATATCTCGGGTATATATGGACCGATATCGGAAGTTTTAATGTTCTGTATTTTAGTTACCTCCTTTTACAACCAGAACTGCTTTTAAGCAAAAAAAAAATTTTTGAAGTTCGCTTACCCGAAATTTTCATGGAAAAATCGGTTTAGACTATGTCTCGGATATATGGACTGATATTGGATATCGGAAATTTTCATTTTTCGTATTTAAAGGGTGTTTTTTTAAGCTAGATAGAACTTTAAATTGTAAAAAGTAACACAAAAAATTAAATTTTGATGAAACATTTTTTTTATTTGTTTCAGTATACTCTGACAAATCATCATGAATAGACTCACGCTTGAACAACGCTACGAAATTATCCAAATTTACTTTGAAAATCAGTCGTCGATTCGCGCAACTTATAGACGACTTCGTCATTTGTATGGCGTACATAATCGTCCATCTGAACAAGCCATTCGTCGAACTGTGGATAGATTTCGTACCACATACTCTCTAGAGGATGCAATAACACCAGCACGTCGAAGGAATGTGCGTACTGAAGAGAATATCGCCGCTGTAAACGAAAGTGTGGAAGAAGATCCAAATTTATCGATTCGTCGTCGGTCGCATGAATTGGGGCTCTGTCCGTCCACTACGTGGAAAATTTTGCGCAAAGATCTCGGCCTACACCCGTATAAGATCCAGCTGGTGCAGGAATTGAAGCCACGAGACCATTGTATGCGTCGTTCTTTCGCCGATTGGGCTCTAGAGCAGTTGGCAACTGACCCGTTGTTTTATCGCAAAATTGTGTTCAGCGATGAGGCGCATTTTTGGCTTAACGGGTTTGTTAATAAGCAAAATTGCCGCATATGGAGTGAGACCAATCCACAAGAGACCCTACAGACTCCATTACATCCAGAAAAATGCACTGTTTGGTGCGGTTTTCATGCTGGTGGCATCATCGGACCTTATTTCTTCAAAAATGAGGCCGGAGCTCGCGTTACGGTCAATGGAGATCGTTACCGCACCATGATCAATGATTTTTTGTTTGAAAATATGGATGACATTGATCCGGAGGAGATGTGGTTTCAACAGGATGGCGCTACGTGCCATACGGCGAACGCAACCATCGACTTACTGAAATCAAAATTTGGCGATAAGTTGATTTCGAGAAATGGACCTGTCAATTGGCCTCCAAGGTCGTGCGATTTGACACCTCTCGATTATTTCCTGTGGGGCTACGTGAAGTCACTGGTTTATGCTGATAAACCAGCAACAATTGACGCCTTGGAGGCCAGCATTGTTCGTGTTGTTCGTGACATACGGCCAGCAGTGCTCGAAAAAGTGGCCCAAAATTGGACGTCCAGAATGCGCTTCGTCAAGAACAGCCGCGGTGCTCATATGCCCGAAATCATTTTCAAATGTTAATGTCACGTATTGATCTTTCGAATAAAAAAAAAATTTTGATTACAATTTAATTTTTTGTGTTATTTTTCACAATTTCAATTTCTATCGGGCTTAAAAAAACACCCTTTAAATAACGTTATTTTATCAAAAGAATAAAAGTTTTTTACGTTCGCTTATGCGACATTTTTATCAAAAAATCTGTTTAGGCTATATCTCGGGTATATCGGCCGATGTCTACGATATTTTATATTGGCATGTAATCGTAATGGTAAATAATTGCGCGAAGTTTGAAACAACTTTATTCAAAAATTTCATGCAAAAAAAATGGTTTTTTTCGGAACTTTGGATATATCTCAGCTATGTGTGAACCGATTTTTAATAGCAAACACATGAATCTATGGGGCAAAAGAATAGTGAAAGAAAAAAGTTACTAAGTCTAGTAATTTCTTAGAAATGGCGGACAGACGCACATTGCTTAATCAAATTTTCTATCAATGCTAAATCAGAATATGTATACTTTATATGGTCGGCAATGAAAGTTTAAGAAGTTACAAATGGAACCGCAAACTTATGTATACCTTTAACATTTTTGTAAAGGGTATAACAAGTAAGAGTGTAGTATTTCCCCGTGTAGTATTTTCCCATTCACAATAGCGACGTCGACATGTATTACCTATTACAAATTTGAACTATATATGCTCGGATATATGTATATGGACCGATGTCGGGGAAAATATTGTTGCCTCCTAATCACTATGGCAAAAAAGTAATATAACATGTAAGTTTTCATGAAAAAACCAATTAAATATATATATATATATATATATATATATATATATATATATATATATATATATATATATATATATATATATATATATATATATATATATATATATATATATATATATATATATATATATATATATATATATATATATATATATATATATGGTTTGATCAAAAAATAACCGCTACTGTCAAATTTCGTGAGCTACGTATGTTCGATTTTCGCATTTTTTCTGTTATGTTGGTACATATGTCTGTAATATATAACAGCCATTTCGGATTGTCGATCTATTTTTGACAGATAAAAAAGTTTGTCATGTTTTATGTGCTCTTCGATATTTTACTAAATTTTGAGCTAAAAACATCCCTCAACCACCGTATTCACCGGATATGGCCCCCACTGAGTTTTTCTTCTTCCCAAAACTGAAGACATCGATGAAAGGAAAGTGTTTTGCTAAGATTAAGGAGATAAAAAAATCGAACAGGTGCTATTTGCGATACCAAGAAGCGCAATTCTGAAGTGTTTTGAGGATTGGAAAAAACAATGGCATGAGTGTATTATATCTGCCGGGGGATTACCTTACAAAATACTTTTTCAAAAAATTTAAAATAACAGTTTGGTTTTTTGAATGTTTTTGGAAAAATATTTTTTGGACTGCTTCAGGAACATGTTGGTATAATAAAAACAAGTTAGACAATGCAAAAAATATATCTGTGGCATTATATCATAACATCTTAAGTCGAGTTAAGATTAAAAAAAGTTTTTAGGAGAAATTTCAATGAATAACTATGTTTAAGAACAAATGAAAGTAAGCCAAAATCATTTCAAAATTTCATTAATAATACGAAAGAATAGTTGAACAAATGAGAATTTTATGTATAAAAAATTATTAAATTAGATACGATTTTTAAAATTTTTAAAACTTGACTTAAGTTGTTGTGATAAAAAGTTTAAAGCAGTTTTCTAGACATTTATACATGGTGTTGCGAAAACTAAACTGTGGTAAAAAAATGGGTTAACTACATCTTTCTCTTTTTAACAACAAAAATCTTTAAAAAAAATTGTTTCCGTTTAGTATTCAAATAGGAAAGAAAAATTTTTATGTAAACTCTTATTGAGAAAAAGAAACACTTGCTTGAAGTTGAGAAAAATATTTGTTTTAAACAACAGAAAGGAACTGCTCACAAAAAATATAATGTCTGTTTTTTTTTGTGTTTATTTTATTAAAATTGAGAAAAATACATTTGAAAATGCAATAGTCTTAAGAGTATGTTTTTAGTAACTGCTTTGAGTTTTTCTTATCTTCGTTTTTTTTTTAATTCAAATATTTTTCTAAATAAAGTGTAACAAACAAACAAAAAAATAAGATTAAATTGAATAGATGTAACGAAAAAAAAAAACAAAGAGCCTCTTAAGCAAAATTAAATTCGTAACAGCATAACGAAAATAAAATATTATTGAGATTTTATTTGTGGTAAAAAAAAACTATATATAAGTTTAAAACTTACTTATTTAAACGACAGCTGATGGCCTATGCAGCCAGAGTGCACCAGACAATTAGTATTAAATTTATCAATTTATTCATAAATCTAATATATAATAATAATAATATTTATTTAAAGTTGCTTTTCCTAACATTTATAGGGTCTTGGCATGATCGTTTATGCCATTTAAAATTTGTTTTTATTTTTTCTTCAATATTTCACTACACGTTTTATAAAACCATTAATCTTTTTTTGAGTGGAAACATTTTGTTAATGAAAATTAATGACCTTTTTTTTATTACGCTTTGGCGACCTACTTTGAAAAGCAAAAAAAAAAAAAAAATGAAAAAAAAAACAAATAATTGCTACCATAAAATTTATTTAATTATTAAGTTTTATAATTTCGCAAATTTAAGTGTTTTTCTTTCAGTTTGCCATCAAAAACTCATTGTGTGTGCTTAATGGCAGACTAACCTTTTCATGTCGATTTTCATTTTATTAATACAATTTCTTGGCCGTTCACAAGTAATTCACTTTAATGTTTGTTGTTAATTTCAATTTATGTCGCAATATAATTTTCACCATTTTCGTGCTCAAATATAAGCATTGAAAATATTGTAATAAAAAAAATATTTTATTGCCTTTATAAAAATAACATTTTTATAAATCACAAACATGAACATGCCCAAAGACTTGTGAAAAGTTCATGGAGGTCATTAAGGGAATTTATGCAATATATAGTATAATAAAACGCACCAAAATGCTGGAGCCTAAATTTGAATATAAATGGAATTAGAAACATGAAAGTCTGCCCACAAATAAACGAGGGTAAGTCAATAAGACCGTGGCTGTTTGAATTTCGCGCTTTTACCTGAAATGGCAATACTAGTCCTGTCAATAGGTCTTATTGAACCACCCTAGTATTAAATAAAAAAATATATATAAACAAATTCTGGTATAATACAAAGCATCATAGCCACACATCAAACTGTTTATTCAACCTATACTTTTCTTGATTGTATTAGTGAGAATAAACTAACACGTATGGTTTGAGGTGTGTTTTCCGGCTGAAAAATTACTGGTTCTTTGGCAGCTTTAATAGGTAGTGGCAGAATTACAATAATTACAACACCAAAAGCACAAAATACATATTATATTTTGTTAGTTTGAATTTACGAACAGTTGTCAAAATTTTGTTTGAAAAAGCAAGTAAGTCTATGTGTTTTTGACAAATTTAGGCAAAGGAAACGAAAGACAGCTGTACTTATGCCACAACCGTATTAAAGCTGCCTTGAGCTTGTTTTTTGTATTTTGACGGGTATGGTTAAGATATTTCTCTTTTTATAAATTCTCAATAATTTATTTAGATTTTTGGGATAGAAAGTTGAATATTTGACAATATTTTTCAAAAGTTTCCAAGTCTTTCCCATGAAAAAGTTTCCTATGAAATGTCGACATATAGACAGCTAGGAAACAAAAAGCAAGCTGTTTATAATTTTTAGATTTGTATCAATTTTCAATTTCACAATGAAATTTAAAGGTATTTTCAAACCAGAGCTTCTTGTGTAAAATTGGTTTCAAGAAGCAGGAAATTCACTACAAATTAATGTTCAAAGAAAAACTTAAGTGAGAAGTAATGAGTAGAATATGGAAAATCAAAATTTTAACTTGATGTTATAACAAATTATATTCACTTCAATATGCTATCAAGAACATACTCGTATAACTAAAATTTCAATATAAAAAGTTTTTGGAATAAAGAAGCCAATCACCTCTTTTTATGTTACAGCGATAGTGACCAGAGAGGTTTCCGTCTAGCTCATTTATTTCTCATTACGAGCAATCCACCATTCAGAGCAGCGTTGTCAACTCGGTGCGTTTCGCACCGTTTTCGGTGCTTTTTAAAATTTATTGTGCGAAAAATTCCTTTGCTGGTGCTCGGTGCGCTTTTTCCCAAATTTCGGTGCGTTTTTAAATTTTCGGTGGCACCGAACCGAATTCAACACAACTGTTTGTTCCAGTATAAGAAACTACTTTTTGTACTATATATCAGTAATCTAATCAATAGTGTGCAAAATTTATTGGTATATTTTACCAGAACTCTTACGCGTACAAAATGTATAAAATGAATATTTAATTTTTTAAATTTGCTGCCCCTTTAATTTTTTACAGTACAAACACAGATGTTTTTTGGATAATAGTGGCCTTTACAATTTTTTTACAAATTTATAATCTCAACGTTTCGTCGGTTTTTTCCGGAGGATTTTTATTGTCAATATTTTAGTTTTATTTACATCACTCAGCAATTATATAATAAACGAAAATGGACATCATGAAGCATTTATTTTATATATAAAAAATAGTCAAAAGAAAATATCACAGAACTTGTATTGTCAACTTCAAGTTATCTGAAGAATAAAAAGTTGGTCATAAAACAAAAACATAATTGTTTTTATCGTGCTTTTATTATAGAAATATTTATGTGGGATCCATAGTGCACGATGGAGCAACTTGCTAAAAAATTGGTATTCAAATCACTCAGTTTCTTAACGATTTTCATAAAAAATTTTAAACGTGTCGTTTATCGTGTGTTCTGTAAACAGCACATTAAGTAAAAGCGCGAACTCTAGGCTTTTATTAATCATACTCGTATTTGGTAATTTTTTTAGCAACTCTGTAAATAACTTTTAAAATTAAAAAAAAAATTTTTTGGTGCGTTTGTTTTCGAAATAACGCGTTTATTCTCCCATTTCGGTGCGTTTTGAAATTTCAAGGTTGACAACGCTGATTCAGAGGGGTCTAACCCTCTCTCTGAGTATGCTGACATAAAAACAAAATCACAAAAACAAAACACGCTTTACGTGTCATAATATGGGATAAAATTTTCAATTCCCAGAAAGGGGAAATTGCTATCGTGAAATTCGTTGGAACGTGCTATCAATATGTAGTGAATGAAAACTATGTAAGAAGAGTAATTAATAAAAATATCAAACTGTCACGGTAGTGAAGAAAAAGTGTAAAAATTTGTTTAATTGAAATTAAAATAAAATGCTTAAAATTTTCAATTCCCAGAAAGGGGAAATTGCTGTCGTGAAATTCATTGCAACTTTTATACGTGCTATCAGTACGTAGTGAATGTAAAATATCTGAGAAGAGTAATTCATAAAAATATCAAACTCTCAGTCCAGTGAAGAAAAAGTGTGAAAATTTTTTTAATTAAAATTAAAATAAAATATTTAGAATCGGAGCATTAACTGAACTATAGGAGAAAGAATCACGACATGTATCGTGTAACTCCAACGAAGATACACGTTGCAGCATGTAACTTTAGCTTTAAAGCTAAAAGAAAAAATTTATCATGGAAAAATCGGTTTATTCTATACCTAGGGTATATAAAGACCGATATCGGCAATTTTAATTTTTCATAATTTAATAGCCCAATGTTATTAGCAGAACAGCTTTTAAGCACAAAACAGGTGCTTTTTTTTTATCTGGGACTCAGGGGCTGACCCCTACATATGCAGCGCATTGTACTGGAACTAGGAAAATAGGTAATGATGAGGAGGAAAGAGGGAGTAGTGTTCGTGGAGGGATTAGTGTTTATCATGAAAAAAGGGGTTTAGACTATATCTCGGATATATATGGACCGATATCGGGAAAACATTTTTTTTTTTTTGCTTAAAAATAATTGTGTGAAATTTGAAGAAAAAAAGCATTTTTTCAAAAATTTTCATACAAAATTGCAAAAAAAATTATAACTTTTTTCCGAATTTTATATGTGAACCGATTTTTCTGAATTTCAATAACAAACCCATGAATCGATGGGGTAATAGAATGGTGAAAGAAAAAAATTTCTATGTCTAATTTCTCAGAAACGGTATTTCAACGGCGGACAGACGGACATCGTTTAATCGAATTTTCTATCAACGCTGATACTAAATTTGTATACTTTATATGGTCGGAAATGAAAATTGTAGAAATTGCAAGCGGAATCACAAACTTATATATACACTTTACATTTTTCTGAAGGGAAATATATGTTTACGATTAGGTGAATTTTTGGCCGAATGTGAATTTTTTTAGTGTTATTATTCCAAACTGAACTACGCATAGAAAATGTGAATTCATTTCTTGGGGAACAGTATTAACGATTGCAATTTTGAGAAATGGGAAATTTTTTCCTGGGAATAACTGTTTACCATAGGGGTGAATATGTAGCATTTTACTTGTAGCAGAAAATTAGTTTTAACTTTTTGTACCCGACATTTTGTCAATCTATGAAAATTTTACCACAATTCAAAACACGACTTAGGTCAATTTCTCATACTAGTGGAATATTTTTTTATTTAAATATTTGTATATTATCTCTGTCCATAATTACAATAGCAATCAAACGATTTTATTTTAGAACAATTTATTTTACAACCACTTATACATTAATCAAATATATACAGAGATTAACCGCACATCAAACTCTAATGAATTTTAAAAGACAATCAATCTCTGAGTCCTTTTATGCCACTAAAATATATTTTGTTTATCTTCATTTCATTTTGTACACATTTAGTTTGATACTTTTCAGTTAAATCTGCATTAAGCATATGCCAATTTTGCAAAACCATTTTAAATATGTATGCCCAGCAAACATTTTGCTGCATAATTGTAGGTGCTTCAACTACATATTCACTGGCTTTTTAATCATAAAGGCTAGTTTCGTTAAGAAACTTTTCAAAGACTGGTGACTGGCAGAAACGAATTTTTTCAAGTAAATATTTGGCCGATTTTTTACCAACTACTTTAAGCAATAATAAAAGAATACAAATCTTCAATAGTCCGTTAAAGGAGATTCCAAAAATATTTTTGAAAATTAAGGAGATGTGATGAAATCCTCTAAGTCCATAAACATATCTCACAATAATGTTGAGTTTTTTTTTTTTCATACACTTATTTTATATTCAAATCTTAATACTAAATATAAAAAAATTAAATAAGTCCAGCCAGTGCTAGATAAAAAAGTTTTATTTTGCGCAAACGATATTGGTAGAATCACCTCTTTAACCTTGTGATGGTGGCAAGGGTATCCCTTCTTCTCAACCGAGAGTGGCGGTAAAAATTAAGTATGTTGCGTGCAAGAGAATTTTGCTAAAGTTCCAGTTTACTGTTATACCTTGTCACGTACTGAGAGAACTCGCGGAACGCACAGATTCTGGTCAATTCGTGAATTTCTTACATACCAAGGAGCTGCAGTAGTCGTTCGAAGAGTTTGGTATTGTCGATTTTTTAATTTTTTCCATGTTTAAGTTTTGAACATGGCATCAAGCTTATTACTACTGCTCTGAGTCTTTGGGGGCGACTATTTCATGGCATAATATTTTTGATTACATTCCTGCCTCTTCATATACATATATGTATGCGTTATACATGTGCCGGATCGTTAATTTTTGTGACGGGTAGCTTTCATTCAATTATAAAAGACAGATCTGTTCGTTCAATTCGTTCAACCGCTCACTTTGAATAAACAGAACGGTGCCGGTGATTATTGCTGGTTATATATCTGGTCATTACTCGGCCTCAAATGTTCTTTATTCGCACAAGCCCTTGTATTTATTTAAGTTAGATTTTATTACTGATTTTTCTCATAATAATTGCGATCAATCTTGTCGCTTTTTTCGGCTTAACGGTTGTTTGGTTGTGGAACACCCTGTATAAATGTGTATGACCTTTCAAATGGTACACTATTTTTTCACTTTTTAATGTAGATAAAGGTTTAATGTAAATAAAATTTACCGAGTCAGCCACCAAAAAAATATATAAATCAAGAGAAAATTTTTATAAATAATAATAAAATTTATATAAAGAATACATTAAATATTCTTATTATTTGATCTTGTTTATATTGATTTCTTCTAAATTTTCCAGCTAAAGATCTTGATTGATTTTTGTTTTTATAAAAAAGTTTAACGGTATTTTATTTTCGATATTTCGATAACAATTTGTTATCATCATCAGGAAAATTAAAATGTTATATTTTAATTTTCCTGATGATGATAACTAATTGTTATCGAAATATCGAAAATAAAATACCGTTAAACTTTTTTATAAAAACAAAAATCAATCAAGATCTTTAGCTGGAAAATTTAGAAGAAATCAATATAAAGAATACAAAGAAGTGAAATTCTTCGCTGATACATTTATATTCCATAAATTAATTAAAACTAAATAACGACTTGACTTTAGAACCTATTCTTACACGATCATGACATAAGAAGACAAATATGACATAAAAAAATTTAACGAAAGCTATCCAATTCGAACGATGCATTATTGAACGAAAAGTGTTGGTTTCACTGAAGTGATCCATCCACTTGAGTGATCCGTTCAATTTAACGCGCTCGTTCATTGAGAGCACAACCAGCGTTGTCAACTTAGAAATTTCAAAAGGCACCAAAATGGGGTAAAAAGCGCGTTATTTCAACAAAAGCGCATCGAGCATCTTTCTTTTCATTTTTAAAAATCTATTTTATATATTAAGAAGTAAAATATTTTTATACTAAAAACACGATACTGAAACAGCATTTTAAGCGACTATTGTACAACCAAACTATGTCTGATACCACCGCCTGATGGTATGCCATCAATTTGTTCAATAGCTAGAGTTCGTGTTTGTCAAACTTGTCCTCTTGTACGACTCTGTTAGTTTTATTAAGATAATGTTACCTTTACAATAACTATAACGATACTTTAATAAATTTATTATTAGGCAATATCATTTAATTATATTTCCTGTCGGCCGAAATCAGCTGTTACTTTTACTGCCTATTATCAGGAATCCATAATACCTGCTTACTATCGTCAAAACTATATTTCAGGAGCATACAACCATTACTGTTGAAGAATTTACGTTTACTGGACTATTATAAGTTACAGAATCGTACTATAAGCCTTCAAATTCGATTAATAGCAATTCTATCAAGCACAGTATTAGCGGTATCTTTAAAAGAATTTATTGAAATATATGAAAATTTGCCATAATTATAACAAATAAATGATGAAGTTTAACGTAATTAATATTTAATGCAAACGTTTTGGAAACTTTTTATAATTTATTTAGCGATTTGACAATTTCTTAATTACCAAAACCGTAAGGAATTCACGATCCATCATAAATATGAACTTCTCTGTTCAGAGCCTGCATTTATTGTAATATTTGACAAACTTGGCCTGATCGTGTAATAGCAACAAAATGTTTCATTTTCTTTCGAGAGTATGTTTAATATAAAGATTGTCTAACTTTGTGCATATAATATGGTACGTGCTCCTCGTAAAATGAAAAGTAAAAATTTTTGGGCACGTGATTAAACTTATTTCTTAAATTAAAACAAAAAGTTGAGTTGAATTTGATTTTGTGCCACCAAAATTATATAAAAAATAAATATAAAAAAGCGCACCTCGCACCGACTATAGATCTTTTTGTACAAATAATTTTAAAAAAACACTAAAAACGGTGCCAAACGCACCGAGTTGACAACGCTAGGTACAACACTAGCATGTTTTATATGTGAATATATTTCAATCGCCCAAGTAAAGTGCCTTGGAGACGATAAAAAAAAACACATCAACGTTCTAATAACCTATTTACACCAAAGCGAAATCTGCTCATTCGAGATTTCAAGCCAAATCTAGTAGATTTTGAGAAGATTTCCCATACAAAATGAAATCTACTTGATGAGTAGATTTCGACGAAATCTACTCAGTACCAAGCGATGCAACTGTAATTTTGTTCAAAAAGTAATTAAAAATACGACTCAGTAACAAAAATATGCACTTTAATGTGGTGTATTCAGTCTCTGATAAAATTGATTTGTCAAACTGCCATGCATAAATTATTTTTGTGCAAATGAAATCTTGCTAGGTGTCAAAAAAACGGTGGTGTAAACGGTATAGATTTCGTTGTAGATTTCAATTCAAATCGACTAGATTTTGAGTTGGTGTAAATGCGCTATAAGTGTGTGCGAGCAGTCGTGTTTTTTCGGATACACCTATTAGTTGTCGGCTCTGATTGATGAAAATCAAAAACTTTTGATATTTTATTTTGACGTGTAATTATTTTGATAGTCTCCAGTTGTAATTGACGATAAAAATTTTAGTTTTATTATCGAAGGGAACAACAATAAGTAAAATAAAAATTTACATCTATATATATTATGGTTATTGAATTTTATTTTGTTTGTGATTATTGAATTTTATTTTGTTAATATATTATTTTATATTATTAACATTAATACATACATATATATCTCCCAGCACAGAGACTGTCAACATACATACGTACGTTGATAAATAATATAAAATAACTGGTTGTTCAGTGACAGCAAACTGCAGTACAAACAACTGGGATTATAACAAATTGCATATGTGATCAATATGAGACAAATATAGACGAAAAAATAAACAAGGGCTTAGTGGCTGAGTTGGTTAAGCAGCCGTATTAAAAATACATCATGTTTACATGGTACAAGTTCGAATCCTAATGGGTGCTGATGAGCAGTGTAGCGACTGTGAAACAGCTAGTTGTCCCCCAGCTTTAGTGTATTCAATTATTTTTTCCTGTCTTCTTTGATCAAGAGTTATTGATCGCGGCAATTATTGTTATAATTATAAATAAAAATATTTCTTGGCTTTAGCCAGGATTGAACTCGAGCTAGACGAATGATACCCACCCATCATCATATAATATTAGAAATATTAAAAAATAAAAGTTCGACTATTTAACATTAATACATACGTTAATATATTATCACTTTTTTCTTAACAAAATTGCAAAAGATAGCAATAATTCATCATCCGATTATGATATATTTAGAAACGAACGCAGCGAAATCAAAATACAAATGATGATTGACGATTTTATTTGTACGTTTCCTTTTAAACGACAAAAACACGACACTCACACATATGCACTGATTGACGTGTTTTTTTGATCGTCTCCAGAGCCCTTAACATAACAGTTACTTATTATCAAATGTGATTTCAAAAACTACTTTATCAGCCATGTCACAGAGTTTAATTCCGTTCGGAAACGGAATTGAATTCTTTTTTACTTCTTCAAAAAACGAAAAACTAAAAAACTTTTCGGAATGAAATTATTTCTAATATCAAGAATTAAACTAGTATTATCTTATAGAATTGATTTTATTCCGAAAAAGTTTTAAATTTTCGTTTTTTGAAGAATTAAAAAACCCATTCAATTCCATTTCCGAACGGAAGTGAATTCTGTGACATGGCCGTATGTTTATTTTTGAAAAACTTATCAACTAAACGCTCACTGGGTGTATGCACTTATATGTATGTATGTATTTGATTTAAAAAAAATAAAATAAAATAAAATAAAAACACATCATGCATACATTCATACGTATTAAGTTTGATAAATGAATTTGCAAAAAGTGATATAAAATAAAACAGAATACAATAGAATAGAACTGCCAGTTTGACAAATGAAATGAAAGTTGCAAACGGATATAAAAACAAACCTGCATTTTGCAGACAACAAAAAACTCTACACTGTGTGAAAAAAACAAACGAAAGAAGAGAAAAATAATAAGACCTCTGACATACAAATTCTGTTGATAATTGACAGCTGGCAATTTTTAATCAAACACAAATGAAGGACCGTGGCTGGAAAATGAAAAATCGAAATAAATAATTTATTGCAAATGCGAAGCAATGAAAAAAAATAGTGAAGGTAACTTGATGGTAAAATAGATCCATTAATTAGAGAGTTTATTCTTGGCTTCATTTTTTAAATTCATTTTCGTGCTAGACTTAACAAATAAAAAACCAAATTGAAAGCGAAGTTTTCTAATATTTTTTATTGTTTTACTTTTATACTAACAGCAATTTGATTTTAAATCTTAAAAGTTTTTTTCTACTTCTTATTTGCTTTCAAGTTGCCTCAAGAGATTCTTCAATGAGTAGCAGTTCAAGCTCTTCATCAAGTAGTAGCAGCAGCAGCAGCAGTGGGGGCAGCAGTTCATCATCTTCAATGTCTTCTCAAGCAAAGCTGCCGGTAATGGTATTTGTACATGGCGAATCGTACGAATGGAATAGTGGCAATCCCTACGATGGCTCTGTATTGGCCAGTTTTGGCCAAATGTTAGTTGTCACCATCAATTACCGTTTAGGCTTATTAGGTAAGTAGTTGAAAAGAAGAAAGAAAAATTAATCACATAATAAAAAAGTTTGTTTTGACAAAAAAGTAAGGCAGTTTTAAATCTGTTTAAAGCTAATTAGTAATTTTGAATTGTCCATCGCTTACAACAAATGAAGTTGTTGTTGCCAATGTAATAACTCGTGAATGTTCTCTCCAAATAAAACTCGTCCAATAACACAAGTAAACGGAAACCAAATTCAATTGTTCTCTATTTTTCAATTCTCTTCAATTAATATACTTTCTTTGCGATATTTTAGCAATAATTAAAGATTTTTTTTATGCATAAACGCTTCCTTTAAACTAATGGGTGCTTCATCGGGAATTTTGATTTGTAATATACAACAAAACACATACATTTGAAAGTCAACATAAAATGTCTATTATTGGTTAAAAGAACTTTACGACATTTACTGTTTGACAAAGCTATTACGTAAATATTGGCCACGACTAGTTCTAAAGTGGTCCATTCGGAAGGTAGTTCGAGCAAAGCGACTAGTTTCTCGCAAGTAACAAGAGTAATGTTAGCTTCCAAAGCGTCAATTGGGGACGGCTTTTTCCTGAATACCTCTGAAAATATTCCAAAGGTGTGATATCGCACGATATAGGTAGTTAATTTATTACACGCGTTATATGGCTCGTAGCGCCGTCTAGTTAAAACCAGAGTTTATCCAAATGCTAGATACGAAAAACATTCGCATATTATAAGCCAAGCTGCTGAAAACAACGGCAAATCTTGGTCTTCGCATACACTGCCTGCTACAGCTCTTATAGTATTATACCTGCTGGAATTTGGTCTAACCGGGATTGTCTTCCTCTGACATTTCCACTATTGCCAATACCACTCGCAAGATCAAATAAAGATGCTAATATTCATCTTAAATGATTAATAGAAGAATAAGTTATTAATTTTCGTAAAGATGTTTGATTTAATCCTCCAATTGCTCTAATTATTCTTGAACAAATAATTCTAAAAATTATTAAAAGTTTATATATAATATAAGAAATATTAAAGGAGCAACTTTTTCTCAAGTTATTAAAATTAAAACATTTATTCATGATAAGCCTTCAATAGTATTTGGAAATCAAACATTAAATGGAGCTGATCCTCTTTGTAATAACAGTGATGAAATAATTATTATTTCTATAATATTTAAATTTATATAATAAAGGGTGGTTAAATTTCAAGGGCCGATGTTGATTTTGAATAAAACACAGACTATTTAGGAAATTATTGTAATTTTATTTTATTATAATATATTGGTATTATTCAATTATGTATGGAACAAAATATCGGCAAAATGGGTGCCGCGACCATGGCGGCACACCTCCATCCGATGGTCCAAATTTTTGATGACCCTGAGGCATAATGGAGGTTCTATGCCGTTAATGTGCCGAATTATCTCATCATTTAGCTGTTGAATTGTTGCTGGCTTATCGACGTACACCTTTTCTTTCAAATAACCCCAAAGAAAAAAGTCCAACGGTGTCAAATCACATGATCTTGGCGGCCAATTGACATCGCCATTACGTGAGATAACACGGCCATTGAATTTGTTGCGCAAAAGAGCAATTGTTTCGTTAGCTGTATGGCGGGCCATAAAAAGTTCGTTATCATCTCAAGATAGCGAACACCATTCATAGTAACTGCCTGACCGGCCTCATTTTGGAAAAAATACGGCCCGATGATGCCGCCAGCACATAAACCGCACCAAACAGTCACTCTTTGTGGGTGCATTGGTTTTTCGACAGTCACTCTTAGATTCTCATTCGCCCAAATACGGCAATTCTGTTTGTTGACGAATCCACTGAGGTGAAAATGTGCCTCATTTTTGCATTTCGGGTTTCTATACAGAAGTCCAAATGCGGGGAGGGATACTACCTTTTCTGGTTTCGATGCCCTCTCCGACTCCATATCGAAGATCCTGGAAAGTTGTCCGAGCAGTGAAATCGTTGTTGCTGGTGATTTCAATGTTCACAACTCATCCTGGCTTCGCCATTCGAGTCATACAACTCCAGAAGGCCAATATGTCGAGTTATTCGCTGCGCACAACCACCTAGCGCAATTAGTGAATGAGCCAACGCATATTCCATGTGTTGAAGGGCACCATTCAAACACACTTGACCTATTCCTGACTTCACACCCTGAAAAGTATGAAGTCAGAGTTAATGCACCTCTCGGCAATTCGGATCATTGCACCATTTCTGCCTCCTTTTCGATCTCGGGACTTCGTAACGTTTCAAAATCAGCTACGAAACGTTCAATATTTATTTACGAAAAGGAGCGTTGGGCTGAGCTCAACCAATTTTATGAGCATTTTAATTGGAAACTTTGTTTTCTAGATAACGACATAAATGCTTCAGCAAAAATGGTCGAGAACATGATAGTTCTAGGGATGAAATCATTCATCCCCTCCAAGCTGATTTCGGTTAAACCAAGAGTGAAATCCTGGTTTAATCAGACGTGCAAAAATGCAGTCAGATCCAGAGAGGAAGCATTCAGTAATTGGCGTTTAAACAAAAACCCAGACACTGATTTGCTACGCAAAAAGGCAAGGACTTCGTGTGCCAAGGTACTTAGGCGTGAAAAGTTTCTTCACGAACAGCGTCTTCGTGCCAAGGTCCTTACAGCTCCCCGGGGAAGTAAGACCTTTTGGTCATTCGTTAAGAGGGTAAAGAACAATACTAGTTCGTCAATTCCAACTCTTTTAAAGAATGACCAAGCATTCACCGACCCGGTTGACAAGGCTAACCTGCTGGCTGAAATTTTTGCAAGCAATTCTTACTTGCCGGAAAGCAGTCAATCACTTCCTGAGCTCGAGAGAGTATCTGCAACTATGCCAAAGATATTTTTCCGGGCTCGAGCAGTTAAAAGGGTTTTGGCCGACCTCGACATAAATAAGACTCCTGGACCGGATGGCATCCCAGCACTGGTCTTGAAGCAGTGCTCTTCTACGCTTGCGCGTCCGTTAGCAAACCTCTTCAGCAAACTTTACCATGTTGGTGAGTTTCCATCGTGCTGGAAGGTTGCTAATGTAACGCCAATCCCCAAAAAGGGTGAAACTAATAACCCCGAAAATTACCGCCCAATTGCAATTTGCTCTGCGCTTTCCAAAGTGATGGAAAGTATGGTCAACTATCACCTTATGAAATATCTAGAGTCACATAAATTACTTTGTGACCGCCAATATGGATTTCGCAAGGGTCGTTCTACTGGCGATCTAATGGCATATCTATCAGAGAAATGGTGCCACTCAATCCATCATTTTGGCGAAAGTAAGGTGGTGGCTCTGGATATTTCCAAAGCGTTTGACAGAGTGTGGCATGGTGCACTACTGGCAAAACTTACTGCTTTTGGTGTCGGTGATGACTTCTCTCGATTTATATCGAGCTTTCTCAGAGACCGCACTATACGAGTTGTTATAGATGGGGTCTCATCAAACGAGTTCAAGATTAATTCAGGGGTTCCGCAAGGCTCCGTTCTTTCTCCTACCCTATTCCTTATTTTTCTAAATGATCTTCTCTACCAAACTTCCAACCCTATCCACTCTTTCGCAGATGACAGCAGCATTTGCCACTCGTACTCTTTTAGCTATAGGCCCAGCCTATCAGAGATCGCTGCTAAGAGGCTAAATATGAATGATTCACTGAATAGTGACCTTCTATTAATCTCCGAATGGGGTCGTAAAAACAGAGTCGCCTTCAACGCTCGTAAGACCCAATGTTGCTTATTAACACACAAGCAAACGACCGCAAATGCTGCTTCATCTGTACTCATGGATGGTATAAATATTGAGGAATCGGATGCTCTTGATGTTCTTGGAATGAAGATACAGTGTGACGTTCGCTGGACAGAACACATTTTTCATGTCTCTAAGGAAGCATTCAAGTGCCTCGGTTTTTTGAAATGGTGTAAGATGTACTTCACTCCATCCGACCTCCTTACTATTTATACCACCTACATCCGACCGAAAATGGAATACAACTCTCATGTTTGGGCCGGTGCCTCAAGGTCTATTTTGGGGTTACTCGACCGTGTGCAGGAGAGGGCGAAGAAGCTTATCGGTGACAGTAGGGTATCCAACTCTATTGACTCACTGGAGCATCGACGCAGTGTGGGGTGCGTTACTCTGTTCTATCGTTACTACAATGGATTTTGCTCTGACGAGATTAGGGATCTTGTTCCCGAAACTCGCACATTTTTACGTAGCACGCGCTCATCGTCTAGAGCTCATCCATTTGTGGTCGATTGCCCGGGAAATCGCACTACGCATTACAGAGAGAATTCGTTTTTCAGCCGTACGCTTCGTCTGTGGAATAAGTTGCCTGCAGACGTGTTTCCTGTCTGTTATAACGTTGGAAGGTTCAAGTCAAACGTTCACAAACACTACTTCCTCTTTCCCCCTCCTCACAACCTATTTTCCTAGTTCTGGTACAATGCACTGCATATGTAGGGGTTATCCCCTGAGTACTGGTCCAATATAAAAAAAAAAAAAAAAGATGATTTTCTTCGAAAATTGATCATCATTTTCATAATTAGTCTGGATAACTTTAACACGTTGTTGGATTGTGTATCTCTCCATGGTTTAAATTGAATAAGTCTGAAATAGAGAAATGTCAAATAAAATTTGGAAAAAAAACTTCGCGTTTAGGTGTGGTTCACATTCAACATCGGCCCTTGAAATTTAACCACGCGATATAAAAATATAGAAGAAGCTATTGCTTGAGTTAAGAAATATTTTAATGATGATTCTGTTGTTGGTTTCAGTAGGTCGATTTTGCAGACTAAAATGAAAAGAGATGCAAATCGACCCCACTCTGTTACTCTCAAATCCATCGTGGCCAGAATTTTGGGTTCTAACACCATTCCCTGTAAATTTTAAATTATGTTAATGTTGTGATATTCCTACTTATTCAACAATAAACACATGCATCAGTTTGAATAAGAATGTGCACCTAGTCACTTTAAAGACATTTGTTATACAGCTGAACACATTAAAATATTCTTATGAATATCTTAGCCATATAGTTTTTCAACTAATTGAACTAAGATACTTTTTAGTATATTACAAAGTTGTTTTTTCTCTTTGAATACGATTAACGTAAAAGGCGATTTTTCTACACAGGGATTTCACAAAAAAAAAAAGGTCCTGGCAGCTCTGAATCCACTATATGTATTTACATAATTACGTATCTATGGATATACATACATAATTAGCACTATATTTCAAACATTTTATCGTTGCTTCTATTTGCGATCAGTTTCGATATATTTTCTATTAAAACGTTTTTAGTTAGGAAACGTTTTGGTTTTGGTTTTTTATTAGCTGCTTATCACACAATTATGCTAAAAAAATAAATTAGCTCCATCTTCTCAACAGATCACGTCGAAAACCTTTATTAACAGACGGTTTTCACCACATTTTTTAGGCTTCTCGTCAATACACTGGATATGTATTTCTAATTGCTTTTAACTGGCAATTTATTTTATTTTTGTGTATTTTTCCAAAAATTTATAATAAAAATTGCTAGAAATTACAAAATTACTATTACCACAACAATAATTGAGTCTCTTAATAAACATTTCCAGCTTAAGCAAAGACTTTAAATGCTGTAAACCGTTTATGCTTCTTTCAGGTTTCTTAAACGCCAACACAGATCGTTATTCAAAACTGCCAGCCAACTATGGCTTGATGGATATAATAGCTGCTTTACACTGGCTAAAAGAAAATATTGCTGCCTTTGGTGGTGACCCGCAAAGTATAACATTGGCTGGGCATGGCACCGGAGCAGCATGTGTTCATTTTCTAATATCATCAATGGCAGTGCCAGAAGGTAAATTGTTTGAAATCCACCCTTGCCACATAATATGCCACAATAACCACTACATTTACACAAGTTAACTCGTAACTTTGGAGCATTTCAAATAAAGTTTCGTTTTTGTTTTCGTTCTTTTGTTTTCTGTGCTGCAAATAAAATAAAAATCTTAAAAATAAAAGGTTTACTTTTCAATCGTGCGATATTAATGTCTGGCTCTGGTTTGACACCTTGGTCTTTGGTTAGTAATCCTGCTAAATATGCTGCCATTGTAGCACATCATGTTAATTGTGCACCAGACCTGCCGCATGCACATTTTATGAAGTGTTTACGGGAAAAACCTTTAGAACAGTTATTGAGTGTGCCCATTAGACAACCAGAATTTGGTTTTGCCTTTGGCCCCAGCATAGATGGTGTTGTAATAGATGGTGGTGATTATGTGCCACCGCCAGCTGGTTCTCTGAATGCACAGGCATCAACGTTGGCTGGTGGACTGGGTGGTGAGGCGGGCAATGCAGCACATGGTGGTTGGGGTACACCCGGCCAACTGGAAAATATCGGTAAGTCAAAGGTGTTCTTACCTTATTTGTCTTAAACAGTAATTAATTTGTTAAATTTATATAAAAAACACTTGTGTTTATATTCTAATATTAACATATGTATGCTTAAATTGTATTAATTCTGCTCTACATAATTTGTCTTTATTAATTTTATACAACTCGCTGCCGTGTTAATAAACTGCCACTAATTGTCATTAATTCAGTTTTAATGAGAAAAACAGCAATTAACAAATTATCCAGGTATGTACATATAAAATTATGTGTAAGTCTCTGTTTTACTTTGTAAGGGATGTCTATAATTTACAAGAAATATAATTACACACCAACCAGCATATAAGAATGTAAGCATTTTAATGAATGAAAAAGGATATATTTAAACATTTTTGTAAATTATAAAAATGTAAGAATTTTAATGAATCAAAAAGGACATATTTAAACATTTTTGTAAATTATAAAAATGTAAGAATTTTAATGAATCAAAAAGGACATATTTAAATATTTTTGTAAATTATAAAAAGCCTTGGGAAGAAGTAATTGCTTTATAATTAAAAAAATGTGTATTTTAATTTATGTAAAATATATGTATCAAACATACAATTAAGCGAGTGTTGTTTGAGAATTGCTTGATATTCTGAATGAAGTCAAATAGACTCTTTCTTACATACAAAGCATTTAATGTAGCGTCTTTCTGGTTTTCCAGACAAAAATTTACGATGTCTTCGTTTGTCCCATATCACTTAATGCTCTGCTATTTTTCAATATTTTCATACAAAAATTATTCGCATGTGTCTTAATTTGAAGAGTAACCTGAATGGAGTAACAGCTTGCAACCTATTTAATCGACATTTCCTACAGGCACTACACAAGTGTGGTCTCATACATGACAGTACAACACTTTTTTCTTCCAAGACGCATGACACTGCATGCAACTCAAACAACTTTGATCATAACTTTATTGACTGACTATTCTGCTTCCCAGCGGAAGCAGGCTTCCCTTGACATAGTCCTAACCAGTGTACTCTGTTTTCTGGGATATGGAGGGTTTGGAGTCCTGTCATTTGCTGTAAAAAATATAAGTGTAGGAAGTCAGAGCATGACTTAAGCTGTGCTAGAGTTCCAAGACTGCCACTATATACTAAGAGGAGAGGATCACCAGAGTCTTCAGGAGATTCTAATTTATAAACCATCCAAGGTAGTAGTTGAGATACCTGCGTCTTAGCTAAAACAGTTTAGCCGTGCCTTACATGTAAAATTGCTGGTGGACGTTATTAGTCTTCTCTGTTAATCATAGTGCAGGCCAGTTTTTGGAGGGTTAATTGTAGTCCTGGGTTGCTTTTATCTTGCAACAGATATCAGAAATATAATGAAACAGAAGTGATAAATAGACGAGTAAGTTAGTTAAATGCTGATGCTCTTTATGGAGTTTGGGCCACCAAATTTTGAAACCTTGTCGTCCTTGGATAGTATAGTACATTGCATATATATGAAATTAAAAGACGCGAGTTCCTCAGCAAGGGGTATGAACATATGCCTGCAAACTGTGTGATCCTTGTCAGCCATATGGAGGCGCTGATGGTTCAGAAATAGTTCACTCCGTGGAATTGGTTCAGTAACAGATAAGACCGCCAAAGCAGGGCTGACGCAAATCAATTGCTCGAATAACTGTCCCGCTTTAGCCTTTTTAGTAAGCATTGGTCTAGTGTTTTGATTTCTTTTTAGGCTCTAGTAATGAATTCCTTGTTGGTCCTTACATAGGATGTCTCGATGGATGAATTGGTAAAGTACTCGACCAACAGTCTCGAGGTAGCAGATTCTATTCCTGCTAAGGACTCTGGGTGTTACCAGATGCAAGCAAAAAGCTTCGCAATCTTTATGTTTGCTAAAAAAAAAAGCTAGGAAACTATCACAAAAAGTAGTTTTCATTCCCATGGAACATTCACAAGTATTCCTTTGAGATAGTAAAACGATTGCATTTATGGTTTAATATGAGCAATCGCGGCACTTTCGTGAGGATAGTTTTTTAATAGCGAACTAAGCAAGCAATATAGAAAGTATTTCTATTCCTTGGTTGAAACGCTTATAGCCTCTAACGCATATTAATTATACAATCATTTAATATAATTCCAACAAGATTATCGAATATAAACATCACTGTTATTAAGATCATCTTTGAGCGGCCTGATTAAACCTTTCTTTGGTTAGGCGCTTGGCTTTCTGACATCATAGGCAATCAAATACAATCATCAAACATGATTTTCTTTTAATTATTGCCCACACTAACATAATGGTAGTTCTACTAAAAGTAAAGTCATAAATGCAGCTTCCTCGACAGTAGTCCAATGAAATACATAATGGCTAATGAGGCCAATAATGGTCATAAATTGAATATTTTGGATATATAAAAATTCTGGAAAAATTAAACTGCCGTCGTAGCTTCATTAGTAATAAAAAAAAAACTTTTTAACAAAACTGTCTTGAAAGCTGTGGATGTTGCTTAAAGCAGCGTTTAATAAATTCACAGTTAGTAAATTATTAAAAGTAATATACGAGTACGATCACTTGTAAACAACAAGGTTACGGGGAAAAACTTGTTAAAATATATGTAATATTTTGTTTTTAAGACTCTTGTACTTGACACAACTGCTTCATTCGTTAAAAAATTAAAGCATCGTTAACAAAAGGACACCAACCAAACGTAGCGTAAGATTACTCTTCTAACAAAGCTTTTCTGTCCACGATATTAAATGATATTCAGCTGTGGATGGGAATGAGGGTCTACATTAAAGTGATAATCATCAATTAAATCACTGTCAATATGGTTTTTGAAAAAATGTATTTGGTGTCTATATTTTCTGTACCAAAACACAAAATTTTTTGTATCAAAAAACTTGCAAATAATTTCTGGAAGCCCAATTTTAAAAGTGACAATTTAGTCAGGTAAATACAGGGATGGTATCAGTGTACTAAGTTACCCCACATTTATAGCCCGTGATTAAATTTTGAAGCTTTTAACTTGGACTGCCTTAGGTTACAGCTGAATGAGGAATCTGAGAATTGCATCACAATGCAATAATTTTTTTTTTTTATAACAAGGTGCATTTATAATACCAGAATACTCTATTTAGCTTGACAACAGGTAGAGAATTTATTACACAGAATCAAAAATCTCATGCTGGTTTTTCATTGCGTTTACAGGGAGTGAACTTATCAGAGTCTTGTGTCGCGCGCAAGGCTGCCACAGGTAGTTACTTCTTGTAAATATATACATTGAAAAACCCTATGCTGAAGGTTTTTGTGGCTGAAAATTTCTTCTGCATCAAGTATCACGAAATAGACCAAAAGCCATAACAAAAATTACTAGACTTTCACCTGATTCATTCTAGTCTCTTCCCTATCCTCCCCCCGGGAAACCTTGGCGTATTCCTAACCAGGACATAATGTTTTTTTGAGTAAAGAGAAGCAGGAGTTCCTCGTTTGTTATAGCAAATAAAACTCTAAGAAGCCGCATGACATATGTTGTGTTGGCTTTCGAAACCCTTACCAAGGGTATAAATTGGCAGAACGGGGATCATCATGGCCCTCAGGAAGTTCTGCTTGCGGTTCGACCCGGGCTGATCATGGTTGAGGTGCTTACCTTGGCTGAAACGTTCTGGCTGTGGTTGAAACCTAAAACGCAGGAAGGGGGAGTGAGTATCCCGTATAATTGTTTGGTGTGTGGCTTTTTTCGGGGACTAACATCCTCCCGAGAGTCTATTGCCTTTACGACAGATACCTGTACTGTAAGAAACCAGGGGTGA
Source organism: Thecocarcelia acutangulata (assembly GCA_914767995.1). Classification (NCBI taxonomy): domain Eukaryota; kingdom Metazoa; phylum Arthropoda; class Insecta; order Diptera; family Tachinidae; genus Thecocarcelia; species Thecocarcelia acutangulata. Next base: position 21,995,166 of record OU612094.1, read on the forward strand.
TGATTGACGGGCAAGTTAAGGGCTGATGCCTACCAACACATGAAGTCTTGTCGTCCATTGATTGCTGGGAAATTGCATACAGGAGGGATGAGAAGGCCCAAACACCTCAAAAAGAAGTTGCTCATATTTTTTTTTTTTATATTGGACCAGTACTCAGGGGATGACCCCTACATATACAGTGCATTATACCAGTACTAGGAAAATAGGTTGTGAGGAGAGGGACAAAAGGAGTAGCCACAAACATGTGGCAAAAATTGCTGCCAGTGAATACCACACGGGGGCGCTGGCGGATCGTGAATAAATCACTCCGTGGGATTGGTCCATCATCAGATAAGGCCGTAAAGGCAGGTGCTGATGTAAATCTTTTTCACAACTGCAGCTGCCATTCATAACTCTTCGACTTCTATGCCCCAGAAAGTAGACTGCTGCTGCTTGGAATACGCCAAGGAAAATCATTCCTCCGAGGCGCCTTCACAGTAGCTAAGTTTTCCTTATAGTTACCTCGTCCAAGATTTTTTTAAATATATCGGTTGGTTCATCATAGGATTTCATTTATAACGGGTGATTTTATAAGAACTATCGGAAATTTAAAAAAAAAACACATAAAATTCAGAAAAATGCATGAAATATTTTTTTGGATCGATAGTTGGGTCGATATAATTTAATGTTTGAAGATTATTTTATGCAAAAGTTGGCCGCGGCTGCGCCTCAAATGGTCCATCCGCTTAGTCCAATTTTGGCATACTCTTTCCAACATTTCGGCCGGTATCTCACGAATAATGTTGGCAATGTTGGCTTCTAGTGCGTCAATCGAAGCTGGCTTGCCGCTATAGACATTAGCCTTAACATAGCCCCACAAAAAATAGTCTAGAGGCGTTAGATCGCACGATCTGGGCGGCCAATTGACTGGTCCCTGGCGGGTTCACCGAACCCGCCTCTCAATTGGTCCATTGTTTCTCGTGCTGTGTGGCATGTGGCACCGTCTTGTTGAAACCACATATCATGCAAGTCAAGCTCTTCCATTTTGGGCAAAAAAAAGTTTGTTATCATCGCACGGTAGCGCTCACCATTCACAGTAACGTGGTGATTCGCATCATCTTTGAAGAAATACGGCCCAATGATGCCGCCAGCCCATAATCCGCACCCAACGGTTGTTTTCTGTGGATGCATTGGTGGCTCTTGCAATGCTTCTGGCTGCTCTTCACTCCAAATACGGCAATTTTGCTTGTTCACGTATCCATTCAACCAGAAATGAGCCTCGTCGCTGAACACAATTCTTCGATAAAAAAAGTGGATCTTCATCTAACTTTTCAAGAGCCCATTCACCAAAAATTTGGCGTTGTTGTAGGTCGTTTGGCTTCAATTCTTGCACCAGCTGTATCTTATAAGGCTTCACTCCCAAATCCTTCCGCAAAATTTTCCACGTAGTGGAGTAACAGAAGCTCAATTGCTGCGAACGGCGCCGAATCGATAATTCACGGTCATCACCAACACTGGCCGATACGGCTGCGATATTTTCTTCAGTTCGCACTCTACGTAAGCGTGTTGGTGGTTTAATGTCCAACAATGTAAATTTGGTGCGAAATTTTTTTACAATAGCCCGAATAGAAGCCTCAGTAGGTCGATTAAACTGACCATAAAATGGAAGAAGCGCGCGATGAACTTTCTTAACAGAGCACGCATTTTGGTAATAAAATTCAATAATTTGCAAGCGTTGTCGTTTGTAAGACGATTCATGATTAAATTATAGACCAAACTGAAGATGTTTGACAGTGACACAAGATACAAAACGTGCGTGAGCTGTCAAAACTAGTGTTGCCAAAAAGATAATAGCAAAAAAATCACTCTTTAATATAAAATAAAACACTTATATTTGAAAGTGAACTTAAAATATATTTTTTTTTTTTTTCGTTTAAAAGAACAATTTATGACATTTACTATGTGATGATATAATTTAAATGTTGGCCAGACTACTACTGGGTCCATTCAGAAGATCCAAGTTAATTCGATCATTGTACTTAATATCTTGCTATTAAGACGAGTAATAGTGGCTTCTAAAGCATCTGTCGTAGATGGCTTATTCCTGGAAACCTCACACTTTATATATCCCGAGACAAAATAGTCTAAGGTCGCAAATTTATCGTAGCAAAATGTGAGATTAAGTATACAGCAAACAAACTTCCCAACAAGTGCATTACTTCACGCGCTGTATGTCTCACAGGGCCAGACAGCGCGTTATTGAAACCTGAACTCACCAAGACCATGCACATAAGTTTCAGGTCTGTTAATATGTTGAGTAAAATGAATCTATTCCCCACAGCCTTTGCGTACACCTCTATTACAGCTGATTCATGCTTTGCACTACATGCTGGATGTGGTCTAACCAGTCGAGTATCCTATCACTAATGAGAAACGAAACTTAAATTTTCGACTGGTATTGATCATAATGGTTTTATTATGTTCATTAGGTGGACCGTAAATTCCTCGAATCACACGGAAAACATTTCTTACAGAACGTCGTTTTTCATAATACAACTAAATAATTTAAAGTCGTCTGAGTGAGTGAGACTTTCCATGATGACCTGCCAAACGATACTGAGCTAAAATAACAAGGCAGTTTAATATGCGTCACGCACGATCGAGCTGGTAATGTATTTAGATTGCGATTCCATAACAAAAGTAATGGTCTTAAAGATTTGTTTCTAAGACCTATGGTAGTCCCCTTCTATAGCCAACGTGGCTGTAGTGGAACGCACGGTTCAATTGCAGATAAGAGGCCAACAGAAATTGGCCCAAATATTGTTTCACCCAGCCAAGAGATTTGATATAACATTTTAATAACAACATAGCTACAATGCTCAATATAATTTAATTCATGAAATACAACATGCTTACATTTCATCTGCACGTAAATTGTTTATACGCATCATTTACAATTTACAGTTTACCATTTTTCAATTTTATTCATTTAATGCCAATTCAATTTCATCCAGTAAAATACTCGTATATTTGTATAAACATACAAACCTGCTTATGTATGAATGTATGTGATGTTTGTTTGTATTCCATGTAGTATGTTAGTTTATTTAAATTCAATTATGTACATAATTCTTTAGAAGGCTTTACATAAATTTATTTAAATAGGCACATCTTATTTGAATTGAACCATTCAGACGCAGTTAATTTATGTATATATGTACATACATATACACAAGACCCAATTGTCAATTTTGGCAAATGTTTTGAGGCTACAAAAAAATTCTTGTGACTTTTCACCTTGAGTTCTGCGTCATGAGAATTCAATAAAAAAAAAGAGGGAAAATAAATATAAATATATAAATATATATTAAATCAAAGAAAATATTAACGAATTTATTTGTAATGTTTTGCCAAAAGAGCTTAAGATGAATTTGAAAGAAGCCAAGAAGTTTTTTAAGAAACTTTCTTTTCAAGTAATTTATATATAGCAAGGTAAGTTACGAAGTTGATCTCTGTAATATCGTACCGTCTTCTGTGATTTCTTCAGGCAGTGTGTTTTGGCAAGTTTAGCTAGAACGAAAAAAATAAAAAAGTCAAATTAAAATTTTGCGGACAATATAGTAATAGGCACGTTGCTTTCCGAACTAGTTGCCATTGTGTTTAACATTGGTTAGCTTTTACCTTTACGTACATATATGTATATGTGACGTATTTTTATGGAATATAATTATATCCACGTGCGGAAAAATTATATGTATATTTATTTAAATAATTTATATGCGCAAACCACTTAATTATTATTTTCTTTTTACTTCGTCGCCATTTATATGTATCCAACCGGCAAGGTGGAGCTGTCAGTAAAAAGATACGTGTTTGTTGCTCAAATTCAGATACAGAAGTGTTTATTTATTTAACTCATGTCATATGTAAGAGTAGTTGGTATGTAAGAGAGAGTTGCCAGACATTCACAAAATGAAACATAAGCTAATATCCAACAAGTATTATAAAAGAAACTAAACTAAAACCAACTAAAACGGGCTATTTAAATGTAAATAAAACTAAGAGTTTCCTGCTATTTTTTAATATGAAAGAAAGATCTAAGACTATTAAGTGTGAAACAAAATATCGATAAAATGCTTGCAAAGACTTCAGTGGAGTATCTCCATCATCTGGTGCGTATTTACCATGACCCTGCGACATACTTTAGGTGCAATGTCATTAATGTGTAAATTTATATCATCCTTTAGCTTTTGCATTGTTCTTGGCTTATTGAAATACACTTTTTCTTTTAAATACTTCAAAACCACACGACTGTGCCAGACAATTAACGTAGACACCTTGTAAGATATTATGGTTATTGAATTTCTCGCGCAAAAGGGCTATTGTTTTGTTTAGGCTGTGTGGAAAATGGTATAAGCCCGTTGGACTCAAATATTGTCCAGGTCCATATTCTCAATTTCTAGCCACAAGAAGCCCGTTATTATCATGCGATAATGAAAACTATTGAGGATAACTACTTTGTGCACCTATTTTCAAAAAAATACTTCCCGATGCCGTCATATGAATCAACTTTTCAACAATGATATGTGAATTCCCATATGCCAAAATACGGCCGTTTTGCTTATTTACGAATCCACATTTCGTTCCACCGATTTATCTCATTCTTTAGCTCTTGAAAAGTTTTTGAGTTACGAACTTTTTGTCATAAATATTCTTAAAGAAAGAAGTCCAATGGTATCCATCATTTTGATCTTGGCGGCCAATTAATAGCTCCACGAGCTAAGATCATCGAACTTCTTGCAAAAAAGACATTTCATTAGCTGCGTGGCAAGTGTCACCATCTTGGTGGTACTCCATGTCTCCTAGGTACATATCCTAAAATTCTGACCGTTTATATCTCGCTTGACGACGAGTCGAGGTTGACAGCGGAGATCTGCACCGGTGCACCGAAACGAGTTGTTCTGTTTTCACATCGGAGTATTTTAAGTGCTCTTGAAAATTGATGCGGTGGTATTTATACTTGTTCTTCGTTTGCGACATCTTGATATAGAAAAGTGTATCCAATCACTTTCGTATTTTCTGTATTTTTTAAGCGTAAAGGAAACGACCGACCACAGAAAACAGTGCAGTTGCTACTCGTACTTACAACAACAAAATTTTGAGAGTTTTTTCATTTCATTTTTAATCGTGTTCTTACTCGCAACTTCCACTGGGCAAGTCTTATTAGCTGAGCTGATTAACTTTTAGAGAATAAGGTGAGGTATTTTACCTCATGAAGTAAAATACCGATCAACGTTTGCTTGGTGTTTTGACTTTTGACAGGTATTATTAGAGTATTTTTCTTTTTAAATTCTCAATAATTTATTTAGATTGTTGGGATATAAAGTTCAATGTTTGAGAATATCTTTCAAAGGTCTGAACCCGGTAATGTTGTAGTGGACGAACTAGCAAAGACCGATGCTAACTACAACAAAGGGATATGGGTGGGATCGTTGGAGTCCCGCTTAGGAGCTGTAAAAAACAAGTACAGTATCAACTTTCAGAGATCGTGGAATTTAGGGTAGCCCCTATGAAGTGTTGGCATATACACAGCTGGGAAACAAAGCAAACAAGCTAGTTATAAGTTTTTTGTAAATATTAAGTTATTAATTTTTTGGTGAGCTTAATAATTTTTTAAATTTAGGTTTAACAGGCTGCCAGCTATTGTTTTCCCTTTCTTAAGTTTGACTAAGAAGGATTTTTTACAATACAAAATGTGCTGGGATCAATAATTTTTTGATTGAAGAAGGCCAGAAAAATAATCAAACTACTTTTTTACATGAAGGCAACAAATTATTGGTCACTGAACTTTTTGTACTACAAAAAGTCCTTCTTAATAAAACTTCAGAAAGGAAAACTGAAACCTTTGGTACAAACCAGGCGAATTCATACCTTGGGTACAAATTCGCCTTGGGTACAAATATACAAAAACCAAAAATCTAACTCAAAAAAGTTTTTTTTGGTAAACATTTTTGAAAAGAAATATAACAAAATTCTTTAGGACTAACTTTTGCGGTTAAAGCAAACTTATAGCAGACAAGCGCCCTAGACGCGTTCAATTAATCCCATCAATCACACTATTAGGTGATATATGTGCGCTGTCGGCAATAGTGGAAGAAAGTCAAGAAAACTTTTATTTTTTTGTATTTAACAGCTGATTACTTAATCGTCTAATGCCGAAATTGATTAAAAATTTTCACATGTTTTATGAGGAAGAAAATCAATTATTATTTAATTCTACAATTGAAATTTCTACTGGCTGTTTTTTTTTCTTTAATCCAGATCATATGACTTTATTGCGACTCTTTATGCTCTAGCATTGAAATAAATTACTTGTTTTACTTATCCAATTGCAAATTAAATTCAATCACGTCTTTTCTGGTAAATTGCCATAAACAAATACATTTTTCCCATTTTTCCCCCGTTTCGCTTTGATGAATGTTGAAACATTTTAACGAGTGAATGAATGAATGAGTGATTTTTTGGTTGACTTATAATATTATACAAATAATGTTAATAAAATTGTTGTTAAATTGAATGCTTTGGAAGTATGAATTAATTTGCAAATTTTGTAAATTAGCTACTCCTAATGGATTTCATATTGGGGAAAATAAAAAATTATGCTGACAAAGTTTTCAATTCCAAGAATTTCTGATTAGTAATGGGAAAAGGCAATTCGTATGACAGTTCCAAGCCAACAAGTTTATTTTGTACACCACATTTAGATTCACATATGTATACAGATATATAAAGTGATTAAAATTTTCTCTTTTCTTGCTGTTTGCCTGAATATTGTTAATTTGGTAAACCGTTTTCAGTAGTTTCTAATTTTCAGTTTCTAGCAATCATTATTTTTGGGTGACCCGATGGCTGATTTAGAAGAGTACTCGACCAACAGTCTTGAGATCGCAGGTTCGATTCCCGCCACAGACAAGCAAAAAAGCTTCGCAGTTTTTGTGTTTTAAAATAAAATAAAAAAAAATTTAATCCAATATTTTTATAATAAATAAAACAACAAACGGACAAAGATAGACACTTTTCAGTTTAATAAACAATTTATATATATTATTATTTTTTGTATAATCATGAAAAACTTAAGTGTAAAAAAGGCGGTTTGCTCTTAAATATACACAGGCATGCTCTGAGAAACACAAATCGCTTAAATTTAGCGTTTTCGATTTGAAAACGCTATATAAGTGTTCTGAGAAATGTATAACGCAAGAAATATGATTTTGCGATTTGAAATCGCAAATAGGTGTCCTGGAAAACGCATATCGCTTCAAATTAGCGACTTCAACTCGCATGTGTATATTTTTTTTTTATAGGACCAGTACTCAGGGGATGACCCCTACATATGCAGTGCATTGTACCAGAACTAGGAAAATAGGTTGTGAGGAGGGGGAAAGAGAGAATAGTGTTTGTGAACATTTGCCTTTGAAGTGAACTGATTGAATTTGCTAAAACTAAACTTGCAAAAGGCAATAAAATTATTTACAACTAAAATTTAATATGTTTTCTTTTTATTTCAATAAAAATTTTGAAGAATTTTACACATTTTCAATTAAAAAAGCTAAACTGAAAAAGTTTTCTTTTTGTTGTAAATTTTTTTTTATTTTATATAACTACCACATACATACATATATACATACGTACATATGTAAAACACATGTTGTATTTTTTCGGCAAAACTCCGAAACGCCAGCGAAACTCGCGTTTCTTAGAACACCTAAAAATCAATTAAGCGTTTTTCAGAACGCTTTGCGGTTTCAAAACGCGAGTTTCTCGGAACATGTCAGATTGTTTTTTTAAAGAAACTTTCAACTCAATTATGAATATTCTCACGGAATTTATTTCTCTCGGAATTTCTTCCTCACTGAATTTATTTCTCACATAAAGTACTTTTTTCAATTCAAATTAGAGATAAAAGCACACTTTTTGTCCATAAGAATTAAAGAGTTGATCTCCCTTTAGCTTTTTCAACGAATGGAGAGAAGAAAGAATAAAAGAACCTCATACTTAACTTTTATTCATAATTGGAGGAAAGGGAAAAGTGATAAATTCCTACGGAATTTTTATTTATAATTGGGCAGTTTATGTATGAATACGTAAACCTGTAAAAAAATATATTTCTTAATTGGAACTAAATAATAATAACACAAATGCAAATAATTCCCTAAACTTGGATTGGTATGGAATTTTGAAACAGAAGGCTATCTTCATGCGTTAATTATTTAGAATACAGCAAGCTGCAAGTCTGTAAATACCACTGAGGGTAATTGCAGTTGGATAGCCAGCCCGTCTCCCCCGGGGAACAGATTTTGCCTTGGCGTACAGCAAACCAGACATAGTTAAGAGTTCCTCATTTGTTGCATCAAATAAAACTCTAGGAAACCAGATGACTTGTGCTGGGTTGGGCTTCCGAAGCCCTCACCAATGGTTGATTTGGAGAACATGAATCGGCAGAGCCACCAGGAAGTTCTGCTTGTAGATCATCCCGGCTCTGATCATCCTACTTTGGCTAAAATGCTCTGGCTCTTGTTCACCCAAATCGCAGGAAGGGAAATTAGCTTACCTGATAATTATGGTGCATGCCGGTTTTCGGGATCTAATTGTAGTTCTCGGGATGCTGTTACTGTGATAGTTAGACAGATGAGTTAGTTAACGGCTACTGCTCGTGATGGACTTCGATGATATAGTCCTCTTCTTGTCATATCTGAGCCATGTCAGCCTGGATATTCGGCAGGTGGCCTCACTAGTGCACCTCTCTTGGACGGTCTCAAAAAGTTTGTGCTGTACTTGTTTCTTACAGCTCCTTAGCGGGATTCCAACGATGCCATCAATATTCTTTTATTGTAGCTGAACTGGTCTTTGGTAGTTCATCCCTTACATTATTATCGGGTTCAGTAGACTTGAAAGCATTCAACTTTATATCCCAATATGCTAAGTAAATTATTGAGAATTTGAAACCAAAAAGTTTTTAATAATATCTCTCAAAATACAAAAAAAAACAGCTTTTTCTTTTGCACATCTCTCTTTTGTGTTCTTTATTGGTATCAATACCCCATTTTTATTAGGCTTCGTCGTCGTCACATGAAGGCGACGCAAACATTGTTTCATTTATTTGCTCGATCCCAAAAACAATTGAGTGTTGTCGACATCCTTTATCTATCGTTTAGGTCTAGGAAATATCGCAGGTCTATCAAAGAATACATAATTGCTTTCGAAGACGAATGTGTAACAGAGTGTTTTTTGATATGACAACGATGACGCCTCTTGGAATATGGGGAAATATTAAAAGCTACTAAAGTGAATAAACTCAATTATTTGAGTATTCGGTATATCTTTAAATATTTTTCTGCCAGCATTTTAGTTTTAGTTCATGTTTTTAAAACATAAGAAAAACATTTATTAAAGCCTAGACTTTCTTACAACAATTTGAAATTTATGGTATTACGCTGGCATGTTGATTTAATTGTGTTTGTTGTTTAGGTTAAATTATCCGTTGTATGTTAATTATTTGAATTAATTATTATTTCGCGCTGTAGAGAAATTAATCATGGCCACAATAATTACAAGCTAGTACAAAAGTAATGAAATCGGTAACAAACACGACAACACACCACATCAATTACACACGTTCTTAATACAAACTAATGTAAGGATTTTTCAATCTACTCGTACTACATAATAGCAAATTTGAGGTTGGTCTCATAAATGTATATAGTAAAACGAAATGTTTCTGCTGCTTCTTAAAATATTCTGCCTTCTCAAACGCAATGTATTTTGGCCAAATGTGCCACCCCCGTTCGTTTCATATGTATGTATGCGGGAAAGCAAACTTATGTTTAACTAAAGCTCGTGTACACAAGGTAAATATTTTCAATGAAAACTATAAACCGCGGTACACAAATTGAAAGCAGCCAAGAGTAGTAAAAACCTGCTTAATGCTTGATTAGCTAAGGGCATTATTTTGTGGAGCTTACAATGTTGTGTAAATAAAATCGTTTAAAATTTGCACAAAAAAAAAACAAAAATTCGTTAAAATATCTTTATAAGTAATACAATATGTTTCATGTGTTTACGTCCGTATTCGGATGAGCCGTAGCGCTGCCGATTTGTTTGCGTATTAGCCTGCGGCAGCAAGGTAAACTTGTTTTTCCTTCATGTATCTGCATATTTCATAAAAGGGCGTGGATTATGTTTAAATGGTTGTTGAACATACATGTTTATTAAGATTGCTAATGATAAAACATGTTGTAGAGCAAGCAATGATGTAAACTGAGTGCGACTTGTAAAATTTAATTAAAGTACTCGCTCGCTTAGTTTAAAGCAAGCGTGTTAAGCGGAATATTTTGTAAATAAATTAAAACTTGCAATCTAAATTAATTAAGTGTTTTACGTTATTTCAATTCTTATAAAACAGAAATATTATACAAAAATACTTTCCAGGAATCCATCATTTGGTAGCCAGTATTTTTGCTTCTTAAACCATTTTAAGTCAAATCAAATCGACAACGGAAACTACAAAAAGTTAGAAAAACAAAATAAATTTTATGTGTTTTTTTCTTCTTTTTCTAATATTATATGCCTCAAGTTCAATCCTGGTTTTAGCCAAGAAATATTTGTATAGGGTGTTTTTTTAAGCCCGATAGAACTTGAAATTGTAAAAAATTAAATTGTAATCAAAATTTTTTTTTATTCGAAAGATCAATACGTGACATTAACATTTGAAAATGATTTCGGGCATATGGGCACCGCGGCTGTTCTTGACGAAGCGCATTCTGGACGTCCAATTTTGGGCCACTTTTTCGAGCACTGCTGGCCGTATGTCACGAACAACACGAACAATGCTGGCCTCCAAGGCGTCAATTGTTGCTGGTTTATCAGCATAAACCAGTGACTTCACGTAGCCCCACAGGAAATAATCGAGAGGTGTCAAATCGCACGACCTTGGAGGCCAATTGACAGGTCCATTTCTCGAAATCAACTTATCGCCAAATTTTGATTTCAGTAAGTCGATGGTTGCGTTCGCCGTATGGCACGTAGCGCCATCCTGTTGAAACCACATCTCCTCCGGATCAATGTCATCCATATTTTCAAACAAAAAATCATTGATCATGGTGCGGTAACGATCTCCATTGACCGTAACGCGAGCTCCGGCCTCATTTTTGAAGAAATAAGGTCCGATGATGCCACCAGCATGAAAACCGCACCAAACAGTGCATTTTTCTGGATGTAATGGAGTCTGTAGGGTCTCTTGTGGATTGGTCTCACTCCATATGCGGCAATTTTGCTTATTAACAAACCCGTTAAGCCAAAAATGCGCCTCATCGCTGAACACAATTTTGCGTCTATAAGTTGCGCGAATCGACGACTGATTTTCAAAGTAAATTTGGATAATTTCGTAGCGTTGTTCAAGCGTGAGTCTATTCATGATGATTTGTCAGAGTATACTGAAACAAATAAAAAATATGTTTCATCAAAATTTAATTTTTTGTGTTACTTTTTACAATTTAAAGTTCTATCTAGCTTAAAAAAACACCCTATATTTTCAATCATAACAATAATTGCCGTGATTAATAACTATTGATTACAGAAGACAGGAAAAAATAATTGAATACACTAAAGCTGGGGGACAACTAGCTGTTTCGCAGCCGCTACACTGCTCATCAGCACCCACTAGGATTTGAACTCAGTACCATGCAAATATGATTTTTTTCAATACGGCCGCTTAAACAACTCAGTCACCGAGCTCTTATTTATTTTTTCGTCTATATTTGTCTCATATTGAACACATATGCAATTTGTTATAATCCCAGTTGTTTGTACTGCAGTTTGTTGTCACTGAAAAACCATTTTTTTTCCAGGATGTAAAATGAGTGTACCCAAATTCGCACACAGTGGCTACTTACTATTTGTCAATACAAAGTGTTTCCTTCTTTCTGTTATTCCAACGTCTTCTATCATGACAGATGACACAATTCGATTAGATAGCTTTTCAGGAATGTGATCGGGGCCATCAGCTGTAAGCCTTCAATATTTGAACTAGTTAGCTGCCTATAGTATGGCAGCGATTTCCGCCTACGATACGCTGCACTCACTTTGCAGCGTGAAACTAATCGTCCTCGTATACTGAGGGATAAATGAACTCCCAAGTCCGACTTGGATCTGTCTGTAAATATCTCAAGCACGTTCGGCAGACGATCTATGCCGGCCAGCTCCAAAACCATGCTTGACAAATTTAAATAAAATCTCTCTCTTGAGAGCTGGTGAGCAGTAGTCAATATTCTGCGGAAGGGTTCCTGTTCTTCGTATTGTTGAGGCATGACCATATGTCGCCTTCTTCCACAACCCGCTTGACCATAGCCTGATAGCCGAATTCCGGTACATTACTTTCACTATGAAGTCAGCAGGCAGCCAGTTCAACATAGTGAAAAATGCTTTTGATGGCGTAGTGCCACAAGTACCAGTGACCATCAAAGCAGAAGTACGCAATAACTTTTCAACGATTTTGCAGCAGGTGGCTCTCTCCAAAGACTTTCATCGCACGAGCGCTGTATACATTAAAATAGGCTTAACAATCGTGTTGAATAGACAGTAATGAAAAAGATTTACATCAACACCTGTCTTCACGGCCTTGTCTGATTATGGACCAATTCCACGGATTGAATTATTCACGATTCAATAGCGCCCCCATGAGGCTTACTTGGCTTACACAGGTAGCAAATTTTGTTAGTAGCCATATGAGCAACTTTTTTTTGAAGGGTTCGTTCCTTCTAATCCCTCCTGTATGCAATTTCCCAGCAATCAATGTAAGAAAAGGCTTAATGAGTTGGTAGGCCCAAGCCCACTAAGAGCGTCAGCCCTTAAAGCAACTCACCCGTCAACCATCACCACTGGTTCCTTACAGTATAGGTATCTGTTGTAAAGCCAGCAGACACTCGGTAGGTTGTTAGACCCTGAAAAAAGCTACACAAAACAATTGTCAGGGATAGTAACTTCCCCTTCCTACGTTTAAGGTTTAAACCTGAGCCATAACGTTTCAGCCAAAGTAGGCGCCTCAACCATGATCAGCCAGGGTTGAACTGCAAGCAGAACTTCCTGGGGGCCATGCTGATCCCCGTTCTGCCAATTTATACCCTTGGTAAGGGTTTCGTAAGCCAACACAACATAAGTCATGCGGCTTCCTAGAGTTTTATTTGCTACAACAAACGCGGAACTCTTTCCCATCTTTACCCGCAAAACAGAGTTTGGAATACGCCAAAGCAAAACTTGTTGTTGAAGAGACAACTGTGAAAATGATTTACATCAGTACCTGCCTTGATGGCCTAAGCTGATGGTGGGCCAATTCCACGGAGTGAATTTTTCACGATTCACCACCGCCCCCGTGTGGCTTGCTAGGCTCACACAGGTAGCAATTCTTGTCATATGATTGCGGTCATATGAACAACTTCTTGTTGAGGAGTTCGGGCTTTCTAATCCCTCATGTATGCAATTTCCCAGCAATCAATGGAGGGCAAGGCTTTATGAGGTGGTTTGTCGAAGAGACAGCAGGAATTCCAAGGGTTTATTCCCCAAATCTTCCCAATATCCCTATTGCACAAGAATAAGGCGACAGCCCTTGACTGGACATACCGCTGTTAGGTTAGTTTGGCAGTATATACCCCAATATTTCGCACTGTCTGACAGCTTGAGCACAGCCCCTCTTACGGTTGGTAGAACAAACGATGGAGTCTTGTATCTTCAAGTAAAGAGAAAGAGTTTTGTGTACTGTCCTTCAATAAGCCGTAGTGCAGAACTCAGTTACTGTGATAATATATTCTGCTCGAAACTCCCATTTCTTTACTAATTTTTTTTTTTCCAAAATACAGAAAAAATATTTTGGTTTAAATTGTACTGGATTACGTTTGGCTTCAAAAACCCACCAAACTTCAGTTAAATATTTATTTATATTAAACAATATAAGGGTCGGTGGTCTAACTCCATGGTAGGTCCCAACATTGATCACAAACATATAAAAGAAAATCTTAGTTTTTCAGCGACGAAACTTGGAAAAATAAAAGAAGCTCTGTTACTCGTGTAATAAACATTGCTATAAATAGAAAAATAATTTTGAAAAGGAAACCAAATATACTAAACACAAAATCAGAAATACTAAAGCCTACAAATACTAAAGACGCAAAACCTTTATATTCTGATTATAATTTAACAAAAAAAAACAAGTTCATTGATCAACACACGCCATCAATAACAGCAGTATTATGTAGATAATCAACTCCCACCCCAGACGAAAATCCGTTTTTTGTTTTTTTTTTCTAAAAATAGACAGAGCAAAAATGAAAGGAAAAATAAAGGTTGTGTAAGCAGACAAGATTTCCTTTATAAACGGAAGTGTCATTAACAACTGTGTCGAAATATTTTCCTTCTTTTCTCTTTTTTATTTTGCTATTTGCTTAAAAAAAAATGTCAACGCAAACAAATTTTGGGCCCAGATAATATTTTACATATTGTTGACAAAATAAGTCATAATTTTACGATTTCTCATTTTTACTATTTTTATTTAATTTCCCAGCTATTGTTAAACATTTTGCCTCTTTTCTGCTTTTGTCTACAACAAATAAATCCGAACATTTGTGGCCAGTTAAAAATGAAAAATTGAAAGAAAAAAAATGCCAAACGATAGACAAAAAAAAGAATGATATACAGAATTGTATGCATAGTTAGTTCTCTTTTGTCACATATAATAGTTTTTGTAATGGCAATTTATTTTTACAACCACTATTCTAGAATTGTTCTTTTCGGACATTGCTATTGTTCAAATGTGTGCGGGTGTGTTTGTCTCTTTATTCAAATTACTTATTCAACCTTAAATGCTTATCTATTCTGGTGTTGCAAAGTGTAAACTTTTAGGCAAAAATTCTAAAAACGATATCAATTATTTTAAATTATGTAATAGATTATTTAAATAGAATAATAAAAAAATCGTGTGCTTAAATGTATTTTATATGTGTACAGGGTTTCCCAGGACTCAACGTCAAGTCGAAACGGGGTAACAGGATTTAGAAAAAAATCTTTCCCATGCAGTTTGAAAATTATGGGCATTTAAGAAAAATGCCAAGTCGAAACGTGGTAACAGGTTTCAGAAAAAAATCTCTCCCATGCAGTTTGAAAATTATCGGCATTTAAGAAAAACGTCAAGTCGAAACGGGGTAACAGGATTCAGAAAAAAATCTCTCCCATGCAGTTTGAAAATTGTCGGCATTTAATAAAAACGTAGAAATGATTGATATCAGACTGGTAGCGTAGCCCTTTGCTTGTATCTGTTTTTCACATGCGTTTAAATGACTCTACTCTCTTGCGCGCAATATACTTAATTTTGGCGGCCACACTCGGCTTAAAAGAAGGGATACCGCTGCCACCATCAGATTGCTCAATAGGTGATTTTACCGAAATAGCTACCGTATAATAAAACTTTTTGTCTAGCATTGGCCGGACTTAAGAAAAATCACATTTTTTAATTTTAAATCACATTTTTTAATTTTAAATTTAGTATTAAGATTTGAATAGTAATTGTTAGTTCATTTTGAAGATTCAATAAATAAAAAATGCTTAAAAAAAATGACTCTACTCCATCTCATTGCGTGGTGGCACTATCTATCTCGTCCCCTAATGGCAAACATGTCGGCTATCCATTTCCCTCATAATTTTGCCGTAACGTTAGGAACCTACCAAGAGCTTGTGTGAATAAAAAATATTTGAATTGAGTAAAATGGTTTAGCAAAAATCGGATTTCATGAAGTTTTTATTTTTTTACTCGTTTTTAAAAACGCTTATATTAGTTTCGCTTGTAAATTTGTTTGTATGTTTGCACGAACATAAGAGTTGCCACATTGCACTTTTCGGGGAAGTGGGGGATTTTGGGGATTCATGAAGTCGATTTTGGGAATTCACAAAAAAAATTCGCAAACACCTCGCTGACTGGTTTGGAAGCGGTTTTTCATATTCCGTGGGCGTTTTTGCCATGGGGCATGCATCTAATATACAAATGGTCATTCGCTTTAGCGCAAAAATTGAAGTTGCCGTATAGCTTCTAAAGAAGAGAGGCGAATTTGATGATTCATGAAACTGACTTTGAGAATTCCCAAAAAATTCTGAACTGGTTTGCTAATCGAATCGGTTTTACATTCGGTGCGCATTTTCGCTGTGGAACGTGTATCTGAACTATTAACGGCCGGCCATTCGATTTAGTGCGGAAATTTAAATTGCCTTATTGTTTCCGGGGAAGTGAGGATTTTTGGCCATTCCTTAGATACTTATTTTAGTTTGATATCAAAGCGGGTTTTTTAATTTTTCAACTATATTTATACTAGTTTAGCTAATATAAAAATTTGTAAACAAAAAATTTTGAAATTTTCCTGTAGAAGACAGACAATGGGGTGTCGAAATATCGAAACAGTAAACTAATAATATTTTACAACAAGTGACCTCAAGCTCATTAAACAACAATTTTATTAAGTCCCAATTTTCACGAGGCAACTTTAGTTGCGCAATTCTAGAGTTGGTGGACAAATAAGTGAGAAAAGAGTGGGGAGTGCAAAAATGAGTACAGACCTGCTTGTACTCGGAAAGTCGTTTTGTGCTATCATTCGTAATGTCAGACATTTTACACTTTCTTTCATTTGTGTTTCTTTTATGTATTGATATGTTGTCCGTGATGAAAGTAATATTGGCGCGAAAATGTGATATTTTAATTCATTTGAAATTTTTTTTTTTTTTTTTATATTGTGGACAACCTAAAAATATAGACAGAAGTATTAATTTAGAGGAAGTGAAAATTAAATGGAAAAATTTGAGAATGCAGTACAAGAACGTGTAATTAATAGAAAATGAAAATTGCTCAAGTAAAATTGCTGTGTCTAAACATAAAAGCAAGTTTAAAAGATAATTTGATAAGAATTGCGCAACTAAAATTGCCTCGTGAAAATTAGGACTAATAAATGCTTAAGCTACATACGTGCACACGGTTGTCAGAACTTACAATATTCCCACTAAAATTGTCTGAAAATGTTTTACTATCGTGTAAACTGCCAATTTTTAACTTATAACGTTGTCAGAAAAACCATTATCAATCAATTAGAAGACGACAATGTTGTCAGGCAGCTGAAAATCGTGAGAACACTCTTCGTCGGCATTGCCAGATAATTGGCTGATATTGTAAGCTCAGTTTTATTTGTCAGATGTATAAAATTAATGCACCTGACAATGTCATCATTGTCAGAAAAAAGTTTGATGGGCAACACTGCCAAACAGATCGTTGTTGATATATGTACATAAGTGGCAATGCCTTACAACATGTCTGGCAATCTTTTTCATCTAACAATCTGACAACCGTGTGAGCGGATAATTTTTGTTGTCAGATGAATTATTTGTTAGACCATAGTCTGACAATAAAATTTTAAGATTTTCTTACGATCGTCTGAACACACAATTTACTTCTGCCATTTTACTTCTTACCATTTTATAATCCATAATTTCATATAATTTCTAATTTATTATATTTTTTTTAAGGATCTTTCAAAGTCGACAAATTTTGAAAAATTTTGATTCATAGGGTAACAAAAATTGTTAGTACTAGAAAATTTGGGTGAATTGTGTCCTTATTTTTTAGTCTGGTACTAGATATACTATTAATTGTTACGGTTTCGACGTAGAAATGAACGAAAAATAAGAAAAATTAACTTAAATTTATGGTTTGTGCATATCGCTCATTTATTGCAACATAGTGATATCTCAAAAAATTAGCTTTTCCAGTTAACAATGCAGAATTGTTAACAGTACTACCTTTTATATTGTGCCAAAAATCTATTCAAATTACTTTAAAACTGTTTTCTTTAGGAGATATTTCCTAAAAAAATTTCTAAGAGTTGTATGAAAACTAAAATATTTGAATGCGTTTTTCTCAAAACAAGGTATTTTTAGTTATGACTATGTGACAATAAAGTAGCAATATGTATATTGGGTTCTAGTTCAAGTTGCTCTTTTCTTAAGTTTTTTCTTAAGAAGGATTTTTTTACAATACAAATTTGCTGTGATCAATAATTTTTGCTTGAAGAAGACAAGAAAAATAATAAGCAAATCTTTAGCTGGGGGACAACTAGCTATTTCGTAGTCGCTACACTACTCATCAGCACCCGCTGGGACTTGAACTCGGGTCATGACATATCATGATCTGCTGCTTTAACCACTCAGCCACCGAGCCATTTAATTATTCTCTATCTATATTCATCTCATATTGAATCACATATGCATTTTGTTAATTGCCCATTTTGTATGATTATGATTTTGTTTAAAAAACCTTAAATATTTTTTATGTGTTTTTTAATATTTCATTTTCAATTTAATTTCAATTGCTCCCGTTCAATATTTATTACTTGTAAACTCAGCAATACTATATGAGTTATTTGCCCCTTGGACCAAACAACGCGGCGTCAACAATATTTACAGTTTGCGTTCGTTAAATGAGTGTGTTTGATTTTCATTTTAATGAAGATGTATATCCTTATTTTAATAGCACTTTTTTTCTTTTATATCTGTTACCTTTCAGTTTCTGTTTTATACAAATATATTTTGAATTTATTTACAGATATGACTTAATGGCTGGCGTTACACGTGCTGAAGCATTTTTCTCCTTTAATTCGGGTGATGTTCAATATGGCATTGAAGCGGATAGACGTTCAAAAATTTTAAAGGCCTACGTGCGCAATACCTACACGTATCATTTGAATGAAATTTTTGCTACCATCGTTAATGAATACACAGATTGGGAGCGGCCAGTACAACATCCAATTAATATCAGGTAAGAAACAAATTATTTTTTTAATATTTAATGTTACTGAAGAGGAAAAGAAATTTATATTCAAAAGATAATATCTATGTACACAAAAGTATTTTGGTTATGCCAAACGTGTTGCGTATGAACATGTGAAAGGAAACTATTTCATCATGTTATTTTCGTTTTGTTAAAAAATCAACTGTAGTTTGATTTTAAAGTGGTTTTAATTTTCCAGAATGGATAAAACTGTTCTATCGCATATATTACACATACAAAGTGGTTTGAAACAACATACCAGAGTGCCTTGTTAAATCATGCTTAACTTTGGCAACATGTTTAATTGCAGTGCTGACATAATTTATTCTAGAAATTCGTTAATATTAATGAGTAAAAGCTCACAACAGGTCATTAATATTTTATTATAATGGAATTTATTTAATATTTTTTTAACGCTTTTAATTAGTATTTAATTATTGAATATTATTCATATGGACGTGAAGACTTGTTTTTATATGACTTACATGTAATGGGTGATTTTATAAGAACTATCGGAAATTTAAAAAAAAAAACATAAAATTCAGAAAAATCCATAAAATATTTATTTGGATCGATAGTTGGGTCGATATAATTTAATGTTTGAAGATTATTTCATGCAAATGTTGGCCGCGGCTGCGCCTCAAATGGTACATCCGCTTAGTCCAATTTTGGCATACTCTTTCCAACATTTCGGCCGGTATCTCACGAATAATGTTGGCAATGTTGGCTTCCAGTGCGTCAATCGAAGCGAGCTTGTCGCTATAGACATTAGCCTTAACATAGCCCCACAAAAAATAGTCTAGAGGCGTTAAACCGCACGATCTGGGCGGCCAATTGACTGGTCCCAAGCGTGAAATAAACTGTTCACCGAACTCGCCTCTCAATTGGTCCATTGTTTCGCGTGCTGTGTGGCATGTGGCACCATCTTGTTGAAACCACATGTCATGCAAGTCAAGCTCTTCCATTTTGGGCAAAAAAAAGTTTGTTATCATCGCACGGTCACCATTCACAGTAACGTTGTGATTCGCATCATCTTTGAAGAAATACGGCCCAATGATGCCGCCAGCCCATAATCCGCACCAAACGGTTCTTTTTTGTGGATGCATTGGTAGCTCTTGCAATGCTTCTGGCTGCTCTTCACTCCAAATACGGCAGTTTTCTTGTTCACGTATCCATTCAACCAGAAATGAGCCTCGTCGCTGAACACAATTCTTCGATAAAAAAGTGGATCTTCATCTAACTTTTCAAGAGCCCATTCACCAAAAATTTGGCGTTGTGGTAGGTCGTTTGGCTTCAATTCTTGCACCAGCTGTATCTTATAAGGCTTCACACCCAAATCCTTCCGCAAAATTTTCCACGTAGTGTAGTAACAGAGGCCCAAAAGCTGCGAACGGCGCCGAATCGATAATTCACGGTCATCACCAATACTGGCCGATACGGCTGCGATATTTTCTTCAGTTCGCACTCTACGTAAGTGTGTTGGTGGTTTAATGTCCAACTATGTAAATTTGGTGCGAAATTTTTTTACAATAGTCCGAATAGAAGCCTCAGTAGGTCGATTAAACTGACCATAAAATGGAAGAAGCGCGCGATGAACTTTCTTAACAGAGCACGCATTTTGGTAATAAAATTCAATAATTTGCAAGCGTTGTTCGTTTGTAAGACGATTCATGATTAAATTATAGACCAAACTGAAGATGTTTGACAGTGACACAAGACACAAAACGTGCGTGAGCTGTCAAAACTAGTGTTGCCAAAAAGATAATAGCAAAAAAATCACTCGTTATGTGAACATTGGAAGAAAGTCAGATTGATAACCAAATAGCGATTGAAATTGGTTTGCATCAGATAGGTTAGGTTAGATTTGACAGGCTGCCAGCTATTGTAAAGCCAGCCCACTTGGGTCCAGGCTGGTTGCGTTGTGTTGCCTGGATGTGATACGTATCTCAGTAGATTTACATATCACTGGACTAGAACCAACCCAAGGATCATATAAAGGAGTCCAAGCCACTTGCATCGCATCCCGATACCTCCGTCAAATCATGAAGAATCGGCCTGCCTAGGTACAATGCCCACATATAAGAACGAGCTGGACACTGACAGAGGAAGTGCACCAGATAATAACAAAAAATAAATAAAAAATAAAAATCAAGAAATTGATTGTCTTATTATTCTGACGGTAGTAACGCACTGACATAGTTTAATATTGACTAAGACTACGCTGGGAAATATCAAAATTAAGTTTGGACACCAAATACTCAAAGCCAAGGTGGCTGTTAAATAATTCGAAGATGAAAATGGCACTTTAAATTTTTCTGCGACTTGTCAAAGAAGGCAGATTTATTTCTTGGAGTCTGAACTCAGGTGGCAAATTGGCTACAGTGTTCGGGTAGATATTGCGTAGGATGAAAAGAAGGAACTGTTTTTGGATAGACTCAATTCGATCTCAATGTACATTATACATACATTATGAGATCCTATATAATCGAGCCATATTCCAGCATTAGCATTTGTGTTATAACACTGAAATCAAAAAATTCTGTTGACCAGCGCTTTACATAGCCAAGGGTTCCCTTGCTTTTCGTGTGTTGGTTGAATGTAAGTTTTCAAATAAAACTACCAGATCCAGAAATTGTTCAACTGTATCTATGCGTGGCCTCCAAGCCCAAAATCCCCATGACGGTGAGATTTTCTTGAGAAGTGCACAAGCTTGCACTTGCTAATATTTAATTTTAAAAGGTTATGCTTGGACCAATTATAGATATTATCTAAAAATCTAGTTGCAGGCGATTTTGGTTTCAGATATTGAAAAATTTTATGATAGATGATGAACAATGTAAAAAAATTGGTCCTAAATTTTACTCCAGAGATTACAGGTATAGTTTTACATACATAATTGTTGAAACGTACACGTTGTTGACGACCAACTGGATATAATTTGAGCCAGTTTGAAGTAGTTTTGGAGAACCTCAAACCACCATGTAAAAAAATAATATTAAGAATTATTTTTATACTTTGCTTCTAAACGAACTATGAAACAAACAAATAATGCCTGTGGTTGTTGCATTATGCTAGCACCTGATAAACAATAAGTGAAATATTTCCATTCATTCTGAAATTGGTCTGTCATACAGAATGATGAAAGATAGGAATGAATTAATTCACTAAATGAGCGACTTTTGGCAACACAACAGAAATGTTTTTAATAAAGCTTTGACAATATAAAGCCACTTGTTTGTGAAATGTTTTCTTCATATATATATTTTTTAATTTTTTATATATCTTCCTTTATATGGATATTTTTAATTAAAAATTAATTGAAGAATATTGGAATTTTAAAATAATCATGGACATAAATTTAAATAATATTGTTAAGAATTTATAGCACATCTAACTCAGTGTGCAGCTGTTAAATTGCTTATTATAAATGTACAACACATTCACAAAAACAATACAAAACTAAAAAACATAATGTACAAACAAACAAACATATATGATTTAAAGTACGAAAAATTCCAAGTAAATCAACTATAAATGATGTTGTTGTAATTCTTGCATTCTTGGTGTTTGTTTTTGTCACTTGCTTAATGTTCCCAAGCATATGTGTGAATGTGTATATGCGTAAGAATTACATTTGTACATTTAAGTCTACAGTTATGAATGACTAGAAAGATCGTACGATTGTAGAAGATGATAATGAAGTATAAATAGCAGGCAGGTTGGCGGCAGTTTATTTTTAAGCTTTGTGCAAGACAGTCATAAGTCAAAGTAAGCAAGTCTACTGTTTTGCTACACAGTGTGAATTATTTAAATACCGTATAACGAACAAGTGTGTAAGTCATTATTTCATTTGCAATTGAAGAATCCGTAAAAGCGTTTTTAGAGGCAAAAACGTAACAATATTATGCACTTCAACCATATTATACGTTTGGCAGAAGACATGTAATTTAATAATAGCATCTTGCTAGTAGAATATTTTCTTCTCAATTATATTTTAGTTTTTTTACTTGTAGAGAAAATAATTTTAGCAAATCAAAAATAAAATACTAAATGTATTTATGCTCGTATATATTTTTATGTTGTGTTTACTTAGTTAATGGACTTAATGGTACTATATATTACATTCTCTAACGGTTTGTTTTCTTTAATTTAAGCTAACACAACACATTCTCCTCCTCTATATTTTATATGATTAAACTATATTAATTATATTTCGAAATACTCATGCACAAAGTTGTAAAATCACAAATTTTTAGTACCTCATACTTTTAGATATTATAATCAGTATATAAATTCACAACAAACTCTTGATGTGATATTAAAATTGAATGATTCGTGGAAAATCTTCACCAGTTTTATGTTTATTTTACTTTACCCTGAAATAATTGCCTTAAATCTTCAGTTCATTCACCTCAAAAACACTTAATATAAAATCCTTGAAATATAATTCGTAAGCCACTCATACAAATAAAGGCAATAATTTTCAAATAAATTTGATATCGGCAAAAAAAAGCAAAAAGAAAAAAAAAACAATATACCTGCTTAAAAGATACTCTTTACAGAGGTGTAAAACTCTAGTTGGCAACATTTTTTTTACTGGCTTTTAAGTGATTTATGTTTAGTTCTCATGGATGATATAAATATTGTATTGAGGAATTGGATACTCTTGGAATGAAAATACAGTGTGTTGTTTGCTAGAATGAACACATTTTCCTACATCCGGGCAATATGCAGAAGTTTTTTCATCATTCACAAGGAATAAACTTTGGAGTGTTGCCTGACGACTTCGATAAACTGCGACTTTCACACCGGGTGCCAACGAATTGTTTGATTTGAAAATGGAAGCCAGCTCTTCCGATTTATGCTGTGTTAATTCCAACTTGGCAACAATTGAATCAAGCTTATTTTGATTTATTAAAATTGGCTCATTGGACACTGATGGCTCATATGGGAGATCATCACGTGCATGATATATCGGAGCAGTCGTAGAAGAGAAAAAATCTGGGCTAGAAGCTTTTGGCACAGGAATGTGGTCCGAATGAGGCAATGGTGTTCCGACACTTGCAACACCAACGTAATTATACGATTTTCTTATCCCTTTTGTGGCTCCTTTATTCGCACATGCATAGCAATTCAATGGATTGTGACCTTCGCCAGTATTAGTCCAAGTCATTGGGATACCGAATGGCATACTTTCAAGTCTTCTATTTTTCCAATCCATTAGACGGTTGTGGCAGCTTTTACACACTATATTTGATATCCAATTTTCGTTCACTATAACATTTTGGTTGAAGTACATCTCGTATGTTTGAACAAAATCAGAACTGAAATTTCCCCTTTTTTATGTGTTGAGACATATTGACCACAGCAGTAGCAAAAGCTATTTATATCTGGCTTGCACAGTTCCATATTCTGTTCTCTTTTGTTCACTTTTAAAAAGCTGGAGTAAAATCACTTAAGGCCGCGTCAGATAAAACTTTTTTCTCCATAAATTTATTTTTACTGTTGATTATAAAGAAAAACGTTATATGAACGAATTAAAGAAATTGTAATTCTTAATTTTTCTAAATTTGTTTCATCAAAATCGGACAAGTGGTTCTCGAGTTATGTTAAACTACGTTTTTGCCAAAATGTTACAACTAAGCGAAAAAACATCAAGATAAGGAAAAAATTTAAAATGTCATAAAAAAACTGACACATACGAATGCCAAACCCTTTGAGGGTTTTACTATACTGACCTAGTACCATCACCCTGATTTGGAATTTCCGAATCTAAAACCAAATTTTCATCGTCAAATTTTGTTTAGCTATGAAGCTCACTTTTGCTAGAATGGATACATCAACAAACAAAACTGTAGTAGTTGCTGTGATAATAGTACTACAGTATATGCTGAGACATCATTTGCTTGCTGCGCTAGTTTAACCATACTTCTTTAAAACCAATGCTAGTCAGAACGTTACAGTCAATGGTGATCATTATAGAGCCATGATAACTTACTCTTTCGTTAATCAATTGAACAAGCATAGTATAAAAGAGTTGTGATTTCAGAAAGATGGCGCAATATCTCACACAGCTCGTGCTACCATTGATATTATAAATGAAAAGTTTGGTTTTGGATCCGTGAATTGACTAGCAAGATTAGGTTATTTAACGAAGCTAGACGATATTCTGTGGGGTATGTGAATTCAGCAGTTTTTGCCCAAAACGATTGATCAATTCGCTAGGTTGTTGCTAATATTTAGCCACAGATGTTTGAAAATGCTAGAATTCATGTTTAAGTTATAATACCACATGATTTTCTCGAAAAAGATATATGAGTGAGCTGACAATATTTTTAGAGCAACACACTATTGTTGAATTATATAGTTGGTTCTGATAATTTTATATTGTTATATTTGAAGCGCCCATTATCCTTTAGTATAATATTTAAAAAGAATTTATAAATAGCCACACTATATTCTGATTAAATATTGTTTTAATTGCAAACAACCATATGTCTAATAAAAGCCACCATATTAATGTCATACTCAACCATGTTAATAGACCAACCATTATATCACATAACCATATTACTTTCAGTAAACAGCCATACAAATATCATAAATAGCTTTATTAACATAGAATAATATTTTTGTTCTCCTCTACCATAATATTTATATAAAAAACATTCCTAAATATATATAAAATAATGTTCCTAAAGAACATTATTTTATTTATTTGCCACATAATATGCATACATATAATAATTTAAAATAATATTATAAGTAATTACAATACATTTTTATATGTATAAATAATTAAAAATAATTCGCAAAAAAAATTGGATTTCACCATTGCAAATGATTTTGATTTTTTTATTTTATTTTTTTTATTTTTTGGTTCGTATGACCCGATTTCAAATCCCAGTGGGTGCTGATGAGTAGTGGAGCGACTACGAAACAGCTAGTTGGCCCCCAGCTAAAGATTTGATTATTATTTTTCTTGTCTTCTTCAATCAATAATTATTGATCACAGCAAATTTGTATCGTAAAAAATCCTTCTTAAGAAAAAACTTAAGAAAGGAAAAACTTGAACTAAAACCTGATGTACATATGTACAAACCAAACAATTTTTAATTTAAAAAAAATTATAAAGTTCTGCAAAAATTTAACAAAATAAAAATTAATTTATTAAGTTTTTTTTGGCATATATAAAAATTATATATAATATATATATATATATTATAATTATATAACCATATTATTATGGTTCGATGTAACATAGTATGGTTGTTATCCACAATAGTGCGGTTCGTTGTTATGACAATGTATGCGGTTATGACAATAGTATTGTTGGCTACAATAATAAATGATTGGTCGACAATATGGTTGACTTTGTCATAGTATTGCTGATTACAACATACATATAAATATTAACATTTTAAAATAGCTGTATACGCTCTTTAAGCATTCTTGACAATTTTAATTTTCAGTCTTTTCATAGTATGGTTGTTATCCACAATAGTGCGGTTCGTTATCAAAATTCCTGCGGTTATGACAATAGTATTGTTGGGCACAATAATAAATGATTGGCCGACAATATGGTTGACTTTGTCATAGTATTGCTGATTACAACATACATATAAATATTAGCATTTTAAAATAGCTGCATACGCTCTTTATGCATTCTTGATAATTTTAATTTTCAGTCTATTTTTTTTTTTTTTTTTTTTTTTGCAGCCAAAGAACATTTTTTTAAATAAAACAAAAGTAACACGCCCTTTAACAAAATAACAAAAATTAAAGAAATGTATATGTCAACGGCAAATGTAAAAAACTCGTTCATGTTGACAATAGTTAGATCATTCTGTGATCTTATATTTATTACGTCTAAGTAAGCGTATCATAGATATGATAAAATATTTTAGTATAGCGTGTGATAAAAGGTATTGTCATTAAAAAAAAATGTTAACATTGCACGCAACCATAAGGTGAAATTGGTAGACGGTAACAATAGATTTACAGAAATGCAAAAGAAAACATATTTATGGGAAAGTTGACTATAATTAAATCGATAGTATTCTGATTTAAATCGATAGCATTCTGATAAATAATACTCAATATAATGGCGTATATACTAATGTTACTGTAACCATATTGGAAACTGTTTTTTCTTTGCGTAAAGTAAGTTTCAATTCAATTTAAAAAATTCATCTTTGTTTTATGCCATTTCAAGGCTTTATACCTCCACAAAAGAATACCCTATATACACAAAATAAGAATAGGAATAAAGCGTGAAAACTGAATTTTCTACTACTCCGAACAAATATTATTTTACGTTCAACGCATGCCACAGTTACACAGTTGTACATACAATATTAAGACAGCTCACCAATACTTATACCAACTGAAAGCCACAAGAAAAGGTCTACATATTTTACACAAGTTTTAACGTTTTTCAAATGCCACAACAATATATTTATTTTGCAAAATAGAAAAATGTGTATACACCCATGTAAAATGGCTTTAGCAAGAGAAAATCAAATCAGCGTTTAGATTCTATATAATTTTATTTAAAAAAAAAAAAAAAAGTTTATACGAACAAAAAAGGAAGAAGAAATTCATAAAAAAAATCCTTTCAGCACCTTCACACCTCAGACGTTTTGTGGATTTCTATCACATAAAACACCTCTATACCATTCATGTACAAAACACATAGAAATTTGTATGTTTGCGCGATTATGTTTATTTGCCGCTAAACTTTGTGGTGGATTTATTGTATTTTATTATCCAGTTTTTGGCGTTTAGGGTGCAATAACCCGCATTCAAACTTTTTTTTTATGATTTTTTTTAATAACCGTTTGAATTTTAAACCTGCTCGTTTATTTATATTCAATACTTGTCTGATTTATTTGTAATATATTTTAACGGAAGTTGGATAAAATTGTAAATTTCAATATTTTATTTGCCGCCTGCCAAACACAACTATAAAGCAGATAACTTTTTATTGAGGAGCTAGCAATTTGAATACAAATAAGTTAGCGACAGACAGGAAGTGGTAAAATTGGTGACATCTTTTTTATTTTTGTGGAAAGCCACGAAAAAAAAGTTAGATCTACAATAAACTGAAATGCGTGACTACAGCAATTTTAAATTTCAATATTTCTCTATTGATTTTTAAATGGAAATATCCACACAAAGAAAGCTATAGAATAAATAAAAAATATATACTGGCTGGCTGATCAATTTTGCTACACTAAGAAACTCAAATAACTTTTCATAAAGTCTATGTAATTTATTTTTTAAAAATTTATTTGAAATATTGAAAAAATTCAAAGGCAACAAAAACAAATTTTTCGAACAATTACTGCGGCTCCATGGCATGTAAAAAATTCACGAATCCATAAAGATCTGAGTGTTTCGCTGGTACGCGACGAGGCATGTTAGTAAACTGGAACTTCATCCAAACCCTCTTGCACGCAATATACTTAATTTTTGGCGGCCATACTCGGCTAAAAAGTAAGGATATCGTTGCCACCATCAGTTTGTTCAATAGGCGATTTTACCGAAACAACTCCTGCTTAATAAAACTTTTTGTCTCGCGTTGGCCGGACTTAAGTAAAAAGCACATTTTTAGTTTTTTATGTAAAATTTAGTGTTAAGATTTGAATACTTATCGTTAGTTTATTTTTAAGTTTCAATAAATAAAAAATGCTTTAAAAAAATTTTTTTTTATATAATACATTTTTGTTCCACCCTCGGTAACATATGTTCCCGAATTTAATTCCCCCCTCTGTAACATATGAGCGACATCTTATCAAAAAGTTATTCATTACTGCCCGGAATGTTGCAGCAGGAACTGCCTCAATTACCGTTCGAATGTCATCATCCAAATTTGTTGAATTTCTTACATAAATTTCTTGTTTGCAATGAAATCATAAAAAAATCTGAAGCAGTGAGGTCAGGAGACCTGGATGGCCACCAAAATGTGGAGTTTCTTAAAATCATTTTTTGGGAAATTTTTGCGTTGCTATGTGACAAGTTGCCCCATCTTATTGAAACCAAACAGAATTGAAGAAGATTCCCTTCCAACATAATTCTGAAAAATAACTCTTATTGTTACGATCTCCCTTGATCGTAACAATAAAAACGTTTTCTTCGAAAACCTTGAAGACACTGCACACCACACTATGATGCGAAGTGGATCTGATGGCGCATCTGTGGGTTAGAATTACTCCATATTCGACAATTTTGTTTGTTAACATTGCCGTTTAAATTAAATTGTGCCTCAGCAGACATAAAAATTCAGTTCAAGACGTTTTCATCCTCTTGCACCATTTGAAAGATCTTTTTACAAAATTCCACGTGAATGGGGAAGTCTTTAGGGATCAGCTTGTTTTTATATATTATATTTGTTTTTTATATAATAGGTTTTGGCATTCTCTTTGTCTAATTCAGGGCAATATATCTTCTGTCTTACAATTCTTACACCCACAAAGTTTTTGCTTGCGATAGATAACATGTCATCAAAATAATTGCAAACAGCTGACGAATATTATTGGGCGTTGATGGCAATGCAGCATCAGCAATCACAATGGTTATGGTCTTTTAGCCATTGGAGTTTACGACATTCTTGAGCAGAATGCTCTGCTGTCGTAACTTTTTGGGCAGAATTTCTTATTGTAATTTGTTCTGCCAATTGATGAGTTCTTTCAATGCGTTAGCGTTGTGTTTCTCTACTCCACGCGTTGCTGAGGTTAGATTTTTTCGGTGGCATTCGACTGAAAATAATACAAGTAATATAAACGTTGAATTATTAAAAAACAAGTCAAAAATATGCTATTATGG
The DNA here is from genome assembly GCA_914767995.1 of Thecocarcelia acutangulata. Taxonomy (NCBI): domain Eukaryota; kingdom Metazoa; phylum Arthropoda; class Insecta; order Diptera; family Tachinidae; genus Thecocarcelia; species Thecocarcelia acutangulata. The sequence continues at coordinate 22,024,879 of OU612094.1, forward strand.
AGAATTGAAATAGCAATATATATAATCAGCCATGTTCCCAGAAACGAGCGTTCTGAAACCGCAAGGCGTTCTGAAAAACGCTTAATTGATTTTTAGGTGTTCTAAACAACGCGCGTTTTACTGGCGTTTCGGAGTTTTTTCCGAAAAAATACAACATGTGTTTTACAGACGTATGTGGTAGTTATATAAAACGAACAAAAAAAATTTACAACAAATAGAACATTTTTTTAATTTAGCTTTTTTAATTGAAAATGTGTAAAATTCTTTAAACTTTTTATTGAAATCAAAAGAAAACATATTAAATTTTAATTGTGAATAATTTTAGTGCCTTTTGCGAGTTCAGTTTTGCAAGTTCAATCAGTTCGCTTCAATATATACATGCGAGTTGAAGTCGCCAATTTTAAGCGATATGCGTTTTCCAGAACACCTATTTGGCGATTTCAAATTGCAAAACCATACTTCTTGCATTATACGTTTCTCAGAGCACCTATTTGGCGCTTTCAAATCGAAAACGCTAAATTTAAGCGGTTTGCGTTTCTCAGAACATGCCTGAATAATATAATTATGTGATAATATTTACATGTATATAGTTGAAAAAGAGTTTTGAATTTAATTTATACTTAAGTGAACTGCAATTGCTAGATAAACGCTTGCTGAAGCCGCATTGGCATCAACACCCAATAACATTCGTCAGCTGTTTGCAATTACTTTACAAGCACAAACTTTGTGGGAAAGATATAAAAATTGTATGACAGAAGACATATTGCACCATTTAAGACCAACAGATCAATACCAAAATATAGATTATACGCCAGAGATGTATAATGAAGCTTTTTAGTATTGATGGAGGATTTATGTGTTTTACTTTCAACTTTACTACTTAAGCATTGTGGTATACTATCACATGATCGTCCAGCCACTGACTTAGCCAACATCGATTTAGAACGAGAAAAACAATTTGATGGTAGACGAAACACACATTCAAGCTGCGATTGGACATTCATAACAAACCAAATGTAATATGTAACATAAAAAGGAAGAGTGGAATAGCTGGATTGTTGCGGAAGAGTTCAATTATAATTTGTTATAAAGACGGTTTGTTATATAAACGGTAGTAGAAAATCAGTCATGAAGATCACCATGATTTTTTTTTTACAAATGTCATCTATTGGTGTTTTCTTTTCTGATAATACGTTTAAATGTTTATCATTTATTTCCGATTACCATTACCTTTAAAAAGTTTTGTGTTTTTTTATTAATAAAAAGAACAAAAAATGCTAACAAAATGCCGTTTAATAATAATGTACAATTAGCGTTTCAAATATATCATGACTACTTTTAACAAACGAATGTTTTACGCACTATTTTGATCAACTAAAAACTATCATCCACAGCACTGTTTATTCTTTACAATAAAGTAAATAAGAATCTCACATTTGCATAAACATGTATGAAGCAAAGATGAAAAAATGGTAGTATTTCTAACTTGCTTAAAGTGCAGTGTAGGATATGCAACATTTTTAACCAGTTTTATGTTGCATAAGTATAACGTTTTTGTCGAAAAAGGAACACTATATGATTGCTCTTGCAAAACAAAGAAGTATATTTCCACTTTTCACTAACAAAATAGACACATATATTTGTACTTGCTATTACATAAATATGTAATCTCAAATGCAGAAGATTGTGAGTAGCACTATTGATTTAAAATATTTCTCTTTTAAGCAGCCATGAACACTAAAATCGAAGTACTTAACATTTCCTCCCACGAGCGATTATATTATTTAAATTCAGCTGACTATTTTGACAAAAATATTATATATAGTTATTTTTATATGTACGAGTATGTATTTTTTTATATTTAATTTTTATATTTTCATTCAAAATTTCATTGAAACGTTATTTTGTGGTGGTTTTATTATTATGTCAATTCTGGTCATGCTCCACATCGCTATAAACATTGAAATAATGTTTTTTTTTCTAATAGAAAGCACGTTATTTTATATATGAGTGGATGCATTTTTGTTGTAGTTTTAGTTTTTTTAATTAAATTTTTTCTTTTTTTTCATTTGAATTGTAGTTGCAGTTGCATAATGATTTCTAAATATTTTTGCTAAATATTTTTTTATTCATAATTCAATTAAAACTCAATTTAAATTCCGTGTTCCGTATGTGGTTAAACTTGAACATGAAAGCAATTTAATGAAATTAATTTCATCAAGAAAAAATTTAACATTTTTCCCTACACATTAAGTGGGACAGATAAAATTTATTAAATTATATTTTTAAGCTAGAATATAAATCGATTTGAGAAAGTGTTGTACATGGCTTTAAAAACTATAAATATAAGCAAAAGATTTTAGCTTTTAATATTTTTGTGATAAACTATATAAATAAACAAAGTTTGAACTAACTTATTATTAAAACTTTGTATCTATCATAATCAAGATTTTTGACTAAAAATACAATTACTAGCGTTTCGAATATTTCTTAATATTCATTTGATTCGTTTGTAGAAGTTTGTTCACAAACCTAAATTTATCAACATAACTTTCTAATGAATATAATGAAATAAAATGATGGAAAAATATTAAAGAAATAGCAATAAAGTAACAGGGTGGTGACTGTGTCATTTGGCATGGTTAAGATAACAATACACCGTATTTTAGTAAAACTATATAAATCAAGACTACGTAGTAGAATCTTATGTCACCTTTTCTTAAAAACAATTGTTTTCAAAAAGATTTGGTATGTTGTAAACAACATATTCACAGCTACACTTTCCTCTATTATTTTCTGAAAATTGCTGTCAGTACAATGATTTTTTTTAAAGCATTTTTATTAACTGAATCTTCAAAATGAACTAACAACAAGTATTCAAATCTTAATACTAAATTTAAAATTAAAAAAAAATGTGCTTTAAAATTAAAAAATGTGATTTTTACTTAAGTCCGGTCAATGCTAGACTAAAATTTTTTTTATGCGGGAGCTATTTCGGTAAAATCACCTACTGAGCAATCTGATGGTGACAATGGTATCCCTTCTTCTAAGCCGAGTGTGGCCGCCAAAATTAAGTATATTGCGCGTAAGAGGGTTTGGATGAAGTTCCAGTTTACTGGCATACCTCGTCGCGTACTTAGAAAATTCCTCTTTTACCAGCGGAACACTCAGATCTTTATGAATTCGTGAATTTTTGACGTACCATGGAGCTGCAGTAATCGTTCGAAGAATTTGGTTTTGTCGCCTTTGAATTTTTTCAATGTTTGACGCTGAGGCGGTGCCCCATAATTGAATTACGTAGCACCATATGGGCTTTAGAATTGCATTGTATAACAGAGGTTTGCAATCTAACTTCAATGTCGAGTTTCTTCCATAAATTATTGCTGATATTGTAATGGAGAAGTTATTGGATACCTCTAAAGATAGGTTAAAAATATAAAACCGAGAGTAATGATTAAATATGTAGGTGATTTGTCTTGTATCATTCCTGATTTAACTGTTGAGGATATATTTACAGCTTTGAATAATGTTAATCCTTATATTAAGTTTACGACAGAAAAGGATATTAATTCAAGACTTTAGGGCATATTAGGCTTGTTATAGATTGGTATCAAAAGCCAACTGCATCCGGAAAGATAAATTATTTTCAAGATAAAAAATATAACAATTTTAATTTTTCCTCGAGATGCTAACAAACTGTTGGTAAAATATTTAAAAATATAAGTTTAATTTTTTTAATTTTTTATAAAAAAAAAAACAAGATCTCAAGCTGCAAAAATAAATATACGACGTCTGATCAAAAAAATAACCGTTATATTGAACTTTTTCAAAAAGTTTTTTTTTTTTTCATCAATAACTATATTGTCCCCTTCAAAGTAGTCCCCCTCAGATATAGAACAAGTCAGCATTCCTTCTAATCCTCAAAACACTTCTGAAACGCGCTTTTTGGTATCGCCAGCAGCACCTGTTTCGATTTTTCTTTTATCTCCTCAATCGTGGATTTCCTTTCATCGTTGAAATTAACACCGTGAAGAGAAAAAGGTCAGTGGGGGTCAAGTTCGGTGAATACGGAGGTTGAGGCAAGATAGAGGTTTGGTTTTTGACTAAAAACTCATGGATAAACATCAATAAGCTGGTACGTTATCATGGTGCAAAATTTTTGATGGTTTTTGTTCTAATTCTGTGCGTTTTTATCGAATTGCTTCACGCAAACGGCGCATAACTTAAAGGTAGTATTCCTTATTGACCTTGGAGCAAGAATTCATGATGCACCCAGCCATTGCAGTCGAAGAACACAGTGAGAGAGACCTTCACATTTGACCGAACTTGACGTGATTTTTTCGGTCTTTGCTTCTTCTAAACGCTTCCATTGGGATGATTGGGCTTTGGTTTCAATGTCAAAGCCATGATACGTCACCAGATATGACCCTTTTGAGGAAATCTGAATCATCATTGACGATGTTCAACAGCTCCTAAGCGATGTCCATGCGCCGTGGTTTTGACTCAAAATTTAGTAAACTTGATAAAAAATCGAAGAGCACACCAAAACACGACTGAACTTTGCAACTGTCACAAACATACGGACTATTTGAAATGGCTTATATTGCCAACATATGTAACATAATAGAAAAAATGCGAAAATCGCAGAAACGTAACTCACGAAATTTGAAAATAACGGTTATTTTTTGATCAGACCAAAAATCTTTAAAACTGTTTTAGTGCTAGAAGAGAACTAAATTATTGGATTAGGAAAATAAGGTTCAAGGCATAATGATTATTTAGTGGTTTTAGGTGAAAAATATAAAAAAAATTTTACACAATATTTATTTCTTTAAACAATATTATTGAAGTGAATTTGCAAAAGAAAACGTGAAGACGTGATTATAAAAGCTGTAAATAGAAGAAGTATAGGAAGGAGGAGTAACATTTCTTAAGAAAACCTCTAATTGGGTAAATTATTTAATAATACATTATTTAATAATATAACCAAAATGCAAAACTTTCAAAGCCCAAACGGCATGAACTTGCCAAACCACATAATAACAAATAATTACAATAACGGATAAGCTTTGGTTCAGCTCAAAGCTGCTTTTGGTTTGTACATGCAATCGCATGCGGTAGTACAAATATTTTGGTTTAGTAGATAATAATTTTAAAATTATTTAAACAAATTGAGGAACTCAAGGTAGCATTCTAGGACCTACTTTATATTTGATTTACGCCTTAGACATGCCAACGAGATCCGGAATCCACACTTCAACTTTTGCGGATGACAAAGCATTCTGCAGCGTACATGAAAACCATCAAGTAGCTTCGCGAAATTTGCAGGAGTATATTTCAATATTAGACAAATGGTTAAAACTTTGGAAAGTTAAAGTCAATCAACAAAAAAGTACTCACGTTACATTCACGCCATCCAAATTAACAATTCACCTATTCCACAGCAAAATGAAGTCAAGTACCTTGGTATTCATCTCGGCCGTATGATAACGTGGAAGTCTCACATAGATGCGAAAGTTACTCAGTTAAAGTTAAAAGCAGCGCAACTAAATTGGCTTATGGGCAGAAGCTCGTCATTGAAGCTGGATTGCAAACTTTTATTATACAACGCAATTCTAAAGCCTATATGGTGCTATGGAATTCAATTATTAGGCACCGCCTCCACTTCTTACAATGAAAAAATTCAAAGGCGACAAAATCAAATTCTTCCGACGATTAATGCAGCTCCATGGTACGTAAAAAACTCACGAATTCATAAGGATCTCTGTGTTCCTCTTGTAAAAGACGAATTTTCAAAAGACGCGACAAGGTATATCAGTAAATTGGAACTTCACCCAAATCGTGTTGCACGCAATATACTTAATTTCGAAGGCCACTCTCGGTTGAGAAGGAGGGACACCTTTGCCACCATCAGAACGTTAAATAGGTGATTTTACCGATATTGACCGTGCAAAATAAAACATTTTTGGCTAGCATTGGCTGGACTTAATTAATTTTATGTATTTAGTATTAAGATTTGAATACTTATTGTTAGTTCACTTTGTGAAGATTCAATAAATAATTGAATGAGAAAAAAAAATTTAAACAAATTTACTAAATATATCAGCTTACCCGTAATTAAAAAAGGATTATCTGAAAATTAAAAGAAAACTAAAATAACCCTCTTTCTTTCATAAAAAAAAAATCTGTTGTCTTTGTTCTTCCAGAGATGAAACATTGGAAGCTTTAAGTGATGCCCAAGTTGTGGCACCGGCTGCTCAAACGGTTGACTTACATTCAGCTGATCATCGCAACTCTTATTTATACGTGTTCGATTATCAAACCAGATATGGTGACTATCCCCAGGTAAGAACCAAGAAACTATAATAACTTTTTAACTTTTTATGCAAAATAAATTTCATATGTATCACTTCAAAGAAAATTGGCCAGAATTACTTTTCATTTAAAGTTACCTAATAAATGCACCCGTTTTACATAAATTGTTTAAAAATAGATTGAATTAAAAATAATGTTATGCATAAACAAATTTCTGGAAGACGGAAGCATAACTTTGCATTATTTTCTAAAGTAAATAAAATTATATGTAGTCCTGAACGTTTATTTGTGTATTAGCATTTATGAATAATATTCAAATTAGGCAACAAAAAAAAATTTTTCAAAATAAATTTAATAAAATAATAAAATAAAATTTGATGCTATCAATATATTAACTTAATGAGTCAGTTTAGCCCAAAATTTTTACAAATTAAAAAGAGCACACACATGTTCCCACACACACACACACAATCTCTCTCCCTCTCTCTACAAAGCTTGAGCAATTTAACAAATGGCAGTCAATATAATTCATACGCCCCCATTGGATACAAAACAGACCATGAACAATTTATCAATAGCTGAGTGGTTTAAACGTGTGTGTGTGTGTGTGTATGTGTGTGTGTGTGTGTAACTCAAACACACACACATATTTACAACCAAAATGAATTTGTTGTAATAATTACGCTTAAAAATTATATCAATCATAAAAGTTGCTTAAAATTATTGCAACAAATGTGTTTCCTCATTCATTATATGATTAATATTATTTGTTTCATTTATTTTAGCGTCAGGGTTGTATACATGGTGAGGATTTGCCGTATGTATTTGGTGCGCCGTTGGCGGGTGGTTTCAATCACTTTACGCGTAATTATACAAAAACTGAAATAAGCTTATCGGAAATTGTAATGTTATACTGGTCGAATTTTGTTAGAACAGGGTAAGTTTTTTCTAATGATAGCAAAAAGATCTAAAATTTCCAAAAAAAAAAAAACTGTTATTGCTTTATAATAAATTTAAATTTCATTAGAAATTTAATTCTAAGACTATATTTAACTTTTGAATTACCACACCAAATTGTTTCAGTAATCCAAATGAACAAATGGAAAGTGATCATGGGAGTCGCCAAGAGAGAAGTCGTTATAAAATCATTGAATGGACTGCATACGAAAGTGTTCATAAAAAGTATTTGAATTTTGGTAAGTCTTTTTTTTTTAATTTAAAGTAATTTTTATTAAAAGTATGTAATATTATTAAATTGTCAGCTACAAAAAAGGATAGATCTTTCGTTTTACAAAAACGTGTGTAGTTTTATGTAAAACCTGCAATTTAGTATTTTGTGGCGGCACAGGATTGTGGTGCCGGAGTTGTATTAAAAGAAATGCTCACTCATATTTAATTGAGTACAAATAGAACTTAGGCCTATAGAGGAATGCCAAAAGAGCGAGACGTAACTGGGGGGGTCTCCATTAGCCATGAACGTGGTCTGAGCATCATGGCGGACATCGCAAATGGCTAATGTGTACCGCTCATGTTCATGTTTCGTTCATGCTCTGACATCGATGCTCGAGTATATGAACTCATTGATAAGGTAAATCCGAACATACGTATACGCTACATCAAGAACATGAACTTATTTTTAGATTCACTCTGCCGACGTTATGTTCATGTCATGTTCAAGTCGATAACACGTGAAGACACGGCGTAAGAAATAAAACAAAGGCAGATGTTGCCAGTTTACGTTTACAATCAAAAGTGTAATTTATTAAACAAAATTGTAAGTCTAATAGCCTATTTACACGAAAGCAAAATCTGCTCATTCGAGATTTCAAGCCAAATCTAGTAGATTTTGAGAAAATTTCCCATACAAAATGAAATCTACTTTAAGAGTAGATTTCGACGAAACCTCCTGAAATCTACTCAGTACTAAGCAATGCAACTGTGATTTCTTGCAAAAAGTACTTAAAAATACTACGCTGCAACAAAAATTGCACTATAATGTGGTGTATGTAGTCTCTGGGTACAAAAAATATACACTTTAACGCTGGTGTATTCAGTCTCTGATAATATTGTATTGTCAAACCCGCATGCATAACTTATTTCTGAGCAAATGAAATCTTGCTAGATGTCAAAAAACGGTGGTGTAAACGATACAGATTTCGTTGTAGATTTCAATTCAAATCTACTATATTTTGAGTTGGTGTAAATGCGCTATTATATACTACTTATGAAAAGCCTTAGCTTTTCTAACTTACTCTAGCTTATGTATTTCACATTTCCTATTCTTTTGATGTAATGCAGTTGGTATTCAATAACCAATCACAATGCAAGGCATTTTAATGCGCTCAATTTCATATGATACTGACTCATAATCAATTGCATTGAAATGCCCTCAATTTGGTTCAGTCACACAATACTAATTGCGCAATATTCTCCTACAGTGTGTGGCCAACATATTTGTTATTGTTTTGAGGGATTGTTATTCATATGGCTACAAACATATGGCATAAATTGCTACCTGTATGAGCCTCGACAGCCACAAGGGGGTGCTGGTGAATCGCGAATAATTCACTCTGTGAAACTGGTCCATCATCAGATAAGGTGCTTATGTAAATATTTTTCATAACCATAGAAAATAAAATCCTTCCACGCGGCCGAAGGTAGTGAGTGAAGCCGGGGTTTGTTATATTATCGAGGTCAAACCTTTCCATTCCACCGAAGGCCTGCTACACAGAATCTCTCTATGGTATATGGAACACCGGCTTCGCTAACAAAATATTGTCTGTATAGCCGGCCTTTGCTCATATATCTATTATACTCGTATATGATGTGATATCAAAGATTAAGGACTTCTTTCATCGGGAGTTACCTGTTATATCATAGAGGTTAAAACAATTAAACAGTACCCGGGCGTAAATACAATTTGTATTGGGAGTTACTTCATTTTTGTTAGGACTTATTTCATTTGGGAGTTGTTTCATTTTTATTTGTAAAAATATTTTTATTTCGAATTAACGGTTAAGTTTTTGGGTCTTATTTTATCTTGACGTTGGGAGTTATTTCGCTTTTTTTTTAGTTTGCGAACTATTTCCTTTTGTTGGGACTTCTGTCATTGGGAGTTATTGCATTATTAGTTATTTCGTTTAGGAGTTATTTCACGGTACCGTATAAGTTCAGCTGTCTGTTGTTTCCGTTCTGAATATTTTTCAAAATTTTGTTTAAAAAGTATCTCATTTTGAAAACAAAAACACAAATACTTTATTGATTTTTTAAACAAAACAGAGACAATATTTTGGTCACATCGTAATTTCTAACAACAAAATACATGTCGTGTTTTTTGTTGCTGTATTTATTGTAATACTGACACTTTACCGATACTTTTGATTACTTTTACAACTTGAAAATTATTTACGAAATTCCAAAACTCACCACGGATTTTTGAGCGTAAACATCACTGTAATTGTCACAAATGAACACTAAAATTTATAAATATTTCAAAGTTCATTGTTGTAGTATTTGGGATGTAGTATATTAAAAACTTGATTGCAATACAAAACTCTTTTCTTTAAATTTACTTCCAACTTGATTTTCTTACTTCAGACACTAAACCAAAACTAAAAAACCACTATCGAGCTCACCGTTTATCATTCTGGCTGAACTTAATACCAGATTTGCATAAGCCGGGAGGGGACAATGTACCTGCTGCTCACCACCAGCTGAGCGATGACGATGAAATGGACAACAATATTGCCAGCGATGCTTCGATCAAGCCTCTGAACCCACCCTATTCCCCCGGCATAGGCAATGCTGCACTTGGAAACTTTAGTATATTCACCAATCAAGTGTTTTCACTGTTGAATCTCAGTTCACCGTCTTCGTCTCTGCAGCGCAATGGCACCCGTTATACGAGTAATAAAATGTATCCTGATGATATGATGGATGCAGACGGTCATGGCGGCTCTCAGGCTTCGCAAGATAATGATGGTTTTGCTGCCTACTCCACAGCTTTAAGTGTAACTATAGCAATTGGCTGCAGTTTATTAATATTGAATGTCTTGATTTTTGCTGGTGTGTATTATCAGCGTGATAAAACGAGACTCAATGAGCCCAGGTCACAAACAAAACTTAAGCGGCAGGAGAGTGGTCAAATGCCCAATAATATTTGTGGCGATTTAGAAACGCTAACAATACATAGTAAAAGTGACCCTGCTACAATATTATCACATCACCATGCCTTACAGCATCATCAACTGCCACCGCCCGAATTTGCCGACTTACCTCATCGAGCGCCACCGCCGCCAAAACATTTAAAATCTTTACAAGATCCAGGGGGTGGAGGAGGTGTGGGCGGTAATGGCAATGCTGCCACGGCAACAATAATGGGCTTAATGCCACCGCCTCATGCACTACAGGTAATGGGAAATCAATGTGGCACTCTAACGAAAAAAAGTTGCATGAAACAGTCTTCACTGCAGCAGCAACAACAACAACTCAGTCACCAACAACAGCAACAACAAATGATTGTTACACATCAGCATCAATTGCAAAACTCTCATAATCAAACAATGACAACAGCATTAACCGGGGCGGGCGCACCACCGCCACCACCCACCGTACAAGTGAGTACAGCTCAAACAATGCAACAGCATCAATTGCAACAACAGCAATCCCAACAACATCCGCTAATGGATGAACTAAGAGTGTGACATTAATTGACCGTACGTTTTAAATGTGATCTCTAATATCAAATTATTATGAAAAAAACAAAACAATACAAAAATTTTTCATGTCTTCTTAAATCTTAATTTCACATTTTACTTTACCAGAGATTACTTAAGCGTGCGTTTCCTTTTTTTTTCTTTTTGTTAAACAAAAAAACCAAATGAAATAAACGTTTGTTTTTGACTAATATAGAAAAATTTTATAAAAAAAAAAACCAGATATTAAAATAAACAGAAAAGTTGTAAATTTAATGGTTTTACAGTTGTTGGAAAAGCTGAAAACTAATTTTTCTGGTATAACGACTGTTGTTTCCCTTTTATCCCATTTAGAAAATTAGTGTACATATATATTTATGTTAAGGTCTACTTAGAAAACAAAAATAAAGCAAGTAAGTTATGGTTAATTAAAAAAATAAAAAAATCTTTAACACCCTTAATTTCTTATACAGAAAGCAGCGCTCGAATTTTTATTGAAAATAAAAGCAGACTCGCCTACACCGACATATTTCTCTTGCAACTTGCTGATTCAGTAAATAAAGTGTTTGAATGTGAACCTATAAAGCAATTCATGGATACAAACATACAGGCATGTTCCCACACTCGCATGATTTCAAAGTCGCCAGGTGATTTGAAACCGCCAAATTTATTTTTAGGGGCTCTGTGAGAAATAAACTAAAAACTAAATTAAAAATGCTAGCAGCATTCAGATTATGAATTTTGGGTTAAAAATGTAATCAAGAATTGCAAGTATAAAAGTTTATTTCCAGATATATAAAGTAAATTTTGATCGCGTTTTAAAAACATTTTTTAAATTGTATGTCTTTGGCAAAAATTTTATGAAAAATCGTCTAGTTTTTATTCTAGTACAAAGAAAACAAATTTAATTTATTACACACGTCATTCATTATTTTTTTAAGGTATAGTTTAGTGTTAATTCATCAGTTCACTTTGATGTACCCTTGCAATTTGAACTCGGCAATTGTCTGGCGATTGCGATTTACGTTCCTTTCTTGCGAGTTCAAGTCACAATCGCAAATGTCATGCGAATTCGTTAAATTAGTTAGTGAACGATAACTGATTTTTTTAACAACAACTAAATATGATATTCAAGATTATGAAGGTTAGGTTAGGTAAGCAGGCCGCTGGATACCCCGGAATAGTCTAGGCTGTCCAGCTCACTTGGGTCCTGGAGTCGTTGCCTTTGTGATTGCTTGAAAAGTAAGATAGTGGAGTGAAGAAAAGAAGTTATAGGAATATAGTGCGAGTGGAAAGGATTGGCGGGAATGGAAAGGCGGGAACCTCTTAGTGTAGTATTGCATGCTACTATACTAGCCATCCGAGGAGATGAAGGATCACCTTCTCTTCTTCGTCTTGGCCACTTCAGAAGTCGTTATGGGATAGGGTAGTCTAATGGCAAGGTTCCCAAACGGGCAATGTCCAGTGATGACTGCTACAGTCACACTTAGTTGAGATCTGAGCAATTTTAATAGCTACCACGTTCTCTTAGAGTAAAGATTATGTAGCTTTATGCGGAAAGTACACTATACACAGAAAAGTTAGAAAATAACCGCAAGACTGAAAACAATATTACGTTGAAAAAACTTTTATTAAATGGGCACAAATATTGATAGAAAAAGAGTTTCTTTTTTTTTTTGACAAAAGTTTCACTTATTTAAAGGCACTTAAAATTCCATATTCAGAAGCCTGTATCTTTTGCAATTTTTAACCGATTGTAAAATTTTTAAGTAGAAGTGGAAGCTAAAAATCTTGAGATATAAAAAAACTTAAGCGAACAACTTATTCTGGCCAAATTACAAATAAATAAAAGTTATGTAAATGCACTAAAAATTCCATATTCAGAAGCCTGTATCTTTTGCTATTTTTAACCCATTGTAAAATTAAAAAATACAAGTGGAAGCTGGAGGTATCCTGAGGTATAAAAAAATCATGTCAATATTGGTTTCTTAACCAAACAAGTTTTATTTTAGTACACTTGAATAAAGCCATCTTAACCAATTTCAATAAAAAACAGTTTTTCTTGATTTTTTAATCAATTTTCTTTACTACTGCTTTATTTACTTTACTTAGGAATGATTAGTAATGGATTTTATCCGCTTTGTTTTTAAAAACATCAAATATACGGGTTTCCTTTTCATTTCAAGGGCATTTACGTAGTCCAAATAAATTTGATTCCAAGAATCCTTAATAGCCAGAATTAGTGAAGACTTGTTATAAAATATTTTACCTTCATCATAGACCTTACGAGATAACCAACCCCAGACATTTTCGATAGTTCTGGCGAATAGGGTGGCCAGTCAAGAATATCAACATTGTAGCTTGCATTTAACTCCTTTACTACTCTGGCGTTGTATATAGGAGCATTATCCTATTGCAATATCCAAGATATGGGGCTAACTAGTTCATTGAACTTCAGGAAAGCTGATGCCAATAACTTTTTATGGCTTGCACCAGTAATTTTTGCTGTTTGAAATTATAGATCGATGGTGCACTAGTACGTAACAGCACCCTTTGCCATAACGCCTCTCTCTTGGCTGAGATGTCGGTTCAAAAATCTTTGAGCATATCATGGAAATAATATTTATAGCCATCAGTTCCATCCAAATTATACTTCTTTTTATTCGTAAATACAACGCTTCTCCACCCTTTTACATGACGTTTTTGCTGCACATCCATTGCCTTGTAATATTTTGCGAATTGAAGCCGTATTTTTTGTAATTTCCGGTTTTTAAAATACAGCTGTATCTTAACGTAGTATGATTTTCATCTTTCTGTGTAGACGTGTCCTACATTTGTATCCTGTTAACTGCACATAAGTTCCACAATTTGTATGAAAACCAGTTGCTTTTGCTTTCAATAAAAATTTCTGGCGCTTTGAACTACAAAAAGTTAATCCTTTTTACAGCTAGGACCAAAAAGTGAGAAATTCGTCTTATCTCTTAGTTTAGTTTCTAAGATTCTAATGAAAATTTGTTATATATTATTCTTTTTATGTTCTTTTTAAAATTGAATTTACTTTGTTTAAGCTAAGTTTCCTTTGTATTGTTGAAAATTTGTGTACAGTGTTCATTCAAAATGCACTTGCTTGGATGCCTGCTCTGATAAAGTGCTCGACTACAACTTCAAGATTGCAGCTTCGATTCTTGCTAAAGTCTTCGGCTGTTACTGCAGAAAATTTTTCACATTTTTTGTGTTTGGTTAATAAAAAAAATAGTGGGCAGCTTTACAAAAAAACATTTCCTTCTTTTAGAATATTGTAAGGATTTAAAAGACTTTGAATTTATGTATCTTCAAATTGAAACTGATCATGTGTTTATATAAAAATTTATAAAATTTTTAATTTGTAGTGAAATTATAATTTAAATTTCATTCGCATATGATCTTTCAAATATATCGCTAACATATACACAAATGTATGATCCCAATTAAATATTACATAACGTTCCGTGTTACATACATATATATTTATTTTACCACCGTTTATACATTTAGGTGTAAACCTGAATTTCCTCGAAAAATATTAAACTTAAAATGTGATATACAAAAATCGCCAAAAAACAGACCTTAAATCCTCAAGTCATCAACGTGCTATTTTCAACACCCAACATCGTCAAAATTATGATAAATCGTCAAATATGGCAACCGTGCTTACACATTTACATACTAAAGCATTAAACACATAGACCACAGTAGACTACACGACTTCACAACAGCAAATGCTGCAACCAGCAATTGTAGTCGTGTGGGGCACTACTAAATTATTTTGAACACGGCAGCAACATAAATTCATATTCCAAAAATTATATTTCAGTGTGGCCAACTAAGAGTTTTTAGCTTCACAAAATTTCTTGATTTACAGAACAAGATCTGTTTACATCAAACTTTCATGAATAAGTTCTTCTGTCTAACAAATAAAGTCTTAAAAAGATAAAAAGGTTAACTTAAATTAAAAAAGTTTTCGTTTAGTACGATTAATTCAGATTATATGGGCCTTCAAAGTTTAAAATATAATTGGATATAACTTTTGATCTATAATGCTTAAAGCATTAAACACATTGAAGCCAGCAGACAACCGACTTCAATATGTCAAATATAAAATACATGCATTTAAATGCGAATGTTTATTTAGACAACAGCAAGACGACACGACTGCAGGTTGTTGTCCAAGCTGATTTTTTTGCCGCACTCGACTTAAACTAATTTCTATTTTTGTTGACTACAAAATAAAAACAGTGTGACCGATGTATAAAAAAATATGTAATAAAAAAATTTTGCTCCTGGAAATATTTTATTTTCTAATAAAGCATAATAAAAGAACAAAATTTATATGGACTTTTAAATAAATTAATAAGTTTATTTGTACTACTGTTAAATATGTGCATATCCTCAAAATAAGAATGCCTAATTTTATAAAAGAACTAGTTAAGCGCCAAACAAACTACACAAACAGCTTAACAAATATGCAAAAACATTTATACAAACATTAAGCGTTGTTAAAGGGTGTGTTTACTTGTTTGTACATATATTTGAAACATGTTTGCATGATTTTTGCGCAAACATCGTGAATGTTTGTGTTGTCTAACGCAAAATTTTGTCATTTCAAAGAAAATTTTGCACAATGAAGTGATGGAACAAGAAGCACACAAAATTAATCATGAAAAAGTTTTCTTGTTAGAATTTTTAGTATTGTATTAAAGTTTACCTTCTTTGTAGAAATTGAAAAAACAAAGATTATAGAAACTGAATATCAAGAAATAGAGACTAAAACAAATTATAAAATTATTTATGTGTTGTAAACTTCGTATGGCAAGAAAACTGCCGCAGTATAATCGCCGTGTACTGTCATTGAAAAAAACTTGATTAATTTGTATTTGTATCGTTATGAGCAAACGGAAAGCGCGTGTTTGCCTAAAGGTTTGCATAGTTTATTTGTCTCCTTATATATATTCCAGTTTCTTCATTTATGAGTAGTTTTAATTACATATCTTCGACGAACAATTTTATAATATATATACATACATTTTTCTTTTTCGAGTCGAATTATCTTTGTGCGAATTTTGAAAAGTTCCATATAAATGTTCAATTATTTAATATTGTTCCCATTATAGATCAAAAGATTATATTTTCAACTTTTAAGACCCGCCTAACCTGAATTAAGCGTAGCAAACAAAAGCTTTTTTAATTAATTTGTTGTTCTAGATTTTAAGGTTCTGTAAAACAATGGAATTTTGTAAAGCTAAAAATTCTAGGGTGGCCACACTGAAGCATACTTTTATTCAAATGAATTTATGTTGCTGCCGTGTTCAAAATATTTCAGTAGTCGCCTACACAACTACAGTTGCCGGTTGTAGCATTTGCTGTCGTGAAGTTGAGAAGTCTGCTGTGGTCTATGTGTTTAAAGCTTAAATGTTCTGTTTGTGAGCAACACTGCTTTAAAGTAGGCTACATTGTTTTGTTGATGCTACAAGAGAGAGGGAATATTACAAATTAATTAGAGTTGCCAAGCTTATTTTCAATTTATTTCTTTCAATTCTTGGTATTTGCTAATTGACATACATATATTTACAAAGAGTGTAAGGATTTTTCCTTGTTCTATTCGAATATAATTATCTTTATTTCTGTTTATAAGGAATTTCAATACTATTTAATAAATTGTAGGTAAAAATTCGCAAAAAAAAACCTTTACAAGATGTATAAAAAAACTTACAACATATACAAATTAATGGGGCAATAGTTGAAAAAACTTCATAATAACAAAACATCATAATATATCTTTTTATGAAAATGTTTTTAAAAAAAGACTTTAGTTGTTTTCTTTATATGCATTAAAAGAAAAAATATTATAATTATTTTCCTAACAGGCAAAAATAGTTAATTTTATAATTTTTATTTTACTAAAATCCTGCAACTTTGCCTAATTCTTTGTGTGTGGCAACAGTGCTTAGCAATTTGTCATTTTACTTTTTAGAAAACGTCAAAAAAATTAATTTCGTGAAATTTTTGATGAAAGCTGAGTGGAAAGTACACAAAATGAGAGTGTGTTAGTGAAAAAGTGTGAGTGTATTACAACTTTCATGAAATTACTTTCATGTTTAAACACTAGATGATAGAATAAAGCTGTCGCAGATATATTTTCTGCTACTTAAAATCAAACGCTCACAAACACTGCTCACTCCTTCCTCCTCCCCATAATCTATATTCATAGCTACAGTATAATTCACTACTACTGCGAGATCGCTTAATTAATTTTTTTCTGTTATAACTACCGGATAGAAAGCAATTTTTCTCGCTGAAATCGTTTTTAGAAGCTCACACCCAGAATGTACAACACACCTTTCCTTTTGATACCATTAAGCAGCTACTTTAATTAGAAGCTAATAAATAATGACTTGATTGCTATTTGATACATTAGTAGCTGTCGTATAAAAAAATATAATATATCACCATAATAACATATCATGGCATCAGAGTTTGTTGTCAGTAATTTGTCATTTATACTGTGACTACCGTGACATAAGCCCAATGACACATACACACATGTTACATTTTATGCTTTATTAATAAGTAAAAGCCTTCTCGTGTTTGTCTTAAGTAAACAATATGATTTTCATATTAATTTAATTATATTGTACAACATAAATTTTTTTTAGAAAAAAAATTTTTTTTGACATATTTGCATTATTTTGGAATATGGAAAAAATTTTATTTTCATAATATTTTTTCTGTTTTTATAAGCAGTTTTGATCTCTAAAAAATTGTTGAAGAACAAGTAGGGTAATTAATTCTTTTTATTTTTTTTTCTAAACCCGGTTTTAGAATTATTCGTAATATAAAAAAACCGGTTTTCGCTTAATAATTATAAAATATAATTATAAAAGATTAAACCGGTAAACCGGGATATTTACTATATAATAAGAAAAATAATTAAAAACAAATTTGTTAGTAAAATAGTTCTTGAAAAAACAAAACAAAATAGTTCACAAAAAGAACAAATGCTCACGAACACAAAGAAATATGTCACATATTTGTGACATGAGTTTTGTGAAAATGACTTAAGGCAGAATTAAGGCAGAATTAATTTGTACGTTCTCTTCCGTTCTGAATCAGCTGTTTTGTTTGTGTTCAATATAAAGTATATGATCATGATTTGCTTTCACTTTTTCGTTCTGTTCTGTTGCGGACTAATCTGTTGAAAATAGCATTCAACGTTAAGTGAAGGCCAGATATGTGTATGTTTTACTTTCTTCAGGTATGGAAACATTAATTTTTTATTCAAATGTATATAATTTGTTTTTGTCAAAAGCTAAAAAAAAATTTGTTTCAATTAAAGATTTTTAAAAGCTAATACATTTTTATCAATTAAGCAACTATGGGCCATCAAAAGAATATTATTTTAGCGAGGAAAAAATTATAGTTACATGTTTCATCTCGTTTTTTGTTTGTTCAACAAGATAATATGTATGTACATATTTTATTCTTCATTCCAATGTTTTTCTTTTACTTATGCTCTACTGTAAAAAACAGCAGAATATTTTCATTATTTTTCAATCCTTTGCTTTACTGTAAAATCAGCTGAACTTTTTCACAGAAAAAGTACTTGTAAAATATTTGCTACAGAAATGAACGTCATAGTACGGCAA
The DNA here is from genome assembly GCA_914767995.1 of Thecocarcelia acutangulata. Classification (NCBI taxonomy): domain Eukaryota; kingdom Metazoa; phylum Arthropoda; class Insecta; order Diptera; family Tachinidae; genus Thecocarcelia; species Thecocarcelia acutangulata. The sequence continues at coordinate 22,043,570 of OU612094.1, forward strand.
CAGCAAGTAAAAACTAATGAGGCCTTTAGAGAATCATTATGGTTTAATTTCTTAGCACAGAAATTTCAAACATTTATTACTGAAGAAATAACACTCGTAAATAAAATTAATTTCGTTCGTATATGAGAAAAAAGTTTTTATTACAAAAAAAAAAAAAAAATCTTTTTTGCAGAAGATGGTATATATAATGAAATGAGTTCATGACATTTTCTAACACAAAAACTGCAGAGCTATATTTCTTTCTGTAGTAACACCCAGAAGTTGTGGCACGAATCGAACCAGCGTTCGATGCCGCTGTTGGTTGAGCACTGTATTAAATACGCCTTCGAGTATGTAATAAAAGTCTTACATTATACAATATACCGAAATATGATAATTATTTTCAGGCCTGTTCTGTAAAACGCAAATCGCTTAACTTTAGCGTTTTCGATTTAAAAACGCCAAATAGGTGTTCTGGAATACACATATCGCATAAAATTGGCGACTCATTCAACTCGCATGTGTATAAGATAAAACTGAACTCGCAAAAGGCACTAAAATTAATCACAATTAAAATTTAATATTTTTTCTTTTTAGTTCAATAAAAAGTTGAAAGAATTTTACACATTTTCAATTAAAAAAACTAAATTAAAAAATGTTTCTATTTGTTCTCAAATTTTTTTTCGTTTTATATAACTACCACTTACATATATACATACGTATATGTAAAACACATGTTGCATTTTTTCGGAAAAAACTCCGAACTCCTTAGAACACCTAAAAATCAATTAAGCGTTTTTCAGAACGCCTTGCGATTTAAGAACGTGCATTTCTGGGAACAAAACTGTTTAATCACATTGTTTCATAGCTGCTAAGAAAATCTTGCCTTAACACAATGATATACAGGGTGGCCCAGAAAGACCGAAGTGGTGTGAATTGCTTATAACTTTTTATTTAAGAGATATTTTTTTAATTTTTTTTTTTTTAAATACATTAAATTTATGGGGAATATTTTTGGATTAGTTATTAAAAATGATATCCCGCAAGTGGTGGCCATATTCTGCTTCGCACAAATGTGCTCTTTCCAACACATTTTCCATGACCTTTCGCAAAACTTCCGGTGGTATGTTGTTAATTTCTTCTCGAATATTGGTTTTTAACTCCTCAATAGTCCTAGGCTTATTAACATAAACTTTTCCTTTTAAATAGCCCCAAAGAAAACAGTCTGGAGCGGTTAAATCTGGGGAACGCGGAGGCCAATTAAAATTGCTGTTACGAGAAATTATTCTTTCACCAAAGATGTCGCGTAAAAGAGTCATTGTGGCCCTCGCAGTGTTGAATTTTGTATGGAAACAATCCTATGGTGTGCAAAATTCGCTGCAGCGACGTCCTTGAGAGGCCCAGTTGTGACGAACGTCTCCTGGTTGATGTTTCTGGATCCTCCCGAATACTCTCCTGTACCACTTGAATATTGTCAGCCGTGTGGACAGTTCGGTGTCTGCCGGGACCAGGAAGGTTCCTTACTGCTCCTTGTTCTCGAAAATTTGCAACCAGACGGTTTATTGTTGACTGAGAGGGTGCAACCCGCACATTAAATTGACGACGGTATGCACGCTGAGTCAACACAATGGACCGTTGATTTGAAAAGTAAATTTCAACAATTTGGGCACGTTGTTCAATTGTGTATTGCTCCATTATAAATTATCCAAGTCTTCTTTACAAAATACTGAAAAGAAAAGAAAAAAAAAATTATAATAAAAAAGTTATAAGGAATTCACACCACTTCGGTCTTTCTGGGCCACCCAGTATTTGCATTATATTTACAATACTGTTTAATTGCTACAACGAATTTCGTACATTTTCATACGAAAGTTTTTCGTAACACGAATCAAACATTTTTCGTATCAAATCCCTGCATTTCTGAATCTTATCAAAAACGTTATGCTTAATTTCGTATTAATAATTTTACTCCTTATTGATGTCAGTTGACTAATTAGACTCCTGGCACCTTGATTTCTCTTGAAAACTTGATAATTAAATATGGAAAATAAAGCTCAACACGTTAAATGCCGATACCGAAGCAATACATTCAATATACCGATAGATACCGCCGACTTGACAAAATGTGTTTATATGATATGGAGTTTGATATATCTCTCTCTATCAGGATATTTAATTGATTTCCGACAGCACCTGCATTGATGGGTTGAACTATTGCACAGTTTTCATAATTAAAACTTAAACTTTTCATTACACTTGTAATTCAAAGCATCACAATATTATCTATTTAAATCAAAATAATTTTTATCAATTTTAAATCTCAAATTATTGTAATTAATCTAAGCGTATAAATACCAATTATTTCTGTGGAATTAATAAACTGGATTGAGAAAATTTGTCTTATTAATTCGTCTAGGGTCAATTGGGTAACCTAAGACCGAAGAACCCAGAAATGCTCTAGAAGTACTCAATGGCAATCCCCAAACTCTTGTGACTTTAAACCAAGTTTAAAGAACTCAAGGCTGCGCTCTAAACAGTGTGTTCAACTCGATGGAAGACATCTGGATGATATACTCTTTAAATAAAGATAGTTTAAAAAACTACACGTTTCGATATCAAACTAATTATCCATATAACCAGATGCTGATTCTTACGAAGTATTCTGGAATTCCAAAATCAGCTTCAGGAATCGCAAAAATCCCTCACTTCCCCAGAAACAATAAGGCAACTTCAATTTTGGCACTAAATCGAATGTCCGTACTACGGCCAATATGCGCACCGTATATGAAAACCCGGTTCCGATTCGGTTAGCGAAGCGGTTTTTTAGGAATAAATTTCGTATTAATAATTTTACTCCTTATTGATATCAGTTGATTAATTAGACTCCTAGAATCTTGATTTCTCTTGAAAACTTGATAATTGATTTTTCGTATCATTAGCGAAGTTGTAAGAAATAGTAAAGTGGTGCCGCGCAAAGTTAGGTTCTACTACTTTAGTAAAGACGACAAGTAATCCTGTTTGACTATTAAGCCAGGTACATATTTCTTCCCTTGAGATTATGGTTCCAGAGTTGCAGAAAGTAAAGCATATTGGGTCAAAGCGCTTATTTCAGAAAAATCTATTTGGAGGAAACTTAAAATGATGGTTGACTACAGCACCAGAATTTTGACTTGAATGAACACAATTTTTTGCAAAATTTTTTAAGCGCGTGGCTCTTAAACAAATCTAAAAACTTCTTATTTAATATTCATCATTAAAGCCAAAAGCAAACTTTATCAAAAAGGAAACTAAGCATTTCATATTGTCTATTTATTATTTATTATCCAATATTTTGTTTCCAATTTTATTTAACCTATTAAATATTTATTAAAAGTTGTTCTTCCAAAGACTGAATTAATATGTAAATTAAAAATTTAGCTAAATAATAAGATTAGTAAAGATCATAAAAAAATTATTTCATTTTTAAAGAAAACAAACCATAAATCCAAAAAAAAAACGCACACTAACAAACAAATAATTAAAATAATAACTCAAACGAGATTGTAACATAATAATAAATGGTAAAATAATAAAAAACAATTCTGTGTATTTAGGTAATATAATAAGAAGCAAAATATAAAAATAAAATATTTAATTTAAAATATCAAAAATAAACTAGAATAAAATAAAACCTTTACAAAAATGTAATTAAGAGGGAAGTATAAAAAAATACGTGAAAAAAAATGTATAAGGCCGAAGTAAAACTGATAGAAAAAATAAACAAATTAATTGCATAATTTGTATACACAGCACACATTGAGAAATGGATACACAATTTATTATATTACCCTACAACAAAAGAAAAGTTTTCGTTAGATTTTACCAAAAAGTGACATCTTTAACAAATATTTATGTGCTCCTGCTAATTTTCATGAAATAAATGGAGTAGTATCCGTTTTCGAGCTAAATTTAAAAAATGTTAAGTGTTAGAGAAATAGGCCATTCAAATTTTAATTTCCAGATGATAAGAAAGGTTAAGAAATCTTCACCTGTATGTTTCGAGCTTTCGTTCTTTTAGCCATAAATTAAGATGCCTAGTAAAATGCCTAAAAATCAATTATGCCTAAATTTCAATAACTGCAGGTTTTTCATAAAAGAAATAAGACTTTAGACAATACTTTTCAATGCAAACGGCCTTATTTCTAAAAAAAAATATTTCATGTTTTTTAAGCTCTCATTGCACAGATTTCTGCTTAATAAACGTGTCAATTTGTTTTTAGATAAGACCATAAATAATCCTATACGAGGTCTGATCACAAAATAACCGCTATTTTCAAATTTCGTTTCAATTTTTTTTAGAAAAAATCATAAATAATCATATACGAGGTCTGATCATAAAATAACCGCTATTTTCAAATTTCGTGAGCTACGAATGTTCGATTTTCTAATTGTTTTTCTGTTATATTAGAACACATGTCTGTTATATATGCTGGCAATATCAGCCATTTTGGATTTTCAGTTTGTTTTTGATAAAGAAAGATAAAGTTAGTCGTGTTTTAGTAACCTCTTCGATTTTTTACTATTCGAAACAATTCATCAAAGAATTTGTATAAATGAAACTAAATGCGCAAAAACATTTGAAATGTTCACTGCGGCCAGCGTTGTCAACTCAGTGCGTTTCGCACCGTTTTTGGTGCTTTTTAATATTATATGTGCGGAAAATTCTTTAGTCGGTGCGTGGTGCGCTTTTTTTACATTTTCGGTGCGCTTTTTAAATTTCGGTGGCATCAAAGCAAATTCAACTCAACTTATTGCTTTAATATAAGAAAAAAGTTATTCAAGTGCCCAAAATTTTTACGTTTCATTTTGCAGAAAACAGCCAGAACACGGAGTTATAAAGTGACGAACGCACCTTATTATATGCACAACGTAAGACTATTTTGCTGTATTATACATATTCTCGAAAGAATAAGAAACATTTCGTTTTATAAAATTTGTTGCTTTTAGAGCCTGTTTTATATTAAACGATTAAGCTTGGTTTGTCAAATATTGCAATAAATGCAAACACAGATGTGGACGCTCGTATTTACGATTATTTATTTTACGATTAATAATTACTTAATTATTAATCAAATTATAAATTGTTTGCCAAACGTTTGCATTAAACATTGATTCTGGTAAACTTCATCTTTTATTTGTTATAATTATGCCAAGTTTTCGTATTTATCAAAAAATTCTTTTAAAGACTCCAACGCTAGCCATGGAATTTTGGCTGTTCCCTTACGAAAACATAAATGAAATTTACACTGTGAGAGTTTGATTGGCTTGTTGTGCCATTCTGTAACTTTTAATGATCCGATAATCGTAAATTTCTTCGACATATTTTATCTCCAGCGGCAACGATTGTATGCTCCTGCAATATAATTTTAACGACGGTAAGCAATTGTATATTTGTGTTCCAGATAATAGTAAGTAAAACATCTGATTTCGGTCGACAGCGAATATAATTAAATAATATTGCTGAATAATAAATTGATAAAATAATCGTTATAATTATTGTAAAGATAACATTGTCTTAATAATATCAACAGAATCGCACTAGATGCCAAGTTTGACAAACACGAATTCTAGCTATTGAACGGAAAAGTTGTTTCATTATCGTATTTTTAATATAAAAATATAATTTTTTATAATACAAAATGGGTTTTTAAAAATGAAAAGAAAAATTCAAATTTCGGTGCGTTTTTGTTAAAATAAAGCGCTTTTTTTTCCTATTTTGGTGCGTTTTGAAATTTCAAAGTTGACAACGCTGACTACGGCGTTTGTGTGAGTCTACTATGAGCAGAACACAAGTTCAATTGTGGTATAAACGGTTTAAGGAAGGCCGAGAAGATGTCAGTGACGAGCATGTCAACAACCGATGAAAACATTGAAGCAGTGAAGAAAATGATTTTTGGATAATCGTCGAATCACTATCAGATGATGATGCTGATGATGTTGGCATATCGTTCGGCTAATGCCAAGCAATTTTTACGGATGTTTTTGGCATGAAACGTGCGGCAGCGAAGACTATTCCAAAATTGTTAAATTTTGAGCAAAAACAACGTCGTATTGTTATCGCTTAGAAGCTGTCGAACGTCGCTTTCCTCCAAAAGGTCATTACTGGTGGCGAATCATGGAGGACATTGAAACCAAAGCCCAATCATCCCAATGTAGTCCAGAAGAGCCAAGACCGAAAAATGTACGTCAAGTTCGGTTAAATATGAAGGTTTGGCTCACTGTTTTCTTTGAATGCAATGGCATGGTGCTTCATGAATTCTTACCGCAAGATCGTACGGTCAATAGCGAATACTACCTTGAAGTTATGAGCCGTTTGCGCGAAACAATTCGTCAGAAATACACAGAATTGTGGAAAAAACAATCATGGACTTAGCACCATGATAACGCAGCAGCTCACACATCGATGCTCGTGGCGTCGTGAAGGTTTTGGCGAAAACCAAAACCGTTATAGTGCCTCAATCACCGTATTCACCGGACTTGGACCCCGCTGGCTTTTTCCTCTTCCCAAAACAGAGGACACTGGTGAAATAAAACAGGTTTGCTACGATTTTGTAGTAAACTTTCTGTTTATAATTCCATAAAATAAATATTCGCATTATTTTTTTTTTATTTTTTTTTATTTCAGTTTTCTTAATCGAGCCTATGGGGCCATATTTGGCTAAATAGCTAATTCATGAGGATAATAAATACAATTCCCATAGTTTAACTCTATATCTATATAACTTATATAACGTTGAGTTATTATTATACTCTTATACATTAGGTTATCTATATTACAACTATACATTGGGTTATCTATATCACAATTTTTAAAAATTATAAATTCCATTAAATTTAAATATGTAAAATTAATCCTTGAAGCCGAGAATTAACACCTTTATTATACAATTTTCTATGCTCCTGCATAATTTTCTTTTGAAACATGGCATTGTAGATTCAAAACTTCTAAGGTTTGTGGGAAGTTGGTTTTAAAGCCTGCACACACTTTTATATATTGATAGAAGGCATTTAGTATCCTTATTTTAACAAAGTCTAGAAAATAACAGTTAAGAAATAGTTTTACATGGCGCGTTAAATGCTGAAATATTCTTTGAATTCTTTGTTGAAGTATTATTTGATATTGTTTATATTTTTTCTTCTAAATTTAGATTTATTTTTGTTTTTTATAAAAAAGGTTTAACGGTATTTGATTTTCGATATTTTGATAGCAATTTGCTATTTTTGTTTGTTTTGGATGATAAAAAATTGTTACCGAAATATCGAAAATAAAATACCATTAAACCCTTTTCTATAAAAAACAAAAATAAATCAAGATCTTTAGCTGACAAAATTTTGAAGAAAAATATAATCTTCGTATATAATATTTTGTAGTTGCTGTTAAAAGAAATAGTTGATTTTATTCAACAAATAAGTTTCCTAAATTTTGGTTTAAAGCTTATTAAATTCACGCAATTTCCTTTACTGTACTGTTCTTCCCCCCGGGGAACAGGTTTTGCCTTGGCGTATTCCTAACTTGGGCACTCCTTTTTTCAGCTAAAGAAAGGAAGGGGTCCCTCGTTTTTTGCAGCAAATAAAACTTTAGGAAGCCGCTTGATTTATGTTGTATTGGCTTTCGAAACCCTTACCAAGTAATTAAATTGGCAGAACGGTGATCAGCATGGCCCCCGGGTGGTTTTACTTACAGGTCAACCCAGGCTGATCATGGTTCAGGTGGCTGTCTTGGCTGAAACCTTCTGGCTGTGTTTGAAACCTAAAACGCAGGAAGGGGTTGTTAGTATCCTTGATAACAACCTTCCGAGGGTATTTTGCCGTTACAATAGATACCTGTACTGTAAGGAACCAGTGGTGATAGTTGACGGGTGAGTTGGTTTAAGGGCTGATGCTCTTGTGGTCTTAGGCTTACCAACTCATTAAGCCTTGTCTTCCATTGATTGCTGGGAAATTGCTTACAGGAGGGATTAGAAAGCCCGAACTCCTTAGCACGAAGTTGCTCATATGGCAAAAATTGCTACCTGTCAGCTACACGGGCCACTGGTGTATCGTGAATAATTCACTCTATGGAACTAGTTCATCATCAAATAAGATGCTGATGTAAATCTTTTTTACAACTGTTCTGTTCTTGCTCAAACAATTTATTAGTTGATTTAGAATATTTTACTATTGAGATAAAAACTTTCTGTGTACGTTAAGAAAAATTAGCGTTTGTATGCACTTGCATGATCTCGTTGCTATTTGTTTCCATAAATCATCAACGATTTGTTTCGCTTGTCTTCAATCTGTCTTTCAAAGTTTTCTATTTTCTTGTGCCCGTAGTTTACGATAATTTAAATACAAGGCCAACTGGATGGTGTAGTCGTATACGTCTGCGCAAATGCAACTTTCACTTTTGTTATACTATGTACTGCATCATAAGGTGTTTCTTTCATACATCAAACCAAGTGAAACATTCTCATGTACACAAGTGTGTACATAATATAGACAATATGTAGCTCTTTTATGGCTTAACGGCAACAAAAAAACCGCATTTGATCTTGATATTATTAGCTGGCTGTGTGTACAAATGAATGAAAAATGTTTAATTAATAATAAAAAAAATTAACATTTAAAACAATATGTGTATATTTATATTTAGAACAAAAAAAAATATACTAAAACTAATTTAAATAAATTTAAAAAAATAATTTGTAAATATGCAAATTTATTCAAAGAAAAACAATTAATAAAAACTAATTAAGTTTAAATATTAAATTTTATTAATAGAAAACGAAAACAATACTCTTGTATAAAATTATTAAAATGTATTATGTATGTAAAATAGATTTTTAAAACTAAATTAATTATTATTAAAAAAAAAAGAAATTGTTTGTGTTAGAAATTTCTACAGAAAAATCAATAACGAACAAAAAAGCTCTACTATTAAAATTGAACAAAAATCCTTGATAAATAAAGAAACAAAAAAAACTACACTAGGAAAGAAACCAAATATTACAGTTAAATGTAATTAATTAAAGAAAAATTTAAATTTAAACAAAAAAGAAAAATGTTAAAAAATATACATATTTATTAGTAAATAAAAACAAAATCATATGTAAAAAAGGCAAAACAAAAAGCAGAATTTGAAAATTTATAATAATAAATAATTATTATGATAATGAGTAAATCAATTGTGGTACACAAAAGAAAACAACTTTTGAAAGAAAACCAAATAAAAAAATAAACTATATACGAGAAATAAAAAAAATAATAATAATAAAAGCATAAAGTTTTATATGTTTTAGCGGTGCGGGAATGTAACAAGTAAGTATACGTTTAATCACAAAGGGAACGACCTACAGGGCAAAAGTGAGCTGGAGTTTCCGGGTACTTGCTGGAAATCCAGCGGCCTGCTTACCTAAGTATACGCTAATTTGCAATGCAGAAAGCAAAAGCCTTTAACGTGCGCTAGATAGAAATAGAATTACTAGCAATAGTGGAACTCACGATGCCGTTTCGTAAACGTTCGTCGTTTTAAGGTAGAAAAAGCTATTCAGATGCCGTTTAAAATCACTAGTTTTCCCTCATCTTGCATTATTTGCCTTGTCTAACACCAATATGTCCATCAGTTGAATAATAGTAGACTATAAGTCACTTATATTTAATATAAAACATTAGCGAACGTTAGCGAAACGACATCGTGAGTCAGGCAGCGTGTCTTTCATGATCCCGATTTTGAGGCCGATTTTCAGTTTAAATTTAAAACGAAATATTAAAACGTGCAGGAGAGCTTGTGAAGATTGTTTTACATCAGCACCTGCCTTGTCGACCTTGTCTGATTATGGGCCAACCTCATGAGGTGAATTATTCACAATTCCACAGCGTCCTGCATACAATTTCTCAGAAGTCGATGGAAGACATGATGTTCAGGTCTGGCAACCCTTGTTGTCATGTTTGGGCTTTTGCCTTTCACATCAGTCCTTTTACAACCTTTCACCGAACAACATCTAAGTTGCTTTATACCTAAGTGTTTAACGTTTTAACAGCAAAACAATATCATTTTAAGTGCTTTCTGAATTTGCATAAATAAATACATCAAAGATTTAAATAAAAAATGTAAATTATTATAAATCAAAGCAGAGGGTCGCGTTTTTAATAACTTCGTCGAAAATTTGGCCTGCAGTATCACCATATCGCCGGCTCCATTCAGGCTTAGAGTCATCAGTCTTCAGCGCCGCATCTTCTTCACACAGCATTCCAACTTGTATCAGCAGCTTAACCGTTCCATACTGCCGGCACGTTCCAACATACTTTGTCACAGCACGTTGTCTTGATGAAACAAAATTCTTTTCTTTGTAATATGGGGTCGTTTCTTTGCAACTTCGGCCTTCAAACTTTCATTCACTGTAAATGGTATTTCCATTCTCAAGATCGTCCCGGAATATTACACCACGCACATCCCAAAATACCGACACCATAACCTTTCCAGCAGATTATTGTACTTTCGGGTGCTTTGGCAGAAGCTCACCAGTTGCTGTCCACTCAGATGACCATCGTTTTGATTCCAGAGTGAACTGATGAATCCATGTTTCATCCATTGTTACATATCGGTGCAAAATTTCCGGTTTGCCACGTTTAAACATGGCCAAACACTGCTCGGAATCATCAACACGTTCTCGTTTGTGGTCAACAGTGAGCAAACGCGGCCCCCACTTTGAACAGAGCTTTCTCATAGACAATTTCTCATGCAATGTAAGCCAACACGTTCTTTTGATATCTTTACAATGTCATTTAACTCACGCAACTCCACTTTTCGATCCTTCAAAACGATTTTGTGGAATTTTTTTTTAAGTTTTCTGGTGTTACCGCCTCATTTGGACGTCCACTGCGTTCTGCATCATTGGAGTCTCTACGACCACGTTTGAAGCCAGTAAACCAACATTTTATTATTGTTTCTGATGGAGTGGGGAGTCGCCATAACACTTTTCAAACCATTGCTTAGCTTGAACGGTATTTTTCCCCCATCAAGAAGCAATGTAAACTTAAAATACGAAATTGTTTTTGATTTATTGTTTAGAAGTAAGATCCTACTTTATATCTGATTTACGCCTCTGACATGCCAACAACATCCGGAATCCACACTTCTACCTTTGCAGATGACACAGCGTTTTTGAGCGTTCACGAAAACCAGCAATTAGCTCCACGAAATTTACAGGAATATATTTCAATATTAGAGAAATGGCTAAAACTTTGGAAAATCAAAGTTAATGAACAAAAATGTACTCATGTCACATTTACACTCTGTAAGCAAACATATGCATCTATCCAAATTAACAACTCACCGCAACACAATGAAGTCAAGTACCTTGGTATACACCTCGACCGTAGGCTAAAATGGAAGTCTCACATTGAAGCTAAAGTCACTCAGTTGATACTAAAAGCAGCACAACTAAATTGGCTTATGGGCAGAAACTCGACATTGAAGTTGAATTGCAAACTTCTGTTTTGCAATGCTATTCTAAAGCCCATATGGTGCTACGGAATTCAATTATGGGGCACCGCCTTCGCGTCAAATATTGGAAAAATTCAAAGGCGACCAAACTAAATTCTTCGAACGATTACTGCAGCTCCATGGTACGTAAAAAATTCACGAACTCATGAAGATCTGAGTGTTCCGCTGAATGTTCCGCTGAGGAATTTTCTAAGTACGCGACAAGGTATGTTAGTAAACTGGAACTTCATCCGAACCCTCTTGCGCGCAATATACTTAATTTTGACGGCCTCACTCGGCTTAGAAGAAGGTACACCGTTACCACCATCAGATTGCTCAATAGGTGATTTTACCGAAATAACTTCCGCATAATAAAACTTTTTGTCTAGCATTGGCCTGACTTAAGTAAAAAAGTACATTTTTTAGTTTAAAATTTAGATTTAAATACTTATAGATTGCAATACTTATTATTTGTTCATTTCGAAGATTCAACAAATAAAAAATGCTTTAAAAAAATGTTTAGAAAATGGCAAAAGTAGTGTCACAATAACTCACTAAATAATAAACAGAATATCATGAAATTTTAATAGTTGTCTTTTGAAGGTTAGTATTAACTTAAAAAAAGTAACTGCAATAATACTAGCGGCATCTATGTTTTAGGCCCGAAACTTTTAGTCTATCCGGCATGTTCTAAGAAACGCGAATCTCTTAAATTTAGTGTTTTCGATTTCAAAGCGCCAAATAGGTGTTCTGAGAAACGTATAACGCAAGAAATATAGTTTTGCTTTTGAAATCGCCAATTAAATGTTCTGGAAAACGCATATGGCTTAAAATTAGCGACTTCAAGTCGTATTTGTATATTGAAGTGAACTGATTGAATTTGCTAAAACTGAACTTGCAAAAGGCAATAAAATTATTCACAATTAAAATTTAATATGTTTTCTTTTAATTTCAATAAAAATTTTAAAGAATTTTGCACATTTTCATTAAGAAAACTAAATTGAAAAAATTTCCTATTTGTTGTCAATTTTTGTTTTTTTTTTTGTTTTATATTACTACCACATTATGTAAAACACATGTTGTATTTTTTCGGAAAAAACTCCTAAACGCCAGTAAAACGCGCATTCCTCAGAACACCTAAAAATCAATTAGGCGTTTTTCAAAACGCATTGCGGTTTTAAAACGCGCGTTCTCAGAACATGGCTGCATGTAGTACAAATTTTCATGATTTTCAGAATAAATTCTTACAATTTCGAAGTATCGTCAGTCTCTTCAAAGATTTACAAATCACTTAACAGCTGGTAAAATGGCCGCCAATAAAAACAGTTTAATACTTCTATAAAAAGCATATATGTATATAAGACTTGCGTGAGCTAAGCTTTCTATGAATTTTGAATAACAGTTACACAAATTTGCTTAAAAGGTGTCAACGAAATACTTACATCTACACACACATGCACACATATATCATAACATTTTATTACTTAAATACATGCATGCTTTCATTTTCTAATTTGCTTACATAATCGCAATTTCTCTACGTATGTATGTGTTCGTTACTCTGCACTATTTGATTTCACTGTCATTTTAAATGCAAATTAACAGTTGTCATTACAATGCTCATATTTTAATCAAAACAATTATTTATATGTATGCACATATACATACACACATATGTATGTATATACATGAATAATTTTATAAGCCAGCAGAAACGCACAGCAATCATTGAATAATTTGTAAGCACTTTCCCAGTACAAGAGAAACAAACTCAAATGCTTTACAATTATGAGATGCATCCTTGTCTTTTGCTTTAATAAGCATTACAAAATAATGTTGGACTTTAAAATGTTTCAAGTAGATTTGCTCGTTATTATATCCTTGACCATATCAAATATTTACTACCATCATCATAAATATGGAGTAGTTTTTGTTCGTAATAAGTTTCGAATGTTATTAAATTAGGAAATAAGCTAATGAATGTATCTAAAATGGCAGCTATACTAACGCAGTAAATGTTTAAGCTAAAAATTGAAAAGGGTAAATGGGTAAAAGTGCAGATTTGTGATGGCGATCAAAACTCTTATGGACAAGTTTCAGTTAAGAGGGATTATACGCAAGAAGATCAGCTTTTGGCGCTACCTTGACGTCACTAATTATTGAGCTTTTTTAATCAACATTACAGCACCTCTGAAATGCAGAGTAGCTGATCAATTTTGCTACATTAAGGAACTCAAATAAGTTTTTGTAGGGTACCTCGATAACTGATTTGGTGGAGTACTCAACCAACAGACTCGAGGTCGCAGGTTCGATTCCTGCCACAGATCCTGGGTGTTACTGCAGACAAGCAAAAAAGCTTTGCAGTTTTTATTATAAAAATTAAAAATCATTTTAAAAAAAAAAAAGTTTATTTAATTTATTTTTTAGAAATTCATTTGAAAAATAATCACCCCTATCATGAATAATTTTTCCCCTAAAATTGTTTCCCGTTTCCCAAAAGTACGATCATGAATAATTTTTCCCTTAAAATGTGTTCCCATTTTCGGATATGTAATTCAGCAGAGGATGATATGCACAAAGAAAATGTTCCCATTCAAAATTTCGCCTTATCATGAATGGATTTTTCAAAGAAATTTTTCCCTTATTTTGTGTCAATTTGTTCATTTTATTTTCTTTGAAAAAAACTAGAAAAAAATGTAAATAGTTGTTGCATTTTAAATAATGTGCAACTTGACATGCTTCTCAATAGGACGCAAAACAAGCTGCAATGGGTCGGTTATTGTTTATTATTATATGTGGTTTTGTGAAAGTTTCTAAGGATGTGGTGACTGAATTTTGGAATTTGCTTACGGAAGAACTAAGTAGTGCTAGCCCTCCTATTAAAAACGTTTATGAATGGAAAATGGATTAAATATTTTACATTTTTAAACATGCATACATAAACTACATGCATACGAGTATGCACATATGTAACTTGCAGTAGGTGTGGATAGAACAAAAAAGGTATGTGCAGTCAAAAGCATCCGTGTGTACAGTCAAAAGCATCTGTTGACTTAAAAACCTAACGAGAAACGGGAGGTGGATCGAACCAGACCAAAATCTTGTCAACCAGTGACAAGCTTTGGTTCAGCTTGGGTTTACCAAAAGACGTTTCAGCTTTGGTTTACCACAAGACGTTTATGAATGCAAAAAAAAATTGAAACAACATTATTACAAGCTCTTGATAATGGAATAAGCTCTGAAGCACCCATCTGTTCAAAATTTTTAATACCATAGTCCTTAGTCACTACAATAAGAGGAGAGTCCAGTAATAAAAACGGCTTCCTCCATAAAAAGAAGAAGAATTGAGCCACAGGAAAAATTAACAACTGAGAAAGAGTTGAATACCAAGGAAAACTTGTGCTCTGCACAATCGTTGAAAAGTTCGAGCCACTTAAGAACCACAACAAAGAAGTGGAAGTTATGATGAAAATGGTATATCGCTCCTTAGAAAAGAGCAACGGCTTAAAATCGAAAAATATAAGAGACTTGGAGCGTCACAACTCAGTTATTGAAAACCTTCGCGAAAAAGAAGTTGCAGATAAAATACAAACTTCTTTATATTAGTTATAAAACTTACATTTAATTTCTTTTTACATCACTTAACCACAAATTTTCAATAATTTTTACTTTGTTTTATATTTTCTTCTTCTTTGTTTTTATATTTTCTTCTTTTCTTCTTCTTATTGATAGCAAAACAAACGTTCCCATAATATGCATAATAGCAAATTTCCCTACTTGGGAAAAAAAATTTTTGTGGGAATAAAAATTTCACATTTTATTCACGTTAGGGGTAAATACGTTTTTATTAAAGTAATTCATTAAGTTTTGAAAATAATTGAATTCAAATGGCCTCCACTCTCGTTGACACATGTACGACATCTTATCATAAAGTTACCCCTTACTGCCTGGAGTGTTGTAGCTAGAGTTTTGTCCCGGGAATTTCCGCATCGAGAAATCCCGGGAATTCTCAATTTAAAATTTCCCTCTTTCCCGGGATTTCATTTTGCGGGATCCCGGGAAGTAATATAAAAGTTATTGGGAAATCTACATGCAGAAAGCAGCTACTTCAAGTTTGTTATTTATTTCAAACGTAAAACAAAAAAATAATTGTCAACGTTATGCAAAGAAAACAGGTTTTTTTATGTGAGCAGTTTTAACAAATTTACCTTTAAAAACATAATATTGTACAAAATTGATGTTTTGAGGTAATTAATTGCAAACGTAATTATTTTTGTTGCTAATAAAAACAAATGCAATTCTTAAGATGGAAAACTCACTCGTGTTCAGGTTTTTTAAGAAAACATCTACTGAAACTGCGATATGCTCCCTATGTGCAAAGACAATATATAACGAAGTACCAGCGGCTTATTGCGTTATTTGAAATCTTTACACAAAAAGTCTTGGGAGAAAGAAGTATATTACCGCGAATCTCAGGAACAAATACCCCTTAAAATAAGAAAAGCTCAGCCTACATTGAACACGGTTCTAAATAAAAGTTCAAAATAAAAAGCTTTCTAATAAAACATTTGTAAATGCCTAACACATTAAAGTCTTATTAGTTCTAGTGAGCGGGATCCCGGGAAACTTTAAAACAATTTTGGTTTTGCGTGAAATGAAAAACTGCGGGAAAATAAAACTCTAGTTGTAACGGGAACCGCCTCCATTACCGTTCGAATGGATTGCTTTAAATCATCGAAATTTGTTGGGTTTTTTTGAGAACTTCTGTTTTGCAATAACCCTAAAAAAAAATCAGGTACAGTACAGTCAGGAGACCTGGGAGGCCAACGGAATGTGGGGTTTCTTGATATCAGTTTATTGAGAAATTTTGTCATAACAGTGCGTGGCTATGTGACAAGTTGCCCCATCTTTTTGAAACCAGGCAGTGTTGAAAGGGATTCTTTTTCGGTGCAATTCTGGAAAGAAAAACTCTTTCAACGTCTTTAAGTAACGGTCTCCATTGACCCTAGGTCAAAGACAGTAAGATCGTTTTCTGCGAAAACGATAGGCCCGTCAATGAATCTTGAAGAAACTGCACACCACACTGTCATGCAAAGTGGATGTAATTGCATCTGATTGAATACCTGTGTGTTAAAATTACTTCATATTCGACAATATTTTTTTTGTTAACATTGCCGTTTAAATCAAAATTTGCCTCGTAAGACTTATGTCTCCAGTTCAAGACGTTTTCATCCTCAGACACCATTTAAATGATCTTCTCACAAAATTTCAAGCGAATCGGAAAGTCTCTAGGGTTCAGTTTGTTTGTTAATTGAATCTTATATAGCAATAAGTTTATATTTTGGTACAAAATTGTCTGCAGTGACGGTTTGCTGACACCCATTTAAGCAGATAAGCTCCTTGTCGAAACTCTAGGATTGGATTGTTTGGCAGCAGCTACAGCAACGATAGTTTCCTGCGTCCGAATTGAGGGATCTCGAAGATAAGGAAAAATTCTTTACGAGCCTCAGTATACTCCATCTGCTAGGAGGAGTGCCGGCAAAAGTGCGCCTATATTCTCTTTGGACGGAAACAACGGACCCTAAAGCATGAAAGCGTTGCACTATCCAAATCCTCTTTTCATTGTTCCAGTTTAGTTAAATTTAAAGATCAATCTCTAAAACACAACAAAAATGGAACAGATTAGTTACACAGCAAATAAGTTATTAGTTTTTTTTTTGTAGCAGCTTTTATCAGCCACCCTGTACTTCCTGGCCTTATGAATTGCTACACTGAAGCGTGGGCACCTTCACCTTAAGTATTTATTAAATAAATAGTTTACTGCTGATGTTGTTTGTAATGCTTCAACATATTTCATGTTGTTAGAGCTGTTGCTACATTTGTTGTACTCTAGAGTTTTGTTTGAGTCAAAGGTTCTAGTCATGCATACCACAACCTTTCACTTCATACCCTTTTGCAAAGTCAGTCAGGTGTAGACTGCCACTTTTATCATAGTCAATGTTTTGTGATGATAAATTTTATTAAGATATTAAATGTTTTACATTCTAGTATGCTTATCTAGTATTAATGCGACATATATATTTAATATAATATTCAACTCAGGAATTACAAGTGCGTCATTTATGTTGTGTGTATATTTTAGAGTTGGTTTTGTAGCCTTGATTTGTGTTAATAATAATTGAAATGCACGTTTTACTTCTCCCGTATAGAGATTATTGGTGCCTTAATGCCAGCAGGTATAATGCAGAAAATTTTGTGAAATTCACTTTGTGCTTAAAGTTTATTTCAATATGTATTTCAAAGCAGCTTCATTACAATGAAGATACATGTATAGAACATAGTAAAAAAAAAAAAAAGACAAAAATTATTGTATAAATATTTATAACAGATTTACCAACAGTTCTACATATAATTTAAAAACCCAATATGCCTTTTTCCAACTTTAGTACGCATGCAATGATTTTTCTGCAGATAAGATAATCTAATATATATAAGTGGGAATATCTGCTATTGGGTGTCCCAAAACTAATAAAGACTTATGGTTGTTATTTGTATGGAAAATTAAAGTATTAAGGAAAGCGTTATTTATAGCATAGGTCATCGAACAGTGCAAATACTCACTAAATTTGACGAAATTTTCCATGAAGTTTTTGCATAAATGTGTCTGAATTTAATTGATGCAGTGTTAGATCTCTTCTTTAATGCTGTCAGAATGCTCAAGCTATTTCCCTGTCAATTAAAACTACGTCTCTTCTCTTTAAAAGCATTTACTTAACTGAAGTATAAAATACAGCCACACCACAATGTCGCATCATTTAGTGTTACCAGATTAGTTGATTACAAATAGAAATGATAATGTGTTATAAAGGAGACAAACTATGTTATGACAATGCGCAGGTGGTTTTGAGCTAGTTAACATAGACCTGTAGGTTCAAATAACTCAATAGAAAGATATCTAATAGTATAGAATGACGTGATCTAGAGCAAAAGTGTCCAAGCCCTATGCGCTAGATGCTCAATTGGTTTTGTAAAGAGCTACGCTCTTTAATACACACATACTGCTCTCATGAAATTTTGTTTATGCAAATATGTTTTGATTTTTACAATAAAAAAATAGTAAATAAAAGTAGTTTTTCCTTAAATGTTTTGGTGTTTGCTCTTCCATATAGAACTTTTGGGCACCCCTAGAAGGTCTGTATATTACATCTGTGTATTGATCATGATAAAAAATATACTGATAGAAAGCAGTAATATTTTCTGCCCATCTTGCAGTACGTTGTGGTCCATGCTTGTGCCTATCACCGACAGACCCTCTTTCTTCGAAATCATTCACTACACGACAAATAGAGCGTTTTATTGGCACGATGTTTCTCCCAAAAATTTCATGTAACTTTCTCATCGTTATGACGATGACGGTTTTTTTATTTATTTTAAATATTTTAATGATTAAAACACATTGGTTTATGGAATATCTTTCTATAATAAATTTGCCACGTGCCAACTTTACGACTGCTAAATATGAGCCGTCAAGGCTAATATTTACCAAAATGGCAGTAAAACAAAATAGTATACCTTCCCGGCGATTACCGCGTACAAATGTTTCTTAAAAATTTTTAATGCAGGAAGGAAGGAACTCAATGGATGGGAGAAGTCTGCGGACTATTTCAAGGGCACTAACAGTTTTCTATGCCCCACTGACACTTAAAGATTCTATGCGAAGAGTGCTTGATCACTATCTTTGTAATACTGAGATATATTCTTAAAACTTGCTAATATTTCCATTGAAGGAGCTGATAGCCATGAGGCAACAGGTGAAACACAATAGATTAAAAAAATTCACAAGACTAAGGTCCATATTACACCAGGCTCCAATTTTATTTAATTGCATTACAAAATGAAGTTGGCGTTAGCAGGCCCATTTATCTATTTAGTTAGAGGTCTTGATAAGTGTTAATATTATGACAAAGTTAAGATTTGTATAAAAATTATAAAAACGAAAAAAAAACAAATTATATGTGTTCACTTCAAGTTTTTTAGTTTTTTATATTTGTTGTTTTTGTTTGTTTTTAACTAATAGTTAAAATGTGTCTATTACCAGAGATCTGCAACCGGTGCCTTTTTTAATGATCTAAATACACCCGTCTTAAATCGAGTTGCGGTGTGATTGACCACCGCATATTGTTTGCATAAGTACGTTTTCTACTCCTTAGAGCTTGCGTCCGTTGACTAGAGTATATAATACACCCAGTCAAGTTTGTTTGCGGTTTCTGCTAGATTTAGTTTCTCAATTATTTTTTCTACGTTCGGCAATCGTCCTTGTACATCTTTTTAACAACTAAAATAAAATTTGAATATAAGAATTTGCAGTCACACATGAGAGAAAATTATTTGAAAAAAAAAAAAAAAATACGCAAAATATTTCTCTTACTAAGTGCTGGCAACAACAACATTTTTTTTTGTGGTCGTTTCTTTTATTCTCAAAAAAAAAACACACAAGATACGAAAGTGATTGGACACATGTTTGCTGTCTCAAGATTTCACAAACGAAAAATATATAAATAAATACCACCGCATCAATTTTTAAGAGTGTTTGAAATACTTGGATGTGAAAATGATAAATGGAAATGGTAAAGAGCCGATGTAATTATGGTTGCGGTGCACCGGTGAAGATCTCGGTTTATTACCTGCTAAACCTATCATTAGAACGTATCAAGCAAGTTTGACATCCTAAAAATCACTTTAAATAACTTTTCCTTAGCAGGTGTAGAAAATTTAGTTTAGCTTGGATACCGATTGAGAAATTTCCCATTCTCCTTGTTTGGCTTACATGTTTTTCTTTAATTAAAAATATTTATACCTTCGTGACCATTTTGTTCAATAATGATTTTCTTTATATTTTGTTTTTATTCAGCCCAATGTTTAAATATTGGTTGGCCTGTATTTTTCTTAACATTTTCCAGTAGCTTAAGGATGAAGAAAACTTCTTGTTAACTAGCTCTGGGGATTGTAGGAAGAAGTTGTACAATAACTCAATAATTTCATTAATATTTATGTACAATATAGTGAAGGAGACTTTTACTTTATTGACAAATATTATTTTTGGTTTGTTGAATTGTTTATTGACTTTTTGTTGTTCAAACTTTTGCTAAGAATTTGATATGTTTAATTAAAAGCAATTCTCAGATTTCTTGTTTTAGTTTTCATTGATTTTAATTAATTTTTTTCTTCAGTTTGCTTGTCTATACTTTCTGTTTTTATTACTGTTCGTATATTTTTTAATGTGTTCTTAATAAAAGAAAGTGCAAATGAATCAGTGTTCATAATTGAAATTTGTAAAAGTATTCATTTCTGGAAAACTTATGTGTTGACATGTTGGCATTGGTGCTTAAAGACATATCATTTTATATCTAGATTTGGTTCTTCTGCTTTATTCAAATGTGTTTTTGTTAGTTTTTCTTCTAGGCAAGCAGAGGAGCATTTTGTCACGTACTAGCCAGTTTCTGAGTTATTAAAAAAAAAACAGAATATTATTTCTGAAAGTGTTTGATTGCTTCATTAATTGCTTCAAGAACTCAAAGATTATTGAGTTGATAACAGGTAATAATAATAAGAAAATAGATTAAGAAAATTTTTCATCAAAGTTGCGTTTATGAAATCATAAATAGTCACCTGCATTTTGGAAATTGTAGAAGTCATTAGTTTTGTGAAAGTTCAAAATTAATAAATTCAATGTCTGCATGCTCAAGTTGTGAGGAAGACCAATAACAGGAAGACATATTTTAATATTATGCAGGGTATCCCAGACCTCAACGTCAAGCCGAAATGGGCTGACAAGGTTGACTGGTATCATGAGATAAAACATGGTAATTATGGGAATTTAAAAATACTTCGAAATTTGGTCAAACTGTAACCATTTTTCGGTTGTTGTAGTAAATTTTTATTATTTTTCTGCATTTGAAAACGTAATCCTAAATAAAATTTTAAGGAGTATAGTGTAAAATAATGGCACAGTTGCGCTAAGTTTTCTAGAATTAAGATTATTTGCTAAACTATGAATTTAAAATTTTCAAAATTTGCCGACTTTGAAAGCCTTTCCTTTACAAAAAATGTACTAAAGTGTATTGTCAAGTGTTAGTTTCCTACTAAAAAAAACGAATTCCTTTACTGGTCTGCATTCAAACAATTTATTATTTGATTCAACTAATTTCGTTATTGAACACGAAAAAATTTTTGTTCTGTGTTAGTTGAAGTCTATTGGCATAAAAGTCGGAAGGGAGATAACAAAAATTTTAAAATTTAACCGCAATAACTGAAAAATTATTACAATATGACCAACGCTCTAGGTTTTTCCTAAATGGCCCTAATTTTCAAACTGCATGGGACAGAGTATCAATCTTCTCACTCCTCTTTAATTTAACGTAGAGTTCTAGACACCCTGTATAACGAATTTTAGCTTATTAATGTACGCATATGAGTGACACGTCTAATAAATTTGTTTAAAATATACTCAATATTTTGAGTGAATTCCACACAATTTTTCTAGACGTATCATTCATTCGTGTCCCATAAACACACATAAAAGTGACCTCAAACCTAAAGCTTACCTTATTAAAGAGAAAATATACTTATTTATGTGGCTGAGCTGGTTAAGCGGCCGTATTAAAAATACATCATGTTTACATGATCCCGAGCTCGAATCCCAGTGATGAGCTGATGAGCACCCACTGTTCTTCTGTGGTCATATTGTTTCACAGCAAATATTGTTATAATTAAAAATAATCCTTCTTCTTGACTGAAGTTGGACTCGAACTCACAACTAGTTAGTTAATATCGTACATATGTATATAACGAAAAAAGGTTAACTGATTAATGATTTACATATACTTATTTATATTATTGTTTTCAAGATTACTTGCTATAAAAGGATATTGAGGGTATATCCTTTTTAGAAAGGTAAACGTAAAATCTACCCTTTTCACCGCGGGTGAAACTTGCAACCCATCAGAAGTGGTCATAAATATATTTTCTTGAAGAAAGATACTGTACTTATCCGAAATACTAAAAATAGTATTTTTTTTAAATATATATTAATTTACTGAAATTTTTAGTTGAACTTTGTAGTTTTAAATTTAATTTTTGGTTTGTACATATCGCTCCTTTATTGCAACATAATCATATCTCAAAAAATGAGCTTTCCGAGCTAACAATGCAGAATTGTTAACAGTACTACATTTTGTATTATGCCAAAAATTTATTCAAATTACTTTTAAATGGAGATCTCTTCTAAAAAAAATTTCTACAAGATGTAAACTAAAAATTTGAAATGTGGTTTTCTCGAAACAAGCTTTTTTTCAGTTATGACTATGTTGCAATAAAAGAGCGATATGTATGTACATCAGGTTTTAGTTCTAGTTTTCTAAAGTTTTTTCTTAAGAAGGATTTTTTACAATACAAATCTGCTGTGATCAATAGTTTTTAATGCAAGAAGACAGGAAAAATAATATTCAAATCTTTAGCTGGGGGACAACTAGCTCTTTCATAGTCGTTAGACTACTGGGATTTGAACTCGAGTCATGACATATTATAATCTGCTACTTTAATCACTCAGCCACCGTGTCTTTATTTATCTCATATTGAATCACAAATGAATTTTGTAACAAAATTCGTTTTGCGTTTTGCTGTCTCAGAACTAGCGGTATTTCTTTCTTAGTTATTAACATACTAAAACCCGATTTACATATGTACAAACCAAAAACTAAAAATGTATATTTATCTCTGTTTCTATTAGACGGTACAGCAAAGCAATACTATCACAATCAGAGTAGCGACTGCAAAACAGCTAGTTGTCCTCCAGCTTAGGGTATTCAATTATTTTTTCCTGTCTTTTTTGATCAAGAACGCGACAATAATTATTATAATTAAAAATACTTCTTGACAAAACCAGACAAATACCATCAAACTTATAATATTAGAAAAGAAATTATCTGGATGTCCTTTGTAGAAACGTAAACTTTGCATTTGATCATGTGGTGATAGCAAAATTATTGTTCATGAGCCCACAAAAGGTTTCCAAGTTGGTATGAGCGATTGTCGGCAGATGCCGCCACTGTTATTTTAATATATATCATATATTGCCGTGACAAATCATGCTGATTTAAATTAAACAGTTAATGATGATATTTCGAGTTGTTGATGACATGAAAATTTTATTTATCTATTGCAAAAATAGTTTTATATATTTATTTAAGAAGTTTAAGATCAAGAGTCTGATACACAAAATAAAATAATAAGTCAAAATCATTCCAAAATATATTTACATATGTGTGTGTAATACATTTACAAGTATTCCAAAAAGGCAATTTTCTCTTTCACAGAACTCTTACAATTTTATTTCACAAAACAGTTGATTTTATTTTATACTTAAAATGATACGAAATGGAATTAATTTTAATATCTAAGTAACAAACAAAAATCTTCTAAAGGGTTACAATCTTTTTCCAAAACCTTCAATAAAAAAAAATATAAAAGACATGACTTCAACTAAAGAGAAATGTTTAAACAAGCAAAAAAAGAAAAGAAAATTTTTTATTTTAAGAAATTTTCAAGAAACTCATGAAATTCTGCAAATAAACTGGTTTGCACAAACACACAAGCAAAAAGCTAAAAGAAAAATATTGCCAGAATCCAACCACCCACAAATGACACTGAACTGTCTGTTACACAGTGAAACACAAATTGTGCTGATCATAACGATTTTATTATTTTTTCAGTGGAAAGAGGGCATGATTTGTTCTTATTTTTATTGCCATTATCTTTGTTATTCGCAATTGTAGTTCTTGTTAATTTTCTGCTCTGTTCTGTAAAGTTCTTTTTTGTATTTTAACTACAGATTTATTAAGACTCCTTCCCACAAGACAAAAAGAGCAGAATTACAGAAAAGAAAACAAACTATAAAATACCAAAATGGAAAATAAATTTAAATAAAAAGTACAACAAACTGGGCGTTTGTGTGATTTTGTAAACAATGGAAAAGTGTTTACAAAAACAAAACAACTTTTAATACAATGACAATGACAAAAGCAACATGAATTGCAATGGGAAAGTATTATTTTGAATGAAAAAAAAAAGAGTGTGCCAAAATGAGATGATATATTGCCCAAAATCATATATATAATTAGAAAACATTTTTGAAGCATTGAAGCTTAAAATGAGAACTAGGTACGTCAAGTTTTCTAGCAAATTGATATAAGTGTTTTATTTATTTTATTTATGGAGCTAACGAATCCAAAGTTTGTAGGCTTCTAAATAGCATAACATTGGGGTGGATGAATGCAGCAATCGATATTGTGCCATCGATAGATCGATAGCTTTTAAAAATTAAAGTTAAAAAAGGCAAAAAGAAATAAACTTGGGCTACTTGAAACATAATTTTTTGATATGTGTTACTGGAACTTTTTTTCCTAATGCCAAAAGCTATCAAAAAAAATCCTATGCACAATATCGAAATATTATGATCCTTCCAAATCGACCCACTTTAATATGCATTCCAGTTGCACAATTTTGTCTGAAATATCGCTGTGGACAAGTGACGAACGTTTCAGCCAAGGCAAGCGGCACCTCAACCATGATCAGCCCGGGTTGAACTGCAAGCAGAACCACCCGGAACCAATGCTGGTCCGTTCTGCCAATTTATACACTTGGTAAGGGTTTCAAAAGACAACACAACATAGGCCATGCAGTTTCTTAGAGTTTTATTTGGCGCAACAGACGTGGGACTTCTTCACCTCTTTACCCGAATAACAGAACGCCCTGGTTAGGAATACGCCAAGGCAAAACCTGTTCCCCGGGGGAAGTTATATGAGACTGTATGAAAATACTTACCCGACTGGAAATTCACGTAATCGTAATGTCAGAACCAGTTGAAGAATTTTGTTACGTTCTTATGTGCCAGTTGAAGATAGTGATGGGTTTTCTCTGATTTAAATTTAATAGTGTTTTCGTTTCTACACAAAAAATGCTGCCTTATTCAAAGGTAAAAACAAAAACTACTTTGCATTAATTGCAAAAAAGCAATTTGTTGTTTGCAACAGAACGCAGGCTAAGCAAAAAGAGAAAATTACCTTTTTCAAACCAATGACTGTGCTCCTTCAGCAAGAAAAGGGTTGAAGAAAAGAAGAGTTTGAAATAAAATGGTACATCTTTGTAGAAACGAAATCACCATAAGTGTGGCACTGTTGCCCTTTTTTGGTACTTTTTCCATTTGACCTTTTTGGCTGTTAAATCAAAAAGGACTTCGGTGTACCAATTCATTAAGCTTTCTCTTGCATTGACTGCAGTGAAATTGTAGAAAGGAGAAGTTAGAAGTCACAAACTTTATATGGTTACAAACTTATAACAGAAAGTTGCGAGCTTGCAAGCTAGTGAACCCTGAATAATTTACCCCATGGAGTTGGTCCATCAACAGATTAGGCTGTATGGCATGTGCTGATGTAAATCGATTTCATAATTGTCTGCTGTAAGTCTCTTCCGGGAGCTGGTTTTGCCTTGGTGTATACGAAATCAGGATGCTCTGCACAGCCGCATGAATTATGTTGTATTGGACTTCTGAAACCTTCTTCAAAGAAGATCAGCAGAGCCTCCGGGAGGATCTGTTTGCAGACTATCTCGCTGCTGATCATGCTTAAGATGCCTACTTTGGCTGCAGCGTTCTGGCTTTGGTTTAAACCTAAAATCGTTTGATAACTATGGTGACTTGATTGTTTTCAGTGTCTGATAATGCCCCAATGTGCAGTTGCCTTGCAACAGAGACCTGTAATGTAAGGGGCCACGGGTGGCGGTTATACAGGTGAGTTGGTTAAGGACATATGCTCTAAATGGGCTGCGGTCTACCAACTCATTAAGCCTTCGCTTCCATTCACTGTTGGGATATTACATACAGGAGGGATTAGAAGGCCCGAACTCTACAAGGCTACAAACTAATAGCGCAAATATGTGACCTGTGTAAGCCTAGCTGGTTCCCATGGGGCGCTGGTAAATCATGAATAATTCCTCCATGGATTTGGTTCATCACCGGATTAGACTGTAAAGGCAAGTGCTGATGTAAATCAATTTTCGAACAACAGCGATTGCGAAATCTCTTGCTCACACTTGAAACTAGCTATATAAAATTTTTGTTTTAAATGGCGCTTAATATAAAATTGCTCCCATAAAGAAGTAAGTGCTCAATTATAAATATTCTACGTCGTTCTTTATATCTAAAAAAAATACAAGTGATTTCCCGCAAAAAATTAAATAAAATTGAAAAAGTGGTTCATGTCCATACTAGTTATATGTTATATGTAAATTAAGTTATATGTAAATTAAACGCAAAGTACTACTTTTTCGGACCATGAACACTATTCAAATAATTTTTTACTTACATCCTACTACTTTTCTAGAATTTCATTCCACTGATTATTTCATTTAAATATATTTCTGTAATATATTGTATTAAACAAAAATGACTTTTACTTTTGTTAAACTCTGTGTTGTGTTGTTTATCATAATGAAACATGTACTGTGTTTGTGGTAGCAATGGCCTTTTGTAAGCATCTCTTTTACCATAATATCCCTTTCCGTTAACTTGCTCTGATTGTTTTATATCCTGTCGCGCTGTCACTCTGCTATTAGTTAGAGAAAAAAAACAACAAAACAAAAGGGACACAAAAATACTCAAAATAGAATTATCTATCTACATTGAAAACGACTATAAGCCATGCAGTCTCACTGAAGAGCAACGAGTTTGTTTTTCTTTTGTCAAGGATCTCGGCTTAATTTTTCTCCTTCTATCATATTTAAGTTGAAAAGCAAAATTTGTAGAATAACAAGACGTAATGCAATTTTGGTTTGTTACATATTTTTTATTTTTTGTAACAAATAGCATAATTCTGATTTCAAAAGAAAGCAAATATAGCAACAGATTTTTTTATACAATATGTATACATAGTTGTAGTTTTATCAAATGACCTTGAGAATATTTACTTACTTACGAAATGTCTTTTATTATTCTACACTAAAAATGTTCAAATATTGACTTAATAAAGGATGATACGGCCAAACTCACGTTGCTGGTTGTAAATAGAACAAAAAGTTGTCAGGAAATGTAAAAATAGTTTTCGTTATGGTAAAAGGATCTATGACAATTATGCCAAATATTGGCAAAATATTTGCCACGGTTTTAGTGGCATATTTCTATCCGATGGCCCATATTTTCATCTAAACTGAGACTTAATTGAAGGTCAATGTTGCTGAACTATGTTATGCCTGAATTTAGCTTGGCTTATTAATATAAAATTTTTCTTTCAAATACTCCTAAAGAGGGAAGTTCAACAGTGTCAAAATGGCTTAGTATAGCCATTGAATTTCTTGCGCAAAACCACAATTGTTTCCTTGCATTTGTCGCAAGTGAATCATTGTCTTGTATTCTTATATCATCCAGGCCAATATCACAAAGCTTGTGGCCACAAAAAGTCCCTTATTATCTCGATATAGTGAACACCTTTCATATTAACTGCTTGGCCGACCTCATTTTGGGAGGAAAACCACCCGATGAAGCCGCCAGTCCATAAACAGTACCAAACAGTCACCTTCAGTGGGAGCATCGGCTTTTCAGTAATCACTCATGGATTCTCATTTGCCAAAATGTATCAATTCTGCTTGCTAACGTACCTATTGAAGTGAAAGTGTACCTCATCGCTGAAGGTGAATTTCTTTAAGAATCATCATATAACCTTCATGTACATCAACTAGATCACTTTGCTGTCTATGGTAGAGAGAGAGCTAGAAGTTCCTCGTTTGTTTTAGCAAATAAAACTCTAGGAAGCCTCATGACTTACGTTAAGTTGGACTTTCGTAGCCCTTGCCAAGGGTAAATTGACTGAACGGGAATCAACAAAGTCCCTGGGAGGTTCTGTTTGCAAACCATCTCGACGCTGGCAATATTTGAGGTTCCTACCATGACTGCAACATTCTGGGTATGATTTAACTTAAACTTGCAGGAGGGGCTTTAACTTTCCCTGAGAACTTTAGTGCAATGTCAGTTTTGGGGGCTAATAACCCAACTCCAAGGTGCTGTTGTCTTACAACAGATAACAAAAATGTAAAGATCCAGAAGAGTCACTATACATGGCTTCAAACTTATGGCAAAAAGTTGCAAACTGTGTGAGCCTCAGTGGGCGCTGGTGATTAGTACATCATTCACCCTGCGGACTCGGTCCATCACCAGATAAGACCATCAAGACAAGGGCTGATGTAAACCCATGAAACATACCAATCAATCGGTTGAAAATTCGCATCCGTCATGTTCAATTACTGAGCACGACAACGAGTCGAGGTTGAAGGCTCTTATGCCATACGAGCTGGGCTAGCATGCACAGGTGTTTTTACATTTCCTACAGACCCAGCTTCTTCTTGTGAAATTTGTGCACAACGTAGATCTACCTAAAGCTATCATTGTCATACAATTGTTATTTTGCTTTAAAATAATGCAAAGGCCAACGCCTTTGTTAATGAGTCAGCTACGAAATTGCTCCTTTTTAATGTAATAGGGATTTTTTAACTGTGTCGTGGGTAAAAGCAAAATGTAAAACATATAAAAAAATATTTTAATGCATTTAGGCTTACAAGTGGTCATCGCAGGGACCCTCAACATAAATTCCTATAAATCTTAATGATTTTTTCGTGAGTATACTTTTGACCTGTTTAATTTTCTCTGTTTATGCGAAAATCAGCAGTCAGCCATTTTACTGCACAATCTTATTTAAAAACAACTGCCCATTAAGCAGAAGAAAAAAATCGCATAATACCAGGAAAAAGAATTACTTTCAAAAGGGCGTAAAACGGTTTAAAAAATTAAAATGATGTTTATGTTGATTTGGCGCACATGAGCTGGATTGTATACAAGCACGCACTTGTTTAACGTAACCAAATGTTATTTTCTTCTGAAATGTTGGGCCTTATTTTTTGCGAAGCATTGAAGCAAATACATCTGATCTGTAATCTTTTAAAACTTGTTGTGGTTCTGTAATATAATTTTACTTGACGTACTTGAAACGTAATTATAAGTCAAGAACAACTCAAGAACTAAAGGATGACTCACTTCAGCAATTTAACGACATTGAACCTCGATTATGTTTCAGAGTCGTTGAGAGCGTAGATCATTCCATCATAATGAAAATAGTAAGATAATTGTCTGAACATTTTTTGTTTTGCGACTAAATGAATATGGTGTATTCATATAAAATCAAATATAATAAAAAAATTAAATCTACTTACAACTATAGTTGTTTAATTTGCAATAATAATTTGTGTTTTATTTTCCTCCATATCTCATGTTAGATTTCAGAGGCTGTCAGCCCACTTGGTTCCAATTTTTTCCCTTTGTTTTTACTGAGTATGATATTTATCTCAGCAGATCTACTATCTATCACTGGTTCAGTTCATAACCTACTCCATGATCTGATGAAAGATTTCAATCCTCTTCTGCCTCCTTTCCACCTCCTCTGCCATAATACAATTTCTACAGAAACCATTAAATGAAATAAGTTATCTTCTAACCAGCGTTCCTTTGTAAAAATTTTCGGGCAGGCCTGCCACAGTCCACAATAGGAATAGCCTTTATTATAACGCCATATCAGCTTTGATATTCGATACGTAACCTCACTAAATTGTCTGTTCTGTGCAGCCGCTACAAGTTGAAGCTTTACCTGGTTCCTACAGCTCTCGAGCGAGACTCCAACCATTCTATGTAAATCTTTAGTTTTACATGTATTTCTTCAAAATGGTTCTTAGGATTTTCTGAGAAATATTTTTTAATATTTAAATTAAATTTTTTCCTTCCACTAAAAATTATTTTTTTTTTTTTTTTGTCTTGGACCAGTACTCAGGGGATGACCCCTACATATGCAGTGCATTGTACCGGAACTAGGAAAATAGGTTATGAGGAGGGGGAAAGAGGGAGTAGTGCTTGTGAACATTTGACTTGAACTTTCCAACGTTATAACAGATAGGAAACACGTCTGCAGGCAACTTATTCCACAGACGAAGCGTGCGGCTGAAAAACGAATTCTCTCTGAAATGCGTAGTACGATTCCCCGGACAATCGACCACAAATGGATGAGCTCTGGACGATGAACGCGTGTTACGTAAAAATGTGCGAGTTTCAGGAACGAGATCCCTAATCTCGTCAGAGCAAAATCCATTGTAGTAACGATAGAACAGAGTAACGCACCCCACACTGCGTCGATGCTCCAGTGAGTCAATAGAGTTGGATACCCTACTGTCACCGATAAGCTTCTTCGCCCTCTCCTGCACACGGTCGAGTAACCCCAAACTTAACTTAAACTTTATGTTTCCTAGATTTCAGCTGTCAGCAAATAGTTTTCAATTTATATAAATATTAGCAGATAATGATAGTTTCTAATATTATATGATGGCATTTGTCTGGCTCAATTTCAAACCTGTGCTTCATCTAAATTATTTTTATCTCAATATTATTTGACCTTCGTTTGTTAAATAAATTCAATTTTTGCAGCTTATGATCTTTGTTTTTTGTTTTTTATAAAAAATTTACTATTCAAAATCTTTTATTTTTCAATATTTCCATAACAATTTGTTATCATCGTTATATTTGTTATTTATAACATTTAATTTCTCCTGACGATGATAACAAATTGTTATTGAAATATCGAGAAATAAAAGATTTTGAGTTGTAAATTTTTCATAAAAAAAAAAAAACAAAAAACAAAGATCTGAAGCTGCAAAAACTAAATTTATTTATTTTTTATTATAACAAAAACTACCGCGATCAATAACTCATGATCAAAAAAAAAAACAGGAAAGATAATTGAATACATTAAGCTGGGGGACAACTAACTGGATCGCAGTCGCTACACTGCTTATCAGTCGAGCGACTGCGAAACAGCTAGTTGTTCCCCAGCTTTAGTACACTCAATTATTTTTCCTGTCTTCTTTGATCAAGTGTTAATGATCGCGGCAATTACTGTTATAACTAGAAATTAAAATAATTCTTGGCGAAAGACAGGTTTGAACTTGAGCCAGACAATTACCATTGTATAATATTAGAACTGCTCAGTAAGTTCAATCATTTATCATTTACATATATACGTAAATGATAGTTGTTACAATTTTTTTAGTTCTCACAACTGAATTGCCTTTGAATATTTTAATTTTAATACAAGTATAAAACTTAGCAAACTTTCCTTAAAAATATCCCGTTTTAACTATTTGTGTCTTGCTCTTTGCTCAAAGCAATCTGGTCACATTATTTAGAATATTAAAAAAAAAGTTTGTGATGATGTAAATTGTAATACAATTTTAGTACTGAGCTTTTGTTTTTATTTGCGCTAGTAGTACTTTGGCTTGTCAAGGTTATGTCAAACCTCTTATTTTCCTTTTTATACTGTTAACCTACTTTTTTCCACACACAACAAAGCAGACATGCTGGGAATTTTTAAAAGAAATGTTGAAGATTTTTGATTTAAAATTCTCCCCCATTAAACACTTAAAGGATTAATGATGAATGAAGATATATGACAGTATTTAATGGAATTAATGTTGACATTCAGCCTGATATTTATGTATGTACGAGTATAAATTTTGTTTTTATTTTTTACAGGAAATTGCTGTTTTGATACTTTTTAATCTTGTTTATGTTTGGATGATTATGTGTGTGCTGTGTGTTTTGCTTCAAGAGTTCGTTGATTGCTTTTTTATGCTTCCTTTAATATATGCAGTTTTATACGCTCTCTAAAGAGAAAAAGAGAGATAATTAAATTTTAGTTCACGAACATCGAACAAGAAAAATTTATACCAATACGAGTACACTAGCACTAATTTTAAATACTTATATGCACATATTCGCTTATAAGAGAAAGTAAATTGAAGATATTTTTGTATTGAGGACTTACATGTTCACTATAACCAAATTGAAGAAATCCTAAAATAGCGATTACAAAATAGCCGCTTACTACTTCTTTAACACACAATTTTTACTTTAGATATTCCAATCGTAGATGTAATGTCATAATAGCAACTTACATGTCTAGCAGAATTATTATCGAATGTTCAAAATCATATACACCAGCTTGAAAAATAGTGTAAGTAAAATCAGGAAAATTAAAACATGTCACTTTTGCTCTGCCTTCCCTCTGTGCCAAAAAAAGAAGTTCGTCCCCTTAGAAAGAAGACTTACACATATGGAAGCCACACATTAAAAGCAACGAAAGCAACTTAAAGCTAAAACTAAGAAAACCATAGTGGAGAGAAAGTCGGAATTAACTCTTTAATATGGGCATATGGAATTATACTTATGTAGGTAACAATAACAGCCAGGAAATCAAATACTGATATTTTGCAATTCTGTAACTTTTATAACGATAATCGAATCGTTAAAATAATTATAAAGATATTTTATCGAATTTGCTATTTTGTAACATTTTTTTAACGATATTCGCCGTCGATCAAAATCAGCTTTATTTTACTGCCGATTGTCGATATCTTAAAGACAAAAATTTTCTTGCTGTTTATTCAATCGTTAAAGTGTATTTTGTTTTTAAATTGTGCTTCCATGAAATAAAGTGCTAATAACCAGATTTTTAATACATAAAAATATTTATTAAGTACATAAAATATTTATTAAATACATTTTCAAAAACAGAAATTTCAGTATAATTTTTTTACTGGTAAAGTGTGTTTTGTGTTGAAATAGCTATTGAACGTTTGGCATTCGGACTTACAAGGGTTGAAACAAGCTGTTACGATCGTTTTGGGCTTTGGAGATTGCCAGACTGCAAACCTTGCTGACATGCTCGCTTTTCGTTCCGGCTGGAAGCTCGCCGTTGTGGGGTGGTGTTCATGTTTGCCAGCTTCAGTGATGCCAATCGTCACAAAAAATCACGTCAGACTTATTATGACCTTGATGTTACGTCACAAATAAAAAAAAATCGAAATTAATTGGGGCCCGAAAGTGAAATGACACGATTAACAAAATAAATCAACTGCGGAAATTTTACTGAATTTAAACCGCTTTAAATAAACTTGCTGACACCACTAACCACCTTTCTCCACAATAGAGTTACTGGCAGATGTTGAGCCAGATTCGGCTGCCCTCCCTCATGGAATCTTTCCTTCCTAATATGAGCTCAATTTAGGGCCCTGCAGCTCTACTGCGAGCAATAATTTTTAACAGAACCTATGCGAGATGGTGTTTTCCCTACTTTTATTTTCCTTTGAGAATAATATATACATATGTATATATTGGTATATTTATTTAATCAAATATACTTTATTTTTTTGTTTTTTTCGTCAGTAGGTCGTCAGTCTTTGGCAAGATACCTGTTACTACTGGTAGGCTTCACGCTTTGGTGAAGTTGTTGACAGGAATGACCTTCCCTGGCTGTAATGATGTTGCTGGTCGATGGATATTTCAACTTGCACTTCTGGCTGCGTTGTACGTGTTGATGTTGCTGGCTGGTGGATATTTCAATCTGAACTTCGGGCTAGGTTGGATGTGATGATGCTGCTAGGTGAGTATTCTTTTGCTTCACTCCTGGTTGTGATGGATGTGATACTGCTTTTCTATAATTTTACTTGACGTTTTCACTTGTAAGTTTCTTGTAAATTTTTATTTTCAGGTTGTAGGCTTCTTTTAAGTTTCTTTTAGACTTTTAAATAATTTAAACTTTAAAGTTAAGTGTATTTTACCTTTTTAAGCTTTTACTTCTTTTAACTTTTAAGTCTTTTAGCTTTAATTTTAAGTCTCCTCAATAAATAAAAATAATAATTTTCTTTAACCACAAATAAAGCACATGCAAGAAAAAAGAATCATCTTAATTCTCTATCACATCAAACCTCGGTCCAGCCATCCACAAAACCTTTTTTTCCTGTTAGGTCCCCATTTTCGTACAACCTCCGTTGTATTTTCCAATTTTTTCTTAACAAAAAACATAAACATATATTTTATCTGTTTTCATTTGCTTTCCTTTTTTCTCCTGTTAAATGTTAACAGAGAACCTTTGTTTGCCGCGAGTAAACTGTTTTACCTTCTGTTACAAACATCTGTTTACCACCAACACAAATTTCCCTAACAGCTGTTAACTACAGGGTGCACACGACAAAGCTTGTACGCTCTAAGGGATAATCAGTGTGTTTACCGGGAGTTGGACAATTCCTTTGAGTTGACAGTTAATGAATTTAAAAAGTTATATTGATTATCACCAGCTTTAGTTGTGGTCATTCTGAACATACAGAAATTAGTACATACATATGTTATTTTACTTACCCTAATACAAATTAAATAATTTTTATTGTCACTTAAAAACTAAAATCACAACAAGTAAAAATCAATATGTATACATATTGTTATGGGAAAATTTATACTGTTTACTATCGTAAGAATTAAGTTACAGAATCACTCAATCGTTAGTGCAAGTGACAAAATTTGATGACAAAAGTTGCGATTATCGAATCGTTAAAAGTTAGAGAATCACACTACAGGCAAAAATACTGGGATTAATAACGTAAATTTGTGAAATTGGAATTAAATAAATATTATTTGACATGAAGAAGCTATTCAAAGGAAAACGAAATATTGCCAGATAATTATTTAAAAACCAAAACACCAAAAATTTCCAAAATACCTTAAGCTCGAACAGTTGCACAATATTAAGGAGAAAAAAAAGAGTCGAAATAAATAAATAATAAGAATGGTTATAACTTAATAAATCGTCCATAGAGTCTAATATCCGGAAGATGATGTTATGCTAAAAATCTAAAGTAAATATATGAGTTGAATGTAAGTATACAATAATTTTATATATTTACAGTTAAATTTATCACAAAAATAACACAACCCAATGGGATTTATTGTATTGAAGCAGATACCTATTGTTAAATTGAACTGCATTTTTTAATTTATCTTAATTTATATAACATAAACTTAATTGTTGGTTTTTTTTTTTTTTTTTTTGAAATCTTGCTTATATTTTATTGTGATTTTGGATTAATAGTTTTGTGTATATGCTCGTTTTGTTGCCTGCATTTCACCATAATTTAAACCTTCAATGTTTGCACCAACATACTTCAATTTTAAATTAAAACTTACTTATTGAAATTCCCGAAATTAGTTTTTATCATCGACAATAACAGGATTCTGGCCGCCAGTTGCTTAAATGAAGAAATCCCTTTTTTTATAAATTGCTTAATAAAAATAAAGTTAGTGCTTTATAAAATTATAACTAAATAAGCCTTCTTTTTCATCCAGCAAAAATACTGATTCAAGTTATTGGCTTCTTATTTTTTAACACTTGGCATGTCTACCCCAAAAATTGTTATCCAGCAAATTTATTCATTATTAAAATAAAATTTTATTTTGTATTTCTGTATGCACATAAAATTTTAG
Organism: Thecocarcelia acutangulata; assembly: GCA_914767995.1. Lineage (NCBI taxonomy): Eukaryota > Metazoa > Arthropoda > Insecta > Diptera > Tachinidae > Thecocarcelia > Thecocarcelia acutangulata. The sequence goes on from OU612094.1 coordinate 22,079,509, forward strand.
CACTAAAACGTAATTCAATGCTAAAATAATTAAATGAAATGCTACCATCACCGCCCTTCAACAGGAATTTAGCGATTTTGCTTTTGTGTTTCTTTGTTAAATGTCAAGACCTGTTAAGAAAAATGAAATCATTTGTAATTAAATACGTAAGCCTCCTAAGTCATACCCTAAATATGAACTTTTTCACAAGCATAGTAAGAAATTGGCAAGCTACTAACCAAAACACATACACAAGCATACAGAAATACATACACAAACACTTGTTAGGAGTCTTGGGCAAACTTTCATTCACAAAACTGAGGGCCAGACATTTTTACTTGGAAAAATATTTTTGAAACTGTTAAAACATTTAAAAATAAACATTTTCAGTTGTACTGTGCAATCCTTCAAACGAAGAATTAGAATTCAATTTGCTTTTTCAGAAAAAAAAGTAATGTTTTCATGTAGATTTGTTTCTTAAATCATAAAAATATTCAAGCACACATACCAAGGGCGGCAAAATAATTACTGAAATGTGTTTTTTTTCTGTAAAATTATAATTGAGTTTTATGTGCATAATTTTAAGCACGCAGCAGTTAATTGGGAAGGTCATAAGAAAACAAATTAATGAGTTTTAAACGATCTTGCCTTTGGAAATATGCTACAGTTCTTGAATTAGGTTTCAAGCCTAATTGTATACTTTGAAAAATTTCAGTTTTTTTAGTGCACTCAATATTTTTAAAAAATTCTCTTTTCATTTTTGCTGAAGATTTTTCTTAATTTTATCAATATAAAGAAGTATTTTCTAAATTTTATCCATATAAAGAAACACTGCACATGCAACAAAAGTATATTTTTGATATGATAAGAAAGTTTTGTCGAAAAGGAAAAAAATCCTATGCTAAACTCAAAAATTATGTTTGTATAGTATTAAAAAAGTATGATTGTTCTAACGTAAAAATACAAGAAAAATAAAAATTTTAAGAAAAATTTTGTTTAATAAAACTGCCCTCCAAATTTAGTACTTGTAGTACAAAGTGGCTGATGAGTTGTACTATAGTAAGAAATTCAAACCCTTCTTTTCATATAAGCTAAATTTTATTTCATTTAACTTTTTATATTCAAATATTATATACCGCGAAGGACTGCCAAGCTCATTCTTCTGTTCTTGTTTTAATACGTTGCTTTAATTTAGCCTTTCGCTCATTCTCTACACCTCCTGGTTGACATAACTCGATAAAAAAAAATCGGACCAATCAGGTCAGCTGACCTTAAAGCTTATACTAAATATTTTTGGAATTTGCATTGCAGCTCCGTCATATCCCGTCCGGCTAAGTCCGTAGTTACTCTATTTTGCTGGATCCAAATGCTGTTAAAACTCGATAAGCTCCTAGCAGAGATCAGGAAAAAAAGGGACATCAAATTATTATATAATGTTTTATAGCCCGAGTCCTCAGTCAGCCAGTATATGCAACTATATACTTTTATACGTATATAGTAGGTAAAAGGTTGATGACAAGTAGTAAAAAAATTAAGCAACATTTTATGAAAGCTGTCAAACTTGTTGAAAAATGTTAATTTTCAGAAAACAATTTTCGACTCTTATTTTACTTGTATAATATTTCAAATTGCGGTGAAATTTTTAGCTGGCAACATTTAAGCTTGTTTTTTGTATTCGAAAAGTATTATAAGAATATTTTAAACGCTCGTTATTTTTCCTTAAAGTAGTAAAATATAGAATTATATATTTGAACCTATATTTTACTGGTTTCCTAGTCTGCTGACGACTAAGTTAGCACCTATGAAATGTCGACATAAATGCAGCTAAGAAACACAAAAGTCAACTGTATATAATTTCAAATTGCTGTAAACATTAGTAGGTTTTAAAGAAAATGTAGAAAATAGTTGAAATTAATTCGAAATAAGCAATCGAGCTGTATCTCATGTTGATCCCATAGTTTTTACACGCAAAGAAAAGGCAGCTTAAAATATGGTTACCACAACATTAGTATATGCACCGTAGCATTGTGTATTAATGTTAAAAGTAGCCTATTATCGATTTAATTATAGTTTGCTTCGCCATAAATATGTTTTCGTTGGCATTTTCGTAAATCTATTATCAATGTCGGAATATGGTTGCATGCAATGTTAATATTGTGCGCGGTTTTCTTTAAAACTACAAAGCTTCCAATACTAAAATATATTTTTATCATATGTGATTCAATATGAGATGAATATAGATAGAAAATAATTAAATGCTCGGTGGCTTAGTAGTTAAAGCAGTAGATCATGATACGTCATGTCCCGAGTTCGAATCCCAGTGGGTGCTGATGAGTAGTGTAGCGACTACGAAACAGCTAGTTGTCCCCCAGCTAAAGATTTGATTATTATTTTTCTTGTCTTCTTCAATCAATAATTATTGATTACAGCAAATTTGTATTGTAAAAAATCCTTCTTAAGAAAAAATTAAGAAAGGAAAAACTTGAACTAAAAACCTGTTGTACATATGTACAAACCAAACGGATTTTTTTTTTGTTTGTTTTAAATTAAAAGAACTTTTTGTTGGTTTTAAAAATGAAAGCAATAAAAAAAAAGCTGAAAATTAGAGCTGTACAAAAATGAATATAATGCGTATACAGAAATGAAAAGGCATGTTAAAAAGTTAATATTTGTATATATGTTGTAATCAGCAAAGCTATTGCAAAGTCAATCATATTGTCGGCCAACCATATTATGGTTGTGTCCAACAATAACCATACTATTGTTGATAACAATAATACTTTATTACATCCAACCATATTGATATAGTTATATATGATTTTTAAATATGCAATTGTTGTCAAAGAACTTAATTTATTTTTAGTCTAGCTAGTAGATGGTAAAACCAGTTGAAGTTGAATTCATTATTGTGAAACCTGTTTATATATTGCAAATTATTCTTATTATTAAAAAACTAAAAAAAATATTATAATCATTTATAGTTTTATTATATATAATTCTACATACATATGTACATATATTGTGTGACATAGTTATAAATAAACAAATTAGTATGCTTTTTCCAGGTATGCCGTTTATTTAATTTATATGGTGAAGTTTAACAAAAATATGATTCTATATCAATTAAACTATTTATGACATTAGTATGGTTGATTAAAGAAAGTAATATGGTTATATAATATAATGGTTGGCATATAAACATGCTTGGGTACGACATTATTATGATAACTTTTACTAGGACTGTGGTTGTTCACAATTATAACAACGTTAAACCAGAATATATTATGGTTATTTATAAAATTCTTGTTATAAAACTATAGTGAGCATGTCAATGGCGTTTCAAATATAATAATATAAAATTATCAGTACCAACAATATAATTCAACAATAGAAAGTTGCCCTTAGAATATTGTCAAGTCGACCATTTATTGTTTTATCAGCTGCTACCAATTATAAATATTTATTAAGCATTTTGCCCACGCTAACAATATTATGTGCTACATAGTATGGTTGATCACAACAATCATATGATCGGCCTTAAGAGCTTTCAATTGATAATAGTATTGTTGGGTACAACCAACAAAAATAGCATCACTCTTAGCACAATATCTCATAAACTAATGATTACAATATCATGAAATTTTAACAGATATCTTTTGAAGGTTAGTAATGGGTGATTTTATAAGAACTATCTGAAATTAAAAAAAAAAGCACATAAAATTCAGAAAAATGCATGAAATATTTATTTGGATCGATAGTTGGGTCGATATAATTTAATGTTTGAAGATTATTTCATGCAAATGTTGGCCGCGGCTGCGCCTCAAATGGTTCATCCGCTTAGTCCAATTTTGGCATACTCTTTCCAACATTTCGGCCGGTATCTCACGAATAATGTTGGCAATGTTGGCTTCCAGTGCGTCAATCGAAGCGGGCATGTCGCTATAGATATTAGCCTTAACATAGCCCCACAAAAAATAGTCTAGAGGTGGTAAATCGCACGATCTGGGCAGCCAATTGACTGGTCCCAAGCGTGAAATAAACTGTTCACCGAACTCGCCTCTCAATGGGTCCATTGTTTCGCGTGCTGTGTGGCATGTGGCACCGTCTTGTTGAAACCACATGTCATGCAAGTCAAGCTCTTCCATTTTGGGCAAAAAAAAAGTTTGTTATCATCGCACGGTAGCGCTCACCATTCACAGTAACGTTGTGATTCGCATCATCTTTGAAGAAATACGGCTCAAAGATGCCGCCAGCCCATAATCCGCACCAAACGGTTGTTTTATGTGGATGCATTGGTAGCTCTTGCAATGCTTCTGGCTGCTCTTCACTCCAAATACGGCAGTTTTGCTTGTTCACGTATCCATTCAACCAGAAATGAGCCTCGTCGCTGAGCACAATTCTTCGATAAAAAAGTGGATCTTCATCTAACTTTTCAAGAGCCCATTCACCGAAAATTTGGCGTTGTGGTAGGTCGTTTGGCTTCAATTCTTGCACCAGCTATATCTTATAAGGCTTCACACCCAAATCCTTCCGCAAAATTTTCCACGTAGTGGAGTAACAGAGGCCCAATTGCTGCGAACGGCGCCGAATCGATAATTCACGGTCATCACCAACACTGGCCGATACGGCTGCGATATTTTCTTCAGTTTGCACTCTACGTAAGCGTGTTGGTGGTTTAATGTCCAACAATGTAAATTTGGTGCGAAATTTTTTTACAATAGCCCGAATAGAAGCCTCAGTAGGTCGATTAAACTGACCATAAAATGGAAGAAGCGCGCGATGAACTTTCTTAACAGAGCACGCATTTTGGTAATAAAATTCAATAATTTGCAAGCGTTATTCGTTTGTAAGACGATTCATGATTAAATTATAGACCAAACTGAAGATGTTTGACAGTGACACAAGATACAAAACGTACGTGAGCTGTCAAAACTAGTGTTGCCAAAAAGATAATAGCAAAAAAATCACTCGTTATTAGTTGAAAAAAGGTGACTGCATTAAAATTAGCGCCATCAATGTGTTAGGCCCATGTAGTACACATGAGTATGTATGTTCACAGGTGTTAAAAAAGTATAAAAAATTTAAAATACTCTTGCCTCCAGAAGTTTTACGAACTGTCCATGAAACTCTGTGGGCGTAGCGCACATAATAACAAATTAAAAGTTTATTATTCTTGCTTATAAAAAAATATATCTTAAAAAAATATATCTTATATATATATAAAAATATATCTTATATATATAAAAAAAAAACCTTCCGACACATAGAAGCACGAAAGAAAATTTTTAAAAAAATTTAGTAAAACAAATTAGACAAACTGACATTCATGTCATTTAAATATTAAAAAATAAAAAGTTTTGTTTGAAAGCCTATTAAAACTTTTCGTTACTTTTGTTTTCTTATTTTATTGTTCTTGTTCCGTGTAATTAAAAGTTTTTTAGTCCTTTTGATTTTTCTCACACACAAACAGACATACAAATAGGTATGTACACTTATTTGTGTTTTTGCTGTTGGCGTATTTGTTTGATCAAAAAAAAAATTTGTTACAATTTTAATAGTATTGAAACCAATTATTATTTATGTTTTGTTTTCTTTAATAACATTTTTATATTTGTCGAATTTTTTTCACCCAATTTTCCAAATACATTGTATATGCATATAAATGAGTAATAAATATATATCGCATCCTAAATTTAATTAGACCATAACTCAAAATTTTCCAAAACTGACTCTTTACCATAATAGACGTGATCAACATCTTCATGAAACGCCTGAAAGATGTTGAAAATGTGAAACACTGTTTACATTGCTCACATCTAACATCTACTATCAATCAAAAATATTGTTTTTTAATTTTGAAACAATTAACAAAAGCACGTAAAATTTTTTGGAAAAAAATAAATTTGTCTATAAATAAAATGTAGGCCTTATAAACAAAATTTATCAAAAAAATTATTATAGAAATTATTACAGAAAAAAAATAAGAAAGAAAACACACGTGCAAACAATTGACACATTATAAATACATTCTGATTTTTTTTTAATTTTTTCAAAATAAATAACGTTTTTTTCAGTGATGCCACAAGAATAATCGACATTATTGCCACTTTTCTAGTGATGACACTAAAATAACCGAAAGATGTTGAATGGAATAAAATGAGATAGGAACATTTTATAAAGATGTTGAAAAATGTTGACTTTTAGTATAATATATTTCTTATGGGAAGATGTTATCATCTTCAAAAACTGATGGTAGATGTTAGATGTTGTTCAGTGGAAAAAGCCTATAAAAGACAATTTTTTATGTTTTCGCAAACATAATATAAAATTGAAAAATAGTGTAGCATAGAAGAAGGTTCTTCGATATTGAGTTTTTTTTTTATAATGGAACAATATTTGTTTTAAATATTACAATAATTTTTATATAAAAAGTATTTCCTTTTCCGAAAATTTTAGTATTTTGAAGTGTGACCCTTTTGTATTTAGGGTAGTATGGTGGATCCTTTTTTTATATGAACATTTTGACGATGGAGAAACGCAACTTATTAGCGCACCTAAATATTATCTGTTCACAGATATTTCCACGGTAGTCCTCCACATAACAGGGACAATTTTCCCAACTTTTATTTTTACGCTTTTCTTTGCTAATCAATAAAAAAAACGGCTGATTTAATTATTTTTGTTTTGTAAATATTACATTTCCAAGGTAAAATTTAGTTTTGAACTATTACTATTTTGAATTATTACGATTTTTAATTATTACTGAATTAGTTTTGATGAAATTGAATTACTTTTTAACGAAATTAAACAGATACCCCATTGGCTTTCAGCGTGATCATCAAACACAGGGCCACTTCCTTCACCATGAGATCAACTAGCAGCCAATACATCATCCCAATCAGCGCTCTAGTTGGCAGAGTGCAAGAAGCACCACTCACCAGCCAAACATACGTAGAAAAAAATATATGGTTGATATGACAATATTTTGAGGGCAATATACTGTTATTGAATTATATGATTGGTACTGAAAATATTACAGTGTTATATATTAATGCCATTGATTTGCGTCACCATAGTTTTGTAAGCAAAATGTTCAAAAATCGTATAATTGAAATCAAGCACAGTATTAATAAAATTTACCATATTAATATTATACCTAAACATGTTATTATGCCAACCATTCATATTAGTTTCATTAAACAACCATACTATTGTCCCAAACAGTCTTATTGGCATATTACAGTCACATTTTTAAAAAATGCCGTTTCAGAAAAAACAGTAATATTTTATTTATTTACAACTACTTATTCACGTATTGAACATACGTAAAATAAAAAGATTTAATACATTTTGATGAAATAAAGTAATTAAAATTAATCTGCAAAAATATTTCTGTCCCATAATTGCAAATGACTTCGGTCTCAATAGGTTTTAGTGTCTTTTAGCTGAAATAAAAAGAATTTGTTAAGTATTGCGTCAATAATTTTACAAACAAATAATATGGTTGCTAACAATACTTTTGATGTTGTGATAATATTAATGGTTACAACATATGTACAAATATTAACTTCTTAATATTCAAACATAAGTTTTGATTTCTGCAAGCACTTTTCCTTTCCACTTTTTTGTTTGTTTTTTAGATCAACAAAATAATTTTAGTATAAAAATAAAACACAATTTTCTTTATAAAAAACAAAACTAAAAGAAAATTATATCGCTGCTTTATTGCAACATAGTCGTCATAACTAAAAAAAAAGCTTGTTTCGAGAAAAACGCATTTAAAATTTTTATTTTCCATACAAGTCATAGAAAATTTTTTTTGAGAAAATATCTCCTAAAGCAAAAACTTTAAAAGTGATTTTAATAAACTTTTAGCATAATATAAAAGATAGTACTGTTAACAATTCTGCGTTGTTAGCTCTAAAAGCTCATTTTTTGAGTTATGACTATGTTGCAAAAAGGAGCGATGTGTGAAAAACTAAAATGAAAATGCGATGTGTGAAAAATAAGTTTATTCTGGAAACTTAAATTTGTTACATGTGAATGAACTTTGCATACATATGATAAAAACAAATATTTTAGTAATGAGTATAATAAAACATATTGTTGTTTAAAAATAATATTACATACAATTTTATATTTGGAAATTGATAGAAGGTAATAATAGATTTACTGAAATGTAAACGAAAACATATTTATGCGAAAACAAAGTATTACAAAACCGAGAAAAACTTTTTTTAACAATAATACACCATATTGTGGCATATATACTAATGTTGCCGTAATCATATTTCAAACTGCCGTTTCTTTGCGTGCAGACATATGCAGTACCCTCTCTATAACTTTGCAATTGGTGGTTTTGTCTAAAGCTCTAAACCAAACAATTGCCCCCTATATTACTATAGTATAATATAATAAGTAGCCAGCAAGAATGCTAAGAATTTATAGTTGAGGTCTTCCCAGATGCCTGAATTTTGACACATCGTTCTCATCGAGTAAAGTTAGAAAAGTCCTTTATCAATTTTTTTTCGTCTAGAGTGCGAATAAAATTATCCTTTCGACATCGTTGAACTGGCAGTTAATAACTCAAGTAATTAAGTAATGACTTAATAATGAAATATTTTTTTAATTTTGATTTCCGCAGCCAAAGCTACGTTGTCTTAAAACTTAATAAATTGGTAACATGATTGTTAGATATGTTTATAATATTCGCAGATATGACCATATCTCAGAGCGTGTCAAAGACTTTCTTGGATGTTCTTTTCATGAGTTCCTATGCCTTCGAAACGTAACTTCCTTTTATAAAATCATTAAGAACGGATTGCCTTCATTGCTTCGGTCGAAATTTTCATTTACACGATCCATGAGAAGCCCGCAAATTCTTATGCCAAGAATAACTAGTACGATATATGAAAAATTTATTTGTTGTCAGAATAGCTCGAATATGGAATTATTTGCCTCTGGAACTAAGAATTTTCTCTCACTCTAATGATGCCTTTCGTTTAAAACTTAAGGAGCATCTTACAAACTAAAATTCATTTATTGCCATTTGTCTTATCTTACTTAACTTTCAGTGTTTCGATCTTTCTTTTTCTCTTTTGTACATTATTTGTAAAAGTATTTTATCAGAGTTGGGGAAGCTGTGAACTAGTGAACTGAACTTTTAGTTTATTTTAGTTATTTTTCTATATATAGTACTTATGATTTTATTAAAATAAATAGGCATACAATAATAGAATGTACATACATATATAACGCTCAGATCTGCACCTTGTAATATACATTAAATTGGCCAAAGAGTGGATTTTATATTACTTTGAATAAACTAAAGCTAAAAAAACTAAAACAAAGTCGGGGATAAATGCTGGTAAATTTATAAAACAAATTCCTATTTTCAATAAACATGACAACAGCATTTTAAATGAGAAACACCCATATATTTTTAATATAAACATTTATAATTACATAAATATATATTTATATAAATACATATATGTATATTTAATCTATTTAATTTATATTTTTTCATAAACAATTAAAGCAATTTTAGTTGGTATTATTTTTTTTATCGCATCTCTTAAATAGAATTTTTGTTTGTTTTGCATAAAATTTATCGTCAATTTTCATAGTTTATTGAATAATTAATAATAAACAAGAATTTAATACAGAAAACAAAATTTGCATTTATAATAAAGGACAAAATTAAACTACACCAAATATGTATGTGTGTGTGTGTGTGAGAGAGCATGTATGTGGTGGTATAAGTGTTTGTGTTCGTGACGTTGAAGAAGTGCGGCCAAAGCTAAATAAATACGAATACATACAAAAACAAAAATAAAAAGAATTATATTTTAATTTGAATTTTATGAATATTAACAATATTTAATGTATGTAATTAACATTTTAATACAGCGTTAAATAAACACTATACTGCCACTTGTAAAGTTAAGTGTACATTATGAAAACATTTTTTATTTATAAATATTTAATGGAAAAATTAGCATTTTATTGATATAAGGTAAATAAAATATGATATTCGTATTTATTTGCATTCATTACAAAAAGGGTTTAAATGCGGCCACCTCTCAAAGTAAAGTTACTTTATATTCGGCCATAAAGAAGATAATTTTTTTCACTTAAAGTAAAATGTGTCTCCTTATGAATACTTTAAGCATAATATTCATAATAAACTAATATTATGCTGTTATTTTCTGAAATGTTTAATAAGTTAGAAGCCTGTCTATTTATATAATTTGTATGCAAATAAAGAATGCCAGGCCAATTTTCATTGCTGAGTTAAATTAATTCAAAATTGTACTAAAAATAAAGTAAATTATCTTATCACTAAAAATATAATGAAAGTCTCCTTAGTTTATTTGCTACTGTTATAGCACTTTTAACATCTCAAATTTAAGTAATAATAACTTTAAATATGTAAAACAAAAATGTAATTATAACGGAAAACTTTGGTCTTTAAACAAACGAAACTGTATCAAGAGAAAAAATCGAAAAAAAAGTAGCTTGAAAAAAATTTTTATTAAGAAAATCTTAAAACATTTAAATTTTTTTTATCGTATGATTTTTTTTTTTTTTTTGCCTTTTTCTTAATCTTGTAATGATCTTCAAGCTTAAGGTCTTTTTTTTAAATTTTTTTATATTGTTTATTTGTTTCAATATTTCGTCTTCCTTGAGAAGACTTCTTCAGGAATATTTTTTATTATTATTTTTTTTCGAAACAAATTATAACAATTATTTTCCTGAAAAAGTTTTCCAACGGAAAACGAAATATTGAATAAATTTATTAAACATTTTTTTAAAAAACGATCTCGGACATTGCAAATTGTTAAAAGAAGAAAATTATTAAAGCTTAATAATATTTTTACATTTAACTGGTATATTTTTGAATAAACGCCTGTAGAAATGAAAAAAAAATATCTTTAAATTTCACTACTTTATTTAATTTAAATGGAAACACAATTGTTGAAAATATCAGCAAATTTGAATAACATATTTTGTAGGTTGTAAATAACCAACATTTCGTCATGTTTACACTCCATTTTGCAATATTTAGGTAAGTTTTTGGTTTAGTGTAGAAAAAAATCAAATTATTTTACATAAAATAAGGACTTACCTTTTTATAATTAAAACAAACATGTATTAATCATGTATTTTTTAAGCAAGATATTTGTTACTTATATATTCTTTTGTTCAATTTATACATTTATGTTCACTTTTGAAAATATTTTTAATTTAAATGAAAATAAAAAATATTTGTTGGTTTTCATAAAAAAGAAATTCACTGCCTACTAAACTAATATAAAAAAATTAATATTTTGATTTCAAGTACACATTTCTTAAATTTTAGAACTATTTTCATTACTTTAAAGTAATTTTGTTCATAAAACAAAGAACTCGACATACTTATTTTAAGTTAATAAATCAAGTTTAACTAGATTTTAGGAAGCTTTTTACTAAATTTTATATTTTTCATACAAAATTAGAATTACTTAATTTAAAGCTAAAATACCTTAACTATTATAAAGATTTTACTATATGCAAGTAAATTTATAGTAGTTTTAAAATATTATGTACTTTTTGTAAGTAAGGATATATAAGTAAAATTGGGTAATTTTCCAGTTGGGGTTAAGTTTAGGCGAACTTCGTGTTTACTTCCGAGAAGTACTATTTCTGTGTCTTTAGTTAATTTAAACTAAATTCAAGAAAATTTCATGAACAAAAACTAAATTCACGTCTACCTAAAATTTAGTTCATACTTTTTTTTGAGTGCAGCTTTTTCCCAACTCTTTGAATTATATACAGAGAAATAATTATATTATGGAAAACTTTAGGCTGCGAGAACCAGATTAGATCCACTGCAACATAATACTTTGAGGCATTTCAGTTGTATTTTAACAAAATTAATGTAGAGCTTGGAAAGAAGATTTAATGAGTTTCTCATGCTGACACCTGGAGAAAATAGAGCCATATTGGTGTCATGTTTCCACCATAGTTTCAAAATGAGCTGATTGCCAGAAAGCATCTCAGCAAAAGAGAAATTCAAAATAATTCAAAATCTTGCAATAGATACCTTGGAGAAAATTACAAAAAACGTGAAACCATGACTCGATGCAGAAGAAGAAGTAGTAATTGAGTTAAAGATGATTCTAAGTGATAAAAGCAAAGAGCTTGCCATTCTGGAAAACTATCCAAATATCAAAAATGCATTTATACAATTTGACACCAGCTTGTGCTGCTCAGGACCTGATTATTGTTTGTCGGATGACTCATTGAAATATCTAGTTTTTAATAAAGGAAATACTTGTTTTGCCAAATGATCTTTTACTTACTATCTATCAAATGATAAATAATAGGGGTGTTCCTTCAATATCCTAGCAAGTTTAGAACAATCATATGAATATACATAGGTATACCATACGTGTATATATGTAAAATATATGCATGTATATACATTAAATGTATGTAATAAAAAAAGGAATTTTTTATATAATATTAGACAACTTTATTTCTAATATTTAAAAACATAGATATATATCCAGTTGTAAATATGAACATATATATTGTCGTCTAAAACGCAAAAGAGCGTAGCTGTAAAAAATTTTCTAGTCCGAAATTATTATTAAATGATAATGATTATTAAAATTATAATACAACTATCCAGAAATTTCAATAGGCTTTCAATATCTTGCCAATTACGTCCTTTCGGGTTTTAGGTCACAATATAGAACTTAGTTTAAGTGCATATGTAAAATAAAATTGGTATCTAAAGCCAAAGGGGAACGTTTAAATATAAAACTATCACTGATATTGACTCACTTTTAATGCTCATAGTAATTATTTTTAACGTATTAGCAAATATTTTTAAAATGATTGCCTGTCAAAGTTAAGTTTTTGTTTAAGTTAAAAGCGTAAACTTAACTATGGTTTACTATCATAAGGAGAACATGAGGCAATTGTTTCCGGTAATAACACTTTCTACAATACAGTTTTCTCAAACATAATATAATTTTATAGCAGCAACTTTTTATGGTCAGATGTATGATCAGAGGCCAGAGCTGGAAGGCCCATGCAATACACTGCCTGAAAGCAGCATGAAGTAATAAATAAATACCCGTGTATTTCTAGGCAAAAACAGGAGTTATCAGTAGTTGTAGTTAGAGTTTAATTTCAATAAATTTACCTGAATAATACAAAAGTTTTCTACAACTTTCACTCCTGCGCGCTTCCCATAAAACAGTAACATTTGTAGACAGAGGTGAGGAAGCTTTACAAATTTATATTTCAAACTTATTTTGTGCATTAACTCATAACTGTTATTACTTTCATTATAATTTGTTATTAATTAAAGTCCTTTTATTCTATACACTAGAGCTTTAATCAAAACTGCTTTGTCTTTTAATAAAACATATGTTTGATGCCTAACTTAATTATCCTTTATTTTTGTATCATGCAAAAAACAAAGTTCTACTTTAAGTAATTATATAAAATTTGGTATGTAAGTATGTACGTATATGCAAACAGAAATATGTAAAATAATTTGTTTTCTTTTTTTTATTTCGTTCTATTTCATTCTAAATGAAACCACTAATTGGGTTCGGTTTTATTTCATTTTTTTTTTTCATATGAAGTGGTGGTCTTACCTGACATTCAAACCTCATGATATATTTGCTGAAATAAATAAAATCTACGTATACTTAAAAAGTAACCATGTTAAAAGCTTTGAACTTAGAAAAAATAGTTTTAAAATTAGGGAGGTTTTTTATTTAGTAATAAGAATTTTATATAATAAAATTTTCTTATACTTTTTTGCAATTTAAAATTAACTCCAAACTATTTAACAATTTAAAATTAACTCCAAACTAAAGGAATAAAGAGATATGAGATGCAGTACTATGATGTTTTAAGCGTGTTATATCACTTTAAAGTTTGTAATTTAGGATTTTGTTGATACTTTACAAAGCAGTTTTGATTGATCGAAGAATTAAATGTTACTGGTTTTTTTCGAAACTTGTAATTTCATGCCATAGAAAAGACAGTTCTTAAAATACTAAAACAGTGGCATTCTGAGCTCGAATTAGAATAGTATTGGGATAGTGGAAGTATTGTAAACTTTTTGTGAATGCAAAACAGCTTTTGGACAGCGATGAATTTTAAGGCTTCATCTAGTTGACTATAGAATGCTTTTGTGATAGGTACGATTGATAAAAGAAACTAGTACTACATTGTTAATAATGTTACAAAGATAAGAGTGTCTGGAAACTATCAGGGGTTAGTGATAGTTGGGCACCATTGAACTTTCAGGAAGCAGCTTTCAAAAACTATTTTCTTGTGTACAGGCAGATAAGCTACTAAGCTCAAACATTCGGACGCGTATTTAGCAAACCCTTTGTGGTATTACATAGAATAGCATGTACAAGGCAGTGCATTTCACTGTTCTTTGGATAAGTTTCCACAAATGTGCTAAACACGAAGGACAGGCAAACTCGATCAATATGTAGAATTCAGTACTAAATATCTAGTTTGACTTCGAACTAAAGGTAGCCCCTCGATCGGGAGCATACCATAGAATATTAGAATAGTATTGAACAAGTTACTTTATGCCACCAACATGCCACCATCGAAAGAGATTTAGGAACTTGTCTTTTAAAAGGCATTCATTAATAATTGATGACATAGAGATCCTAACTGAGAAACAGAAATTTAGGCGAAAAACTAGTGTGCTCATATTTCCAATCTCTAGATGAACTTCTGTGGGGAGAAGATTATGTCAAGGTGTACGCAGTCTTATTTGTGGTGTAGGAGTCCTTTGTTTGTTGTATCAAATATAACTCAAGCAAGCAGCATGACTTATATTCTGTTGGACTTCCGCAACCCTCCCCAAGGGCTTTTTATCTTGGATCTTGGACTACTCAGAGGAAGATCCCTATGTATACAACGTATCATACCGGAACTTAGGAAATAGATTCTGAAAAGTAGTAAAGTGGGAGTAGTATTTATGGACGTTTGACTTGCACCTGTCAAGTACAATGCAAAAAACCACCTAAAACAATTATTATAAAATGTTAAAGTGTGCCAAGTATTAATTGGCAAAACGGAGATCTACTTGCAATATAGCATCATGGTTGAGGAGCCTGTATCCTAGCTGAAAGGTTCCGGCTGCGGTTGAAACCTAAAATTGTAGTAAGGGGAAGTTGTTTCCCTGATAACTATGCTACATAACCTTCTTCGGGTGTTAATAACTCCCGAGTTGTTGTTTCCACATAACATATAACTTTGAAGTAAGGAACCATGTATTGTATAACCACGTATGTATTTCGACCTACCAACTCAAATACTTATCTTCCATTGACTACCTCAAAAATTGCATGCAATAGGGATTAAAAGGCCCGAGCTCTTCAGCAAAAAGTTTGTCCATAGAGCTACAAACTTATAGCAAAAAATTGTGACCAATGTGACCCTTGCAAGAAACATCGGGGCGCTGGGAAATCGTGAGTAATTTATCCCATGGATGATGAGGCCATTATCAGAAAGACCATTAAGACAGGTTGTAAATCAGTTTTACATTTTGCAGATGAGGTAAAGTAGCTCTATTACATTAGATTCTATAACACGAAGGTAAGTGAAAGGCTGGGATATGGATTAACTAATTTTACGAATGAGCACATACTTTCAACTTGACAAAGTGTAGAGTAGTTAGTTAGTTAGTGTAGATATTTCGTTCTTCGATGAAAATATCGCGATTTACTTGTTTGTAGATTAAGACACATTGACCTTTTAAGCTTAGTTACAATTTTATGTCAACTGTCTAGAACAGATGTGACCAAGCCTATGCGCTTGATGCTAAATTGTAAAAGGCACAAACAACTTCGTCTTATATATACACAAAAGAGCAAAGCAACAACACTTTCGCATGTTTTACTGGTACACATTGACGACAACGATTATCAGTATAAATTTTGTTTTGTAAATTTTTTTGCTTGTTACATCAAAAATATTAAACAAAATCAGTTTTTATTTAAATTACTAATCAGTGAAATTTTTTAGTTATATACATATGTACGATATTAACTAATCAGTGGGTGCGAGTCCAACTTCAGTCAAGAAGATAAAGTAGTTTTTCCTTAAATGTATTGGTGTTTGCTTTTCCATGTAGAACTTTTGGCCATCCCTGCTGTAGAACTAAATGATTTCTAGAGTTCTTTTTTATGTTTAAAATTTTTGATACCATATTAACACGAAAGTTCCATGTTCTTGACAATATATTTGATTACTTATTTTTGAACCACACTAATATTAAAAATTAGTTTTGAAAAATATCCAACGTAGTTGCATTTGGTCAGACTGCAAAACTTTGCCTTGTTGTTTCAAACTACAAATGACAACAGCAACAAAGTATCTCCAATAAATTTATTCAAACAATTGTAAACCTGCAGCTTGTTTGTGGTTTCCATTTTTTAGATAGTTTAACTTTTTATCTCTTTACTCCTATATTATTTTTTTCTTTTATAAATTTTGTTGTCAAATCCTGGTTAAAAGTTAGGAAACAAAAAGCAAAAGCACAATTATATTAATTGGGCTTTCAATATATATGTATAAATAATTACAAAACATTTCTTTTAATAAAACTGCTCAAACTGTGCAGTAATATATGCTTAAATCGTCAAGCAATGCTTTTCGTATTATTACAAAAAAGCTCTTAAGGCACCGTGGCAACGTGCAAATATGACTTTAATACGTTTTAAAAGGCTTAACTATCAAATTTATTGCTTTTACTTCTAAATATAAAAATTCATTAAACCAGGTAGTAATATAACAGCTACCGAATAAGCTTTCAGTATGCATGAAATGAGTTCAATTTATGTGCGTCTCTTGCCGCGTATGATTAATATTAATTAATCAGCTTTAACTACACATACGTACGTACTCGCATATAACTACAAGTAACAAGCAAAAGGCAGGCAAAAGCAAAACATAATTAAACTCATTGTTGATTTTTCTTTGTCCTTTTTGTCATTTTGGAAAATTCATTAATTTTCATAACAAACATTGTGAAATTTATACAAATTTACATATGTATGTATGTATGTTATACAATGTTATCTTTAATTTCACCACACCTTGTGAGAGCAACAAAAACAACAACAGAGATGCAAAAAGCACAACAAAGTAATAACAACAAAAAAAATTCTTTGCCACTTTACAAAATCATCAACCATAAACATCTAACAAAATGAAAGCAAAAATATAATAAAAAGCTGAAGTAACAAAATATTCATAATGTGAATAAAGGCAAATTTTATAACAACATAAAACAACAACAGCGACCGAGATGAAAACGACTACAACTACAATAAAAACAATACAAAAGAACAACAAAAATCGCCATACTTTCAGCTTCGGCAACTTAATAGAAAATAAAACAAAAAGTAAACGAAAAAAACTGTAAGTATTTCTAACAATTTTGTAGCTAAATACCCCCTGGTTTTTTAATTAAATTAAGTACCTGAGTGAAAAAGCAGAGAAAGAAAGACACAACCGTTAAGCAAAGACTACCAAAATAGCAACAGCATGAAAAGGACTATTTGTACTGCTAACACTTATTGAACCATTGCAAAGTGTCAGCTATCGAAAATGTCTATTGAATTTGTTGTTCACATTTCTCACTCTTCAGTAGAACGCACTTAAAACAATAAACAGAATATGAAATGGCAGTTGAGAACATAAAAATTTAGTTCTTAGAATTTGAGTAAACGTTTAAAAGTTATATAAGGAAAATTTAATAGAAATATAATATTTTTTATCGTCTTTAAAAATCCGTTTTATTAAATTATAGCTGATATCTATTCATTCTTTCAACGAAATTCCTTCGTGTGTTTATTTATTGAAAGAGCAATAACAAAGGACTAACCGGTTATATTAAGTAAATTATTAGCTATAAGCAATTAATATCACTCGATATGAACAAATTGCTTGCTTTCCTTGGCCTGGAATTGCGTTAATTTTGCGTTAAACAATTCTGCTTTATCCAAAGCAGAATTGTGCTATAATTAATTCGGATTGAGGAGATTGTACACGGGTTTGGGGAAAATAAACAATAAAAGAGGCTTATTGTATTTTCGGTCAAAAACGCAATTTATGTACAGTTTTAGTTACCTTTTAGTTTAGAGAATTTAGACACAAATTGCGATTGGTATTTAGTTGTTTACACTAAATACTGATTACCAGTAAAGGGTAAAAGTTGCCCTTTACTGTTTAAAGCTATCTGCATGCTAAGACAAAACCGCCAAGAATTAAATTTGAATCAGAAGAATGGTGTTGGCACGAGTGAATATTAAGGCCCATAATAATACAATTTTTCGCAATTTATTTGAAGTAGAAAAAGAGGCTAAGGTATTGGGAAACGTAGTGTAGCAAATAGATCAAAAATTTTAAAAGCTTTTAAAGGCAGTCAAGTATTAATCTGAGCACCAGTAGTGTCTTTTGTTCGTGTTCGTGTTCCTGATTAATTTCTTTTAACTTATATTTTGAACCGCTCACAATCGGCATTTGTAAACGATAGGGAATCAGGGTTTTCTTTTATGACTACTAAATTTGTATTTTGATCCTAGTTTTTCGACCTTTTTAAAGTATAATTGTTGTTTATATGAGCTTGAGTTCACTTGTTGTAAAAGTAGTAGTTTTTTAATATTTCGATATTTCCACACCCCTTTGTGTGTCTTCTTCCAGAAAATTTTTAAATTTTTTTCGTTTACAATTTACAAATAGTGACTTTAAGCTCATAACAACAAAAATTCTTTGACTAATTTTATTTTCTCTTCATGTCATTGATTTGTCAAAACAATTTTCTAAATACAATATCCATATAAATACAGACGACGTACAGCTTACAGTAAGTAGCGCAGTAGAAAATATTACTGCATGTATATAAAATCTAAATGAATATGTGGGCTGCCCCTGAACCTATGAAAGCTAAATGCATTATAATACTTAAAAAAGCTCACTTTTTCTATTATTAATGACATTGTTTTTAATTGTAAGCAAATTGAAATTGTTAACTTTTTTTAGCTTTTTATTTATTTATTACATCTTCACAATGTGAACTAATAACAAGTATTCAAATACAAAAAATTACTTAAGTCCAGCCAATGCTATACAACAGGTTTAATTTTGCGCCAGTTATATCGGTAAAAGCACCTATTTAACGCTCTGATGGTGGCAAAGGTATCCCTTCTTCTCAAACGAGTATAAAAATCAGATGAAAAAATATGCCAAATTTGAAATCAGATTTCTTAATATGTTGTCGCTTCCTATAATTTTCATATAATAATGTCTAGTAGTACGGAATCAAGAGAATATATTTTCTTAATATATTTTCAATATACTTGTATTTCTTAATATCAATATCTTTTCTTAATTTTCTATTTTATGTTTATTAATAATAAATAAATTTCCAAAAGTCATACACGTGCCACATACTGGCTTTTTCGTTGCAAGTAATTATAGTGTGGAGTTGAAAATATCCTGAGTGCTTTTTTATTATTGAAAAGGACATTTGTGTTTACTTTGGCTCCATAATGCCAGCAAGGTAATGAAATATAACATTTATTAAAACGCCAACAACAAAAGCAGCCAGTTACTTTTAACAATTTGTTTTATGAGCAAATATAAAATTTCATTTTCCAAAATAAACACCCAACAAATACTCAATGAAGTTTAACAATTATGGCTGCTACCAATACAGTTACTACAGCAATTTGTATTTGATCAGATTTAGAGCGCCTGAACAATGTAAAGACACCAACAGCTAACAAGAAATATGAAATCTTTACTTTAAAACCATATCCATATCTCAGGTGTACGTAGTAAATATCCTTAAGGTATTTGGCAGAGCATATTAAGAAAAATCACCAAAACGTAACTAGAGTTTCTATTTAAAATAAGTACTTATTGCCATATACAAGAAATTGCATTTGGAGAAGATACATAAAC
This sequence comes from Thecocarcelia acutangulata, assembly GCA_914767995.1. Lineage (NCBI taxonomy): Eukaryota > Metazoa > Arthropoda > Insecta > Diptera > Tachinidae > Thecocarcelia > Thecocarcelia acutangulata. The sequence goes on from OU612094.1 coordinate 22,099,495, forward strand.
GTGCTTGCATACGCACAAACAATACCACCCGTTTGATAAAAGCAAACAAACATGATTAAACTTGTTAAAGCAGGCCAGTGTTTTGCAAGGAACTAAAAAGGACTAGTTGTTATGAACAAGCAAGTAGCTAGGAACATGTTCAACGTCAACTTGCAGCCAGGTTTCTTCACTTTAACATAGCTACATATGCATGTATTAGATCTTTTTATTTTTTATCTCAAATAAATTTGTTCATGTTAAACTGATACTAGTCCCCAGGGAATAATCAATTACTATTTTGTTTTTAAACAAGCTGTAAAAATATCTTCAAAGAAATAATTAAAGATAATAACAAAATATTATTTTTTATGTTCAGGCCGTTTTTATGTACTGTTTTCTTAAAGTTTTATATATTATAATATTTTTGTTTATTTATTTATTGTGCATATGAAAATTTAATACTACAATAAACAAATAGTAAAAATATATTAAGAAAAAGAAAAATACACTGTGCCTTAAGGGCACTCAAGTATTTTATATACAAGTGTGTTATAAATTATTACAAATACTATTTTGCTAATTTGATACTTAAGAAAAAAATTTTATATCAGACTTATTATTTTACTGTACAAGTAAAAGTTCAAAAAAAAACTCGCTTGCGTATTGTGATTATGAATAGTCAAGTTTTAAAATAAGGAAAAGATGTCATTCTCTGAGTCACCAATATTTGTCACTTCGTAAGTTAGGTTTGATATTTTTATTATTAAAGCAAATACTTATATCAAATCTACAGTTTTCATTTTCTATTTTGGTTTTTATTCGACCTCTATTTCTTAATTAAGTAGTATTTCGTTAATTTTAAGGTCCTTTTTGCTTATTTATTTTAATATGTATGCCAATATTTCGCTTTCCTTCGGATAGCTTCTTCAGGGCAATAATAACAATAACAAATATTATTGCCCTGAAGAAGCTATCCGAAGGAAAGCGAAATATTGGTTTTCATTTTCTAAAACATTCCTTGCTATTGACTTTTTATTTGCCCTCATATATATGAGGCACTCAGCGCCAACACGGCTTAACCATCATTGTTTTGAGCCTCCAATTGTGTCTTTCCAAAAAATTAAGTGTTTTATTGAACGACAAACGATCGAATGAATATAAAGGGTGGTTAAATTTCAAGGGCCGATGTTGATTTTGAATAAAACACAAACTATTTAGGAAATTATTGTAATTTTATTTTATTATGATATATTGGTATTACTCAATTATGTATGAAACAAAATATTGGCCAAATGGGCGCCGCTACCACGGCGGCACACCTCCAGCCGATGGTCCAAATTTTCGATGACCCTGATGCATAATGGAGGTTCTATGCCGTTAATGTGCCGAATTATCTCATCCTTTAGCTGTTGAATTGTTGCTGGCTTATCGACGTACACCTTTTCTTTCAAATAACGCCAAAGAAAAAAGTCCAACGGTGTCAAATCACATGATCTTGGCGGCCAATTGACATCGCCATTACGTGAGATAACACGGCCATTGAATTTGTTGCGCAAAAGAGCAATTGTTCCGTAGCTGTGTGGCAAGTGGCACCGTCCTGCTGAAACCACATATCGTCTACATCTATATCTTCCAATTCGGGCCATAAAAAGTTCGTTATCTTCTCACGATAGCGAACACCATTCACAGTAACTGCCTGACCGGCCTCATTTTGGAAAAAAAACGGCCCGATGATGCCGCCAGCACATAAACCGCACCAAACAGTCACTCTTTGTGGGTGCATTGGTTTTTCGACAGTCACTCTTGGATTCTCATTCGCCTAAATGCGGCAATTCTGTTTATTGACGAATCCACTGAGGTGAAAATGTGCCTCATCACTGAAGATGATTTTCTTCGAAAATTGATCATCATTTTCATAACAAGTCTGGATAACTTTAACACAATTAAGTTGTTTATTCGCTATTTTTAGTTTTTTATTCGTTATTTTTAGAAGCTAAAAATAGCGAATAAAAAACTTAATTGTTTGAATTTTTGTTCTCTGCTTTTCGATACTTTCAAAAAACAAATCGTAGCAACCAACGGTTGTTCATTTGTTTGAAAGGTGTAAAGAAATGATAGAGACGTGTATAAATGAAAAAGCTTGTTTTTTGTGTTTTGACAGGTATTATTAGAGCATTTTTCTTTTAAATTCTCAACAATTTATTTATATTGTTGGGATATAAAGTTGAATGTTTGAGAATATCTTTCAAAAATTTCCAAAGTCTACTGATGATTAGGGTAGTTCCTATGAAATGTCGACATATAGATAGCTGGGAAACATAGAAAACAAGCTATTTATAATTTTTATTGGTATAAATGGTAGAAGCTAAAAATAGCGAATAAAAAACTTAATTGTAACAAATTTTATATTACAAAAAGTAAAAAATACGCAAAATACAGAGAAAAAACAAGGAATAAATTCATACACTCGTGCGCATGTTCATTCGTCGCTGTCTCATTGACGACTAAACTAATGAGCGTAAGATTGTGTTTGCTTTTATTTACCACTTTATTACAATGGATGGGCATCGCTAATTTAAAAGGAAGAGTGTGTGGTAAACCTCTACTGTACTGGACATTTTAAGACAGTTTTCATATGAAGTTGCCTCTCTTCGCATTTTTTCATGTTGTTGCTTCATATTATTATTCTCATATCAACAGCAACTTCATAGGTGCTTAGCTGTGCTTAAAAAACAACAACAACAAAAAAAGAAAGAAAAGAGAAACGAAAGATTTCTATCTGTCTAATAATTTCGCAACTCTAAAAGGTTTCGGCCAGTTCTAAGCAGAATGAGAAAAATGTCTGTGTTTCAATTTCCAAGCCCTAAAAGCGGACTTTCGAAATAAATACTAACCAAACTCCCAATTGCATAGTATAACACTAAGTTATACTACCTGCTGAAAACTGTTTTTCATCTATGCAAAGTTCAAAAAAATGTGGATGCCATAATGGCCTAAACTGCTTAGGCCAAATCGAATCTAAGAAATAAAAAATATGTGTTAGGCCGAAAACGCAGTTAACCATGAGAGCGAGACGCTAAACTCCCGAAAGCCAAACAACAACAAGCCTCACCGCACTTAAGAAATAATTACGATGACGTAAGGGCTGTTTTTCAGCCTCGGTACTTTATATTAAAGCAGATTTACCGTAATCTCGTAAACTTCTATCTGTACAACAAACAACAGGGATTAATTAAAACTTCAACTAAAAAGTGTAATATTAAATTTTGTTCTCTTCCAAGAAATTCTTTCAAACTCAAAATACTCTAAATACAAATAAATTAAGTAAAATATAATTTCGTACAAAAGAAAAGTGATAAAGACCTTACTTAAATGATGAAATTTATGAGTAAAAAAGTTTTCTTGCACCCTTATGAACCGTAAAATATGTTTAAACCTTAAAGTTTCCTTAAAAATCATAAAAGTTTTTAATAAAGTGAAATAATATTTTGGAAAAACGTGATGCAAATTTAATGCAGTATGTGTCAAACTTTAACAAATAAACCATTGAGATAATCTCTTGCGCGAAAAAGGACCAAACTGTCAAAGAAAAAAGCAACAATAAAAGCCCAACAAGTTTTACAGCAGCATTAATAAACACATTTTATAGCAGTCATGCAAAAATAGCACATCAAAATGCTTTCACTTGTTTTTGTCTGCTGGAACATACTAAGAAACTTTTACCTTAAAGTAGATTTTTATATTGTTAAAGCCAAGTTTAAAAACTACACAACTTTTAAGCATTTAAGTAAAACTAAATATTCACAATAACAACCCTCTTTGATACACAAAAAGTTTTGAAAGAAAAAAAATTGTTTTTCTATCAGCATTCAAATGAGCAGCAAAATTTTTATGTAAACCATGCACGCAATTCTGTACAATTTATCTTCCAACCAAACTGCATACTAAAATATGTACGTATATGAAATTTACTTTAAACTTACATATGTGTGTGTGTGTGTGTTTGTGCGTGTGTATATTCAACACCATTTCAATGTTGGCATGGCAAATGCTAAACAAAATCATGCATGTTCATGTAATGCACCACAAAAGTACATAGACACACACACACACTAGCTAACACCCTCTAGTTTGATTTTCTTCACGAAAATAAGAAATATCAGATCAAATGTTTACCACTCTGCTTTGAGCACGACACAGAAATGTAACTTTTGTTGTTGCCAACAAAACAAAGCAGATAGAAAGAAGAGCAGAATAAAATAAATGAAAATAACTAGAGGAAACAAAATATGAAAATTGCAAAAGTTGTACATTTTTAAGTTGAGTTTTTGTGTTGCTGTTAACTCGAACTGTCAAATAATGAAATATCTTTGAAATAATATTCAAAGAACTGAAAATAACATCACGTAATTTTAGCGCATTTTCAATGCAACATACAAGCTCAACAGCACTAACAAAACTAAGAAGTATAATCTTGAAATTGAAGCAAACTATTAATTATCCCTGAGAAAACTCTAAGAAATTATAAACCACATTTACAAGTGTGAATAAAGTGAAGTGAAAAGCAAACTAAATGAAATAAAAGCAGAAAAGGGAAAAGGGAAAAGCCAAGTGGCAAAAAATATATTAAAGCTTTTGATTTAAAACCACAAGGTTAAAGGAATTTAGAAGAAATCATATCAAGTCATTTCATGTAAGCCATATACATGAACAGAAATTTGTACAGTGTTGACGAAAATAATTAAGTAATTTGGAGAACAATTTCAAACTGTTTCCAAAATTACGGGACTCTAAAGCGGCCCATACACGTTTCAATTCAATTTCGAATTGAGTCTTTCAACTGAATTGATTACTGCCCACATACTTCATAAACTGAATTGAAAGATTCTCTTTCGACTATTAAATTCAATGAAATTATTGACAATTGTAAAAATATATAAATGTTCTCTTTGCAAAAACACTACAAATATAAATTTTGAGACCTGATCAAGAGACTCGAACTCACACAACACAATCGAATTGAAAGATTTGCTAGTCAACTTGAAAAAATCAAAACATTTTAATTTTTCTTCAACCAACTCCAAACTAATCAACTGACAAAGCCATACACGCTTTGATTTGGACAACAACTGACTCAGTTGCCAACTGAGTTGAAACGTGTATGGGGTGCTTAATAATTTATTCTGGTAAAGGAGGCCGAAGAACATAATATCTGCCGCTCAGTTAAATAGGTTCACATTTTTCTTAACATACAATTTACTTTTTTTTGCAAACTAATAAACTTATTGATTATTTTAAAATTTGAATTGGTGAATTTTGGCGTAAGCTATAGTAAAAAGGGTAAATATTTTACAATTAATCAAAAATTGTTTTTTAAAACTGCTTTTAACAAAAAAACTGGTTTTTGAGCATCGTATATATGGCTCATTTGAATAGGTTCAGCACCATTAATTGAAAAAAGCAACAGTAAAAATTATTCTATATATTTATTTTTACATTTTAACTGCCTTATTTATAAAAATTTTTTCAAGTTTATTAAGCTTTTATTGCACTGATTTCTATACAAAATTTGTACAATAAGAGCTTAATAAACATGAAAAAAATTGTATAAATAGGGCCGTAAGTATTTAATGCTTTCACAATAAAAAATTTATAATGGGTACTGCCTGCTTTATTTGATATTACCTCAAAAATTCGATTTGGAATAGAGTTGTAAAGTTTCTCAATAACTGACAGCGGAATTTTGGTCCAGGCTTCTTTAATTCCTTCAACTAAGGTCTCTTTTTTCTTGTATTGTCCGTCTGACTCGTATACTTTTCGTGAAAGTAATCCCCATACATTTTCTATAATGTTCAAATCAGGAGAATACCGGGGCCAATCCAAAATTTTAACGTCCTGTGTACGAATCCACTCTTTTACTACCCTGGCAGTATGGATCGGGGCATTATTATGTTGGAATTCCCACGGCACAGGTCCAAATAAATTAGAAAAATGTGGAAAAGCTTTCTCAAGCACTGCTTTGTAGTAATTAGCGTTCATTTTGGAGGAAAGAAATTGAAGCTCAATTGTACCATAATAAGAGATCGCTCCCCATACCATCACACTGCCCTGACAGCTATGCAAACGCCTAAGATAACATTCGTCTTTTCTTAAATCATGTAAATAATAGTTGTATCCATCTGGCCCCTCTAAATTAAACTGTTTTTCATCGGAAAAGACAACACGATGCCATTCGCTTTTGTAGCCCATATATTTCCATTCGAATTGGAGTCTTTTTTCTTTATGTGTAGTATTAAGTGGTGTTTTTTTTTAACTTTCATTCTTTTCAAATGCCTAGCGCTACGAATGATGCGTTTTACCAAGGTGCTTTAAGGTATACACGGTGGCAGCACTAGAGCAAAATTACAGCAATACAACAAAAACAGACATCCGATAAGCTATGTTTATCAAAAATATTTGTAACTATTTTCGCAATTATAAACTATGAATGTACCTTTTCATAATTATAAATTATATTTATTTGAATTATTTTTATGTCCATAAAATAATTTGTATATGTTTAATTCAGAATAAAACACTAAATTCACTTTCAAAAATGTAAACAATACATTTGACGTAAATAGCTTACTATATTGCCAGTAGCAAAAAATTGTCACATGCCGTAGTGCTGCCACCGTGTATACGTTAATGCACCTTGCGTTTTACTGTAGCTAAACTAGCAGTAACACCTGTTTTTTCTTTTATTTTTGCGACAGAGTCGAAGGAATTGGATACAGCGCGTATGATAACCCTTCTGTCCGCTTCTGTTGCGGCTTTGCGCGTTCGCCCCTTCATGTTTTTTCCGTAATTTGATTCCAGCCTTATAAAATTGCTCACCACATTTTGACTTTTTCCAATTTTTTTTGCGATTTTTTTGTGACTTAGTCCACTTTCTATTGTTTGCTATTGTTACTCGTCAAATAATCATTAAAAGATTATTTTGGGGCCCACATTTTTTTTTATCTTGGACCTGAACTCAGGGTATGACCCCTGGGGAAAGATCATCTGAGGTAAGGCCATACTGGCAGGTACCCACGATAATCGTTTTCACAACTGTTCCACTGTCGTTATTTTACAAAGGGATTGTGATAATTCCTCTTTTTTTTGTATATTTTTGAAACAGTGTTTTTTTAGATTACCAGTAGTGCAATTCACTAACTTTTAACGATTTTAAAAGAGCATAACTTAACGCGAGCTACTGTGGTTTGCACTAACGCTTATGCGATTCACTAACTTATTCATAACACCTCTGGTTATATGTTAAAAAAATTTGAAATAATGTGGCAACTTTGTTAAAAATAAAGAAAACCACAAAGAGGAACAGGAAAAAAACAAACAAATTTGCAAATAATTCCATGTTTAGGGTAAGTAAAACTATTTATATGTTTATTATTTAAAATATTTTTTGATAAATAAGATAAGTTCTCACAGAGAAAACGTCGACCGACTGTTGGAGTCTTCCGACAAGTCGTATCCCAAATACAGTGAAGTTATTCTAGTAGAAATTTTAACAACATTGTTGTTAAGATAAACACCACAAAAATAATTGGTGTTTAGTTAACGCTAATCAGTCAGGCTATAAAAACAGCTGATTTAAAACGAAGACAAATAGCGTTAAAAACTGTTATAGAGTCGCGAAAACACCAACGCTAGTGTTAATTTCTCTAAACGAATTTTATTAGCGTTAAAACTGGTTAGTGAATTGCACTACAGGTTTTTTTCAAGATTTGTTACGTAATGAACAAACCTAAGACACATATTTGAAATACAGAAAACAAATATTTTTATTTGTTCATTATGAAATACAAATCTTTGTAATATTCAACTACATGCCCGGATTTACTGGTTTATTGTTCTAAAAAAATTTTTGGTTCTCAATTTAGTATTTAACTGGATAAAAAATTATAAATAGCTTGTTTTCTATGTTTCCCAGTTATCTATATGTCGACATTTCAAAGGAACTACCCTAATCATCAGTAGACTTTGGAAATTTTTGAAAGATATTCTCAAACATTGTTGAATTTAACTGGTTATTTAAAACTATACGGCAAAAAATGATATTGATATATAATTTGAAAAAAGTGCAATCTTTTCTATTAATGAATTTTAAACATAGGCGTAATTGTATTCGGGATATTCATCTACAGGTCTGCTTTTAACAAAAAGTTTAAGTGAAAAAATAGCATTTTTGTGAGATGAAAAAAAGTTGTATAAAAATTCATTAACTTAAATTTGATTTTTTAATAGATTTCTTTATTAGCTTTAAACTGAAATATATACAATATTTTCGATCATTTTTTTTTTAATATAATATACAAAATAAAATGTGTTGGCATATCTAGTGCTTTGCAATAAAAACTTTTATTTTTTTAGTTCAATTCTTTCCTTCGGATTTCTTCTTTTTTTTGCGGCATGACATTTGGGAGTTTTTAACAATGTCATTTCAGTTAGTTGCCATAAATTTGTTTGACTAACATGCAAAAAGAAAAATTATTGTATCAGCCCCTAACAGCTAGATGTTTCATAGGAAAAACAGCAAAAATGTCTACACACCAAATATTAGAAGGAGGAAGGAAAAAAAAACTAAAATCTAGTTCACATGCAAGAAGCAAATATATTTGTAGCTTTGAAAGTTACAGCAGTAATATCTGGTTGCTGGTATTGCTGCTGCTGTTGCCTAAGAAATGTGTAGCAGACAATGACATAGTTCGTAAAGTATGTTGCATCAATAAATTTAAATTAGCAGCAGCATGTTTTTTTTTCTGTGCTTCTGCAATAGACACTATGTTCTTTATTTTTTCGTTACTTTCTTTTTTTTTTTTTTTTGGTTGAAAAAAAATTTAAGAAAGAATATATCAAAAAGACAGAGAAAAAAAACTTAAAACACCAACAACATTTTACGATATGAAATTTTGAATGTTAAATGGGGTCATGTTTTACAATCATAAACATACATGCATACATATTTATGGACTTTTGTTAAAGGAAAAATAAGAAAAGCGTATTTGATTTTGATTAAGTGTAAATAGATTTGAAATAATTTATGTCTCATGTTAAACAAAAAAAAATCAAAATTAGTTTTTGAGCATAGATTATCATCTATTAAGACTAATAAATAGCTTTAGAAATGATAGCATAACCTCAACAATAAGCTACAACTTGCATGACTGATCGTGATTGTATCACTACATATCGTATAATGTAATTAACATTAACATATCGTAATAAAGTAATTAACATTATTGATACACAAAAGAAAACTCTATATTTATATGGTTTATAAATAGTTTCTGCGGTGATTGTACATAGTAATAATATAATTTTTTCTCTTAGACAAGGCCATAATGGGAAGAAACCGCCAGTTCTTTTTAATATGACCAGTGAGATTTTATTTGGCAAAATATCAAAACTTTTCAAGACCATAATTTGCCTACCAAAAAGGCAAGTCAACGCTTACGGTTTTGTACAAGCTAGTGATGGACATCATCTAAGTTCTAACAGTCTGGTGACTGGGCTAGAGATGACGCGGAAAAGGATAATCTATTTGTTAACCATTTGAAAAACGTTTTTTCCACAAATAGGTCTGATAATGCAAATGATTTGCCGCCTATTGTTAGTAGACCTCCTGTGCCTTTAGTGGCGTTTTCTTTTCTAGAAAATGTGTAACATTTTTAATATTGTTTTGCCAAAAAAATACACAAGTATACAGTTTTCTCAACTTTTTTTCAGATATTTATAGCTATTGCGACATCTTCTTTTCATCTCAATAAAACTTAAATTTTAAAACTTGAATTTTAAGAAAAAAAGTGCAGCATAAAGGCAAAACCTTTTCAGAAAAGAAAACGGCATAAGATTAAATTTTCAAGAAGTTGAAAATGCTATTGGTAATCTAAACCTTAAAAAAGCTCCAGGTATGGATAAAATCAGCAACAAAATGCTCGTAGAGCTGCCTCATGTAGCTAAAAGAATTGTTCTTTTAATTTTTAATGCTATTTTACGACTTGAGTATTACCCTGTTGAGTGGTAGGTGTCCATGATAACAATGGTTCCTAAGCTAGGGAAGGATCACATGAAAGTAGAATCATGCCGTCCAATAAGTCTACTGTCAACAATTTCAAAACTTTTTGAAAAATTGCTAAAGGCGAAGTTGGATCCAATGCTTAATAAGGTGGAATGTATTCCCAATCACCAATTTGGTTTTATTGAGCAAACACACAGGTTAGTTAACGTCATAAGAAAGGCATTTGAAGATAAAAAATATTGCTCTGCCTTATTCATCGACGTCTCACAAGCTTTTGATAAAGTGTGGCACGATGGCTTAATGCATAAAATAAAGTTTAACTTACCTGCAAACGTACATAACCTTTTCGAAAGCTATTCATATTGTCGCCAATTTATAATAAAACGCGATTTCATAAGCCCTGCCCAGCCTATTGAAGCTGGAGTTCCCCAAGGCAGCATATTAGGGCCTATCTTATATTTGATCTACGCATCTGACATGCCGACAAGCACCAACATTCACACTTCAACATTTGCAGATGATACAGCATTCCTTAGCATACATAGTAACCACCAGCAAGCATCAATAAACTTACAGGAACATATCGACAAACTAGAGAAATGGCTTAAACTTTGAAAAATCAAGGTTAATGAACAAAAGTGTGCCCCTGTTACATTCGTACTGCGTCTAGGAACATGCTCACCCATTACTATTAACAATAAAGTATTTTTATTTTTTAGTATTTATTTATTTATTTATTTCTTTTTACAATTTTTAATATAAATGTACTTATATAAATAATTTGAAACCCGCAAAGCTTCTAAGCTTGTCTGCAGGATGACATAATCATTAAAATAAATACATGTGGACATTGTAAAAATATGTATGTCTGTGCTCATTTACTAAGATATTAAACGTCTTTTAATGGAAGAGAGTTTTCAGTTTTCTTTTCAATTCATAAAATAAGTATAATAAAATAAATATATTAATATATATAATTCATTATTGGGAATTTATAAGCTATTTTTTTATTAGATTGTTTCTTTTGTAGTCGGCTGCTGTATGCACTATTTCAGTTGGCATCTTATTAAAAATTGTTGGCAAAGTTACCGGAAGAGAGCTCCTTCCATACTCATTTGAAAACCGCTCCACCTTGTATCTCCCTTGCGCTCGCCTCCGTGTATTGTGAGTATGGTCGATCAGTCGCAAATACCTGCTGTCATTATAAAATTCTTTGGCTAGCGTTGTGTAATATATATTTTTGACGTTAAGAACGTGTAGATTTTTTGAGATGCTTGTTGCTGGTTGTAAATTTGACGTTGTTGAGTTGTAGATAGGTGACGTATGAATTGGGATGGCATTTGTATCATTTTCTAAATAATTATTGTGTACTGTGTTGTTAAGATTTATCATTCTTTTTTCTGTATTGTTTTGTAAAAGCTTGTTGTTTAAAGAGTTTTGTACGTATACGTTTTCGTTGATAGTATTTGCATGTCTTGTAAAATTTATACTTTGGTGTGTGCTATTTTCTATAGCATTGCTTAAATGAATATTTAAATCACTGACGTTATGCGTTCCACGTTCTGTTATATTTTGCATATTTACGTTTCTTCGCAAAAAATTGCTTTCCTTTTTGACCAAAATTTTTAATAGACGGTCTTGGGATTTTTGAAGGGTACTGCTGTATTTTGCGCTAAGTAATACCTCCTAAGACTAACATGGAAGTCGCATATCGAGGCAACATTAACGCAGATGAAATTGAAAGCAGTGCAAGTTAACTGGCTAATAGATAGAAATTCGACCTTGAAGCTTGATTGTAAACATTTGTTTTACAACTCGATTCTAAAGCCAATTTGGTGCTATGGGATTCAATTATAAAAATTCAAAGAAGTCAAAATAGAATACTCCGTAGAATTACAGACGAATCCACGCAGATCTGAACGTACCTTTTGTGAAATCTGAATTTGTGACGTACGCGACAAGATATATTAACAAACTTGAATTCCACCCAAATCCACTTGCAGTTAATATTCTTAACTTTGGTGGTCATACTCGTCTGAGAAGGAGGGTAGCCAAACTGGCTACCATTAGAGCTCTAAACAGATGACTGAATTCTTTATTAGACGGCACTTTTGTTAATGCATTTATATATCTCCAATAGAGCAGCTGATCTGCAAAATGGGTTAGCAGTATGCTGCACTAAGGACTAGTGAGAGCCTTGCTTGACTCCACAGATCTATGTGTCAAGATAGAGTACAATCTCTTCCACCATAGTCAGGACATTAGTACTGGCTGACGGCCTCTGCAGGATTCTAATCCGGATGAGATGAGAGCTTATTGGATACACAGATAATATCTTCATGACAATTAGGCGTGATCATCCCTACAAGAATGGTGTGATAATGCAACCTGTATAGGACACAATATGAGAAAGGTGTAAAAGCTATATCCTCCTAAGCACAACAAACAACTAGCATTCGATTAAGATTAGTCTTTTTCTACTCATATTGTTAAATTAATTGTACATAAGAAGCAAAGAAGAAAACAAATGCTAATAATATAGTTTTGAACTCGTCCAATCTTCGCTTACAATGTATAAAGTGTTGGAGGCATCTTACTGGCCTAGGCTGTGTAAATGTAAGTAGGAATTGTACACAGACTTCGGATGGGTCACGCTTATATTGTTGATGCTCTTAGTTTGAAGATGTATGTGACAAAAATTTCACTGGCTAGTCATGCTAAGGGCGACGTTGCCAGAAGCTTTCGAAAAAAAATATTTTGGCGATCATGTTTTTAACGAAAAAATTAATATATATTTGATTTCAACATTTCTAGTACAAAATCGGTTGAAAATAATTACATATACGGTAAAGAAGTATAAACATAATTCCTTTTTTCTTATTAATTTACTGAATTTTTGTTGAACTTTATAATTTTTAAATTAGATTTTTGGTTTCTGTTCATTTGTACATCCGGCTTTAGTTCAAGTTTTTCCTGTCTTAAGTTTTTCCTTAAAAAGGATTTGTTACAATACAAATTTGCTGTGATCAATCATTTTTGATTCAAAAAGACAAGAAAAATAATAATCAAATCTTCAGCTGAGGGACAACTAGCTGTTTCGTAGTCGCTACACTACTCATCAGCACCCATTTAGATTTGAACTAATTCCTTTTACATATATTATAATCATTTGTTTATAAGAATATGTTTCTATGATTTTTAACCCATAACCACAATAAATATAGTTAAATATGCATATAACAAACTGTGGAAGAAAATTTGGTTGACATGAATTTTCGTCAAAAATTTTGCAACCACAACAAACTGAAAATCATCATTCAATATGCTGCTTTCAAAGTCGTTAAAATTGGTGTTAAGTTAATAAATATGGCAGCCACGATTCCAATTAATGCTAAATAAAAGTGACGTATATACACAACAAAAATATAGAAGTATGTATGTCGAGAGTGTTGCTTTTACAAGTTGATTGTGTGTCTACGTCATGTAGGTATTATTAATAAAATAAAAATAGAAAACACTCAAAATTTTGCTCTTGTGAGTGCGAGCAACCACTGCACTTTTTTATGATCGTTCCGTTTACTCTCAAAAAAAAAAAAACATACACATGATATGAGAATGATTGTATATTTTTTTGATGTATCAAGATTTAAGATACTCGGATGTGAAAATTATTGAGTAAACAACCGGTATACTTTTGGTTGCTGTGTACCTGTGCAGTTCTCTGATAAGAACTACTCACTAAAGTTACATAACCTGGCCTTGGATTTTAAAATATATAAGTATATGTTTTGCTTGGCCTATTATTATTTTTTATTTTCAAGAAACCCTTCAATATATTTTGTTTTATATATTTTTTTTTTTTCGTATTTTCATGCGAAAAGTGCCCTTAAACTAATTTTTGAAAATCATAATTTATATTAAAATTCATATATTATTTGATATGTATTCATATTTACTTACATATTTTTACATTTATAATATATATTTGTGCATTTATATATGTATTTATGCTTTCAGACGCCTTTATATGTATATATACATATGTATGACGAAACATTAATTTACAAAATACTTTTTATAATTGAGACTTTCACTCCATGACAGCTGTCATCATTGTTGTCTTGTTGTAACCCAAAATTCAGCAAAACAGTCGCAAGAAAAAATATATTATGAACGGAAAGAAGAAACAAATGAAAATGTACTTACCCAACAACAAGAACATCTTTTACTCTGCTTGCAATAACAAAATTCATAAATAACGAGCAGTTTTACTCTGCAGCAGCGAGAAGAAGCAAGTAATGTATAACTTCTTGTAGAACAAGAAGAGAAAAAGTGTAAAATATGGCAGCAAACAAAAACATTAAATAAACACATAAATTAAATGAAGAGCAAAGAATGAATACTTGCAACAAAATACGTCAACGATAAAAAAAGGAAGAAGCAAAAATTTGTATCAACACCATCACTGCAACGTAAATAAAAATTTTAAGTAGCAGGAGTAACAAAGTTTTGAATAAATGCAAGCGGAAATAGCAAAAATATTGAAAAGTATAACTTTAAATTAAATATTTCTTAAAAGCTTGGTAAGTATAATATTTTGTTAAAGAAATATTATTATTTTCAACTATAAAGTGGGGGCTTGCAACTTTCGGTGCAAGTACCCATTTCATAGTTGTCGGCAAGTGGAGACTGCATTAGATTTGTCATCAGATCACACTCACCCACTATAATCTCTGTTTCGTTTCCCCAGGAGGTTGGTTCCCCGTTTTGTGACTTGGCGTTGACCGTCACTAGAGTTAACTGGTTAAAATATAAAAAGTATTTGAGTACTCATTGTACGGAAAATATTGCCTTGAGAACGTCTCAGGATATTGATGTGTCAATTAACGAATTTTCTGAAAAGCTTAAACTGGCCGTACAACATGCTACCACTAGCCATACAAGATCTAGAAATGTGAGCAATAGAACATATTCGTCTGAAATTGAACAACTGCTAACAGAAAAATAACAGAAAAAAGAAGAGTTAGAAGAGAGCGGCAACTTCGCAGATCACCCCAGCTTAAAAGCAGGCTACGGGTGTGCATAACTCAATTAAGAAATCTGCTTGAAATCCAAAAAATGGCTTCCCTCTAAAATTATCTAGAAGGTCTTGATGGTAGCCCGCAAACCGACTATTCTCTATGGAAAGCGACAAAAGGTCTGAAAAGACCCGTAATAGGTAAGCCACCTTTGCGAACTTCATCTGGCGACTGGGCAAGAAGTGATTCTGAAAAAGGGATGGTGTATGTTAATCATTTGAAAAACGTTTTTACTGCAAATGATACAGTGGATGATGTAGCTGAATTTCCGCCATATGCTGTTAGACCGCCTGTGCGTTTGAGACTAAGTTTTCCAGACGTCGAAAACGTTATAAAAAAAGTAAACTCTAAAAAAAACTCCAGGTTTTGATAAAATTACTGGCAAGATGCTTATACAGTTGCCTCGTGCTGCTAGAAGAATTCTTCTTTTTATTTTTAACGCTATTTTGCGCCTAGAATACTATCCTGCAGCGTGGAAGGTGTCTATGGTTACTATGATACCCAAGCCGGGGAAGGATCCCACTAAAGTAGAGTCATATAGACCAATAAGTCTACTGCCAACAATTTCAAAACTTTTCGAAAAATTGTTAATGGCGAAGTTGACTCCCATATTGAATGATGTAAGATGCATCCCGGATCATCAATTTGGTTTTCGGGCTAAACACAGCACCATAGAACAAACGCATAGACTAGTTATTGTTATAAGAAAGACTTTTGAGGACAAAAAGTATTGCTCAGCTCTATTCATTGATGTTTCCCAAGCTTTTGATAAAGTGTGGCACGAGGGATTAATGCACAAAATAAAGTTGAACTTGCCTGCAAACACTCACAAGCTTCTAGAAAGCTACTTATGCGGCCGGAAGTTTGTTATCAGAGAAGGCGACTTTATAAGCCCAACTCAGCCAATCGAGGCAGGAGTCACACGGTCACACTCGGTTGCCACCATCAGAGCGTTAAGTAGGTGATTTTACAGATATAATATGCGCATAATAAAACTTTTTGTCTAGCATTGGCTGGACTTATTTAATTTATTGTATTTAGTATTGAGATTTGAATACTTATTGTTAGTTCACATTGTGAAGATTCAATAAATAAAAAAATAAAAAAAATTTTTTTTGTGGGCTTTATTAGACGCCGGATGGATGTAAAATAACATATTTTTAGAGTAAAAGTGTTTCCTCTTACTTTTATTAACATATCTCAATACAATACTTTATTACTTTGACATATTTTACGAGTATGCAAGGAAACTGGTGTTTATACGCTTCTATTAATAATAACCCAAAAAGCTCTTCCAAGTATTCCTTTATGTCCTTCATATCAAAAATCAATTTTTTTTTTTGCAAAAGCATTCTGCCGTTTAAACCTTTGTTGGTAATAAAAATATGGTAATTTATTTTTATGATTTTACTATATTGTACTTCATATTCCATAACTACATTTCTACACAATTAGTTATTGAAAATATTTAGCAAACATACCAGCAGCACCAGTAGTGAGAGCATCAGTGCCGGCACCGGCAACGATAGTGGCTGTGGCTGTGACTGTAAGTGTGACAGCAGCAACAAAATTCATAATGCTGTAAGCCTATTAATAGATGGTCATTAAATGTTGATATCGATATTGAAATATAAAAACAATACGAGTGAACAATTTAATCTGTTTAATGAATTTCTTTAGCTATAACGAAATGTTGTTATCCTGTAACACACATATACATGCACCCAAATAGAAAACTAGGGTAACAGTTTAATTTGCCGAGAGCTGTGTGCGATGGTGGCATAAGCGTGCAGTAAGTCCTTTGATATGGAAGATAATAATAAATCAGGATGATATCTAAGCGAGATAAAAATTTAATTTGCAGGTGTTACAAGCAAGAGAAATTGTTTCAACTTAAAGCAATGATACGGTCATACATACATATGTGTGGCGTTAAAGTTTTGTGCTATGCGGGCTGCTTAAGTGTATTGAACTAGTTAGAAAGTTTTATATACAAAACGAACTATTATGTGTTGCAATTTATTTTTGCTATAAATAACATTTTATACGTTATCGTCGGTTCGAAGAGAACTTGATAACGTGGATGTTAAATGGGTATAATACGAGACTGGCAATTGAAAATAAAATATAAAACAAATTATTTAACAATTTTTCAGGAAGTACGAAGTTACATATTGATTTTTCATTTAATAACGAAAATAACACAAAAATATCAACAGGCTGCTTGTTAATTTGTTTCTTTTTTTTACTCCAAGTAACATTCATAACATCATATTAATGTGAATGGAAATATTCATAAAAAGGTTTCTGAATTTTCTGCGCTCCTGACAATTCTTAAGTTCACTCTTTTATATACGAATATTGAACAGAAAAAAAAATTTAAGCATATTCTAGATATAATTTTTAGCACTCTAAGCAGACAAGTGATTTTAAAACCACATGTGATTTTGAAACCACATGTGATTTTAAAACCACATGTGATTTCAATTAACTGGCTTTCGAGTTACTGCTTATAAAAATCACACATTTTTTGAAAAGTTTATAGTCAAATGAACATTTGTCTTCAAAGTCTTATTAAAAGTCACGTCCAATTTTGCCTCGATTACTTTCGATTTTGCCAGTAATGGTTTTCATTAGACTGAAACTATATTAAAACTTTTGTTATTATTATTTCTAAGCGAGCCTCGTTTTTTAAAACACATATTTCTATAATTTGTTTTCTTTTTTGTTACCATTATCCATTGTGCTTAATTGCGCACAGCAAATATTATGATTATAATCATGACGTTTATATTGAAAAAATCAATTGTACGCGTATTTAAATAGAACTATTTATATCTGTTAAGTCTTAGCTAAATTTGTTTATTAAATTATTAAAAACACAGCAGTTTTCAAATTCACATGATTAAAAATTTTTGTAAAGTGAAATAAAATATAAGAAACTCTAAATGACATAAATAGGTTATCTAAAAAGAGGTTCAAACTAAACGCCTGATGTTAATTGTAAATAAAATAAAAAGCTTTCTGAAAATTATTTAAATATATTTTATTACATAAAAAGATCTTTGTGATTTATGTGCAAAGCAACATGTCGGTAAAATACTGTTTACAACTTCGCTGGCATATGCACATCAGATAATCAAAATTTTCACTAACTCATATATGATCAATGGCATTCATCTTCTCTATATTTATTTATTTATAATTTATTAATAAATACATACAAATTACATGTCAATATTTAACTTCAGTAGACCACTGGTTCTGTTAGCTGCGTTGGAACTGAAATACGCATTTAATAGTAAAAGATGGGCGGACGTACTTCAGGCCCCAAAAAAGAGAAGATCCGGATACCGGCCTTCTTGTTAAGAGTCATAAGGAACTTTCTTAAGGATAGGGAACTTATATGTAACACAACTCAAGATCGGAAAAGAAGGAAGTTAACATAAGGCGCTGCGCAGGGTTCCATCTTGGTACCTGACCTATGATATGATGAAATTAGCTATGGTGAAATATTTCAAGTGGAAATGCCGCAGAATAGCTTTCTAGTGGGATATGCAGACGACATTACGGTAGTGGTTAGCGCCAGAGATATTGAGGAGGCAAAAAGAAAGCTGAGGCAAGTGATGATAAGAAAAAAAGGATGGCTAGATATACATGTCCTGCAACAGGCTGGACATAAGACTGAGTTCCTCATCCTTAGCAGACGTCATATTCAGTTTCATATGCAGTACATTGTACTAGAACTAGGAAAATACGCTGTAAGGAGTGGGAAGGAGAGAGTAGTGTTTGTGAACATTTGATGTGAACTTTCCAACGTTATAACAGACAGGAAACACGTCAGCAGGCAACTTATTCCACAGGCGAAGCCCACGGCTGAAAAACGAATTCTCTCTGTAATGCGTAGTACGATTCACTGGGCAATCAACCACAAATGGATGAGCTCTACGTAGATAAACGCGTGCTACGTAGAAATGTGCGAGTTTCGGGAACAAGATCCCTAATGTCGTCAGAGCAAAATCCATTGTAGTAACGATAGAACAGAGTAACGCACCCTACACTGCGTCGATGCTCCAGTGAGTCAATATAGTTGTATACCCTACTGTCACCGATGAGCTTCTTCGCCCTCTCCTGCACAAGTTCGAGTAACCCCAAAATAGATTATGGGGCGCCGGCCCAAGCACGAGAGTTGTATTCCATTTTCGGTCGGATGTAGATAGTATAAACAGTAAAGAGATCAGATGGAGTCGTCTTACACCGTTTCAAAAACCCGAGGCACTTGGATGCTTCTTTATTGATATGAAAAATGTGATCCGTCCAGCGAACATCACACTGTATCTTCATTCCAAGAACATCAAAAGCATCCGATTCCTCAATACTTATACCATCCATGAGTACAGATGAGGCAGCACTTGCGGTCGTTTGTTTGTGTGTTTATAAACAATAGTGGGTCTTATGAGCGTTGAAGGCGACCCTGTTTTTATGACGCCATTCGGAGATTAATAGAAGATCACTATTCAGTGAATCATTCATATTTAGCCTCTTAGTAGCCGTCTCTGATAGGGTGGGCCTATAACTAAAAAAGTGCGAGTGGCAAATGCTGCTGTCGTCCGCAAAATAGTGGATAGGGTTAGAAGTTTAATAGAGAAGGTC
The DNA here is from genome assembly GCA_914767995.1 of Thecocarcelia acutangulata. Taxonomy (NCBI): domain Eukaryota; kingdom Metazoa; phylum Arthropoda; class Insecta; order Diptera; family Tachinidae; genus Thecocarcelia; species Thecocarcelia acutangulata. The sequence goes on from OU612094.1 coordinate 22,119,265, forward strand.
ATTGAGGAAAATAAGAAATAGGGTAGGAGAGAGAACGGAGCCTTGCGGTACCCTTGTATTAATCTTGAACTCGTTTGATGAGATACCATATATAACAGCTCGTATACGAGTAGTACGGTCAGTGTGAAAGCTCGATATAAACCGAGAAAAGTCATTACCGACACCAAAAGCAGTAAGTGTTGCCAGCACTTCAACATGCCACACTCTGTCAAATGCATTGGAGATATCCAGAGCTACTACTTTAAGATCTGCAGGAATGGATTGAATTTTCTTTTCTTTCAATAATAGCAGCCTCGCCATAGGTATGTGAAAGCACTAGATGAGCCTCAGCCGCAGACTTCTTCATATTTAAGCAGAAAATTAAAACCTCCCGCATATGACAAGAATTTGGCTCGTAAACTGACATTTTTAATTGAAAATAACTTTATGATGCCAACACAAATCAGCTCATATTTCGAAGGCGTTATATTTACGAATAACTAAGCTTATTATTTTTTTTTTTTTTTAGCTTGGACCAGTGTTCAAGGGATGACCTCTACATATGCAGTGCATTGTACCAGAACTAGTAAAATAGGTTGTGACGAAGGGGAAAGAGTGTTTGTGAACATTTGACTTGAACTTTCCAACGTTATAACAGATAGGAAACACGTAACTTATTCCACAGGCAAAGCATACAGCTGAAAAACGACTGTATGATAACCATGATCTGTTTTTTTGGTACTACTTAGCGCTTCAGCCATCTGTTACAAAATGGCGGAAGCAAAATTGTACATAAATTGTATATATTAAAAAAAAATTCTGGCGTAATGTAAATTTTTTTTTTTGTTAAAGTTATTTTTAAGTGGTTGAAGCAGCAGATCGTGATACGTCATGACCCGAGTTCAAATTCCAGTGGGTGCTGATGAGTAGTGTGGCGACTGCGCAGCAGCCGGTTGTCCCCCAGCTAAAGATTTGCTTATTATTTTTCTTGTCTTCTTTAATCAATAATTATTGATCACAGCAAATTTGTATTGTAAAAAATCCTCCTTAAGAAAAAACTTGAACTGTAACCCATTGTACAAGTGTACAAACCAAAAAAGTAATTTAAAGATTATAAAGTTTAACAAAAATTCAATAAATTTATATTTTTACTTTTGTCTACTGTTAATTTAAATTAGTCTATTAACATTTTACTGGAAACTCTTTTTAATTTAAATTTAACTAACCAACTTGTTCTACATACATATTTTATTTTCATTTTAACTGACATTAAACACAAAATAAATGCTGGTGTATATTCTAGGAAAACAAAAAAAAAACATTTTAATAATATTTAAATTAACACCGGCCGCCATATGTGCACTTGCTGTTACATTTTTAGCACAATCACGCTTTATATTGTACTCGTACAACTATACCTATACATACATATATTTGCTAATTATACAAAGTTTTTTTTCGCATAATTATACATGTGTACTTCTTTAATTTTTTTATATATTTTTGTTATACAATTTCCTGTGTTTAACATCCGTTTGTTTATGAAAATAAATTGCTCATTTGAAAAACAGCATACAAAATGTTATTTTATTTATTTAGTTTTTCAATACTTAATAAAATAAAACTGATGCTTGTTTTCCCCAATGCAAAGCAAAACTTAAATAAAATGCAAAATAAATGTTAATATAGTAAAAAAAAATCGCACGCACGATAACGATGGGTAAAACCAGTGGGTCTTAAATGATTGAACGACGGGCACTTAAATATATTCCCATAAAAATAAAAACTAGCTACAAAATAAATATTAAAGTGGTTAAATTTTAAGGGCCGAAGTGGGCTTTAAATAATATACAAATTATTTATGAATTATTGTAATTTTTTTATTACGATATTATTGGTATGGTTCAATTATGCGCGAAACAAAATATTGGCCGCCGCAAAATTGGCGGCACCCCTCCATCCGATGGCCCAAATTTTCGATGACGCTGAGGCATAATCACCCTGCAGGAAATGTCAATAGTAAAACTATAGTGATTACCTATTGCTAACTACTATTGACATTTAACACAGGCTTGTCCTACGAAATCTACCAGCAGACGGCGTCAATACTGACTAGGTAGTTCTTGTGGGGTCATATGGAGAAAATGTCAATAGTAAGATTGTACTGACGATATTACCGCACTGTGGGAAATGTCCACAATAAAACTGTATTGATTCCCTATAGACGCTGTCACCACAAGAAGAAAATGTCATTAGTAAAACAAATAGTGATAGCCTATAATTATAAAATATTTAAATAAATTTGCACTTTTTATTATTTTTTATATCACTTTTTTTATTATTATTTTTTAAACAATTGAGTTCTTTATTCGCTATTCTAGCTTCTAACATTTATTTATAATTTTATTATTATTATTTTATTATTATTATTTTTTCTACCATTTATACCAATAAAAATTATAAATATATCCCAACAATATAAATAAATTGTTAAGAGCAATTTATTGGATTGTTGAGAGCAATTTATTTGGATTGTTGGGATATAAAGTTGAATGTTTGAGAATATCTTTCAAAAATTTCCAAAGTCTACTGATGATTAGGGTAGTTCCTATGAAATGTCGACATATAGATAGCTGGGAAACATAGAAAACAAGCTATTTATAATTTTTTACTGGTATAAATGTTAGAAGCTTAATTAGCGAATAAAAAAACTTAATTGTTTGAATTTTTGTTCTCTGCTTTTCGATACTTTCAAAAAGCAAATCGTAGCAACCAACGGTTGTTCATTTGTTTGAAAGGTGTAAAGAAATGTTAGAGACGTTTATAAATAGAAAAGCTTGTTTTTTGTGTTTTGACGGATATTATTAGAGCATTTTTCTTTTTAAATTCTCAGCAATTTATTTGGATTGTTGGGATATAAAGTTGAATGTTTGGTAATATCTTTCAAAAATTTCCAAAGTCTACTGATGATTAGGGTAGTTCCTATGAAATGTCGACATATAGATATAGAGCTGGGAAACATAGAAAACAAGCTATTTATAATTTTTTACTGGTATTATTATTTTTTATTAGCATTAGCTATTTTCTTGCGGCCACAGATATATTTTAAAAACGAATGAAATTATTACCAAAAAATAATCTCTATCTATCAAAAGCAAAAGACAGGGGAAAAAATTTATTGACAGTGTTACTGTCAAAGAGACACCTTAAATGTTGACATAAAATTTGGGTTATTTTTGTTTTTTTTGCTTTTTTATGTTTTACCAGTACAATGAGGTTCCCAGGGTACACTGATTTTCGGGTATAGAGGGGAAGGAGTTCCTCGTTTGTTGTAGCAAATAAAACTTTAGAAAGCCGGATGACTAATATTGGGTTGGCTTCCAAAACCTTTAAAAAGGGTTTAAATTGGCAGAACGGGGATCAGCATTGTCTTCGGGTGGTTCTGCTTGCAGTTTAACTCGGGCTGATCATGGTTGAGGTGCCTACCTTGACTGCAATATTCTGGCTGTAGTAGAAACCTAAGACGCAGGAAAAGAGAGTCAGTATCCTTGATAATTGTTTGGTACGTGGCTTTTTTTTCTTTTTTTTTTTAACGAGGGTATGTTGCCTTCACAACAGATACCTATACTGTAGGGAACCGATGGTGATGGTTGACGGGTGATTTTCTTTAAGGGCTAATGGTGCTAGTGAGCCTCGGTCTACCAACTCATTAAGCCTTGTCTTCCATAGACTGCCGGTATATTGCATACAGGAGGGATTAGAAGGACCGATCTTCTGAACAAGAAAATGCTCATATGGCTGCACACATATAGTGAGAATTGCTACCTGTGTGAGCCTAGACAGCCCCATGGGAGCGCTGGCGTGAATAATTCACTCTGTGGAATTGTTCCATCATTAGATAAGGCCATAAAGGCACGTGCTGATGTAAATCTTTTCACTGCTCCCAAAAGTGGGGCACATTGTACTGGAACTAGGAAATTAGTTTATAATGAAGAGAAAAAGGGAGTAATATTTGTGGATGTTTGACTTGAACCTATCAGTAGCAACACGGAAAGATGAAAAAAAAAACATTTCCGTAGTACTTAAAGTGTTGGAATTAAATTAGTTAAAACTGATCAGGGTCGAGTGTATATAGCTTCGACCCTGCTCAGACTACCAGAAATAAGTCCAACACCTTTCACACCGCAAGGTAATGAATTCAGGCTCTATGTCGTAAGTGTGCTGGATTATCTCAACATTTGAGTTTTTGTTGGCTTATAAGCTTTTGATTTGAACAACATCTTGTTTAAACGCATGGAAGATGTTGATAATGTGAAACGCTGTTTACATTGCTCACATCTCACATCTACTATGAATCAAAAGTATTATAATTTCAATTTTCAAACCATTTAACACAAGCACGAAAAGAAAATGTAGGCCACAAAAAAAATTTTTGCAAAAACACAAATAATCGGAAGATATTGAATGGAATAAAATGGGATAGGAACATTTTATAAAGACGTTGGAAAATATTTGATTTTTAGAACAATGTGTTTCTTTGAAAAATTATGATAGATGTACGTACGGCTTTTCTTACAAATAACCTTAAAGAAAGAAATCCAACAGCGTCAAATCGCATGACCTTGACGGCCAATTGACGTCGCCAGCAAGTGATATAACACGGTCATTGAATTTGTCGCGCAAAAGAAACACTCTTTTGTTAGCGGTGTGGAAAGCGGCACGTAATACGGATTACGTTTTACTAAGCTAGCATAAGAGTCTTGCCATCTACGGCTGCTCTAACTTTTACTTACTTGCCAGGAATTTTTGTTTTGGAAATGTCTGGAAAATTTATTTTATACAATGTGCTACAAGTATTAGTTTGGTTGCAATTAGGGGTAAGATAAGCAAACTACAATATTTCGCCAGCAAAAGAAAAACATAATCGAAAATAATCCCTTAAAACGGATACACAATTTTTCTAGAGACTAAAAATACTTTAACTACAATTTAATCCATTTTATTGTGCCATACTATGATTTCTTCTTCAAAAATAATTTTATTATATAATTATATTATAAAATAATTTTATTATATACAAAACTAATTGCGTTCTGCTGGAAATCACACTTATACCTGTATAGACATCTGTATGCCATTGAATTAAAGTGTCAGTTTTAAATGTATTTATAAACAGAATGTGTGAATAACAACAGCTTCTAATTTTGAATTATGCAAATATTAATTAAGCTATTTTTACTTCATACTGCATACCGTCCGAATTTATAATGCTAAAGTTATGGTTAAGCGAAAAAGTAAAAACCGGCAATTAGTAGTTTCGGTGTGAAGCTTAAAAAAGTTTGCAAAATTATTTTGTATATAAATTTAGCTGAAATATGGTGTTTATATAATTTACCCAGAAAAAGATAAATAAAAACTTACAGCACACATAGAAAAAAATAAATGATTGATGTGACAATATTCAAAGGGTAACATATGTTTGTTGAATTAAAGGGTGGTTAAATTTCAAGGGCCGATGTTGATTTTGAATAGAACACAAACTATTTAGGAAATTATTGTAATTTTATTTTACTATGATATATTGGTATTACTCAATTATGTATAAAACAAAATATCGGCCAAAGGGGCGCCGCAACCACGGCGGCACTCCTCCATCCGATGGTCCAAATTTTCGATGACCCTGAGGCATAATGGAGGTTCTATGCCGTTAATGTGCCGAATTATCTCATCCTTTAGCTGTTGAATTATTGCTGGCTTATTGACGTACAACTTTTGCTTTCAAATAACCCCAAAGAAAATAGTCCAACGGTGTCAAATCACATGATCTTGGCGGCCAATTGACATCGCCATTACGTGAGATAACACGGCCATTGAATTTGGTGCGCAAAAGAGCAATTGTTTCGTTAGCTGTGTGGCAAGTGGCACCGTCCTGCTGAAACCACATATCGTCTACATCCATATCTTCCAATTCGGGCCATAAAAAGTTCGTTATCATCTCACGATAGCGAACACCATTCACAGTAACTGCCTGACCAGCCTCATTTTGGAAAAAATACGGCCCGATGATGCCGCCAGCACATAAACCGCACCAAACAGTCACTCTTTGTGGGTGCATTGGTTTTTCGACAGTCACTCTTGGATTTTCATTCGCCCAAATGCGGCAATTCTGTTTATTGAGGAATCCACTGAGGTGAAAATGTGCCTCATCACTGAAGATGATTTTCACGATATGCATTTTGATTTGAACGCCCATTTTCATAATAAGTCTGGATAACTTTAACACGTTGTTGGATTGTGTATCTCTCCATGGTTCAAATTGAGTAAGTCTGAAATAGAGAAATGTCAAATAAAATTCAGAAAAAAACTTGGCGTTTAGGTGTGGTTCACATTCAACCCTTGAAATTTAACCACCCGATATATGGTTGGTAGGGAACATATTATGTGACTATTGTGTTAGATTCAGCCCAACCGAATATACTACACTCTCGCTTGTTTTTATTGCTATGTAGATCAAAAAATAAATAAATAAATAAATAGAAATAAACATGCATAACACTTCTTTTTTCATAGAAGAAAAATAAAACTAAAAGAAAATTGTATGTCAACTACTAACATAAAAACGTTAATGCTGACAGTTATAAGTGGATTTTTGTTTCGTTTATACGTAAAAGTTATTTGCGAATAAAAGCTATTTGCAAATAGTTAGTTCACAGTTTATACAGCCGCGGAAGTTTCAAAGAGAAATGGTAAAATAAGTATATATGGTAACACCGCACAGTCATATAATTATACTAGTATGAGTTAATATGTTAAAATTTGGAGAAAACACGAATTCTGAATTAAAAACAATTATTCTGATTATTTTTTTCGCACAATATAACAAACTTTCTTTCACAATTTTAATTATATATGTTTAAAATAAAATTGAAACTTTTAAAGAAGGTGGCAACCTTCTGTAAAACAGTTTATTTGCAAATAAACGTGTTATTCAGGATAAACTTTCGTGAGTCAGTAACTCGCTATAAAAGAAACTATACGGCATTACTTTACGTTCTTATTTGCAAACAAGTCGTACGTATAAACGAGATATTTGTAAACTAATATTTGTTACATGTACATCCGTACCACATATTTCAGTATGGGGTGTAATAAAAGCTACGAGGGCGGTTCGGAAACTTCTTCAATGAATGAGAATAGTTAGTTTTTTCAAAAAATTTAAATTTTAATATAATCTCCTGAAACTTCAATACGCTTAGTCCAACGCTTTTCTAGCAACTCTATCTCTTGATTACAATAGTTTTCCTCAAGGTCTTCAAAATAGTGGTTTACAACTGTAATTGCATCTTCATTTGAGGTAAAACGCTTACCAGCAAGGACTTTTTTTAGATTTGGGAACAGGTAAATGTCACTGAGAGCTAAATCAGGAGAATAAGGTGGGTGGCTCAGCAACTCGTACTTTAATTCGTTAATTTTAGCCATTGTTAAAACACACTTGTGCGCTGGTGCGTTATCTTGATGAAAAATTATGTGTAGTTTTTCTCGAATTTGTACATTTAATTGACCCAAAAGGTTGCAATAGTACGCTGAATTTATTGTTTTACCCTTTTGCAGATAGTCAATCAATAAAATACCTTTGAAGTCCCAAAAAACGTTGCCATAACCTTACCAGCCGATTGAATTGTTTTTGCCTTATTTGGGGCACTTCCTCCAACTTCAGGCCATTGTTTAGATTGTTCTTTTGTCTCTGGAGTATAGTGGTGGATCCATGTCTCATCAACAGTTATGAAACGACGTTTAAAATCCATTTTATTTAGTTAAAAACGATCAAAACAAACTTCAAAAATGTGCATTCTTATGCATTTTTGGTCGACTGTTAACAAATGCGGCACCCATCTTGCAGAAAGCTTTTTCATCTATAGTTCTTCATGCAAAATTAAATGGACTCGATCATTTGAGGTGCCCATAATATTAGATATTTCACGCACTTTTATTCGTCGATCATTTAATACCATATCATGCACTTTGGCTACAATTTCTGTTGTTGTTGCTGTTTTTGGACGTCTACTACGTGGTTCATCTTCAATGCTTGTACGGCCACGTTTAAATTCAGCAACCCAATTTTTTACTGTTGCATATGAAGGAGCACTTTCACCTGACACATTCACCATGTCATTATGAATTTCTTGTCCCGATAAACCTTTTTTATGTAAATATTTAATGATACCACGCATTTCTAACTTTTCCATTGTAAAAAAATCGCGGATGCGTCGTTTGTGAACACCTGTTGAAGGAGTTACAAATCGAAACAAAATTTAACATGTGTTCATAGCAGAGATGGAAGTTTCCAAAACACTTAACTTTTTTCTGTTTATGCTGCGCTTTTTGTGCTAGGCTAAGAAGCTTCCGAACCGCCATCGTAAAGCTGCCACACTTTCATCACATTTAACTAAGAACAATTATTTAAGTCTGATTAACTGAACTTGCATTTAAATACAACTTAAATTTAAATGAAAATTAACTAATTTTTGTATTTAAATAAGCAGTCAAAAACTATGCCTAAATATGACAACAATGCTATATAAAGCTGTTAATTTAAATATTGTCGAGGAAATGTAACAACAATGTGAAGAATTGTTCAGTGACAGCAAACTTATAGCAAATTGCATATGTGATCAATATGAGACAAATAAAGACGAAAAAATAAATAAGAATCCGGTGGCTGAGTTGATTAAGCGGCCGTATTGAAAATACATCATGTTTACATAGCACTGAGTTCGAATCCTAGTGGGTGCTGATGAGCAGTGCAGCGACTGCGAAACAGCTTTAGTGTATTTTTTCCTCTCTTCTTTGATCAAGAGTTATTGATCTCTTCAATTATTGTTATAAATAAAAATATTTCTTGGCCAGGATTGAACTTGAGCCAGACGAATGATACCATTATATAATATTAGGAATAATACACAATGTTATATCATGTATACTAATGCTGTTGGAACTATAATCCAAACGGAATTGTCCTTGCGTGCAGGTTCTATTTGTTGGTTGGAAATAAAGTTTTCAGATTATTGAAATTGGCAACAAGTTTATCTAAATTTTTTACTTAAAGTCATTCTTTGTGGAAACAAAAAGGGAACGATCTTTAGGACCCAAGTGAGCTGGAGAATACAGATACTTTTTTGGAGAATCCAGCGGCCTGCCTACCTATTCTTTGTAGAAAAAATGTCTGGCAACACCAACAGCAATCTGCACACCAAATTCAAAAGAAAGGAAGTTGATACTACTGATCTTGCGGCTAAGAGTTAACAATAAAACAAAGAATACCAATTTCGAATCCGTAAGGATTTCATCTGTTCAATTTGCAAATGTAGTTTTTACCACTTTTATGTAATTGTTGTATTTTGCTATCTAAGACAAACATTTTTCCTAAAAGTGAACTTTCTAAAACTAAAATCCACACTTAATTAAAATTTTTGTTAAAGCGTAAAACAAAATTTTTAACAAACAGTTTGTTTTCTATTTCTTTTAACAGCACAAGTTTTTAAATATAAACACGCATGAGTTGACAAAAGCTTTTGGTGAAAATTTGAACTTTAAAGTTTATACAAAGTTATTTGTTTGTACACAAGTATGTATGTGTGTGTGTGCATGTGTGTGTGTGTGTGTGTGTGTGTGTGTGTGTGTGTGTGTGTGTGTGTGTGTGTGTGTGTGTAGTTATTTGTTGGGTTGCATGTGTCAATCTGGCGCTAACAATTTTACTTAACTGAGCTTCCACATATTGCAGCTGTTCAATAAACTTAATTTTTGCAACATTTTTTTTTTTCTCCGATATTTTTATATTTGTACTAAAAATAAAATAAAAAAAACATGTTCTTGTTTAAGCTTGTTTTTGTGCATATAACTAGATTTTTTTTTTTTTTGCAAGGTTTTGGATAAGTCCTTTCGCATGTTTTACATACAAGGGCATACAGACAAGCATTATATCTGTTGTATGTGAATATGTGCGAAATTATGTGATAATGCTGAGTTTTAATAAAAAAGATTGAGTTTTAAGCAAACGAATAAACTTTTTTGTGGATAGAAATTCAAAAAGAATATATTTTGCTGACTGGAAAATTGATGGATTGCTACAAAGAAAGTCTAGTGGTTGCTATTAGTGAGCACAAGGCCCAACTAAATGAGCTATTTTGGCGCCAAACAACCACGCAGTAATATTAGAAAGAAATTTTTAAGAATTCAAGGTTACAAATTCTGACCTTATAGCTTTTCTTATTTGAAACACGCATACTCGTACTATGTACAAGAATATACTATTCGTGGCGTCACTTGGCAGACACATGAACTTGATAGAGCAAAATTAAGAAATATATGTCCAAATATAGATTTTTTTTAAAACTTCATGACTTAATAACTCAGTTGTTTTTGGCGAAAAATTTTCTTGTAGTTCCACTAATATTGTTGTATAGAGTGACATAAAAGTCACCATAGGGTTCAAAAATTTAATAACTTTTTGGATTTTTTATTATTTTTTTTTTTTTTTTGTTTTCAGATTATAAAATATAGAAAGTGGAAACTTTTTTTACATTAAGTTTTGAAAATACTGTCAGCTAAATAGCATCGCTTTATAACCGAGAGCAAATAATTAACCAGGGCGTTCACTACACTGAAAAAAATCGCTTTGAATTGGATATGAAACCGGTTCGTTCACAATTCTTTTCGTTAATACCATGAAAAGTTTTATTTCGCTTATGAAAGCTTCATTAACGGTATGAAAATTTTACGCAGCATCACTTAACAATTTGTAACAACATCATTAATAATATGAATCACGGTTTCTTCAATTGCAAATGAAATAATAACATGCATTCTTATTTGTTACACAGTAGTTAAATATTTCACAACTTTATTTACACTTCATACTAGACTTTTCTTATGACATAACTGTCTTGCAGAGAGCTTACAAATCAAATGGCTCTCTGCTGAGCATCTGCCTGCTATTTATTTACACTTCTTTATAACGAGTGTCCGCCGGGAAAGTATACTTCTTTGTTTTGCCACCATATTGGTAAGCATTAGTCTTGACAGTTCATATTTGGCAGTTGTGAAGTAGACACATGGCAAATTTATTATGGAAAACTATTCGGTAAACCAAAGTAAAAAGAAAATAGATCATCAATTTTCATGAAAAATGGGGATGTGAATAAATAGAATAGAGAACCTCTCAAATTATTCCTCAGTCACTTTTGCGTCCTCGATATCGCGATATGATTTGTTTTTCTAGCTTTTATTTACTTATTGAATCTTCACAATGTGAACTAACAATAAGTATTCAAATCTTAATACTAAACTCAAAAAACTAACGGAGTCCAGCCAATGCTAGACAAAAAGTTTTATTGTGCGTATGTGCATGCTTTGGGCTTGATTAACATGTGGTATCTACAAGGCGGCGCCACATTGCATGCAGCGGGGATTACAATGGAATTACTGCAAGACCTTTTTCCACAACAAGTTATTTTAAGAAATAGTGATTACTGCGAGAAGTATACCTTCCTGGCGCATTTCAGTTACAATCTCTATAAACTTTCTAGTTGTAGATAATTTCAGAATGAAATCTACAAATGTAATTCTTACGCATATACATACTTACACATACACTGGCGAAATAATAAGAACGCAGTAACAACACATACATACGCAAACAATATGAAAGCAATACCAAGAATGTAACAACCACAATAAAATTTATATTTCTTGAAATTTTTCATTCTTTCAATCATGTCTATTTGTTTCCTTGTTTGTTTGCTTATTATGTATTATATTTTTATGTTGTTTGTATGAATGTACGTGTAAATTTATAACAAGATCAACGGTTTGTTCAGTGCCTTAGAAGTTATATAAATTCTTAACAATACAAAAATTCCTTCACGCAATTGAATTTTATGGCGTGGCTGATAGGCTTGAATCAAAGCAGCTTTAATACGGTGGTGGTATAAGCACAGCTGTCTTTCGTTTCCTTTGCGTAAATTTGTCAAAAACACACAGACTTCCTTGCTTTTTCAAACAAAATTTTGACAACTGTTCGTAAGTTCTACCAACAAAATGAAATTATGTTTTTGGTGTTGTATTTGTTGTAATTCTGCCACTACCTATTATAGCTGTCTTGGCTTGAATCATATTATTATTCTTTATTAGAATACAAAATACAGCCTAAAAGTAGGCACTAGATTTGAGTTTTGCTTTCTTATTTGCTAGGGCTGTTTTCCATATTTCTAAAGGGTGGTTAAATTTTAAGAGCCGATGTTGATTTTGAATAAAACTAGTGATGCCCAAAGATAAATCGATATTTACACTGCAAGAAAAGGTGCGCAATTAAAAAAAATCGTTTTACTTACAACTTACGTAAAATTTAAGTAGAAGTAATGAATAAATATATTAATTTATGTTTTTAGCATTCCTAATAAATTTTATATGACAAATAGCAAGGAATACTCAAAATACAGAGAAAAAACAAGGAATAAATTCATACACCCGTGCGCATGTTCATTCGCTGCTGTATCATTGACGGATAAACTAATGAGCGTAAGATTGTGTTTGCTTTTGTTTACCACTTTAATACCTTGGCTGGGCATCGCTAATAAAACACAAATTGTTTAGTTTTTGCCATATTTAGGAATTATTGTCATTTGTTAATAATAATGGTACGGTTCAATGCACGAAATCGCTGTTGCGAACTCGGCGGCACACCTCCATGCGATGGTCCAAATTTTGGATGGCGCTGAGGCATAGATGATGTTCTACGCCGTTAATGTGCCGAATTACCTCATCCTTTAGTTCTTGAATTGCTGCTGACTTATTGACGTACATCTTTTCTTTCGAATAACTGCAAAGAAAGAAGTCCAATGATGTCAAATCACATGATCTTGGTAGCCAATTTAGAACGCCACTACGTGAGATAACATGGCCGTTGAATTTGTCGCACAAAGGAGCCATTGTTTCGTTAGCTGTGTGGTAAGTGGCACTGTCCTTTTGAAACCACATATTGTCCACATTCGAATTCAAACCATATAAAGTACGTTATCATCTCACGCTAGCGAACTCACAGTATCTGCTCGACCGCTCTAATTTTGGAAAATATTCGGCCCGATGATACCGCCAGCCAGCCATCAAACGCACCAAACAGTCGCTCTTTGTGGTTGCATGGGTTTTTCAACAATCACTCTTGGATTATACTGTTTCCAAATGCGGCAGTTCAGCTTAAAATGTGCCTCATCAACGAAGATGGGTTTCCTCGAAAATGTATCATTCACTGTTGCCATTTTTTGCCAACATTCTGATTATTGACGACGCTTTGAATGTTTAAGAGGCTTTAGTTCTTGAGTCAATTGCAGCTTGTTTATGAGCGACGAGCGTGAAAGGTGCAAATGTTGTTCTTCAAAAATTGACCATCCACTGTTGCCATTTCTTTCTACCACTCTAACCTTTGACGACGCTTGGAATGGTCAAATGGCTTTAGTTATTGAGTCAACTGCTCTTTGTCATGTAAATGCAAGTGTTTGTGCATAATGTTCATCAAAGACAAATGTGCAGTTGTTGGGTACGACGACGAGTTGAGGTAAACGGCTTTTCAGCCACACCATCGCGAACAACAGCAATATTTTCTAGAGAACGAACTGTACGCTGTTTCTACATCTCCTACAGACTCAGTTTACAAAACTTTTTGACGATTTTCCTATTGTATACACATTTAGACGATTAAATTGATCGAAAAAATTACGAAGTGCATTTTGATTTGAACGCCCATTTTCACAATAAGCCTAAATAACTTCACCAAGTTGCTGGATTGTGTGGTGTTCTATAGTTCAAATTGCATTAGTCTGAAATTGAGAAATGCCATATGGAATTCAGAAAAAACTTGACGTTTAGGTGTTATAATGCATTTAACATCGGCCCGGAAAATTTAGCCACATGATAATAACACAGGGATGCCATTATGAAAATTTTATTTTAATTTTAAAGATTTTACAAGGAAAATAAGATTTGAAGATTTTTTTCTAAAAATTAAGATATTTGAGATATTGCTTTCTGGTAAATAACGAGAGTACTTTGCAAACATCTAATGATGATTGATATATTTTATAACATGGAATACTACTTCCACATGTGAATCAACATGACAACCGCAGACAATATTAAATCATTCATGACAGTGTTGATTTTTCTTTGGTGTCGTATACAAATTTTTTAATGTCATAGATGACCAAAATTGATTTCGTCTTGCAGGCGTACATGACATCCAGTTTCATTAGTGAATGGAGGAGACTTAGAGCAGACAACGCCCTGCAGTGTTCACTTCCTAGTCTACCCATAATATATTGTTTCATTAGTGAAGACTTATAGTAGACAACATTCTGCGTTGCTCCCATAACATATTTATGTTATAATTGTATGTTATGGTAGCAAGTTTTTCTTTTGTAAGGAAGAGTGACATTGCTAAACCGTTGTCATGTATAACTCTCTCCGTTTATATCACTGTCTTTAAAACACATTAATCAAATTTTCGTATATATCGAATATTCGCTTTAATTTCAAGTTGTTATTGACTCTGTTACGATTATTCATCGATGAAAATGTTATAATGTCAATGTCGCTCGAAAATGTTACAGGTATATAACATATGCTCATGTAATTCTACTTTTGGAAACAAATTTGATTGAGTTGATATTATGCTATTGTCTTTTTGTATTGTTAAAATAATTTGGTGTAAAAAAGTCCAAAGCACATTTTAAGATTTTTGATCCGAAATTAAGACTTTTTTTTAATAATGAAGATTTTCCCACAAAAGATTGCAGCATCAATGATATAACAGCAAATATTCGCAGCGCCCGTAAATTAAATTACTCGTTTTGTTTTAGCAACATTAAAGCACTCTCCTTCTCCGAATATTTACATACTATTTTTAACATTTGATGTTTTGCATTTTTCTAGAAAGAAATTTCAAGTGCAATTTAAAAGCTTTTTTATTTGATTTGCCAATTGGATTTCTTCCTGCCGTTTTTGTTTTCTACAATATTTATTTTACGTGCCATAATTTTGATATACTGATTTAAAACATAAAATGTAGTAAAATTTTTGAATAAATTACTAGCATTAACAAGTAACAAGCTGTATTACAAATTAGAAAAAGGTTGGGTCTCAAAAAAAAAAAAAAAAAAAAAAAAAAAGAAGGTTGCACATAAAACTTTTACTGCCAAGCCATTAAAATGTCTAACAGAGTTGAGACAAAATATACCAAAAAAAATTGTTCTAAATTCAGATAAACATTGTTTTAAAGTACAATGTACTACTGGGTTTTGGGATATTCTAAAAGTTGAGCTGGAAAAACGCTGAATTTTAGCAAACACAAGATAACGTTATTGAATCCCGTTTTTGGATTTTCTAAATATGTAGAAAGTTAAGTAGTATTTCGTGGAGTTTAAGGTCCTTTTTGCTTATATATTTTAATATTTCTGCCAATATTTCGCTTTCCTTCGGATAGCTTCTTCCGGGCAATAATATTTGTTTTTTTTTTTTTTTTTTTTTTTTTTTTTTTTTTTTTTTTGAAAAAAAGTTTAAGGTCCTTTTTGCTTATTTATTTTAATATTTCTGCCAATATTTCGCCTTCCTTCGGATAGCTTCTTCCGGGCAATAATTTTTTTTTTTTTTTTTTTTTTTTTTTTTTTTTTTTAAACTCAACGAAATACTACTTAATTAAGAAATAGAGGTCGAATAAAAACCAAATACTATATGTAGAAAGTTACATATAATAAAAACTATCACCCAGAAAACTACTGTTGCAAGTGATTCACAGCCTTGTGTTTATTTTTAAAAAGCCTTAACCCAGCATTTACATGTGCAAGTTGGAAAAAGTCTATTTATTCGAACTTTTTTTTCAATACACACAAAATTTTCTTATTTAAAACTTAACTCAACAATTCCATTCAGTTGTAAGGGAATTTTGAATACTAAGTGCCAGGTCAGGCACACCACCGTTAGTTCGGCAATTTTTGACTTTATAGAAGCCTTCGCTGAGGGAAACTAAAAAGGAAAAAGAGTTGCCGGTACTCGGCAATAAAAGCTAGGGAAAGCTAAAGTGTTGCCGAAAAAAGTTTTTGTGTGTGGACAAGAAAGCAAGTCCAAAGGAAAATTGCGAAAAAATTGGGGAATAAAAATGATCCTGTCTGATCTTACCCAGCATTTACACAATACATTCAAACTTTTTTTACCAATAGACACAAATTGTTCTTACTTACAACTCAACTTACAATCAAATTTGGTTGTAAGTGACTTTTTTACTGCTAGCATAACGACAAATTATAAAACAGTGTTGCCGAAAATAAGTTTTCAATCAAATCAATATTAATTATTAAAATAAAAATTATGTTCATAGCTGGTTTTTAGCATATTTATATAAAAAGAAAAATAGAGAAAGAACACAGCTGTATAGTAAAATATTTCAATGGCAGTACTAAGCATAAATTAGAAAAAATATTTCATGTAAATAAGTTTTTCTGAACTTTTTCAATAATGACAAAACGGCAATACTTGCAAACTATTTTGTATCATTAAATATTATTTTTTCATGAAATACAAATAAAATTAAATGAATAACGCTTTTCTTGCAATTCTATCCCTTGATTAAAATAGTTTTCCTCAAGGTCTTCAAAATAGTGGTTTTCAACTCTAATTGCATCTTCATTTGAGGTAAAATGCTTGCCAGCAAGGAATTTTTTTAGATTTGCGAATAGGTAAAAGTCACTGGGAGCTAAATCAGGGGAATAAGGAGGGTTGTCAAGCAACTCGTACTTTAATTCGTTGATTTTAGTCATTACTCTTATGCGCTGGTGCGATGTCTTGATGAAAAATTATTTTTTTGTGTTGTAAGCCAGGACGTTTTTCTCGAATTTGTACATTGCACTTTGGCTACAATTTCTGTTGTTGTTGCTGTTTTTGGACGTCCACTACGACCACATTTAAATTTTTTACTTTTGCATATGAAGGAGCACTTTCACCTAACACATTCACCATATCATTATGAATTTCTTGTCCCGATAAACCTTTTTTATGTAAATGACACTACGCGTTTCTAATTTTCCCATTGTAAAAAATCGCGGATGCGTCTTTTGTGAACACCTGTTTCTATATGAAGGAGTTACCAGATCGGAACAAAATTTAAAATGTGCTCATAGCAGAGATGGAGAGAGTTTGCAAAACACGTACCTTTTTTCTGTTTATACCGCGCTTTTTTGGCTAGGCTAAGAAGTTTCCGAACCGCCATATGTATAGTGAACTTGCTGTAAATTACTCGTATGTGTAAATGCAGTGTAAGGCATTAAATTTTTACACATACAATTTTCCAATATTAAACCTTTATTTCCATACCTTTACATAACTTAACAAGTATGGTTGCGAAATTTTTGCTTCTAAATTATAATACAGAAATGGCTTTCGAGCTTTTATATTTCACAACGGTCTATATGCTGACAATTCATAGCAGCTACCCTAAACATCAGTGGACTTGGGAAATTTTTGAAAGATATTCCCAACAATGGACATGTGCGAATCGATAGCAAAGTTCTATGGTGAAAAATAATTTGTCTGCATTAAAAAAATTTCATGTTTTAACTGTGTGAAATAATATTATATTTGACAACATACAATTTCGACAAAACAGAAAAATATTTAAAAAAAACTAGTAAAAAAAATAAATAAAAATGAACAAATTAAGAAATAGTTATTTTAGAGACATTTTTCAATTTAGTATTATTTGATTTTTACACTTTTAATTATAAAATTTTCAATTATAATTTATTTCAATCAAATTCCTATATATCAAATATTTCTATCCTATTATCAAAATTTATATTAGCCCCTAGAGCTAGAAAAATTTTATTCACCTCAGAAATGTCAAAATTTTACTTACGAGAGTATTTTTCTACCGTTTCACACACGTCCAATCTAGAAAAAAAAATTTATTGAGAATTTGAAAAGACACATGTTTTAATAATACCGGTCAAAACACGATAAAAAAGCTTTTTCTTTTGCACACGTCTCTACTTTTCTTTATATCTTTCAAAAATTTCGAAAGTCTACTGACTCCTATGAAATGTCGACATAGAGACAGCTGGGAGACATATATATATATATATATATATATATATATATATATATATATATATATATATATATATATATATATATATATATATATATATATATATATATATATATATATATATATATATATATATATATATATATATATATATATATATATATATATATATATATATATATATATATATATATATATATTTTTTTTTTTTTTTTTTTTTTAATTAACCACAATAACCTAAAAATGGTTCCACTTTGATCAAATTTCTGGGTTGTTCTTAAATGCTTAAAATTTTCAAACTGCAGATGAAGATTTTTTTCTGATTTTTCTCATGTTTACAATAAATCCTATCACTTTGTTTCGGCTTGACAATGAGTTCTGAGACACCCTGTATTTTGGTTTTAACAGGCTGTTTTAGTGAATATAATATCGTTTTTTCTGAAAAATTATTTATATAAATTTGTCCCACTGTTCTCAAGTGCAGCAAATGACTTCACAATTTTGTTGGACAATTTAATGCTTTAAGTATTAGAAAATCAAACTTGTATTTTATTCACAAAATTTTTTCAAATTAAATACAAAACAAGCAAAAAAAAAATGACGAAAAATTTTTCTCGGTAACCAAACTTGAGCACAAACAATCAAAGTTAGTAAAAACCAAAAACAGAAAATAAAAAGAATTCGAAACTGCAACTAACTTAAATTTTTGGTGACCTAACCAGCATTCACTTTTGTGTAAGAGTGTTTGCAAAGATGTAGAAAATGCAATATTGTTAGGAACATCGTTGGGGTGGTAGTATGCATTGAGGTAAAACATTTTTTTTTTTTTTAGTTTTATTTCATTTTTGTACTCCACACTTTCAGTTGTTTAGAAAAATGGTCAGGTTTTTTGTTTGTTAAAGTTGTATTTGGAAACAAACTTTTCTTTTTGATCGTAATACATGCAACTCAAAAAAGTACATCCACATATATTTTTATGGTAAAAGTTCTTTTTTTTCGTATTGTAAAGTAAAAATAAAAATCTTTTTCATAGCTGTTGTTCACTTTTTGTTTTACTCTTTTTTTTTTTACTTTTCTAAAAATTCTGCAAAGCTCACAGAAATCGCATTTTAAATTAAATTTTTATAACCTCATAGTACTGATGGTTTTATTTCGAAATAAAAAGCATTTAAGATTGTTTGAATGCTGCCACTTTTTTATTACTTTAGTATGCAGTTGTGATATGTTTTTTTTCTTCTTCTTTTGTCGCACATAAAATAAATTTTTGGAATTTAATTGTGTAATAGGTTTTTTTTTACATTAAAAGTTTTCGTATTACTTTGGTAATTGTAATGGGTAAGAGAAACATTAAATCTTATTAAATCTTATCATTTTTATTCTTAACGCAACTGAAGCCCTTTTCACACAAAATTTATTTATATAGATGTATATTTTAATAAAATCAGCTATATTTAATTTGAGATCATAAAATAATTGTAATCATATATGTAGTTTTCTACGGGTTATGGCTGCTTTAGAAGTTGTAATACTTAAGGTACCGATACTACCGATACAAGTTTTCCAACTTAAGATTCCTATTTGAGCCATAAATAGTTTTGGATAGTTATTTTACTTAATAATCAGCAAATTAAATGCGCAAGGATATTTGAAATCATGATTGCGGCGTTCGGCGAGATTACTATGAGCAGAACATAAGTTCAATTGTGGTATAACCGGTTTAAGGAAGTCTGAGAAGATATCAATGACGATGCTTGTCCTAGTCGCCCGAGCACGTCAACCACCGATGAAAACATTGAAGCAGTGAAAAAAATGATTTTGAGTAATCGTCGAATCACTATCCTCAGCACCCTCGCTGATGATGTTGGCACATCGTTCAGCTCATGCCAAGCAATTTTTACGGATGTTTTAGGCATGAAACGTGCGTCAGCGAAGATTGTTCCGAAATTGCTAAATTTTGAGCAAACACAACATCGCATGTACATCGCTCAGGTGCCATAACATTGAAACCAAAGCCCAATCATCCTAATGGAAGCGTCAAGAACAGCCAGTACCGAAAAAAACACGTCAAGTTCGGTCAAATGTGAGGGGTTTGCTCACTGTTTTCTTCGAATGCAATTAATGATATTTCTAAGTTTGTTGTTATTGCTATAAATATTATTTTCTTTTTTTGAATTTTTAATAACTCAAAATTTTTTGTCAATATTTTTCAATTTTATAAACACTTAATTTTGCTGAGTATGCCAACAAATTGTTAGCGAAATACTGAAAATAAAAAATAAATACTGTTAAAATTTTTATACAAAACTAATAAATATCTTTAGCTGCAAAAATAAGAATTAATTACATACTAAAACAAGATCAGACTAAAATCTACAGTAAAAATTTAAAATTAATTATTTATATTTCTGTATTGTGTAAAATAAATGAAATAGTCTTTTGTCTGACAATTCTTAGAAAATTCATGGCATCAATATGTTAGTTGAATAAGTAAATTAAATATTTTTTCTGTCATTTCCAATTATATAATAAAACGGATATCCTTTTTTTTTCTTTTAGTATTCATTTACCTGCATTAAAATGATTTCATATAAAAGTAGATAAAAAGTCGGATAATATATTTTTTTACAAAAGACTGGTGCCGAAAAAAAAGTTCTTAGTTTTCAAACTTTTTTTATATTCAAAATTGGTTTCTAATTGTTAAACTATTTAACGTTTTTGTCCGTTTTGTTTGCTGCATATGACAGTTGGAAAAGTTTATTTCGTTTTTATGTTGTCAGTAACGCAAATGTAATTATAAACCAACAATTACTGACATAATGCACAATGGCATACAAATATACACATATGTATATTAAGGTGGGTCAATTTTTTTTTTGGCAAAAATTCGTGAAGTTGCTTCACCAAAGACACCATGGGTCTAAAATGGATTTCGAGCCCCGAATTTTCAGAAATATACTGCTAGTATTACTTTATGAAATCGGGTATTATTGGTTTTCTTTTAAATTTGAAAGAAAAAATTTTAAAAATTTAAAGTTATAAAATCGAATTAAATACTGATTTTTGTAGCAGGCTGGAGTCAAAACAGTTCTCAAGGCAGCTTTTCTCAGGTAGTGGTAAAAGCCCAGCGTAGTGGTATTATGTCAGAGCCTCCATTAATTAAAAATATATCCTATTAGAATTTTGAAACTCCACCACTTTCTGACCCAAAAATTCTTAGTCATATATAAGCCACTGAAAGATGTGTGCAACTTTTAACTTCTGTTTTTCGAAACAATAAATGCAAAAAATTGCGATGCTGAGTTGTAAAAAATACCAAAATTTGAAAGTAAGTAAGCTGGATTTGAAAACTTAGTTTTTTTCTATATAAGGTTTGGTTTTGTAATAATAATTCTATGTTGGCACGCATGCTATGTTGGCATAATGCTATGTTGGCACGCATGTCTGTTATATACTGGGTGGCCCAGAAAGACCGAAGTGGTGTGAATTCCTTATAACTTTTTTATTATAATTTTTTTTTTCTTTTCTTTTCAGTATTTTGTAAAGAAGACTTGGATAATTTATAATGGAGCAATACACAATTGAACAACGTGCCCAAATTGTTGAAATTTACTTTTCAAATCAACGGTCCATTGTGTTGACTCAGCGTGCATACCGTCGTCAATTTAATGTGCGGGTTGCACCCTCTCAGTCAACAATAAACCGTCTGGTTGCAAATTTTCGAGAAGAAGGAGCAGTAAGGAACCTTCCTGGTCCCGGCAGACACCGAACTGTCCACACGGCTGACAATATTCAAGTGGTACAGGAGAGTATTCGGGAGGATCCAGAAACATCAACCAGGAGACGTTCGTCACAACTGGGCCTCTCAAGGACGTCGCTGCAGCGAATTTTGCACACCATAGGATTGTTTCCATACAAAATTCAACTTGTCCAAGAATTGAAACCAACAGATTACCAGCAACGACTTGACTATGCAATTTATTTCCAGCAAAAAGCACAAGAGAATCCAAATATTATTCATAACTTAATAATGAGTGACGAAGCCCATTTTCAATTAAATGGGTTCGTTAACAAGCAAAACTGTAGGATATGGGCTACGGAAAACCCGAGAGTACTTCATCAACGACAATTGCACCCAGTTAAGTGTACCGTTTGGTGCGGTGTTTCTTCAGAAAGGATCATTGGCCCATTTTTTTTTTGAAAATGAACAAGGTGTTGCCATTTCCGTCAATGGTGATCGATATCGGGCCATGTTGCAAAATTTTGTAAGGCCAGCCGTGGAAAACCATCCGCAAATATGGTTCCAACAGGGTGGAGCCACAGCGCACACTGCGAGGGCCACAATGACTCTTTTACGCGACATCTTTGGTGAAAGAATAATTTCTCGTAACAGCAATTTTAATTGGCCTCCGCGTTCCCCGGATTTAACCGCTCCAGACTGTTTTCTTTGGGGCTATTTAAAAGGAAAAGTTTATGTTAATAAGCCTAGGACTATTGAGGAGTTAAAAACCAATATTCGAGAAGAAATTAACAACATACCACCGGAAGTTTTGCGAAAGGTCATGGAAAATGTGTTGGAAAGAGCACATTTGTGCGAAGCAGAATATGGCCACCACTTGCGGGATATCATTTTTAATAACTAATCCAAAAATATTCCCCATAAATTTAATGTATTTAAAAAAAAAAAAATTAAAAAAATATCTCTTAAATAAAAAGTTATAAGCAATTCACACCACTTCGGTCTTTCTGGGCCACCCTGTATGTTTGCAATATCAACCATTTCGGACTGTCAGTTTGTTTTTGACAGATAAAAAGGTTAGACGTGTTTTGGTATGCTCTTCGATTTTTTACTAAACTTTGAGCTTAAACAACATCGCATGGACATGACTAATGAGGTGTTGAACATTATGCCATTCATGGTGCAATGAGAAATTAACTGAACAATTAAGAAGATTTTTAGAATAAAAGGTCATTAATAGTATTTACCTACTCTATTTTTTATTTTCCTCAACGACCTTCTCTATCAAACTTCCAACCCTATCCATTCTTTCGCGGATGACAGCAGCATTTGTTACTCGTACTCTTTTAGTTATAGGCCCAGCCTATCAGAGATCGCTGCCAAGAGGCTAAATATGAATGATTCACTGAATAGTGATCTTCTATTAATCTCCGAATGGGGTCGTAAAAACAGGGTCACCTTTAACGCTCGTAAGACCCAATGTTACCTATTAACACACAAACAAACGACCGCAAATGCTGCTTCATCTGTACTCATGGCTGGTATAAATATTGAGGAATCGGATGCTCTTGATGTTCTTGGAATGAAGATACAGTGTGATGTTCGCTGGACTGAACACATTTTTCATGTCTCCAAAGAAGCATTCAAGTGCCTTGGTTTTTTGAAACGGTGTAAGATGTACTTCACTTCATCCGACCTCCTTACTATTTATACCACCTACATCCGACCGAAAATGGAATACAACTCTCATGTTTGGGCCGGTGCCTCAAAGTCTATTTTGGGGCTACTCGACCGTGTGCAGGAGAGGGCGAAGAAGCTTATCGGTGACAGTAGGGTATCCAACTCTATTGACTCACTGGAGCATCGTCGCAGTGTGGGGTGCGTTACTCTGTTCTATCGTTACTACAATGGAATTTGCTCTGACGAGATTAGGCATCTTGTTCCCGAAACTAGCACATTTTTACGTAGCACGCGCTCATCGTCTAGAGCTCATCCATTTGTGGTCGATTGCCCGGGGAATCGCACTACGCATTACAGAGAGAATTCGTTTTTCAGCCGTACGCTTCGTCTGTGGAATAAGTTGCCTGCAGACGTGTTTCCTGTCTGTTATAACGTTGGAAAGTTCAAGTCAAATGTTCACAAACACTACTCCCTCTTTCCCCCTCCTCACAACCTATTTTCCTAGTTCTGGTACAATGCACTGCATATGTAGGGGTTATCCCCTACAATATAAAAAAAATATATATATAACTATTATCGTGATTCACAATACTGTAAAGTACTACGTACGAAATATTTTTGAATTTTCAGAGACTGGAAATCCATTTTAGACCTATAGTTTCTTCCTCAAAGTTGCTCAGAATTCTGCATAGAATAGTTCCCTCCTCCCTCTCCCCTTCAAATTATAATTTTTTCTGCTCCATACAAATCGACCCACCCTAATGTATATACTCGTGCATACTTATACTCGTTCGTATATGTAGTACATTTGTACTAATATAATATTATGAAAGCCTTTAAAAAAAATTTTTGTTTTGCTTAATAAAAAATGAAAAGAGCTTCATTAAAAATATAATACGATAAAAAAAATATGTATTCACATAAATTGAAAAACACTTTTTTGCTATTTTATAAATTTTAAACCCATTTTGTTCAAACACATACTTTCGCTGTTATGCGTTTGTATTAGTGGCAGCAAAAAACGAAGGTGTATTTTTGACAAGCTGTACAGAAAGGGAGAAAGGAAGAGAGAGCTTACTAAAAAGTAACGCAGTGTTGTCAACTATTTATAGCCAAAACGCGCTGTGAGCTTACAATATTATATAATAAAGAGTCAATATGAACATCAAAATAATATTGTTGTATGATAATTACATGATAGCTTTAATGCATGTTATTGTTACTTATGTTGCTATTATATAGTATATTTGTTTATGGCATTTTTTACCAAATTATGCTAAATTATTATAAATGGTAATTTATACAGTGTCGCAGATGAAACGTGCTGCAATAAGATATTCAAATAACTTTTTTTTATTAATGTATTTCTTTTATTTTTCTTTGTAGCATTAATTCAATTTGTAACTAATTGATATTGAAGGTGAAAACGCGTTACAATTTCAATTTAGAAATTGGAACACTCCTAAATGTTTGAAATTGTTCACTTCATCACTACATATGCATTTGCAGCAGCATTCTCAGAAGTCTTTCTAAGAATATATTCGATTTATCTTGATGTATTTAATATCTGACGTGTTTCGATTCAAAGGCTTTTTTAATTTTTTTCTGCTTTGAATTCGAGGTATTCAAGATTTTTTGTCGCTTTGATATAAAAGTCATTACACTTGTTTTTATCAGTGATCAGCAGAAAGTAATTAAAAAGTAATTCGAGTTGAATCACGCCTTCTAATTTCTTGTTCTCTAACATCTGTGTTGTTTAAGGGACATGAATGAGCGATAAGCCTAGAAAATGTTTATGAGGCACACTCAAAATAATGAGCAGTTCTCCTACAAACTCTCAAAATTGATCACTTATTCCTGTTTCATAAATACCGTCTTCATATCCACTCGAAAGTTTGAGTACCAACGCAATCATCGTACACAACTTTTACGACATTGTGGATTTCTGTAGTGTTTTTGTGACACGAATGGACTGATATATCCAAAAAATTTATATGAAATACACTCAAAATATTATCCATATTTTGTACATGTTTTGTAAACGTATCGCTCATTTCTGCCCCATAAACAACACATTTATATCCACTCGAGTGTTTGAAGTAGTCATCGAGCTTATGCGTTACAACATTTGTGACGTTGCTGATTTAGACTCTCCGTAAATCAATGTATATAGACAATGTAAAATAAGCATGGTCCGTGAAGGAAGCATGGAATGTGAACTTCGTATTTCAACAGAAAAAGAGATATGTGTAGTTATGCGTTGAATGAGCCGATGGCGCAATGTGAACTTCGTATTTCAACGGACAAAGAGGTATGTGTAGATATGCGATGAATAAGCCGAATCAATGTGAGTATTACTCGTATATGTATTTTCCTGAAATTAGAAATCAGACTGAGATGGTGTATGAATTCAAGTTGCAACCTAAGCCTATTAATCAACGTTATTGAGAGTATGAGTAAATCAGAGTAGTTGAGTTTTTTTAACGCCTACTCACATTTAAAATTTCAGTATGAATATCTCCAAAACGATTCATTGTTGATCACTGGTTTAAAAGGGATAAGTCTTGTAGACGCCCTCTAGAACTTTGGTACTAGGAGCGTTTGCTTACCTATGAGCTCCGTAATTGTTTAAAAAAAACACAAGTGAATTGTGGCGGCCACACTCAGTTGAGAACCCTTGCCACCATCAGAGCGCCAAATAGGTTATTTTACCGATATTGGTCCCGCATAATAAAACTTTTCGTCTAGCATTGGCTCGACTTACATAAAAAGCACATCTTGTTTTATTGTTATGTTTAGTACTAAATGTTATTACTTATTATTATTAGTTCATTTTCAAGATTCAATAAATAAAAAAAAGGTTACAAAAATATGTGAATTAAATCGTTTTCAAAATTGATTTTTCTTAAAAAAAAAAGCTAGAGTCATTAGCACTAGCGCCATAAATAACGAATACCAACTAAAAATATTGATTCTAGTTATAAACTGTTAATATGTGATGGATAAAAAAGCTTCCAAATAGTTTGTATCGTCTCCCTCTTTCCCCTAAACTTTGCACTTTGTCGATGTGATTAAAGTTGATGAATATTTGGTGGCTTGTTGAAAGTGCACTACTGCTGTTTTTTTTTTTCTTTTTGTCTTATATCTTTAAAAGAAACCCTTAACAACCTATAATACATCGCTACCAAGAGGAGTGAATATAATCCAACAAATTCTTTTAAACGCTGTACTTTTTATGCAAATTAATGTAAACACTCACGGAGTATGTTTATTTTACATGAACATATACACATTTATACACAAATATAGTCGTAAAAGTAAAGCACACTTTAGTGTATACAGAAATCTTCAAATGACTTTATATTTATTTACACTTATGACAAAATAAACGGCCTAGGCTTAAACCTAAAAATTTTGCCAAAAGTCAGTTGGAATTTATATTTGTAAACTTTACTCGTTAAAATTTAAATATTAAATGATTCCAAATCAATTATTTTTCATACCATTTTTCCTGTATTTACCCGCTGACTTTGTACTAGGTTTATATCTATCAATTTCTTATAATAGAGAACGAAAATGAATAAGACACATCAGCTAATACGCATTTGCATAATAAATCTGTTTTCAATGGATTTTCATTGCTTTTTAACATATTTTCATGTCATATGAACGAACAGATGAGAAAAGTTGAAGAAAGGACCTAAATGAGGGAAAACTTAACAAAACAAGCAAGAAAAATTGGAAAAAAGATTTGTTAGCACAACTTCCATTGAAGTACGAGTATTATGAACTTGCTTGTTTTTCAATTAATGGCAATTTATGGGAGATAGTTGGTGTCTTAAGATGGAGACAATTTAAAGTGACGTTGCAATATTTACTGACACTTTGCTAAGTTGATCTTAATACAAACAAATCTTTCAAAACGGATGAATATATATATTTTTTTTACGAAAACAGTACGCATCTATTAGTACATTTTTCCGAATACTTCCTGCAGAAATTTATTGTACTAACTGGGCATCAGAATCGAGGTAATAAAATTTCAAATTGAGTAATCAACATTCTTACTCAATAAACATTTGAGAGTTGGTGCTGTAGGTGATTAAAAATGTATATACAAAATTTACCTCAATTACCTTATTTATAAGAAATTGCCTGGTTTTTCTTATGTCTTTTGCTGTTGGAGCAGAATTCACTTGTTTCTCGTGGGGTGATATAGGCTCAATTTGTTGTACATACAATTAAGTTCGTAATTGAGTGATTTGTAAGGTATATTTACATGATAGTATAAGAGTTAAGCTCTTTCATAAATTTGTGAAGAATGCAGCAAATCGTGTCTCCTAAAACCAGTAGTGTTTTGTCTCTCATTATGTGCACACGTCTTTTGTTACTGTTGCCGCATGTTCTATATGTGTATGTTCATTAATTAAATTCGTATGAAACCAAATTGCACCGTAATAGTTATCAAGTTGTGTACTCGTGTTTATTTTTGTTTTCTCTCTTTTATTACCGTTGTCCGTATTTTCTATATATGTATGTTCATTAATAATGTTGTACGAAACCAAAGTGCACCGGAATAGGTGCATTAATTTCTTTTGAATGCATTTCATTACCTTGTAGTGTGGAAAGTGCTGAACTAAATTTTGATAATCTGAGCAATATCGAAGATATATACACTGGACAGTTTTAACTAATTTAATTCCAACATTTTAAATGCTGCAATAGAGTTTGTTTTAGTCTTTCGTGTTGTTATTGTTAAAGTTTAACCTCCACAAACACTACTCCCTCTTTCCTCCTCATCATAACCTATTTTCCTAGTTCCAGTACAATGCGATGCATATGTAGGGGCCATCCCCTGAATATTAGACCCA
Source organism: Thecocarcelia acutangulata (assembly GCA_914767995.1). NCBI lineage: Eukaryota > Metazoa > Arthropoda > Insecta > Diptera > Tachinidae > Thecocarcelia > Thecocarcelia acutangulata. Next base: position 22,147,679 of record OU612094.1, read on the forward strand.
TATAAAACAAATATATATACATACATTTTCGGTGGTCGGTAAATCTTAATTTCTGAAATACTTTGCATTCTCATAACACCAGACTTTTATTAATAAGTTTAGATTACCAGCATTTTGCTCAATAGAAGAGAGATGATGTTTAATTTTTCTCAAAAAATATTTATTTATTTATCGCCATTTATATGTCTGCTTCAACGTATTCTTCTTTAGATATGCGAGAGCGGATTGATATTGAAGCTACCTAACAGTGCAACCTAAATTAGGGCGTAAAGCGCAACGTTATTTAACACTTTGATTTTACGCTTTAGTATGTAACTTAAATAAAAGCGTTAAAGTTGTGCTATGAACAGTATTGTTCACTAACCTTGATTGATAAAAATCACTAAATAGAAATAACAAAAAGGGATGAAGTCGCTAAGTTAGTGTGAAAGTACCTAAAGTGTGATTACTGATGGCCGCTAAAATGAGTGAGATGTGGTTTGAAGCGAACTTTACTGAGAGACATTAAAGCTTTCTCTCTTACGTTCTGTCAAAATTGGATTTTCCAATTGTAAAGCGTTGACGCCGCGCTATTTGGGTTGGTCTTACACATTTTGTATTTACATGAGGATTTTTCACAGATAAATTACGCTTGACGCGCTATTTTAGGTTGCATAATAAATAAGAAAATAAGCATTTTTTTTCAAGACCCATTTATTTCTCAACATCTCTTTTTAGCTTACTGCTCTTAGTAAGATGATATTCCAAGTTTTTTTGTACCATCTGAATAATACAATTTTGGGAACCCCTCAAAATACGCGTAAGTTTCCGTAATAACTTCTACTGCGAGCCATTTTTTCAAGTTTGGAAACAAGAAAACGTCACTAGGATCTAAATCTGGACTATAAGGTGGGTAATCAACCAATTCGAAGTGCATTCCACATAATTTTATTATCGTATCTAATATTGTGAACCGTTGCGTTATCTTAGAGAAAGAGAGCTTTTTTCTTCTTTAAATGTGGTGGTTTTTTCTTGATTGAATCAATCAATTGATCCAATAGTACACGATAATATTTTCCTGTCATTGCGGATCTTTTTGCAAGGTAATCGATGATCAATTTTCCGTGTGCATGCCAAAGTACAGTGGCCATAACCTTGCCAACCGGTTTCACTATTTTCGCCTTCTTCGAAGCACTTCCACCAGCTTCCACCCATTGTTTCGATTGATTTTTGGTTTCAGGTATGTAGTGGTGGCCCCACGTTTCATCAAAAGTTATTACGGGATTACGCCTTATCATATCCAAACACCACTATGAAGTGGTCTGTCGAACTCGTTTTCCTTCGACACTGAGCAAACGCGGCAGCCATCTTGCTGATAGCTTTTTCAAATGAAAATGTTCATGCCAAGTGTTGAACAAACCTTCATATGATTTGTTTACCATAGCAATAATCTCACGCATTCATAACGATATCGAAGACTTTAAGATGTTTAAATTCAGCAATATAATATTTTCCCGTGTAATCTGATGGAGCAGACTTACCGTAATGTGTATTAGGCTTGTCGTTTGTCTCTTTCGTCGTTTTCCCTTTCAAATCAATTTTTTCAATTTTTCAAGAAACAGAAAAGTTGCTTACTTCCAACGACTACAATAATTTAGCTAATCCATGAATTTGGGTAAAATTTTAACTGCTGACGTTTTGCAGATTGCAATTCCAAAAAAAAAAATAAAAAATTATGTTTGTGCTGCCATCTAGCGCTTCAATATCAATTCGCCCTCGTATTACGTTTGTGCCAGCATTTTTTCCAATCCCTGGTATGCACTGTTAGTTATGGTCTTGGGTCGGTTTTTATCTCCTCTCAATCATACTAAAACACTATCTGGAAATAGGAAAAAGTTGCAGGGAGCCAAACCTAGTGAAGACGGTGGATGAGGCATGATTGCTTTGTGGCCAAAAAATTAGTCTGGCTGTTTACCAAAAATAAAATGGTTACTAAGGGTATGATTATTAATGACAAGGCTATTATTGATATATGGTTAGTTGGCATAATAACATTGATGGATATTAATGTGGTAACTATTCTTAATATTGTGATTCCTTACAATTATAGCTGTGTTAAACCAATATATATTATAGTTATTCATAAAACTTTTAATTTTTTTTCAGTAGGATGTCGGATGCTTGATGCTTTACGTCTCGTCTCCTACTAATAAAATATTGAGTTTTGACACAAAATAGAATTCATAGTTACTAGGTCTAACTGAAAAAGCAGCCGTATTAAAAATACATCATCTTCACATGATCCCGAGGTGATTATGAGTAGTGTAATCCAAAAATAATATGTGGCCCTTAGAATATTAACATGTAAAACATATACTCTTTCTACGTGTGAGCTCATATCGAAAAGAATGATTTTTCCTCAAGTGTTCATATTCGGAAAACTTGATAAAATATCATTTGCTACTGCCCTCAATACTCGTATTTTCTTCTTGGTTCAGTAACACTGCCTGCCGTCAACTTTGACTCACACACATTTCAGGCCAAAAGTTATACAAATAAAATTTTCTTCATTAAAAATATGAAAATTATATAAAAGAAAGTATGAAAATAATAATTATGTAAAGTATAAATTAACTCTTATATAAACAAATTTCACGCACAAGAAAAAAATGTGTGTCTGTATGTGTACAAAAATAACTACTTCTTATTCTTTATTCAAACTTAAAGTTTTGCCTTGTGTCGCTATTCTGTGTATCGTTCCCAGGTACATAATAAATATGAAAATGATTGTATTTGTTTTTGTTTTAATAAATGCTATTATTTTTGCTGTTGTTTGTACTTTATATAATTTCATTACATATACCTACTTATATACAAGTATACATATAGAAAAAAAAACCAGCATGAAGAACAAAACAAAAACTTTAGGAAAACAAAGTTGTATAATTGAATTTTTATTATAACTTGAATAATATAGAACGCAAGATGTTAAAAAAATAAAAAAGAAAATGCGAAAATAAAAGGAAAAAATCTTTCCCGTTAACCGAACTCTTGCTGACATTTTTAAATGGGTGAATCATAAAATTTATATCAAACAGCCAAATGCAAACAATGAAGAGCAGGTGCTGGAGGAGACGACACGAAATGGTGGAAAATTAAAATATTATGTGAAACGCGCAAATTAAAGTTGAGTGAAATTGGAAAAGTTTTATGATTTAAAAACATTAACTAAATTTATACAAACTCTTTTAAAGAACAACATAAACAGTTTGCGATAATAATAACATTTTGTGTTGTACAAACGAACACAAAAATTAAAATTAAATAGAAGCAAAATATTGCAAATATCTAATGATAAAAATGTTATCGCAGCGAAAGAGCCACACTAAGTTAGAATGTGAAATTGATTTACACCAGCACCTGTCTTGTCGGGCTAGTCTGATAATGGCCAAACTTCACGGGGTGAATTATTCATGAGACACCAGCGTCCCCGTGTAGCTTGCAAGGCTCCTACAGGTTGCAACTTTTTGGCATAAATTTGTAGCCATATAGGCACACCCCTGGCTGAAGAATTCGGACCTTCTTATCCCTACTATATGCAATTTCCCCACAGACAATTCTTCACGAGTTGGTAGGCTGGAGCCCGTTAAGAGCAATGTACAATGTACAAGAATCTGAATAACCATATTTTAAATAATTCAGTTTTATTAGTTTCTAACATTGATACCAATAAAAAATTATAAATAGCTTGTTTTCTATGTTTCCCTGCTTTCTATATGTCGACGTTTCATAGGAGCTACCTTAATCATCAGTAGACTTTGGAAATTTTTGAATGATATTCTCAAACATTCAACTTTATATCCCAATAATCTAAATAAATTGTTGAGAATTTAAAAAGAAAAATGCTCTAATAATAACAAATCGTTGCAGCCAATGGTTGTTCATTTGTTTGAAAGGTGTAAAGAAATGTTAGAGACGTGTATAAATGAAAAATCTTGTTTTCTGTGTTTTGACAGACATTATTAGCGCATTTTTCTTTTTTTTATTCTCAACAATTTATTTAGATTGTTGGGATATAAAGTTGAATGTTTGAGAACATCTTTTAAAAATTTCCAAAGGGTAGCTCCTATGAAATGTCGACATATACATAGATAGCTGAGAAACATAAAAAACAAGCTATTTATAATTTTCTATTGGAATCTATATTTCAAATAATTGAAATTTCTGCTAGACCCTATCAAGTGCGAGGCCATCAGCGGTCGACAACGCCTTCCGCCGTCACTGAAGCAAGGTTATTTGGCAGAACAAAGATTAGCAAACATGCTGAAAGGTTTTTCTCTGCAGACCATATCGATGCTGATCATGGTTGAGGTGTCTGCCTGGCTGTGGTTTAAACCTAAAATGGCAGGAAAGGGAATTAGTTTCCCTGATAACTTTGATGCATGCCGGTTTTTGATTACTAATAATCCCCGAGTAGCGGTTGTCTTGCAACAGCACACTACTCCCTCTTTCCTCCTCATCATCATAACCTATTTTCCTAGTTCCAGTACAATTCACTGCATATGTAGGGGCTATCCCCTTAGTACTGGTGACAGATTAAAAAAGAAAAAAAGATACCTATAATGTAAGCAACCAGAAGTGATAGTTAATCTGGCGAGTTGTTTAAGGGCTAATGTTATTAATTCAGAAGGCTAAAAACTTATGGCGAAAATTGGCGACTTGTGTGATACTAGAAAACCTCATGAGGGCGTTGATGAATCGTAAATAATTCACACCATGGAATTGATTCATCATCAGATTAGGCCGGCAGGACAGATGCTGATGTAAATCAATTTCACAATCTGTCCTAAAATATTCACAATTTGTTCATCTTACTTACATATATGTACATGTATACATATATATATTTCAATATGTAGCAATGCTAACTGCCATTGAATAATATTTATTTCATTTGAGTTATTGTTTCTAGACAATAAAAACATTAAAACAATAGAACGTTGCTAAAAGTCATGATCTTTTTTCACCGGCCATGTGCTAAATATTCTCATCAAAAAACAATTATCAATTGATTATTTTAAAGCTATCAGTTATTATTTGAGTAAAGTCATTCAAATTGAAATATTTTAAGAAGAAAATAATTTCTTGATAAACAATTTTAGCATAATATTATCATATAAACATTTAGTTAAAATATTATTAATATTTATGAAAACAAGGAAATATTTTTATAAATTTATTAGATTAAAAAAAGATTGCATTATTTTTATTTTGTGATAGCATGATTGTGAAATAATTACTCATATATGGAACATTGGTGTTTTGCTTAGTAATTTAAAAAGTAAAAGTATGTATTTAAGTATCAACTAGAGCTGTGTCATTCATGAACGAACGGGTTAAATTTAACGAAACATCTCAGTGAACGAAGTGAGTTGAACTGCAAGCAGAACCACCCGGGGTCATGCAGCTTCCTTTATTTGCTACAAGAAACGAGGGACTCCTTCCTTTTTTACCCGAAAAAGAGAATGCCCTGGTTAGGGCACAACTTGTTTCCCGGTTGAGATAATTAGGCTCATTACCACCAAAGAACCTAAAGTATGCCTCAGCGTCATCGAAAATTTTAACCATCGTATGGAGGTGTGTCGCCGAGATAGCAGCAGACATTTGGCTAATATTTTGTGTCATAAATGATTGAACCATATGAGTATTAGCATAATAAAAAGAAATAATATGTGTTCTATTCAAAATCAACACTGGTCCTTAAAATTTAGCCACTTACTTATACTTTACGAATAAAATTACATAACCATAATATATAAGTATCTTATACACGGAAAAAAATTTGTTTCGTGTTCAATAACGAAATTCGTTAGATCAATTAATAAGTTGTTTGAATGCGGACCTGTAAAGGAATTCGTGGATTCAAACAAAAGGTTAGTAAAAATAATTATTTTTCAAACAATTGAATGCTTTGAGAATATCTTTCAAAAATTTCCAAAGTCTACTGATGATTACGGTAGTTCCTATGAAATGTCGACATATAGATAGCTGGGAAACATAGAAAACAAGCTATTTATAATTATTTACTGGAATAATTATTATTTTTAAACAACAACAAAATACAAATATCCAAGCTTATTTTTTTTTTTTTTTGATGTTTATGTATATGCATACAAATTATTTTTCAACCAAAAATTTTATTGATTTTATTTTTACTTTAATTTTTTCTGTGTACTTTCACGTCTGATACAACTAGAATTGGGAGGATTATTGGGAGTGACGCATCAATATACCAGAAAGCCATGGGAATGATTTAGAGGCACGTAAATTGTGAGTCGTAAGTGTTGAAGTTGAACGGTGCTGAACGTTGCTTGTTCGCTTGTGAACAGCTGATTGCAAGACAAAGACGGAAGCAATTTCTGCATTGTATTATGACTGGGGACAAAAAATTGGCTCATTGCGATAATGTTTTCACAACAACAGTCAAATCATGGGTATTTGGTGGGACCAGCTCGGCGTAGTGTATTATAAGTTTGTTAAAACCGACTGGCACAACCCCAGGCCATCGAACCAGGTTTTTACAAGAAAGCCTCAAAGTTCGAAAAAAAAACGCAGGAAGCAAAGTTGTACACAAGTAGTTAAAGAGATTTATAATCATGATAATGAGCAAAATTTTGAAACTTATCTAAGCAATAAATACTATTGCATGTAGAAAAATCATTAAAGGCTTTATGTTTTGAATGATGATAGAGGTACAAAACTTTAAGTTACCTATACCTATTCAACTGACGGCCGTTTTGTAAGCTGTGAGTTATGTTTAATTTCGTCTTTCAACTATTTAGCACTTCAACACACTCACCTAGCAAGGCGTAAATTCAGTTAATGCGAACAAAACAAGATCGCCGTTGATCCCACATATCATAAGCGAACCTTTTAGCAAATGTATATCGTTAAGCTATGTATACACGGTTGTCAGATGTTACAATATTGTAAGATCTGGCAACATGCTGACAATGTAGTGACAATGAAAAATTGTCCCGCAGAAGCAAATTGTGTGTTCAGACGATCGTAAGAAAATCTTACAATTTCATTGTCAGACTATGGCCTGACAAATAATTCATCTGACAACAAATATTGTCAGTTCACACGGTTGTCAGATTGTTAGATGGAAAAAATTGCCAGACATATTGTAAGGCATTGCCACCTATGTATATCAACAACTATCTGCTTGGCAGTATTGCCCATCAAACTTTTTTCTGACAATGATGCCATTGTCAGGTGCATTAATTTTTTACATCTGACAATTACAACTGAGCTTACAATACCAGCCAATTATCCGACGAAGAGTGTTCTCACGATTGTCAGATGCCTGACAACATTATCGTCTTACAATTGATTGACAATGGTTTTTCTGACAACGTTGTATGTTAAAAATTGGCAGTTCACACGATTGTAATACATTTTCAGGCAATTTTACTGGCAATATTGTAAGATCTCACAACCGTGTGTACGTAGCTTTAGTCTCACGTAGAAAGGCCCTAACTCGCATTTTCCCTAAATCGAGCTATTTTAGGGATTTTACTACGTTTCACACAAGTACACAGTGTCACAAAGATTTAATTATATAATTTCATACATATCACTCTTACAAGCAATTGAGTAAAGAAAGTTACTTTTAGATGTACCTATTTATAGAGTTTCCATTACGATTTTTCCTTTTTTTTTCCTGTAAAATTGCAATTATTTTTGTTAGGTCCTTTCTAGATGAGACCAACGATATGAAAAAGTATTTAATTTTTAGAAAAATATCTGGGCACAAGGTGTTTGTTCAGCTTATGAGAATTTTGTTTCATTTCACACGTTTCAGTCGAAAAGTTTCTCGTGGCAAGAGTGACAGAACACAGCCACAGTGTGACAACTAAACATTGGATAAAATGGAAATGCCAGATTTAAAATACAAAGTACTCGTATGTAAAAACTATTTCGTCACTTGATTTCAAATCGCTAGTCGCCAAACCAAAAATTTATTTGCCATAGTAGATAAAAATTTGCCATGTTTGGCGAGAAATCACCATATCTGATTACCCTGATAGTCAGTTATAGTCTATTTATACCAAAGCGAAATCTGCTCATTCGAGATTTCAAGCCAAATCTAGTAGATTTTAAGCAAATCTAGTAGATTTTAAGATTTGCCATACAAAATGAAATCTACTTTATGACTAGATTTCGACGAAATCTCCTGAAATCTACTCAGTACTAAGTGATGCAACCGTGATTTTGTTCAAAAAGTACTTAAAAATACTACACTGCAACAAAAATTACACTTTAATGTTGGTGTATTCAGTCTCTGATAAAATTGTTTTGTCAAACCCGCATGTATAAATTATTTTTGTGAAAATGAAAAACGATATAGATTTCGTTGTAGATTTTAATTCAAATCTACTAGATTTTGAGTTAATTGAGTTAATTTTGAGTTTAATTGCTGTTATTTTTCGTCGTTAATGTGTTCAAAGAGATGCATCCATGAAACGAGCTTATGCTGACGAATTTGTTGTATTGGGCGAAATTTGTCAAACGGCCCGGTTGGGTTCCTAGCATAACTACTTTACAATAAATAAATTGCGGAGAGTAGTTTTTGCACACACTGGTCTTCTTTTTTTTTCAAATTGCATTAATTTACTGTATCCCTTGGACGCTAATTGTTGTTTACTGTACAAAAGCATATTGGGCAGTTTAGGGTTAAACATACGGTATAAAACTCAACCTCCTATTTCTGCACTAGAACAGGTTCATAAATCAAGAGCTAAACAAATTTTCTTAGCAGTCTATTGTCTGTTCACTCCTTACTTGGCATAAAGCGTAATTTGTTCTTTTTGTTTACACAGTCCATTTTAAGAAATTTACATTTTATTATCTTTAATGTTTACAAATTCGCATAAACATTAAGAAACAAAATAATTTTAGCACTATAAACAAATTCATTCAGAAATAAAATTATATACTACATACATTTGCACAGTGAAATAAACAGTGAACAGCGATAGCAACGACAAACGAACGATAAAATTGATTTGCGCAGGCTGTTGTTTGTTGTTCCAGGCGCACGGCATTATCATTTGTGGCTTCAACTAACAAACAAACACTGGCAGAGCATTTTAAATTCTTTTCTTTTTTTCTGTTTTCGTTTTCAAAAGTCAGTCGTGTCTCGAACTTACGCATTAAATGAGGCCTCAAGTAGTTCAACAGGGCTTTGGCTTTGTTTTGAACATTTTGATTATTCGGGCTATATACTAAAATTATTTGAATAATTGTCGTGTATTTAGATGTTTTTTTTATATTAATACGAGTATCATTTTTAATCAACTGCGGGGGCAATTAAAATCTTTGCGTTTAAATTTCAATTAAAAGATAATATAAAAACGATACTTTTATCAGCTGAAAGAAATGTTGTTATATGATGCACACACATGTGTACATACATACATATGCACGTACAATATAATAAAACATTTGAAAAACTTTTAGAACAGTTCAAAAGCACACCTCCAGACTTTGACTAAAAGAGTATTAGAAATAATAACAATTTGGTTGGAATAAAATATCAAATATAAAAGGGAACAAAAACATTAAAAACACATTTTAAACGTTTTAATTGTGTGTTGACAGATATAAAAATAACGCAAATGTATAATTATAAAAATATTAGCAATTCATGTAAAGATTACGGATTATTCGAACAAATAATTGTTGTGTTTTGGTTTTAAAACCGCTTAATCGCTTTCATGTGGAAACAGTTGATTTTTACCACCTTCGATACGATGTTGTGCTTTTGTTCTTTTGCCGTTTAGACGGGAAATTTTTCAAAGAAAAATAAAAGTGTTGATCCTTTCAAAATATAATAGATAATTTCACATAAAAAACAATTGTTTTAATATAACAAAAATCAAAAGAAATATTAATTTTATATTGTAAAAGTAAAAAAAAGAACTGTATACAAAGATGGAGATGAGTATTGGATTTATGGATTTATTTAAATTGCTTGGCAAGTAAGTTATTGAAATAAATATAAAATCCAATAAAATAACTCAGCCTGAGTTCCAAAGAACACCTTTGCACGGTAATTTAAGTTCATGAATATTTTTGCATTTTCTTTAAAGTTGCTGCCGAAATCACATTACTTCTCCAAGATGATATTTAACTTTTAACTATAACTTTTGTTGTAAAAAAAAAAAAAATTTATAAATATTAATCCTTTTGCTTATATCGTGCTCAGCTTGCCAGAAAAATGCACATAAAATATTCAGATTGTGATGAAAACCGAGTGTTTTGAAAAATATCGTTTTTTGGAAGGGGTGAGATAGACTATGCAACACTTTTTAATGATGCTTTTTGAAAACCACTCTACTGTATAAAGTACAATAACAATTAAAGTGCTTATTAGAAATATCCTTCAGAAACTGAAGAAAAAGTGATTATCCTTTAATTTTTAAATATTTTCAAAACGTTTAAAATTTGTTCATCACATCTTTTATCTATTTAAAAACAGATCGTTTCCAAATTGATTTCTATCTCATAACTGATTATAACATAGCAGCAGAGTAATGGAAATTAAAAGAAAAAAATGGAACACAGAAAATGTTCCTTTTTTTTGTTGTCACTATGTTTCAAAACAAAAAAAGCGTGCTTTTTAGACATTGTGTAAATGGTCTCAAACGAAAAGAAGCGAAAAAAGAAATGAGATCAAACTTTCGTTGAATTTTTTAAAAAGTGTAATAGAGTTTGAGTTAGTCTTTCGTTCCAATTAAAGCTTCACAAACCCTACTCCCTCTTTCCTCCTGCTCATAGCCCCTTTTCCTAGTTCCAGTACAATGCACTGCATATGTAGGGGTCATCCCTTAAAAAAGTGGGTTTAAGGCTATCTAGGAACAATTTGCTAAAAGAATTCCTTTCAAACAAACTTAATCTAGCTACACTGAAAACATTTTGTTCAGAAATTCTCTGAATTTTGACATTACTTTTATGAATTTTTTCATTATTTTTCAACCATTGTAACTTTTCATAGAAATAATGAAACAAATTTCATTAGATTATTTTTATGAAAACCTTCATAAAAGTAATGAAACATTTTAATAAGAAACATGACTTATTTTCATTAAAAGTATCAAAGACAAATCATATGATTAGTGAAATAATTTCTCTAGATCAAGGAATCAATTTCATAAAGCACATGGAAACTGTTTATTAAATTAATGAAAAAGTAACATTTATTTGATGAAATAACTTCTTTGTACTAATGTAATATATTCATTAAAAATATGAAACTCCTTCATAAGGTCAATGAAGTTATTTCATTTATCTTATTTTATTATTCATTGAGCACCTGAAAAATTTATATTAAATCAATGAAATAGTTACATTTGTTTAATAAAATAATATCATAACACACATTAATAAAATATGTTCACAAATAGTAATAAGATCAATGGAATTATTTCATTTATTCATTGATACTTTATTTCATTACACAAACAATACTATTCCTTGCTTTTGTGAAATTGTACTTAATTATGATAAAAGAAAATGTTGAACAAGTATTCAACAAATAAAACAGATTTTATTAATTCAAATGACTTCATACACTGGTGTTTAAATTTCTTAAACTATTATTATGCTGATTTGAGTACATACACATATGTACATACATACATACTAAAGTTCGGTAGCCAGAAATTTATTTGTCATTGATCTAATGAATTCTATTTTATTGGAATTATGAAACTCATAAAACTTGACATTTTAATAAAAAAAACTTGACATTTTTTTAACTGTAGCTTAAGATTAATAAATGCCCATTAATATATCTTACCAAAAATCAAAGAATTAAAAAAAAAAATTAAATTTTGTTGTAGTCATAAGTCCAATGATTTTTTTTAATGAAACTTTGAAACTTAATGAAACCATTCTGATGGAACTATTTCATAATATATATGAAGTTTAATGCATATTGTGAAAAGTTTTCATTGGATTAATGAAAAATATTTAATGAAACAGTTTCATTAAATATATGACGCATAATTCTTTCAGTGTATACAAATTTCGAAAAATACATTCTTTAGCATAAAATTTTTTTTTCGTTTTGTCAAAACGAGTTTGACAGTTGATTTTTGGTATCTACACCTAAATCCAAAAATCAATCGGAACAATGGGCGTAAGCTGGTGGAAGTGCTCTGAAGAAGGCGAAGACCATGAACTCGGCTAGCAAGGTTATGGCCACTGTACTATGGAATATACACGGAATAAAAATATCAATATTTTAAAAAATTTTCCTTGAAATATATCCATTGAAACAAAAATCAGATATCTATGGGGTATACACTGTTTGCAAGTGAAAAATCACTTACGATCAAAGTCTCTTGCAAATGAGTTCGCTACTTGCATATGTATGATTATGTTAGTAAAAGAATGATGATGTATTGGTTTTTTGCACTTGTATGTGTAAAAAAGTTTGACTGTATTGAATTTTTCAAAATTTTTATATTGTGCAAAAGACGTGTTTTCAAGCAAAACTCTTAGAATAAATACACTATTACTGTAAGAAATATTCTAGCAACTTTTTCTGCGCAAGTTCTTCAGTCTTTCACAGACGCAAATTGTTTTTTTTATGCTAAAACGTATTTGCAAATATCTTTTATCTCCCCACAGCAATATACGTTAAACAGCAGTTGTTTTACTCACAAACGATTGCTAAAAGTCAAATTATAAATTAACCCATAATATTATAGCTGCAAGATAAGATAGATAGATATAGCCGGCCTAACCCACATGCGAATATACATACAGGGGGGCTGATGAAAGCTGCTACCAAAAAAAAAACGTAATAACTTATTTTCTATGTACACAGGTTAGTTCCATTTTTGTTGTATTTTATAGATTGGTCTTTAAATTTAACTAAAATGGATAATTGGGATAATGAAACAAGAATTTGGATAGTGCTACGCTTTCACGCTTTAGAGTCTGTTGTTTCCGTCCAAAGGGAATAGAGGCGCACATTTGGCGGCACTCCTCCTAACAGATGGAGTATAATGAGGCTTGTAAAAAAATTTTGCCGAGCGTGGCACAATCACAAAAAGGCCATATCATCGAGATCCCTCAATTCGGACGCAGGAAACTATCGCTGCTGCAGCTGCTGCCATCCAATGCTATCCTAGAGTTTCGACAAGGAGCTTATCCGCTCAAATGGGTCTCAGCACACAGTCACTGTAGATAATTTTGCACCAAGATTTAAACTTATTTTCATATAAGATTCAATTAACAAACAAACTGAACCCTACACGTAGAAAAAAATATATGGTGGATACAACAATATTCTAAGGGCAACATACTATTGTTGAATTATATGGTTGTACCTAATAATACTATATTGTTATATTTAAAACGTCATCCAGATGGCACACCATAGTAATGTTAAAAAAATTATATTATAAGTAAACATACTATATTTGGTTTAATAATAAGTAACCATAGCAATGTCATAAATATAGAACCATATTAGTGTCGTAAATAGCTTTATTGTAATATTGTTGAAACATAAATTTCTTTTAATTATCACAAATACATACATATAATAATTAGCTTCAAAAATGAGACAGCATATAATATAATTTAATAATACTTATTATAAAAAATAAATACAAATAATTAGAAAGAAATAATCGCGTTGCATCTTAGCTAATGTACAAGTTTCTTCTTGGAAGTTGAAATATTCATTAGCTGTAATGAAAGAAAAATATCTATTAAGTATTTTGTCTTCGATTGCAATTTTAACAGACAGCTTTAATAATATTAATATGATTGCATGAATTGTTGGATTCACCATAGATATTTATATTTACATCTTAATATTAAACTAACCTTTTTATTATTCCGAATATTCCATATGTATTTCTTCGACAAGTTCTCATCTTTTTTTCAATATAGCTGACAAATACACACGTATACATATTATTTTAATTGAAAATACATAAAATATTTTTTTGTTTCCACAGATAAAACCAAACTGAAAGAATATTGTATGTTAACGACTAGAATGAAAATATCGTTCAAGTAGGCAATAGTAAGTTTATGTTGTAAACTCACTTTTGTTGCATGTGAATCAGCTTATCATACATATGATAAAAACAATTATTTTAGCATTAGGTGTGACAAAAGCTATCGTTGTTTTTAAAAAAATTTCACAATTGTTATTATTGTATATAATCATATCTTGAAATATATAGATGTTAACATTTTTATGTCTGACGAGGCAGATTCTGATTTAAACGGCAATGTTAACAACCAAATTTATCGAATATGGAGTAATTCTAACCCACATATACTCCAATTACATATACTTCGCATCACAGTGTGGTGTGCAGTTTCTTCAAGGTTCATTATTGGACCTTACTTTTTCGTAGAAAACTGTCTTATTGATACGGTCAGGGTCTGCTTGCTTAAAAATGTTGAAGCAGGTTTTCTTTCCAGAATTGCGCCGAAAGAGAATCCCTTTCTACACTGTTTGGTTTCTACAAGATGGGGCAACTTGTCACATAGCCACGCCTGTTTTGACAGAATGGAGGCAAAAATTTTCCAATAAAATGATTTCAAGAAACTCCACATTCTGTTGGCCTCCCAGGTCTCCTGACCTCACTGTACCTGATTTTCTTTTTTTGTGGGGTTATTGCAAACAAGAAGTTTACAAAAGAATACCTACAAATATAGATGATTTAAAGCAATCCATTCGAACGGTAATTGGCACAGTTCCCGCTGCAACACTCCAGGTGGTAATGAATAACTTTTTGATTAGATGTCGTACATGTGTCAACGAGGGTGGAGACCATTTGAATTCAATTATTTTCTAAACTTAATGAATTACTTTAGTAAAAACGTATTATTGTTGAAATGAATTTCTAAAAAATAAAATGACATAAACTCTACATAAAATTATTTGAGTTTCTTAATGTAGCAAAATTGATCAGCCACCCTGTATTTATGATATATTTTATTATTAAAATCAGTTTGTGACAAAAAAAATAAAAATTAGCAACAATTTGACTTTTAACTTAAATTAGTGTTATTATCTTTATTAGTTGGCAATTAACTTATATATTCAAACGTTTTAAACAACAATTATAAATGCCAGCAAACAAGAGACTATATCTTAAAAGGTGAAAATATTAATCAAAGAGCACGAGTAATTTTGCTATTTTGAATAGATAAATATTATCGTAACACATGTGAAAGAGAGATTTCTTTTAGCACGAAAGTGTTCATTAAACCATTAGGTATGTAAAGGAGTGCGTTCAGCGTTGCCGTTTTCTTATTGTGTCAATTCTACTCATTTAATTGATTAAATGCTAAATATAGTTATTAGACTTAAACAGAGTGTTACAGAACTCAACGTCAAACCGACACAGGGTGGCAAGATTTGTTGTAACCATCCGGGGAAAAGTCAGAAAAACATAACAATTAAACATATTATCAAAAAATATATATTTTGTTGAAAGAATTCACGTAATGTTGTCAACATCTGCGCTGTTTTGTTACTTGAAAAGCAACAAAGTCTATGTGTTTTCTCAAGAGTGTGTAGCCTGCACAGAAAATTCTGACAATCTTATGGAACGAACATAGAAGACAGCCTGGTAAAGCTGCCTGTGAAACAAATGTACACTTGTCAAAATCAAGTTTGACGACTTTTTAGTGCCATTTTTGGTGACAACCGTTTCCTTACACTTTTTGAAAAATATTAACGGCAACGCAGTAAGTTTTTATAACGTTTATAATGAGTGACAGGTTAATCACTTTTACAACGTTATTAACCGATAATTGTTTCTTTAATTAAAAATGTATACTTTGTTTCTTATCCATAACGATAATTGTTTTTTATTTTTATTGCAAAAAGGGAAAGAACGCAAAAGTTGATAATGAACAATGTTTTATCACAGTTAATTATAAAAATAAATATTTTATAAATTTGTGCAGGGTGACCCAAATAAGAGCAGGGTCTTATGGTAGTAGTACTTGCAGAATTTTAATATGCAACAAGGACAGCTTTACCAGGTAGAGGCATTGCAGCAATAAATACAAAATCAAAGAACAAAAAATATATATTTTTTCAAGATATCATGTAAGTTATGTTTAACAAAATTAAGCAAAATTAAGTAAACATGACTAACTGTGCAACCTAAATTAGCGCGTCAAGCTTAATATATCTGTCAAAAGTCCTCATGCATATACAAAATATATGAGACCAACCAAGAATTTAGCGCAGCGTCAACGCTTTGCAATTGGAAAATCCAATTTTGACAAAGTGTAAGAGAGAAAGTTTTATTGCCTCTCAGTAAAGAGCCCTGGAGACGATCAAAAAACACGTCAGTCAGTGCATATGTGTGAGTGTCGTATTTTTGTCGTTTAAAAGGAGACGTACAAATAAAATCGTCAATCATCAGCTGTATTTTGACTTCGTTGCGTTCGTTTCTGAACATGTCATCATCGGATGATGAATTATTGTTATCTTGTGCAATTTTGATAAAAAAAAAAACTTGAAAAGAAGAAAAAAAATTGTGTACGAAAAGTAGTAATATATAGTATATACATATGTATACATATATGATACATATATGGGTGATTTTATAAGAACTATCGGAAATTTAAAAAAAAACACATAAAATTCAGAAAAATGCATGAAATATTTATTTGGATGCATGAAATATTTATTTGAAATATTTATTTGCATGAAATATTTATTTGCGGCTGCGCCTCAAATGGTCCATCCGCTTAGTCCAATTTTGGCATACTCTTTCCAACATTTCGGCCGGTATCTCACGAATAATGTTGGCAATGTTGGCTTCTAGTGCGTCAATCGGAGCTGGCTTGTCGCTATAGACATTAGCCTTAACATAGCCCCACAAAAAATAGTCTAGAGGCGTTAAATCGCACGATCTGGGCGGCCAATTGACTGGTCCCTGGCGGGTTCACCGAACCCGCCTCTCAATTGGTCCATTGTTTCGTGTGCTGTGTGGCATGTGGCACCGTCTTGTTGAAACCAAATATCATGCAAGTCAAGCTCTTCCATTTTGGGCAAAAAAAAGTTTGTTATCATCGCACGGTAGCGCTCACCATTCACAGTAACGTTGTGATTCGCATCATCTTTGAAGAAATACGGCCCAATGATGCCGCCAGCCCATAATCCGCACCAAACGGTTGTTTTTTGTGGATGCATTGGTAGCTCTTGCAATGCTTCTGACTGCTCTTCACTCCAAATACGGCAGTTTTGCTTGTTCACGTATCCATTCAACCAGAAATGAGACTCGTCGCTGAACACAATTCTTCGATAAAAAAGTGGATCTTCATCTAACTTTTCAAGAGCCCATTCACCAAAAATTTGGCGTTGTGGTAGGTCGTTTGGCTTCAATTCTTGCACCAGCTGTATCTTATAAGGCTTCACACCCAAATCCTTCCGCAAAATTTTCCACGTAGTGGAGTAACAGAAGCTGAATTGCTGCGAACGGCGCCGAATCGATAATTCACGGTCATCACCAACACTGGCCGATACGGCTGCGATATTTTCTTCACTTCGCACTCTACGTAAGCGTCTTGGTGGTTTAATGTCCAACAATGTAAATTTGGTGCGAAATTTTTTTACAATAGCCCGAATAGAAGACTCAGTAGGTCGACTAAACTGACCATAAAATGCAAGAAGCGCGCGATGAACTTTCTTAACAGAGCACGCATTTTGGTAATAAAATTCAATAATTTGCAAGCGTTGTTCGTTTGTAAGACGATTCATGATTAAATTATAGACCAAACTGAAGATGTTTGACAGTGACACAAGATACAAAGCGTGCGTGAGCTGTCAAAACTAGTGTTGCCAAAAAGATAATAGCAAAAAAATCACTCGTTATAAAGAAAATAATATTCAATAATCATAGTAAATATCGATGTAGTTTTTTATTTTACTTATTGTTGTACCTTTCGATAACAAAACTGATCTCTTCTAAAGTCAATCACAATTGGAGACTATCAAAATAATTACACCTCAAAATAAAATATCAAAAGCTATTGATTTTCATCAATCAGAGCCGACAACTAATAGATGTACCCGAAAAAGCACGACTGCACGCACACACTTAGAACGTTGATGTGTTTTTCTTGATCGTCTCTAGGGCACTTAAAGTTCGCTTCAAAACAACTCATGTTACTAATTTTTGGCAGCCATTAGTAATCACACTCGCATTAGTAATCACGGTGCTTTCAGACTAATTTAGCGACTTTATCACTTTTTATTATTTCCATTTAATGATTTTTATTTAACAAGTTTATTGCGCAATACTGGCCATGGCACAACATTAACGCTCCTATTTAAGTTACTTACTACAGCGCAAATCAAGTTTTTAAATTATGTTGCGCTTTACGCCCGAATTTTGGTTACACTGTAAGAACCAATGCAACCCATGTGAGCAAGGTATTATATCTCAACAATATCACAGATGCTGCATGCCCATTAATTTAGACAGAATTCAAGTGGCAGTGACACTTCTCCAGTGTTACCAGTGCGATTAAATTAAAATTGAAAATTCAAAAACGTTACTTATTGACTCGCCCTCGTATAAAAACCTCCAAAATTTATATATAAATCAGTGGCATTTTATCATAACAGCTTAAGTCGATTTTTAAAAATTGTAAAAATGGCTGCTAGTTTGATTATTTGAATAAATATGGTATCCTTGTTTGCAGAAATAATATTCCGTAATATTCACAATATTTAGTTATAATTATGGTTTATCTTCCTTTCTTCTTAAATTTTGTTCTTCATTCAAATTTCCCTTCAAAACTTTTTTTGATCTTATCTCGACTTAGGCTGTTATGATAAAATGCCACAGAAATAATAACAAAAATTTATGTATAAATAATATTGTATATAAACAACCGCTAAATATTTTATGGTTTCAGTTTCAATGATGAACTTCTTTGATAAAAAAAAAGTAAACGTTTTATATATTAAAACGAATTTTGTAAATTTTTCACAATTGGCAGTTTAAATCCCATTGTTAGACTTTATCGCCCTCGTGGTTTTAATTCATTTCAAATTAAAACATATGTATTTGTTTAGATTTTATAGGTTTAAAAAGTCAAATAAATAATTTAATGCATAAACATTTTGTTTATACAATTGTAGGGCAATATTAACATTTCAAATTCAAGGGAATTCAAATGCTATTTTTTAAAATAAAATGCAAATAATTTTTTTTTTAATGATAAAAGAAATAAAGAAAATAAATTTTTTATATATTTTATTTTATTTAATTTTTGTTATTATTATTTTTTTTACTTTCTTGTCATAAAATCTGGATTTTTGCTAAAGCTAATGCTAGAAACACAACTGCGACGAACGACGAATTTCGCCCATCGAGACGAATTCGCCGGCTAATATTTGTTGTATAAATTTGTGGTGTGAAGCACAATATCAACGAACTTTTGTGTAGATAACGTTTTTTATACACAAATAGTAAGGGAACCATATTTAAAGTCAATCTATATAAAAACCATCCGAAAGAGGGATTTTTGAACAAATTATCTGAAGCACTTTATATATACATATATATAAATATATGTGGAGTAATATATGTATATACAAAAAGTATTATTTCGTGAAAAATGTTTTGTTTATATAGCAAATCTGGTCACCTGATACGTTTTGTTCGTCGTTCGCTGACGAAACAATTAGAAATAACAGCCTGTTCGATGATATCGAATGAAAATGTATGCGAAAGGAAGCTAGTCACTCACATTCGAATAAATTTGGGTTTATCTATGTCACTATTGTTCGTTCGCATGGACTTATGTATTTTAATTGAATTTCGACACATCGCATAGAATAAAGTTAGAAAAAACCCAAATCAATTTTCGTTCGCCCTTTCGACATCGGCGAACATCTATTTCAACTTTCGTTGAGTGTGACGAATTTCAACCAACACCACGATTGTGTGCGTTTTCATATATATCAATGTGTTTTAATATTGAGGACGAATATTCGCGACCAAAAATTCGTCGTTCGTCGCAGTTGTGTTTTTTCACGTAAAACTATTGAGCAAATGTTTTCACGCCCCTTGTGTCTCGCTAACACCTCTGAACTCTAGATTAAATTGACGGAAATAAAAATAATCAAAAGTGGATTCGTTTATTATAATGATATTGCAATGCAAAACTAGTTTATTAGATTATCTTCAATCACTTGTAGAGCAGAAAGCACAACTACAAATTAAATAATTACAACGTAATAAATACAATGTAATTAATACATTTTAATTAATGCATTTTAATCAATACAATGTAAATAATTACAAAGTATTAAATACAATGTAAATAACATTTGTTGACATTTAAATATTTATTTTGCATCATTAGTTGTTAGTACCTCACAAGTACACTGGAAATTTTTTTTTTTTAATCACTTAAGAAAGCGAAAGAATTTCCTGTGCTAAATATAAATTGTCAGTTTTACTAACTTACTACTTTTCGTTGTATTGAAAAAATGTGGTCCAATGATCTTTTTTAAAGTTATTCCATACCATTCTATACATTAGAGTAGATGCTTTTGATGTTCAACAATTGTTGTCAGATTTTAGTTGCCTCACATTCTGCAATTAACTTCTTACAGCCTGTTTTCGAGACACGATTTGTTTAGAATTGGTGAAAAAACGTTAACGTTTTATAAATTTGATGTTTTAATAAGCGAATGTCATAAGTTACGTAATGAATGACAATTTTTTTTTTTTGGTATTTGGGTCGCGCTTTACAACGTTACAAAAGTCAAACACAAGCGAATGGAAAATATCAATTGGCTGCAAAAATAATTTAAAACGCGCACAATTAAATTAACTTTGTAAGTTGAAAAGAAAATTTAAATCAATTGGATAATTAATTAACTGAAAAATTAATAATAAATCAGTGCGTTTAACAAAAAACAATAATTAAAACAAAAACAAATTCAATAAAATTTGATGGACGCTTCAACAAAGAAAGGGTAAGATCCAAAGCTTCTTAAAAAAAACAAAATAAAAACAGCTAAAATAAAAAACTAACACTTTCTAGCATCAAAATGACGACAGCCATGCAGTTTCAAACGCTTGTCAGCCGCATGAAAGAATTTCCAAACCTCGCCACAGAATGTCCACAATTTGGTAGTAGCAAAGCTGCTGTGGAGCAAACATGGGACACGGTGGCGAAAAAAATAAATGCATGTGGCCCACCAACTAGGTACGGAAACGAGTGGAAAAAGGTTTGGGCAGATTTAAAATGCCGACTTAAAAAAAAATTGCAGATAACAACAGAAGCTTGCATGAAACAGGTGGTGGACCTTGACGTGTCGTTAGTTTACGTTACGTTTTTTGTTACCTTTTATTTTCAATAAATTGTTTTTGAATTAGTGTTTTAATATATCTTAGGAACAAGATTCGGATAGGCTAGAAACTCTTACTTTGTATCGTTTTGTAACAAAATGCATGAGCCAAAAAATTAGGAGGGAAGAATGGGTCTAAATAGCTTCGCATCGGGGTCAAAGGTAGGGCAAAACTCCAGAAAATCCACGAAAAGCTTCAGAACTGTCTCTGTGCCGCTATTAGGTGGTAAATGTAAGCCAGACCCTCACTAATATTCAGCCCAATTATGAATATTCTCAGGGAATTTATTTCTCAAGGAATTTATTCCTCTCGGAATTTATTTTTGAAGTAAAGTTCTTTTCTGAACTCAAATTAAAGCAGAAAGCTCAATTTTTGTTAAGGAAGTGAAGAGTTGGTCACTTTTTAGTATTTTCAGTAAATGGATAGAAGAAAATAATACAAAACATCATACTCACTTTTTATTCATAATTGGAGAGAAGAGAAAAGTGAAAAAACTCCCAAGTAATTTTCATTTGTAATTGGGCTGATTATCTCCCTCTACATGTAGTTAAATTAGTAAGTTTTCATTATACAACCGATAGTGCTCTCTAGTTAGATTGGTGAAAGCTTTTTGTGGGTTTTCTACAGTTTGCCAATTCAGCATTTGAAAGCATTCTATTTATTTGCTTTATTCACTTTATTTTATTTTACGTTAATAATATTTTGTAAATAAAATTTTTGTTCACACAAAAAAAATTTCTGCCACAAATTTGTATATATGTACACAAGGCGAATTCATATCAGGTATATGCAAGAGCAATAAATACAACACTACAAAAAATAAATCTTTTTCAAATGTCAAGGGAAATAATAATAAACAAATTTACAAGAAAAGAAAAACTTTTAAACATTTCGTGAAAGTTTTAATTATATCATGAAAATTAAAGTCTTAGCTTATAGAGCTTGGAAAGGTGTAAATGGCCGGCTAGATTGGGGAGGATTCTGGGTGATATCTGGCGTTCAAGAAACAATACAAAATTTGCAAAAAAAATTTTTTTCAAATTTCTATAAAACAAAATTTTTCAATAAAAGAAAAACTTAATTATTTCGTAAAACCTTTAATTATTTCGTGTAACTTAAAGTCTCAGATCATAGAGCTTGAAAGGGGAAAATGGAAAAAAAAGTTATCATCTGCGCTGTCAATTTCACCTGTTATGAATTCGCCTTGGTAAGGTGTGTTATGAATTCGCCTTGTATGTACATAATTTATTTTATTTTATTATTTTTGTTTTGGTTACTTTTTTCTGGATTACCATTTATTTTATGATTGAAATAATATTTTTGTATTAACAAAAGTAAACAAACATTAAATATAAGGAGGTAATACCATGATATAAAAAATATCATGGGTAATACTATGGTTTGACATAACGTAAATGCTTTCGTAAGTTAAGCGAAAAACCCGAATCGTGTGCAGTAAACCCAAATGGTTACGTATTCGCCAATCTGCAATCCGGTTTTAGTGTGTTTTGAACGTCTGCCGAAAACAGGCCATTTACTTCTGCAACCATTGTTGAGGTGAATTACGAGTTTGCTAACAACAGTTAGAAGTAGTTGAATTCGCCTTGATTAGTATCTAATGAAGTAAATAATAAGAAATTCATTTGTTTAAAAAAATATTTATGTATAAAAATAAATGTTCCATAAAATTTGTTCAACGGAATTTAAAAATATATGTTAAATGTCTAATTATATTCACAGGCTCATTGTTCACAAATTGGAGGAACGACGTTTAGCTACTAGCAAATATATAATCATCGATACGAATTATGGAAAAGTGAGGGGTATGCAGCGCAAAAATGCTTACGAGGCATTTGGCAATTACTATGCCTTTGAGGGTATACCGTATGCAAAGCCGCCCGTAGACGAGCTCAGGTTTAGAGCGCCGCTACCACCCGAACCTTGGGAAGCTGTCTTGGACTGTTTGTATTACAAATCGAAACCATTGCAAGTTGATTATATTAAAAGGATAACATTAGGTTCAGAAGATTGTCTGTATTTGAATATTTATGCCAAAAAGGTATAGAAGAAAATGTTTGAAAGATTATTGTTTTCTCGGAAAAAAAATTATTTTTTGTGTATTTAGCTAAGCTCAAATAAGCCCTTACCAGTTATGGTATGGATATATGGTGGTGGTTTTCAGGTGGGTGAGGCCAGTAGAGAGCTTTATGGGCCCGACTATATAATGCAGAAAGATGTTATACTGGTGACTGTAGCCTATCGTTTAGGAGCTTTGGGTCAGTTAGTAAAATGTTGTTTGCCAACGTTCATTTTTGTATAAAATTCTATGCTATTTTTAGGTTTTCTTAGTCTAAATGACCCTGATTTACAAGTTCCCGGTAATGCTGGCCTGAAAGATCAGGTAATGGCCTTAAAATGGGTGAAACAAAATATACAATATTTCAATGGTGATCCCAATAATATAACATTGTTTGGTGAAAGTGCAGGTGCGGCATCAACACATTTACTTATGTTGTCGCAGCAAACTAAAGGCCTATTTCATAAAGCAATTTTACAGTCTGGCACAGCATTGAATAATTGGGCCAATACACCGCCACGCGACTGGCCTTACAAACTAGCCTGCGTTATTGGCTATAAAGGCAATAATAACGATAAAGAAATATATCGGTTTTTAGCCAAACAGGATGGCAAAAAATTAGCTGTGCGAGATACTATGCTGTTTACCAAACAGGAAAGATTTGACGGCCTATTGTTCGCTTTTGGGCCTGTTATGGAACCGTATGTATCAGAGGATTGTATAATAGACAAACCTTTAAAGGAGTTAATGTCCAGTACTTGGAGCAATGAAATACCGGTGATTATAGGCGGTACATCTTTTGAGGGTCTTTTTCAATATGGCTTGGTAACAAAATGCAATTTCTTATTGAATGATGTCACCGACTGTGTTAATCTTTTACCGGATGATGTAATTACCAAGCATTCGTCTCAAGAATTGAAAGTCATGGCCGCTAAGTTAAGACAAGCTTACTTTGGCCAAAAACCGCCACACGTCAAAGAAACCTTGCACGAATACCTTCATCTCATCAGTTACAGATCGTTTTGGCATGCCATCTTTAGAACGATAAAAGCTCGAGCCGCCTTTGCTAGCCAAACTCAGACTTACTGTTATGTTTTCGATTTTGATTCCGATTTCTTCAATCATTTTCGTGTTTTAAATTGTGGCAAGTCGGTGCGTGGTGTATCACATGCGGATGATATTTCGTATCTTTTTAACAACGTAATAGCCGATAAATTATTGCCTACATCAGCAGAGTTTAAATGCTTGCAACGCATGGTTGGTATGTGGTATAATTTTGCCTTAAACTCCAATCCAAATTGCAAAGAAATTGAACCGGTTTGTTGGCAACCTATTGACAATGCGTCTGCTTTAACAGAACCCATTAAAATTTTGAATATCAGCGATGAGATTGAGTTCAAGGACTTACCGTTACATCGTACACTTCAACTGTGGGACAGTTTCTATACAAAAGGAACTTTATTTTAAAACTTTTTTTATATAATATACGAGTACTTGCCAACGATGTGATATAATGAAATAGTATAAGTAAATAAATTATGGAATGGAAACAAAAAAGATTTGTAGTGAATTATTGAAATTATTTTGAACTAAAGAATCAAAAAAATATATCTTGTATGTAACTAAAGAGTCTAAGGTATGTATCTTAATGTATCTGTTCTAAAACTCACGTGATTTCAAAGCACATACAGTTTCAAAAGCACAAATGTGATTTATACCTGTTCTGCAAATCAGAATTTGCTGTGATTTATGCTTTTTGCTTTGATTTATTGTTTATTTTCTGGGAGGTTACTTTCTACTGTGATGTGAAAGAAAACGGTACGTAATCCAAAATTGGTACCCTGTATTGCGTTTTGGTATTTTCCTTTCGAATTCAATTTTTCTCTTTCGCACATTTTGTTTTATCATTCTTCGCTGTTGTTTATTTTGTGGTACCAGTGTGGTCTTATTTCCAAACTGTTTCGTTAAAAAGTTTGCGCAAATGGCACAGAGTACCAAATTATACTCTTATCGCGTTTACCTTTCGCATCGAACTTACTTTCCCATCGCAATAGAGAGTAACCCCCCACCAAGTGGAATTTGTTTACACGAGGTATTATTTGCAATATAAAGATAACTACATCTAATAAATATAAAAGTTAACATAAAAAAAGTAAATTAAACATATAAACCAAATCACGAAAGAATTTAACAATTATTGCAACAATTATGGGTATCTAGTGCATTACTTCGTATCAAATAAAAAAATTTATTTAAATAGTCAATAGACGAAAAAATAAATACGAGCTCGGTGGCTGAGTTGGTTAAACGGCCGTATTGAAAATACATCATGTTTACATGGTACTGAGTTCGAATCCTGGTGGTTGCTGATGAGCAATGTAGCGACTGCGAAACAGCTAGTTGTCCCCCAGCTTTTGTGTATTCAATTATTTTTTCCTGTCTTGTTTGATCAAGAGTTATTGATCGCGGCAACTATTTTTATAATTAAAGATAAAAATATTTCTTGGCTTTAGCCAGGATTGAAATTGAGCCAGACAATCATATAATATTAGAAAACAGAATAAATTATATATTAATATAATAATAAATTATGAAATTCAAAATAAAATACCTGCAAAAATTAGAATCTGATTTTAAATTGACTGCAAGTTAGCTTACGAGTTTAAAATCACAAAAATCAAATATATTTTGTCAGCAGAAAATTTTTTTGTGAGTTCAAATCACTTTAACAAAAAGTGATTTACAGAACAGCCCTGTTAATATTTTATTATGATAGAAGGATTTTTGGCAGTTATATCAAATATGGATCGGCGATCCATATTTTGAAAGGCCCAATATTGTTAATTTGCCGAATTATATAATCCTTTATCTATTTCGTTGTTATTGGCTTACGAGTATTGATGTACACTATTTCTTTTAAATCTCTCTAAAAAAAAGAAATCCAACGGTGTAAAATTACATGATCGTGACGAACAATTAATACCGCCATGACGTGAGATAAAAAGAGGACCATTGAATATCTCACGCAATGAACCAATTGTTGCATTGGCTTTGTGGTAAGTGGCATCATCTTATTGGAACTATATATCGCTCGGGTTCATATCTTCAATTTCTGACAAGAAGTCTGTTATCATTTCGTACCAGTGAACACAATAGCTGTTTGCCGGCTTCGTTTCCGAAGAAATACGGTCCAAAGGTGCCGGCAGCTAATAACCTGTACTCTTTGTAGATATATCGTATTTTCTCATTTCTCATTTATTACCCAATCCACTGAGGTAAAAGTGTACCAGGTCGCTGAAGATGATTTTCTTTCCAAAGTCACTATTTATAGCTGCCCGTTCAACCAATCATTCGTCGTATTGTCGTGACTTGAAGTGGCCATCTGGCTTCATCTCTTGTGTTAGATGAATCTTGTATTTGCATAAATTCACATCTTTATTCAAGATCAGTGACATTAGTGCGATATTGGTTGGGCACGACCACAAGCCAAAATTTTTAATATTCTGCCACACTATCGCGAACAATAGCAAGCTTTTCTGGAGAAAGAAATGGACTAGCATGCTGAAATTTGTGTACAATGCTGTCGGTTGGAGACACATTTGGCCGATTACGCTGACCAAAAAAGTCACGAAGTGCACGATCTACAATTTGATTTAACGCCTATTTTCGTAAAGGACTTCAACAATCTTAATGCGCTGCTTAATTGTGTACATTTCCATAGCTGAGTTCGCTAAACACTGAAATATCAAATTAAATTAGGCAAAAACTTAACGTTAAGGTGTGACTCACAATTAACATTCTCGATTTTGATGTGACCACCCTTTACTAATTAAACTTAAAATTAAAGTTAGTATTTTATACGTTTGATCGTTACATCAGAGCGTTTTTTACACAAAATGGTATTTTCAACAATAATGTGCAAATGACATTGCATCATGGCACTTGCAAAATTTTACAATTTTACTTTCCTCTAGCAAAATAGAAGATGCACTTACTATATTGTTGCATGTGTATTACACACATGCAACAATATATTGGTAGTTTATATTTACACATTAATTATGACTTGTAGTTTACCCACATGCAAGAATTTATCGAGTACATCCGTCTATACTATTTTAGTGCAGAGTAAAACTTTTCTCTTTTATGTAGCAAATGCTATAATACAAAGCACTTACACCAGATTGTGAATAGCGCTACTAAATTCCTTAAATTGGGGGCATTCTAAAAGTCTGTTTTCACCAACATTTACATACATACATATGTACTTATTAGCCTTGATACCATTAAAGGAATTGTGTACTACCAGCATTGTCAGACAAATTACTGGTAAGTTAATTGTAAACGCTCTTGCATGGCAATAAGTGTTTTTAATTTTTTTGAAAATAACGTCATCTTTTGCAACCAATTAATATATTTTTCATAGACAAATGGCACTAACAAACGGCAAAAAAAACATTATTGATCAAAAATAATATATTGTGTGTATAAGTTTGTATGTATGTGAAGTTTCCATTATCAACTTAAAACATTAGTAAAGTTAACCCCTTTTATTATACATACATACATACATATATGCATCTCCATCGTTTTTGTATATGAATGCTTGCAGCAGTATGTGAATATCCACTCAAACAAAAGTATGTACGTAAATATGTTCGGTTGCAAATAAACATCCACGTTATGTATAGATAGATGTACATGTATATACTTGCATATATATATACTTATAAAACCATTTAATTTACTCTTTAGAGGTCGCTCAATTTAAAACTTTTAACAGCTGACAGTGTTTACGAATATGGGATGAGTACGGCACCAGAAGAACACAAAATAAAATTACATGACACAAAGCAAACACAAAGAATAAAAAGATAACAACAAAGCTAAAAAAGTTGAGTGTATTGTTTAATTGTGCTACCAGACTAATATAAAATATGGTTATAAGTTAATTATATGGGGCATATAAGTAGTCGTCGAAATTATCAAGAATTCTTTTAAGTATTTATTTATTTATTGAATAATTTTTTTTGTTTTTAATAACTTGCAATATCCGAGGTCATTTTTTATAAAAATGTTTCAATAAATTTATTAGATATTTCGTTTACCTTTGGAAAACTTCTTCACGAATAATCGTTATACCTGGTTTGTTTTTGAATATTAAAATTCGAAAAAAAATTTTGTAACAGCAAAAGCAAATTATAACGATTATTCCTGAAGAAGTTTTCCAACGGAAAACGAAATACCATCGTTGCGGAATTTGGCCCTAGGCCTGAAGAAGCTATCCTAAGGAAAGCGATATATTGCCAGATAATTATATAAAAAACCAAAAACTTCTAAAAGACCTTAAGCGCGAACAAATATTAAGAAGAAAAAAAAGGGTCGAGTGTTATATACAGCCACCAACTGTGTATAACAGTTGTAAACTTTACGTGTTTAATACAAATACAACTAAATACAACTTTGTAAATGTAACTTATTTTGTATATACATATTTATTATTTGCGCCAAAATTGTGTCTGGTTGTCCTATATATATTATATTCCAACATTTCCAGTTGGTTTTGTTGCATAAAAATCCATATCGAAGGTAAAACGGCAATTTTTTGCACATTAAAATATAAACTGTCTTGTTGCACACACCAAAAAGAATTTTAACATATGAGTAAAATTCATGTAAAAAAACCAATTTTTAAATAAAGTTTAAAATATTTTGAATTATAATTATCGTGTTTATAATCTATAGTGGATGCCAGGAACCCGGGCATATTTCCCGAACATACACAATATATGTAAGTTTAATCTATATCTATCTAGTTAGATATTTAGGACCCCATTAGTTTTTACTTTCATGTGCCTCTCTGTGACGTTCTTTTCTGTAGTCAGTATTTTACATTTACTTTTGCTGTGAAAGGATTCTTCTGTTTTTGAAAAGTAAAGCATTATTATTATTAAGAATAAAAATTTTTCATAAAATGTATGCCAATCTGCAGAAATAAAACTACATTGTAGTAGAACTTTTGTCGTCACAACTTTTGTCGTTTCTATTTTAAAATTGTATTTACGTTGTTATGCGATTTTTATCGCAGCAATTCTTTATTGAAGTATACGTGTATTAAAAACAAATGTCAAAAGGATAATTCAGCTTTCGACAAATGTGTACTCCTTTCAATTCATCTCTCCTTTCTCACCAACAAAGTAAGAGTTGCAGCGAAAAGAGTCGCACAATGTAAACTGGGACTTATACTTCTTATACATCTATTCATTTGGTCATCTATAGTTGCCTAATTGATTAAAATCTATTAATTTTTAAAAATATTTAATTAAAACAAATTACTTTAACTTATTTAATTTTTAATAAATATTTCTTATTTTTGCAGCAAAAGATCGTTTTATGTTATATAAATAATTTAACAGTATTTATTTTCAATATTTCGATAACAATTTGTTATCATCGTCAGGAAAATCAATATGTTATATTAATTTTCCTGACGATGATAACAAATTGTTATCGAAATATTGAAAATAAATACTGTTAAACTTTTTATATAACAACAAATGATCTTTTGTTGCAAAAATAAGAAATATTTACCAAAACAAGATCAAATAATTAAATATAAAATATAATTTTTTATATTGAAATTTTGAATTTGCTGTGATCAAAAATTCTTGATTGAAGAAAACAAGAAAAATAACAATCAAATCTTTAAGCTATGGCACAACTAGCTATTTCGTAGTCGCTACATTACTCAACAGCATCCATTCGAATTTGAGCTTGGGTCATGACGTATCATGCCTTATCCACCCGCCACCAACCCATTGAATTATTCTCTGCCTATATTCATCCCATATTGAATCACGTATGCATTTGGTTTATTTTAGCTTTTGAAAAAAAAACTTATATAGGTACATATGAATAAAATATTTATTTGTTTTTTCATGCTACAATACAGTAATACATACACATATTTCTTTCACTTAAAGTTACGTTCGCACCAGAAGAGAGCGAAAAAGTAATAACAACCCACTTATACAGACTGCTATTTTGCTATTTTTTTAAGTTTCTGTCATATTTAGTATTTTTTTTAACTAAATTTAATTAAATTTTGCTTATATACATATTTTATATAGATTTAAAAATGAATTTAGAATTGTGGGGACATTATGTTTGAAATAGGAATGGATAATTGCGAATGCAGTTGGCAGCATCGTTTAAAGTAAATTTAAATAAATGAGAGAAAAACAGAGCAAAGAATGCCAACAAATTGATTTCATAAAGTCAAGTACACAACAACAAAATTTGAGTAGTTCTTAAATTATTTATTATGGTGCATTTTCAACCCAACAACAACTTGAGGAAATGTATCTCAATACCTCAAAGGCATTATAGAAACTATTATTCATACGAACAAGACTGTCAACGTAACAAGCGTTGAATAAATAAATGTAAAATAATATAAAAATAAAAAAGTTTAGTTTAAACATTTTTATAACAAAAGCTCCAATGACTGGCAGGTAATGAATATTTTTAAGATAAATTTACCAATAGCTTTAAAGCTTTTAATATATATATTTAAGTGATGATTTGATAATTGACACAACATTGGGTCCTGTCAGAGGCCAACAGTGCAAGGGCGTATATGATGACGTTTACTATTCATTTGAAAGCATTCCATATGCAGAAGTTCCGGTGGGTCATTTACGGTTTCGTCCGCCTCAACTCAGAAAGCCCTGGTCAGAAATATTGGATTGTACACAAAAACCAAACAAACCCGTCCAAAGAAATCCATTTAACAATCAAATAGAAGGAAGTGAAGATTGTTTATATGTAAATATTTTTGTAAAAAAGGTTTGTGCTAATATTACGATACAAACAAAGTAAGAGAGAGAGAGAGAGAGAAATTTAAGAGGAAATTTTAAAGATTCTGTTATCATTTTAAGAGATTTATTATTATTTTTTTTATTAACAGCTGGACTCTTCACAACCTTTACCGGTAATAATATTTTTGTTTGGCGGTGCTTTTGAAAAGGGTGATCCATCAAGAGATCTACATGGGCCAGATTATTTTATGATGAAAGATGTGATATTTGTTACAGTGGGTTATCGTTTAGGTGCTTTAGGTAAGATCATTTGCAAGAGAAAATAGCAAATAAATTAATATAAGCTGTATATATATATTTTCGAAATAAAGCCCAATGTGGTTTCAGTTGAGAGATTAATTTATACCAGCAAGCAAGCAAATTTTCTTGTTCTTATCTTTAAAATATAAACTATTAATTTTTTTTCTATCACAAAGTCGTAGATTTATAGTTTTTTTTTTTGTCGTCTTCTAGGTTTTATATCATTTAAAGATCCTCATTTGCAAATACCTGGAAACATGGGCCTTAAAGATCAACTGTTAGCTTTAAAATGGCTTAAAGAAAATATCTCTCGTTTTAACGGTGATACTGATAATGTAACACTTTTTGGCGAAAGTGCTGGTGCTGCCGCGGTACACTACTTAATGTGTTGCCCTCTGGCTGAAGGGCTCTTTCATAAAGCCATTCTTATGTCTGGAACGGTTCTTTGCCCCTGGGCTTTCACACCTGCAGATGATCAAGTCTTACGCTTGGCAACGGCATGCGGTTACGAAGGTCCAATTGACGATGAAAAAGAAATTTGTGAATATTTACAACATATGCCAGCTGAAGAATTAATAAAACCCTATTTGAGAAATCGAGAGGAAAATCTTAATGATTGCTTCTTCAACTTTGGCCCTTGCGTAGAAAGTTATGACAATGATACATGCATTATAAGCAAATGTCCTGAAGAAATGTTGGAGGATGCTTGGGGTCATGATATACCAGTATTAATGGGTGGTACTTCTTTTGAGGGCCTCCTTATGTTTCCAAGGGTGCGTATGGCCCCATTTATTTTAACAGAGTTAGAAAATAACCCGCAACATGTCTTACCACTGCCACTCAAAATGCAATATCCGCCAGAACTGCAGCAAAAACTGGCCCATGAAATTAAAATGCTTCATTTTGGTGGTAAAAAAGCTGTCCTTGAAAATATTTTAAACTACTGTGATGTAAGTAAAATGCATTTCATTGTGGTAAACATATTTTGCTTCCCCAGCCTTGTAAATATTTAAGTGCAATTTTTTTTCTTCTAGTACGCCTCCTATAAAGTCTTTTGGCATCCAATTTTGCGTTCATTGAAAATTCGTATTCAAGCTGCAAAAGCACCTACATATTTATATCGCTTTGATTTTGATTCACCTGACTTCAATCATCAACGCATTAAATATTGTGGAAATAATATGCGAGGCGTAGCTCATGTAGATGATCATTCTTATTTATTTTATGGCAATTTTTCTTGGAAATTATCCCCGGAGACAACGGAACACAAAACTATTCAACGCATGATTGATATTTGGTCGTCATTTGCCATCAATGGAAATCCCAATTGTGACCTCACCAGAGAGGCATTAAGCGAACGTTATTGGTTGCCTGTTTGCACAGTAGACGATATTAAGTGCTTGAATATCAGTGGGGAATTAGATTTGATTGATTTGCCTGAAATGGAAAAACTGCAAGCATGGGAAAATCTTTACAAGGTTGAGTCATAAATGACTGGATGGTTGATTGCAAATTTATAAATTCAAAGAAAGTAGCACAAATATTAGAAACACATAACAAAAATAAATCTCAAGGCAAAATTTGTAAACGCGCATGTAGCTTTAATTGTATGAATAAAATATGATAATTATAAAACAAGTGGTATATTTTCTTGATTGAACTATTTATAGCTATTTATAAATAAATACCTACGTAAATATTGAAAATTGAAAGTAATTGCTAGTATAAGGTAACTTTTTAACCCTTTTAAAAATGTGCAAGATAAACTTATATTTAACTCTTTTAGCTGAAAAATTCAAATTGAGGACATAATTCTTGATATCTGCATACATGTGTATGTATCTGTGTACAAGTATGTATGAGCACGGTTAATTAATTCATGGAGTGCTGGCTCCCTGCTGCTTCGGTTTCGCACGGTGGGGAAAAAGATAGTAAACCTATATGCAGTTGTTGTTATTTGGCTAGTAAGCAATTTGCCTACACAATAAAATGTTTAATGTGTTTTTTCCATGCGAATTATCCTCTCCAAAAACTGCAATTGAATCTGCAGCTGGCTGCATTATTATTCCTATGTGTTGCATATAAAAACAATTATAAAAAATCGAAGTATGGACATATAAAAAAAATATTCATATACACATGGTATGACCTCATCTTTTGTACAAAGAATACAACACCACAACTGTATTTCCTGCTGGCATTACCATTTTCCTCTTCTCTCAAATACACTGCTTTATCACTTAAGAAACATAAACATGAAATGAGAGAATCAAATACAAGCGAAAGAAAATTGATGTTGAAATCAAATGTCATGGTAATTTACAACTATTTTTCATAGTATGGCACAAAAACACTTAGCGCGAGGTTTGTTCTGGGGTTGAGTTCATGAGCTCATTTGAAAGAGTGCTCTTTTTAGTTCAGCTCTTTTTACTGAAATATGTCCTTCCTTTAGTTCGATAGTTTAGTGCTCCGTAAATAATATTTTCAATGAACAAAATTGCTGTAAACAAATGAAAAGTACAATTTTTATAAGTATTAATACAAGGTGAGATTAAATATTTTCAGGCGTGATGAAAAATAATTTTATTAAAAAGAAAAAAAAAAACGATATATTTGTGATGATGTCTCGATGTTTTCATATTCAATTATGGTCGCATATCATATCATTTATTTTTATAATACAAAAAACCAAAGTAAAATTGTGTTGTCTAATATTCTGAATAGTTGTATATAACATAGATATGTACATTTTACGTCAAATTCTGGCAGCACTGTTTGACTACTTCCGTATACATATCTACCAGAAAGAAAGAAACATAAACGCAAAAGAAAACTTGAAGACAAAAGGAAGAAACATAAACTACGGAACTAAAAGAGCAAGCAGAAATGATCGGCTCACTTAGCTCCCTGAAGTGAATAGTTCAGTGACACTAGTTCGTTCGCGATCTACCCAACTTTAGTTTGTTCTTTATATATGTTCCAGAAACTGACAGTGAGTATTCATAAAAGAAATATACATACCTATATACGAGTAAGTATGTACCCTAAAATTTTGCTATTGACTATACCAATTACTTACGCAAAAAAACATCCATTCACATAAAGTAGTGACTGACGAAATGTCCGTCCGAAAAATTAATTTTTGAGTATGGAATATGATCATATTTTTAGCTCCTCAGGACCGCACCGCAGATATATTAAAGTTAGCAGATATATTAGAGACCGAAAATCAACATGGCATAGTTTTTATTCTGAAATTTCAGTCACAGAAGGGAAAAAAGGAATGCAAAATGACCATTAAAAAAACCCGCCATTTATGAACTAATGTTTTCTTTTGAAAGAGTTTGCCAATGGGGTAAAAATTTATAAAAATTTAGATTCCGGACAGATGAAATGTCCGTTCGAAAAAGGAATTTTTTATTTATCCTGCATTTGTGAACTGATTTTCAGTATTCTTCCCTCCTTTGAAAGAATTTTTGAACGGACTGGAAAAAAAGTTTATGGACATCAGACTGGCAAAATATCCATCTGAAGAAAAATAAATAACAAGGAACACAACTGCGACAAACGACGAATAATTGTTCGCGAATATTCATCGCCAAAAATTAAACACATTGGTGTATATGCAAATGCACATAATTATGGCGTTGGTCGAAATTCGTCATCTCAGCGAAAGTTGAAAAAGATTAATTTTTAATGGTTTCGTCAGCGAACGACGAACAAAGCAGTATCAGGTGACCAGATTTCTTACATAAAAAAAATATTTCATGGCATAATACTTTTTATAATTTATATTAAAGCATGTAGTAAAATATGTATGAAGATGGTCTCAAAATATAAAGTACCTGAGATAGTTGTTCAAAAATCACTCTTTTGGATTTATATAGGTTTACTTTTAATATGGCCACCTTAGCAGCGACAGAAGTTGTACAATGTAAACTGGGACTTATTGCAAAGCAATTATTTTTAATTTGTTATTACTTATTTCTTATAACCAAAATAATAATTAAAGCTTACTTTCTGATTGTTTTTATTTAAATTTAGAGCTAACTCACAGCGGCCTGTTCTTGAGCATGCATGTATGTGCGTTTATTGAACAAAAAGCTTTATATTTGGACAAGCTTTAAGTTGTTATTTAACATTAACTGTTAGTCGATTGATTTCTACGAAGCAAAGTGGTTGTCAGTATTTCAATCTCGGAAGAGATTGTCACAAATTTTGGTAAGTTTTAAAGAGAAAACTGCAAACAATAAGAGAAAATAATACGAAGAAAAGAAGAGATCGATATGAGCAGCGTTGTCAGCTCGGTGCGTTTTGTACCATTTTTGGTGCTTTTTAAAATCTTTTGTGCGAAAAATTCATTAGTCTGCGGTAGAGACTGGCACAAATTTTGGTAAGTTTTAAAGAGAAAACTGCAAATAATAAGAGAAAAGAAGAGATCAATATGAGCAGCGTTGTCAACTCGATGCGTTTTGTACCATTTTTGGTGCTTTTTAAAATCTTTTGTGCGAAAAATTCATTAGATGCGCAGTGCGCTTTTTGAATTTTCGGTGTGTTATCTAAATTTCAGTGGTACCAAATCGTATTCCACACAACTTTTTGTTTTAGTTATTTTTTTTGTTTTTAAGAAAAAAGTTTATTCAAGTCTCCAAAATGTGTCATTTGACAAAGCACAATCGAAACACGAATTAATAATATGGAAAACACATCATACAATATGCACAACGTAAGATAATATTGCTGTTATATATTCAACATATTGTCTAGAGAACAAAAAAGCATTTCGATTTATAAATTTCGCTGTTTTAGATAACGTTGTGATAATAAATGATCAGGCCACGTTTGCCAATATCACAATAAAAGCACACAATGAATAGAGTAGAGTTTGTATCACTGATGACGCAAATTACTTATTGCTTTGGTAATTGATAATGACCAAATTATAAAATTTTTAGTCTTAAATTTTGATCATTATTAACTTCATGTTTTATTTGCTATAAATTTTGTATATTTCAATATATGCTTTAAAAGAATTCATTAAGAATACAAAAATACAAATCTGATTTTAATTAAACGAGTGTGTTGGCCTGTAGTGCAATTCTGTAGTTTTTAACGATCCGATAATCGTAACTTTTTCCGACATGTTTCAACGATTGAATGCTGCACCTGCAATATAATGCTAACAACGGTAAACGGTTGAATTTTTATTTACTTCATAATAGATAGTAAACATAACAGGTGGTTTCGGTTGACAGCGAATATAATTAAATTTGATATACATACATATAACAAATTTGATACATAAACAAACTAACATATTTGCTATATAAGAGCCAGTTTACGAATTTCGAAAGAAAATGAATGCGAAAGAAAGCCAGTCACTCACATTCGAATCAATTTGGGTTTGTCTATCTCACTACTATTCGTTCGCATATTCTTATGTATTTTGATTGAGTTTTGACACATTGTTCGCATAGAAAAAAGTTAGACGAACCCAAATCAATTTTCTTTCGCTTAGATTGCGAACGCAAGCAGGCTGTCGAGATTGGTAAACTGGCTGTAAATGTATACATTTATAAATATCGTAACGATACAATTGTCTTAATAAAAGTAAAGAATTGTATTACACGTAAAGTTTGGCAAACACAAATTTTAGCTAATGAAAAAATGTAATGACATCCTGCTGTCTGTCAGGCCCGGTTATATCTTTCAAAATTTTCGAAACTTTGCTGATAATTAGGGTTGCCTTCTTTGAAATGTCGATATATATGCAGGTGAGAAACATAGAAAACAGCCAGTTTACCAATTTCGAAAGAAAATGAATACGAAAGAAAGCCAGTCACTCACATTCGAATCAATTTGGGGTTGTCTATCTCACTACTATTCTTTCGCACATTCTTATGTATTTTGATGGAGTTTTGACACATCGTTCGCATAGAAAAAAGTTAGACGAACCCAAATCAATTTTTTTTCGCTTAGATTGCGAACGCAAGCACGCTGTAAAACTTTTTTTAATACGAAAAAAAAAAAACTTTTTTGTGTTTGTTTTTGATTTTATTTTAGTCAAAAAATACATGTAAAAAAGTAATAGGCTCAAAAAACTTTTTTCATACAAAAAATTTTTCGGCATCTCTAAAAAGCTATATAAAAAGATAAATCTTGCGACCGAACAATACTGTATGTAATTAAAATCAACGTATGGGGTCAGTGATTTTTGATCTGTAAGAAAAAATATTTTATGAAAATTTTTTTTTATGAACTAGAAGTTTTAAGGTAAAACGAAATTTTTTAATTGAGAACTTTATAAATTGTTTAAATATAATCGATTTATAGCCATATGGCAGCAGATTTAAAGTGCAGAAGATGGAAGTTAGTTACTCTACCATGAATATTATGTTTTAGACCAATTTTCACTGAAAAAAAATTCGTTATAAA
Organism: Thecocarcelia acutangulata; assembly: GCA_914767995.1. Lineage (NCBI taxonomy): Eukaryota > Metazoa > Arthropoda > Insecta > Diptera > Tachinidae > Thecocarcelia > Thecocarcelia acutangulata. The sequence continues at coordinate 22,185,727 of OU612094.1, forward strand.
AACATACGAGTACAAGCATGAGCTTTCATATTAATTTTTTAAAAGTTTAACTCTTCCAACTGCATAATGAATTCATTATCTATAATAGCTTTTTTTGTAGATATTTATAAATGCGTTTGAGTACACTGACTTTAATCTCGCTCCAACAAACATCAGTTGAAAAACGTTGCTTTGTCAGTATCTGCACGCAGACAAAGTATTATTTTTGCAATCCAGCTAGAAGAACGTGGACATCAAGATCTATGGAAGCTCAGTAAGTATTTTATTGAAAAAAAAGCAACAATTTTCTATATTCTTTATTGTTGTAGAGAACCTGTTGTAAGAATATCCCAAGGACTGATTAAAGGTCTTAAGAGAAGAACTGTATATGACCATAGTTACTTCAGCTTTGAGGGTATACCCTATGCACAGCCGCCGGTAGGTGACCTAAGATTTAAGGCACCCTTACCGGCAAATAATTGGCCAGATGTAAGGGACTGCCGCCAAAGTGACTTAAAGCCGATGCAAAAGAATCATAAGGGTGAGGCTGAAGGCTCAGAAGATTGTCTTTATCTGAATGTGTTTGCTAAAACTGTAAGTTTTTTTATTGTAAATTTTATTTAAATTATTTTTATTTGATTTATTATTTAGATTGATTCTAAAGGTAAACTACCAGTTATGGTTTGGATTTATGGTGGTGCATTTAATACTGGTACTGGCATACGCATCAAATATAGTCCAGACTACTTTATGCAAGAAGATGTTATACTTGTTACTTTTAACTACCGCTTAAGCTCGTTGGGCTTTCTTAGCTTGAGTGATCCCGAGTGTGAGGTGCCTGGTAATGCTGGTTTAAAAGATCAAGTTTTGGCCCTTAAATGGGTGCAAGACAATATTTCCAATTTTGGTGGTGACACTAGTAATATTACACTTTTCGGTGAAAGCGCTGGTGCTGCTTCAGTTCACTATATGACTGCAACAGAACAAACAAAAGGTTTATTTCATAAAGCCATTTGTATGTCGGGTTGCATTTCTAATCCTTGGGCATTTGGTGGTAACGCTACTCATCTACCTTATCGTTTAGCTTGCGCAAAGGGCTATAGCGGTCCCAATGAAGACAAACTTGTTTTGAAATATTTAAGAGAATTGCCCTCAGAAGAACTGGTTTTGGTAGACAAATTGAATTTGGAGGAAATGTCAAAAGGAGGATCATATGCTTTTCTACCCTCTTTGGAGCCTTATGACAATGAGGGCTCTATTATCAGGAAACCACTTAATGATTTGATAAAATCAGCATGGGGCAATGATGTACCCATGATAATAGGAGGCACTTCTTTCGAAGGCTTAGTTAGATATAGCCAATTGAAGAAAAAACCAGTTCTAGAAATCTATAATAACAATCCCAGTTTATATTTCCCGGTACAAATTCGAAATACCCTCACAGCAGAGCAGAGGGATTTATTGGTTCAACAGCTTAAAGCAATATATTTCAAGGACAGAACTGAAATACTGGGCTTTATGGAGGTAATTATAGATACAATATACAAAAATCATTAGCTAAAAATTGCAATTTTTAAACATAAACTTCTTACAGTATGACAGTTTTGCGTCATTTTGGGGTGGACTTCATCATTTAATTAGAACTCGCCAAATGTCTGCTGAGATTCCTACATACCAATATCTTTTCGATTTTGATTCACCTACTTTTAATCACCATCGTTTTATATTTTGTGGGGATGACATCAAGACTGGTGTTGCTCATGCAGATGACTTGTCTTATATTTTTTACGCTTATTATTCTTGGAAGCTCGAGCAAGATTCTAAAGAATATCTTACGATACAAAGAATGATTAAAATGTGGACTAATTTTGCTAAATTTTCTAATCCTAATTGCGCCTATACTAAAGATGCAGTTTGGAAAACTGTGCAAGAAAGTGATTCCAATAAGTGGTTGAGAATATCGAATGAACTGAAGTTTGAAGAAATGTCTGACGAGTTTAAGAAAAAGTTGAATTTTTGGATTGGCTTGTACGAGGAATGAAAAAGGAATATATAAATAGAATGTGGAAATTGCTATTATACATATGTACACACATATGTATACAAGGCAGCTTTCTAGGGTAGTACAGCACAGCTGTCTTTCGTTTTCTTTCCATAAATTTGTCCAAAACATATAGACTTCCTTGCTTTTTCAAACAAAAGCAAAACAAAATTTTGACAACTTTTCCCGAATTCTACCAACAAAATACATGTGATTTTTTTTTGCTGTATTAATTGTAATTTTAACACTACCTGTTAAAGCTGCCTTGTATGTATGTACTCGTATATTGTAACTGTAGTTTTTTGCCTTCAATTGTTTGAATATAATTGAATTATAGTGGTAAGTTTTAGGGCCGTTACTACAACTTACAGTAAGTTTGGGGTTAGTTAAAGGTAAAGCATTCCATACACTCAACTCAGTTGGACACTGAGTCGGCTGTTGTGGCAGTTGTCGACTTGGTTAAAGAAAAATTAAAATGCTTTGTTTTTTTCAAGTTGACAAGCAAGTCTTTCAATTCGATTGTATAGTGTGTGTTCGAGCCTCTTGATCAGGTCTCAAAATTTATATTTGTAGTGTTTTTGCAAAGAGAACGTTATATATTTTTAAAATTGTCTATAATTTCATTGAATTTAATAGTTGTATGAAAATCTTTCAATTCAGTTTATGAAGTATGTGGGCAATAATCAATTCAGTTGAAAGACTCAATTCACAATTGAATTGAAACGTGTATGGGTCGCTTAACATTAGCAGAAGTGAGCGACAAATTGACCGTTAATCCTTTTTTCATTATTGTAAAATTAAGTTTATCTTTTTCAAAATATTGCAATAAAATACATTAAGAACTACTTTTAGCAGGTAAAAATTGCAGGGGAATTGGTTTTCCTTTCTGACAAAAATGTGACAGCTATGCAACAAATAGTGGTTTAATACATTCTTTTCTAAAAAAAATTTTATGGACTATTAAAGCGTATCACACTCGTTCCAAAACATGTTGCACATTAAATTGGTATATTCTACTTTACTGGGGGTCTCCATTAGCCATGAACATGGTATCAGCATCATGGCGAACATCGCAAATGGCTAATGAGGACCGCTCATGGCCATGTTTTGTTCATGCTCTGACATCGATGCTCGAGCATATGGCTGAGCATCAATGTTCGCTATGAAGTTGGCCATCACGTACAAATATACACAAAATGGCGCCGAATTGAACACTTTGATAATAGCCTATTTACACCAAAGCGAAATCTGCTCATTCGAGATTTCAAGCCAAATCTAGTAGATTTTGAGAAAATTTCCCATACAAAATGAAATATATTTTATGAGTAGATTTCGACGAAATCTCCTGAAATCTACTTAGTACTAAGCGATGCAACTGTGATTTCTTGCAAAAAGTACTTAAAAATACTACTCTGCAACAAAAATGGCACTATAATGTGGTGTATGCAGTCTCTGGGCACAAAAAATATACACTTTAATGCTGGTGCATTCAGTCTCTGATAATATTGTATTGTCAAACCCGCATGCATAAATTATTTTTGAGCAAATGAAATCTTACTAGATGTCAAAAAACGGTGGTGTAAACGATATAGATTTCGTTGTAGATTTCAATTCAAATATACTAGATTTTGCGTTGGTGTAAATGCGCTATAAGGTAAATCCGAACATACGTATTCGCCACATACAGACCATGAACTTTTTTTTTACACTCGCTCTGCCGACGTTATGTTCATGCCATGTTCACGTCGTTGGCACGTGAAGACACGTCGTTACTTCGAGTAAGGTGGAGATACTGCTCTTTTTTACATCTTTGTTTCATACGTGTTTATACAAACCAACTCAAACACCCTCAATGCAGCAATCTATTAAAAGAATACACTTCATTTTAAGTAATAAGAATTAAATTAATAACTTTTGCAAAAGAGAAATTTACTAAAATTATTCGCAAGCAGAATATTTCAAAAATTCTGTAATGTTAAACTCAAATGACAATAAATTTTGACGTTTTGTGTCTGCAATAATTGTTAACGAAAATTCATTGGCAAATACTGCAACCACTAGCAATAAGCTGTCTTCACTGGCAATAACACAAATTTGATGTTTGCTGCAATAAATATTAACATATTTACAGCCAGTTTACCAATCTCGACAGCCTGCTTGCGTTCGCAATCTAAGCGAAAGAAAACTGATTTGGGTTCGTCTAACTTTTTTATATGCGAACGATGTGTCAAAACTCAATGAAAATACATAAGAACATGCGAACGAATAGTAGTGAGATAGACAAACCCATATTGATTCGAATGTGAGTGACTGGCTTTCTTTCGTATTCATTTTCTTTCGAAATTAGTAAACTGGCTGTTATTGTTAATCTAGACGGGAGTTTAGGTTTGGAAAGGAAATTACCTTGACAGCTGCCTTAAAAATGCAATGTATTCTCTAAGGTGTATTAAGATCTACAAGGTGGCAGTGCTATGGCATGTGACAGTTTATTGCTACTGGCAATAAACTTACAGTCTACTGCCAGTAGCAATACAGTTTTGAAAGTTAATTTAGTGTTTTATTCTAAATTTAAACATCATTTTGTGGACATAAAAATAATTCAAATAAAAATAATTTAAGGCCCTATTAGTTATTACTTTCTGTTGCCGTTCTGTGACGTCCATTTCTGTAGCAAATATTTTACAATTGCTCTTTCCGTGAAAATATTCAGCTGTTTTATACAGTAGAGCATAAATAAAAGAAAAACATTGGAATGAACAATAAAATATGTGCATAATTTTATATTGCGTGAACAAACAAAAAAAGAATCAAATTAATAATTTAGAAATGGTGGTCAAACAGCCCACTTCTTTCTCACAATCTGCACACTTTATAACACTTCTTATACAAAATATAATTTTTTCCTTGCTAAAATAATATTCTTTTGATCATTCATAGTTGCTTAACCGATAAAAAAAAATGTATTAACTTTTAAAAATCTTTAACTGAAATAAATTTTTTAGCTTTTGACAAAATAAAAAACTATATGTATATATTTGAATAAAAAATTAATGTTTCCATACCTGAAAAAAGTGAAACATATACATATCTGGCCGTCACCTAACGTTGAATTCTATTTTCAGTAGATAAGTGCGCAACAGAACAGAACGAAAAAGTGGAAACAAATCATGTACATATAGTTTTTATTGAACAGAAACAAAACAGCTGGTTTAGAACGGAAAAGAACGTACTAACTAATTCTGCCTTTATAATTGTGAAAAAAGTTACAAATATTTTTGACAAGCATAGCTTACCACATGCTTGTTGTTGTTGTAATTTTGCTCTGGTGCTGTCAGCGTGTAATCCAAGGTGCATTAACATCTTCAAGGTGGCAGCGCTACGGCATGTACTTACTATATTGCTACTGGCAATATAGTAAGCTATATACGTCAAATGTATTGTTTACAATTTTGGAAGTGAATTTAGTGGTTTCTTCTGAATTAAACATATAAAAAATATTTTGTGAACATAAAAATAATTCAAATAAGAATAATTTATAATTATAAAATAATTATGAAAAGGTACATTCATAGTTTATAATTGTGAAAAAAGTTACAAATATTTTGGATAAACATAGCTTACCAGATGCCTGTTTTTGTTGTATTGTTGAAATTTTTCTCTAGTGCTGCCACCGTATAGACGTTAATGCACCTTGGTATAAACCACAGATATCGTTATATCTGTGGTATAAACGTTAATGCACGCACCAAGGTGCATTAACGTATACACGTATACAGACAAATTACAACAATACAACAAAAATAGGCATGTGGTAAGCTATGTTTGCCAAAAATATTTGTAACTATTTTCACAATTATAAACTATGAATTTACCTTTTCATAATTATAAATTATTTTTATTTAAATTATTTTTATGTTCACAAAATAATTTGTATATGTTTAATTCAGAATAAAACACTAAATTCTCTTTCAAATATTTAACAATACATTTGACGTAAATAGCTTACTATATTGCCAGTAGCAAAAAACTGTCATATGCCGTAGTGCTGCCACCGTGTATACGTTAATGCACCTTGGCACGCACCTTGATATTCTCAATAAAAGAATAAATGATCAAAAATAGCGAGAAGAGAGAATAAATACAGACTGTATTTAAAACCGGGCATTTACTCATGAAAACAACCACTTTTGTTTGCAGCTCTTTCCACGTGTACTACATACATATTTACACATCTATAAGTAAGTATGTTTGTGCTGAATTCAAGCATGAATGTAGTAAACAATAGAATTTTTTTAATAATTATTTTATTTTAACAAATTGATTTTTAAAAACAGATTGTGATAGACGGTTTTTATGGTCTTACTGCCAATACAGGTTATAATTATATAATTCGACAAAAAAAAATTTTAATATTCTAAACAAAACGTCAAATTGATAAAGAAAAACAAAAAATTTTTTAAAGCAATAACAAATTTCCTTAAGCGATCCATTTACTCATTGTGTATTCTGTAACAGTCAGTGTATTAAAATAATTTCAGTTTCAGACCGATATATTGTTTCTCTCGATTTAAGTTTCCATTTTTTTTTTCATTAAAAAACCAGATGCTTTTTTAAAGACGAATTAAATAGTCAGATATTAACAATTACACGCACATAAATTTAACATATTAAATATTTTTAGTAGTGACATATAGTTTCCCTTTCTGGTTCGATTATTCGATTCGGAAGCAATAGAGTATTAATTAAGGTCCTGATACACTATACCACACGGTCGTGCGATCATGTGTAATTTTTCTCATAAAATGTGTTCTCATTTTCTAATACAAAACAAGATGCAATGTGTCGATAATTGTTCATTATTATATGTGGTTTTGTGAAAGTTTTTAAGGATATGGTGACCGAATTTGGAACTTGCTTACGGAAGAACTAAATAGTTCTGGCCCTCCTATTAAAAAAGTTCATGAATGGAAAATGGATTATATATTTTACATTTTTAAACATGCATACATATACTACATGCATACGAGTATGCACATATATAACTTGCAGTAGGTGTGGATAGAACACAAAAGGTATGTGCAGTCAAAAGCATCCGTATGTACAGTCAAAAGCATCCGTTGGCTTAAAAACCCAACGGAAGCTACGATGAAAAGGGTATATCGCTCCTTAGGAAAGAGCAACGGCACTTACATTTAATTTTTTTTTACATCATTTAACCACAAATTTTCAATAATTTTTACTTTGTTTTTATATTTTATTCTTTCCAAAACAAACGTTCCCATGATATTCATGATAGCAAATTTCCCTACTTGGGAAATGAAAATTTTATGGGAATAAAAATTTCACATTTTATTCACGATAGGGGTGATTATATTTTTATAATTGAGATTTCATAAATTTTGTAAAGAAAAATGTTATGAAAAAATATATTACGAGTATATTGTGATCCAGTATTATTATAATTTTGCATAACTTAGCATTAATAAAATGTTTTTTTATTCTTGTTGCATACCACGCAACACGATTTAAGACAGGTGTACTTAGATCATTAAAAAAGGCACCGGTTGCAGATCTCTGTACTCCAAGTGTTTGTATGTACAGTTTCAAGCCTTGGCTTTTATTTTTTTTTTTTTTCTACTTCCACAAATTTTTATTGTCTACATATTTGCATATATTTAGTTATCTATACAAATCCAAACTATATTAGAAAGGTATAGAATAGCACGGCATCGATGGGCTAATGCAGACCATATGCAAATGACGCTTCAAGGGATTCTCAGTGTGATTTCATTCTACTTACCTTATTAAAAATTAAATAATATTTATTATCAATCAATATCTATACATATTATGAGAAAGTTATTGTTTCTTACCCCCCGTCTAGATTAGCAATAAATATGTTAACATTTCTTGTAGCAAACGTCTAATCAAATTCTTCGAAAGATTACTGCAGCTCCATGGTATGTAAAAAACTCACGACTTCATAAGGATCTCTGTGTTCCTCTTGTAAAAGGCGAATTTTCAACAAGGTATATCAGTAAATTGGAACTTCCCCCAAATCGTCTTGCACGCAATATACTTAATTTTGAGGAGGGATACCCTTGCCACCATCAGAACATTAAATAGGTGATTTTACCAACATTTACCGCGCAAAATAAAGGCCGTGTCAGATAAAACTTTGTCGCTTTGCGTGAAGTTTAAAACTTTAACAGAAAAGCGCAAATCAAAAGGTGTATGTCACTATAAAAACTTTGGCAACGCTCACGACTTGTTTATTTATCTAAAAAAATCTTTGTTAATTTTTACATTTAATCATTTCCTATGATAACAGAAGTTAGAAATATTATTAGACGAAATTGGTTCTAATTGTTTTCTTAGTGCAAAAGCTATTAGAAAAAACTTCAACGCGTAAAAAGATGAGAGTTGCCGATCTTTTCGCTTCGCGTTGCGCTAAAAGTACTCTATGTTACATGTATGTATATACATTTTATCTTAGATGTCAAAGCGAATTTACAACGCAAAACGAAGCAAAAGTTTTATCTGCCTTAAAATATTTTTGTCTAGCATTGGCTGGATTTAATTAATATTATGTATTTACAGCCTCTTCGACGATATCGAATGAAAATGTATGCGAAAGAAAGCTAGTCACTCACATTTGAATAAATTTGAGTTCGTCTATGTCACTATTGTTCGTTCGCATGAACTTATATAGTTTAATTGAATTTTGACACATCGTTCGCATAGAATAAAGTTAGAAAAACGAAAATCAATTTTCTTTCGCCTAGAGTGCGATTGAACTTATCCTTTCGACATCGGCGAACTGGCAGTTAGTATTAAGATTTGAATACTTATTGTTAGTTCACTTTGTAAAGATTCAATAAATAAATGAGAGAAAAAAAGAATATAGTTACAGAATCACGCAATCGTGAGCGCAAGCGATGAAATTTGATGACAACAGTTGCTATTATCGGAATGCTAAAAGTTAGAGAATCGCACCACAGATTTCTTGTATCGAAGTCTAACTGTATTCGTTAGACTGCGATATGCATTTGTCTGTACATTTCACTTAATCAATTCAAAACAAAACGCAAACAAATAACACATAATCTCGTAGTGAACCGATTAAAATGTTAACTCGAAAAATAAATACACTACTTATCAGTGAGCAAGTTTGCTACGAAGTAAACGCTTCTATAACACGCTCTACTCGCAGCCACACATTTGAGTGCAGGCACAAGACACAAATGTATATATGTGTGTATGCATATCTGCTTACATACATACACTGGGTGCTCGCTCCAAAACAATGCCACACGCCACCGCATAAATGCCGCTTCTACTGCTCAATATGTTTTTTTTTTGTAGCTGGATGAATTTGTTATTTTGTTATTGTTGATTTCGGTTTAATTTTATTAATTTTTTTTTTGTGTTTATATTTTTAATCAACAACCGCAGTTCGGTATTTCAACGCTGCTTTTGTTATTATGAAATTTTTAAATTCAGTTTAAATTTTTAATTCATACAATACAGTTGTTTGTTGCTGCCTAAAACGTTGTTGTTTGGAGTAGAAGAAAAAGCTAAGAAACAATTCACTTTTTGTGTTTGTGTGTCAGCGGATAATTTGTCGAAATTTATGCTAATAAATAATCAGACGAGTATTATTAAAACAAATAGTATCTGATACTCTTTAAGATACAACATCTTAAGTATAAAGAAATTTCAAAATTAATAATTTAAAAGCAATAAATTAATAGCGGAGTTTTTGTTTTCTGACGATATATAAATAAATAACTACAAGATGAATTTCAACGTAAGTTTAATGGAGAAACTTAAATGGAAAGTGAAGTAAGTAATTGATTTATTAAGTTAATATTAATAATATCTTAAATTTTGAGTGCATATCTACTGCCCTGTCGGAATTTCCGAAGATGACTCAAAGTAGATCTACATAAATGAATATACTATTTGTGTGTACATATGTATATCGTTGATCTCATAGAGAAGGGCTCTAGCTCTCATTTTTGCAGAAAATGATTTTTTTTTGAATTCTAATACCTACGTTTCACACAAATACACTTTTTTTTTTTTTTAAATTCAATATCGATTTATTTATTGTAAAATAAAATATATATTAAAAATTTACAATACTGAAGTAACGCCTCAGCACCAAATTGGCATTATAGAGGCTTGTTGGCAAGAATTTTGAGAAAATTTAGATATAAATTGTAGTATATGTAAGCAATTTAGTTTACAGAAAAAAAAAAAATTATTTATAGGTATGCATATCGCTCCTTTCTTTATTGCAACATTGTCATATCTTAAAAAAATAGCTTTTTGAGTTAACAATGCAGAATTGTTAACAGTACTACCTTTTATATAAAGCCAAAAATTTATTCAAATTACTTTCAAACTGTCTCCTTTAGGAGTTAATTTTTAAAAAAAATTTCTAAGACTTGTATGGAAACTGAAAATTTGAAATGCGTTTTTCTCGAAACGAGCTTTTTTTTAGTTATGACTAGGTTGTCATAAAAGAGCGATATATTCAAAACTCAATTTATATTAGAAACTTATCAATATTTTTAAGCAAACAATTCTTTAATTCAGTTACATCTAGAGCAGAAGTGCCCAAGCTTAGCTATGCTCTTTCAATCACACATACTGCACTTAGCACTAGCAATGAAAAATACATAAAATATACAAACAACTTTGTCTTATAAAAATTTTTTTTTCGTTCTTCACTGCACGTACACAAGATCAAAGCAACAGCACTGCTTTGCTGGTAAACATTGACGACTGCGATTATCAGTGTAAATTTTGTTTTTGTAAATATGTTTTGCTTTTTACAAGAAACAATGTTAAATAAAAGTAGTTTTTCCTTAAATGTATTGGTGTTTGCTCTTCCATATAGAACTTTTGGGCACCCCTGATCTAGAGTGTACAACTCGTTGTTTAGATGTTTCGTACAGACAAAAAGCTTCTCTTAAGTTTTCTCTATTTCTTGTGTTGATATTATTTTGATTCTGTGAAAATTTTATCGTATGATTTTATTGATATATTCTTGTATAAAAAAATTAGTTCGAAATCTGCTTGGCAAATTTGCAGCACTTTTTAAAACCCAATTCTGTAACCTCTGAAGTGATTTAAATTCCACTGTTTCTTTAAAGTTTAAACCCATATAACACAGCCAGTTAGTTGTAATGGCTTTGAACTAAAAACTGTAAATTAAAACTTATTTCTAAACTTATGTAATAGAAATTTTAGATCTGAGATTTTTAATGTGTTGGTACCACATTAGATTTCCTTGAAAAGTAATCCCGAAGTACTTTTTATCGAAGTTTAACTGTATGCTTAATATATGGGATATGTAAATAAGGAACTGGTTTTCAACTCTGAATTAACATGTGTTAATTCACCGGTCTGTATCCAACAAAAAAGAAAATAAAAAAAAAACAAAAAACAAACAATTGTCGATTCCATGTGAAAACAAAACACTTTTATTGGCTTATGAAGAATTATGATGACTCAAAAACCGAAACTCAATTATTGAAACGCGTGTAAAAAAAAAAAATAAAATAAAATAAAATAAAATGATTAGCAATCGTCAAGATAAACTGACATTAATTTTGTGGCATATTCAATACAAATTGTATTGTATTGTAACTATACAGCTGGAAATAAGTTTGCAAAGTACAGGATGCACAGCATAGGCGGAGTAAACCACGGTGGTAACAGACTAACTATACCGACCTATGCCTTCGCATAGTTAACAACGAAATGCCTCAGAAAAACTGTAAGCTAATACAGTTAGTTGAGGTAGACAGTTTAATATTAAAATAATAGCTCTGTTCACAGTCTCGTGCAAATGGTATTGCATCATTGCATTTGCAAAAAGGTTTAGCATATTTTTACTCTACACTAATAAAATACACAACAATGCACTTGCTAGTCTTATGCGTATATGCAATACTTAATACCTACAGTTTTTATTTGCTCTACGTATGCACAAGTTAATTGCAAATCGACAGCTGACAACCAGCGATCCAAGCCAATTAGTTCGTAATCGCCGTTTAGTTGCCGTCGCTCATCCCGCATTCATATAACATCAATCGATGGTTTTACTAAATTAAATTCGCTTTTTCTATTAAAAAGTCGATTAACTGTTCCTTAAAGGATTTTTTCGGCATATTTATTTTTGATTAAAATTTCAGTAAATTATTTTCTACTCTAATTACCAATCAGCTGTGAATTTCGTGGTTCGCAATTGATAACATATATTTGCAATTGCATAAATTTGCAATCACAAATACACAAAATTGTGAATAGAGCTAATATGTTTATTATTCAATTCGTATGAAACCAAATTGCACCGGAATAGGTAGCAAGATGTGTACACGTGTATCTTTTTTTTCTCTATGTTTCACCGTTGTCCGTATTTTCACTGTTGTTCATTATCGTATTCGTATGAAACCAAATTGCACCGGAATAGGCAGCAAGCGTTTCTTTTTTTTTACCGTTGTCCGTGTTTTCTTCATATCGTTAGTCTCACTTAGAAAGGCCCTAACTCGCATTTTCCCTGAATTGAGCTCTTTTAGGGATTCTACTACGTTTCACACAAGCACACATTGTCACAAAAATTTTATTAAATAATTTCATACATATCTCTCGTACAAGCAATTGAGCAAAAAAGATACTTTTAGATGTATCTAGTAGTACAGTTTCCATTACGATTTTTCCTTCACCTGTAAAATTGCAATTATTTTAGTTAGGGCCTTTCTACATGAGAGCAACGATATGTTCATTATTAATTTCTTTTGGATGCATTTCATTACCTTGTAGTGTGAAGGTGTTGGACTAAATTTTGCTAATCTGAGCAGTATCGAAGGTATGTAACTGGGCACTGATCAGTTTTACGTAATTTAATTGCAACATTTTAAATGCTGTAATAGAGTTTGTTTTAACCTTTAATGTTGTTATTGTTAGAGTTGAACCTCCACAACTACTTTCTTCTTCATCATAACCTACTTTCCTAGTTCCAGTGCAAAGCAGTGCATAAGTAGTGGCGATCTCCTAAATAAATAATAAAATAAAATAAATAATAAAATAATTTTAGCTATTTAGCAGTCATTATGATGATCTAAATACTTAAAAGCACCGCTGTGATTACAAGTTTAAGCATTTCTACAAGAACTTTGCATAACTTATTAATAGACTTCAAATTCCATGGTCACTGAGCAGAACAACTCATAAATTACTCAAGTAATTTGGCTGCTCAATTTCAAAGGCAATAGACATTTGTAAAAGCTCAAAGTTGAGTAGTTGGGAAATTATTTCATTTAATATAATTATGGTGGTAACTTCTAGACGTCTTGACCCAGTTTCAATTGTGTGTTTTTGTGCCTTCTTAAATGGCCAGCAAGTACTCGTACATGTTATTTTTTCTTCATAAAAGCAGCTTGCTATATAAGGATGCACAAGTACACATTAAATTAAGTGAATTTTTGGACAAAGAATGTATTTGTGTGCTTAATAAGAACACGGATTGTTTAATCGTTGCTATTTAAATTAAATACGTTTAGCTTAGTTAAAAATGTATATTTTTTACACCATATTTTATTAAAATTAATTGTCATTTAGATTTACTCATTTTCAATTTACGAAAACTGGTTCAATAGAAACTTTAAAAATTAACCTCGAATGCAAAAAATGAAAAAGTGCACAGAAGAGTAATAAAGAAATCAGTTAATGTTTTATATATAGCAAAGGAATGAGTTGTTCTTGTTATGCATGGAATAAATACCAAACATGGGGGTTACTCGCTATTGCGATGCGAAAGAAATATGGTTCGTAATCGAAGAATTGGTACCCTGTATTGCGTTTTCGTATTTTCCTTTCGCATTTAATTTTTATTTTTCACACATTTCATTTTATCATTTTTCGCTATAGTTTAATTTGTGGCACCAGTGTTGCTCCTTTTCAAAATACTTCGCGGAAAAGTTTGCTCAAACGGCACAAAGTATACTCTTATTGCATTTACCTTTCGCATCCAACTTACTTTCCCATCGCAATAGAGAGCAACCCCCCAGGAATAGGTAGTGTTTTATCTGCCACGGTACATGTGCTTTTTTATTTTTAATTATTTTTTTTAAAATCGTCTGAGTTTTCTGTATATATGTTCTTTTGAATTCAATTTATCTACAAGAAATAGGTGACCGAAATTAATATACGAGGGCTGATCAAAAAATAGCCATTATTTTAAATTTTTTCAAAAAGTATTCATATATTTATCTCTGACTATCTTGTCCCCTCTAAAGTAATTCCCCTTTAGATATAATACACTTATGCTGGCTTTTTTTCAAATCCTTGAAACACTTCTGAAACGCGCTTTTTGTTATCGCCATAGCTCCTGTTTCGATGTTTCTTTTATCTCCTCAATCGTAGCAAAACATTTTCATTTCACTGATGCCTTCAGTTTTGGGGAGAGAGTCAGCGGGGCCAAGTCCTGTGAATACTCGTACGTAAATCCATCATTGTTTTTACCACAATTTTGTGCGTTTCTGACGAATTGCTTCGCGCAAACGGCGCATAACTTCAAGGTGGTATTCCTTATTAACCGTACGACCTCGTGGCAAGAAAACTTGGTTTATTTTAAATATGCTCGGATATATCCGATATCGAGAATTTTCTATTTCTGTACTTTCGTAACCACCTTTTATTACCACAATTGCTTTTAAACAAAAAAAGTTGTTTAAGTTCGCTTACGCGAAATTTTCATGACAAAATCGGTTTAGGCTATATCTCGGGTGTATATGGACCAATATCGGAAATTATCATTTTGTGTATTTGGTAACCTCCTTATATTACCAGCAAATTTGTTTAAGTTGCTTTTAAGCAAAATAAGTTATTTCATGGAAAAACCGGTTTAGGCTATATCGCGGGTATGTATGGACCGATATCGGAAGTTATCATTTTGTGTATTTATATATGCTTTTTTTATTACCCGAGCTACTTTTAAGCAAAAAAATTTTTTTCAGGAAAAATCGGTTTAGGCTATATCTCGAGTATATATGGACCGATATCGGAAATATTCATTTTCTCTATTTGTATAAGTTCCTTTTAATACCAGAACTGCTTTTAAGCAACAAAAAAATTTTTTTTGAAAGAAAATCGGTTTAGGCTATATCTCGGGTATATATGGACCGATATTGGAAGTTTTAATTTTCTGTATTTGGTGACCTTCTTTCATAACCAGAACTGTTTAAGTTCCCTTACGTAACGTTTTCAAGGAAAAATCGGTTTAGGCTATATCTCGAGTATATGTGGACCGATATCGAAAATTTCCATTTCATGTATTTAAGTAACCTTTAGGTTTGCTTTTGAGCAAAAAAAATTATCAATTTCGCTTACGCGATATTTTCATGACAAAATCGGTTTATATGGACTGATACCGCAAATTTTTTTTCTGTATTTATATAACCTTATTTTATAACCAGTACTGCGGTGTGCAATCGAATTTTCTATTCAAAAATAAAAGTTTGGACTGTGTTTAACATAAATACTAATACCGCTAGTTTTGACAACTTTGTCATTATAACTCTCGTTAATGAAACTTTTGATAACTTTTTCATTAAATTGGTCGTCGTTGTCACTTTTAATAATATTGCCATTGTAATACACAAAACAGTGTCACTCTAAACGTCGCAAATAATTGGCTTGGATTGCGATCAGCATGTCCTTGCGTATATACGACAGATCCAATAGCCGCCTTCATGAAGTGGCCACTTGGGTTTGCTACGGAATTTTTTGTTAGGAAGTACATTCCATGATTTATTTTAAGCTACTTGAGCTATTCTATTTATAAAAAGAATTTCTCTAGCAAATTTTGTGCTGAAAGTTTATATAGGGTGTTTTTTTAAGCTAGATAGAACTTTAAATTGTAAAAAGTAACACAAAAAATTAAATTTTGATGAAACATTTTTTTATTTGTTTCAGTATACTCTGACAAATCATCATGAATAGACTCACGCTTGAACAACGCTACGAAATTATCCAAATTTACTTTGAAAATCAGTTGGAAACTGACCCGTTGTTTTATCGCAAAATTGTGTTCAGCGATGAGGCGCATTTTTGGCTTAACGGGTTTGTTAATAAGCAAAATTGCCGCATATGGAGTGAGACCAATCCACAAGAGACCCTACAGACTCCCTTACATCCAGAAAAATGCACTGTTTGGTGCGGTTTTCATGCTGGTGGCATCATCGGACCTTATTTCTTCAAAAATGAGGCCGGAGCTCGCGTTACGGTCAATGGCGATCGTTACCGCACCATGATCAATGATTTTTTGTTTGAAAATATGGATGACATTGATCCGGAGGAGATGTGGTTTCAACAGGATGGCGCTACGTGCCATACGGCGAACGCAACCATCGACTTACTGAAATCAAAATTTGGCGATAAGTTGATTTCGAGAAATGGACCTGTCAATTGGCCTCCAAGGTCGTGCGATTTGACACCTCTCGATTATTTCCTGTGGGGCTACGTGAAGTCACTGGTTTATGCTGATAAACCAGCAACAATTGACGCCTTGGAGGCCAGCATTGTTCGTGTTGTTCGTGACATACGGCCAGCAGTGCTCGAAAAAGTGGCCCAAAATTGGACGTCCGGAATGCGCTTCGTCAAGAACAGCCGCGGTGCCCATATGCCCGAAATCATTTTCAAATGTTAATGTCACGTATTGATCTTTCGAATAAAAAAAAATTTTGATTACAATTTAATTTTTTGTGTTATTTTTTACAATTTCAGGTTCTATCGGGCTTAAAAAAACACCCTTTATAATAGAACATTTTTTGCTCCACACTAGCACAAATGAATCAACATGTTTTCATATCTTAAGCATGTGCTTTTTTTGTTCTTACTTCACTTTTTCAATATAACAAATAGTTTTCTTTATCTCAAATGGGATACAAGTGAAGAAACAATTCTTTAAACACTTTCTATTTTTAGCTGATGAATAGATTTATATTCTTATCAGTGTCAGTCAATATAAATACTGCAGGCACACAAACATGCGCTATGTACAAGCTCATATGCCAAACATAAACAAGTACAACAAAGCATTTAAAGTTTATTTTAAAAACTGTTTTTACTTTCTCTGCGATAAGAATGTTCCAAGGGCTTCAAGACAGTTCATTGATAAGCTATATATGTAGCTGTAAAAAAATATGAAAAAATGTATTTAGTCATCCTTGAAATCAGTGAAAAATATTCCCTTTGTGGTAATCATTAATTTAATACATGAAATGAAACAGGAAATTGTTATTCAAATGAGGCTCATGTCATGCCTCACATACAGTCAAGAACTCTTTCCAGCCCTTGTGATTTTCACTATAGCCGGTGAACTTACATTTGTTATTGTTGGTGAATTATTTTCTAACACAAACAAGTTTCTGCATGAGTTGCTCTAATAATGTTTGTTGTTAATGAACATAAAATAATAATTAAGGCCCAGTTGTTGTGTAGGCTTCAGTTGCAAAAAACTAAAAATGAAAACATTTGTTTTTCTTCTCTTTTAATGTTTAATTCATGATAATGTCTATATTTTCCAGACTATAAAAATAAATAATAATTAGTACAAATTTCGCATAAAATATTACATTTGAAAAGTAAGTTAATTTAATCATATAGTAATATTCATTTCTTAATAGTTCTTTATGTGAGAAAGATTTACAGTTGTGAATAAGATTTACATCAGCACCTGCCTTTGCGGCCTTATCTGATGATGGACCAGTTCCACAGAGTGAATTATTCACGATTCACCAGCGCCTCAGTGTGGCTGACTAGGCTCATTCAGGTAGCAATTTACATATGGCAATGTTTGTAGCCATATGAGCAACTTCTTGTTGAGGAGTTCAGTAGTGCAATTCACTAACTTTTAACGATTTTAAAAGAGCATAACTTAACGCGAGCTACTGTGGTTTGCACTAACGCTTATGCGATTCACTAACTTATTCGTAACACCTCTGGTTATATGTTAAAAAAATTTGAAATAATGTGGCAACTTTGTTAAAAATAAAGAAAACCACAAAGAGGAACAGGAAAAAAACAAACAAATTTGCAAATAATTCCATGTTTAGGGTAAGTAAAACTATTTATATGTTTATTATTTAAAATATTTTTTGATAAGTTATAAGATAAGTTCTCACAGAGTCGTATCCCAAATACAGTGAAGTTATTCTAGTAGAAATTTTAACGACATTGTTGTTAAGATAAACATAATAATAATTGGTGTTTAGTTGACGCTAATCAGTCGGGCTATAAAAACAGCTGATTTAAAACGAAGACAAATAGTGTTAAAAACTGTTATAGAGTCGCGAAAACACCAACGCTAGTGTTAATTTCTCTAAACGAATTTTATTAGCGTTAAAACTGGTTAGTGAATTGCACTACAGGCCTTCTGTATGCCATTTCCCAGCAATCAATGGAAGACAATGCTTAATAAGTTGGTAGGCCGAAGCCCACTAGCAACATCAGCACTTAAACCAACTCACCCGTCAACCATCACCACTGGTTCCTTACAGTACAGGTATCTGTTGTAAAGGCAACAGACCCTCGGGAGATTGTTAGTCTTCGAAAAAAGCCACACACCAAACAATTATCAAGTACACTAACACCCCCCTCCTGCTTTTTAGGCTTCAACCACAGCCAGAACGTGAAAAGTTCCGAGTCTAGCAAAGAAAACACAGTTTTTTTTTGGTTCAAAATTAGCTTTATTCATCAACGTAATCGCCATCAAGAGCAACGCAATCGTTTCTCTAACATTTCAATGCCACTTTTGTAGAACGATGTATCTTTTGCCTCGAAATAGACCTCAGTTTCAGCGATAACCTCTTCATTCGTGCGAAATTTCCTACCGGCGATTTTTTTCAGGCCTGCGAACAGCCTGTAGTTGGTGGGAGCCAAATCTGGTGAATACGGTGGATGATGGAGCAATTCGAAGTTCAATTCAAGTAGTGCCACACACGGAGCGTTGTCGCGATGAAACAAAATTTTTTTCTTTGCCATATGCAGTCACTTCTTTGCAACTTCACCCTTCAAACGCTCCAAAGAACACTATATAATATTCACTGTTAATGGTATTTCCTTTCTCAAGGTAATCGATAAATATTACACCACGCACATTCCAAAATACCGAGGCCATAACCTTTCCAGCCGCTTGTTGTGCTTTCTATTCTAGGAGTATACTCCTTTTTTTCACAGAGTGGCAAGGTCTTCTTATATTTCTCTCTAAGGAGAGTAAAAAGAGAATGCAACTACTTTATACCAGGAACACAACTGCGACGAACGACGAATATTTCGTCGCGAATATTCGTCGCCATAGATAAAACACATTATGGTGTTGCACACAATTATGGTGTTGATCGAAATGCGTCATATTCAGCGAAAGTTGAAATAGATTAATTTCTAATTGTTTCGTCAGCGAACGACTAACAAAGCAGTATCAGGTGACCAGGTTTCTTACATAAAAAAAGTATTTTTCATGACTTAATACTTTTTAAAATTTATATTAATCCATGTAGTAAAAAATATATGAAAATGTTCTCAAAAATACTGCAAAATGACAAATTATAAAACAGTGTTGCCGAAAATGAGTTTTGAATCAAGTTAATATCTGTGTTGTTTTATCATATCAAGTTAAGCCAATTTTTAAAAATTCAAAAAAGGCATCTAATTTAATTAATTGTAAAGTATAAAATTTGCAACATTTTTTTTTTGTAATTTTGGTTTACTTTCATTTAGATTTTCATTGAAATTTCTCCTAAAAACTTTTTTTAGTTTTATCTCGACGATGTTATGATATAATACCACTGATATTTATTATTAAAATAAAAATAATGTTCATAGCTGGTTTTTAGCATATTTATAAAAAAAGAAAAGTAAAGAAAGTACACAGCTGTAAAGTAAAATATTTCAATGGCAGTACTAAACATAAATTAGAAAAAATATTTGATGTAAATATGTTTTTCTAAACTTTTTCAATAATGACAAAACGGCAATACTAGCAACAGATTTTGTTTCATCAAATTTTATTTTAAATCAAATATTTTGCAGCAAATACAACAAAATTATATGAACAAGACATTATTAAAAAAATTTCGCTTTAGTTTTTGTACATTTTTCATTTTTAACTAGGTACAAACATAAAGCAATTTTTAATCGATTTTTACGCTGTGGCGACATTTGAAAAATGAACTTGCACTTGACTGTGTAAACATAACAGTAAGTTGCGATACATTCGAGAAATTTTCCTACATTTTCAATAATAATATGTATACTGAACTTACTGTAAATTACTTGTATGTGTAAATTGCAGTGTAAAGCCGATTTTGTTCAACACTAAGATGAATGCGCAATGTTTACAAGACGAGTGGATTTACTGAGCGTATAACTTTGTTGCTTGATTAAACAATTATTAATAATTCAGATTGTTTACAAGCCGAGTTGATGTTATTCCGCGTTGCTTGATTTTTGTTGATTAAAATCTTTAGTGTATGAATTAATCAAACAAAAACATGATTTTTGGTGATCGCTGTAGTATACGGGCACGTGTGCAAGGGAATGTCAATTTGTTTTTGTTTTAAGTACTATTGATAACATATTCCCATAATACCAGATTTCAGATATTTTTATTAAAATAATCAACAAATGAGTAATTTTGCACAAAAATATTATATGAGCCAATCAAAAATTATGTGAGTCATCATTCAACAATAATGTATTCGCGGCAAGACATATTATTTTGCTTATAAAAATTGCCTCTTAACAAGTTCCTCTAGCTAACGCTACTATCTTGACACGAAAGCTTGATAAAAGCTGCGTGACTATTTTAATAAACAAAAAAATAATTTTTGACAAATATGTATTTTATTTTTAAAAACTTTGTCTTTTTAAATTAATAAACAATGACTTTTGCCTTTTTTCGTTTGGTAAATTTCTCAAGGTTTGTAGCTAACATGAACCAACATTAAAGAGTAACTTCTGCTAGTAGGGTGTCATCCCAGTGCCCAATACTCGTAAAACTCAGTGTTGTTTATTAACACACAAGCACATGACCGCAAATGCTGCTTGATCTGAACTCATGGATGGTATAAATATTGAGGAATCGGATACTCTTGATATTCTTGGAATGAAAATAAATTGCGATGTTCGCTGGAGTGAACACATTTTTCCAATTTTGTTATTACTTCGAAATAATAAGTTTTCAGGCATGTTCTGAGAAACGCAAAATGCTTCCATTTTGCGTTTTCAATTTGAAAACGCCAAATAGGTGTTCTTGAAAACGTAAATGGCTAAAAATTAGCGACTATTAGTACGCATGTGTATATTGAAGTGAACTAATAGAATTTGCTAAAACTGAACTTGCAAAAGGCAATAAAATTATGCACCATTGAAATTTAAGGTTTTCTTTTTATTTATTCATATTTACTTATTTAGTAACTATACAGTTGCAAAGTAAATTTACAAAGTATAGGATGCACAGCATGGGCGGGATGACAAAGACCATAATGCCCAAGATGGTATTAACAGTACTTTTGTAGCGTCGCTGTGACTAACTATAACGACCTATGCCTTCACATAGGAAGTTTCCTTGTGGTTAACAATGAATAACCTCTAAAAAAAACTGTAAACCAATACAGTTAGTTGAGGCAAACCGTTAACCAGTGCGAGTGAGACGTAAAACTCTGGAAGACTGAACAACAAAAACAACAAGCCTGACCGCACTTAAGAAATAATTACGATGACGCGAGAGCTGTTCTTCAGCCCAGTGCTGCTTTTCTTTTTAATTAAAAAAAAGTTGAAAGAATTTTACACATTTTCAATTAAAAAAACCAAATTAAAAATTTTTTTTATTTTTTTATAAGTTTTTTTTTCGTTTTATATAACTACCACATACATATATGTATATGTAAATGAAGATATGTATGTAAAGCATATGTTGTATTTTTTGGGAAAAATTCCGCAACGCCAGCAAAATGCGCGCTCCTTAGAACACCTAAAAGTGAATTAAGCGTTTTTCAGAACGATTTGCTGTTACAGATCACGCATTTCTCAGAACATGGCTGTTTGTGAAAGTCCTCCAGATAGCCGTTTGTTTAGGTTATGACCTTTTTATTAGACCCAAATCTACTGACGATCAACCAGCCATTTCTTCACGGTTCTTCAGAACAATGTGCTGAATGGTGTAGCAGTTTATAGTCCAACTTATGAACTTGTGCCATAGTGACCACATATGTATGTACTCGTGCATTGTTTTGAAGGAAAGTATTTTAATTTTTATCAAATGTTTCTTCTTTCTGGATGTCCTTCCTCGTGATTAGTATAAATAAACTGCTAAAATTATATTAAAATAGAAATACTTGTAGACTTGTAGCTAGTTAAAGATTTAAAAATATTTAACATAAAATATTTATTTAATTAAAGCTTATTAAAACCTTGTAGAGCGCAAAGTAACATTTAGCATTTTAATTGAGAATCTGTTTGAAGATGCAGTCATGTATGAATGTTAAACGAGAGTTAATAATTTTGAATTGTCTTAATAAAGAGAATTATGCCTGTATGGATTTATATGCACACAAGCATGCCGATGTATATAAATATATTTTTACACACACATATTAAAACGTTTGTATGTAAGTTAAGCTGCTGTTGACAATGCACTTGATTGTTGGTTTGAGTGCACGAACACTAGACTGATGCTAATAATACAATTTCGAATTTTACTAAAAGCTTAAAATTTATAAGATCAAAATTAAAGATAAAATGAACAGTAGCTAGGTGTTCTGCAGGGTACAATTTTGGAGTTCTAAAATTTAACAACTTTTTTAGAAAAACTAAAAATTTTTTATATCAGTTGGCTGAACACGACTAGGAAAAATACTTTATTAAATGCTTTAAAGCAAATTTTTCAAAATTAAAATTTTTAGCACCAAATGATTTAATGTGGCTGTAATATTTACATGAATATCTTGACACAAATTTTCAAAAATTTCAAATCTTTTGTATAAAATATTTTTCTACAGCATTCTGCAAGATTCAATAATATTTTACTGAATATCTTAAAAGAAATATACATGTGTATAAAATTCAAAAATTGTGTGTCAAATGGATTGACATAACTACACTACTTCATTGGATATTTATTAAGAAATGTTTCAAAATTCAAATTCTTTACTCGTATATCAAAGAATCACTACGAGTATATTGTTACGTTTTTTTATTTTGCCTCTAAAAACGCTTTACGAATTCTTCAATTGCAAATGAAATAATGACATTCATTGCTTCAAATCACCACAACATTTTAATGCATATCATAAAATAAATTTTCTAACAATAGCATTTTTTATATCAAATGAGTCAACACCTATGAAATATATTATTAGATGTCTTTAGCCACATATCCCAAAATTAAAATACTTTGAATCAAGTGGACCAACACGACTAAAATATTTTGTTCAGTATGTTAAAAGAAATTTTCCAAAACTCAAATCAATTGTATCAAATGGGTAAATTTTACTACAATTTTTTTTATCATTATTAGATATCTTAAATTATTTTTTAAAAAATTAAAAATCGTTTGTTTTCTATGTTTCCCAGCTATCTATATGTTGACATTTCATAGGAGCTACCCTAATCATCAGTAGACTTTGGAAATTTTTTAAAGATGTTCTCAAACATTCAACTTTGTATCCCAACGATAAAAAAAACATTTCTAAAGTCTACTGATGATAAGGGTAGCTCCTATGAAATGTCGATATATAGATAGCTGGGAAGCATAGAAAACAAGCTATTTGTAATTTTTTATTGGTTTCAATATTAGAAGCTAAAATAATGAATAAGAAACTCAATTGTTTATTTTTTTTAAATTTATACTTATTTTAACAGCTTTATTCAAATACCCCATGTGGAGAATACTGTAAGCAGCATTAACATTGACTTGAATAAAATTTATACCTGGGCTTCTGTCAATGGTTTTTGCATTAAACCAACAAACTCTAAACGCGTTTTAATATCAAAATCATAGAGAATTAGATGCACCTGCGAAAGCGAAAATTAACAGAAGTAGAATCGAATTCGTCAAATCGGCATCTCATCTGGGGGCTGTTTTTATTACTAAACTATCGTGGTCGGATCACTTAAGTGTAACAGTGGGAAGAATCTACCATATTATACGCAATCGATCATCTACTATTGCCATTTCTTGTCACCATTCTGACCATTGACAACGCTTTTAATGGTCAAGAGGCGTTAGTTCTTGAGTCAATTGCTCCTTGTAAGTCTTTATGCATAATGTTCATAAACGACGAGCGTGATAGGTGCAATTGTTGGGCACAACGACGAGCTGGGCTCAACTCACTATCGCGAACAGCAGCAATAATTTTTGTAGAACGAGCTGTAACTGGAGTTTTTATATCTCCTACAGGCTCGGTTTGCTTAAATGTTAGCAAAATTTACTCGATTGTACCCACTTTTGGTCGATTAATTTGATCGAAAAATTCACAAAGTACACGATATGAATTTTGATTTGAACGCCCATTTTCATAATAAGCCTGAATAATTTTAACGTGTTGCTCGATTGTGTATGTTTGCATTGTTCAAACTAAGTCTGAAATTGAGAAATGTCCAACAAAATGCAGCAAAAAAACTTGACGTTTATGTGTGCTTCATATTCAACATCGGCCTTTAAAATTTAAAAAAATTTTTGTATGTCCGAAAATATGAAAGGTATGTTTTTTTCAATATTCAAATATTTTGTATCAAATCATTCAACATTCCAGGGCTGCTCAAGCACAATAAAAATATCTTACAAAACAAGGCAGCATTACCAGGGTAGGGGTATCAGCGCAGCTGTTTTTCGTTTCCTTTGTGAAAAATTGTCAAAAACATATGGACTTCCTTGCTTTTTCAAATAAAATTTTGACAACTATTCGTAAGTTCTACCAACAAAATCCTTGTTGATGTTTGTTGGGGTTTGTGATTGGTAATTCTGCCACTACCTATTAAAGCTGCCTTGTTACAAAACATTGTCGTATTTTCAAATACTATCCATCGTCTTCTTCCACATTTCAAAACAAACACTTAATTGCCGAAATGTTCTAAACCAGTGGTGCCCACAAGTTCTATATGGAAGAGTAAACGCCAATACATTTAAGCAAAAACTATTTTTATTTAATATTTTTTGTTGTAAAAAGCAAAACATTTACAAAAACAAAGTTCACACTGATAATCGCTGTCGTCAATGTTTACCAACAAAGCGTGCGAAAGTGCTGTTGCTTTGCTTTCGGGTGTGTGCGGTGAAGAACGAAAAAAAAATATAAAAGACGAAGTTGTTTGTGTATTTTTTATTGCTAATGCTGAGTGCAGTATTTTTGTATTAAAGAGCACATCCTTATAGCTAAGCGCATTTACAAAAACAAGCGCATAGGGCTGGGCACACTTGTTCTAAACACATAAACGAATACTGTCTTATACGCATTTAGAACAACCACAAGTAGAACCAAATGAAATAGAACAAAATTGAAGTAGAACTTCAAACATTGAAGTAATGGTCTACTTCAGTTTTGTTTATAAAAGTTGTTGTTGTTGTTTATGGTTTTTGTCTTTGTATTGGTGCACAAGAGCTATATGTACAGTGTGCTCACACGTGTGTGTTGTTGTTGTTCATGGTTTTAGTCTTTGTACGAGTATTAAGCACAAATATTTAAGACGCAGTATGCTCAAATGCCAATGTGCTTGCTGTGACTCATCATTTATTTGCCTTATTGTGATATTTTGTTTTCGATTTTGCTGTGAAACAGAACTCAAGTCGTGAAGGTGTTTCAAAACTAAGAAGTGTTTGTGCTGTTTCTAAATGTTCTATAGCTTGTTTGTTTTGTTTTAAGAATTGTTTTGAAATACAGTGCTTGGAACTAGTGCACAGTAGTGACCAGTATTATTTAGAACATTCGGTGCAGCCTTTTAATTGGATTACATTTTTTTTAGAGGTATTTCCTGTGTATTTCTTAGAGGTATTTCGTTATAGTTAGTCACAGCGACGCTTCAAACATACTGTTAATACCATCATGGGCATCTGGTATCCCACCCATGCTGTGCATCCTATACTTTGAAAATTTACTTTGCAACGTTCTCTTTAATAATTTTCAAATTAACAAAAATGTTTAGTTTGATCTGAAAGAGATGTATCCAATTCAGCCAAAAGTGGCTAAAGTTCCCTTGATCTTTTAAGAAAACCTGATCTTTAATTTAAGCTGCCAATATCAATACAGGCACATACATATATGTACATATGTGAATACATGTAAGCAAGCTTGTTATGCCCATGAATACATTTGAATTCAAAGTTTATGGAATTTAAACAATGCACATACATATATTCTATTTAAATATAAATTAAACTGAAAAAAATGCGAACTAAAAATAAATATCACACACACACATTTTGATCATAAAGATAATAATTTTATTTTATGAGCTGTACTTGTACTGACTAATTTAAGCTAGAAAAGCAATATTATTACAAACAGATATACATGTGTACGAGTACGAGTATAAGTATGTGATATTATTGCTTATCTTTAATTAAAATAAAAAAATTATTTTATTAAAGCACTAAAACGAATAATTCATTTGTAAATATTTCATTCACACATTTTTTGTTTCAATTTTTTTTTTTTTTTTTTTTTTTTTGCTGAAACATCAGAATGTCTGACAGACAAATGAAATGCAACAACAAAATAATACAGATGAAAGTATTTTGTCATCAGCAGTTTAAATTTAATGATTTGTTTTTTTTTTTTAATTATAATGAGCTTATTTGCAAAAAACAAAAAACTGCAATTAATTTGCAAATCAATAGAGGAAAATGTTTAGCATAACGCCATAAATAACGATGTGAAGTTTATAGCATATTTAATGATAAAGTGAGGGATATAAATCTAGAATGATTAAGTGAATACAAAATCAAGCAACGCTTAAAAACGCTTCATGTGGAACACCTTTAACTAGAAATGGAAATGTGAGAAGCTACTCACTCACAATTAGGCAAGCCTATGTACTAAACGTCTGCATGATTACGCTCAAAAAGCATTTGAAAATGAAAAGTTATTAAAAATAAATTTTTTTACGATAGTCTAATAGCGAAATACGGAAATTTTATTAATTAAATCAGTTAAGCTATAATTTTTTCGAATGAGATAAATAATCAGACGCCAGAGCTGCACAAATGCAATTTCACATTCCTGACAATAATTGTTTTGCAAGTTTGTTTTATAAAATAGAAACTCTGGGTAGCCAAAAACTGCACTCATTTTCACATGGCGGTGATAACATAAAAGCAGCGAGAACTGCATGTTCGCAAAAGGAAATATTATAATATAAGTATATGAATACAGCCATGTCACAGAGCTTAATTCCGTTCGGAAACGGAATTGAATTCGGTTTTTACTTCTTCAAAAACGAAAAACGAAAAAACTTTTCGGAATGAAATCACTTCAAATGGCAAGAATGACACTGGTATTATCTTACAGAATTAATTTCACTCCGAAAAACTTTTAAATTTTCGTTTTTTGAAGAATTGAAAAACCGATACCGGAATTGGCCGAATAGATAATGGCCGATTATCGGCCATTATCTATTTTTTTTTAACAATAAATTTGGTGAAAATATAGTAACATTTTAATGTACTAATTATTTTGGAAAAAATGTCACGTTCGACATGTCACTTATCGGCCGAAAATATAGATAAAGACACCCACACACGATATGTTTTTACACCTGTTTTTTAACATGTAATTTCTCATGTATTTTTTCATGTCTGTCAAAATTTTTCATTTTTACAGACGGTTTTTAAAATTTGCTCACAAAAATTTACGTGGGACATTGTCTATGCTTTTTATTATTATAAAAAAATAATTATTTAATACATATTAAAATATTAATGCATTAAAATTTCCTTAAGCCGACTATTTATAATGACCAAGAACGGGTTCTGAATTACAATGTTGTCAGGCATCTGACAACCGTGAGAACACCCTTCTTCGGTATTGCCAGATAATTGGCTGGTATTGTAAGCTCAGTTTTAATTGTCAGATGTATTAAATTAATGCACCTGACAATGGCATCATGGTCAGAAAAAAGTTCGTGCATTCAATACTGCCAAACAGATGGTTGTTGATATACATAAGTGGCAATGCCTTACAACACGTCTGGCAATTTTTTTCATCTAACAATCTGACAACCGTGTGAACTGACAATTTTTGTTGTCAGATGAATTATTTGTCAGACCATAGTCTGACAATAAAATTGTAAGATTTTCTTACGATCGTCTGAACACACAATTTACTTCTGCGGGACAATTTTTCATTGTCACTACATTGTCAGCATTTTGCCAGATCTTGCAATATTTTAACATCTGACAACCGTGTGCACATAGCTTTAGTAGGCACACTGTCGCGACAACGGCCAGTGACAGAAAAGGTGTCAAGTGACGAGGGTTATGAATTTAAAAGTAACTTAATATTCTTTTAGTTATTTCTTGTACATGCCTTTAATAGGATGCATTCATATTATGTCTAAAAGAATGCATTTATGTTGTGATCATGCTACATTTTGGTCACGACTACGACCTTAGACATTTAGCTGATCTAATTTAAAAACTGTAAATGCATAAATTGTTCTTTTTCACTTTCAAATTTCTGTATTTGAGTTTCCCTTATAAATCAAAGCTCACGATAAATCACCCCATAGTTTCAATTAGGTTAACTTCAATTTCAATACAAATTTTTTCTTGTTAGAACATGTGCTTTCCCAAAACTTCGCAGATATTTAAGATCCAAAGGTGATTTCCCTAAGTCTATTTAAAAAAAATCTTTCCTGTATATCTTCAATGAGATCAGATATAAAATATAAAAAAAGCTTACATATTCACACGTTTATTTATTTTATGTAAATGTAGTTTTTTTAAATCAGTTAAAGAATTCTAATTATTTTAATTTCTTAATCCATTTAAAATTCCACAAGTACGAATGCCAATTACAACACACTTCAATGTGTTTGTGTAATTTATTATATAGTTATGTATGTATGTCATTTACCTGATTTCTCCTTAATGTATGCTGTGAAAACTTTTGAAATTAAATTATTATTCTATACCCTTACAACACTTTTAAACGATGTTTAATTTTTTCTATTTCATTCCATTCTACTTTCAGATGCATTGAGAACAAATTTCTAAACTATCGTTTGACAACGAATGAGACGGCTGTGGCAGAAACTGAGTATGGCAAAGTAAAAGGCATCAAACGCTTAACGGTGTACGATGATTCCTATTACAGCTTTGAGGGTATACCGTACGCCCAGCCGCCAGTGGGTGAGCTGAGATTTAAGGCACCCCAAAGGCCAACACCCTGGGATGGTGTGCGTGATTGTTGCAATAATAAAGATAAGTCAGTGCAAAGAGATTTTATTTCGGGTAAAATGTGCGGTTCAGAGGATTGTTTATACTTAAGTGTCTATACGAATAATGTGAGTAAATTTTCATATGTATGAATTTATTAGATAATAAATTACGAGATTTGTGTAGAGAATTTATGTTTTGTTTTGCATTGCTTTGCTTTGCACTGCTTCATATATTAATTAGGAAAAAGGAAAAATATTTTTGCAGTCATTGTTTGATTTGTGAAAAAAAAGTAATAAATTAAAGAGAACTTTTACTGGAGAAACTTTATTTGCATAAAAAGTTTACGAAAAAGTAAACAAATATTAGAAATAACTTTAAATTTGCTCTACGATGCTGAGATGAAACATATCGCTCCTTTGTTGCAAGCAACATAGTCATAAGTAAAAAAAGCTGGTTTCGAGAAAAACGCATTTCTTTTTTTTTTTTTTAACTTGGACCAGTACTCAGGGGATGACCCCTACAAATGCAGTGCATTGTACCAGAACTAGGAAAATAGGTTGTGAGGAGGGGGAAAGAGGGAGTAGAGTTTGTGTGCATTTGACTTGAACCTTACAACGTTATAACGAAATTTGAGATAACGAAATTTGTAGAAATTTTTGACACAATATAAAAGGTAGTACTGTTAACAATTCTGCATTGTTAACTCAAAAAGCTAATTTTTTGAGATATGACTATGTTGCAATAAAGGAGCGATATTTTTGTTTCCATATATTAATTTTTGTCCAGCAAAATCAGTTTGAGGCAAAAAATGGAAAAGTAAACGATATGGAATGATGGATATCTTTTCTTCTTTAATTAAAATTTTTCTAGTTATTGTGTGATTGAGATATATCAATGGACTGTTTCACGATCTCGAACAAAGAATAGTGATATTAATACATACTGGTTGCAATAGTTATGCGTACATAAGGCAGCTTTAGTGGCAGAATTACAATAAATACAACAACAAAAAACATCAATATGTATTTTGTTGGTAGAATTTACAAAAATTTGTCAAAAAAAATTTTTTTTTGAAAATGCAGGAAGTCTATTTCTTTTTGACGAATTTACGCAAGGAAAACGATAGACCCTCAGGCAACACAACTGGACCAAAAGGACCCAAGTGGGGTGGTTTTCTGAAACTGGCGGCCTGTACAACCTAACCTAACCTAAACGATAGACAGCTGTGCTTATACCACTGTCCTTTTAAAGCTGACTTGTGCGTACATACATAAATAATGAAAATAAATAGTTTTTTTATTTACATTTCTTTATATGGGTGCAAGGCAGCAAACATTTATATTCTACTTTTTTCGGTTTGTAGAACATTCGGTGTTGGTATTGACTGGTTCCAGTCAAACGTTCACTAACACTACTCTCTCATTCGTCCTTCTAATGATCTACTTTCATAGTTCCAGTATAATGCACTGCATATGTAGTCGTCATCTTGTCAACTTGTTTCCGTTTCTAACCACGGCACTCTGTTTTCTGCTGTATAGAGGGGTTCATCTAGAAAGCTGCATGACTATTGTTGTATTTGACTTCCAAACCCTCTACCAAGGGTTAATTGATAAAAAGGGGTTTGACAAAGTCCCCAGTAGCTAGTTGTTGCAGACCATTCCGGTTCTGAACATAGTTAAGGTGCCTACCTTGGCTGAAATGTTTTGGGTGGGGAATTAGCATCCTGTGATAGCTATGGTACATGCCGGTTTTCTGGGGCTAATAACCCCCAATGTCTTGCAACAGCATATCGGTAGTTATTGTAATGTAATGTAAGGAACCAAAAGTGATGGTAAGGCGGTTGAGTTGATCAAGAATTGATGGTCTTAATGGAATTTGGCCTACTGAATCATTAAACCTTGCCTTCCATTGACTGTCTGGGAAATTTCATACAGGTATGATTATAAGGCCCATGCTCTTCAGTATAAGGTTTGGCAATATAACTACAAACTAATGGCAAAAGTTGCGACGTTTATGAGCTTTGAAAGCTGTATGGGGTCCCTGCTGAACCGTGAATAGTTCTCCCCGTGGAATTGCTCCATTATCGGATAAGACCGCCAAGCCAGATGCTGAAGTAAATCAATGACGCATGCTGTCTGCCATAGCCTCTCACGATAGAAAGGATCCATGTTTTAATGATTCTTCCGCAAAGATCCGACTGAGTGTGTAATTTAAGGGCATTGTCTGCTTGCAGCCTTCTAGTGAAATTGAATCATATGATCTTAGTAGCCACTGCACGTCATATCTGTGTAAGATAACCGTTTTTTCACATTGTTCATACAAAATGTGCAGTGCGTCCTCCGCTAGTACTATATGAAAATAAATCGGTTATTATTTACCTATTGACCACCATTGGTTTCAAAGGAGCATGGGGGCAAATAAAGAAACCGGCCTGTGTGGATTTGAGTCAATGGAGAATCGTTTGGGAAGTGCCACCGCGTCTGGTTTTTAATCGGCGCAACCCACGAACTCTCATCTCTATAATAAAGATTTATCATTTGGACCTGCTACCTAATCCTAAAACTTCTCATGATACTGCTATCACTAATTGAATAATAAAGGAATGATTAGACAGACGCCAGCAAAACAACGTGATGATCACAAGGTATCAGCGTCTACCTGCCCCGGTTGAGAACTTCTCATAAACTTCTACGAAAAATTAGGTATAGCAGCGGCAGATTAACCAAAATAAATTTTAGGATTTACAAAAATATTTAACAACGTTTTATCACGAAAATACTCTCCCCTTAATTAGTATAATGTATATATTTTGTTTTGCAACAATTTGTTGTAAGACCTACATATAATCTTTTTTTAGATTTAAATTCCACAAATAACATACAAATTTTTTGTAATAGATTTTTTCAATAAACTTTCAGTTGACACCGGAAACAAAAAGGCCTGTTTTAGTCTTCATTCATGGCGGTGGTTACATTATGGGTGAGAATAGTCGAGCATTTTATGGTCCAGACTATTTCATAAAAAAGGATGTTGTTTTGATCACTCTACAATACCGTTTGGGAGTTTTGGGTAAGAAAGCATTAACTATTTGTCACAAATAAATTCAAAACTCAGTTGGTTTTTAAAGGTTTCTTAAGTTTGAACGAGGAGGATCTTAATATACCCGGTAATGCTGGTCTTAAGGATCAGGTAATGGCCTTGCGTTGGATAAAAAATAATTGCGCTAATTTTGGTGGCAATCCTGACAATATAACTGTCTTTGGTGAAAGTGCTGGTGGCGCTTCGACTCATTACATGATGATGACCGAACAAACTCGTGGTATTTTCCATCGCGCTATTTTGATGTCCGGCAATGTCTTATGTCCCTGGGCAACAACACAGTGTCAACATCGTGCCTTAACCATTGCTAAGCTAGCGGGCTATAAGGGAGAAGATAACGATAAAGACATACTCGAATTTTTAATGAATGCTAAATCTTTTGACTTGATAAGATTGGAGGAAAAAGCTTTAACACCGGAGGAACATAAAAACAAGGTTATGTTTGCTTTTGGTCCCACTGTGGAGCCCTATAATACAACTGACTGTGTTTTACCCAAAAATCCTAGAGAAATGATTAAAACTGCCTGGGGCAATTCTATACCCACAATGATGGGCTGCACCTCCTATGAAGGACTTCTTTTTGCATCATGTAAGTTTGTTTTTAATTATTAATTAATTGAAAATCAATTTAAAGTCTATAGATATTTTCTGTTGACCTTTCAGTTGTGAAACAAATGCCGTTTCTTGTTCAAGAACTAGAAACTTGTGTCAGCTATGTACCTTCAGAGTTGGCAGATAAAGAACGCTCTGCTCCAGAAACTTTAGAAAAGGCTGAAATAATTAAAAAGATTCATGTCACGGGCGAACAACCCACAGCTGATAATTATATGGACGTAAGTAGTTGTGAGCTAAAAAAGGTGCTGGCAAGTAAAAGGCACGATTCTATACTAATTGTACAATGTAACAAAAATATATGTTTGCAGTGACAATAACTGAAAATCGGTATATACATAGATAGCATTATCGAGATGTAAGATTACTAAATAATTT
This sequence comes from Thecocarcelia acutangulata, assembly GCA_914767995.1. Classification (NCBI taxonomy): domain Eukaryota; kingdom Metazoa; phylum Arthropoda; class Insecta; order Diptera; family Tachinidae; genus Thecocarcelia; species Thecocarcelia acutangulata. The sequence goes on from OU612094.1 coordinate 22,219,284, forward strand.
GATATGCCAACGATACACATAATGAAAATGCTTTTCAAAGCTTTCCAAGTCTAGTGATGATTAGAAACATAAAAAAGTAGTTAGGAAACATAAAAAAGTAGTTGTTTTTATTTGCTTTTAGTTGGTATAAAAATTATTAGCTGCTAATAATATAGGGTGTTTTTTAAGCTAGATAGAACTTTAAATTGTAAAAAGTAACACAAAAAATTAAATTTTGATGAAACATTTTTTTTATTTGTTTCAGTATACTCTGACAAATCATCATGAATAGACTCACGCTTGAACAACGCTACGAAATTATCCAAATTTACTTTGAAAATCAGTCGTCGATTCGCGCGTTGTTTTATCGCAAAATTGTGTTCAGCGATGAGGCGCATTTTTGGCTTAACGGGTTTGTTAATAAGCAAAATTGCCGCATATGGAGTGAGACCAATCCACAAGAGACCCTACAGACTCCATTACATCCAGAAAAATGCACTGTTTGGTGCGGTTTTCATGCTGGTGGCACCATCGGACCTTATTTCTTCAAAAATGAGGCCGGAGCTCGCGTTACGGTCAATGGAGATCGTTACCGCACCATGATCAATGATTTTTTGTTTGAAAATATGGATGACATTGATCCGGAGGAGATGTGGTTTCAACAGGATGGCGCTACGTGCCATACGGCGAACGCAACCATCGACTTACTGAAATCAAAATTTGGCGATAAGTTGATTTCGAGAAATGGACCTGTCAATTGGCCTCCAAGGTCGTGCGATTTGACACCTCTCGATTATTTCCTGTGGGGCTACGTGAAGTCACTGGTTTATGCTGATAAACCAGCAACAATTGACGCCTTGGAGGCCAGCATTGTTCGTGTTGTTCGTGACATACGGCCAGCAGTGCTCGAAAAAGTGGCCCAAAATTGGACGTCCAGAATGCGCTTCGTCAAGAACAGCCGCGGTGCCCATATGCCCGAAATCATTTTCAAATGTTAATGTCACGTATTGATCTTTCGAATAAAAAAAATGTTGATTACAATTTAATTTTTTGTGTTATTTTTTACAATTTCAAGTTCTATCGGGCTTAAAAAAACACCCTATAATTGCTCTTTAAGAATAATATGTGAATGTTTTTCATTATCTTGTTCAGCTGATTTGAAGTTCGGATTTGGAATTAAAGCAAATTAAAAGTTCTTGCAAGAATCACATTTTAAGACTAGTTCCATTTTTAGTTTTTAATATTTCAGCAACATACTTAAGTATGTCTAAAATTAAGCATTTAGATCTTGAATACTCTATACTTAAATCAAGCGAAATATGATCACTGCTAAGTATATTTCAAGCGTAGGGGTTTTAGATTAGTAAAACAAATTTAGCTGCACTAATCTATATCTTGGGCACGCATATTCAACTGATTTCAAAAAAATCATTTCTAAGGCCTTCGTTACCGAAGTTTCTTACGAAAACTTTTTCTACTTTTTAATTTCGTTAGAAGTTACTCTATCGAAAAAAATTAAACAAAATTAATTTGCAGAACCCTGCATTGTTTGAATTTAAACACAAAGCTACAGAGCTGCTTCTTAAGCTAGGTGGCAAAACCCAGAAATCGATAGCATTCTATCGAGCGATAATGGTATACATGTACAGGGCATCCGCTGGGAAGGTATACTACTTTGTCTATAATTTTTTTTATTAAATGAAGAAGAATGGATCTTATATTGATAAATGTTTTATTTATGTATGGAATACAATACCAGATAAATATCCCTTTTGAGTATATTTTGCATTACCTTATCACACACTTCACGCGGTATTTCATTAATTTCATCATGAACACATAAGCATATTGTTTGAGTTGCTTACACATTTCTGGTTTGTTAATTTGGTTCTTCACTTGAATATCAAAGTCGTGCTGATCAAAGGTTGCTTGCCGTCGTTGAAAAATACTTGGCTGCGACACAGAGGAACTAATGTTTCAGCAGTGTTTTGCTTCTCTCAGTTCTATAATACTAAGCTTATATGAAAAACAGTAAGAGTGTAATATATTCGGCTGGGCCGAATCTAAAATACCTTTCACAATACTCACGTAAATATATTACAAGTTTGCACCAAATATCCTCGTATATATACAGACCGATGTCGGGGAAAAAGGGTAATCTTTCATGGAAAAATCGGTTTAGGTCAGTTTAGTCTCAGTTATATATGGGCCAATGTTGAAAATTTTCATTTTTTGTTTTTTAGTAACCTCCCTTTATTATCAGATTTTAAGCAAAAAAAAAAAAAAAAATATAAAAAAAAACGGTTCATGGAAAAATCGGTTTAAGCTATATCTTGGGTATACAAGGACCGATATCAAAAATTTTGATTTTCTGTTTTTAAATAACCTCCCTATATTACCAAAACTTCTTTTAAGCCAACAAAGTTGTGTCAGTTTTCATGGAAAAATCACTTTAGGCTATATCTTGGATATATATGGACCGATATCGGGGAAAAATTTCTTTTAGCCTTTTAATCGTCATGCCAAAAAAAAAAAAAAAAATAGTGTGAAGCAAAAGAAACAATTTTTTTTTTCAAAACTTTCATACAAAATCGCAAACAAAATGGATTTTTTTGGAATTACGGATATATCTCAGCTATATGTGACCCGATTTTACTGAATTTTAATAATAAACCCATGAATCGATTGAGTAATAGAATGGTGAAAAAAAAGTTTCTAAGTCTAATGATTTTTTTGATAACAGTATTTCAACAAGACTAGGTATACTTTATAGGGTCGGAAATGGAAATTGCAGGAGTTACAGAAGGAATCACAAACTTACAGAAATTATAAGCGATTTAAGAATTGTATTGTTATTATTATAAAAAATTATTTTAAAATTATAATAAAATATTATTGCTGTAAAATATTTCCTTCAGACGATTAATGATGCCGGCCGAAATCAATCGCGGCTGAGTTTTTTGCAAGGCACTGATTTCTAATGTCAGCTGCTTAAACATAACAAAATAGAATATGCTCTATTAGAAATTTTATTAGACGACATTGTTTATGTTTTTTACAGAAGCAATGTTTTTGGAAGTAACAGGCGACATGTAGACATTTTGCAGTGGGAAAAATTACATATACATTGCTAAAAACATATCGTGTGTTATCTACTGAAGAATGCGTTTATAAAGGTGGCATTTATACTATTATTTAAAGTCATGACTTTTTTATATTATATAAAGTTATGCTTCATATTTTATGCATTTATACAAAACAGCTTCTGTGAATTTGATAATTTTTATCGACACTTACTCTTATTAAGTCAGGGAATTATAAGCAATTATCATTTTTAATGACATTTTGAAATAGTTCTTCGTAAGCGAGAATGTTAAGTACTTGCCTTTAATCACATCGCCATGTTAAACTTAAAATGAAGTAGTGGAGAGTATGTTTAGTAACATTTTAATACATTACTTTGCAATAGAACTTTTCGCTGCGGTTAGGCGATTAAGCAATGTCTACGAATTTAACACTTTACTTATCTTTATTGCAGCATTGTCATAACTAAAGAAAGCTCGTTTCGAGAAAAACGCATTTCAAATTTTTAGTTTCCATACAAATCTTTAATTTTTTTTTTTAGAAAATATCTCTTAAAGGAAACACTTTAAGGGCCATTATTACAACTCACGAATAGTAAAATTAGGATTTTATCTTACAGATAATTTTTTTATGGTTATTTAACATTATCCTGAAAAGTTACTGATAACTTAGCAGCAAGTTTAGCCTCATGGTAAATTTCAAAGTTAACTTTAAGCATTTAAAGCTGCCATATTTCCTCCTGAATACTACATTTACACCAACTCAAAATCTACTAGATTTGAATTAAAATTTACAATAAAATCTATATCGTTTACGTCACCATTTTTGATATCTAGCAAGATTTCATTTTCACAAAAATAATTTATGCATGTGGGTTTGACAAAACAATATTATCAGAGACTGTACACACCAACATGAAAGTGTATATTTTGGTTGCCCAGAGACATTAAAGTGTAATTTTTGTTGCAGCGTAGTATTTTTAAGTACTTTTTGAACAAAATCACGGTTGCATCACTTGCTACTGAGTAGATTTCAGGAGATTTCGTCGAAATCTACTCATAAAGTAGATTTCATTTTGTATGGGAAATCTTCTCAAAATCAACTAGATTTCGCTTTGGCGTAAATAAACTATAACTTCTGTAGAAATGGGAAAAATTTAATGGTGGCTTTATCGTTGGTGTTAATTAATGTTAAGGTTAATTATCAATACCATTATCCTTAGGTTGTAATAATGGCCCTAAAAGTAAGTTGAATATATTTTTGGCACAATATAAAAGATAGTACTATTAACAATTCTGCATTGTTAGCTCGAAAAGCTAATTTTATGAGATATGACTATGTTGCAATAAAGGATATATAGCTCCTTTTGAACAAAAGATTAATGTAGTGTTTATGGTACACGATTGAGTGATACGCCCAGAAAATTTGTATGAAATACACTCAAAATATTGAGAATATTTCATACTAATTTTCTAGTTATGTTGTCACTGAAACGTGTCCCATAAACACCACATAAAAAAAAGCCTCGGACTTGAAAGGTTTGACAAACTCTAAATATTTTTTATAAATTTTCAACATTTACACAAAAATTAAATTTAAATTTTTGAGATATCAAAAATCTGTATAAAGGAAAGGTTTCGCTTAAAATGTATTTCTTATTTCAATCTTAAATAAAAAAAATGTTTCACAGGTTTTTGAAAAACTTTGAAGTATATTACGAGTAATCATGATTTTGTCTTATTTCAGCTTTGCTCTTACTTCTATTTCTGGTTCCCTGTACATCGCTTAATCCAGCTACGTTTTAATCACACTTCTGGTACTCCGATCTATTTATATCGTTTTGACTTTGATTCGGAAGAAATTATCAATCCATTTCGTATAATGCGCTTTGGCCGCGGCGTGAAAGGCGTCAGTCATGCCGACGAATTATCGTACCTTTTCTGGAATATTTTAGCCAAACGTGTGGCCAAGGAATCAAAAGACTATAAAACCATTGAACGCATGATAAATATATGGAGCCACTTTGCCAGCACTGGTAGTCCATGCAGCAACGAAATTGAAGGCATGGAAAATATACTTTGGGATCCCATCAAAAAATCCGATGAAGTATACAAATGTCTTAACATAGGCGATGAATTGAAGGTAATTGATTTGCCGGAAATGGAAAAACTTAAAATGTGGGAGTCAGTGTTCGAGAAGAATAGAGACTTGTTTTGAAACCAATCAACCAAAGAGTTAAAAATAATATATTGTTATCTCATTATAAAATGTGCAATCTTTTTGTATTCATAGTATTCATATGCAAATTTATATGTGTAAGTGTATATTCCCCTTTTTTTTAACATGTAATATAAATCTATAAAATATAATGAAACTCTATAAACTATTGCATTTTTATTGCAAAGTCATTAGTGTTCAATAAAATTAATATATTGCCTTAATTGGCTTACTATAGTGATAAAGCGTTTTTGTTGGAACATACTGAAAGGAAGGAAAAACAGTCATTAATATAAAACAGTTTATCTTAAAAAGTAATATATTGTTTAAAGTTAATTACAGGCATAAAAGGTGTATTTTAATAACATGCAAACTGATGCATTGCCATCATGATATTGCATGTCTGTGTGTTTTCTTATATAATTATTACAAGATATAAAATCATTGGAAATAGTTGCATGCAATTAAAATTAATGAACTAAAAACATCAAATTTGTTCCCGCAAATAATAATATAATATTCAGTTACTGTTAAAATGGGACATTTTTCAGCATATAACTACAGTTTCTAGGTTACAAAAGTCTTCGGCAGAAATTCTCTTAATAAGAAAGTGTGATAACATAAAAAATCAGCTATTTTAGACAAAGTATTTATGTGCCAAAAGATTTTTAGTTTATATACATAAGTATATTTTAAAGCGTGCCAAGCATTTTTTAGCAAGAGCCAATATTTTACTTTTCAACTTTTACCTTAAGAAATGAACACGTACTGTGAAATTGTGTGAAAAAATATAAATATTTCCGATAAAATAAAGTTCTTACTATTATTACGCTTAATCACATAATTTTGAATCACTCAATGAAAACCATGTATGCGAAAAATTTTATATCGTTTAATATTCAGTTAGACGTGACTTGTTCATAATGCTATAGCCATAACCATAAAAATAACCATAGTAATATTTTGTAGTCCATTAGTGCTGTCATTATCATAAACACCTAAGAAACACTTAGGCTTGATTTCAAATTGATAGTGATTTGAGGAAAACAAATGGGCAGAAAAAAATTTCAAGCCGAAGCATTGCGCCAGCACCGCCAACAGTCTGGCAACCTCGTTTAATTTAATAACGCATAGCTTTCTTACATTTATAGCAGCATTACTCTGCAATATGAACCGATTTTGAAAACTCATTTTATTGTTGGAAATTTATGCTTGTGGAATATATTTTTGGAAATCGGGTGAATTAACGAAGTGGTTACATATTGCTCCTTTATTACAACATAGTCATATCTCAAAAAAAAAATAGCTTTTCGAGTTAATAATGCAGAATTGTTAACAGTACTACCTTTTATATTTTGCCAAATTTTTATTCTAATTATTTTTAAACTGTTTTCTTTAGGAGATATTTTCTAAACAAAATTTTCAAAGACTTGTATGGAAACTAAAAATTTGAAATGTGTTTTTCTCGAAACAAGCTTTTTTTAGTTATGACTATGTTGCAATAAAGGAGCGATATAATGTGTGAGTATATAAATTATTTTACCTGTGTACGGGTATGTATGTACAATCATTTAGCATATTTTACAGAACTCAGAAAAAAAGTCTAAAATTTATTAAAATATATTAACGGCCATATTCATAAAAAAGTTAAACAGCCGTTCAAACCATTTTTAGGGAAAATTCGATAAAACTATATTCATAAACGAATTTTACGTTAAAATGTTATTTTTAGCAGTTTGTTAAGTCAACCATTTTTAAAACTGATTGTACCCAATTTTAAGACAATTTTAAGGTGATATTTGTGTTTTTTATTTATTGTTTATTTATATGTTGCGAAAGCTTTTATTGCATATTTATCAGAAATCCCAATAGATATGTATGTGTTTTTAATAGAAAATATGATCCAAGCTTTGAATAGCTGGCAACAGAAAACTTTCGGGGAAAGAAGTAATCTATTTTATTCTGGATTCCAGATAAGCAATTACCCTTTACATTTTTTCCAGTCTTCTTATTTTGGTTATTACTAACATTTTAATTATTTAATATAATATACGTTAATAAATGCCATGTACATCAGTGATGTGTAAAAAAACGAATTAATAAAAAAAGCTCGTTATTCATATTTTTTCCTAGGCGTAAGCAAAAGGAATCAACGTAAAACTTTTCTGACTCAGTATTTTTTGCTATTTAATTGAAAGACAAAATGGAGTTGACATTTATTTATTTGTTTTAAAGTCGATTTTCATAAAAAACAATAGAAGACATTTCTTTACATGACTACTATGTGAACAAAAAACCGTTTTTATCGCAGCACTATGATTCAGATGAGAATTGCATATGATGGCGTTGCCAATCACAAATAGAAAATTTCAATAAAATGATTTTTCGCTAAAATGGTGTTTATGAATACGTTTTTATAAGATGTGTTTTTTTGCTGAAAATTCTGTTTTAACTAAAAAGTTGTTAAAATGCTGATTAGTGTTTTTTTATGAATACGGCTGTAAGTGTGTAAACGAATTTAACTACTTAAAAAGTTCAATTATTATATAAACAAAAAGTACTAAAACAGGGTTTTTGTGCCGCACTCCCATTCACAATAATGTTAGTATAGTTCAAGTTCAAACCTGGCTTTAGCCAAGAAATATTTTTATTTTTAATTATAACAATAATTGCCGCGAACAATAACTCTTGATCAAAGAAGACAGGAAAAAACAACTGCATACACTAAAGCTAGGTTGTTTTTATGTTTTCCAGCTGTAGCTCGTATGATATGTCGACATATAGACAAAAAAATAAATATTACACATGCCATAGACTATGCGACCGTTGCTACAATACGTTGGCTTGCCGAGTTGTGTGTTTTACGCACAAAATGTGCGACATTAACGCACAATTTCATTTCTTAAAAAATTCTGTTGAGTAAAGACCACCGCAGATGCAACAATTGTATATAAAAATAAGAGCAAATCGAAATAATGTTGTACAACAAGCTCCTGAATTTTACAACCAGTCAATACAACTACCCAAAAAATCAAAACTTTTTAATCTTTCGTACAACCCAGACACAACTTCACACGACGACCCCACACACTTTACAATCTAATAACCAACATCGTCATGTTGTATAACTAGTCGTATAGTCTGTGGCTTGCTTTAGAATTATTAGGTACCATTTTATCAATTTTCGTATTTTTTGTATATGTACTGAATATTATGAACTCTCATCACTGCTATGAACAGCTGTATTGCTTTTATTTGATTTTTGTAATTTATTTGATACAAAGACGATGATATGGACGATGAAAAATTAATTATTTTCTTTAACACACAATTATATAAAAATAAAAAACTGAACACTTTTTCTCCACATGCACTTTTGTTTTTTGCTTATGTCAAAAACACATGATGCGGTTTTAAGTGTTCTATAAGTGCTACTACATTTACATTTACGTTACATTTACATTTACGTTACAGTTACAATTTCTACGGTCGGCTAAATGGGCCTTTAAGTTTGGTAACATTTTTATTGATTTTGATTGAAAACACAAATTATTTAGGAATTATTGCCATTTCTTTTTATTATGATAATATTGGTATAGTTCAGTTATGTATGAAACAAACTATCGGCCAAATGGTCCCCGCGTCATAATTCCAAAGCAAGCCTCCATCCGATTGTCCAAACTTGCGTTGACGCTGAGAGATAATTAAGTTCCAGCAACTTACACTCAACATACACTTTTTCTTTCAAATAACCGCAAAGAAAGAAGTCTAACGATGTCAAATCACATGATCTTGGCAGCCAATTTAGAACGCCACTACGTGAGCGTTGAACTATTACCTTTGTCCACAGACACCAATACATTACCCAAAATCGGCAGTTGAGTGTCGCAAAAACCGTATAATTCTGTGTCGTTCTCATGTAATCTCAATTTGTCAAAATATTTCTTCACATCGTCAACGCTCACAATACTTACGGGGGCACCTGTATCAATTTCAAAATTCAATAAAACTTTATTTACTTTCAAGTAACAGAATATTTTGGAACGATCCACATAACATTTACCGTCCAGGCGCTTAAGCTCTCCTTCACCAATTTGTAACATCTCGTCTGCCACACTTAGCCTCTCTTCCTCTTCAACAAAATTTAGCTGCCGCTTTTCTTTTAGGCACACTCGCCTCAAGTGACCCTTGATCATACAGTAATTACATACGGTTTCTTTGTGTCGGCACTCATGCGCTAAATGTTGATTACTGCCACAATGATAACATGTTCTTTTAACGTCTGTAGAATTTTTCCCACCTCCTTTGTTCATTGACTTACGCGTTCCAGTCACCAAATTAAACGCAGCTTCATTTAGTATTCTTGTTTGTAACTCCATTCCACCTCTTTCTGCACATTCAAATGCTCTTGCAGTTGTAAGCGCTGATTCCAACGTCAGTTTGCTTTTTTCTAACAGCCGGCTTTGGGGTTTTTTGATTTTTGAGACCAAACACAAATTGATTACGCAAAGCCGTGTCTAGGTAAGCTCCAAAATTACAATATATTGACATTTTCCGCAAGCCCATAAGATATTCTTCACATGTTTCCTCTTCTTTTTGTTTCCGAAGATGAAATCTATAATTTTCAAGAATTTCGTTTGGTTTCGGGGCAAAAAATTCCTTCAATATACGTTTGATATCTTCGTACGACTTGCTTTCTGGTGTTTGTGGTAATAATTTATCACATAGTAAATTGTATGTATTTATGCCCATATAATGTAGCCAGAAATTCTTTTTCTTCGTGGTGTCACAATTAAACAGCTCCAACGCTGTTTCCAACCGTGTTACCCACCGATACCATGTGGAAGTACTTGCGTCGAATGCTTCCACATTGAAGCCTGCTGCCTGTACTTGGACACTTGTAGCTGGTTCTGGGTTTGACATATTTGTTTTGTCCTCGTTACGCCTAGTAACATTGAGCGGCCATTGAATTTGTCGTGCAAAAGAGCCATTGTTTCGTTAGATGTGTGGTAAGAGGCACCGTTCTATTGAAACCACAAATCATCCACATCCATATTTTCTGATTCGGGCCATCAAAACTTCGTAATCATCTCACGATAGCAAACATCAGTCACAGTAACTGCCTGACCGGCCACATTTTGGAAAAAAAATACGGCCCGATTATGCCGCCAGCCTACAAAACGCACCGAATAGCCACTCTTTGGATGCCTTGGTTCTTCGACAATCACCATAATACCTCTTGCATTCAAAAGATGATTTTTTTCGTGTCTGCAATCAAAAATTTTTTGTTCATAAACGAATAAATTTTATGCTATTGGCAGATTTGTGTCTTTAATGAAACAATATTATTAATCCGAATCAAGTTTACGTAACATTAATGGAAAAAATCGTTACATCCACAAAAGTTTTTCTAATGGTGCAGACCAAAGCTTTAAGTCTCAACTCAGCAACATTGGTATCATTAAAAATATGAATATTCACTAAACATCTCTTTCTTCTTTCAAAGCGTAGAAAAATAAGAAACGTCTATATGAGAAAAAAATCTATTTTACCCAGACAGAAAAGTATTCATTAGAGCTTAAATCAGCAGTTTAAAAACATCACTTTAACCTTGACTCTGAATAAACTGAATATTTTCATGGCCAGTAAAAAGTTTTTGCCGGCATTGCGTTGTTCTTGACAATGATCTTGTACTTGACATAAAATTTAAAAGCAAAAAATAAAAAATAATTGAATATAATTAATTTAATTCAAACTGTTAAAATTTAAACTGCAGTTGTAAACAAGTTGTTTATTTCTTGTTCTATTGATCGTTTTTTTTTTTTTCAAAAGTTGTTTATTTTGATGAGACACAGACAATTCTTGTTTGATATTTAACAGTCAGTTTTAGTTTCAATAGCAACAAGATTGTTTGTTGTTTTAATAAACATTTATTAAAAAATATTTGTTATTATGCAAATAAAAGAAAATTATGTTTAATCACACAAGCAAGATATTGAAATAAGACCGCATTATCTATTCCACTGCCTTCTGTTTAAAAGATACTGAAATAGAACCGAGGAATTTAGCACCATTCCGATACATTCTTCTAAAAGTCTATTAGTGTCGGATTTTTCTCAGAATAAATATATTCTTAAAATTCTTCTTGTATTGTATTTTCTTTGAATAATTGTTTTGGGCTGAAAGTTTACTGCTTGTTGTTTAGATAATTATTTGACTTGTTGGCTTTTGAATGTGATAATCGTGTGAAGAGTCAAATATCTAACAATTCATTTAAAAACACTTGGTTGTCATATGGAAAAAGGCAAATTAAGCAAATATTTCACAAAAGAACTGCAATCACAACTTTTGTGTCCCTTGAGTGCCCTATAAACAGTATTTTAACTAAAGTAAAGAATAATATAACAGCCCTAACACATAAGCAAGATAGACTACGTGCCACCATCCGGTTTAAAAATTTCAGTAGTTTTTGCGACTATAAAGTGTGGTTCAACTGTAATGCATGATATTAATTGCGAGCCCCATCTTAACGTCAATTTTTTCCTCCAACCTAAAATAACATTTCTTTCTTTCAGCCATTATCATAAATTTTTCAATCATAAAGCCTTTCATTTTTGGTTGTATTTAGCAAACTCTGTCTGTAGGAAATATGAAAACATCTGTGCCTGCTCGTCCAGTTCCTTCTCTGGATATTATTGCTGGTGTTCGTGATAGCGTGGCGGAACAGGCTTTGACGTCGACTCATCACCACGCCCAATAATTAAACATCTCACGAACATTACCGAGGTGAATTTTGAATAAAGATTTAAGTTTACACGCTCATAAGCTTCAGTTGACGCAAGATCAGGGGGGTTACTCTCTATTGCGGTGCTAAAAGAATTGATACCCTGTATTGCGTTTTCGCATTTTCTTTTCGCATTTAAATTTTCCCTTTCGCACATTTTATTTTATCATTCTTTGCTATTGTTTACTTTGAGATGCCAGTGTTACTTCATTTTTAAACTATTTCGTGAAAAAGTTTGCGCAAACACCGCAGGATACCAAATTATACTTTTATTGCATCTACCTTTCGCATCGCAATAGAGAGTAACCCCCCTGAAGTCTAATTACTATTTTAAGCGGGTCCATTACGTCGAATGGTTGGTAAAATAGACAGAATGTGAAATTGATTTACATCACCACCTCCTTTGACAGCCTTAGTCTGCGACTGCCATTACTGTTATGTACCTATTGTGGCACCAGGGTATTTAGTTTGCCAACTAGCCTACGCTTTGACTCTTATTCTTCCAGCGTGAGTCTAACCCTTCACCCTGATACTATGGTACATGACAAGTAAATTTTTGAAGTCGTAACCTACTTCACAATCATATTTGTAGAGAGGGAGCTAGCTGTATGCTCCAGTCGCCCATCCCAACCATGATTCCTCACGTCCTCCTTGATTTACGGAATCCCACCTTGCAATTCACACACACAACACTTACCTTAACACACCACCACTAACAAATTTAGAACACCTGTATTTTTTCTTAGACGTTATAAAAATTCATGTTTATTTAAGATTTTTACTAACTAAATTATTCTATATATGGTTTTTAAACTTAGACAATCCTAAAATAAATTTCAATTATTCTACAAAAAAAACAACTTCTTTTTTTTTTTAAACTTATTCCTATACAATTACTGATATATAGTTATATTATAACTTGCTCATCACTTGTTGCAACGAAATACGTATAACCAATCCAATCAAACAAAACTTTTACACATCAGCCTAAAAGAGCTATCTTAAACGATCTATATCTATATATTCCCTGAACAACTTTAAGCTTTTCACTCCAACACTATGACGATGAGTAAGGCCTAATACAACTACATTTACAATATTCAACAATTAAACACTAACACTTAACCAGCGATTTTCTTGACATATGAACAAATCTCTTACTGAGGAGAACCAGCCCTCTAATCCCTCTTGTATCCAATTGCCTAGATAGTTAATGGAAGAAAAGGCTTAATCAATTGATAAATCATTAAGTCTGGACTGGAGATATTTTCTTAACAAAATTTTCAAAGACTTGTATGGAAACTAAAAAATTCAAATGTGTTTTTCTCGAAACAAGCTTTTTTTTAGTTATGACTATGTTGCAATAAAGGAGTGAAATGTAGTAGTTAAGTTTATTTTGTAAAGTCCTTGTTCAGTCTGACCATTTATTTTCACAAACTTGTTTAAAGGAACACAGATGCGGTTTGCAGTTTCTGAGCAGTCAAACTAAGATAACTTGAATATAAGAAAAAATTAGCGATATTAGATTCGCAATGTCTCGCATGACCAAAATTTAGTTATACTACAGTGATTGAGATTTTAAGTCTTATAAAAATCAATAAGAAAAAAAAAAAACTGATGTCATATTATACAAGATGGTATTCCTTTAGTACGTGCAGATGTGTTCATTATCGCAAAAACATTTTTTTCTGACGGACTGTATAACCGCTTTGAATTGAGTATTTTTGTATATTATTTATTAAAGACTCATAAATCACTTAAACTTTTAAATACACTTTATAATTTGCGTCACATCTAACATCATTTTTATAAAAAACATGTTGATTTTTTTCTGGCTAATAACAGATTGTGCATAACAATCGATTAAATTGCGCATGTGAAAACACTTTTATGGGCGAATAAAATAAATAAATAAGAATTAATACATTTTTGTTAATACGTTGGACAACATTTAGGAAGATGTATTTTAGCATCTTGACCAAAGCTAAATTTTCAAGAATTGAATGTTGAATTTTTTATGGTAATATTATGTTTTTTTTTTTAAATTCTCATAAAAATTTCAAAAGTTGCTGTTTATATAAAAATGTTTATAATACTACAATAGTACAGAAAATCTTTCGTGTTTGCAATCAGTGATGTAAATTATTCGAAAGTGTTGCGTGCACGTATGGATCCATAAAACGATAAAAAAATATGTACACATTAGGGTGGGTCGTTTTAGCTATACGAGTAGATATTCGTGTTACTATAAAAAAAACTGAAAAACAAAAGTTTAGAATAAGAAAAAAAATTAAATTGTACGTCTCAAAAATGATTTTTTTATATGCCGTAGAGAAACTTTTGTTCTCATGTCAAAAGCTGGCAAAAAATCGATGGCTTAATCGACAAATTTTGATTCAGTCATATCGATCCACCCTACTACACAGACATATCGTTTGGTTTAAGTAGAAAGACCCCAACTCGCATTTTTCTTCAATTTTAGTTTCTTATTATAGGGTGTTTTTTTAAGCTAGATAGAACTTTAAATTGTAAAAAGTAACACAAAAAATTAAATTTTGATGAAACATTTTTTTTATTTGTTTCAGTATACTCTGACAAATCATCATGAATAGACTCACGCTTGAACAACGCTACGAAATTATCCAAATTTACTTTGAAAATCAGTCGTCGATTTCCCGTTGTTTTATCGCAAAATTGTGTTCAGCGATGAGGCGCATTTTTGGCTTAACGGGTTTGTTAATAAGCAAAATTGCCGCATATGGAGTGAGACCAATCCACAAGAGACCCTACAGACTCCATTACATCCAGAAAAATGCACTGTTTGGTGCGGTTTTCATGCTGGTGGCATCATCGGACCTTATTTCTTCAAAAATGAGGCCGGAGCTCGCGTTACGGTCAATGGAGATCGTTACCGCACCATGATCAATGATTTTTTGTTTGAAAATATGGATGACATTGATCCGGAGGAGATGTGGTTTCAACAGGATGGCGCTACGTGCCATACGGCGAACGCAACCATCGACTTACTGAAATCAAAATTTGGCGATAAGTTGATTTCGAGAAATGGACCTGTCAATTGGCCTCCAAGGTCGTGCGATTTGACACCTCTCGATTATTTCCTGTGGGGCTACGTGAAGTCACTGGTTTATGCTGATAAACCAGCAACAATTGACGCCTTGGAGGCCAGCATTGTTCGTGTTGTTCGTGACATACGGCCAGCAGTGCTCGAAAAAGTGGCCCAAAATTGGACGTCCAGAATGCGCTTCGTCAAGAACAGCCGCGGTGCCCATATGCCCGAAATCATTTTCAAATGTTAATGTCACGTATTGATCTTTCGAATAAAAAAAAATTTTGATTACAATTTAATTTTTTGTGTTATTTTTTACAATTTCAAGTTCTAACGGGCTTAAAAAAACACCCTATACTTTTAACAAATTTCACACGAATATACCGCTTTACAAAGATTAAATGAAATAATTTTATTAGCGGTGGGCTTAAACGCAATAGCATAGAAATTTTTTTTATATATACAGTTTTCATTATATTTTTCCTGTAAAGTTATGATTATATTATTTTGGGCTTTTCTATATGATGTCTTGTTGAACAATGTGTTGCGGGACGAACTGATTGTTTATAATAATAATTATTACACTTGAAAATAAAATTTTTTTAATTGTGTACTAGTACAATGGACAGCGTTGTTAACTTTGAAATTTCAAAACGCACCAAAATGGAGAAAAAACACACCGAATTTTGAATTTTTCTTTTTTTAAAAACTCATTTTGTACTATAAAGAGTATAATATGTTTATATTAAAAAACATGATAATGAAACAGTCTTCTAAGCGACTATTATACAGTAAAACTGGGTCTAGTACCACTACCAAATAGCATGCCATCAAATTCGTTCAATAGCTAGAAGTCATGTTTGTCAAACTTGGCCACTAGTATGATTCTGTTACTTTTATTAAGATAATGGTATATTTACAATATTTATAACGATATTTTATCAAATTTATTATTCACAAATACTATTTAATTATATTCGCTGTCGACCGAAATGAGCTCTTAATTTTACTGCCTATTATCAGGTATACAAAACTACAGCTGCTTACCGTCGTTAAAATCTAAGAAATTTACGATTATCTGATCATTAAAAGGTACAAGATCGCACTACAAGCCATCAAGCTCTATTAATAGTCATTCTATCAAATACAGTCTAAATTTTATTTACTTTTTCCCGAGCGAACAGTGAAAATCAGTTTGGTGTCTTTAATAGAATTTGCAGAGTTGTAACAAATAAAAGATGAAGTTTACCAGAATTAATATTTAATGCCAACGTTTTGGAAAAACTTTATAATTTAATTAATAGTTTATCAATTACCAAAGCAGTAACGAATTCGCGTGCCATCATAAATACGAACTTCACTATCTGTGTCTACATTTGTTGTAATATTTGACAAACTTAAGTTGATCGTTTAATAGCAAAACGGGCTCTAAAAGCAGCAAATTTAAAAAAATTAAATATTTAGTTTTCTTTCGAGAATATGTATAATTTAGCAAGATTATTTTACTTTGTGCGTTTTCCACATTATAGCTCCGTGTCCTGATTGTGCTCTACAAAATGAAACGTAAAAATATTGGACACTTGAATACTTTTTTCTTATATTAACACAAGAAGATGAGTTGAATTTGATTGGGTGCCACCGAAATTTAAAAAGCGCATCAAAAATTTAAAAACAGCGCACCACGTACGGGCTAAAGAATTTTTCGCACAAATAGTTTTAAAAAGCACCAAAAACGGTGCGAAACGCACCGAGTTGACAACGCTGATAATGGAATCCAAAAATTAAAAGAGTAATTCAAAACGCCACAGTTACGATAAAAATAAACTTCTTGGAGATATACTTTTTAACACGATTATATTTATTAGTTTCACTTGTATGTTTGTTTATTTATTTGTATGTTTGCAACACTCGATGCCTATTCCATATGAGTGATTATTACCTATCGCTCCTTTATTGCAACATAGTCATATCTCAAAAAATGCACTTTTCGAGTTAACAATACAGAATTGTTAATAATACTACCTTTTTATATTGTGCCAAAAATTTATTCAAATTACTTTTAACCTTTTTTTTTAAGTATGTAAACTAAAAATTTGAAAGGTGTTTTTTTGAGTTATGAATATGTTGCAATAAAGGAGCGACATGTAGCTATATAAAAATGCAGTTATATTGCTTTAGTGAGAAAATTGGCGTTGCCGTATTGCTTCCGGTGAAGTGGGGGATTTCTGGGGATTCACGAAACTGATTTTGGGAATTCCCAAAAAAATTCGGAACCACTTTGCTAACCGGTTTGCAACTTGTTTTTTATATTCGGTGCTCGTTTTTGCTGTAGAACAAGTATCTAAACTATAAACGGTCATTCGCATTACTGCGAAATTTAAAGTTGACGTATTTCTTCTGTGGAAGTGGGGGGATTCTGGTGTTTCCTGAAGCCAATTTAAGGAATTCCCAATAAACTCAGACTTTAACAAATAACACCCAGCGATATAAAAACTATGCACGGAAAAATACACAACGAAACTTAAATTTAATAGCTGGTCACATGGGTGTCACCAGAGTAGGAACAAAATTTCACGGGGAAAAATGGGGCACTAGGATGATATGAGTTAACCCGGTTAGGAATCTAACTTTAATATTCTTATGTGGAAAATAACACGCTTTGAGAATTATTAGTTGGAATTAATTTAATCTACTTTCAATATAATATACCTTAATTAAGCGGAAGTGATATTTTAGTCCAGATAAACTAAACCACCCTCAAATACAACAGTCACTTGCATGCAGCTAGTATTTATCTGATTCTCTTGAACAATAAAAAGCACGTTTTGTAAGGATCTGTTTTTAAATAGAACAAACATTTCCTTTTAATCTTACTAACTACATATGTATACATCAGCCTGAAACTAAAAACTATTTTTATTTACTTACCCACTTAATTATAATATATTAAAATAAAATCCCGTTTTAATAAAAGAAAAAAATGTTTACCATGAGCGTGTGTGTGTGTGTGTGTGTAAACACCTGTTGTGTCAGCAGAATCGATGCAAACAACCTGCAGATATATTTTGATTGTAAACGTGCACAAAATGACAAGAAAATGAGAAAGCAAAATTAAGGATACTAGTACCAATAATATTTTGATTTACCAATATAATAAATCTTTTTTTACACTCTATATAATGTTAAAAAAAAATAACACACTTTACTGTTTGCTCAGTACACGCAAACACCTACATAATTCTCGAGACAAGTCAACAACTGACTAGCTGCTGCAAATGTATGGGTTAAAGTGTATGTAAGTGCTTCGTTGCTTTATGGGGGAGACTACATGCAGTTGATTGTTCTTACAGAAAATGTAGCAAACGAGAAGTTTTTACGAGTACGTGTATTACTCTGGAAGTGAAAACAACAACGGCAGCAGTAGCAGAAACACATTAAAAAAAAAATTGACAGAACATTATTATTTTTGTTTAATTTTTTTATAGTTTTGTTTTGTTCTTTATAAAATGTGTGTATGTGTATAGTGTGTTAAAGCCGATAGAACAGTACTAAGCTTTCATAGATTTGTGTGGGCAAAAACACTGAAAGAAATAAAACACGCTTTAGAGGCCATCGTCTTTGTTAAATAAAATTATTATTTCTATATAAAGTGAATGAAAATAAGCTGTACATTTCAACAATCTTTCTATCAACAACAAAATCTGTTTAAAAAATTTCATTATTTTTGCTCTATAGCTAAGTACTGTGTTCGTCATTCCGTGCGAAATGCTGTCAAAACTCTATATAAAAAAACTTGTGTGAAATATTTATGAAATAATGAGCTGGAGTGAAATAATGTTGCTCTGTTCAAAAAACTTGTGTGAAATATCTATGAAATAATGTTGCTGGAGTGGTACTCTGTTCAATTTGTGAAAAACTTATGAAATGTTTCTGGCAACATTATGTTGTAATTGTGAAATAATAGCTTTGTTCGAGGAAATTCCGGGTAAAGTCCGGTAAAATGAGAGTAAACAAAAAATACTCTCAAAAAACACACAATTTACCAAAAATTGCTGGAACACAAAAAACCACATTTCAAGCCCGAAATTAAATATGAAAACAAAAAAACAGCTGTTGTTTATTTATACAATTTTAAAATTCAGTGCTCTCAACTTCTAAATTGTATAATACATTGAATTCCAATAATAAAACGCGTTTTACATTTATGAGAAAAATAACTGTGTATCACTTAGCTATTTTTCGAATTTTGTTCGATTTAAAAAGTAAATTAGCTTTCAATTATTAAGTTTATGCACAGCCTACTCAGTCAAATTATTGACTGACTGTTTATGCGTCAATTTGCAATTTGCTCGCCATATGAAGTTCGCAAGATACAAATTGTTATACTCTCTATTCCTTGATATTCTGTTTCCGTAATCTTTATCTTTTCAATTTCTAAAACGAAGGTAAACTTTTATACAATTCAAAACATTGTTACAAGAAAACATTTTCGTGATTCACTTGCGTGCTTCTTCTTACTCCATTTCACTCTGCAAAAATTTGATTGAAATGACAAAATTTAAACTTACACTCACAACGTTTGCACGAAAACCAAAAATTGTTTATTTTTATGGAAACATGCTTCAAATATCTGTAAAAACCAGCAAACAGTCCCATAAACAAAAATGTTTGTACAAACCCAAAATATTAACATGTTTGGCAACAGTTTGTGTAGTTTATACAAAAAAAATCATAGAGTTCGTAAAATACACCTCAAATATTTTGAGGGTACTCGTATATTGATATCAAATAATATTTGTAAAATTTAGGTGCAAGAAATCGAGATCAGTGCCAGCAAAAATTTATTGAATAAGCCAAATATATATATAAGCAAAGTTTTTTAAATATGTAGCTATCAGTACAGATTGGTTGAATACTATTAAAAGAAAATGCACTAAAAATTAAATAAAAGCATCGTACATTGATTTACAAATTCTTTGTGCGATTTTTAAAACCCACTAAAATTGGTGCAAAAAGCGCTGAGTTGACAGCGCTGTTGCAATTCAAACGAAACATTTTTGCCCATTTATTTAAACATTTTGAGCTAGATAAAAACGGAAGATAATCTTATTTGAATATAACTTATTTAAATATAACGTATTGTTACATTTTTAAATATTTTTTTTATAATTTGCACTTTGCTATTTCATATTCATAAATAACAAACAGCTGTTTAAATGGTTTAACAATTTTACCATTTTGCACGGAAAAAAAGTACGGGTAAAGTCTGGTAAAATGAGAAACACAAATTACTCTCTCAGAAGCTTTCTCATTTACCCAATTTGGCCAATTTTCAACACAGGAAACACTTTTCGTGCAAATTCGGAGCCCGCGGGCTCCTGCGGTAACGACGTCGAACACAACTAATATGAGTGGTATTTATTTCTCACGAAATTTCAAACAACAGCTGATCAATTTTTTGTTTCCTAAAAATTCTTCTTTTTCAATTGTCAATTTCTAAAATGAAAAGATCTGAAATTTATTAACCACTGAAAAAGAAAAATATTAAACTGGAGATAATTTCTTTTTTTTTCACAGAAAAAATTTTTTTTTCATTGCAAACAAAAAAAAAAAAAATTATAAATAGCTTGTTTTCTATGTTTCCCTGCCATCTATATAAATGAAAAGGCTTGTTTTATGTGCTTTGACGAATATTATTAGAGCATTTTTCTTTTTACATTCTCAGCAATTTATTTAGATTTTTGAATGTTTGAGAATATCTTTCAAAAATATCCAAAGTCTACTGATAATTAGGGTAGCTCCTATGAAATGTCGACATATAGAGCTGGGAAACATAAAAAACAAGCTATTTATACATTTTTTTATTGGTATCAATGTTAGAAGCTAGTATAGTGAATAAAATCTCAATTGTTTGAATTTTTGTTCTCTGTTTTTCGATACTTTCAAAAAACAAATCGTAGCAACCAACGGTTGTTCATTTGTTTGAATGGTGTAAAGAAATGTTAGAGACGTGTATAAATGAAAAGGCTTGTTTTTTGTGTTTTGACAGGTATTATTTGAGCTTTTTTCTTTTAAAATTCTCAGCAATTTATTTAGATTGTTGGGATATAAAGTTGAATGTTTGAGAATGTCTTTCAAAGTGTAGCACCTATGAAATGTCTACATATAGATAGCTAGGAAACATAGAAAAAAAGCTATTTATAATTTGTTTTTTATTGGTATCAATGTTAGAAACTAGTATAGTGAATAAAAACCTCAATTGCTTTAATTGCAAACAATTATATATGTTATCATATGGTTTTTATTTACATTTGAAAACAGTGTGGCATACCTAAAACCAAGTAAACCGTGAAATTTGCCTAAAATACGAAATAGGCCCCACATTTTAAATGCCATATTTTCCGAGTGTAATAGTTAATGTTGCTCAACATTGTTCGCAGACTTAAACAGAATACTTACCTTAAGCCTAGTATTGAGATTGAATGTGCGTAAATTTTTCAGCAAACTTATTTTGTATGAAAAACTTGAGATGTACTCAGTGTTGTCTATTTTTTTTCTCTAATTCATGTTTCTTTTTTAATTTTAAGTACACCTGTATGTATTTCGTGCGAAAAAAGCTTTGCTTATGTTATTTCGCAGCTGAAAAATCAAATAGTCCCAGAAACAATTTTAAATTAAGACATGTTGCGGATACATTTTGTGCGTTTTCGCCTTTATCTAC
This sequence comes from Thecocarcelia acutangulata, assembly GCA_914767995.1. Classification (NCBI taxonomy): domain Eukaryota; kingdom Metazoa; phylum Arthropoda; class Insecta; order Diptera; family Tachinidae; genus Thecocarcelia; species Thecocarcelia acutangulata. The sequence continues at coordinate 22,241,136 of OU612094.1, forward strand.
TTAAATAAGCGTCCTAGAGCAAAAATAACGAAATTTTGGTACCAAAAAAATTTTTTTTCAAAAAAAAGTTTTTGCGTTTATCTCCCTAAATAGGCATCCTAGAGCAAAAATAACGAAATTTTGGTACCAAAAAAAGTTTTTTTCAGAAAAAAGTTTTTGCGTTTATCTCCCTAAATAGGCATCCTAGAGCAAAAATAACGAAATTTTGGTACCAAAAAAAGTTTTTTTCAAAAAAAAGTTTTTTGCGTTTATCTCCCTAAATAAGCATTTTGGGTGTTTTTCGCTTTAAAAACTCAGTACTTGATTTCTAAAATTATTTCGCAAATATTTCATACGAAACACTTTTGTATGCAATTTGAGAGAATTTCGCACGAAATAATTATCTCAATATTAGCCTTTATGACCAAATTAAACGCAATATTTGAAAATAACGAAAAGCATTGGAAGTTTGCTAATTCAACGCCAATTCCCAAAAAAAAGGCAAGGTAAGTGATACTAAAACTTATGCATTGTCATGCATAACATTTTTTTTGCAGTGTATTTGAAAGAGTTTCAAAAAAAAAATGTATTGTTTTTGTTTCATTTATTTTTTGTTAGTACGTATTTTAAATTTTATTTGAAACACAAACACAGCACGAGATTTTTGTTGATATTTCTCTTGTTCGTTAGGTTAGTAAGTTGGTTGGTTGTTGCTATTGTATTGCTGTCGTTGCTGTTTTGTTGTTGCTTGATGTATCTATGAAGTACGTAGAGAATTTTGGTCAGTAGTGTGTTTAATACTGCAATCGTTAACGACTACCGTCAGTTGTCAAACAACCCTTGTGCCAAAACGTTCGTTTATAATAAATACGAAACGAAAGAAAAAAAAAAACACTTAAAACAAATACAATAAAAAAAGCTTCACCTAAGAAAAAGCTTCAAGAAGACTTCTCAATTGTTTACTATTATTTTTGTTTTGTTTTCATTTGTTTTATGTAGTTCACCTATAAAACTATACTCAACGTACATAGTAGTTAGATGCGTGTGTTTATTTTCTTTAGGTTTTGCTGCAAACAAAACAAAAGAAAACTTTAAGTGGCAACAAGTGATTTAATAAGAAAATTTCCCAAACAATTGTGAGAAAAATTTTAAATACAATCAGTTGTGCAAAAAACGCACGAAAAAATGAAAAATAATAAGAGTCTAGCATTGTTTTTGCTTTAATGAAAAAAATTAAAACAAAAAACAACAACAACAGCAATAACTGAAGCAAGAAAGAATAAAAAATCTTATAAAAATCAATTGATTTAATTTTATTGCATTTTGCGGTTAGTTAGTCGAGGCGTATAAGTACTTTTGAATTTAATACCGTTACGCTTTGACTCATACTCCCTGCCACGCGTTGTAAATGAACATTTTCAGCACAGCATTGAAATCTTAAGTGCCTTCTGTTTTCTCCGTTTAATCTGGTGCGTGTCCGTGTGTATGCGTCTGTGTTTTCGGGGGGTGTAACTCAAGCAACATGTCATTCGATATACCCATTGCTGAACAAATGCGTATAGCACTGAGGTAAGTGTAAGCCGCCATAAGATGAAAATTGTATGAGATTAGTGTCAAATGTTGAGAAAATTTATTGTGTGAGCCAGTAATACATTTAACAGGCAGTCTAAAATATCATCCTCCTAATGAACACTAGCAAATAGTTTGCACAACTATTTCTTTGAATACAATTCCGTATACATATGGTTAAGACTATTTTTGACAGTACAGTGCTTTTCCGCTTTAACGAACATTAATTACTTCAAACATTGTCTTTAATGGTCAGGTCAATTTTGTAGGTACTTTATGCAGCGTTGTTTCAGTTGCTGTTTTCGTTGTTTGTGCTTTGTATCGACCAGTGATCCATTCTTCTGTGTTTTATTCTACACAGAAAAATTTGTTTTTCACATTCAATAATGGAAATTGCCAAATCAGTTAATAAATTATTTGAAAACGCTTCTGTAAGGAAATTAGTGGACTTTAATAAAAATTGTGTTTGAACGCTGTTTTTTTTTCTCATCAACAAAAAAAAAAAAAGATATCCATCTGTATAAAATAATGATTTTATATAAAAAATATAAATATATTTTTTAAACGGATTTATTTGGATGTACAATTACTGAAATCAATTTTAAAACGAATTGTAAAATAAAGAAAATTAACCTAATGTAATTCATATTAATATTTAAATTTAACGCCACTAAAGCCCTGGCCCAGTATGTCACTCGACATCGATCGCTCGCACAAATACATGCATACCAAAAACAACATTTTAAAATTTGTTTTTGTTTCAAATGTATTTATGCGAGCGATGTCGAGTGACATAGTGGGCCAGGCCCTAAATTATAATAATAAATTGAATATTTTACACTAAATTTTCAAAAATAACTCAATAATGCCCAAGTGGTGCTGAGGCGATTATTTAATGGTTATATGCAATAAAACATATTTTTTTGAATAATAAATAAATAAATAAATAAAAAAAAAAAACTTATTGTGAATTATTATAACGATTTCCTAAAATCAGTTGTTGAAAGCACAAAGCTAATCAGACACATTTATTTCACGTTCAATAACGAAATTCTTTAAATCGAATAGTAAATTGTTTGAATGCGGACTTGCAAATGAATTCGTGGATTCAATCAAAAATTGTTAATCGAAAACAACCAGTTTTTCAAACAATAACAAAACCCAATATCCAAGTTTATTTTATATATAGGTATATATTGCAACATAGTCATAATTAAAAAAAGCTTGTTTCGAGAAAAACACATTTTAAGTTTTTTTTCCATACAAGTCTTAGAAAAAAATTATATTCTAAAGGAAACAGTTTAAATGTAATTTGAATAAATTTTTGTCACAATATAAAAGATAGCACTGTTAAAAATTCTGCATTGTTAACTCGAAAAGCTAATTTTTTGAGATATGACTATGTTGCAATAAAGGCGCGATATGTTGGTATATGAAGGGTGGTGAAATTTTAATTGATGTTGATTTTGAATGCAACACAAACTATTTAAGGAGTAATGGCGTTTCCTTTTATTATGATAATATTGGTATAATTCAATTATATATAGAAAAAAATATCGGCCAAAAGTCCGCCATGACCTCGGCGGCACACCTCCTTCCGATGGTCCAAATTTTCGATGACACTGTGGCATAATTGAGGTGTTATGTTAATGTGCCAAATTATCTCATCATTTAGCTCTTGACTCATTACCGGCTTATCGACAAACGAGGTCTGATCAAAAAATAACCGTAATTTTAAAATTTCGTGAGTTACGTATGTTCGGTTTTCGCATTTTTTTTTAAATTTTATTTGTACCCCCGGGGAACAGGTTTTGCTTGGCGTATTCCTAACCAGGATACTCTGTTTTTCGGGTAAAAAGGGGAAGGAGTCCCTCGTTTGTTGTGGCAAATAAAACTCTAGAAAGCCGCATGACTTATGTTGTGTTGGCTTCCGAAACCCATACCAAGGGTACAAATTGGCAAAACGGGGATGAGCATGACCCCCGGGTGGTTCTGCTTGCAGTTCAACCCGGGCTGATCATGGTTGAGGTGCCTGCCTAGGCTGAAACGTTCTGGCTTGGGTTGAAACCTAAAACGCAGGAAGGGAGTGTTAGTATCCTTGATAATTGTTTGGTGTGTGGCTTTTTTCGAGGACTAACAACCTCCCGAGGGTCTATTGCCTTTAGACCAGATACCTGTACTGTAAGTAGCCAGTGGTGATGGTTGACGGCTGAGTTGGTTTAAGGGCTGATGCTGCTAGTGGGCTTCGGCTTACCAACTCATTAAGCCTTGTCACACAGTCAGTCACACGGAAGCGCTGGTGAGTCGTGAATAATTCACTTCGTGGAACTGGTCCGTCTTCAGATAGGGCCGCATGGCAGGTGCTGATGTAAATCTTTTTCACAACTATTATGTTAGTACACATGTTTGTTATATATGTTGGTAATATCAGTCATTTTAGATTGGCTGTTTGTTTTTGACAGATAAAAAGGTTTAGGCATCTTTTAGTGTGCTCTTCGATATTTTACTCTTCAAAAAACTGGATCAAAGAAACTGTATTAAGTTTTGTGTAAAAAATTAAATTAAGTGCGCAGGGACATTTGAAATAATAACTGTGGCATTTGGCGAGTCTACTATGAGCAGAACACAAGTTCAATTCTGGTATAACCGGTTTAAGGAAGACCGAGAAAATATCAATGAGGATGCTTGTCCTGGTCGCCCGCGGACTTCAACAACGGATGAAATCATTGAAGTAGTGAAAAATATGATATGAGATAATCGTCGAATCACTACCAGAGAGGCTGCTGATGATGTTGGAATTTCCTTCGGCTCACGTCAAGCAATTTTTACAGTTATTTTAGGCATGAAACATGCGGCAGCGAAGATTGTTCCAAAATTGTTACATTTTGAGCAAAAACAACGTCGCATGGACATCGTTGATGAGTTGCTGAACATCGTCAACGACGATCCAGATTTTCTCAAAAAGGTCATAACTGGTGACGAATTACGGGGTGTATGGCTATGACATTAAAATCAAAGCCCAATCATCCGAACGAAAGCGTCCGGAGGAGCCAAGACCAAAAAAAGCTCGTCAAGTTCGGTCAAATGTAAAAGTATTTCAAGGATTGGAAAAAAACGCTGGCATAAGTGTATTATATCTGAAGGAGATTACTTTAAAGTGGACAAGATAGTTATTGATGAGTAAATAAATAAATTAAGGTAAAGTTTTCATTTCATATGGAATTTTCTCAATTTCAAATTGAAATTTACAATACTATTTGAAGTGTTCTTGTTTTGAAATCCCAATTTGATTTAGAATTTTCTTAATTTAAAATTGGATTTCTCAATATCGTTTGGAATTTTCTAAATTTCACTTAAAATTTTCCCAATTTCACTTCTTCAAGGGATTCGTATATTTAATAAAGAAATTTTTATTAAATTGGAAACATCAAATTACATGTGAGACGCTTTTTTACGCAACATTGAAAGTTTTGAGGTAATTAAATACATATGTGAAGTTTACTCCCTACCTTGAGAAAATATAAAAGGATAAGTATTGTTATATTGTTTAGAACTTTCTATTGCTCAAAGTATGTATCGACCCCTATTGTATTATTGTTTACACCTTTGTATTCTTCAAAGTGTGTATCGACCCAATATAATTAGTAGAAGATGCCACTAAACAAACATTTGGCGTGTCCTTTAAACAGACTTGAAAGCCGTGACTAAAATAAGATAGTGAAGAAAATACTGCTCCTGACTACAAACAAACAGATTTAAAAGAATTAGCAGGTATAAAAGAATTAACAAATTACCAAGTTTACTAAACAAAAGTATAACAATATATCTATATTGCCAAATATTTGATCAATGTGACTATACTTTTAGCAATAAAATTTAAGCTTTCGCAATACAAAGATGAAACCAGCGATTAAGAAAATTTATCGCTGGCAAATCTACTTAACAAATTGCTGGCGCGCTGTCGAGTATGACATGAATTCACACCTTCTTTCCTGTCAAGGCAAATCGGCATTAATTTCTTTCTTAATGAATTAACTTTCTCACTTTACAATTGATTGAATTTCATTTCAACTTAAAAAGCTTTAAGTAACTAAATCAGTAACGGGGAAGTCAAGTATGTAACACATTTAAAAGATATGTAATCAAAGTTACAAGTGTTTAACTGAATGCGAAATGAACACACACACACACAGACGTTCTATAGAATTTCTATTCTTTGCATTTCCGCCTGAATAAATACTCGCATGTGATTCTATTGATGCCACAGCCTAAGTAATAATTATCATGGCAGTGCAGTAGTTTTTTCAATTTATTTTGCCTGTTTTATTTCTGCTAATTACTATTTATTTATGCGGTTTAGGTTTTTGCTTTTGAATTTGTGATTTAGCTGTTACAACTTTTAAGGAAAGACATTTTTTTATTATTATTTAGCCTAAGATACTCACGTAACTGCTAGGAGCTACTTAATATATGCATTATAATTACATGACTTTGATAGCGTTTTTTTTTCTTGAAAAATAGTTTTTGTCCAAACTACTTTGCACAAAATTATATTGTTTTTAGTCATAAATATATTAGTAAATATTTTATTGTTATAATTAAATTTTATCCTAATATTACTTGATCTTTTTTATGTTAAATTATTTACATTTTTGCAGCTTAAGATCTTCTCTTTTGTTTTTTTTTTTATAAAAAAGTAACGTATTTTTTATTTCTATTTCGATATTTCGCTAACAGTTTGTTAGCATCGTCAGGATAAGATTTTAATTTTCCTGTCGCTGCTAACAAACTGTTAGCGAAATATCGAAATAGAAATAAAAAATACGTTACTTTTTTATAAAAAAACAACAAAAGATCTTAAGCTTCAAACATTTTAATAATTGTTTTAATTATTAATTATGAATTTCTTTAATGAATTGTACTTACCACTCATTTATTTGAATTACTTACTTATCTATACTCACCACTTTGTGAAGTTTTTCACACTGGCCAGTCAAGTCAATTGGAACTTTCCAAGTGTCATTTTGGTTTTTATATCATTTCCGGTAGATAAATTAATTGGTTTGCATACCAGCTTCAACGATAGATTAAACAGTGCGATCAACCTTAGTTTTGGACTTATCGATTATTATTTACATTCAGGTGAATAATTAATAGACTACTTTATATTTTATTAAAAAAGAAATGGTAACCCGCTTTTTATTTCTTTTTCCCAAATTGGCCATTTCCCATTGTAATTGGCTTTTTTCAGTTACTTATAATCCCAATTCTAACAGAATTGGTTAGCACAAATCTGCCTTTGTATCCCAAATTTGCTTTTTTAGTCCAAAAATCGCAATTTTGTTTTTAATTCTGTTTTTATAGAGATGTCAATTAAAAATTATAATAAAACAAAAATACCAGTAAAAAATTATAAATAGCTTGTTTTCTATGTTTCCCAGCTATCTCACTATGTCGACATTTCATAGGAACTACCCTATCATAGGAACTACCCTATAGCTGTTTCCCAGCTATCTCACTATGTCGACATTTCATAGGAACTACCCTAATCATCAGTAGACTTTGGAAATTTTTGAAAGGTGTAAAGAAATGTTAGAGACGTTTATAAATAGAAAAGCTTGTTTTTTGTGTTTTGACGGATATTATTAGAGCATTTTTCTTTTCAAATTCTCAACAATTTATTTGGATTGTTGGGATATAAAGTTGAATGTTTGAGAATATCTTTCAAAAATTTCCAAAGTCTACTGATGATTAGGGTAGTTCCTATGAAATGTCGATATATAGATAGCTGGGAAACATAGAAAACAAGCTATGTTAGAAGCTTAAATAGCGAATAAAAAAACTTAATTGATAAAACAAAAATTTTAAATAAAATTAATAAACTCTGATTATTTGATAAAGAAATCAAAATATTACATTTTGTAATAGTTGGAAACATTAGTTTTGAAAGAATAATATAAATTAGAGGGCTGCTCAAGCACAAGAAAAATATCTTACAAGACATCGTAATATTTTCAAGTACTATCCATCCTCTTCTTTCACATTTCAAAACAAGCACTTCAATACCAAAATGTTTTAAACATATAAATGAATACTGCCTTATAATCAAAAATACATCTTCTGACGGATATTTCATGAGTCCCAAGTCCAAAAATATTTTTCATTTTTAGGTCGGTAACATACCCTGTTGAAAGCAAAACGAATATTGAAAATCGGTTCATAATTGTAAAAGTTACTCAAAAATTAATTATTCGGAAGGATATTTTGTCAGTTCGAAGTGTAAATATTTTTTAATTTTAAGCCGTTGACACAGCCTTTTTAAAATAGAAAAAGTGTTAGAAATCAGTTCATAAATGGAGTTTTTTTTAATCTTATTTAAAAAAAAAAATTTTTTTTGTTGGCAGTTTCTTCAGAAACCCTCTTAAAAAAAAGATCAGTTCATAAATTGCCGAAATATTAAAAAAGAAATTTTTAGGCGGTCTTTTTGCTCCTTTTTGTCCTCTCTTAATAATCATATTAACGATATTTGGAATAATCATAATAACGATAATAATATTTGATGTTTTTTTCCGTGGAATTTGACGATTTTAAACCAGATTTATCTGGCATCTATGTTCTCTGGTCACTAACAACATTTTTATACTTTTCGAAGAAAAACAATTTGTATCATTAAAAATACTTTTTATGCGTCATAAAATTTCCGATAATACGAATCGTGTGATTTCCACTTATATAGAAAACAAACGTTTTTAAAGGTTTAGCTAAAATTAATAGATACCACTTGATAAGATTAACAATTTTGCCTACTTATAATAGTTTATAGCTATTGAATGTATATATCGCTTCTTTATTGCAACATAGTCATATCTCAAAGAATGAGCTTTTCGAGTTAACAATGCAGAATTGTTAACAGTACCACCTTTTATATTGTGTCAAAAATTTATACAAATTACATATAAACTGCTTCCTTTAAGAGATATTTTCTAAAAAAAAATTCTAAGACTTGTGTGGAAACTAAAAATTTGAAATGTGATTTTCTCGAAACAAGCTATTTTTAGTTATGACTATGTTGCAATAAAGGAGCGCTATGTACTCGTATGTACTTATGTATATTGCTTTCAAGTTGACACAATCATTTGAAAAACTTGTACCAAATATTTATGTTTCATTAATGAGGAATATAAATAATAGTCATAAAAAATTCCTTCTGAAGCCATCAAAATTCCCACAATTTCAAGTATTAATAATACATTTTTCAAGTTTTCACAAGTGGTTATATGTTTTTTTTTATACCTACATACTTCTGTATAAACGTAATCAGGTTAACTTGAATGTAATTCATTTGTTTTATTATTATTCAGATATCAGGGTTTTTTTGCAGCCCTGATTAATGACAGCGAAATATTTCTAACTAAAGTTAATGCAACCAAGTAACCCATAAATAATTATTTATCAAAGCCTTGTTAAAAACATTAACACAGTGTTAATTCGTGTCTACAATACAGTTGTTAATACAAAGAAAAACAAAACATGAACCATCAAAATCAAATGAAATGCAATTTTCTAAATATTTACTGCCAAAGTGGTAGTAAATATCAGGTGCAAAATATTAAATGTTTTCAATCAATATAATGATTGTTTAGCAAACTTCTTATTATTGTGTTATAACATGCAAAATTAATAATTATACTAAGCGAGATTTTAAGGTCAATATTTTAATAGAATATCATTTTTTATTCTCCTGCATTTAAATATTGACGCTCTGTGAAAATTATAATTAAATCGAAGTGAAGTTTATTATTTAATCTTAATTATGAAGGAAAATAGAATATGTAATTGAGTGCAATACAAAATAATGTTAAATGTAGACTTTTCAAAACTGAGGAAAAGACCCTCAGCTCTTTCGCCTCCACTTCACTACTCATCTTTACATAATAGTTCCTAGCGAAAACTTGGTTATATGTTGCACTTACCAAATAACATACTTTTCAATATCATAGTATTTACCACCTGCATTACTACGAAGTAGTTAAGTAATGACTTGCTTAATATCTATTGTCGACGTATGTAAGCAGTGGTTCTTAGCAGCTATAAGCACATGCACAATAATATTATTCATCTGGCTCTATCTAGTTCAAACCTGGCTTTAGCCAAGAATAATTTTTATTTTTAATTATAAGAATATCTGCCGCCATCAATAACTCTTGATCAAAGAAGACAGGAAAAAAAAATTGAATACACTAAAACTGCGGGAATGTCCTTACTGCTTGAATAAACTAAATTCGTATACAGTTTGCGTTACACTTTTCAAATAACGCAAAATTCTATTACCATTTTAAGGCTAATATTGAGTTCATTATTTCGTGCGAAATTCTTTCAAATTGCATACAAAAGTGTTTCGTATGAAATATTTGCGAAATAAGTTTAGAAATGTAGTACTGAGTTTTTAAAGCGAAAAACACACAAAATTTATATATATATATATATATATATATATATATATATATATATATATATATATATATATATATATATATATATATATATATATATATATATATATATATATATATATATATATATATATATATATATATATATATATATATATATATATACATATAAGCATTTTTAGTTTTTATACATATAATCATTTTTATAAGCATATTTAGTTTTTAGCATTTTCAATTCAAATTAAAGCGCGAAAAATTGCAATTTTGAAAACTAGATAATAAAATATAATTGCTTTAATTAAGTGGTCTACAGGCGACACTTCACAGTTCAGCACAAATTCGCTCGTGGAGAACTTTGTCTTAATTAGCTGATAATAAACAAAAAGCGGCACAGCTGATAAAGTCAATTTGTTGGAGCAGTTAATATGATCGTTTGAAATTTTGTGCACATCAAACATCATTCCAATCATTCTGATTCAATAACAAATCATTAACTTTAAGCGCATCTTATAAAGACCGACAGTCTTAATTTATAAATTTATTTTATGACTTTAATGGTTGTTTGCCTGCATGAGCGACACCACTACTTTATTGTCTGTGTGTGTTCCTATACGTTCGTCTGTCTGTCTGTCTACTAGTCTAACTGCCTGTTATTAATAAACCGGATTTCGTGTGTCAGTAATCTATGTATATGTATGTATATAAAATGAAATTAGTATTCCATTTGTTCTGATAAGCTCGAATGATATTTTCCATAATATAAGTTGAGTTTTTTGAAGTTATTTCTTCATTAAAAAAAAGACTAAAATTCTTTTTTTTTATTTTTTTATTTATTTTTTTCTTTATTTAATTAAACCTTTTTGGTTGACAATTACTTAAGAACTAACTTAAAATAAATTCCTAAGTATTAATTAAACTTGCTGTAGGTGGTGATCACGTCATATGAATTTTGCTGACCTGGTGGAGTGTGCAGGAAGTCGTTTGATTTTTGTTTAATTTCATAAATGTTGCACAATTTGCTTTCACACGTCTCTCTTTAGCTTTAATTTAAAAGTGCTGAATGGGTTTATGTTACAGTGTATGTATGTCTGTTTGTAATATTGCATTAGCTTTTGCAATATTAACTCCTCCCTTCTCAAATGCTAACGTACCCGTTGGCAGAAACTTGGCTTCGGGCATCGACCTTCTTTTCAGGTTCATTTTCTTGTTAATTTTCCATGATGCATATGCGAGTGCAACAATAAGGGTGACAAATGCAGCTAAAGTGATTGAGTTGAGTGTTAATCCAATTTTGTTGTTTGTGTCAATTTTGGAAATTCTTTTCCTATTAGTGATCTCGAGTTCTTTAATCATTTCCAAAGAGAGAACTTCTTCTAATTCATCATTCTTTGATTTTTGCTGAAAAACGGCTGGCAACGGCTCAAAATATATTTCTTCGCGTATGTAAAAAATTTTATTTTCAATCTTAATTGTAGAGTTATGGTGTTTTATGATAAAAGTTCCAGTCAGTGTGAATTGTTGTCCATCTATCTCTATCGTGCCATTGAAGTTGTTGAGTAATAGTATACCAGGATAAATTTCTTCCGTATCCGATATGTGATCAGCATTAGTTCGTGAACAATTAGATGATTGGCTTCTTACAAGTTTACTTATACAATGATTATCGCTTAATTCTACTAAGTTATTCTTGTTACAAATGGCTTTTCTATTATATTCTTTACATTTAGATTTTATTCCAAAAATTTTCTTTTTACAATTCAGAATTTTGTCATATTGGATTTTATTGATTCTATTGTTTAATTTTACAGGTTTAAGTGTAAGTATTTCACATTCTTCTTTTTCAGTTGTAGGCAAGCTAAGAATATAAATTATCATAGAACCATTTGCGGCTATGCTTACGTCTGTAAATTCTAGTTCCTCTTCAACATTTATGTATGGTATGCCTTCATGTCTAACAATTTTTTCTATGGTTTCAATTTCAATACTTGACAAAATAAATGAATTAACTACACTGGATTTTGCCCAATGTAAAGCATATTCGATATTTAATAGTTCTTCTTTTATAAGTTGTATTTTATATTTTATCTTAAGACTAATTTCTAGCTTATTGTCTACATTAATAATTTTCATAATTTGGTTACTTTTTTCGGTTTGTTCATTTAATTTCTGTATCAATTGTTTATTTATAATTATCTGATTGTTATTATTTTCATTTAATGTTTCCAAATTTTCATTTATGATTTCTAGGTCACGGTGGTCGGGGTTTCCTGCGACCCATTTCCACGCTGAGCCTATAAAGTCAAGAGAACGTTTTTCTCTTGCTTTAGGAGAAATTTTTGCAATAAGAGTCCGAACTTGAGATACTTCGTGTATTAGGAGAGGATATAATTGATGTTCTGCATTAAGGTTATTTCTAATAGTATTTTCTATTTCAGAAGTTAATTTTGCATATTCTTCCAAATTTATTACATGAATTATCTTAAAAGATCCTTCTTGAACTCTTGCAGTGTCGTCTTTTAGAGTGATAAGTTGCGAATTCGTGTAATCGAATATTTGAAATTCCGCATGCACTAGGTGCATGGTAAGTCTGCAAAATTAGCATAGAATTTTTTTATTATATGTCTAGGTAAAGCTTTTAATTCTTAATAACAATAATAAAGATTAATTTATATTTTAATGTTGCGGGTTTTTTTTTTTTTTTTTTTTTTTTTTTTTTTTTTTTTTTTATTAATATTTTTTATAAATCATATTTTCTTTCAAAGTAGTGAGTTTTACAATTTTATAATACTTAAATTTAAAATCGTATGCCTATGGCATATTATTCGATTGTTCTTTTCTTGATTTACAATTTTTCTCTTACTAAATGAAGGTATCGTACGCCTATGGCATATTGCTCGATCCTTTTACAAGCTTTATCATTACTTAGCAAATAATTAATTCACATATTTTGTTTTGTTTGATTCGTTATCATTTTTTTACATTTAGTTTTTAATTTTTTCTTAATTCTATTTAAATTATACATATTTTTCATAAATGTTGTAAAAATATTGTTAAGCTTTACGATATTGTTTTCATTTTATACGAGTTTATATTAAAATTTATTTTAACTTCTAATGTGTGACTTATGAACTATCCTTCCTGATTCTGTCAGTATTGTGTTTCCTCTATCTTCTTTTACTGTCTCTTCTTTATATCTAGGCGTTAGCTTATTTCCTATTCTCTTATTGTTTCTTACAAATATTTTATCGTTTGCGTTGTACGAACGAAAAGGTATCCTTTTCTTATTATGAAATTCTAAGTCTTTGTTTTGTTTTTCTACGAGTCTATTAACGCTGTCCTGTCGGTCTTTTTCGATTTGTTCTGGGTCTGTACTAACTGTTCGTCCAAAAAATGCTTCAACTGGTTTTTTCTTGATCGTCGAGTGAATAGAGAAGTTGTATTCGTAAAGGGATCTAAGTAGTAAGTCTTCAAAATTCCTATGTGTTTTTTCGGTTTTAATGCATCGCATTATTTCAGAAAGAGTGGAGTGAAACCGCTCTATTTGTCCATTTATTGTACTCGTATAGGGTGGTGTCTTGAATATTTCTATTCCATATTGATTTTCAAGCATAAATACTATAGGTGCCGAACTAAGAGACTTTTCGTTATCTATAACGATTTTCTTCGGGATTCCAAAAGAAATGAGCAACTCTTGAAGGGGTAATTTTATATCTTCGGTTGACCGTGATTTAACTAATTTCACTAAGGCATATTTCGAAAGCTTATCAATGGCGGTTAAAATGATTTTATTGTTTGTGTGGTAAATGTCAATGTGAACAATATGTCCGGGATATTCAGGGATAGGAGAAGGTTTCAAAATTGGAGAAGTAGGGTGTCTTTCGTATTTATTTTCCTTGCATATTTTGCATTGTTTTACAATAGCTGTGATCTTTGCACTCATATGAGGAAAGTAAAATTTATCTAGCAATTGGATTTTGTTCTCGACTGTGTTCCTATGAGCTCTATTATGTTCTTTTATAATTTCTGTTTCCTGGTCTGCCTCTTGAGTGAGATTTTCTACTTGTTTCCTAGTGTAACGTGTTCTGTATTGGGCAAAGTGTTGTGGATATATATTTTGTATTTTACCTAAAATATGATCTTCTGTGAAAATACCATTTGTCACAGAAGGATTTAAATATCGTTTTAAAATGTTTACTAAGTTTTCCTCATTAAAATCTGGTTCTATTATGATATGCTTATGGTAGGTGGGAAAAATAATTTTGAACTGGTACGAGGCTACATCGCCAGTAGAAAGAAACAACTGGTTCTTAAAAACATTTATTGGGGAATCTGTATAGGGAATAAGATTATGCGAAGAACTTCCATCACTGTGCATCGTTGGTGTAAGAGAATTGATTTGATTATTTGGAGTTCTAGATAATGTGTCTGCTACTACGTTTGATTTTCCAGGTTTGTATTTGAGTACATAATTATACTCCTCTAAAATTGCTTTCCATCTCTTGAGCTTGCTGTTGTTATTTTTATTACTTAATGCATACGTTAAAGGTTGATGATCTGTGAATATTTTTACGGCAACAGGTCCATACAAATAACTTCGCAATGTTTTCAGAGCCCAAACGATAGCTAACATCTCCTTTTCGTTGGTGGCATAATTTTCTTCTGCTTTCGAGAGAGTCCGTGATATAAATATTATTGGTTTGTCATCCTGCTCCAAAACTGCGCCTATAGCGTAATTGGATGCATCTGTAGTAAGACTAAATTCTTTGCTAAAATCAGGATACTGTAGCATTACCTCGTTAGAAGCGAGAGTAGTTTTAATTTTATTAAAGGCTTCTATTGCATCATTATCTAACGTTATTTCTTTTTTTGCTGACAAACGTTTGGACATTCGTCCTTCCTCCCCTCTCAAAATTAGGGTTAGTGGTTTCGCTAACCTGGCATAGTCCTGAATGAAGCGCCTGTAAAATCCAGACATTCCTAGGAACGATCTGAGATCCTTAAGGGTCTTTGGTATAGGAATCTTTTCTATCGCTTCAACTTTTAATGGGTTTGCTTTTATTCCATTGGGTGTTACAACAAATCCTAAAAATTCAACTTCATCGGCAAAAAACTTGCATTTGTCTAATTGAACTTTCATATTCGCCTGTTCTAAAGTGTTAAAAATAGTCTCTAAATGTTTAGTATGATCCTGTTCTGTTTGACTAAAGATGATTATGTCATCAATGTATACGAAACAAATTTTACCAATGTGCATTCTTAAGATGTCATCTAAAGCACGTTGAAAAATGGAAGGGGCATTTTTAAGGCCAAATGGAAGACGAGTAAATTCGTACTTACCATTATTGACAGAAAATGCTGTCTTTTCGATGTCTTTTTCTTTTAAAGGAATTTGGTGGAAACCGCTTTTAAGATCTATGACAGAAAAAAATTTGTTTCGTCCTAATTGCGAAAGAACTTCGTTGATTTCGGGGATTGGGTAACGGTCGGCGATAGTAACAGCGTTTAACTTTCTGTAATCAATAACTAATCTGTATTGCTTGTTTCCCTCTGAATCTGGTTTTTTATTTACAATCCAAACGGGCGAATTGTAAGGGGAACGTGATGGTCGGATAATCCCATCTTTAAGGAGTTTATTTATCTGGTCTTCGACTTCGTTTTTGAGCGACATGGGGTATGGGTAATATTTTGTATAGACTGGGGATTCCGTTGTTGTTCGAATCTCACCTGTAACTCTCGTAGTAAATGTTAATCTTTTGTCAGGTTCTGCAAATAATTTTGAAAATTTTCCTAATAATGATTTAATAACGGTTTGCTGTTTAAGGGTAAGATGGTCTGTTTTTACTTCTATACTATTTACTGATTTTGCTATTTGCTGTTTAATAGGTATTTTAATTTTATCTTTAATTATCATTAGGTCATCTGAAGTGTAAATAACTGCTTTAAGTTGTTTTAAGCTGTCGTTGCCAATAATAGCATCAAATGATTTAAGTGTTGGTAGTATAAAAAATTTAAGTTTTTCGTTCTTGAGATTAAAAAGATAAAGTTCTATGTGCTGAGATATTTCAATTTTTCCTCCTACTGAATCTGCGAAAAAAATATTTTCGTTTTGTTTAGGGTTTTTTGCTAGTGAAGGTTGAATATAGTTTTTATTTGATCCGGTGTCGATAAGAAATTTTAATATTTTTCCATCGCTTCTTTTACATTCGAAATACGGAAGCGATGAATTTGTTAACCTAAAAAATGAACATCTGCAAATTGATTTTGATTTTCGCTTGGATAATTCTGTTCCTGTTGTTCATAGTTATTATAATATTCCTGCCAATTCTCCTCATTCAGATTTTCGGGCATATTTGAGTTATAATGTTCCATATTATTTGTGAAGTTTTCAGCCTGGGAAATGTGGTTAACTCTTTGGAGTTTGTTTGGAATATTACGAGAAAATTGGTTTGATGGCGGTGGTGCACGCTTTCCTGCAAATGTGTTATAATTTGGTCTGTTCATATAATTGACATTACGCGTTTGTTGGGAACTGTCGACTTCCATAGGTATAGGTTTGGGTAATGGTTTAGGAGCATAAGGTCTTTGTGGTTGAAAATTTTGATATTGTGGAAAATGGTTGAAATTTTGTGGAAAAGCGTTGTTGAGTGAAGGGATGTTTGCTTGATTATTTATGGGTCTGTTATAAGAAAAAGGTCTAAACTGTTGAGGAATAAATGCTGTTTGTGCAAAGAAAGGTGGTTTTCTTTGCATTTGCTGCGGTGTATGCATTGGTGGTGGTTGGAATTTTCTATTTTTATTCTGGTTGTACGCGTATTGTGTCCTGTATCCCTGGTTTTCAAGTTTAAGACATAAATGTAAGGCCTGAGGTAAATCAGATGGTTCTTTCATGCCTAATAACTTTGGGAAGTCACCATTAAGTCCCTTAACAAATGTGTCTAATGCTTTGTTTCTGTAAGTCTGTGTCAAAAGGTTAAGAGCTTCCTGTCCCATGGTAAGGCTTGATAATTTGTTTAATATTAAAGAAAGGTGGTTGTATACCTCTTGGTAAAATTCGGGTATGGATTTCCTTCCTTGCACCAATGATGCAAGTTGGCATTCCAATGTCGTTATGTCGCGTCTGTCTGCGAAGTGGAGATTGAGGCAATAGATTATTGCTTTCCAGTCTAATGGAACGTTATAGGATTCTAAAATCACGTCGGCATTTCCTGTAATTTTATTTCTAATACTACTTAGAATCCCAAAATACTTTGGTGTTCCTTTCGTATTTTCATAAATTTTGAGGACGCGTTCTATGCTTTTCCTCCACGAACTAAATTCTGAAGGATTTCCGGAAAAATCCCTTAAACTACGAACAATGTCCGGTATTTTGTCTAAGTCATTAATTTGTCCCTGGTGTTCCGGTCTTATTGTCTCGTCTGTCGCGGTAACGAGTATGCTGTCCGGGTTATTTAGAGCTAAGTTCTCCTGAACAACCCTGTTTACTATATTGCTTATTAGCCTTTCTAAATCAGGTGCTGCTACTGGCTGTGATGAATTAGTGGACTGATTCTGTGCGCTAGAGCTACCAGGATTTTCTAAAATGCTAGGTCTAATGAGATTATTTGGATTAGACATATTTAAAAATTTTCTTAATTTTAAAATCGCCTTAAATTTTTACTATTTATTTACTTCAAAACCTCCTTAAATTTTACTTTTTCCTTATTTTAAAACCTCTTTAGATTTTTATTTTCTGTTTTCTCGTTGAAAATAAAAATTTCACTGTTAAAAAATTAAAATTACTAATTTTTTAATTATATTAGGGCAATTTGTGAATTAATATTTTTCTTTTTTAATTAGATATTTAAATTAAAATTTATTTTAAAGAATTTCTAAATTTTTTTGTGTTTTTTTTTTTTTTTATATTCACTCGAAAAACGATGAATTAAGTTAATATTCTTTTGTTTTAATTAAATATTTGATATTGCTTATTAGCTTTGGATTTATTTTTAAAACTTTCTTATTTTTCTTTTTAAATTTAATTTTATATTTCACTTTTATAATTAACCATTTAAAACTTTTACTTAAATATAAAGCTTACATAAAAAATATTGTAATAACCATCCCACGGCGCTGGAGAATCATCCTTTTTGCTGTCTGCTACTGAGGGTCCCGCGATGCGCACTCTGCGTGGGTGTGCGTTTCGTCCTCTTTGGGCTTTAACGCTGATTGTAGTCACTGCCTGTTACTTCCTATCGCACTGCTTAAGGGCTTTTATTAAGGACTTTTCCCTTTTTTTTTGAAAATGATAAACCACGTATGCTTCTTAAGGATCTTATGGTTTTTCACTCACACTTTACTTTTTTATTTCACAAAAAAAAGTCCTTCGGAACGTAACGCGGTAGCGACCCTTTATTGTTGGGCGCCAGTTGAGTTTTTTGAAGTTATTTCTTCATTAAAAAAAAGACTAAAATTCTTTTTTTTTATTTTTTTATTTATTTTTTTCTTTATTTAATTAAACCTTTTTGGTTGACAATTACTTAAGAACTAACTTAAAATAAATTCCTAAGTATTAATTAAACTTGCTGTAGGTGGTGATCACGTCATATGAATTTTGCTGACCTGGTGGAGTGTGCAGGAAGTCGTTTGATTTTTGTTTAATTTCATAAATGTTGCACAATTTGCTTTCACACGTCTCTCTTTAGCTTTAATTTAAAAGTGCTGAATGGGTTTATGTTACAGTGTATGTATGTCTGTTTGTAATATTGCATTAGCTTTTGCAATATTAACTTATATAAATATAAAAAAAATCACATTTAATATGAATCAAATTAAATTAAAATACAATAGAAGATATTTAGTTGGGTTGTTGCTTTCGTTGCACTTGCATTGAGATTTTCTTTATGCGTCAATAAGATGTTTTTAAGAACAGAGTTGGAAAGGAATTAATTTATGCTTTAGATATTTATTCATATAATTTTTTGATGTGTGTTGTTTAGTTGATGATAATCATTCAGATAAAAATTTCGCTGAAAAAAACTTCTTAGATCGAAAGTTATAATTTTTCTTAAATTTTCTTATTTTCAATATTATTGACAAGTACGGTGGCAACAAGAAAACATCAACAGCTGTAAAATATGTAAAAAGTATTATTTTTTCAATTTATACGAGTTATATGAAAACTTTCAGCCATGTTGGATTTTGGATTCGGCAAAAACCGAAAATCTAAAAATTTTTTCGGAATGAAATCATTTTTATAAGATAATATTAGTTTCATTCTTGATATTAGAAATAAATTTATTCTGAAAAGTCTTTTTGGTTTTTCGTTTTTTCAAGAACTCAAATATTAATTTAATTCCATTTCGATTCTATTAGAAAACGGAATTCATTACACTTTTTTATTTTGCAGGAAACCAATAACTGAATAGTTTTTTCGGAATGAAATCAGCTTTAACATAAATCTATTTCTTGATTGGTTTCATTTCGGAAAAATTTTTATATTTCATTTCCTAGAGAAACAAAATATGAGTCGAATTAAGTTTCCAAAAGAAATTGAGACTTGTGTTATTGCTTAATTTGATTTTAATTGCTTAATTTGTATTAAATGAGTGAGTGCATTTGCGTTTATATTCAGGTTTTTTGCTTAAACCTCTCCACAAAATTTGTAAAAATAGTTTGTTCAATAAAACAATAGTAATATTAGCTCGATTCACAATCTTGTGTATTTGTGATCGCAAATTTCTGTAATAACAAAAGTGAAATATTTAGGTATATTTTGTTTATGTAAAGTTAAAATATACTTCAATATTTTGCAAATGCAATGATGCAAGGCCATTTGCACAAGATTGTGAATAGGGCTATTGTATTATAAACAGTGTCTGCACAACCTTCCTAGATATAGATATAACTAATTTTTTCATTAATGATACGATTTTTTCATTGTTTTTGGATCAACGTAGAGCTGCATTTGAGTTGTGAGCACCATCTCATTAAAGAGATAACAATCGTAAATAGAATGAAATTTGTTCGTTTATGGAAAGGAAAACTTTCATTGTAAGCACGTAAAAATTTATGTTTTTAAGTAAAAGCAGGAACCGAACCTGTGACCTTGAGACTGTTGGTCATGCATTATCCCAAATCGACCAGAGGGTATATAATAAAAGTATTATATTAAAATATACCCATTATTTTAACTATATTGTTCCCTAGCTCTTACGAAAGTCTTACATTTTTATGTAAAACTTTTTCGTAACACGAATGAAACAATTTTCGTGACATTAATGAAATTTTAAATAATAATAAAGTGGTGCTACAAAAAATTTGCTTCCCATTAATGAAACTCTATCATAAGCGAAATTAAACTTTTCATGGTATTAACGAAAGACTGGTAAACAAAATGGTTTCATTCCCATAACGAAGAGTTTTTCTTTTGCTGTGAATCTATTTGGATTTTCTGCCATAAAGTAATACTATATCATGAAACGACCATGGCAAAATTATTTTCTCAAACTGGGTGTTATGTTCATGCAATGGTTGCAACATCATACAGACTACTCGCAATGTGATGAATAATTTTAATTTTTCTGAATCAGTAAATAACAGCGTCTTGGGAGCTATTGGTTGTTCAAAAATTGGATGAACACCATCACTACTAGGGAGCACAGCCAAACTGCTGCTGTTCAATCTATGACCAGTGCCAGGAAGGCCTGTCAGGCAAAACATACGTTGCGCCAATTAGCCTCTGCTGGACATTTCGAAAGTTCTTGCACAGCCAAAATCAAACAATTCTTTTCCAGTGTTTGAATAGCTAGCCACAATTTGGCAGTAAATATTCGTCAGTAAATATTCTGCACTAGCGATTCGAAGACTCTAAACAGCTACAGTTGTTATAAGCTGGATGTTAAGATTTTGCAATTTGATCCCTCTGGTGTATGTTGACAAGCTATTGTTTGCACTTCAATTTCTAGAACTAAGCTACACTTAAAGCAATAATGACTTAATTTTATAAAACCTACTTCGCCTGGCGCCAAGTCATTGCTTTGCTGGATATATGAAATGATAAATAATATTAAGCAAATTTTCATGTCAATTTATGCAATCATACGCCTACAATCCAACGCCTTGTTTGAAATATTTTTACAGAAATCACTCAAAAATTTGAATAGTTTTCATATAAAATTTTTTGATGTCGACTGCTTGTATTGTGGAAACATCTCACTAAAGAAAATCTATAGTTAAAGATCTTAGTTTCTTTTGTTGAGTACATAAATTTAACAATATATATTGATATAAGTCAAGCAGTTGAGCTTATTCACTTCATTAGCTTCTAATATTGAAAGCAATAAAAAAAAAAAAAAAAAATTAGAATATCTTTTGGTTTGTACAATTTGTGTTTTTAAAGTGTAAAGAAATGTAGAAACTTGTGTAAAAGAAAAAGCTTTGTTTTTTCTTTTTTAGAAGATATTATGAGATATTTCTTTTTTAATTCTTAATAATATATTTATAACATTAAGATATATAGTTAAATATTTCGGCTCAGAGCTCCGAATTAAAAAAAATTATTAGGGGTGTAGAAAATTAAAAAATAAGAACAAAATGTATGTATTATTGATAAATAGTCGAACTTATTTTAATATATCTAATGTTATATGATGGTATCATTCGTCTGACCTAGTGTTTAGACATGCGAATAAGAGTTCGAAAAACTCAATACACTCACATTTTTTTACCACCAAATTCACATTTTTCGCACTCGCAGGTCTACTCGCAGCTAAATTTGCATGCGACAGTGTTACCGTGTAAATAATTTTAAACAAATCAACTGGATCATTATAAAATTAAAACCAAACTAAGTTTTAGCTAGTTTGTATGTTAATTTATCAAAACTAATACTATAGATAAAAATGTTTAAATTATAAAGCGTTAATATCAATAATATAATGATAATACAAATTAATGCCAACTATTATCTAAAAATATTCTCAAGTCAAGAACACGGCAACTCCAGTTTATAAAGACAGCCAAAGAAACAAAATATATGAAGGAAACAAATTGTTTGAAGTTCACGTGCTGACGAGAAATTTAAAATGAACTCTCACTCGCACACGTAAAGAAAATAGAGTTTGATATATGGTTGCGACAACATTATTAAATTTTATGTAACATTGTATATTACTGTAGAACACAGCATATTAACAGTTTGATTATAGTTTGTTCCTCTATAAATATGTTACTGTTTGCATTTCTGTAATTCTATTTTTACCATTTATAATTTTCAAAATATGGTTTCATACAACAATAGCAAGTGTGAAGTATTTTTAAACACAACAATAGCTTTTATCACACACAATACCAAAATATTTGTTTTTCTAATATGTCTGATACTTTAATTCATATGCAACAAAAGTAAGTTACAAAATAAATTTACTATTGTCGTCGTTAATAATATTTTCCTTCTACTCGTTGACATACATATAAATTTTTTCAGTTTGATTTTTTCACTAGAAATAAAAAGATGTTTTGTTTATTTTTTTAATATTAAAATTTTACATTAATTTTGTTCAGCTTTATTTAAAAAAGATAAAAAACGTGAAATTGCTAAAAATATAAAAATTTAGTATTCGCGAATATATATAGGTAAGTGTGTTGAATATTAAGATATAAACATATGCATCCAACAATATATGCAACCATACTATTGTTTTGTATAACTTTTAAAATTGTAATTGCAGATGAAATTCTCAATAAATATTTTTGTTTTCTTTCAGCAGATGGATATATCAACATCAAATCGGATATTTGTTCATTAATTCCGTAGAGATGAAATTCGATTATTTTTGTCCAATTTTTATTATACATATTATTAAAATATATTATAAGCTGTCTTTTTGTGTAATTATTATACATATATATATATATATATATATTTGTACGAATTATAATAAAATAAAGCTATCTGTAATATTAGTAAGATTACTTCATGAAAGTAATACGGCTACATATGAGAAAACTTATGAATGTTTAGTATAATAATATGGTTGAGTATGACAATTCCTTCATAACTTTAATTAATACTATGTTTACTTATTATTGTAACAATGCTGAACCAAAATATAGCATAGTTGCTTATAGTATTTTTTACAATAGTATTGTGAGCCTCAATGGAGTTTTAGATATTGTGCAACAATATAATATTATCAGACACAACCATATAACTCAACAATAGTATGTTGCCCTTGGAATATTGTTGTATCAACCATATATTTTTTCTGCGTGCATGTGTAGACAGAAATGAAAATTGCAAGAGATTCGAGTTTTTCGAAGAAATTTTCGTTGATAATACATATTCAGCACTCGCATGAGAATACTCGTATATCTAAATGCAGGGTGAGTCAAGTTCAAACCTGGTTTTAGCCAAGAAAAATTTTTATTTTTAATTATAACAATAATTACTGCGATCAATAACCCGTGATCAAAGAAAACAGCAAAAAATAATTGTATAATTGATGTAATGTACACGAGTACATTACATCTGAAACATAAAATCAGCTCTTTGTATATTTTTTATTGATATAAGAAAGCAATTCTTTTATTATGAATATACATACTTGCCGGTAATTACAACTATTTTTATATCAGTTTTATATATTTTTTGTGATTAAACATTTTTTTATGAACTTTTGAAATCTGCTCTGTGCAGGGTAATTAGCCGCAGATTTCACAGCAATACTGAGAATCCCGAACTACAGACTTACGTTAATTGCTAATATAATGAAAACGTGTAAGCTATCAAATTTGAAAACACATGTGTTTTACTCTAAACATATATTTATGCTTAATAAAAGTATGCTTTCGTACGTAAAAATATATTTTTATAATATTTGAGTCGGTTTAAATAAACAAATAAAATTTATTTAGTATATTACGAATACATTAGTTTAGGTTTTCAAAATTGAATATAAAATTCTACTATACTAGTACAGTGGGATTTTTTTTCGCTCGAAACCATTTTAATCTGCAAGACATTGTAGTAATAGAAAGTATGAGATAGATGGTGAGTGTAGATGAGAAGTAAAAATAAATATCATTTGTATGCAAATGATCCATAAAATAAACACTAGTTGAATATTATTTGTACGCATTATGTTTATATTAATGACACTTTTATAAATATTTTTCTTTTCTTTTGTTATTAGTTCAATATAAAAGAAAATAATTGCTTTACACATGACTTTTTTTTGGCTTGGACAAGGAAATGAATTATAATAAAAGTTCTTATCATTGAAACATGAAAATCTTAAAAAAAAAATAAATCAAAAATCATTGTTTGCTTAATTAATAGAAATGCAAGATTTGGTTTTTGTCCTGGCTTCTCATTGCTTATCAGTTAAATGTGTCATCCGTATACAAAGCGGACCTAATTTGACAAGTGACGTATGTTTTTGATAGACATAAATAATGTAATTAAAAAGTCCAAATTTCAAAAGTGTTAGATTCCTAATAACATCTCGCTTTTATTACGAACGTTTAACCTTAAAGTTTGCACAAATTGATAACAGATTTAATGAGACTATTTAAGAAATTAAAGCACACATGTTTTTGGTTTAGCGTTTGCATAAACATAATCAAACACATTTTCTTAATCACAAATTTTAGAGGTCAGGCAGTTCAATATCAAGTAAAGAAAACTTATCGTTATAATTGAACAAAACAAAAATTCCTACAAAAAGCCATTAATTGACTCATGGAAACACAATTTGAGTAACTGCAGAATAAGAGCCATAAATTAATTGAATTATTTTGCTCTCTTTATACATTTTATCACTTTTTGTTTGTTTTTGTTTGCAGCTACGTTAAATTCAAAACTAAACAAAAACGTTTGCGTACGGATGAAAAGGTCATTGTTGATACCACATATGGCAAAGTCAAAGGTGTCAAATGGCGTTCAATCTATGGTCCCAATACCTATTACAGCTTTGAGGGTATACCGTTTGCCAAGCCCCCGTTAGGAGAGTTGCGTTTTAAGGCACCTGTAGAGCCAGAGCCCTGGACAGGGGTTAAGCGATGTTTGCGTATTCGTGCCAAACCCTGCCAATACAATATTATAATGAAACAAGTTCAAGGACGTGAAGATTGTTTGTATTTAAATGTCTACACAAAAAAGGTGGGTTGCTGGCGTTATGAATTTTAATTAATACTTTTACTTTAGTTATTTTTTTTTACAAAGAAGTTTATGTATTTTTTATTATTTTTATTTATTTTTAGTTAAAGCCCACAAGACCAATGCCTGTTTTGGTATGGGTGTATGGTGGCGGCTTTCAAATGGGTGAAGCTTCCAGAGATTTGTATAGTCCAGACTACATAATGATGGAAAACGTTGTTCTTGTAACAATATCATACAGATTGGGGCCACTGGGTAAGTTAAGAAAATGTTAAATACGACAGCTGCTATTAACTGCAATGTAATAAGAATATCAGCCATGTTCCGAGAAACGCGCGTTCTGAAACCGCAAAGCGTTCTGAAAAACGCTTAATTGATTTTTAGGTGTTCTAAGGAGCGCGCGTTTTACTTGCGTTTCGGAGTTTTTTCTGAGAAACATATAATGCAAGAAGTATGGTTTTGTGATTTGAAATCGTGTTCTGGAAAGCGAATGTTGCTTAAAATTGGCGCCTTCAACTCGTATGTGTATGAAGTGCGCTGATTGAGTTTGATAAAACTGAATTTGCAAAAAGCAACAAAATTATTCACAATTAAAATTTTATGTTTTCTTTTTATTTTCTTTTATTATTTATATGAAAAGTTGAAAGATTTTACACATTTGCAATTAAAAGAAACAAATTAAAAAGTTTTTTTATTTGTTGTCATTTTTTTTTTTCAATTTATAAACATAATATAACTACTACATACATATATACGTGTCTAAAACACATGTTGTATTTTTTCGGGAAAAACTCCGAAACGCCAGTAAAGCGCGCGTTCCTTAGAACACCCAAAAATCTCGGAACATGGCTGATAATTCTATCATAAAGTTAAAAAAAAACTTTTATACGAAAACTACTTGCAAAAAATATTCAGGTATATTCGAGAATTCACACTTCACTTCGTCGCAGTCGAACGTTCACTTTCGACGGCTAGGTGTCGAAAGATCCTAAAATTCACGCGCGAATATCGTTTTCAGTAATCGAATTTTGTGTTATCTCTAGTTAAAATATAAACAACATTCAGTCAGCTGTGTAACTAGCAGAAAACTCAATTCAAAATAAAAATAGTGAAAATAGAAAACTATATGATTTTAATTTCTTTGTCGGGCTCACGTTCGTTTCTAAATTATTGCTTGTAATTAATATTTTTTAAAGAAGACAAGAAAAGTAAAAAAAGATGAGCCAACATAAACTCTACCATTGCTCTAAATCGTTACGGCGATGTTTGTTCCATTAACAGGGTTTATTTATTGAAACATCAATGAGTGTTTAGTGCAATGGTCTGGTCACGACTAAAGCTGAAAGTCCATACCACACGTTATATGCACTGCGCGTTTTACGCATTTCAAACTTTCTACGCGTTTTACACCTTTTATAAACTCAAGTTACATGCAACGCTTTTAATGCGTTAAGTTTTTTGTTGTGTTTGAATTATTTTTTCAATAAAAATATTTTTTTAACACAAAAACATAAAGTAACAATCCACGGCACAAATATTTTTGGCGATGACTTTGAAAAAATAATATGAAATGTGATCTGCGGCTATCAAAATCAACTGACAATTTTTATAACGCTTGTGACGCCTGCAAAAGTAGAAAGTAAACCTACTTTTGGCGCCGTACGTTTTTAACGCGTCATACGCTTTGTACTGTACTCAAATAAAATTACATTGTTTCTACTTTTTTGACAGGCGCTTAGAACTCGTTGCCGCACAAAACGCGTGTTATGGACTTTCAGCTTAACTTTATTACCTACCGTTTAGATCAGTAATATCATGAAAGTTGCAATACACTCACACTTTCACTAACACACTCATATTTTGTTTACTTTCCACTCAGCTTTCGTCAAACATTTTATGAAATAAATTTTTTGAAATTTTCACAAAGTAAAATGACAAATTTCTAAACACTGTTGCCATATTTAAAGAATTACACAAAGTTACAGTATTGTAGTAATATAACAATTATAAAATTAACTTCTTTTGCATGTTATAAAAAGAATTACAATATATTTTTTTCTTTTAATGCATATAAAGAAAACAATTGAAATCTTTTTATAAAAATAATCGCATAAAAATCTTTATAATGATAAGTTTTTTTTTTAACTATTGCCCCATAAATCTGTATATGTAATAAGTCTGGCAACTCTAATTAGTAAGCAAATAAAATAAGAGTGGAGAAAAGCAGAGGCAAATTTTGCAACTCGTTGCCTCGGCGACATTTTTAAAATGAACTTTCACTTTCCTGTGTAGACGAAAAAGGAATTTTCATGAAAGTCGTCTATTGCATTGAAATTTTTATTTGTAATACGTATACAGAAATTTCATGAAAGTACTTTCCTGTGTAATGGCAGCGTTATTCATCTTCTTACCCTTGCCATAGACCATTGCTACAACACGTTGGCTTGCCGAGTTATGTGTTTTGCGCACAAATTGTGTGACATTAACTCACAATTTCATTTGTTAAAAAATTCTGTGGAGTAAAGATCACCGCAGATGCATCAATTGTATATAAAAAAAATAAGAGCAAATCGAAATAAGGTTGTACAACATGCAGCTAAATTTTACAACCAGTCGATACAACCACCCAAAAAATCAAAATTTTTTAATCTTTCATACAACTCAGACACAACTTCATACGACGACCCCACAAACTTTAAAATCTAATAAAGGCCCAATCAGACAATTATATAAGTATAAATACTTTCATTAGATTTTGTGAGATAAAAGTCTAAACACATTTCTTGCGACTGTCAAAAAGTCTAACGTAAATTCGATTTTGCATTCACACCATCACACTTGATATAAACCAACACAGATGTGCCATCATAAAACTTTTCACGGCGGCAAGTGCGCTATTCGTCGTAGGCGATAGACGTGCCGGCGCGTGAAATTCTTCAACAGTTAAAATAATAATTCAATATTCAACATCCAAATTCAATAGCACAAACATATTTTATGTCCTAAATATAGCATGAGCAAAATACATTTATAAATGACAGCTAAATTCCAAATTTCGAGCTTTTTTTATAACGACAAAAAATACTATCAGTGAGGGCACCCCATCGGCTACGAAATAGCCGACTACTCAATTTTTAATTAGCTGGTTTGCTAAAAAACACAACCCTGATCCAATGTAAAGTATTATCGTTTTGAAAAGTTTAAAAAAATAACAAAGTCGTCGGGATTTCAAATTTTTATCGTATTATTTTTCGTATGTATAACGGATTACATTCAGACTATCAGACTTGCACGTATTATTTTTTGAATTTTTGACAAGTATTAATACAAAGTATAATAGTCTGAACTGGGCTTAACCATCATCGTCATGTTGTACAACTAGTCGCATAGTCTGTGGCTTGCTTTATCTCGATGACTCTTATTTTAAGGGTTGTATATAAAAGTATTATTTATATTAAAGTAAGGTTATATATTAATGTAGTGTGTGCATTGGCATATTAATGTGGTGCATGGGCTTTGCCATATCAAAGAAGTGTATGGGCATTGTCATTACATCATACATATGTATATATTTTATAGCCAAATATAGAATATATGAATATTTCCTTACATTTTTCGCAAATAATTAATTTTGTTGTTGTTAATTTGTGCTTTACGCGGTAAAATCGGCGTCGAACAATATTGCGGCTAAAATGCAGTGACAAGGTGTTTTAGAATGCAGACGAAGTGAAAGAAATCATATGTTTCCTGCTTGTATATCACTCTCATCTCTAACATAGAGTCTATACGTGATATAATATCAAATATTTTTCTATCAGCGAACGTCAAATTTGATAGCAGAGAGAATTATATCACGTGTATTCTTCAAAATTAGTATTATTGCAATATTATATCTGATATCACAATATTGTTTTGATAATATATATTTAGAAAACCATATCATGATATGAACTGTCAAAAAACGTAAACAAAACGACATAATATTCAATTTTTGAAGAATTCCCGAAAAAAGTTTAATAAAATCATTAAAATATTTATATAAAAAAAAACGCTTACTGTTCTTTATGTTGTTGGAATATATAAATTTGTTTAAGAAAAATACAAGATTCAACGATGTTTACTGCATGGTTGCTTAAAAATTGTGAAATATTATGATATTTGCAAAAATACTTGGCGCCATCCTAGATATGAGAGAATATATAATTTGTTTTTTCTCGTTAATTTGCTGACGTTCTCTTTCATATTATATCAGAGTTAATATCAGTTGTAGACACTATGTTACGAATATAGATATATATTTTAGAATAGTATAAGATGAAACGGGCATGTATTTGTGGTGAATTTGTCTCGAATAGAAACGATTATTTACAGTACTATATAAGCAGACGATTAGATATCGCATACAACATTAACACGAGCTGGATCAACTGTACTAAAAAAAATTATATTTTTCAGGTTTTCTTAGTTTAACGGATGAAGACTGTGATATACCTGGTAATGCAGGCTTAAAGGATCAAGTCTTGGCCTTGAAATGGATTAAAAATAACTGCCACTATTTTGGTGGTGATGCGGAAAATATCACGGTTTTTGGTGAAAGTGCTGGGGCAGCATCGACACACTATTTGATGTTGAGCGAACAAACTAAAAATTTATTTCATAAAGCAGTAGCCATGTCTGGCTGTGCCATGGTGCCTTGGGCCAACATACCACATTTAAGCTGGGCGTATAGATTAGCCCAGGCCACTGGCTACAAAGGAGAAAATAACGACAAACAAGTGCTGGATTATCTGAAACAATTAAAGCCAGGCTTAATGTTCAAAGCCTGTGATGATTTACTAACCACAGATGAGAGACAGCACAGTAGACTTAATTTCAGTTTTGGTCCCTGTGTAGAGCCTTATAAAACGCCACATTGTTTTATGGACAAAGAGCCTTTGGAAATGCTTAGAAATAACTGGGGAAATAATATACCTTTACTAATCGGAGGAAATTCATATGAAGGTCTTTTGGCATTTTCAGAGGTAAGAAAGTATCCGTATTTGTTAAATAGTCTGGCAGAAGGCGAATGCCTGCCACCTCTTGATGCCAAGCTGACAAAAGAAAAGCGTCTGGAGTATGGCCGCCTGCTCAAACAAACATACTTTGGTGATAAGGAAACATCTTGGGACACCATACTGCAATATAGTGATGTAAGTAAATAAAATTATGCAACTAAACTTACACACAAAACACTGTTGCTTTGTAATAAGATGTGTTTTTATTTTCAATCTATACTTCAAAACACTGTTGCTTTGTAATAAGATATGTTTTTACTTTTAATCTATACTTTTAGCTCATTTCGTATAAATGTTTTTGGCATGGCATACATCGCACTTTGCTGGCGCGCCGGCAATATGCTGCAGCCCCTACTTATTTATACCGTTTTGATTTTGATTCGAAATATTTCAATTTAATGCGCATCATCACGTGTGGCCGCAAAGTACGTGGTACCTGTCATGCAGATGATCTATCATATCTTTTCTACAATGCGGGCGCAAAGAAACTCAAACATCGTACCGCCGAATATACAACAATACGTCGCATGGTGACAATATTAGTCAAATTTGCTGAATGCGGTGATCCCAATATACCGCTAACGGATGCGGTCTGTTGGCCTTCATTAAATGGTAGCACCAGCTACAGCAATGGCAATTACAAACAAACACCTGAACAGCAGCTCCAGCACACTGAAAAGGATACTGACCATCCAGATAAACCAACAAATGGCACAAACACAAACATTGATGGGGACCAACTGCAGGCTGACGACGATAATGATGAAAAGTTTTCACCTAAAAATGTTGATGCCGTCCACATTTGTAGAGATAATGATGAAAGTATTACTAATGAGTGTGTGAAAAATGATGGCCAAACAAATATATTGCTGCAACAGCAGCAGTCAAAGAACCAGCAACAGCAACAGCAACAACAACAACAGCATCATCATCACCATCATCATCAGGTGCAACATCAATATTGGCCACCGATTACATGTTGTGATGACACAACAACATTCAAATGTTTAAATATTTCTGATGAATTGGAAGTGATTGATTTGCCAGAAGCTGAAAAATTAAAACTCTGGGACAGCATGTACGAAGATAAATCTTTATTGTATTAGTTGAAGCACAGCGAGCAGCTACCAACATTATTTTTGTTTAATTAAATATAAAAAAAAAGATATGTAGTTGTATAGCAGCAGTCCCGAATAGAAAGTCAATTACTTTAGTCCATCCAAAATAATAAATTATAAGATTTAAATTTATTTTTCCCTTTTTTATGATTGTACCAAACCACAAATAAGCCAAAATTGTCGATATTACCTTAGAAATAACTTTAAAGATATCAAATTATATTTAAATACCAGGATATTTAGTTTTTAACGATATAAGAACTCAATTGGTTTTTAAAACAAAAAAAAAATGTTCTTTTAAAGAACCGTTTTTATACAAAAAATGTTATAGTCCCTAAAAATTTCAAGAATTTGCATTTTATGCATATTTTTAAACCAAATAAATATTTTTATTTTAAGACAACAAAGTGTATATTCGTTTGTGTTTATTCAGTTGTAAAAACAACAGGTAGACAGCAGCACACTGGAAAAAAGGTAATTTTAAAACAACAATTTTATATAGAATATATATCTGATATACAAGTAAACCCTGTAACGGGTAATGCGTTTTGAGTTTTTACAATTAAAGTTAAATTAAATCCACATAAAGTTATGAAATTGATAGACTCTCCTATTTAATTACTATGACTTTGGCTTAGGGAACGAAATACAATAGCCCTAACTACCATCTTATACATTTGAAATTGCAAATTTATTTTTTTTTAGTTTTTATGTATTTAATTTATGTGAACTAACAACAAGTATACACATCTCCATACTAAACAGTATGCTACGAGCAGTAACTGGAAAATATTGACATCAGCACCTGCCTTTACGGCTTTATCTGATGATGGACCAATTCCAAGGAGTGAATTATTCACGATTCACCAGCGTTCCCATGTGGCTTACTAGGCTCACACAGGTTGCAACTTCTGGCTATAAGTTTGTAGCCATATGAGCAACTTCTTGTTGAGGCGTTCTAATCCCTCCTATATGTAATTTCCCAGCAATCAATGGAAGAGAAGGCCTATTAAGAAAATCAGCCCTTAAAGCAACTCAGCCGTCAACCATCGCCACTCGTTCCTTAGAGTGCAGGTATCAGTTGTAAAGATAACAGAACCGCGGGAGGATGTTAGTCCCCGCAAAAAGGCATACAAAAAACAACTATCAGTGATTCTAACCCCACCCTCCTGGTTTCGACCACAGCCAGAACTTTTCAGCCAAGGTAGGCAGCTCAACCATGATCAGCCCGGGTAGAACTGCAAGCAGAGCCACCCGGGGCAATGCTAATCTCCGTTCTGACAATTTAAAACCTTGGTTAGGTTTTCGGAAGACAACACAACATAATTCATGCGGCTTCCTGGAGATTTATTGGCTACACCAAACGAGGGACCCCTTCCCCTCTTTCCCTGAAAAACAGAATGCCCTGGGTAGGAAAAAATTTTAAAATCTATTTCCCTAGAGGGAAAAGAAAGAAAGAAAGTTTTTTTTTGCACCAATTATACCGGTAAAATCACCTATTTAGCGCTCTGATGGTTGAGTATCCCTTCTTCTCAACCACCAAAAGTAAGTATATTGCATGCAAGAGGATTTGAACGAAAGTCTACTGATTACCTTGTCGCGTACTTAGAGAATTCGTCTTTTACCAGCGAAACATTCGTGAGTCGCTTACATGCCATGGAGCTGCACTAATCGTTCAAAGAATTAGGTTTTGTCGTCTTTGAATTTTTTCAATGTTAGAAGTTGAGGCGGTGCTCCATAATTGAATTCCGTAGCACCATATAGGCTTCAGAATTGCATAATATAACAAAAGTTTGCAGTCCAACTTCTAAGTAGAGTTTCTGCCCATAAGCCAATTTAGTTGCGCTGCCTGCAATTTCAACTGAGTGACTTTCTAATCAATGTGAGACTTCGACGTTAGCCTACGATCGAGGTGCGCACCAAGGTACTTGACTTCATTGTGCTGCATACTCGTAAAAGGTGAATTGTTAATTTGGATAGCTGAATGAATGAGTTCAGTTTTGTTTATTAACTTTGATTCACCAAAGTTTTAGCCATTTCTCTAATATTGGAAAATATTCCTGCAAATTTGGTGTAGCTAACTGATGACTTTCATGCACGCTGCAGGGGATGACCCCTACATATGCAGTGCATTGTTCTGGAACTAAGAGAATAGCTTATGATGAGGAGGAAAGAGGGAGTAGTGTTTTTGAGGGCTTAACTTTGACAATAACAACATGAACGACTAAAACAAACTTTATTGCAGCATTTAAAATGTTGAAAATAAATTAGTTAAAACTGATTAATGCCCAGTTATATACCATCGACACTGCTCAGATTACCAAAATTTGGTCCAACACCTTCCACACTACAAGATAATGAAATGCATTGAGAAGAAATTAGTATTGAACATATAAAGAAAACACGGACAACGGTGAAAAAATACGCAAAAAAAAGAAACATCTTGCTACCTATTCCGGTGTACATTGGTTTCATATGAAATTAATAATGAACATACATATATAGAAAATATGAACAACGGTAGAAAAAACAACAGGGTGTTAGAAATTGACGCGATTCATTCTTGACCTCAAAACCGGATCAGTTCTTTTGGTGCGGTGTCTATATAATACCAGAAATATGCCAAATTGTATCAACTCATTCTTTTATCATAATAAATGATTTTTCAGGCAATAAAGATCGACATTATTAGCTTTCATACCCAGTAAATTGAAAATGTTATGAAAAACTAATAAACTTTTCAAGCCAATTTAATAAAAGTTATGAAATTTATGTAAATTTCGAAAACGAACAATATAGAACTCCGGTGAGCCTTGAGCAGAACTGAATGTTAGCTTGTCAGGAATCTCCGACATTCGGAAGCCTGTTCTGTGTTTATTTAAACAAAATGGTGAACAGGTACTATTACAACCCTTATGCATAGAATCAATTTATTTTTACTTTATTGTGCTTAACATTTGCTTTTCATAAACATTTTCGCATACCCGCCAAAGTCTAACTGGGCAGATAATTATCTATAAAAATTAGTAAAATTCTAATAAATCCATCACATTTAACTATTTGAATATTTAATGAGTTAGAAAGAAACATTTTGTAATATCTAAATGTTTGCCAAAAAAAAAAATGCTTACAAAGAGAAATGAGAGTTTGGCCATTACTGCTGTATAAACAAAATAAAATTGATATTCTTAATAAGCCCGCATTAGTTCCCCTAAAAGTTGCACACAAATACGAAAAGCTGTTTATTCCTATACATATAAACAGGGCTAAAAATATGGAAACAGTATGAAAACACATAATGCACATTTTGAGTTTCATTTTATTTCAACAGCCTTAAGTTATACATAGCAAATATTACAGAAATGTATGCGTTTGTGTGTAGTTATTTTAACATATTTCAGGGCAAGCAAAATAATTAATATACTAGAGGCTAAACAGCTGACACTCGACTTGCAGCTGGCTGAAAATATTTTGAGAATAAAATCAAAAAGATTTTTATTTTTTGACTTCAAGTTTATTTTAATTAAAATGGCCAGCTCTCTCAGAATTTGAGTTTATCCAAAATTGCCAGAAAAAGTAAAAAAAAGTTGATTTTAGCTTGAGTGTATTTTTAACAAGAGATTGTTATTATTTAATATAGTTATCCCCCAAAATAACTCACATACCTTAAAATTTTCTTGTGCATGTTGCTTTAATTAGTTAGCGCACACACATATACACAAACACATGCGCTCACACATATGCCATTACCCAGCAAACCAAAATGATTTAGAAAGAACTTGTAATATGATTACTAACATAAGCCTTAAGCTTTGAAAAGTGTTGTAAGTACTATTGTGAAAGGCTTTTTAAAAATTGTTAAATAATGCAAACTGAATGCTTGCGATAATATTACTTGTCTATTACTACGTTTATAGCCGTATTTCTTCAAAGATGATGCGAATCACAAGGTTACTGTGAATGGTGAGCGCTACCGTGCGATGACAACAAACTTTTTTTTGCCCAAAATGGAAGAGCTTGACTTGCATGACATGTGGTTTCAACAAGACGGTGCCACATGCCACACAGCACGCGAAACAATGGACCAACTGAGAGGCGAGTTCGGTGAACAGTTTATTTCACGCTTGGGACCAGTCAATTGGCCGCGCAGATCGTGCGATTTAACGCCTCTAGACTATTTTTTGTGGGGCTATGTTAAGGCTAATGTCTATAGCGACAAGCCCGCTTCGATTGACGCACTGGAAGCCAACATTGCCAACATTATTCGTGAGATACCGGCCGAAATGTTGGAAAGAGTATGCCAAAATTGGACTAAGCGGATGGACCATTTGAGGCGCAGCCGCGGCCAACATTTGCATGAAATAATCTTCAAACATTAAATTATATCGACCCAACTATCGATCCAAATAAATATTTCATGCATTTTTCTGAATTTTATGTGTTTTTTTTTTAAATTTCCGATAGTTCTTATAAAATCAACCATTACGTACAGGTTATTTGCGAAGAAAAATATTGTAAATAATAAAAATTGCCGCATAAACAGTAAATACAATTTTTATTTGCAAATAACTAACTCACGAAACCAATTACTGATTAAAAACTTATTTGCAAATAAGGCATAAAATGTTGGCACTTTATTTCACAATTTGAAAGATTTCGTCGACACATGAAATATGGTAAAAATTATATGCAGAAACAAATATTCAAAATTTTTCATTTTCATTATTATTTAATTTAATTGAACTACAAAAAAATTTAATTTGTTGTTTTTTTTCGTTATTAATTTAGCAATCAAATTGCTGTTTATACTATTACAGTGCTACCAATTACTTACATTTTGAAATTATGCCACACTAAAAAAACAACTTGTCCATATATAAATTGGCGTATAAACAGTGAGTTAGTTATTTGCAAACAGTTCTTATTTGCGAATAGAGGTAAGAAGTCTAATTATTAGAATGATAAAACGATTCTGATTCGACCGGCTTTTATCGGTTTTTTGGTTTTATTAAAATCGGATTGTTCAAAATGTCTTATTTTTATTTATTTATTTATTTATTTTTTTTTTTGAATGTCGAATAAACCGGGGTTTTTAATACACACAGAAAAAATTGTAGTAAAAATAAAATCAACAAAATTTTTGTCGAAAAAAAAGAAAATTTGTATGCATATACATAAACATCAAAAAAATGAACTTGAATAACGTATCTTGTTGTTGTTTAAATAAATTGTTGTTTTCGACCAATAATTATTTTTACTAAACTTTTGTTTGAATCCACAAATTCCTTTACAGGTTCGCCTTCACACAATATATTAATTGATTCAACGAATTCCGTTATTGAACATGAAAAGAAAAATTTTCTATTTTAATAATGAGAGTGTAGAGTGATATCTCATGATAAGCTTTTTCTACAACTCATTTACATTTTGCTTGTGGATTGGTTTGCTGGGTATACACAAACACATATTTAGCATGGAAAATTGTTAAATGTAAAACAAAAACCCAAGAGCTGCAGGCAACAAAAATATTATAAAAACCATGTAAATTACAATTTGGAGGTTCAGTTAAGGTACAATAAAAAAAAACAATATGAATGAAATTTTCCCCAAAAAAAAAATATTAATTACATCACTTGCTCAATGTTAAACGCACCCGTAAGAACTGGTTAAATAATAAAGTATGTACATGTAATACCTTTCCAAGTGGAGTATTATTCAAGGAGAATAGTATGTGCATTATGTAAAATAATAAAATACTAAAGATTAAGCTTTAGTTTTTAGGTTTTACTTAACATTGCCACTCCACAATATGCAGCGTACGATCACGTTGATCGTTGGCCAAAACTATTATTTTATTTATAAATTTTTTAACTACTCGTATAATAAAAAGAGTTATATATACATATATATTGGCACAGTCATAATATCATAAGCCAATAAAAACCGTTTTCTACTTTCAAATCTTATTTAATTTCTAAGGTAAATAACAGTCGAGCCATGGCATTACTGACCACAGGGGCCATGAGGACAACACCAACCAAAGCACTTTTTGTACTTATATGCTGGATGCCATGTGACTTAGAAGCCAAACAGACATCACTAAAATCCACGATCAGGACAGGACGAAAGCGACAGGAGCATGGACCCACAGACCGTGGGGATATGCCAATATACTGGAGACTGGAAGGGACTTAGTCCCCGATCTAATTGACTATTGCATCCCAAAACCATAAGTCTTAAGGAGCTTCGGCTACCAAAAGGAATCTCTACTAGAATCTGGATACTTCTATGTTTACACGGATGGGTTCAAAAGGAGAGAAGGGTTGGGGTTGGCGTTTGCATAGTAGAATTTAGCACTAAAATATCGTTCAGACTATCAGACGGATGCAGTGTACTTCAGGCTGATATATAGGCTATACATAAAGCGACCAGATGGCTGACGTTTCACAAGACATTCGGTAGGGATATCATGATAGTAAAGGACAGCAAGACCGCCATCAACTCCCAGATTGGCCAACAAAGTCGTATGGGATGTCAAATTTTTATTGTATTATTTTTCGTATGTATGACGGATTACATTGAGACTATCAGACTTGCACGTATTATTTGAATTTTTGACAAGTATTAATACAAAGTGTAATAGTCTGAACTGGGCTTAAAGAACATATCTGTGGGTTCTCACAGTTTTATTGGTTTCAACATTGGATTTTCTATCATAGTACATTATTTAAGAAAATATCCAGTCATTTGCGTCTACCACTTGTCATAATAAAAGAAAATGAGAATAATTCCTAAATAATTTGTGTTTTATTCAAAATCAATATCGGCCCTTAAAATTTTAGTATGTTTCCTTTGGTTTGTTATATTTTTTCCTTTTTTAGTTTATTGTTCAATTTTTAAGAGATAACAAAAAGTTTCGTAAATGAATTTTTATTAAGTGTTTCCGAATTGAAGAAATATTTATAATTCATAAACCAAAGGGAAATACAAAGTGTAAAAGTAGCAAATTCTTCTATTCAACTGATATTCGTAGCTCTTTCACCATTTACCACTCTGATGAAGAGTACATACAAAAAAAATTTTCAAAAATATTTCAATTGTTTATTTAACATATCTGAATACTAATATGTTGTTTTCGTTCGTCTATTTACATTGAATATAATAACAAAACTCTTCAAAGTTTTATTGTTTTGAATGTAAAATATCACAACGAGAGTATTCTTGGTCGCACACATAGAAACCCCAACTCTTGAATATTTAACCCCCCGTTAAGTCTTTAACACAAAGTTTTCGCTATTTTAAGCACACTTCATTAAACATTGTCGTTTCTTATGTAATACTTTTGCTTTCCATTCTCAGAAAAATATTTTTAAAACAGAAGAATTCTAATAAGTGTTGTTAATAATAAATAATATTAAATTCTGACTAAAAGTACTCAATATGACTCAATTGCGAGGTAAGAACAAATAATAATAAAACTGCTGGCTGTATTAGAGTTTATTTTTATTGAAAAATAAACAAACTGATATCGATGTAGTACGAATTTTTATTTGTGTTTCTTGTTACCATAATTACTTCTTACTATGCTTAAGAGCACTAGATATTTTGACGCGTGTTATACAGAATAATCATTATAGAATAATAATTATTGATAAAAAAAAGTGCTATGAATACTAAAGGCGTTTTCTTTTCTTAAAAATAAAGTATTACATAAGATTAGG
Organism: Thecocarcelia acutangulata; assembly: GCA_914767995.1. NCBI lineage: Eukaryota > Metazoa > Arthropoda > Insecta > Diptera > Tachinidae > Thecocarcelia > Thecocarcelia acutangulata. Next base: position 22,280,166 of record OU612094.1, read on the forward strand.
CAACATTTTTAAATGCTAACCTGATTTCTAAGAAGAGTTACATATTTTACGTTTACAAAAGAACACAATAAATGTATAAAATAATAAAGAGCACTTAGCGTTTCAGTTTTGAAGTGCTTTTATACCAAAGCTTGCTGTGTAGAAAAGCAAAACATTAACATTACTAATTTTAAACATTTCGTAGTCGCTACACTACTCATCAGCACCCACTGGGATTTGAACTCGGGACATGACGTATCATGATCTACTGCTTTAACCACTAAGCCACCGAGCATTTAATTATTTTCTATCTATATTCATCCCATATTGAATCACATATGCGTTTGTATTGTAAAAAATTCTTCTTAAGAAAAAATTTAAGAAAGGAAAAAACTTGAACTATAACCCGTTGTACAAATGAACAAACCAAAAATTTCATTTAAAAAATTATAAACTCATTAGCTGCCATTGGGATTTGAACTCGGGTCATGACGTATTATGATCTACTGCTTTAACCACTAAGCCACCGAGCATTTAATTATTTTCTATCTATATTCATCTCATATTGAATCACAAAATGCATTTTGTTAATTGCCCACATTGTTTGTACAGCGTTTGCTGTCTCAGAAGTAGTGGTATTTCTTTTTAGTTATTAACATACATTTAGGTAAATTTTATATGTATTTCAGAGAAATTTATGCATACTCTTTATTGCACGAAACTTGCCCGGAAAGTAAAGAAACGCACCTATTATTTCCTAGCATCCCAGCGAACTTAGCTCTAAAACCAATAGAGAAGAAGTGGAACAACATTGCTGAACATACCGACATGACCAAAGATTTATTTTTAGAATTTTTAAGTTTTGCATGAGTGACAGCTGATATTTCAAATATGATGATAAAATTTATTTGCAAAACAAAGGACTTTCTATGGGCTCATCAGCTTCACTAATAATATTGATATTGTTATGGAACTAATGGACATTTATATGGAGAATTTCACTACACAGCCCAAGATTTTGATGAAATATGTTGATAGCTTGTTTTGTATTATTGCGAAGAGTGCGATAAACAATGCCTTGACAGCCCTACATGACTTTCACTTTAGTATTAAGTACACAATAGAAAACGAGAATTATACGAGACTTCCATATTTGGACACTATAATTTAAAAATAAATTGTTATCAAAAGGCCACAACCTCTGAGAGGATAAAAAATTTCTGGTCCTAAAATCGTAATATATAACACCGCTAAATATTTTATAGAAAGATTATTAAAAATTAGCGACAAAGATTTCGATACGACGAATAAAATAAGAATCACAGAAATTCCCCATAGTAACAATTTTCCAGCATGAGTAATGAGTATAATAGATAATTGTATTAGAAAAACTGAAAATCCTAACAAGCCGAGAAAAGAATAAAGAGCTGGCCCAGAAATGTACAAATCTATCACATATGTACCTGTAGTTTCAGAGATATTGGAAAACTGAAAAATTCTAGACCACACTCACAATTAAATAAAGAAAACGATGTAATTGCAATAAAATGGAAAATTATAAAAAATATTATGTAGGCACGACCAAGAACAAACTGAGAGCACGAATTGCTAGTCATATGTGTGATCAAAAATGTAGGTACAATTCTATATAAAAAAAACTGGACTTTTATCCCATTGTGCGAATAAAGAAACGCGTTATATGGACAAAGCTTAAACAAAAGTGAATGAAAGATTTCAAATTTAATATCGAAGCGTGTTTTTTAGCTTTTTAAGCTATAGTATTTTGGTTTTTATTCGACCTCTATTTCTTAATTAAGTAGTATTTCGTTAATTTTAAGGTCCTTTTTGCTTATTTATTTTAATATGTATGCCAATATTTCGCTTTCCTTCGGATAGCTTCTTCAGGGCAATAATATTTGTTATTGTTTAAAAAAACAATAACAAATACTAAAATACTAAAAAAAAATTTTTTTTGGAAAATATATTTTATTTGTTGAATTATTTTAAATTAAATTAAATTTTTTTTAATGTTGCAAAAGTGAATTCTTATTTGAATTTTTAAAATTAACTTCTTATTTTCAATACATATTATGTGAATTTCAAATGAATTCATACATTTATACTTACTTTTACATTTGTTATTTAGTATAGTATACTTACCTGTTCGCCCTTTTTCTTATCTGTTCACCCTTTTACTTACCTGTAATGTAGATATTTAGCATATAATTTATTCACCACTGTACTAAATGTTGCTCACATTGACAAGTGGAAAATTCATTGTTTTAAGTTCGGGTTTCCAAAGGCCGAACTTCTCACATTGACTTTTGGCAAAATGAACTATTATTATTTTTTTTGACTTCTGATCGAATACCAGTGTGAGCCACATCGTAGATTATCTTAGCAACCAACCCCAATTTGTATTTATCAACCTAAAAATTTATACTTACCTGGAATTGTCAATTTGCGGAAAAGGTAACCCAATTAATAAACGATCCCTAAATTAAAGCAAATAATTACCCTGTTTTCTTTTCTCCAACTCCTACATATACAATACTCAATTTGAGTGATATATATGAATAACTTTATTTAGAGCCCCATTCTAAATAAGGTTATTTTAGCACAAATTTTACCAATCTGCTACCTAATTTGTTCAAAGTTCAACGATTTCTTTTAATCAGTATTTAAATAGATTAACGTTTTTGTGGAAAAATGTAAAATTTTTATTTCTCCTAGAAATACTGTTCATTGGAAATTCTGTAAGATTCCATTTCACTGGAAAAGTATTTGTATTAACTCCTTGGGTTGACAATTTCACTGGAATTGTGTGACGGTAAGTGATGAATTAAGAAATTTCGTTTAATCGTTCTCCTTTTTTTGCCCCACTGAACTCTATCAAGCTCATACACATCTAAATCATTATTTGTAAACATGTCCCTACTCAAGGCCAATGAAACACATATCCGACAATGAGTATGCAAATTTAGTTACATAAAATTATTTAAATGTTCTAATACAATGAAGTCATAATAATAACAATGAATTCAAAAAATAATAAAACAAATAAAAAAACAATAATATTATGAAATTATCATTATAAAACAAATACTTTGAGTATTACAGAATTTACTGCAAACTGGTCTGGTAAGAATAAAACAAAAATGTGTCATTTCACACCCAAACGAACCGGAATGTTCGTAAATAGATAAATATGACTAAATCGGGCTTGTTTTGTTTTTTTTATTAACAAAACACATTTAAAGCATATTGCTGACTTAATACTTCCATAGCAATTAATTTTTGACTTAAAAAAAAACTTTCGCTCTATATGAAATAAATATTCGTAATATGGACATCTGCAAGAACATTCTCATAAGAAACTTAAAAAAGAGTCAGCACGAAAACGAAAGCCAAAAGCAAAACCTCATAGATAAATAAACGGAATAAAAACACAAGCACAGCAAAATACTTTAAAATACAAACTTGACTTTGAAATTTTGCCGCCAACACACAAATACATGCACGCACGCAGAAAGCTGTACTCATATAAAAAGTTTTATTTTTTAGTTGCCTGAAAAGAGCTTTTTGTACAGTCTTAACAATGGTGCCAATTGAGTCAAGTATGAAAACAGCTTGCTGTGACATCCATTAGAAATCGAAAAAAAACCGAAGAGCTTTTTGAAAATATATATATGTGTATGCGAAGAAATGTTATTCTGTGCTATTATGTTTGCCAAAAATGTCTTCTGTGGTGCAAAAGTAGAGTACATATATCGAAATATTCAAGAGCAAAGCCTAGTGAAAAATTGTATTATATGGGTATTTCCACAGAAATCTCAACCACAGCCAAAAGATTTATAGTCCACAAAACTATATCAATTCAAAATATTTTATTTACAGAATTTTTCAAATTTAATTAATGTAAATAAATTTTACATTTCTTCATAAAGCATATTGAAGTATTCGATTGTTATGTCGAATAACTGCAAAAGTTCTGTTTTTAGATGACACTAAGTATTTTTATTTTCGAAGATATTTTGTTAAGTTAATAATTTCAACTGTGCAAGTAGTATATTTTACTTGTATAAATTAAGAATCAATTGTAATCATGTTTTGCATTTCTTAATATATATAATTAAACAAAATGTTACATGCTACATGTCGCGAATGACAAGTAAATAAAAAAATGAAGTTAACCAGATAAGAAATTATAAACAGCTGGTTTTCTATGTTTCCCAGCTTTCTATATGTCGACATTTCATAGGAGCTACCTCAGTCGACTTTGGAAATTTTGGAAAGATATTTTCAATCATTCAACCAGCAATCTATATAAATGATTAATTTTAACAAGAAAAATGTTTTAATAATACCTGTCCAAACACATAAACATATCGTTATGCATGTCTCTATTTTTCTTTACACCTTTCAAACAAATGAAGAACCGTTGTTTGCTTCAAAAATATATAAAGATATCGAAAAACTTGTTTATGGAAATAATAATATTTTGCATACGAGAACGGCGATATTTTAAATACAAGGATGTTTATCATATACACAACAAAAGAATGCTTATGGGATCTCCACATCTCCAGTCGTAGCAGATATAGTAATAGAAGAACTACTAAACACAATACTTGCTTAAATGGGGATGAAACCCAGAGTTGTAACAAAATATGTTGTTGACCTTCCTGCAATGGTAAAATCTAGTTTATTAGAGAATACACTAAAAGCTCTAAAAGGTTTTAATAAATTTCCTGATATTTTAAAAATATTAAAAATATATTTTAAAAATAAAATTAAGTATTGTGATTTTTTTTGGGACTTAATATTGAAGTTGGTGTTGCGAATTATATAACTCATTTCTTCAAAAAATTTTAATAAATACCCTATTTTCTGAAGAAAAGTTTCTTCTCCCCAAATCCATATGCAGGGTAGTGAAAAATTAATCACCCTATCATTAGATGTAACGGTTTTTGCGAAAGGCGTTTTACATCAATCGTATATCACAAGATTTTGAAAATTCATAACATATGAAACCAACAAATATTTAATAATGAGTTATATTCTTTCTTCAGCCACTGGCGGAGGAAGAATATATTGTCTGACGGCAATTCGGCTCGGATTGCCAGCTCTTGATGTTTTCGGCTACGATTGTCGTGCGAGTTGTGCCATCATGAGAACCAACTTTAATAACTTCATATCTGCCATGAGGTAGCTTCTTGGCAATCTTATAAGGCCCAAGGAACTTTTCCCTCAGTTTCATTCCAGTGCAGAATTGTGTACGCGTAATGGCGACCAAATAATTTTCATGGTATTCGACTTCTGGCTTCCGCTTTTGGTTAAATTTTTTGCAATTTTCTTTCTGAATTCGGGCTACGTTCTCTTTTGCTTCAGCACGCATTTCATCCTTTTCTTCCAATAGCTCTCTTACAACATCTTCTTACAAGATTTCTTTAAGATCGGGATACTCTGGCAGCCTCATATCAACTCCAGTTAGTAGTTTAAATGATGAATATTGGGTATTTCTGGTTGAGGTTGAGTTGATGAACATCTGAACGCGTCGTACATGTTTATACCAATTGGATGGGGCTTCATTGCATAGCTTCGCCAACATGGGTATTACTATTCGATGGATTCGCTCTACTTGGCCATTTCCACGGGGAACAGCGGTGGCTATCAGCAAATGCTGAATATTTTCGTGTTTGCAATACTCACTGGATGAACTACACGTGAAAGCTGTACCGCGATCAGTAATAACTCTTCTCGGATCTCCGAATACAGCTGATTATTTTTCTAAGCAAACGATCACGGTTAGGGTATCTGTAGATTTCGTTGGATAGAGCCAAACGAACTTCGTGAAACCGTTCACAATAACCAACAAATGATTATATTGTGATATCCATAGCACCAACATGGTCCAAATGGTAGGTTACGAAAGGTCAGTCTTCTTTATGAATAGGGTTAAGGAACCCAATGAATGTTCGGTTGCTTTAAAATGAATAACAAAACGGAGTGTGCGGGCAAGCTTGATCATTTGCAAATAAAATCGAAGTTTTTTGTGCCTTTGTTATTGTTGCACGACTTTTTAATCAGCAACTGAAGTTCTCTTGTTGAAACCAATAAAACCGTGAAGACCTACATACGTATATACATACAAATATGTTTTTTACTCATATTTTGCTACACTGGTTTGTATTTTACTAGTGGCTAACTTAGAGTTTACATATGCCACTGTCAGTTCGAAAAACTCAATACATTCGCAATTTTTCACTAATACACCCACATTTTTCGCAATGGCAGCAAATTTTGCATGCGAGTGAAAATTTGGCATTTGCATGCCACTGAATGTAAGTAGAGATGATAAACAATGTTACCCTGCCAAGAACTTAATGCAAATTATCTGGATTAAAGCAAAATGTAATTACAAATTTTAGCTTCTCCTATCTCTTAATAAGATTTATTTCTTGAAGTACGCATAAAAAGAACAGTTTCGTCAATTACAAAGCATTAGGTTATGAAAATAATATATATAAAAATAAATTCTAATCCTTTCCCCAAATATGTGTTCTTGCGATGAACTCGGTAACTCTGTTTTGTAAAGAGAAGACAAATGCAAAATGGAGGTAAAATTCGAGAAGTAAACAAATTGTTTGATGTATACGCTTCGAGGGCATTTTAGAAATGAAATTGCAATGGCATGTGTAAACATAAAAGCGAGTGGCAAGAGATTCGACTATTTCGAAGTAATTTTCGTTGATAATACGTATACAAAATTTGCATGCCACTAATTGCGTGTGTAAATGCAGCGTAAGTCAAACACAAACACATGTTATATATGTTGGTGTTAATAATAATTTCATAGCCGTGTTGCTGCTAATGTACTGAATTTCAGATTGTACTTATCTGTGAAAAAAAGTCTTTCCAAAATCGATGATACTGCGACCAAAAAAATAATAAAATAAGTGTTTTTACCTATTAATAATATAGATTATTACCGGAAAAAAATCTTTTCATTAATTGAGCTTTATTAAAGCTCTAACTTGTCAACACTGTTGCCGACAAACTTTCAAAGTTTATTGCTACACATATTTTTGCACGAGCAGAAAACAAACCAAAACTTATGACAAATACATATAAACAACACACTAACATATATTCAAAAGCGCCTGCATACACAAATGTACAAAGAATCTTACACGAGATATCGAAACATGAAAGTAAATCACTGAGCATTAGTTCAATATTAGTGAAACTGACACACAGTTGACGGGTTGCCTTCGCGAAAGGCACACACAAATATCAGAACATAATCAAAAGAACAAACTGATATCAGCATAATTTGTGATACATCTCAAAGAAGTTTTTTTTACCAAACATATAAAAAAATAGAAATAATGTAATTTAAATACTTACATGTGTAATCTATTAAGAGATAGCGGTTTTGTAAAAGTGTTTTTAACCAGATGGTTTGTTCTGCCATACGATTATGAGAAAAAAGTATGTGTGTGTGCGGGTGATTTGTTTATGTACCTGTTAAAGGACATTGAAAAAAGTTCAACAGAAGGATTTTTAAGCTGCACAAAAAGCTTTTAAAGCTGCATGCTCTACAAATGTTACAAGTGTCAGGAATTTTACTAAAAGTAACCGAAATATTCACAAGTGTGTACCAGTGAAACCATTAAAGAAATATTGTGTTATATAAAATTTTAAATTAAAAGATAGAAAATTAAATCATAACAGATTTTTATAAATACAAACAGTAGAAAAAAATATTTAAATTGCCTAAATTAATCACACATTTCAAATAAATAGAAAAACTTGCAATATGGGTACCATGCCTACATTGGAACAAATAAAATTGGGCTTGAAGTAAGTAATTTATCAATTAACTCTTTTTTTTTTCTTTTTTAATTTGTGCTTGCATCATATTTTATTAGCTAAAGTGTTTTCATGGCTTTTCGCTCATTTTTTACGTCTTATACTAAAAATGTTCATTCAGAAAAAAAAAATTATTTGTTTTTCTTTCATTCATTTGTCATCATTAATAAAATCTGTTTTTATTTAGAATGTTTCCGCTTTAAAATTTTTAGAATGCGGTGATTTTTTAAAAGCCATTAAATTTTAATTGCATACTTTTTGTTCAAAACGACTTTAAAAGTTATCTTTAGAATACTCACATTTTTTTTTTAATTATATTGATGTCATTATTATTTTGTGTAAGGTATAAATGTTTGTTTTTATTACTCCACAAGTGGTTGTGGCGTGCTAACTTGATATAATTTTAGTGCAGCTTTTAAACTTTATATAAAGAGTGGTCCAACCAAAATGCAACGTGTTCATTGGAAATAAAGCAAAAAGTTTTACAGAATTATTTTAGTATTTTTTATTATGATGGGAGCAGCTTTGTTTTTATCTTGGACCAGTACTCAGGGTATGACCCCTACATATGCAGAGCATTGCACCAGAACTAGGAAAATAGGTTGTGAGGAGGAGGAAAGAGGGATTAGTGTTTATGTACATTTGCCTTGAACTCTACAACGTTATAACAGATGGGAAACACGTCTTCAGGCAACTTATTCCACAGACGAAGCGTACGGCTGAAAAACGAATTCTTTCTGTAATGCGTAGTACGATTCCCCGAGCAATCGACAACAAATGAATGAGCTCTGGACGATAAACGCGTGCTACGCAAAAATGTACGCGTTTCGGGAACAAGAACCCTAATCACGTCAGAGCAAAATCCATTGTAGTAACGATAGAACAGAGTAATGTATCCCAGACTGCGTTGATGCTCCAGTGAGTCAATAGAGTTGGTTACCCTACTGCCACCGATAAGGTTCTTCGCCCTCTCCTGTACACGGTCGAGCAACCCCAAAATAGACTTTGAGGCAAAGAGGGAGTAGTGTTTGTGAGCAAAGAGGGAGTAGTGTTTGTGAACATTTGACTTGAACTCTCCAACGTTATAACAGACGGGAAACACGTTTATAGGCAATTTTTTCCACAGATGATGCGTACGGCTGAGAAACGAGTCCTTCCTGTAATACGTTGTATGATTCTCCGCCAAATCGGCCAGAAATGGATGAGCCCTGGCGGTGTACGCTTGTTACTTGGAAACGTGCAAGTTTCGGGAACTAGATCCCTAATCTCGTTTTGTAGTGAGGATAGAACAGAGTAACACATCCTACACTGCGTCCATGGTGAGTGAATAGCGTTGGATACTCTACTGTCACTGATAAGTTTCGTCATTCTCTATTGTACACGGTCAAGAAACCCTAAAAGCCGGCCCAAACTTGAGAGTTGTATTCCATTTGCAAGCGGATATGTATGGTATAAATAGTAAGGCGATTGGATGGATTGAAATATATCTTATACCGTTTCAAATAACTGAGCATTCAAGTGCCTTCTTTAGAGACATGAAAAATGTGTTCATTACAGCGAACATCATACTCTATTTTTATTCCAAGCACATCAAGAGCATCTGATTCTTCAATATTTTTAGCATCCATGAGTACAGATGAAGCAGCATTTGCGATCGTTTGTTTGTGTGTTAATAAACAACACTGGTCCTATGAGCGTTGAAGGCGACCTTATTTTTACAGTCCCATTCGGAGGTTAATAAAAGATAACTATTCATATAGTCATTCATATTCTGACTCAATCTCGAATATGCTGGGTCTATAACTGAATGAGTGTGAATGGAAAATGCTGCTGTCATCCGCGAAACAGTGGATAGCGTTAGAAGTTTGATATAGAAGATCGTTGAGGAAAATAAGAAATACAGAGTCAGATCTGGGTGCTAATAATGCCATTCGTGATGGAAATTACTATCGAGTAGAAAATAATATCGATATCGTGTAAATTTCTAATAATGTGACTCGTTACGTAACGAGTCGAGTTCTCACTTCAGTGTTGCAAACTACACTGAAAAATATTTGCTTCATAATTCTAATGAACCCCATTCATTGAATAATTTTCATTAACAGAATGAAAAATTACGTTCCATCAATGAAGATTCAAATCATTAATGAAAATATTCATTGAAGTTGATTCATTAGGTTTCATAATTTCATTGGAAAATTTCATTGGATTTGTTATGAAAATTTTTTGAAAGCTGGGTGAAAAATTTTAGAGATTTAATAAAAGTGACGTGTTAAACATATTATAACTACTAACTCAATGACAAAGTAAATTATTTTATACATTAATTGGTGTGTAAAAAGTTAGTTTAATAAAAATGTCAATAGTTTTTTAGTTCTTATGAAAACGTTCATTACATCGATTAAACTTTTTAGTGGACATTTTCATTGGTTCAACGAATGTATTCATTACAATAATAAAAATACTGTGACACATTAATAGGCCTAATGAATTAAATACGTTTGAATAATGAAGATGGGTCATTAAAAGAATGAAAGTCTTACTTAATGTTAATGTACTAAATTCATAAAACTAGTGAAATTGAGTCGTTAACCTAATGAATGTTTTAATTGAAAAGGAACATAAATATTATGAATCATGCTTCATTAACTTAATGAAGTTTTCGCTAATGCAATGAATATATTCATTAAATAATTTTTAATGAATCAAGATTCATTGGCCGAAAAATAACGAAAATTTTCATTAGATTAATGTCAAAATTCATTGTATTGATGAAGAAATTCTTTTCAGTGTACTGACAAAATGTGTTTTATAACACTGCCGAAAATTGTCAATAAAAATCATATGTTTTGACAAAACAAGTTAAAATTTACGAACAACAAATTCAATAAAAATAAAAACGCAAATGAAATGGACCCAATATTATTATATCGTGTATCATCGTCTGACTCCGAAGAAACGGTTACACTTAGTACAATAAGGAAAAAAATTAGGGCAAGTGCAGACAATGAGTAAGTGCAGTCAATATACCTCCATAAAGTAAAAAATGTTACTTCACAGTTTCAAGAGATAATTTAGACTCAAAAAGGAAGCGTTTAACTATTTTTTGGGCCAATTAAATATACAAGTGAAACTAATGTAAGCGTATTAAAAAAATATCTGACAGCACTGGTGGAAAGAAACAGAAATAAGATTTCTTTCTGCAAAAAAGTGCAATTTAGAAATATGTGTGTTGTGCCAATAAAAACTAAATCTTAAAATTAAAAAAATGATTTAGAATTGGGCGTTGAATTGAAGTATAATCTCATGGGCTCACATCGTATTCACACGGGCACTTAAGTCCGTGTTTCGCTTTCTCATTTAGGATTGGCACCTAAAGACGGTTACATATTTAAATATTGTTCCAATTTTTTTACAGACGTACACAACTATCAGCAGAAAAATTTAGAAAGAACAACAAAGACAAGACTGAAGAAGGCGCAAAAATAATGAGGATCGATAGCGTTTTCATACGCAACTCTATTAGAATAGAAGAGAAAAGTATTAAAAGTATATAATTTACAGACCAAAATACAAAAAAAGAAACTTTAAGATTTGATTTATGCATCAACCTTGTAATACCCCTCTTACTACACAATACAAAACAACAACTACTTTTCTAGTTCTAGTTAGAAATAGCAGGTGGTCAGAACTACCTCTTACTTTATGTAACACAGAGAAAAACAATACTAATCAACTTTCTAATAATGATATGTTTGTATACACATATACACAGACAAATATTTCTATTAAATAAAACCCTCGACAACTTACGAATTCATTTTATTAATATAATTAATTTAATTTTGAATTGCTTGTTTGAAAGCTTTAATGAGAGTTTATTTTTATTGAATTAAAGTGCTGATGATCGGTAAACAGCAGGGGAGACACAAATGATATCAAATCTTAAAAAAAAAACGAATTAATTAAACCACTTTAATTTACCTGCTAAAACGATTTTTGATACTTTCAATTTGCTTAATAGAAATTAAACATTATTTATAGAAAGAAAAACGTCATAACTGTGATTACGGCAACCACAGTTTACCGCATACCCACGTCACAAATATGTTGAGCTATTTTTAAATTAACTGCCAGTAATTAAGATTAATTTATTTAGTCTGTGGGTGTGGATGGGGTCAAGCAATTTGAGTCACTAACTACAACCGCTTTTCGTTTGAATGAAAGTTGTGGAAAAGTTTTGGGGCAAAATGCAATCAACATGAAGAACTAGATGTCACTCCAGCTTGTAAATTGTACAGACATTAAATGAAACAGTTTTAGTATTTTGAATTGAAAATGTTCGTATTGATTATTCAAGGTCATGTAAAAAAATGTATTTTGTAATATAACAACACAGGATTCTCAAACCGAACCCGTATGAGTAAAGGAAGGTATTGGAAACCGGTTTTTATAATACCATTGCTTTATATGACCTACATTGTGTCTGTGGAGCAGTAGTATTATTTTAATACTGATGTCAGTACTGTAAATAGTCCGATACTTAAGAAAATTTAGAGTACACGACAAATAATATGTTTTATATAAATTAACCAAAATTTTTATTCAGAGGATTACCCGTTGGAAAATAAACTGATTGGTTGGCTTACGTGGTAGTTTAATGTGCGCAAATAATCCAGTAACATGGACTCCTGTCCCGTTTTAACAAAACCTTAACACTTGTTGAATGTACGAGTATCATTGCGCACAAATAGTGCCATCATTAAAGTATTACATCCAACTTGTAGCCATAAGATTTTGTAGGTTATTAGGTACCCCAATAGCTCACTCAGGTTCGAAATTATATAGTTTCCTACAGAAAGGTGCTTCTTTTGACACCCAAAGCCGGGCATTCACAGATGAGGTAGAATACCGTTTCTTTCCTCTTACTATCCTTGTAACTACAACAAAATTCTTTATAGGGAGACCAAAGTCGAATTGCATGTGTTTTTAGTACTAAATGTCTAGTTATTACCGCCAGAAACCTCGATATATACCTCCTGATATGGGTTATAAGTTGTGTAATACGTTTTTCGTCAGAAGTTGGCTATTGTAACTTGATCACTCTGTATTCGTCCAGACCCCACCATCTAGTTGTAGCCTTCTGCAGAAGGAATCTTTGGATACCACTTTTAATAACCGCATCAGAATTCTGTTTAATTATGCGGTAGGTATATTCAAAGTATATCACGTATTGGATAGCATATCTGTCCATCCAATACCATAGAAAATGCTATATGAAGTAACCCAAACTAAAGTGATAGTAGATAGACAACCCAGCCTTGATTGATTGCATACTCGCATACACTTATGAGTACGAGGTGTTGTCTTGCAGGAATTTTGTAATAGAATCACTGCCATCCCATATTCCACAAATATTTCCGCCTGAGAGACGTTATATTTAAAGAATACTCTAAAACCAATACCTTTATTCGTACTTGAGCCATCCGTGCATACTCGCATACACTTATGAATACGAGGTGTTGTCTTGCAGGAATTTTGTAATAGAATCACTGCCATCCCATATTCCACAAATATTTCCGCCTGAGAGACGTTATATTTAAAGAATACTCTAAAACCAATACCTTTATTCGTACTTGAGCCATCCGTGCTTACTCTGATGGAACACGTCAGATTATTATTGGGAGTGACACAATAAGCCACTTCTTTCATTCAAAAGGAAGGAAATTTAGTCCCATATTTATTGAAGCCGAAAGGCTTTGAAAGGCCGATAATAATGTTGCATGTCGGAAATAATGCCTGAATTCAACAGAAAAGATTTACATCAACACCTGGCTTTACGGCCTAATCTGATGGTAGACCAATTCCACGATCGAATCACGATTCACCGGCGCCCCCGTGTGGCTGATTAGGCTTACACAGGTAGGAATTCTTCAACTACAGCCAGAACGTTTCAGCCAAGGTAGGCACTTCAACCATGATCAGCCCGGGTTGAACCGAAAGGAGAACCACCCGCGGGCCATGCTGACCCTCGTTCTGCCAATTTATACCCTTGGTAAGGGTTTCGGAAGCCAACACAACATAAGTCATGCGTCTTCTTAGAGTTTTGTTTGCCGCATCAAACGAGGGACCCCTTCCCCTCTTTACCTGAAAAACAGAGTGCCCAAGTTATTACGCCAGGCAAAATCTGTTCACCGGTGGTGCCTGAATTCTACAAAAGGAACTCAGTTTTGCATCGTCTTGTTGCTGGGGATGAAAAAGGCATACATTACTCCAAGCGCAAAAAGTCATATGTAAAGCCCAGCCAACCAGCCAACTTAACGTCAAATATCTACAACGGCAAGGTACGCTTTGGGATCAGAAGAGAGTTTTGCATTACAAGGTGAATTCACGTCAGATGATCACAGGCTACCTGTACTGGAAAAGAGATCAAATAAAGGACTAGAATATTTGACCAAACAAAATTTATAGTCTTTCATCATGACAACGCTCGGCCAAATGTTGCAAGACCGGTTAAAAACTAATTAGAAAACAGTGGGTTTTATCTCATCCGCCTAATACACTGGATCTGACCTCGTCTGACTATTTGTTTCGATCGGTGAAGAACGCCTATACCGGGGCTAAATTCCGCTGAACTTTGAACTGTTCACCAATTTCAGTGTTCACTTTTGATTTTTGTGTCCGCAATGGTGAGAATGAATAATTTTGACACTTAAAGTGTACACTTAATAATAATTTTTTCACTCAAAAATTTTCGGTGAATTTAAGTTTTTTGTAAAATATTTTGAACTTGAAACAAATAAACAAAAGGATTATGTATGTATATTAAAATTATCTATTAAAAAACTTGTGTTACACATTTATTTTGAAAAATCAGCATATCATTCAGCCTGAGGAAACACATTCAGCGCAATAAAATTCACGGAATCGCTTTTTAATGAAAAGTGAACACTGTTATTTTCGGTGAATTTTATTTTTAGTGCTCACTGGTAAAAAAAAATTTATAGTTGTGGAATCTGGCCCCTGAATACTTTTCACTTCATAAAAAGGTATTATAAATTGATTTGATTTATTTTTTATCTCAAGACTGGAGGAGTTATTTTCACGTGGAGTTCCTGTGATACCAGAAAGATGGGCAACAGCAGCTAGTGACGAACAATAGTTTGAATAATATATCAATGCATTTTGTTATTACAATAAATGCATTTTTCAAACTAAAAAATCGACATTATTAGCTTGTTTACTCACAGATATTTTTTAAGGAAAAAATTCCTGACAAAAAAAACGAAATGGAAACTTAACAAAAACTTTTTGCAAAACAATAGACCTCAAGCATAAAGAATTTATTACGGAAGTTCCTAATGGAATTTTTTATTTCAGTTTTCAAAAGTTTTTCAGTTTGTGTAGTTTTGATCACCACTGTATTTACCAACACGTTTAATAGACTTTATTGTATTTTTCTTTTATTTTTATTATTATTATTTAAGTTTTTTTTGCAAAATAATTTTTTTAACAAACAAATCAAATTTGATTATATTTCATATTCATACCATATTAATTCATATAAATTGTAGATTATTCCATATGAATAATGTGGGATGTTGTCGTTCATACAAACGCTCTGGCTAAACCGACAAGCAGACAGACATTTAGACAGACAAAAAAATAAAATAAAAAATGACGCCAATCTACTTTTTAATAGAGAATTTAAAACAGTATACAAAGGTATAAATGATGATGATGTTTGTTAACTTTATACAGGGTGTGTGGTAGCAGATTTATATTTTTAATCCTAAATAGAGAAAGCTATAATTCACTTTATAGTCCAGACCTTGCTTCTTCTGACTACCATTTATTTTGATCGATGTAGAACGCCCCGGTGTAAGTTTCACCACAGAACATGCTATCAGAAACTGGCTTTTATACCTAAAAACCAGAGTCGTTTCTTTTTTTTTGGCATAGAAGCTATATGCTATCAGAAAAATAGTGGCTACTGACAGCTAAATGTTTGAATAATGTACCAACTTATTTTTTTATTATAATAGTTAAAAAAATGGCCTTTTAATTACCATTTTATCTACTGTTCATACGTTTTAAAGGCTTTAATGATGTCCTTAGTGATTGCTGTGATTTTAGAGTATTTGTCACTTCCTACGTTCATAGATTTAATTAAAAACATTTGCACTACAAACGGATGATACATCGTGAAGTTTGATGTTCAATCGGTTATGTTGACAGATCACGCATGACTCTTGTTCCACTGCTGTTTGTTCAGTATCATTTGGTCATTATGGAAAGACTCACACCATACACAGCGTTTCCAAAATGTTCAGCTTGTGTTACGATAAACAGCGTTGTGTAAGAAAGTTGTTCCATAAAATTTTCTTCTGTAATAATAACAATTCTTGCTCAATGGAAACATAAAAAGAATATCATATGCGGGCTGAGCAACCCGAAGAATGAAGAATGCCAAGAGCTATGATTGTATTCATTAAAAACAGCGGCTTAGAGTGGTTTATGGGATGGTGGAATCACTTTTCTATATTTCTTAAAGATCGAATCTAATCAAAATGTTACCGCCAGTGTAAATGCTTAGTGCTTACTGAAGTTCAAGCGCGTAGTTTTGATGAGCTTTGCTTTTGATAAGACGCGCTACCAGCTATACAGCGAGTAAAACAATGGACTTGTTGAAGCATCATTTTGGTAAGCACTTAATTTCACGTTTTGATAGGACAATTTGGTCACCTAGATCGTGTGATATTGTAGCTTTAGACTATTTTATCCGGAGTTATTTAAAGTATGAGGCCTTTAAAAATATGCCAGCCACAATGACGCTTTGAAAGCCTTATTACTCGCGGCATTCGTAAGATATCAGCTGAGATGCTCGAACGAGTTGTCCAATGTTAGTTCTTACGAATGTTGTCATGTTGTCAATTTAATATTCACTTTCTAATTTATATATTTTATTTATCGGCCTATATAAATCAAACCTCATGATGACTTACCCAATGATTGAAAAACTTTGTTCTTTAACGTTTATGCTGGCATTTAATTAAACAATAGACCCTAAATTAAAGACAATGACTTTTTGAATAAAAACTATTCCTGTAGGTAATATAGTAGCCTATTTCATAACCTATCCTCCTTTAAACGAAAACAATCAAAAAAATCAGATCAGCGCTTATTAATTTTTATGATAGTTTCTTGCCTGGTTTGATAATTTAGCGCTTAATACAAAGGTTATAAAATGCTAATAGCTTAGTTCGTGCATTTCTGTCATATGGACTACAGCTATGTCCACATGGACACTCTTTATTTTGCTATTATTGTATCAAGAATACAAGTCATGCTTGTAATTGCAGCATCTTAGGAGACATCCTTAAAAAATATTTTCCCCACCAGTTGCTCTACTCTTGGGAAAAAGCCTTGCCTTATAAACTTTCCATTAAACAAAAATATTACAAATAAAACCGGCAAGCCAACAACGCAAACTAAAATTCTTGTGGAAAAAGCGTATTTTATATAAAAAGCGTATTTCATGTAAGTTACAGTAAATGGCATTCAGCAAAAATTTAAATCTTTTCACACAAAACGCAAAAAAAAGAACTCCATTCTTATGCAATTACTTTGTTATTTTCTTTGTTGATTTTGACTATTGTTTGCAAAATGTATCTGTATACATAATTATATTCAACAAGAGATACACATTCGATGTCCTTAAAGATTTCATTTTATTTTGCTGCACAGACAAGTTATACAATGTAAAGCTTTTTTCATTCATAATTTATTTTCTTTTCTCGAATATCAAAATACCGCTGCATATACAATATGATGCTGCAGAAAAAAAGCTTAATTTTAATCCTAAAGACGGTAAGCAATGCAGAAAGCTTCGTACACATTCATGTGGAGCCAAAGAAGGACGTAATGATAGTTTATGCCCAGAAAAATAAGGTTGCCAGACTATAAGGCACGGTTTATAAAAAAAAAAATTCTCGGCCACTTTTTTAATACAACAATGATGTGGCAATGTTTTTTTTTATTCTATCGTCGTTACACTTCAAAATTTTTAAATATTTTATTATTTACAAAGTTTGAGCTTTTATTTAAAAGTGTTTCAACAAATAATTAAAATCTACCTTGGAATAAATATATTAAAAATTATTTATATTAAAAATTATTTATATTGAAGGGAAAATAAGATAGATGAAAAAAACCTTATAAAAATTTAAGAAAAAATTGTGGGATAACAAACATTTTACAATGATTAACATTTAAATTCTACCATCATTTTACGATTATGTTAACATCTTCCCATAGGAAATACATTGTTTTGAAACTCAACATTTTTCAGCATTGCTATCTCATTTTATTTCACTCCACATCTTTCGTTTATCTCAGTGCCATCACTAGAAAAGTGGCAATAATGTTGATTGTTCTTGTGGCATCACTGAAAAAAAGTCAGTTGTTTTGGAAGAAATTAAAACAGGAAAAGTGTAGTATATTTGGCTGGGCCGAATCTAAAATACCCTTCACGATAGTAACGTATATACATATATCGGGTGGTTAAATTTCAAGGGCCGATGTTGAATGTGAACCACACGTAAAGGCCAAGTTTTTTTTCCGAATTTTATTTGACGTTTCTCTATTTCAGACTTATTCAATTTGAACCATGGAGAAATACACAATCCAACAACGTGTTAAAGTTATCCAGACTTATTATGAAAATGATGATAAATTTTCGAAGAAAATTATCTTCAGTGATGAGGCACATTTTCACTTCAGTGGATTCGTCAATAAACAGAATTGCCACATTTGGGCGAATGAGAATCCAAGAGTGACTGTCAAAAAAAAAATGCACCCCCAAAGAGTGACTGTTTGGTGCGGTTTATGTGCTGGCGGCATCATCGGGCCGTATTTTTTCCAAAATGAGGCCAGTCAGGCAGTTACTGTGAATGGTGTTCGCTATCGTGAGATGATAACGAACTTTTTATAGCCCAAATTGGAAGATATGGATGTAGACGATATGTGGTTTCAGCAGGACGGTGCCACTTGCCACACAGCTAACGAAACAATTGCTCTTTTGCGCAACAAATTCAATGGCCGTGTTATCTCACGTAATGGCGATGTCAATTGACCACCAAGATCATTTGATTTGACACCGTTGGACTTTTTTCTTTGGGGTTATTTGAAAGAAAAGGTATACGTCGATAAGCCAGCAACAATTCAACAGCTAAAGGATGAGATAATTCGGCACATTAACGGCATAGAACCTCCATTATGCCTCAGGGTCATCGAAAATTTGGACCATCGGATGGAGGTGTGCTGCCGTGGGGGCGGCGCCCATTTGGCCGATATTTTATTCCATACATAATTGAGTAATACCAATATAGCATAATAAAATAAAATTACAATAATTTCCTAAAGAGTTTGTGTTTTATTCAAAATCTACATCGGTCCTTGAAATTTAACCACCCTTTATATAGCCATATTCATAAAAAAATTAATATGTATTTGAAATCAAATATTTGTATTATTTGATCTTGTTTATATTTTTTTCTTCTAAAATTTCCATTTAAAGATCTTGTTTGATTTGAATTTCTCTGAGGATGATAACAAATTGTTATCGAAATATCGAAAATAAATCACCGGTAAACCTTTTTTATAAAAAACAAAAATTAATCAAGATCTTTAGCTGGAAAGTTTAGAAGAAAAAGAAATATGTATTTGAAATTAATATTAGTAAAATCTTGTATGGAATTCTTGAATTGAAACACATTTCATTTAAATTTTTATGAAAAAAACTATAAATTTGAACTAAATATGCTGGGATGTGCGAGTACGTCGTAAATAAAAATTACAAACGGAATCACAAACTTAGACATCTGTGGCATTATATTATAACATCTTAAGTCGAGATAAGACTAAAAAGCTTTTTGGAAGATATTTCAATGTTAAGCTATATTTAAGAACAAATGGAAATAAACCAAAATTACAAAAAATAAAAATGTCAGTAATACGAAAAAATATTTTTACAAATAAAAATTTAATGTATAGTAATTTTATTTGTAACTATATAGTTGCAAATAAATTTGCAAAGTATAAGACACACAGCATGGGCGGAGTAACGTAGACCTGATGCCCATGATGGTATTAACAGTAATTTGCAGCGACTAACTGTACCGATTTATGCCTTCACATGGGAAATTGCCGCATGGTTAACAAGGAAATACCTGAGAAAAATTGTAAACTAATACAGTTAGTTGAGGTAGACAGTTAACCAATGAGAGTGAAACGCAAAACTCTCGAAGGCCAAGCAACAACGACAAGCCTGAGTGCACTTAAGAAGTAATTACGATGACGCTAGAGCTGTTCCCTAGCCCACAGCTACATTACGACTTTAATAATTTAATCATATTAGAAGCAATTTTCTCAATAATTAAAATTCAACTTAAGTTGTTATGATATTCTATTCTCTTTACATTTTGGTTTGTATATGTAGATAATATTGAATGATCACATTTCGATTTCCTTCATATTCATTAATTTTTTTGGACATAACTTAAACAATTTAAATTTCAAATTCTTCCAAATGAAATTCATTTAAAAATTTTAACAAACTCTTTATTACATGGCAATCGGATGTCAGCGATTGTCTATTATTGTATTGATGGTAAATGAATAAATGAAACATTTTTGAAAAGAAGCCAAATTTGTGACGAAAAAATAAACAGCCGGTCAAAGCATTATTATTTGTCTGTGTCTTATAAATAAGATTTTCATAATAATAAAAATAATAATAATAGGCCATAAAATCATCAAAAACACTTTCGTTAGCTGAGCCAGCAACTTGCAAACAAATAAATTTTACGAAACACAAGGGAATGTGTGACAGTTTTCATACATATTTATGTGTATACATATATTTGTATGTAGCTCTCACCGAAATAGACTATGAACAATACGCTCAAATACGTAAAAATAAATTCGTAAATAAAAAAAAAATAAAAAAAATAGAACACTTTATTCGGTATTCACAACATGATGCACATTTATATTCTATCCATTGAAATTAATTTGTACACGTGAGTGAATAAAACAAGTTCTTCGAAATAGATTTAGAAACACATGAAACTGAAATCGAACCGAAACGTTGCAAATTGTTCTTAAATTTATTTTCAATTTAACAAACTACTACTCAAAATACTTTTACAATCATTTTCTGTTTAAAAGAGCAAAAAAAAAAAAAAAAAAATGAATTCCTTTTAAAAGCTAATAAATAAATTTTTTATCAATTGAAATTTTAGATAAACAATTACAGAGAAACATGTTCTATTTGATTCAAATAGATTATTAGTCATTTAGGAACAATGCTATTGAACATATGTCGGTTGGTTTTTGATAACAATTTATTTGGAAAAGTTTTTGTTTAGTGAAATACAGGCAGGTTTGAATCAAAGTTCTTTTCAATATTTATTTTGTATTGTATATATGTACGAATATTTATGTGCTTACGTATATCGGACAATAAGAAAATGATAATTGATCGATATGTTATTTTATTGAATCGAACATGTGAGTTGTGGCTGATACTGACATCTTCGTCATAATAAAATAAAAACGATAAAAGAAAATATCTGTGGTCTTTTATCATAATAACTTAAGTCGAATTTTAAAAATTGAAGCAATTACATCTAATTTGATTAAGTTATTATATATAAAACTCTTATTTGTAAACATATTTTTTCATAAGATACTAAATGTATTCGTATATACCCGCCTTAATAAATTTCTTGAAGGTTTTTTTTAACGAAACTCATTTTCCTTCTCCGATTTAAAAATTTATTCCAAATCATTTGCGTATTCATAAAGATATAAGTTTGTGATTCAGTTTGTGTAGAGATATGTTTTAAAAACACTCTGAGTTTTTTCAGAATTTTACTCAGCTTTTCGAAACAAAAAAGATTTGGGATGTGAAACTTGAAGTGGCTGGTACAGAGTGAAATGCCACAAGAACATTTTGAGTTGTCGTAGCAATATATTTGACGCCATGTTTGAATACCAAATATTTAAAGCTGTATCAAGTAAGGTGTTGAAAAAAAGACATCGAACCAAGAGTTTTTGAAGAGGTATTACGTTTCATTTACACGGACAATGTTTCAAATTTAAAACACGTGTTCTTCATTGTCGTCCGTGTTTTCTATGCTTATACTTATTATTATATACACTGGACACTAATCAGTTTTAACTAATTTAATTTCAACACTTTAAATGCTGTGATAACGTTTGTTTTGGTCGTTCCGTGTGTTAAGTTCACAAACATTGCTCCCCCTTTCCTCCTTCTCATAATCTATTTTCCTAGTTCCAGTACAATGCACTGCATATGTAGGGGCTATCCCCTGAGTACTGGTCCAAGATAAAAAAATAATTATAAATTGTTATTATTGTAAGGTAGCTTTAACCATATCTCTTTAGAAACATTTTATATGTTTTTAGTAAAAGAAAATGACTTTCGAAAATAAATAATAGAAAATATATATATTTTTTTGTATAATTGACAAAATTCTGCTGTAATTTTGGTTTATTTTTATTCATTCTTAAATGCAGTTTTTCGTTTTCAATTTCTCATAAAAATTTTTTTAGTCTTATCTCGACTTAAGATGTTGTAATATAATGCCACAGATGTATATTACTTGTTATACATATGACGCTTAAATTTATTCCGGCAATTTAGTTTTTTTTATTACAATTTGTCATTTATGATGACATGTGTGTACGGCATAGTGAACCATAAACTATTTTATAAACATACTGGTATTTTTGTAGCTGATGCACTACAGGCCAGGAAATTTCACGAGCTGAATACCTAATGTATTATTTTCGGTGCGTCAAAGATCGGGTGGTTAAATTGTAAAGCCGATGTTGAGTGTGAACCACACACAATCGGCACGTTTTTCCTGCATTTCATTTGACATCTCTCAATTTCAGACTATTTTAATTTAACCCATAGAAAGATACACGATACGAGCAAAGAGCGTTAAAATTGTTCAGGCTTATATTTTCATAATAAAGCCATTCAAATCAAAACGCATATTGCGCACTTCGTGATTATTTCAGTCAGTTTAATGGTCCAAATGTGCGTACAATCGGAAAAATTGTGCATAAACTTGCTCAAACTAACGCTTACGAGGTGCAATTGACTCTAGAACTAAAACCTTTTGACCTTTCCTCCTTCTCGTACTCTATTTTCCAGAATAATGAAGTACATTTTGTTATGTATTTTGTTCTTTAAAAACGCTTTGCGGCTTTGTAAATGGAATAATGACACTCACATTTGTTCGTTATACAGCACTTAAATAATTCACAACTTAATTTACACTTGATACCAATGTGTATCAAAACACTAAACTTGCTTACTTTGAATTATGACTATCTTGCACAAAGTTTAAAAATATACTGGCCCATTGCCGTTGACCTGCTTGCTATTTACGTGCCTTTATCAGTTTCTACAGTCGACAGGAATTTGTCAATTGTTCATAATTCTGAAATCAAATATACAAATGTATTTCTTTCGCATATACACATGCATACACATGCTTGCGAACAATAAGCATATCACAACAACAAACGATAATAAAACGAATACCAAGAATGCAAGAAAAACAACAAAATCATTTGTAGTTGATTTACTTGGAATTTTACGTACTTTAAATCATGTATATTTGTTTGTTTGTGTATTATGTTTTTATTATGTTTTTAGTTTTTAATTTCATCTTGTGTGAGTGTGTTGTACGCTTAATAACAAACAAATGAACAGTTGCACACTGGGTTAGATATGACAAAAATTCTTAACAGTATCTAGGGATCAGCCTCGTGGGCCAGTTTTCGATAAAAAATACATAAATACGAACATCATTCGAACTTCATGCCAGAGGAGCATAGACTTATGAATTTATTCATTTTTTTCAATAACTAGTAAGAGTAATTTTCTCTCCCTCTTCTTTCTCTCTCTCCTTTTTTCTCTTATCAACCAATGGTAATTAAAAATCCCCCTATATCTACATATAAATAGATATAAGCTTATTAAATAAATTTTATTTAAAAACTTGCAGATACTATGACAAGTAAAATGTCACACCATGTATTTTATTTAAATGATTTATAAATATGTTAAAGATTAAGTCTAATTCCGTTTCTTTAATCATATAATTAAGAGATAAGAAATTAAAACATTTGTCTGTTTATTTTCTTATGTAGCTCTAACAAATTGACCTCGTATTTGTTTGCAAAAGAAATGAAAATGAAAATAATCTTCAGCTAATGAATAAAATCGCGTGATTTCAACAAAAAGTGTGTAATTGAAAAGTATAAGTTATTGTATATGAAAACATTTCATTTAACTAAAATGGTGTCATATATAACAAAAAAAAATAATGTGAATCCAGAATAAAATATGAAGCGGTCAAATTGCGATTAAATTTCGCTGCGTGATCGATAAGCGACGGTAATTATTAGGAGCTTAATCATCATTGGCAGCACACAAAGTTTTTACTAATAATGTGACAAAATTATGCAAGATTAAATTAAAAAGCGATTTGACGTAATCTTACCGAGCACGTCCTTGGTAGCGACCCAAAGGGACGCCAAGAGGACATGCTTGAGATCTTTACAGATGGATCCAAGTCGGCGCTTGGAGTTGGTGGTGGCATTTTTATCCCCCAGTATCTGAGACGGATCAGTTTTAAGCTATGTAATGTATGTAGTATAGCGTGACACAGTTTAAAATTACAGCTATGGTGAGAACAGCTAGCTTGTTGAGCTACTATAGAGTATATGGTGTGAATATCCGTATCTATACTAGTAATAAGGCTGCCATAAATACGCTTGTGGGTCTGTATATGATGTCCAGATTTTGAACACCTCTAAATGAGAGCTATTCACACCTGGAGCTTTACTGGGTACTGGGGCACAGTGGAGTGCTTGGAAATATTTTAAGCGGATGAACTGGCAAAAGCCGGATCTCGTCTACAGCAAGGGCACATTGATATGGCTTTAGCAGTCCGGCTTAAAAGCTGTAAGAACCAAGTGCAGCGTTAAATTGTAGGGGCTGCACAAGACAGAAGGTCTGGTGGGGTTGCCTTTCGTATAGCGAGGCTAATATGGCCTATGTATCATCGTACGGTCCTGGGTTGAGTACTTTGATGGCAGTGCTGGCAGGACATTGTCACATATAGACACATGCTAGGATGTTATATCTTTCATTTAATGATTTTTGTAGAAATTGTAAGGATCAGAACGTAGAAGCGGGCTTTGAACCGGCTCTTTGTTCTAAGAGGGCACTGTATCTTGGCATGGGGAAGCAGATATATAGGAATATGGGATGAACAGACTGGGGTTTTTACTCAGTTTTCGAGTTGGTTTGGATGTAAATCATGGGGGGAAATGTGTAAACGATTATTGTGGGTACCTGCCCGTATGGCCTTAACCCACGGTATTCTAATTACCGGGTGAATACAATGGGTCTACCCCCATATATGACAAACTGCCATACATGAGTACCATTTCGATCCCATGTTGCTTGGGCATGAGATCATGTCTTGGTTAGGAGCGGAGCCATTCTAAAACTCCTTCCGGCCTATGGGTCACGGCACCCGGTTAAAATGCAACTCCACACCGAGCTCAATTGCACTCTTCCCACGAGTTTGGTTGAAACCACAACCACCACGGCCATAGGGGGAGGTGGAAGTCCCATTTGCAGAATAGATTATTTAGGCAACACTAGGCAACACAGAGTGGACCTAAGTGAGTTAGTTTCATGAAACGGTTAGCGTGTACAGCCTAACCAAACCCAGTATATCAAGTTTTGCGTGAATATGCGCCAGAAACGCCGTTGTTGCTATGTATTGGACCATTGGCTGAAACGCTCATTTCATGTCAGTGTTCGACCTGTTGAAGTACGGTACAAGTCTGTATTTGCAGCGTTTTGTAATTATGATTGAATCTGTGATTTAAATCAGTACTCGTCAGTACAGCCAAATTTTGACAACGGTCATATTTGTAAATGGATTTATCGTTCTTTAAAACTTACGTAGGAAGCAATTTGATATTGATTAATGTAAAAATCCTTATTAATAGGCTGGGTCTACCTAATCCCTTTTGCAAATAACTCTGTAGATGACTTGAAAACTAAACCTCAAGCTTTAAATGAATAAAGTACTCTACCATTCAGTTCCTTACTAAAAAAAAGTGTGTGTTGCAAGACAATAGCAGCATTCATAACGACTCCTGAAAAGAAATCACCTGCACTTTGTCATTAGCATTTGCAAACGAAAATCGGTGTGAAAGATTTTTGATTAAAGCCACAGCCGGAATGTTGCAGCTAAGTGAGGCAAACAAAGAATTGTAGAGGTATTCTCATTTTCAGGCAGTAAACTAACTTTTTTTTTTGAAGGTTTAACTAATTGTATTTCCTTTTCAAACAATTAAGTTTTTTATTCGCTATTTTTAGCTTCTACCATTTATACCAATAAAAATTATAAATAGCTTGTTTTCTATGTTTCCCAGCTATCTATATGTCGACATTTCATAGGAACTACCCTAATCATCAGTAGACTTTGGAAATTTTTGAAAGATATTCTCAAACATTCAACTTTATATCCCAGCAATATTAATAAATTGTTGAGAATTTAAAAGAAAAATGCTCTAATAATACCTGTCAAAACAAGTGATTAGGGTAGTTCCTATGATGATTAGGGTAGTTCCTATGAAATGTCGACATATAGATAGCTGGGAAACATAGAAAACAAGCTATTTATAATTTTTATTTGTATTTCCTTTTTTTAGAATAATCATTCTTCCCATATAGATTTCTTTCAAAAACAAATTGAAGTCAAGTTTCAATAATGAATTGATTTATAAAAGTGTAGTTAAAAGAAACATGACTTAACGCTTTTGATCACATCTATAACAGCAACCAAGATTTTCAGTTTATTCACTTATAGACCGTCAAACATTTTCATTAATTTAAAATATTTAATCTTCATAAATTTTCTATATATAATCTCTTCCTATTTTAATTTATTTTTTTTGTTAGAATTGTCACCAACTCAAATTAAAATCACACACTAATTAACTTCGTTTATATAATTTTGTATAACTCTGCTTTATCAAATTTACGTGATTTCATTAAAATTATAAAATTTGATATCACTATAATGTGTCAATGCAAATTAAAGCAATTTAATAAAAAAAAAGCAATTTCATTTGCGTTCTAAGCTTTCGTTTTTGAAAAATGTTTTTTTGTTTTTTATTAATTATCTTGATAGAGATTTAAAACACATTTAATTGACAGCTTTTTTTTTTTTAATAGACAAGTAAACATTTATCTATGTATGTAAATTAATTTTTGTGTATATCGTGTTAATGTCTAATTTAATATTGTTTATGAAAAATCATTTTGTAACCCTTGTGTAACTAATAAAACTTAATAGCATGAACATTTGTATGTCATAAATACTAAATATATTTGTAGACAGACGTGCCTGTTTTTACAACAAACTTATTGGTGTACAAGTTCATTTTGTCGATTTTTTGTTTGAAAAACGTATTTATTATAATAACAAAATAAGCTGATACATTGTATAAAGTACTCGCATTGTCCATAATTAGCTATGACTTTTTCCATTCACTATGATAGCACATGGATTCTTGTAGCGTTCTTTGGCTTTCAAACATAATTTCTGGTATAAAAAATCGCCTTTCAATATTCTCGGCTTATTAATTCATAAGTTACCTAATTTTGTTTTTTGAATCCTAATCCTTTTAAATGCAGGAAAATGACTTGATGTATGCCTCCTAATAATAATGCAAGTTCTTCTTGCTTTTGACAACAATCTTTATCGAGTAATGCTTTCAATTCTTTATGTTCAAATTTGTCTGACTGTATCGAAATCACCACTTTTAAATCGCACAAATCGTGATTCACAAGTGTTTTGAGTTGGTGCATGTTAATCGTAAGATTCTCATGATATTCGATGACTTTCAGCAGACGTTTTCTTCAAATGAAAGAAGGTTATCAGACTTCCTCGCAAAACATTTGTCGAAATTATTATTGCGAGTGAAAAAAATGTGTGCTTACACTTTGGCGTCTATCGAATACTGAATTACAATGGCGAATGTTTATCCTCCAAAAAAATAAATAAATATTTATTATTATTGACACAAACCATATGTGACTAACTGTCATATGTTGTCGAAGCCGATATTATTAACTTGTATACGCATTTTTGGGTATATTTTGTTTGTGTAAAGTAAAAATGTTAGGTTAGGTTGGGTTAGGTTAGGTTAGGTTAGGTTAGGTTAGGTTAGGTTAGGTTAGGTTAGGTTAGGTTAGGTTAGGTTAGGTTAGGTTAGGTTAGGTTAGGTTAGGTTAGGTTAGGTTAGGTTAGGTTAGGTTAGGTTAGGTTAGGTTAGGTTAGGTTAGGTTAGGTTAGGTTAGGTTAGGTTAGGTTAGGTTAGGTTAGGTTAGGTTAGGTTAGGTTAGGTTAGGTTAGGTTAGGTTAGGTTAGGTTAGGTTAGGTTAGGTTAGGTTAGGTTAGGTTAGGTTAGGTTAGGTTAGGTTAGGTTAGGTTAGGTTAGGTTAGGTTAGGTTAGGTTAGGTTAGGTTAGGTTAGGTTAGGTTAGGTTAGGTTAGGTTAGGTTAGGTTAGGTTAGGTTAGGTTAGGTTAGGTTAGGTTAGGTTAGGTTAGGTTAGGTTAGGTTAGGTTAGGTTAGGTTAGGTTAGGTTAGGTTAGGTTAGGTTAGGTTAGGTTAGGTTAGGTTAGGTTAGGTTAGGTTAGGTTAGGTTAGGTTAGGTTAGGTTAGGTTAGGTTAGGTTAGGTTAGGTTAGGTTAGGTTAGGTTAGGTTAGGTTAGGTTAGGTTAGGTTAGGTTAGGTTAGGTTAGGTTAGGTTAGGTTAGGTTAGGTTAGGTTAGGTTAGGTTAGGTTAGGTTAGGTTAGGTTAGGTTAGGTTAGGTTAGGTTAGGTTAGGTTAGGTTAGGTTAGGTTAGGTTAGGTTAGGTTAGGTTAGGTTAGGTTAGGTTAGGTTAGGTTAGGTTAGGTTAGGTTAGGTTAGGTTAGGTTAGGTTAGGTTGGGTTAGGTTAGGTTAGGTTAGGTTAGGTTAGGTTAGGTTAGGTTAGGTTAGGTTAGGTTAGGTTAGGTTAGGTTAGGTTAGGTTAGGTTAGGTTAGGTTGGGTTAGGTTAGGTTAGGTTGGGTTAGGTTAGGTTGGGTTAGGTTAGGTTAGGTTAGGCTAGGTTAGGTTAAGTTAGGTTAGGTTGAAAAGGTATCTAGCTATTGAAAACAAAGTCAGCCCACTTGGATCGAATTTACCATATGTCGCAAAATTACGATTTGTAATCTATATATTACCGATCTGTCCAGATCAGAACCAGCTTAATAGACGGTGCAATCCCGTCATGTTAAGAAACCGCATTATGTAAAAAAGCCAGGACAACGGCATCTAAGAATTGACATTCTCTTTCTCTTCTTTTACAGAAGTCATTATACTGATAGAAAACCGTTCGTTGATATAACGATTTGTTGCTTTAATGTTTCGATTTAGCCGTGCTTTTGGCCGACGCTGGCTTCATTCGGTTTATAAATATTATCCTATTAAATAAATAACAATAACGTTAGTAAGGTCGAATCTACAACCTTAAGACTGTTGCTCGAGTACTCTACAAAATCAACCATCGAGTACATAAAGAAAGTATTAAATTTGCCATATGTAATAAAATATGCCCATTATGTTACCCAATTTCATGGCATTAGCAAAAGAGTGGTGAACGAAACGGTGTCATCCCTATAACGAAGCGTTTTCCTTTCTGTGTTTGGGAAAGATTTATTCTCCTCTCATGTATCCCCATTTGACAATGCCTTTTACAAGTAGTTACTACAATACTCAACCTCTGACGGGGTAGACCAGTGAGAGTGTTAAATCTCCTAAATGGACCATGTAATTTCAATATTTGGCAAAATTCCCAAATTGCCATCTATTCTGTGCAACCCCTAAAATTTGACACATCTTTTGACGGTGCCCGTCTTTTATAGCTTTTAGCAGCTTAATTTTAGTTTTTTTTGGTTACTAAAAAAAATCTAAAAAAGGTTGCGCTTTACAGCTTTGCTTTGTTTTTTGGTGTAAGTCTCGGCTGAGCATTCTTTTCAAATCATGCTTAAACAGCTTAAGTATGAAGCTGCCCGATGAACATAGAACTTTTAAAAATTTTCCTTACTTTTGGATGCCTACTAAACCGGTTATAAACACAATAGTGAAAACTAGAATTGTAGGACGATGTTTATACTCGTACTTCTATAAGCACGCATTTTTTAAAAAACAATTCTTTAAATTGAGATATTACATATCTTTTCTATAAATTTTACTTATCATAACCTCAACTTGTTATCGCTTTCAGAATGGTAGATTTTAAGGTCCAACAACGACGTTATCGTAGTAAGGAAAAAACCATTGTTTCGACTGTATATGGACCTGTGAAGGGTGTAAAGCGTAAATCTATTTACGGTGATGTTTTCTTTTCGTTCGAGAAAATTCCATTTGCAAAGCCACCCGTGGGTGAACTGAGATATAAAGCACCGCAACCACCAGAGCCATGGACAGAAGTGCGTAGCTGTACATCGGCTGGACCGAAACCATTGCAAAAGCATTTTGTCTTTCAAATGACTGACGGCTCTGAGGACTGTTTGTATCTGAATGTGTATACGAAAAATGTGGGTTTGGTAATTTAATTTTATATGGTTTAATATTACTAACAGATTTTTATGTACATCCAGATTGAGCCCCTTAGGCCCCTGCCCGTAATGGTTTGGATTTATGGTGGCGGTTTCCAGTTTGGTGAAGCCTCACGTGACTGCTACAGCCCGGACTATTTACTGAGAGAAGATGTTGTGGTTGTAACAATTACTTATAGAGTAGGTCCCTTTGGCTTCTTGTGCTTACAAGATCCTGGCTTCGATGTGCCCGGTAATGCTGGGCTTAAAGATCAGGTAATGGCCTTACGTTGGATAAAGGCCAACTGTGCCCGATTTGGCGGTGACAGCAATAATATTACCTTGTTTGGTGACAGTGCGGGAGGAGCTTCGGTCCATTATATGATGTTGACCGAACAATGTAGAGATCTCTTTCATAAAGCTATATGTATGTCTGGCTGCGCTTTAACACCGTGGGCTGTAACACCTCAACATAACTGGCCCTACCGCTTGGCAATAGCAGCTGGCTATACAGGTGACAATAATGAAAAAGAGGTTTTTGAGTTCCTAAAGAGTGCCCGTGGTGCTGATATTGTCAAGGCCAATGAAGATTTGTGTACAGACGCTGAGAAGAGGGAACGTATAGGCTTTTCTTTTGGTCCTGTAATTGAACCTTATATAACCGAACACTGTGTGGTGCCAACAAAGCCAATTGAAATGATGAGAACTACCTGGAGCAATAAAATACCCATGATTATTGGTGGTGTATCAAACGAAGGACTGCTGCTGTACACAGGTAAGATAACTTTTAAAGTATCCTTTGTTAATTTGCTTATAATTTCTGGTTCTTACATTTTAAAGAGACCAAAAATAATCCAAAAATATTAAATGAGCTGGATGATTGTCGTTATGTGGTGCCTCTGGAATTGAAAATGGATCGCGAAAGTGAATTGTGTAAAGAATATGGTGACCAATTGAGAACTACTTATTTTGGGGATAAGGAACCAAATTTGGATACTCTTCATGAATATCTCTTGGTAAGTATAGTAACCCAGCATTTACACATGTAAGTGCAAGTTCGAAAAACTCAATACATTCAAACTTTTTTACCAATACACACAAATTTTTCCTACTTACAACTCAACTTATAACCAAATTCAGTTGTAAGTGAATTTTGACTACTTACTGTAAGCATGATACAAAAAACAACAATACAACAATAAAAAAAAAACAACAGATATTTTGTTGTGTAAAATGCGAATTCACATTTCAGCTTTCAAAAGTAGTTTATAAAGAACATATCGCTCCTTTATTGCAACATAGTCATATCGCAAAAAAGCTCGTTTCGAGAAAAACGCATTTAAAATTTTTAGTTTCCATACAAGTCTTGGCAAATTTTTTGAGGAAATATCTCCTAAAGGAAACAGTTTAAAAGCAATTTGAATAAATTTTTGGCATAATATAAATGGTAGTAATGTTAACAATTCTGCATTGTTAACTCAAAAAGCTCACTTTTTGAGATATGACTATGTTGCAATAAAGGCGCGATATGCAAGAACTTAAATGGCGTCGAAAATGGTAAGCAAAATTGACAAAGGAAGTGCCGGCGGATTGACCGAATTCGCCGATGCATCCACCTAATAATGAATTTGCCTTGACTGTAAATAAAATGACAAATAATAAAACAGTGTTGCCGAAAATGATTTTTAAATGAAATTGATATTAATTATTAAAATAAAAATAATTTTTAGCCTATTCATATGAAAAGAAAAATAAAGAAAAAACACAGCTGTATAGCAACATATTTCAATGGTAGTACTAAACATAAATAACATGTTTTTTGGAAAGATCTTCTCAGGCAAATGTATTTTTCTAAACTTTTCCAATAATGAAAAAACGGAAAATCTTCTCAGACTTGATTCATATTTTTTTTTATCAAATATTATTTTAAATCAAATATTTTTCATCAAAACTAATAAAAATTTTATGAACCAGAAACTGTTAAATAAATTTCGCTTTCATTTTTGTATATTTAAATTGTTTAGCTACAAAATTAAACAATTTTTAATAGATTTTTATGCAGTGGCAACATTTAATAAATGAACTTGCACTCGTCTGTGTAATCATAAAAGTTACTTGCAAGACATTCGACAATTTTTCCGACATTTTCGGTAATAATATGTATACTGAGCTCACTGTAAGTTACTTGTATGTGTAAATGCAGGGTAAGAGTTGCAGTCAAAAACTTATAAAGTCATGTACCTAAATTTACAGTTAAAAAAACTAAATTTTTAAAGAAGCTCTTCACAGTTTGATTGATTTTTCTTTTTGAAGCAATTAGCTAATATTTTATTATTAAGAAAAAAAATTTTTTTCTAAGTGAATATTCGCGGACACATCTTACACGCAGAAACAGTTTTCCTAAATATAAAATCAATAACATTTTTGTCTGAAAAATAGTTTGTGTGTACATAAATGTATACTAAAAAAATAACCTTGGATAACTTATTTTTTGTTGTTGAAAAATACAAAGCGGAAATTTTTATTGCAAAGTAATATAATAAAATAATAATAAACATATGCTTCACTACAACTACTTTGGCATTTTAAGCCTTTTTAACTTGGCAGTGTCATTAGCGGCAAGTCCTTACCATTATTGCTTACGAATAACTATTTCAAAATATATATACATATAATATAAAAAAGGCATGACTTTATATCATTGTATAAATGCCGCCTTTCTTACAGGCAATAGCTCTTGAAAAAGTCATTTTTCTGTGCGTGTGCTTTTTCAGAAAGCTTTTTTATTTGATTTTTTGTTTTTTTTTTTGGTTTTCATAAAAATTTATTTTTAGCGACATAGCATTAGTATGGAACAGGCGCTTAGCACTGAACTTATCAACGATCCTGTGGCTTCTCGTAGAAATATCGGAGAAATGCTCACCATGGTTTCGGTAGCATAGCTGAACCCTATATTCTATATTTTCCATGACTAAATTGCCTAATCTTCAATTATTCTTAACTTATTCATGTATACTTTTTCGTTAAAATATATCCCAACGATCTAAAGCATATGATTATGGCAGCCAAATAATATCGCCACGACGTGAGATAACATGGTTATTGAATTTCTTGCGCAAAATATCCATTGTTTCATTGACTGTGTGAAAGGTGACACGATTCTTTTTGAGCCGCATATTCTGGTTCATAAGAAGTCTGTTCCCGCTAGCTAGTCATCTCCCACTAGCGCACATTATTCACGGTAATCTTATTTTCGAAGAAATATAGCGGGGATTCTCATTTGCCCAAATGTGCCAATTTTGCTTGTTAACGAATACATTTAGGTGAAAGTGTGTTCGCCGTGATCGCAAAATGTATTGTGTTTTTGCTCATTCTCGTAAAAGACTTCAACAATCCTGAAGCACTGCTCAATTGTAATAAAGGCAATGTCAAATTAAATTGGACAAAAAACTTAAAGTTAAGGTGTGACTCACAATTAACATCGTGCACTATGATAGTCCACCTATTGGCATACATATCACGAACATTTTTATGCTGTATATCAAAAACAAATCAAAATTTTATGTGATTTAATTAGTTATACTTCTATTTCAAATTTTTTAATAAATTTTTAAATATATGATATTGTTTAAATAATAATTTCTTTTTAACTTTCAGATGGTTTCTCATGAATATTTTTGGTTTCCCATTTACCGCACAGTATTGTCACGCATGGAGTATGCTACAAAAGCACCCACATACTTATATCGATTTGATTTCGATTCAAAACATTTTAATCACTTACGTATTCTAAGTTGTGGCAAAAAAGTTCGCGGCACCTGTCACGGTGATGATCTGTCCTATTTATTCTATAATTCAGTAGCTCGTAAATTAAAGAAACATACCAAAGAATATAAATGCATCGAACGTTTAGTGGGTCTATGGACACATTTCGCCTATTGTGGCCAACCAAATTATGATCCCGAACACAGTGATTTATGGCAACCGGTAACAGCTGAAGCTTTGGAAAGAAGACAACTAAAGTGCCTTAATATAACGGATGAACTTAAAGTTATTGATGTGCCCGAAATTAAAAAGCTAATGGTGTGGGAAAGTTTCTTTACACGCAACGAATTGCTATGATTTAATTAAGTTTTTTAAAAAGCTAATTTTTGTAACATGATATATTTTTGTACTAAGATAAAGGAGAAAGGTAAATATTTTTTGATACATACAAGTATTGTTATGGTACGTTTTCCAACTAAGTTGAGAAATGTATACTAAGAAAATATTGACTTGCCATAAGCTTTTTCTTCTAGAAAAGTTTAAAAAATTTTAGTTTATGAAAGCTTTAAAGCTTATTTGTTTTTTTTTTTCTAATACCTACCTACTTATATAATAATTATATTAGATAGCTTTTAAAAAGCTAATATTATTTATTTTAAGACATATGTGTTTTTTAAAAATTAATTGTATAGCTCAAGAAACAAGATTAAACTAGAAATTATAATATAAAAATTATTTTTATGGAATTTTGCAAAATATATTTCTAAACAAAATTCATTTTATACAGCAACAATATATGTTCAACACTAACAGATATACAATTTTTATATACTTTTTAAAATATTTTTTAATATTATACTAATAAAAACCCAGACGTCTTCACATTCTCAGGTTTTTCTTTTCCAATTGCAACGGATTTTAAAACATTGTTCTGGGGTTATAAAAAAAATTTCAAAATTCACACTAACATTGGTGTCTAGATAGGAATCAATTTTGAATTATTTGTGCCAAAGCTGTTATTTGGGTTTAATTTCTTTTAACGAAAAGTCATCATCAAATAAATAAAATAAAATATAGGATATATAAAAAGCCAGAACAATAGGGTCCAATTTAGTCGGGCTTTATTGCCTGTTGACTTTATGTAGCTCAGTAAATCTTCCTGTCATCCATTTAGAACCAACCTGATGATCGGACGATATAGTCGAATCCATCTAAAGTGCTTTCTGATATATTGGTCAAACCATGCAGTGCTATAAAAAAAACAGCTGGACAATGATAGATCAACACTCTTCTGCTCTAAAGCTGCTACAGAAATCGTTAAGTGGAAAATGTATCGTTCTCACATGCGCTCCTAAGTGACAGTGTCTGATCAGACGACGTACGGAATCTATGACGACGTATACTCCTAAGAGTACTATCCTCCTTCTTGTCAAACTTAGGCAAGGTCAGCTTTGATATGCGACAGGTGATCTAATTAGTTCAGTAATGTAAAGTCAATATGAACATCTTAATTGACCTAGTTATTATTATTATTATTATTATTATTATATTTCTAAATTAGTCCCAGTTTACATTGTGCAACTGTTGTCGCTACAATTCGTATTTTGTTGCTGAGACGGACCAGTGGAATTGAAATGGTACATGTACTCGTGCAATTCAGTAATGTAGTCAATATGAACATCTTAATTGACCTAGTTATTATTATATTTCTAAATTAGTCCCAGTTTACATTGTGCAACTGTTGTCGCTACAATTCGTATTTTGTTGCTGAGACGGAACAGTGGAATTGAAATGGTATATGTACTCGTGCAATTCTTGTTTTTTATGTATAGAGAACTGAATTTCTCTGTTGACATTTGCATACATACTTTTGTGTAATATATACAAAATGCAAACGTAATTTTAACAAAGACACGACAAAAATTGCGACGATAAATGTCGTACTGAAATTTACACAATAATTTTGATGGGCAGAACCATTTTTCACTCTTGATTCATTTGCAGTTACACAAGCACACAATTTCTAAGCTCCAGTTAAAAATGTTCAATAATTTTAGTATTTACTACGCAAATGGAAAGTTTTGGAGATGGCTTCCAAAAATACATATTTCTCTGGCTTATAATATTGATATAAAAAAAATCCAAATCCACCAAAAAATTACTTTCCAATCCATGACAATTTCCTATTTAAAAATATGATAAAGCTTTGATAGAAAGCTCTAAGTCAAAGCTTTTTTAAAAAATGTCTTAAACAACCCATTCTTTTATACATTGTAATGTAAAATTAGTAATATATTTTGAAGTAATTAATAAGAGAATTCAACATAATTTTCCAGTCGTACATTTTAATTTGTTCTCAATTAAAATTTTTATTTGTTTTTTATATAACATATTTATATTTTTATTTTTATTTATAGTTAGTTACAGAAAAAAATACAATTGAAAAGTTGTGTATAATAGCCAAATAATTTTCCCGGGAATTGATACCTTATGACAAATAATTGTGATTTAGGAAAGAGTTAGCGAACAGAAAAGTTTTTAGTTTTTTTCATCATTTTAATCCAAAAACCTTAGTTTAAGTAATAATATATAAGTATTTAATTATAAAATCTAAATTTAAAATATATTGAAGACGCAACTTAAGTACCTTGGAATATAAAAATCAACTATATATGAAAAGCTTTTAAAGAATTAGAAGCATATTGAACTATATATCAATAACTAACAAAACCAAAATTTAATACTTATATTTAAGCTTAACTTCCATGAAAAAACGCGTTTTTTTTTCTTGCTTAAGTCAATGTCTTGTTATTAAAACTAAGTCTTGCGCATCAACTTAATTTAAGTAAGAGTTCCCATCTGCTAAAATAAATTATTTATTTTTATACAATATATAAGATAAAACTTTTATGTCAAGCTTTAATAAAAAATTATATAGAAACGATTAAACAATTCCAAAATGAATATTATTATAAATAAATATTTAAGGTTTTTTTTTTCAAATGAACTTAACAAATGCAATATAATATTGAAAAAAGAAATAATACCCTCCGTTTTTATAGAGTATTTAATTAAATAAATTAACCATTCAAACAAACTATTGTAACTGATTAACTATTTTGAATAAATTATTGTTAGCAACATTGGTCCTTATTTAGAAAAAAGTAATTTGTTACATACATACAAATATAGCAGTGACATTAAAAAAAATATTGTATAGAAAATGTTAATAAGGAAAATTATTTCTTATTGAATAGCAGCTATTGTCACAAATACAAAAATTTTTGTATTGATTATTCACAATAAAACATTAATGTATATATGTAGATGTATTTTTTTTTATTAAATAGCTTAAGGAATTTAATGTTAAAAACCTGCTCTAGGAAAAGTTGAAAACTTTGCAGCTAAAAAAAGATTTTATGTAAAATTAAAAAAAAAAAAAAAAACAATAGAAAACATAAACAAACGAGTATAAAGAATAAATTGACATAAAAACTATAACATAAAATATTAGTTTTACTCAAGTTCGAGGCCTTAGAGGACTTACATAAAGTTTACAAAGCCTACTTACCACTCATAAACAATTAAAAGTTTCATGTATCGCATCGTATAGCGTTGTAGATATGTTTTCCAGAATAGGAGAACTTTACCATGTTCACTTTTTTAATGGAGTTTTTTAACTGTTGTGCTAGAAAATTTCTGTTTTTAATAAACTTAGCGCTATGTATTGTGAATGAAATTTTTTTTTAGTATTTAGTAGGTGTACAACTTTGCTTTCGCCGTTTTGCAATAGATGGCTGTTGCGGTAAGTGGTAATCGAAATAATGTTGATCGCGGCAATTATTAGTATAATTAAAAAATAAAAATATTTCTTGGCTTTAGTCAGTATTGAACTGGACCCAGACGAATGATACCATCATATAATATTATATGTATATTTATAGTTCCAGTACATTGTACTGCATTTGTAGGGGTCATTCACTGAGCACTGGTCCACCATAAGAAATAATCATATTTCAACCATATCAACTACTTCCACACAACTGTTGTATATCTTCCATCTCTGATGCACAATTTTCGCTGTTATCAGCATTATTATACCCTTCACAAAAATGTAAAGGGTATATATAAGTTTGTGATTCCGTTTGTAATTTCTACAGTTTTTTTTTTGCGACCCTATAAAGTATATATATTCTGAATCAGAATTAATGGAAAAGTCGATTAAGCGATGTCCGTCTGTCCGTCTGTCCGCTGTTGAAATACCGTTTCTGAGAAAACCATTAGACTTAGAAACTTTTTTCTTTCACCATTCTTTTACCCCATCGATTCATGGGTTTGCTATTGAAATTCAGTAATATCGGTCCACGTATAGCTGAGATATATTCAAAATTCCGAAAAAAGCCATTTTTTTTTGCAGTTTTGTATGAAAATTTTTGAAAACAAAAGTTGTTCGTTTTGCTTCAAACTTCACACACTTATTAAGCATGGTAACTAAAAGACAAACAATTTTTTTTTCAGATATCGGTCCATATATACCCGAGATATAGCCCAAATCGGATTTTAATGAAAATGTCGCATAGGCGAAGCTAAAGAACTTTTTTTTGCTCAAAAGCAGTTCTGGTAATAAAATTAGGTTACATAAATATGGAAAATGAAAATTTCCGATATCGGTCCATATATACCCGAGATATAGCCCAAACCGGGTTTTTCATGAAAATGTCGCGTAAGCGAACTTAAACAACTTTTTTGTGCTCAAAAGCAGTTCTGGTAATGAAATTAGGTTACATAAATATGAAAAATGAAAATTTTCGTTGTCGGTCCATATATACCCGAGATATAGCCCAAATCGGGTTTTTCATGAAAATGTCGCGTAAGCGAACTTAAACAACGTTTTTGTGCTCAAAAGCAGTTCTGGTAATGAAATTAGGTTACATAAATATGAAAAATGAAAATTTTCGATGTCGGTCCATATATACCCGAGATATAGCCCAAATCGGGTTTTTCATGAAAATGCCGCGTAAGCGAACTTAAACAGCTTTTTTGTGCTCAAAAGCAGTTCTGGTAATGAAATTAGGTTACCTAAATATGGAAAATGAAAATTTCCGATATCGGTCCATATGTACCCGAGATATAGCCCAAATCGGGTTTTTCATGAAAATGTCGCGTAAGCGAACTTAAACAATTTGTTGTGCTCAAAAGCAGTTCTGGTAATGAAATAAGGTTATATAAATATGGAAAATTAAAATTTTCGATATCGGTCCATATATACCCGAGATATAGCCTGAACCGATTTATTCATTAAAATTGTTTTTTTTTTTTTTTTTTTTTTTGCTGAAAAGCAATTCTTGTTATAAAAGAAGGTTACTAAAATACAGAAAATAGAAAATTCCGATATCGGTTCATATATAACCGAGCTTATTCAGGCCACATTTTTAATATACTATACATATTCTTGACTATCGTGAAGGGTATTTTAGATTCGGCCCAGCCGAATATACTACACTCTTACTTGTTTTTTTTTTATATTAACAGCTGTTCAATTAACTGTTAACCGGAAATGTTAACATAACATGATCATCGTCCAACAAAACCGGCTCACCTACTTAAATGCAACACATAAGTTAGAAATAAAAAAAAAAAAATATCGTGTGTGCTCTTTAAAAACAACTTTCTCTTCGAGCAAACAGTTTTCAATAGACATTTAAAACGAAAAGACGTTGCCACGGCTGGTGAAACGAATTTTACAAAATTAATCCCATTAACAGTTCACTAAAAATTTGTTTTAACTGTTTTAACAATAGAAAGCTTTCAAGTGAAAATAAAAAAATAATAATTTATATGTTGATTGTAAGGTTATGAAGAGCGTTAAAGATTTCTTAAAAGAATTTTTAATTTAGTGCATAAAATTATAATATGTTTTCTGAATTTGAAACATATTTTTTTGTTTGTTGTAATAAAGTTGTTGTATAGCTGTATCAAGTAGTTTTTT
This sequence comes from Thecocarcelia acutangulata, assembly GCA_914767995.1. NCBI lineage: Eukaryota > Metazoa > Arthropoda > Insecta > Diptera > Tachinidae > Thecocarcelia > Thecocarcelia acutangulata. Next base: position 22,320,534 of record OU612094.1, read on the forward strand.
GTTTCATTTGCAAAGAACAAGCGCACAAACATACAAACGTATAACTGCTTGTAGATACAATAGTTTAAAGTTTTCTTTGTTGTTTTTGTTGATATCTACATATTTGTGGCAATGTGTTGCAGTGAGTAAAATAGCTCTCACTTTGAATTTGTGTTTAGTTTTTCTTTGTTAGTGCATGCTTGTAAGTTTAAGTGTGTTGCAATCTCTCCATAAAATGTATGGTATAAATTATGTTTTTTTTTTTTTTTTATAAATTTACGTCAATTATTTTGTCGTTTTTATAAAAATTTTTATTGTCTTGGTAGTCAATTTGTATATTAAATGAAAAATAATAGTAAATAAACAAACAATACGTAAACAAAGTATAATAGCATAGTCTGAAATTCATAAAACAAAGCGTGAACGTGTTTTAAGCGAATTATATTACAACATTCTGCAAAGTAACAAAACGTGAGCATTAAGTCAACAAACTTCCAACATGAGCAACATACGTCTATGGGATATGCTAAAATTTAGCGTCAAGTGAGTACCGAAACGATCAAAGTGTTTTCCATGTCAGCCAGAGCTGGAAAAATATGTGGTATTTAGATTTTTTTTTATCTAGCTAGAAGGAAATATTACGGGTGTTTTTAATGGAAGTGATAAATGTTATGTGAAATAAACAATATGAAATGCTTCATAAACATTTTCAGCACAGAACAGCACAATTTTATTCACTATATTAGCTTCTAATAATGATCCCAATAAAAAAATTATAAACAGCTTGTTTCTTAATGTTTCCCAGATGTCTATATTCATTTCATAGGAGCTACACTAGTTATCAGTAGACTTTGGAATTTGTTTTAAAGATATTCTATATCGCAGCAATCTAAATCAATTATTGCGAAATTAAAAAGGAAAAATGATTTAATGATTCATAATTGTTAACATCTTTCGTAAAAATAAGCGTGGCAATGCTCGACCCCGTCAAAGACAATCGACCACAAATGTAAAAATGTGCGAGTTTCGGGAACAAAATCCCTAATCTCGTGTGAGCAAAATCCTGCGTCGATGCTCCAGTGGGCCAATAGAGTTGGGTACCCTACTCTCACCGATAAGCTCCTTCGCCCTCTGCTGCACACGGTCGAGTAACCCCAAAATAGACTTTGAGGCACCGGCCCAAACATGTGAGTTGTATTCCATTTTCGGTCGGATGTAGGTGGTATAAATTGTAAGGAGGTCGGATGGAGTGAAGTACTTCTTACACCGTTTCAAAAAACGAAGACACTTTAGAGACATGAAAAATGCGTTCAGTCCGACGAACATCACAAGCATCCGATTCCTCAATACTTGTAACATCCGTGAGTACAGATGAAGCAGCATTTGCGGTCGTGCTCATGGCTGAATTGGTTGAGCGGCCGTATTAAAAATACATCATGTTTATACGATACTGAGTTCGAGTCCTGGTGAGCAGGGTTGTCAACTCGGTATGTTTCGCACCGTTTTTGGTGCTTTTTAAAATTATATGTGCGAAAAATTCTTTAGTCGGTGCGCGGTGCGCTTTTTTACATATTCGGTGCGTTTTTTAAATTTTACTGGCACAAAATCAAATTCAACTCAATTTTTTGTCTTAATGTAGGAAGTTAATTCAAGTGTCCAAAATTTTTACGCTTCAGTTTTGGTGGAAAACGTACCATCGGGGGGTAAGAAAGACAATGTTGCTATTTTATATTGTACACACTTTCGAAAGAAAACGAAACAATTTCATTTCGTTTTGCTATGAAACGATCAAGCCAAGTTTGTCAAATATTACAATAAATATAGTCTCTAAATAGCGAAGTTCGTATTCATAATGGCTCGTGGATGAGAAATTACCAAATCATTAAATAAACTATAAAGTTGTTCCAAAACGGTTGCACGTAACAGCTGATTTTGGGCAAATATAATTAAATGATATTGCTTAATACTAAATTTAAAAAATAACGTCATAATTTTGTAAAGGTAACATTATCTTAATAAAACTAACAGAGTCGTACTAGAGGCCAAGTTTGACGAACACGAATTCTAACTATTGAACGAATTTAATGGCTGGTATGCCATCAGGCGATCCCATCAGAGCCAGTTTGATTGTATAATAGTTTCACTTACAAGGCTGTTTAATTATCGTGTTTTAATATAAAAATAATGTACTGCTTAAAATACAAAACAGGATTTTAAAAAAGACAGGAAAAAATTCAAAATTCGGTGCGTTTTTGTTAAAATAACGCGCTTTTTTCCCCATTTTGGTGCGTTTTGCAATTTCAAAGTTGACAACGCTGCTGGCGAGTGCTGATGAGTAGTGTAGCGACTAACAAACAGCTAGGTGCCCACCAGCTTTAATATTCAATTATTTTTTCCTGTTTTCTTTGATCAAGAGCTATTGATCGCGGTAATTATTTTTATAATTTGAAAATAGAATCCTTCTTGGTGAAAGTTAGATTTGAACTTAAACCAGAAAACAATTACAACATATAATATATATTTAATAAGCAAAGTTCAACTTCTTCTTACTTATACTGACAGAAATAATTTTCGTTTTCAAATAGTTAAAAATTTTTCATAGCTGTTCTGTTGTGACTTCAAAACACTAATATTTAGCAGGCAATACAGCTATTGCCGCATACCATAATATAATCCCGCGGTTTACGTTTGGAAATGCAGACCAAGCTATCTGCATTCCAACTTCTCTGTTAATTGTTCATTTAACATATTTACTCGTATGAATCAGAAAACATCTCCTTATAAATTATACATTTTATTCAATTTAAATAAGTCGGCTGCTGAATGCAGTTAGCAAACAGTGGCTTAATTTTCAAGATTGTTATGAAAAGTAATTCTTTTGTATATAAATAATCAATATAAAGACGTGACTTTGCAAAAAATTAATTTTTAACAATAATAAATAAAATCAGACATTAAATACTCTAAGCAAAATGTCGGATATAAAAATTCGTTTTGAAATAAACTGTGACACAATTTTAAACCCTTTTTTTTAACGCAAAACTAGATTTTGGTGTTTATCAGCAATGCTGTTTCTTAAAATATGTTTCTATTTTTGTTACTAATCATATTAGATATATACGTAATATTTTATGAATTAAAAGTTATAAAGCTGGTTTATTTTCGAAAAGAAATTTCCAGCTTTTAGTGTTTAAATAAGAGCGCAAACTTTTTTTTAAATAAAAAAGGGGAATTCTAATTGTGACGTGTTATTTAAATACAAATTTTTGTTATCTGTATACATTTTTATATACATACTCACATATGTAGGTTTTAAGAAGTTCGCGGAAAATTAGATTTGGTGATAATTTTTACAGCGCAGTTGCTCAACTAATCTTAATTAATGTGACACAAAAACAATATTGCTTTAGGTGGCCTGTAGTGCGATTCTCTAACTTTTAACGATTCGATAATCGCAACTTTTGTCATCAAATTTCATCGCTTGCACTAACGATTGAGTGATTCTGTAACTTAATTCTAACGATGGTAAACAGCTGTATTTTTCTGTTGATTCATATAAACAACACGTGGCATCTCTGCCAGAAAAAAGCGAAAACCACAAAGAAGAAAAGAAAAAACAATAAATTTTTCCATAACAATATGTATATATATTGATTTTTATTTGTTGCGATTTTAGTTTTTAAGTGACCATAAATATTATTTAATTTGTAATAAGGTAAGTAAAATATGTGTCCATGTTTCATATATTTGTTTATATGTACTAATTTCTATATGTTTAGAATGACCACAACTAAAGCTGGTGTTAATCAATATAACTTTTTAAATTCATTAATTATCAACTCAAAGGAATTGTCCAACTCCCGATAAACACAATGATTATCCCTTGAAGCGTTCAAACTTGTTTCATCCCTTGCAAGTCCGAATGACAAACGTTCAATAGCTATTTCAACACAAAATACACTTTACCGGTTAAAAATTTATACTGAAATTTTTGTTTTTGAAAATGTATTTAATAAATATTTTATGTATTTATTTACGTATTTAATATATAATAAATATTTTTATGTCTTAAAAATCTGATTGTAATCACTTTATTTCATGGATGCACAATTAAAAAAAAATACATTTTAACGATTGAATAAACAGTAAGAAAATTTTTATCTTTAAGAAATCGACAATCGGCAGTAAAATTAACAGCTGATTTTTATCGACTACGAATATCGTTAAGAAGATGTTACAGAATAGCAAATACGGTAAAATATTGTTATAATTATTTTAATGATTCGATTATCGTTATATAAGTTACAGAATCGCACTACTGGTGACCATCAAATAAAATCGTCACTTAGAGAAGACTTGTCGTTGTGGCCAAAAACTCAATTTCCTATAATCACGATCAAAAATATACAAAATTCAACTGCTGCGACGTCCTCGCCTGTATGACCACGAATGCATACATTCCATAAATGCTTATTTAGTCCCAATTTTCACGAGGCAATTTTAGTTGCGCAATTCTTGAGTTTGTGGACAAATAAGAGAGGAAAGAGTGGGGAGTGTAAAAATGAGTACAGACTTGCTTGTACTCGGAAAGTCGTTTTGTGCTATCATTCGTATTATCAGAAATTTTACATTTTCTTTCATTTGTGTTTCTTTTATGTATTGATATGTTGTCTGTGATGAAAGTAATATTGGCGCGAAATTGCGATATTTTAATTCATTTGAAAAAAAATTTTTTTTTTAAATATGTGGACAATTTCAAAAAATACATAGCAGTATTAATTTAGAAGAAGTGAAAATTAAATGGAAAATTTTGAGAATGCAGTACATGCAAGATTAAGAAAGTGTAAGCAATAGAAAACGAAAATTGCTCAAGTAAAATTGCTGTGTCTGAACATAAAAGCAAGTTGAAACGAAAATTTGATAAGAATTGCGCAACTAAAATTGCCTCGTGAAAATTGGGACTTTCATTCCAACAAAGAGCATCAAACTAGTTGCTCTTTGTAAAGTGTGCTTTATATAAAGGTACATATGTGCTTTATATAAGGCCCTAAGTGTTCATACATACCCAAAATTTCATATATTGGCCGATAAGATAGATTTTAAAAATTTTTAATAACAAAGTAACTTTTTATCCTTTTTCCCTTATATTTATACTACCATTTGCTTACGTTATGTTAAAATGAAAATATCAATCGTTCATGTTACAATGTAGACAAAAAAGGCATGTTAATAAGAGTTTGAAGATTGTTTGTTGATTTGGAAAATACAGTGCAGATTTTGCAGATTTTTTCATGTGAAATTCTTGAGTTTTGCAGATTTTGCCTCTTTAAATTCTAGCATCCCTGGTCATAGGATTTATAACCGTGCGGACATGGAATTCAATCGTTTTTTTTTTTACAATCGTAATGTAACTCTGGCCTGGAGAACAGCTCTCACGCCATCGTAATTATTTCTCAAATGCGGTCAGTCTTGTTGTTGTTGTGTGACCTTCCATTCGAGAGTTATGCGTCTCGCTCTTACTGGTTAACTGTTTACCTCAACTAACTGTATTACTTTACACTTTTTTGAGGTATTCCTGTGTTAACCACGCGGCAACTTCTTATGTAAAGGCATAAGTCGTTATAGTTACTTACAGTGCCGCCACAAATGACTGTTAATATCATCATGGGCATACGCCCCGCGTCACCCCGCCCATGCTGTTCATCCTGTACTTTGCAAATTTATTTGCAACTGTATAGTTAAAAAAAAATTAAATAATAATAATAATAATAATAATATAATAAAATCAGTTTTTTGGTTCTTCGGAAAACGAACAACCAAAAAGTTTTTTTTTGGGATGAAATCATTTTTAACTTCAAAAAAAAGGAATCTTTTTTGTTAATAGGGATTCCATTCGGATATACTTCCTTGGGTTTCGCCTTTTGAAAAATCAAATAACCGATTAAATTCGATTACCGAACGGCATTAAATTCTGTGATATAACTGAATGTATATTAGGAATGATTTGAGGAAAATTACTTCAATATTTTATTTAAATTTCTTTTTTATAAATCGTCATCAATCAAAAAGTCATAATAGATTTTTTGATTGATTATGATTCGTTAGGTTAACTTCTATGACTGTAACAATATTAACAGCCAGTTCGCCGATGTCGAAAGGATAAGTTCATTCGCACTTTAGGCCAAAGGAAATTGATTTCTGTTTTTTCTAAATTTATTCTATGCGAACGATGTGTCAAAATTCAATTAAAGTACATAAGTTCATGCAAACGAACGATAGTGACATAGACAAACCCAAATTGATACGAACGTGAGTGACTAGCTTTCTTTCGCGAAGTTTTCATTCGATATCGTCGAACAGGCTGTAAGAATTTTTTGAAGCAGTATTGTTGTTATGCTTTAATTTCATATTTCAGAATTTGTTTACGTATCTGAAGTGTTATTACATATCGATGGTATGTAAGTGGAGAGTTTAACAATTTTCTATATTTTTATATGAAGTTTATTTGTAAATCAATTAATGATTTGTTTGCTTTAACTAACAATAATTATAGAGTGGGCTGGAAAATTTACTAAGTGTTTTTTATTGAATTTTTTAAGTTATTGCAGACAATTACACCTTTATTTGCGTTGCTAATATAAAATTTTTTATTTATAAAATTATTTTAAAAATTAGCAATATCATACAATTTAACTGTATATACTATATAAACTATTCAAAAGATTAAGGAAATTAAGCTACAAATTAAATTTTTTGCAAAAAAAATTCTTAATTATACATATCTATATGAAATATTGTACAGCTTTAAAGTGTTATTTTACACAAAGTTTTATATAAATTATCAAGCGAAATTGAAACTTCGAACTTTGGTCTAATAAGAAACAAGCTAATCAATTTTTTTAATGGAAATATGCATAACTAACGAAAGAATTTATTAAAAGTATTGACAGGTCTATTACTTGCAACTGCGATAAGCACTGTTTAGCCAACTGCAATAAAATTTATTTATTTTTACCGAATTCTATATACGAATGCGAATTTAGGCTAAATTTATATTTAGTTCTGGCAATAGTTTATGCTACATCTACGCAAGCTCGATTAGCGCATCATGCATTAAACATATTCGCCACAGCAGGCTACGACGAACATACACTATAAATGCCGCTGTTCTACAAATGTAGCCCTGTAGCCAGCTACTTAATTGTATTGGAAGCGGCAACTACATACTAAACAGCTGACATTGTTTCTTTTTTTTCATTTTCTTTTGAAATTTTTGCAGTTCGGTTGGCCTAAATCGTTCGAATCATTGCCCACTTCCATCACACTTCACATCTTTGTATAGAAATCATACTTTATATCTTTTGTACTAAAATTAGCAATAATATAAATATACAAAAATAAAATTTACATACTTGCAAAGCATATAATTAAAATGAAAACAAGCAAATTATAGTACGTTTCCATTAGAAGCCAATTAAATTGATTTAAGGAAACTATTTCGAAGTATTGAAATAATTTTGTCTTTGAATCTTCGAAATCAGTACCTTGTTTCTGTATTTCCCGCATCGTGAAAAAATATTCACATGGAACAAGGGAATTGAATGAAAAACGATGTTAATTGCAATAAAAATTCATTTCTCAGACACAAGTGTTGTCGCAATTCTTTTTTGGGAAAACTGACAGTCAATTGATGTTTTTGACGTAAATTACTGGAAAGATAAGTTTGTGTAATAAAGTTTGGTGACAAGCAGCTGTAAAAATATTTCCCCACTAAAAAGGCTGCGGAATTATAAAAATAGAAAACAAGGTATTGTATATCGTTTTCTTTGCGTAAATTTACCAAAAGCACATAGCCTTCCTTCCTTTTTAAACAAAAGTAAAATATAATATAAAAATTACAACTTTTCGTAATTTCTACCAACAAAATGCATGTGCTGTTTTTTGGTGTTGTATCTATTGTAATTCAGCCACTACCTGTTTAAGGTGCCTTGATAGTAGTGTTTCACAGCTGATTGTAGTTTAATACTTCATATAGGGGATTAGTTGTCATTTATTTAGTCCGTTTTCGTAAATTACCACAACAAAAGAAAGAATTATTCAAAATTATTAGAAAAAAAAAAAAAATAATAAAAAGAAATGTATTCTGCCACTTTCTAGTATTAAGCTTTGTTCAGACGGTTGTCAGATCTGACAATATTGTCTGATCTAACACTGTGCTGGAAATTGCATGACAATGCACAATTGCTCTTACAATAAAATATTGTCAGTTTACACGGTTGCTAGACAATTGTCAGAAAAATGCCAATTCCATTGTTAGACAATTATTTGACAATTCCATTATCTGACAATGTTGTCATGAATAATATTGTCAGTTCACACTATTGTCAGATTTTTTATGCAGCAAAAATTGTCAGCTCAATTGTCAAAATCATAATCAAAACAAAATATTTACATAAAAATTCAATTGTTTCTGCGAGTTTGGAAATGACAATTCCATTATCTGACAATGTTGTCATGCAAAATATTGTCAGTTCACACGATTGTCAGATTTTTTATGCAGCAAAAATTGTCAGCTCAAGTGTCAAAATCAAAACAAAATATTTACATAAAAATTCAATTGTTTTTGCGAGTTTGGAAAATTAAATAATTGGGGAAAAAAATTATTTAGGATATGGATCAATAAATTGCCACCATTTTAACAGCATATATTTGAAAAAATTGTAATGATGGGGAAGAAAACATAAATAAACGATCCAGAGTTCGGGTAAAGAACTGGCTGCTTTGTCGCCATGAAGACGGATTTCATTACTCAACTGGATTCATACAAATGAACCAGAACCGAAGATTTTCTAAGTTGCAGTTGCAAGTTGTGCCGAGATTGTCCCACTTCACCTTGCAGCCATTGAAATTCACAAAAATAGTGACTTTTTGCACTGCACTAGCTTTGTGTAGTTTATATTCTACGTATACCACAAGCTTCACTGACACTTAACTTTTTGCATTAGTTTCAAAATATTTTCATGAGACCATGAAGTTTCTACTTTTTTTCGATACGACTATTTTAAGGTTTTACCAATTGGAGAGTTTCTTGGCGATGGAACTTCTACAGGCTGAAACAAACTATCAAACACTTTTTCATTTTCAACATTTATAAACCAATCACAATTGGATTACTCAAACTTGTATTTTTAAAGTAAAATTTTTAGAAAATTAAACTTACTTTTTTGTTTCGCGCTAAAAACTTTTTTTTAATTGTTTTGGTTTTTGTCTGAAAATGATGGCATTTTCAGATGTTAGAAAATTCACGCACATGACAATATGAAATAAGCTAGCAACGTCTGACAATGATCTGACAGTGGCAAGGAAAAGTCCTTACACGATTGTCAGGTATCTGGCAATCGTTTTATCTGACAATTGTCAGAACAAATTGTAAATTCACACGATTGTTAAAAATATTCTGCAAATTTTTCTGACAATATTGTCAGATCTGACAACCGCCTGAACAAAGCTTTAATACAACTCAAACTATTATCGCTACTAACTTCAGTTCGCTTTTAGCGGCCAATCTGACATCAGCCTTAATGATATTAAACCTCTTATAATAATACAAAATAATTTTAATTGATTAGAAACATTCTCGATGCATTGAACCACTTTTTAATTATGAACTTATCCAATATACAAACATACATACATATGTACATATACTCGCACATGCATTAAAATTTTTGTAATGCCATACAAAGCTTAGCTGAAAAGAATATTAATTTCTAAAACAAAACAAGAAATTATTTATTTACAGTTTGTTTGTGATAAATAACAAATTCAATTGCTTAAAAGTGACAAGTCATGGAAAACTTAAAACGTTAACACATACATACATACGTACTTAAATAGTGAATTAGATTTTATATCAGAGCCTGCCAAAATTAACCCTCTTCTCAGCCACGTGCAAAATATGACACAAAATAAATTTTATTTAACAACAAGCCAAAAATTTAATTGAGATAAATTAAGAAATTCCTTGCAAGCATTTATTGATTTAAAAATATATTTTTGTAACGCTAAAATTTTGAAATATTACATTGCTTACCCTGTAGTGTAAATCTCAAACTTTTAACTATTATAAAAAAAAAAACAAAAAAAAATATCTGTAACATTTCTTTACACCTGACTGGTAGTCAGTGATAAATAATTATGTTGATTGTGGATTTGCAACTAAAAATAAAAATAGACGGCACTGCTTGCCAGTGCGTACTATTTATAGTACTGCTGCCGCAAAATTCAAGATCATACGAGTATCATATACTATGTATATGAAGAACTATATTTGAGGGTAAATAAGGGTTAAGAAAAAACAGTTCACAAAATAAGAAGTTCTACTTTATTGCCAATATTTCTGCCATTGACTTCATTACATTAAGCCGTCAAGATTTGTTGCTTTCAGTTTGACATTTTGATATATTTTTTTTTTTTCAACGTTACCTCCTTAATTTCAATGATTAATATTTCATTTGTTTTTTAAAGTGTAAAAAACAAATAAAATTTAAAACAAACAGCGCGTTATGCATGCAAATAAATGCCTCAATATTTATATTATAAATAAACAATCAAATCAGCACTCAAATAAAAAATATTGTGTTTATATGAACAATATCAAATGTGTAATTTGAAATGTCAAGGAAAGTAAATTTGACAAACAGGGCTATTCTTGAAAATGTCTATTGCTGAAAGCTTAAATTATAATTGCAAAATGGTGAAATGGTAAATTGTTGAAACTGGTGACGAAGATAATTAAAACCATTAATTTATCTAAACAACTTGTGAAATTTACAGAATGCAGCTGGCTGAAAAGTAAATATGGCAAAAATGCTCCACACATAATTACTCATACGAGTGCATACATACATACATAGATAAGCAGTAAATGTTGAAACCAGAGAACAACTTTGAGTGATTGCAAATAAATCATACTTGCTCAGCAACATGTAAACCATTTCATTTCGTTCAAATATGATTTTGTATTCAGCCGCACAAACAAGCAGTTGATTTTTAATCAGTAAACACAATGAGCGACAAATTCGCTATGTGAGTGAAATCATCGTTAAGGTTCGTACTTGAATATAAATGAATGCGCATATAGTTCGGCTTTCATTTCTCGTGTTTGAATTTTTGTTTTGAAGGAAAAAAAATATTACCAAAAATCAATGCAGTGATGTATTTAACAGTTTTCTGTATGCTTCGGCCGAAAAAAAAATCAAATTAAAATACACATACTTAGAAATAAAAGGTTTTCATATTAAAAAGCAAATGTGCATATGTATTTATTTTTGAACATTTGTTAAATCGAAACAACATCTAACGTTTAGCCGATTTTATTTAGTACGAATAGTATACTTACACCAAAGCGAATCCTCTCAAAATCTACTAGATTTAGAGAAGATTTTCCATACAAAATGAAATCTACTTTATGAGTAGATTTCGACGAAATCTCCTGAAATCTACTCAGTACCAAGTGATGCAACCGTGATTTTGTTCAAACAGTACTTAAAAATACTACGCTGCAATAAAAATTACACTTAATGCGGTGTATGCAATCTCTGGGCAACAAAAATATACACTTTAATGTTGGTGTATTCAGTCTCTAATAAAATTGCTTTGTCAAACCCGAATGCAAAAATAATTTTTGTGAAAATGAATTCTTGGTAGATGTCAAAAAATGGTGGTGTAAATGGTATAGATTTCGCTGTAGATTTTAGTTCAAATATACTAGATTTTGAGTTTTTGTAAATGTAGTATAAAACGAGCGCACAATATTTACAAGGCGAGGTGATTTTACTCAGCATTGAGCTATGTTGGTAGATTTTTCTTGATTACAAATTTAGATTGTTTACAAGGCGAGTTGATTTCAGGCAACGTTGAACTTTTTTGCTTGATTTTTGCTGATAACAGATGTAGAATGTTTACAAGGCGAGTTGATTTTACTCAGCGTCGATTTTTGTTGATTAAAAATTTTAGTGTATAAGTTAATCGAACAAAAACATGATTTTTGGTGATCACTGGTTGAAACACTGGCCGTTTTAAGGTGCCTTTGTTTACATGTATACTCGTATATAACATAAAAAAAAATTAAATTGCCGGCTAAAAGCTTAACCGGCAATTGAGTAAAAATGTTGCATAATATTTTGTTTAATTATGAACCCACAACAAAATAAGTTAAATAAAATACACAATAACACTTAAAACCGCTCATACATATAGATGTATATAAATGATAAATACAACTTTAAATGAATATCACGTTTTGCTGAAAAAAATAAGCTTTATTTTACTTTAACTTTTAATTATATTTGTGTATATATTTTTGCATTGTCATTTCAGGGCTTTAGATTACAAATTTGAACAATACCGTTTAAATACAGGCGCTACAGTAGTCGTCAACACCAGCAAAGGTCAAGTGAGAGGAGCCAAACGTCTGTCGGTGTGGGGCAATTCATATTACAGCTTTGAAGGCATACCGTTTGCCAAGCCGCCTTTGGGTGAATTACGTTTTAAGGCACCCGTAGCGGCTGAGCCGTGGCAGGATGTATTGGATTGTACAGGACCAGCGGAAATACCATTTCAATCCAACATGATTTTCAGAAAATACAAAGGCTCTGAAGATTGCTTGTACTTGAATGTTTTTACAAATGAGGTAAGTGTAGATATCGCTTTTTGTGTTTGTGACATTTAATTTCTGCAATTGGCCTAAACTACACAATCAAGGCAGTTTGACTAGGTAATGGTTTAAGCAGTGCTGTTTTTTGTTTTTCTTGCGTAATGTAGTCAAAATTATAATATATAGTTCTCAAAAAAAGAAAAAAAAACATACAGGCATATTCCCACACTTGCAAGTTTTCAAAGTCGCCAGGCGACTTGAAAACGCCAAAATACATGTTTTATCAAAAACAAACTAAAAAATCAATTGAAAATGCCAGCAACATTCATATGGAATTTGGATTAAAAATATAATCAAAAATTGAATGTAAAAAAGTTTATTTCCAGAAATGCATAATCAGTTTGGCTCGCGTTTTAAGAGCATTTTCTTAATTGCATATATTTAGCAAAAATTGTATGAAAACTCGTCTAGTTTTTATTCTAGTACAAAGAAAACAAATTTGCTTTAATATATACGTCATTTTATTATTTGTTTAAGGTTTAATTTAGTGTTAATTCATCAGTTAACTTCGGTATACTCTTGCGATTTGAACTCGCCAAGATTATGGCGAATGCGATTTACAGAACACCTTTCTTGCGAGTTCAAGTCACAATCGCAAATGTCATGCGAGATGCGAGTGTCAGAACATGCACGATAGACTTTGTTACATTTTCAAACAAACGAGAATCAAGATTTTCAAAACATTACTTAATTACTTCTATCAACAAAATCATTTATATAAAAAATATGCAATGTATAATTTTTGGTATTATATATGTATATGGTAATTCTAACTCTACCTAGGAAAGCTGCCGTAGATATAAGATTTTTTTATCTGAAATATTTGCCTATGTGTCTGTCATTATATCATGCTCCAGAGAGCAAGTCTTGTCTTGGCATACACCCAACCAGGCCAGTCTGCTTTCTAGGGCATAGAAGGGTAGGAACCCCACCAATATTTGTAGCAGATAAAACTATAAAACTTTAGGAAGCCTCATGACTTTTGTTCTGTTGGACTTCTTAAACCCGTACCAAAGGTTAGTTGACAGCACAGAGATCAGCAAAGTCCCGGGAGGTTCTGCTTTGCAGATCTCACAGTGCTGATAATGGCTGAGGCGTATGCTGTGGTTTCAACCTAAAACCGCAACTTTTTCTGCTTACTTTAGTGCATGCCAGTTTTCGGGGGCTAATATCTCCCTGAGGTGCTGCTATCTTGCAACAGATACCTGTAATGCAAGGAAAAAGAAGTGATGGATAGATGGGTGAGTTGGTTAAGGGTTGATGCTCTTAATGGGCTTTGACCTACCATCCCATTTAGCATTGTCTTCCATCGACTGCTGGGATATTTCATACAGGAACTCTTAAAACAAGGGTTTGCATGACTACAAACTTATGGCAAAAAATTACGACCTGTGAACCTTACATGTGGGCGGTGAATTATTCTATTAACCTAATGGAGTTAGTCCACTGTCAGATTAGGCCGACATGGTAGAAGCAATTTCACAATCTGTCATTATAATGTTCCGCCCGGAGAACAAGTTTTGCTTTGGAGTATGCTTAACCAGGGACATAATTGAGGGTAGGAGCTGCTCGTTTGTTGTAGAAAATAAAACTGTAAGAAATCACATGACTTATGTTGTGTTGGACCTCCGAAACCCTCACCAAGGGTTACTTATCATAACGGAGATGGGCATAACCCTGGGTGGTTCTGCTTGCAGATCATATCAGCGGTGATAATGGCCTAACTTAGCTGAAAAGTTCTCGTTGTGATTTATACCGAAATTGTAGGAAGGGGAAGTAGTTTTCCTAATAACAACAGTGCAATGCATATTTTTGGCGGATAATAAGCCCCGAAGGTGCTGCTGTCTTATACCTGAAGATACCTAGAGAGTAAGGAAGCAGAAGTGATGCTGATGCTCTTAATAGGCTTCAGACTGCGAATTCCTTAAGAATTGTCTTCCATTGACTGTTTAGGAAGCCCGAACTCTTCAGCAAATCGTTTATCTGTAGGATCGCAAACTTATGGTAAAAGTTGCTACTGGTGAAACGTGAATAATTCATTTATGGGAGTTGATCCATTGTCAGATAAAGCCGTCGGCAGAAGGTGATGTGAGTCGATTGCATATTCTCTCATTACATACACACGTACCAAAAATTTACAAACACGAAGGCTATTTGATAACTCCTTATATGTATGGGACAAACTCGTAAATTTTAACAGAAATGGAAATGAATTAAAATGCATCAAAGTTGATTAAGCATTGTCTTTTACGTTAAAAGTTTCACTGAAACTGTGGATATCAATTTCAATGGTTAATAAGTTATTTAGTGCGTTCCGTTGAGGTTGTATCAGCAAAAATAATGCCATTCAGGTCAAGACAATCATGCTAGAAAACGTAGATAAAATTCATAGAATCACACGGGCAGATCACTATATCATTACAAGTGAGCCAGTACATCATAGTTTATATAAATATTTGGATACAAAAAAGTGTCCGCTTTCGACCATAAGCGCAATGATGGGACGTATCTTAAAAGAGTGTTTGGAGATGCTCAGACGCAACCTAGATGAGTTTTTCCTTCGTTATATAAATCTATATGAAACATGGCTCCATCGCAATACCCAAGAGACCAAGGAACAAGAAAAAAAGTGGATGTCAGCGAGTAGACGTGCACCAAAAGGCTTAGTCAGCCGAAGAGATCATGGTCACTGTTTTTATTTATTTATTTTATTGAATGGAAGGGGTGTAATTCACAAAGCTTAGCTAGAGAAAGTTACTAGAGCGATAACCAGCGAATATTATTCAGAGCTTTTAGATAGATTCGATACTGTTAGAAAACAAAAACAAACACGATTTTTGAAAAAAGGTGCTTGGTTGATGCCCGAACAATGCACGAAGACACAAGGGTATAGTCATATATATGTATATAAAAATTGGGCTATAAACTGCTGCCCCATCCAACACACTCTTCAGATTTCTGCGACAGTTTTATTTTTCCATATATAAGAAAATAGTTAGTTCGTAATAGATTTGGGTCGAATGAAGAGCTGATTACTGAAAGAAACGCCTAGTTTAGAGGCTTTCCGAGAACTTATTATTTGAAAGAAGTAAATAAACTAAAAACAGTCTAGTCTAAGTACAATGATTTAAAAGAATCGTAACCTATTTACCTAGTTCCGATAAAATGAACTGTATATTTAAGCTTCATTCCTTGAATATTGGTCCAAGGCAAAAAATGAAGGTTATTGTGAAAAATATGGTGCTTGTTGACTGAAAAAATAAGTCCTCGCAAAAAATCCTACACATAAGAAATAATAGCCTGTTTAATTTTTTATTTCTTCGAAACTATATTTAAAATGCTGAAAAAATTAACTTTTCCTTTACTTTCTTTCTTCCAGATCACTGCCGCGAAACCCCGCCCTGTTATGGTGTGGATTTATGGAGGCGGTTTCCAAATTGGTGAGGCTACACGCGATATGTACAGTCCAGATTATTTCATGTCCAAAGACATAACGCTGGTAACAATTGCCTACCGCTTGGGTCCTTTTGGCTTCTTAAGTTTTGATGATCCCAGTATTAATGTGCCCGGTAATGCAGGAATTAAAGATCAAGTAATGGCTTTAAAATGGGTGCAGGAAAATATTTCCTTATTTGGTGGTGATCCCAAAAATGTGACAGTGTTTGGCGAAAGTGCTGGTGGTGCTTCAACACATCTCTGCATGCTAAGCGAAAGCTCAAAAGGTTTGATACACAAAGCCATTGTTATGTCAGGCAGTATATTATGCCCCTGGGTATTGCCGCCAGCGAATCAATGGGCTCTGCGTTTGGCTAAAGTTTTGGGCTATACAGGCGAAGAGAGCTCAACGGAAATTTATAAGTTTTTACAAACAGCAAACGGCCCGGATATACAAAAAGCTGTGCCAACTATACTGACTAAAGAGGAAAAACACAATAGAATTTTGTTTGCTTTTGGACCAGTTATAGAAAGCTATAGGTCCAAGGATAGTATACTAACTGATGATCCTCTGGAGGTATTGAAAAGCAGCTGGAGTAACGACATACCTTTGATGATCGGCGGCACCAGTTTTGAGGGTTTACTATTTTATCCTGAAGTAAAGAGACGTAAGGCCACTCTAAATGAAGTGGGAGATTGTGAAAACCTGTTGCCATTCGATATCAAAGTTGAGCGCCATAGCATGGAAGCCAAAGAAATGGGTTTAAGATTAAAGAAAGCCTATTTTGGCAATGAAGAATGTAAACCGGAGACCATGATGCAATTCTTAGAGGTATTTTTTTTTTAACTTAAACTAAAATAATAAAATTTTTATTATTTTTATTGTTTTAGATCGAAAGCTATAGAGAATTCTGGCACCCCATATATCGTACAGCTCTTTATCGTCTCAATTACGCTCGTGCTCCCACCTTTATATACCGCTTTGACTTTGACTCACCCGACGCTAATGCTATACGCAATCTTTTGTGTAACCGTGAAGTCGGTGGTGTGTGCCATGGTGATGACTTGTGTTACCTTTTCCGCTTCATTTTTAGCCAGCGTCTGTCCGTGGACTCCGCCGAATATCACACCGCCAAAGCCATGATTGATATTTGGACCAGTTTTGCCGAGAACGGTGATCCCAACTGTTCTTCTCTACAGGATGTAAAATATGAACCTTTGTCAAAGAATACAAATTTCAAATGTTTAAACATTTCTAACAAATTGGAATACATTGATTTACCTGAATTGCAAAAAATACAAAATGTTTGGAACACTTTTTATCCCCAGGGCAAATTATAGTTTATGTACATACATATTTAATTGGCGTGACAAATATTGAAGAGTGAAAAGGGAATCGGCTACCTCATGTACATAAGCAAGTAGTAAGAAGTATCTGGCATTCATAACTTGTTAATTATTCTGTTATTATTAAATGTAGTTAAATACTGATAAGAAAGTAATGGCATGAATGGTTGCAATAAGTTTTACATATACAAGGTAATCAATTGTTAAATAATTTTAATTTTTTATTTGTGTAAGTGTTTAAGTTTACTAATAAGTTTAGGAGAAAAATATGAAATTGTGATGAAAGAACATTAAAAAAAAACTAACAATTAAAAAATTATTTTTTTTAATTATAACAAAATAAAATGTATTGAAGACATCTTCGTTTTAGAATAAAATCAGAGATCAGATCGGATCAGAATAGGGATCTTCCATTAATCTCCGAATGGGGTCGTAAAAACAGGGTCGCCTTCAACACTCGTAAGATCCAATGCTGTTTACTAACAGACAAAAAAGCCGACCGCAAATGCTGCTTTATCTCTACTCATGGATGCTATAAATATTGAAGAATCGGATGCTCTTGATGTTCTTGGAATGAAGATACAGTGCGACGTTCGCTGGACTGAACACATTTTTCATGTCTCTAAAGAAACATTCAAGTGCCTCGGATTTTTGAAACGGTGTAAGATGTACTTTACTCCATCCGACTGCCTTACTATTTATACTACCTATATCCGACCGAAAATGGAGTACAACTCTCATGTTTGGGCCGGTGTGTGAAAATCTATTTTGGAATTACTCGACCGTGTGCAGGAGAGGGCGAAGAAGCTTATCGGTGACAGTAGGGTATCCAACTCTATTGACTCTCGGAGCACCGAGGCAGTGTGGGGAGCATTCTATCGTTACTACAATGAATCTTGCTCTGACTTGATTAGGGATCTTGTTCCCGAAACTCATACGTTTTTACGTAGCACGCGTTCATCATCCAGAGCTCATCCATTTGTGGTCGATTGCCCGAGCAATCGTACTACGCATTACAGAGAAAATTCATTTTTCAGCCGTACGCATCGCCTGTAGAATACGTTGCCTGCAGACGTGTTTCCTGCCTGTTATAACGTTGGAAAGTTCAAGTCAAATGTTCACAAACCCTACACTCGCTTTCCTCCTTCTCACAACCTATTTTTCTAGTTCTGGTACAATTCACTGCATATGTTGGGGTCATCCCCTGAGTACTGGTCCAAGATAAAAAAAAATAAAAGTATATGTTACAGTAGTTTAATGTGGTATTTATGAGCCAGGAGAGAGTGATACGTATAGAAAATTGAAGTACGAGTATAGTCCATATTTTAAGAAATTGAAGAAGTAGAGAATATATATTTTTAAAACCTACTAGTAAGAAGATGGCATTATCCAACCCAAATGCACGATGTCACAATACTTGTGAATCGCACCTATACGTCAATTTATTGCTCAATTTCATTTCTTTGCTTCAGTGTTTGACAAATTCAAGCATTCAAATGTATGTCGTGATATTTTTGGTCAGCCAGTCAGCCAAATATTGATTCGTTAACAAGCAGCATTTGTGTATTTGAGCCAATGAGAATCCACGAAAAAGCCAGTGCATCCACATAGAACAGATTTGTGCCATTCAGGAATGAATTACTTAAAGTTGATGATTCCTTCAAGTGAAAGAATGAAATATTTCTTTCATCATTTCCTTTTATGTGTCGTCATTCGTGCTTTCAGAGACCGTGAATACTCAAAATCGATTAAAGGAAATTCTTATTCATTTTATTTTATACTCTTTAATTTAAGTCAATTTTAAGAATTTACAACAAGAATTGTTTTCTATTGTTCGCGTTTAAACAAATGGTGAACAAACAAATAATGTCTGTGGTTGCTGTATAATAATTCGCTATCCTGCCATATGATATAAATAATTGAAACAAGAGAAAAAAATGCGTTAATTTCCTAAACCTTTCTGAAAGGTAATAAAGATTTTGTCCAACACTAACATTAAATGAGTGTTTGTTGTGGTTTATGGGCTGGTGATGTCACCGCTTTGTACTACAGATTTGACCATAAGTCTCTTAACATTTGAACACACAGTTGCACCAGTGCGTCATTTATTAGAGCTTATTTTGCGTACGCGAATACTATCGCTACAACGATTCTGCCACCGAAGCTAAATGCAAATCTTGTTATCATTTTAATATTCGTGATTCAGGACATTGTCATATAGGGACGCATGCTAGAAGGTTAAATCTTAATTTTAATAATTTCTGTAGATGTTGCGGGGATGAGAACGAGGAGGAGAGTGTTGAGCACTTCCTCTGTCAGTGCCCGGCTCTCTATTCTATGAGAGCGCTGTATCTAGGCGGACCGATGCTGCACGGGCTCGCAGATATATCGGAATGCGGAGTGAAAGGACTGGATTCATTTATCTGGCTTTCGGGTTGATTTGGATCTGAACCGTCAGGGGAAGTGTAAGTCTCATAGGCTGCACTTCTCCCTCAGTCAACACAACGGGACTAAAAGGACCAAAGTGGGCTGGTTTCATGAAACTGGCGGCCTAACCTAACCTAATATTCTTGGTTATTTTATTATTATTGGATGGAATGTGCATCTCATCGGCCATTTGCACTGTGACCATTGTTGCTCCGCGGGGAACAGGTTTTGCATTGGCGTATTCCTAACTTAGGCGCTCTGTTTTTTGGGGAAAAGAGGGTAAGGGGTCCCTCGTTTGTTGCGGCAAACAAAACTCTTGGAAGCCACATGACTTATGTTCTGTTGGCTTCCAAAACCCTTACCAAGGGTATAAATTGACAGAACGGGGATCAGCATGGTCCCCGGGAAGTTCTGCTTGCGGTTCGACGCGGGCTGACCGTGGTTGAGGTGCCTACCTTGGCTGAAACGTTCTGGCTGTGGTTGAAACCTAAAACGCAGGAAGGGAGTGTTAGTATCCTTGATAATTGTTTGGTGATGGCTTTTTTGAAGGGCTAACAATCTCCCGAGGATCTGTTGCCTATACAACAGATACGTGTACTGTAAGGAACCAGTGGTGATGGTTGACGGGTGAGTTGGTTTAAAGGCTGATGCTCTTAGTGGGCTTCGGCCTACCAACTCATTAAACCTTGTCCTCCATTGATTGCTGGGAAATTGCATACATGTGGGAGTAGAAAGCCCGAACTCCTCAACAAGAAGTTGTTCATATAATCGCAATCATATGACAAGAATTGCTACCTGTGTGAGCCTAGCAAGCCACACGGGGGCGGTGGTGAATCGTGAAAAATTCACTCCGTGGAATTGGTCCACCATCAGGTTAGGCCGTCAAGGCAGGTACTGATGTAAATCATTTTCACAGTTGTGACCATTGTTGACCTATTGTGTGTCTCCGGTTTAAGTATGTAAAGAAATCGAACAAGCTCCTTCATTGAAAGTAATAACAAGTCCCATTCACTCAACGTATGCGCTTGTAACAGCCTATAGCTTCTGTGTCCCAATGCTCTAAAGTGGGTGATCAAGTGCTCCATTGACTCCTCTTCCTTACCGAAGAATCTGCAAATGTTTGTATTGAAAATTTCCATCCTTTACAGGTGCCTAAGGCAGGTATACGAGCAATGACCATTCAGTGTTCTGAGGCTTTTCCTATACAGTTTTAGAGCACATCCGGCCCTCTTTGCATCAAAGTTTAAAAATGTCTTGGAATAATAGGGACCAGCTGTCTCATTCCAATGTTGCTTAACGATGGACTCTGTCCATTTCTTCATCAACTTATTCAGGAGATTCTTACTGAAACCACATGTTGGAGTGAGGCCAATAGTGAGGCCTTGTGCTCCCTTTTTTGGCGTAGATGTCAGCCATTTCATTGCCATAGTGCCCCTCATATTCTGGCACCCAGATCAGTGTAACCTGGTTCTGGCTTGCCTGTGTATTCCAGTACTAACCTGGATGTAAAGACACAACTGCTCAGGGCATTGGGTTTTTATTGAGCATTTCAAATATTATATCGTTTGTGGTCCACCCTATACTTCGGATTTGAGGTTGGCTAAGCAGTTGCCATGAATCGGTTTTGCTGTCGCAACATGACAACGGACTTCTTGTATATATAAATTTAGGACATCGAACTGAACGGTAAGGTGCTCTTTGTAGACATAAATCTAAGATATGGGACTGAACGATACTCGTATATGGTAACAACGGTATGGTGGCACTTGCCGCACAGCCAACAAAACAATGGCTCCTTTGCACCAGAAATTCAATAGCCATATTAAAGTCACATCTCGGCGATGTTAGCCGCTACGATCATATGATTTGACACCTTTGAACTTATTGCTTTGGGGATATTTAAAAGAAAAAATGTAATGTCATAAATACATCTATCATAATAAAAATTATTAAGATAAATTCTCTGAAAACGTTGTGTTTTATTAACAATTAATATCTTGCAAATTCGTTGGGTCATTCTGTGTGATTGTTTTAATGTTTAAAAGAACTTAGTTTCTATTATCATGAATCAGATATAAAAAATGCCTTCGTCCGCTGTGTAACAGATTAGTGAATAAATAGATTTTGTCCTTTTAATTTCTTTAATCTGTTAAATTTGTCGCTGGCATGTTTTTAAGTGCGGCAGATATAACAAAGACAAATAATCTTATACTAGTTTTTGCAGTTTTTTCCAACTAAATAGTTGTTATTATAGGGTGTTTTTTTAAGCTAGATAGAACTTTAAATTGTAAAAAGTAACACAAAAAATTAAATTTTGATGAAACATTTTTTTTATTTGTTTCAGTATACTCTGACAAATCATCATGAATAGACTCACGCTTGAACAACGCTACGAAATTATCCAAATTTACTTTGAAAATCAGACCCGTTGTTTTATCGCAAAATTGTGTTCAGCGATGAGGCGCATTTTTGGCTTAACGGGTTTGTTAATAAGCAAAATTGCCGCATATGGAGTGAGACCAATCCACAAGAGACCCTACAGACTCCATTACATCCAGAAAAATGCACTGTTTGGTGCGGTTTTCATGCTGGTGGCATCATCGGACCTTATTTCTTCAAAAATGAGGCCGGAGCTCGCGTTACGGTCAATGGAGATCGTTACCGCACCATGATCAATGATTTTTTGTTTGAAAATATGGATGACATTGATCCGGAGGAGATGTGGTTTCAACAGGATGGCGCTACGTGCCATACGGCGAACGCAACCATCGACTTACTGAAATCAAAATTTGGCGATAAGTTGATTTCGAGAAATGGACCTGTCAATTGGCCTCCAAGGTCGTGCGATTTGACACCTCTCGATTATTTCCTGTGGGGCTACGTGAAGTCACTGGTTTATGCTGATAAACCAGCAACAATTGACGCCTTGGAGGCCAGCATTGTTCGTGTTGTTCGTGACATACGGCCAGCAGTGCTCGAAAAAGTGGCCCAAAATTGGACGTCCAGAATGCGCTTCGTCAAGAACAGCCGCGGTGCCCATATGCCCGAAATCATTTTCAAATGTTAATGTCACGTATTGATCTTTCGAATAAAAAAAAATTTTGATTACAATTTAATTTTTTGTGTTATTTTTTACAATTTCAAGTTCTATCGGGCTTAAAAAAACACCCTATATTAGTTACAAGATTACTTTTGTAACACAGAAATTATCGTGTATTAAGTTCTTAGCTGTTAATGTTATTAAGTTTTTGTTGTTGATCATGTGCTAAGTGTTATTGAATGAAAAAGGGCTGTTGTATATCTTGAGGTAAAAAATTAAGGCAAAATCTTCTATTAAGTGGCCGCAACAAAATACAAAAAACAAATCGTGTTTTTTCCGGTAATGTATTTTTAGATGCTGTTTTTATTAATCTTTTTCTATCTAAATTGTTTTTGTGCCGATCCCAGTATTAAAAAAAAAGAAAAAAGAATAATACTGAAGCATTTTTTATATACAACACCTAACACTGACACTATGTACACGTATTAATACAACATTAAAAAGGATTCCAACTTCATGTCCTCTTGTACACTGAAAGAATTTTTTTTAATATAATTTTAAATAAATTCATTTATAATACTTTCACATATTCTGACATGCTTAAATTATTAAGATATTCTGAAATAAATAATACATTTCGATTTTGAAAACTGCTCCTTAATACAGTTAAATTTTTTTTACAGTGTATGTAAAAAATATGATGACATTAAGCACTACCAACATGAAAACAAAAAGATTTACTACCTTGTTTATGTTCATCATCAAATATGCTTTTTGTTTCTATTTTAGAGGATAAACTGTTAAAATAACATTAAATACCGAAATGGGCTACACAACTCTTTTTAACCACAAATTTTTAATTTTTTTTACTTCACGGATATTGGATTACGGTCCTAATGGAATTTTAGTAAAATTTGATTGAAAAAGTAAGCTGTAGCATGTAACAATGGTTTGATGTGATTGATTACAAGCTGGCGTTGAGTATAACAAAATTTTTATAACAATAATACTTTGAAAATAGTTGTGAAAAAGATTTACATCAGCACCTGCCTTGCGGCCTTATCTGATGACGGACCAGTTCCACGGAGAGAAATATTCACGATTCACGCCCTGTGTGGCTGACTAGCACAGCAAATTTTTCCCATATGTTTGTGAGCAACTTCTTGTTGAGGAATTCGGGCCTTCTAATCCCTTCTGTATGCAATTTCCCAACAATCAATGGAAGACAAGGCTTAATGAGTTGGTAGGCCGAAGCCCACTAGCAGCATCAGCTCTTAAACCAACTCACCCGTCAACCATCAGGTATCTGTTGTAAGGCAACAGATCCTCGGGAGGTTGTTAGTCCCCGAAAAAAGCCACGCCAAACAATTATCAAGGATACTAACCCTCCCTTCCTGCGTTTTAGGTTTCAACCACAGCCAGAACGTTTTAGCCAAGGTAGGCACCTCAACCCCGATCAGCCCGGGTTGAACTGCAAGCAGAACCACCCGGGGGCCATGAGTTCTGTCAATTTATATGGTAAGGGGTTCGGAAGCCAACACAACATAAGTCATGCGACTTCCTAGAGTTTTGTTTGCCGCAGCAAACGAGAGACCCCTTTCCCTCTTTACCCGAAAAACAGTGTGCCCTAGTTAGGAATACGCCAAGGCAAAACCTGTTCCTTGGGGGGATACTTTGAAAACAAAAAGCAAGAAAACATATATAAAAAAGAAAATGTTCTAATGCAAAAACATTTTCAACACAAAGCGACCAAAAGGACCCAAGTGGGCTGGTTTGATGAAACTGGCGGTCTGTACAACCTAAGCTAATGCTAGAAACACAACTGCGGCAAATTTCCCCGATAAATATTTGTTGTATAAATCCGTCGTGTGAAGCACAATATATATAATATATATAATAATATAATATTGTTTACATTCCGTGCATAGAAAAAATTTAATCAAATGAATACAAACATTTTAAATTTGTGGAAATTATGAAAATAATTTGTTTGCTTTTGCGGTTGTGTGAAAAAACTTTGCAATAAGGTGGGGGGTAACGGCAATTGGATATCAACAGAAACGACCTTGAATTCCAAAGAATCGGACTTGCAGTGATGATGTTCAGTTTTTGCCATATTTCCGTGTTCTTTTGAACATTTGTATAATCTTTCAAAGCTAGATTGTACAGGTAGTGATTGCACAGGCAGTGTTTATCATTTTTAACTATTATATCACTCATCCTTTTTTTAAAGCAAATTGCAATTTATTATTTCCAAAACAATTGTATATATGTACCTACAGTTTTCCTTTTTATTAAACAGCTGATAGGGGGTATAATTTATGTAAAGATATTGATGAGGCGACCATATATGTATGTACTAAGGGGTCCAAATTAAAGTTAAACCTACAAATCACTTCTTGTGAAAGTGATTTGGTATCATTCTATTATTCTACGCACAAAATGTTATTGATTTTTGTGGTTTTAAACCGGTAAGCTAACTTGCAATCAATTTGAAATCACATCCTAATTTTTGCACGTACTTTATTATAAACTTAATGATTTATTACATTTATAAATAACTTCTTTAGTTTGCAAATAATACCGTGAATAAAAAATTTCAACCTAAAAATCAAAAATATCAGTAAATTGAAGAAAAATCCAGCTGTTTCCAGAAGAGTTTAAATCACTTCGAAAACCACAAAAAATTGTGATTTGCAGAACAGGCACAAATCACATTTGTGCTTTTGAAACAGAATGCACTTTGTAATCAAGTGCGAAAAAAAGACAAAAAACTTTTTTTGAAAAAATTTTTTTTTGGTACCAAAATTTGTTTGGTTTTGCTCTACGAAGTTTATTTGTCGAAATAAACGCAAAAAACTTTTTTTGGAAAAATTGTTTTTTTTTTGCTCTGGGACGCTTATAACGAGTGATTTTTTTGCTATTATCTTTTTGGCAACACTAGTTTTGACAGCTCACGCACGTTTTGTATCTTGTGTCACTGTCAAACATCTTCAGTTTGGTCTATAATTTAATCATGAATCGTCTTACAAACGAACAACGCTAGCAAATTATTGAGTTTTATTACCAAAATGCGTGCTCTGTTAAGAAAGTTCATCGCGCGCTTCTTCCATTTTATGGTCAGTTTAATCGACCTACTGAGGCTTCTATTCGGGCTATGGTAAAAAAATTTCGCACCAAATTTACATTGTTGGACATTAAACCACCAACACGCTTACGTAGAGTGCGAACTGAAGAAAATATCGCAGCCGTATCGACCAGTGTTGGTGATGACCGTGAATTATCGATTCGGCGCCGTTCGCAGCAATTGGGCCTCGTTACTCCACTACGTGGAAAATTTTGCGGAAGGATTTGGGTGTGAAGCCTTATAAGATACAGCTGGTGCAAGAATTGAAGCCAAACGACCTACCACAACGCCAAATTTTTGGTGAATGGGCTCTTGAAAAGTTATATGAAGATCCACTTTTTTATCGAAGAATTGTGTTCAACGACGAGGCTCATTTCTGGTTGAATGGATACGTGAACAAGCAAAACTGCCGTATTTGGAGTGAAGAGCAGCCAGAAGCATTGCAAGAGCTATCAATGCATCCACAAAAAACAACCGTTTGGTGCGGATTATGGGCTGGCGGCATCATTGGGCCGTATTTCTTCAAAGATGATGCGAATCACAACGTTACTGTGAATGGTGAGCGCTACCGTGCGATGATAACAAACTTTTTTTTGCCCAAAATGGAAGAGCTTGACTTGCATGACATGTGGTTTCAACAAGACGGTGCCACATGCCACACAGCACGCGAAACAATGGACCAATTGAGAGGCGAGTTCGGTGAACAGTTTATTTCACGCTTGGGACCAGTCAATTGGCCGCCCAGATCGTGCGATTTATCGCCTCTAGACTATTTTTTGTGGGGCTATGTTAAGGCTAATGTCTATAGCGACAAGCTCGCTTCGATTGACGCACTGGAAGCCAACATTGCCAACATTATTCGTGAGATACCGGCCGAAATGTTGGAAAGAGTATGCCAAAATTGGACTAAAAGGATGGACCATTTGAGGCGCAGCCGCGGCCAACATTTGCATGAAATAATCTTCAAAGATTAAATTATATCGACCCAACTATCGATCCAAATAAATATTTCATGCATTTTTCTGAATTTTATGTGTTTTTTTTTAAATTTCCGATAGTTCTTATAAAATCACCCATTATATCAAAATAAACGCAAAAAACTTTTTTTTCGGAATAAATTTTTTTGAGCTCTGGGACGCTTACTTATCGAAATAAACGCAAAAAAACTTTTTTTGAAAAAAAATTTTTTTGGTCCCAAAATTTGTTTGTTTTTTTGCTCTACGACGCTTATTTATCGAAATAAGCTCAAAAAACTTTTTTTTTTAACTGTGTTTTGTGTAATTGATTTGTAATAACTACATGTAAATATCTTCGTTTGCTCTAATTTGAAGTAGCGCACTAAATTATGATAGCCTGCTTACATCAGTCACGTTCTTTTCATGCTATTTTAAGATTTAAGACACTATTCCACCTTTTGAATTGAAAAATCTAACCTTTTACGCTAGAATTGATTACATTTTAATTTGAGCAGTAGAGAAATTAGATATTTGTTCACTGCTGACGTTAAAAAAATGTGAAAAAATGCTAAAGATTCACAAAAATTTGGATTAAATTTCACCTTTAACACTTTAAACACTTATTAGAAGATCAACCTTAAATCTGATTTTTGAAAACAACTCTTGCATTCAATGATTTGCAGAATGGTGGTTGCTTGTCAGCCAGGAAAAGTTAAACCAGTTAACAGTTAGAGGCCATTTTTCAGCAAAGAACTTTCTTGCAGAAAACTTTTAGAAAATCCTTAATCTTATTTATAATATCACTACTTGGCTTTAATCCGCTTTGGATATTTTTATTTATGAATTTTATTTACATTTTACTTTAAGCCTTATAACAACTTTTAGTAGTTTTATTGTTTTTTAAAGTTTTTTGTGCTTTTTGACACAAAGCCAACAACGTTGACCACCAACTTTAAAGCTTAAATTTTAAGATTATTGACTGGGGTGTTGTTATTTGGTTTCTGGTCAGTTGGTTTTCATAAAAGCCTTTATATTTAATAAAAAAAATAAATAAATAACTTTTTTATTGCATACAAGTGCATATGTTGTTATAAGTTGACCAAAATCTGTTTTTCATTTTAACCACAACATAAAACATTAAATGCTTTATTATATACAACTGGTTGGAAAAAAGACAATTCACACACATTCCTGACTATATTTATTTATTTAAAATAAAATAATATTAAATCTACAAAACAAACTTATTCCTCTAGGCAGAACTGCGTATAAGTGAACACGACCTACAACACCATGCCTTGACACGTCATCGCACTGCGGTCCAATCCCTAGCATCGTCACGTTTCCAAGGGATGCGTTGTTTTAAGGATAATACGGCAGCTGGTATTTGTTAAAATTTGTTGTGTTCAAAAAGCTTTACTACGGGCATAAACTAACTACTTACTGCTGGCTGCTAAAGTTTTTAACTGCAGTTGTCTTGTGTTTTATTATTTTTGCATTTTAATGGTTAGCAGAAAATTAATGTTTCTGACAGATTAAATGCCTTTTGGGTTGGCGAACTTATGGAAAAAGTAGTCATATTTAAAGGAAGTATTTTTTCTATTTGAAAATACTTGCACAATTAAATTATGTCTTTGAAAAATCAAGACCGTTTTCATAATTGCGCAGTAGATCAGTTGGTTTAATGAAATTTTCAAGCATTTGGCAAATATGGAAAAAGAAAAATTAAAAGGCAGTGACAGCTCAGGAAACTAATTTCTTTAAAGAAACCTTTGAAAAACTTATTCCGTAAAAAAGAATAAAGTTGGAAAATGGCAGTAACAAAATTGCTTTTATTCAAAGCAAGACCTAATATTTAGAAAAAGGACCCAGCAAAGTTAAATAAGTGACAGAAAATTGTTATCTCTAGAAAGTAACATGCATCTCTACAAAAACAGAAATGACAACTGATAAAACCTTCTTAATACATAAATATAGTATAAACAAAAAAAAAACGTTGTAAAAATAAATTCTATTCAATTTGAAATAATTTCGTTCCTGTACAGGGGGCTAATTCTGTCATTCGCTTACGCGCGAGTTTTTACACTTTTGGGATTATCTCATTCGAAGGAGTAAAAGGTATCGAAATTTCTAATTCGAATGCAACCGTGCAACTTTTTACTTGTAAGCAAAACTGCTATCGATAACCCGCCAAACAGAAAAACACAAAAGAAATGTAAGTTCAAAATTTGTTTTGAATATAAAATTAAATGTATAAAAATTTTTTATTTCAAGTCAGCAGTAAAAAAAGTTTTATGGCAGTACATACCGACTTTGCGTATTATAAAAAACCACACACCAAATAATTATGAGTGATACTAACTCCCCCTTCCAGCGTTTAAGGTTTAAACTACTGCCAGAATGTTGCAGCCCAGGACCTCAACCATAATCACCCCGGATTGAACTACAAGCTGAACCACCTGGGGGCAATGCTGATCCCCGTTCTGCTAATTTATACCCTTGATAAGGGTTTTGGAAGCCAACACAACAGTCTTTAAAGTATTTCTAACTAATTATTTTTTTTCTATTCCGGAACAAGTGAATTTTTTATTGTTACTCTTTCAAATTGTTAAAGTTGAGATTTCTAAACTTGTATTATTTATTCATATTAAGAAACAAATTTAATTTAATTTATTCTGAATTTAATAATTCCAAGTCTGAATTGAATAACTATTGTGATTTTTTTGGTAAGTTAACGATTTTGTACCACAACTTAACGTTTTTTTGGCCAAAGAGCGAACTTAAGTTTTTGCACTTTTCCGGTCACTTTCGTAACGACAAGAAGGTCGCCAAAGAAGGTCGTCACAAAGTTGATAATATTTTGAAAATAAAATAATATCTATCCCAAAATTAAAAATATATATAAGTATTTTGAAGTTGAGTGAAATTCTCTAGTATTCACTCAATTCGTACCTAAATCCCCTTATGTTATTCCCAACTTTTAGTCCCTCACCCGGTTTATACCAAAGTGATAATTTGTTAATTTAACCTTTCGATTCATCAGGTTATTAAGCTTCCTAGAGTTTTATTTGCTACAACAAACCAAGACTACTTCCCCTCTCTACCCGAAAAACAACATGCCCTGGTTAGGAGTACACCAAGGCAAGACTTGTTACCCAGGGCAAAAACAAAGCGGGCAATTAACAAAATGCCTGCATGAATTAATATGAGATGAATATGGATAGAGAATAATTTAGTGGTAGCAGATTGGTTAATGCAGCAGTCATCATACGTCATCACTCGAGTTCAAATCCGAAAATGGGTGCTGATGAGTAGTGTTGCGGCTACGAAACTACAGCTAGTTGTCCCCCAGCTAAAAAGGTTTGATTATGTTTCTGATGTTTTTCATTCAAATATAATTGATCATAGCAAATTTGTATTGCAAAAAAATCTTTCTTAAGAAAACTTGAGAAAGGAAAAAACTTGAATTAAAACCTGATGTACAGAAACCAAAAATCTAATTTAAAAAATTATGAAGTTAAAATAATCTTGTTCTTAAGATTATAAATCTTGTTCATTGAATGAACTATTGAAACTCAGAATTCTATTCTTATATCACTTCTTACTAACTTCAACAAATTTTCACCGCATCCGGGACCTTAATGCTGAACAAACATGTCAATTGGTTGAAGTCAGAATTCGAAGTCAGTGTAGCCTCTGAAATTTTTCAAAAAGTGGCACAAAATGTGTAAAAAAGTGTCATCGAAAGGGTATTTTTAAGAAAAATAGGGTCAAGATTTTAATAAAAATTTATATCAGCACAGTTTAGGAACAATATAAAACTTTTGTAAAGGAATGCAGGTTCGCAACTCTATCCATGTTACAAATTTCTTCTATATCGGCTCAGCATTTTCGCTCATAAAGTGTAACAAGCGCACAGAGTTAGTTTGGTATTTGGTCAACGGTCGGTCATGCAGACATCCTCGCATATTGGGGGGAGAAATCTGTACTCACGTAGATTGGGTTTTCTTTTGTTGATTCCTAAAACTATTAACCGGCAAGGTATAAAACCTTACTTAAATATGAATGAGAATTGGGTATTTTCGCATACACAAAAGAGCTGTTTGTGACAAGAATCACCGTTGTTAAGATCGTTCTCAACAAAAATTTCCATATTTGCAGAAAGTGGCAAAAAGTATTACGAATTTGTCAAAAATAATACAAAAGGATAAATATAGAAAAGTGCCAAAGAAAGCGTCGTGGACATCAAAATAGTTGTACACAAAAGTAGTATGAGAAAAGTTTAACAAAACATATGAAATATGTCAACAATGTAATATAAATCCGTTAATTTAAATATTATCAGAGAAATGTGACAACAATGTGTAGAGTTGTATTTACAAAAATTCCGTTAAATTCAAAATAGAATTTGAAAATGTTTATTAGTAGAAATAAAAATAAAATAATAAGTGAGTTGCTTCAAAGTTCAATAAGAGATCAATAAAATAATTTTTACGATTTAGCAAATTTTTTTTAGAAAGTTTTGAAATTTTCAAAAGATGGTTTGTTAAGAAAAATTTTTATAAAAGTGTCACTCCTATACAAAATAAATATTGATTTTTTTATGTCTTAAACACATTAACAGTAAGATTTTCTGATTTTTTCCAGTTTGCTGAAGAGCCAAAAAGGAGCAGGAAACGGATAAGTGGTTGTGGTACTTTTAATACAAAGTAAATATTGATTTTTTTATATCTTAAGAACGGTTAAAGCTAAAGTTTCTAGATTTGGTGCGAATGAAATGATGGTCGATACAAATTATTGGGCAAAAAGTGGAAGAGGTCGTGAAAGTGTGCATGGTACCTTCCATACAAAGTACATATCGATTTTTATATATATTGAGAACGGTTAAAGCTAAAGTTTCTAAACTTAGTATAAATGAACTGAAAATTTCTGGTAAAAGAAAACTGTTTACTACACTACATAGCGTAGTATTGCGCTTAAAAAAATTATATTAATTCCGAAACTGATTTTTTCCTTGCGAGAATTAGTTATAGAGTATATATTAGAGCAGTGTAGTTTCTTTAAAGTTTTAAAGAAAGAAAAAAAAAAAACTGTGTGGAAAAATATCTCATATAAAAAATTCATGAAATTTGTGCTGCTAGAGAAGCTTGAAAATTTAGTGCAGCATAGTTGCCATATTTGACGATTTATCGTCATTTTGACGATTTTGGGTGCTGAAAATAACACTTTGGCGATTTGATGATTTAAGGTCTGACTTTGACGATATTTTTAGATCACATTTTTACTGTAATTTTCCTTCAACAACAAGAGTTAATTTGTAGAAAATAAAAGTAAAATTTATGGCACGTAAATATATGTATTTGTGTGTTTGTAATATTGCAATATAATGTAATAACTATTTTAGAGTATACATATACTCGTATATGTTAGAGATGAATTTAAAATATCATGTGTGAATAGTGCTTTAAAAAATTATAAGCCAAAATTGTACAAATTTGCATGTAAAAGCGTGTGCTAATATTTCAAACAGACTAAATGTGAAGATGAATTAAAAACTTTAACTTCTATAAATCCTTACAATAGTAGAAGTGTCGTTTTTCTAACATAATGAAAGAGTTTTCTTATTTTATGTCAGAATTCAAAAGACGAGAAATTTAATACGATTTAAAGTAACTAAGTCTATTAAACTTAGAAAATTTAGTTTACGCTATAAATATGAAAATGATAGATTTTTGGAATAAAGTATCCTCTTATGACTAATTTTATATCGTATCTCTAAATGTGTAAGTTTGCATCCAGGTACGTGGAATTTAACAAAACCAAAGTGAGAAATTAGTTGAAGAGACCATTTTCAGAAAAAATGTTGTATACTAAAGTACATCTAAACCTTTACCACTGTGGTTGTTACTTACGAGTTGGTATGCCCGATTTAACAGAATTGTTTATATAATAATAGTTCCTTTTATTAAACGAAATCTTATTTTAAAAATTAATGCCACAAAAATTAATAAATACTTATGAAATTAACTTCAAGTTTGTTGTTATAGCTTTAAATGCTGTAGTTCTTTATTAAAGGCAATCATGACTTGTTTTTCTATACTTTGCGCCATTGAAATAAATCTTTCAAAATAATAAATAATTAATTTTTCTTGCTGTGGATTTTTTGACGATTTGCAAAAATCATATTGATGATTTTGACGATTTTTTTCGTCGACTTATCTGGCTCATAAGTACTAAGTGGGACTTTGAGAACTCAAATAATATGACGCCGAAGCAGGTTGATAAGTGAGAGCTGCATATTTTCGCTGGGATATAATACAAAAAAAACTTTTTCATAAATTATTTGTTTTATATCATTCATCACTGTAAATTTCCCATTTTATTTGCTAACCATAAAAATATGTTAATATATTTGTGTGTTATATCAATAGCAATAAATTTTTCTATATCCTGATTAAATAGTTTTATAATTTTGCCCCTGTAAATCATTTACATATAATTACACTCACATATTTCATGCAATAAGGACCCCTTTTTCTGACATCCAAACCCTCATCAACACTTTCCTAATGTGTGTTTTTTTTAACTTGCCTGAAAATATGCTGCGAAATTTTTCCCCACCTTTTTTTATTCCTTCTGCTTTTGGCTCTCAACATATTTTCATGCCAACTAATGATTTGTGGCCTTACTTATTGCCGCGGTCAGAATTTTTTATTCATAGCGAAATTTTTTTATTTTTATTTTACACCTTTTATTTACTTTATCTAGTTGCTTTCTAATATTTTTGTTATACGTATGAAATTTATAGAGTTTGTGTTACGCCCAACTTTTGGAAAAATTTGTATTAATGTATTTAAAGTATGGGAGAATATGTAGCATATAAAAATAAGTCAAGCACAGGGATTTATTTTTGAATAAAAAACGCCGTTTTTTGTATTAAAATTTGATAAAGTAATTCTTTATGCTGAATTCCACAAATGCATATTCGTCTCTAAACTTCTGCTGTGATTAACTGCAATGAAATTTTGCTGCTAATATATGCTCAACTTTTTTTAATGAGCTACCCATCGAAAACATTTATTGCAAAGTAATAAGTTAGAACTCGTATTAAGCGCACTATTCTTTATATTGCTTGTGAATTTTTAGTAATAAACTATTATCTATATGACAGTTTAATGAGACATTCGAAGGAAGTATGCAGCACTTTTGCTAGCAAGCGACTGACAAAAACAGCATGAGATAGAACTTTGATATTTTTTGTAGTTATAATTCTTATAGAATGGTGTTATTTGTCAGGTTATGAGTTCAAACGTTTTTATTTTTATTAAAATTGCTCTGCATTTAGACATGCGAGTAATCTCATGCGAGTACTGAATATGTTTTCTCAACGAAAATTTCTTCGAGAAACTCGAATCTCTTGTAATTTTCATTTCTGTCTACACATGCGAGTGAGAATTCATTTTAAATTTGACGTCAGCACGTGAATTTCAAACAATTTGTTTCCTTCACATATTTTGTTTCGTTGTCTGTCTTTATAAACTGGAGTTGCCGTGTTCTTCACTTGAGAGTATTTTTAGAAAATAGTTGGCATTAATTTTTATTATTATTATTTTATTGATATTAACGCTTTATAATTTAAACATTTCCATCTATAGTATTAGTTTTAATAAATTAACATACAATATAGCAAACAAACTAGCTAAAACTCAAGTTTTAATTTTATAATGATCCAGTTGATTTGCTTAAAATTATTTACACGGTAACACTGTTTGTTTGTTTGACATTGGATTGCATGAACATGCCAAAAAATCACTCGCATGCACATTTAGCTGCGAGTAGACCTGCGAGTGTGCAAAATGTGAATGTGGTAGTAAACAAATGTGAGTGTATTGAGTTTTTCGAACACTTACTCGCATGTCTAAACACTGGGAAAGAAGGCAGCAAAAATAATAGAATACTAAAACTGGAGGACAACCAGCTATTTCTTAGTGGCTGCACTACTCATCAGCACTCACTAGGACACAAACTTGGTATCATGTAAATATGATGTATTATTAATACGATCGCTCAAGCAAATCAGCCACCGAGCTCTTTAATTATTCTTCGTCTATATATTTCTTAGATTGATCACATTTTCAATTTGTTAAAGTCCTGGCATTCTGCTGGGACCGAGGAACCAGATATTTATATTTATTTTATTAACGTTTATATGGTAATAATTGACTTTACCGTGATACATATACATATGCGTAAGTATTAATGATGACTTATTATATATTAGTTTAAAATAAGACAATTTTAACCCTTAATATCCAGGTTTATTTTCTTTTTCAAATAAAAAAAATATATATTAACACGAATTTTATCACATCTAGCCCAAAGTCCAATCCAATGATCTGCTTGCTATAAATGTACACACATTGACACAAACAATATAAAATATAAAACTTATAAAACTTAAATATAAAATATAAAACTTATAAACTTAAAACAAAATAAAACTTAAAATATAATACACAAACAAACAAATATATATGTTTTAAAAAACTCAAAACTCCAAGTAAATCAATCACCAATGGTTGTCTTGTCATTGCGTTTTTATTCTTTGCTGTTGCTGCGTTCTTATTGTTTCGCAACATTAGAGTCTAGAATTAGCAAATAACTAAAAAGTTCAGGCTGATTGTAGTAAGTGATAAAGAAGTATAGATAGCAGATAGATGAGACAAGGTTTAATTTTAAATCTTGTCTGTGTGTTAATACATGGTGGTATTAAGTTTAAACAAAGTTGTGTTTCAGTAACGAACACGTGTTCGTGTCGTTATTTCATTTGCAATTGATGAATACGCGAGCGCATTTGCCACATATTGATGTTTTTATAACATCATATATACATTAACGTAAGAATAATTAAAATGGTATTCAATTATTTTTTCTGTTCTTCTTTGGTCTTATTGTTTTACAGCAATTGGGCTCGAACTCACAACTAGTTAAGCTGGATTCACCCATTGTTTCCGAACAAAATTTTTGTTCATTTTTTTACTGAGAGTTTTCTGCAGCACGATTCACCCATTACAAAAAAAATGTTCCGGAAAATCAGAGGTGCCATATGTAAACA
Organism: Thecocarcelia acutangulata; assembly: GCA_914767995.1. Taxonomy (NCBI): domain Eukaryota; kingdom Metazoa; phylum Arthropoda; class Insecta; order Diptera; family Tachinidae; genus Thecocarcelia; species Thecocarcelia acutangulata. The sequence continues at coordinate 22,356,678 of OU612094.1, forward strand.
AAATCTATTAGTTTTACAAGGTTTGGTTTTTTTTGGTTTATTTTCCTGGCGTATTTTACATATTCTCAATTATTAGTAAATATTGTGTGATAATAATGGAAAAAAAACTGCTTTTGCTTATGGCCATTGAAATGCTTAAAGCATTATTATTAGCCAAGTACATATATATATAAAAAAATTTTAAAAAGAGTTGCAGTGAAAAGACTTTTAAAGCAAAGAAGAGCAATGGATTATTACATTAGTTCCAACGATGCTTTTAAATGACGTAGAATCATCCATTAATTTCCATTGGATGGACCCGAAGACGTTGCACGATTTACTTAATACTTTAGGGCCTGGTTTGCAAGCTATGTCTAACCGCAAAGCCGAGTACATTACACCATCCGCATTTGAATCGGTATAGTTTGACGCTGTAGGTATGGAAAATTTTAAAATTAAACTATGATACAAATTACTTTTACACAAAACTTACTCTTTATCTTCCCAGAAGTTCTGAAAAAAGACCACTTCGGTAATTAGAAATTGTGAAAATGCCTTCATTTCCACACGTTCAGTGCCACTTCTTCCACCATTTTTGTTCAAAGCTGTTTTGTGGCGTCTACGCAACGCCTTCCAAAGAGCTTGGCATTCACCTCCTGCAATAAGCCACAACTACTTAAATGTTTTAAATTCCATCAATAAAGAGTACGTACGTTTGTTTCTCATGGCGTTAGCTATTTGTGTCCAATTATTTTGCTTTTTGCGATTGTTTTTATATGAGCTATTGCCCATATCGTAAATACACTATCTTCCTGGCTTTTTCATTTCTTCAATAAGTTTTTGGGCAATAAATTCATTTTTTTCCATATTAAAATTATTACTTATTTTTCAATAACTATTAAAGCTATGCACATACATATATCAAATGGCAGCCACAATTGAAATTTCATCAGAATAAAATTACTATGTAAATTTTATACTCAATACAATTTTGTATGAAAAATTGTATCCTAATGGCATCTCAGTTCAATTTTGTCCGGACAAAATATAAAATTAAACCAATTCAAGTTGGGATTTGTTCGTAAAAAATATTTTCTCTCTCTCAAGAAGAGAGACGTCAAACTACATATAAAAAAAAATTTTTGTCCGGACAAAAATTTTGTGCGGAAACAATGGGTGAATCTAACTTTAGTTATATCGAAAAGTATTATCGTTTTGAAAAGTTTCAAAAAACAACAAAGTCATAAAATTTTTATCGTATTATTTTTCGTATGTATAACGGATTACATTCAGACTATCAGACTAGCATGTATTATTTTAATTTTTGAGAAGTATTAATACACAGTATAATAGTCTGAACTGGGCTTAAGATCGTATCGCAGCGATTTTATTGCATAGAACAGTTTTAACTCAAGAGTATTAAATGCGCAGGTTTTTTCACACAAATTTTGTGAGAAGATCTACAAGATTATTATCTCATGTTTAAATAGATTCCGCTACAAAATAATTCTACAAAAGTTTTATATAAATTCACTGAATATTTATAAATTAAATGAGAAATAATTTCGACCCATTAGCACGGGATAAGGGTTAAAACCATCCCTTTAGTCGTTTTCATTTCAATTAACTTCAAAGTAAGTTTTAATTTTGTTTACAAATTAACTATTATTTATTAAGAAACTTTCAATAGTTTTGTATTATTTTATATACATATATTGATGGGAGATTTCGCATCCCATGATGTCTGTCTATAGACTAAAATTTAAATATTTTCCTTCATGTGCGTCTGTTTCTCAAGTTGTTTTATGCTAGAGTCAAAAGGAGTTAAATAGTCATTCTAGCTGAATGAGTTTTGTACTTTTCAATGGAGATTTCCTTTTTCTCTTCACTGCTCTGCAGCGCCTTGTTTAGTTTTAAGTTTATGCCCCAACAACGTAACTGCATAGAGGGGGGAAAAAAAGGGAATTTAAAAATATTCCTAAAAATGCTTTCAGTTTCTTTTGCTGAGTTATGGCATGTTTAAAAAAAGGGAGAAGAAAAAAAAAAATCTCTTAAGAAATGTGATGATGAAACCAACAACTTATGACTCCCCAGTGGGATAGTTGAATGGTTTTAAGAACATTTGAGCATAAAAATGGAAAATTTTGTGCTTTGAAAAAAAGTATAGAAATCCTAATAAATTTATAAAGGGACACAAAAAAAAAAACTAAATTTATAATAGAAAACTAAACATTTCGGGGGACATATGCTTTTAGCAAAGAAAAGAAAAAAAGTATAACCGAAATAGAATATAAATGATATAGAAAAACTCTTTGCTTGCTTGAGTGGAAAATTAAAAAAATTATAGCAAGAGATTTTACGCATTGAATACAAAACTAATTTTTCTATTTTAATTTCTTTTAAATAAAATTAAGTTTTTAAGCCAAATAATAAAAAACTTAATTGATACAATTTAAGACTTTAGGCGTTGTTTATAATGACATATTTGGTTCCATTATTTTATCTTATTTGTAAAAAAAAAAAAAAAATTATTGCATAAAGTTTTTTTTTTTTTTTTTATAATGAAACTTTGGCTTCTGTTTTCCTAAAGCGCAAAAAATTTTTTATTCGCTTCTGAATGTTTTATACGGGGAAATGTTGGAAATTTTGTCTCATAATTAGGTTGATTTTTTTTAATATTTCATAAGTGAAAAGATTAAAAAAAATCAAGCATTTATGACAAATAGATAGAGAAATGAGAGACATATTCTTAAAATTACCTTAAAAAATTTTTGTTGAATATTGATACCAATTAAAAAATTTTAAATAGCTGGTTTTGTATATTTCTCCGCTATCTATATGTCAAAGTTTCATAGGAGCTACCGTAATCATCAGGAGACTTTGGAAATTTTTGAAAGATACACGTAGAAAAAAATATATGGTTGATAGGACAATATTTTAAGGGCAACATACTATTGTTGAATTATATGGTTGCACTTGATAATACTATATTGTTACATTAAAACGCCATTGACAGGACGCACCATAGTATTGTAACAAAAATATTCGAAGTAACAATATTTTGGTTAAACATTTTTTTCTTTTCTCAGTGCATACTCAATTATTCTAACCTTTCATACTATTCTCATATATAACCATATTATTCTCATTAAGTAACCATACTAATATCATAAATAACTTTATTGCAACAGTTTCTGTTTTGTATTGTATTTTTATTATAATTAGCACAAATACATACATATGACAATTAATAAGAACAAAAAGACAGCATATAATATATTTTGGTAATACGTGTAAAATAAATACAATTAATAAAAAAAAAATAATAATAATCAGATTACATTTCAACGGAATCAATGCAGAGTTTCCTCTTTGATGCCATTCATTCCATCATTAGCTGCAATAAAACACAAATATTTGTTAAAGATTTTCAATTGAAATTTCAAATGTCATATATAACCATAATAATATGGTTACACGTCTTCTTGGATACACCATATATACATATGTATGCATGTTTACATCTTAATATTAAAAAATACTTATCTTTTTACTTTCGCGAATACTAAATATGTATTTTTTCAACAATTCCACGTTTTTTATATAGCTGAACAAATATGTATATGTATTTTGAAAATTAAACACGCACAAAACATCTAATTGTTTCCAAAGAAAATATCAAACTAAAACAAAATTATATGTCAACGACTAGAATGAAAATATTGTAATATTCTCTAAACTTACTTTTGTTGCATATGAATTTGCGGACTATACATATAATTAAACAAATACTTTGATATTGGGTGTGATAAAAGCTATTGTTGTTTTTAAAAAAAGTTTGAAATTGCTATTATTGTATGCAACCATATCTTGAAATTTATAGATGTTAACAATACAATTACATAAATGCAAATATTGACATATTTATAGAGGAACAAACTATAATTAATTTGTTAAGAAATAGTATTTAACAATAATGCACAATGTTACGGAATATATACTAATGTTGTTGCAATCATATATGAAACTGTCTTTTCTTTGCGTGTAGGCCGACTTCCTAAATGCATGTTATTATAAAAAACAGCGCAAAACAAAATTATTGTCTGTGTTTTATTTATAAGTTATTAATATAATTTAATATATTGGTTTTTAATATTGTAATCACGAAAATACGAATGAAGAAGTGAACATAAAATTCACGAAACATTGGGAAAATATGTAATAAAAATTCTGCATTTTTATTGACATAAAGAACGTTAGGCCTCACTAGCTAAGTACATATATACAAAAAGCAAATTCCTAAATGCAAGTTGCAATGCATATTTACAATGCATACACTTCTGGCAACGTCCAATATTCCTAATCGTTTGGCAACTCATTTTAATGAGTATCAGCTGTCAGAATTTTGCATCTTTTTTCCTTTTTAATAAATTTCTTTAGCAAATCAATATTTTTTGAAGGTTAAGCCTGAGATAATTCCGCAGCATTTGCCAACAAAATGGATAAATAATTTGGTGTTACCTCCATTTTTTCAAAAAATTTATTCAATTTTAGAATATATGTTTGATATTTGTTTTATGTATGAGTTTCATAGCAACCTTCCTGCATGCCGATAACATGCAAAAAATTTCTCTGCAGCTCATGGTTGTACTTAAGACATGTTTGGCATTGCATACGCATTTTTTTAAATTATGCATTGCAACTTGCGTTTAGGAAGTCGACCATGTTCTCAAACATTCAACTTTATATTCCAACAATCTAAATAAATGAATGAGAATTTTAAAAGAAAAATGCTCTAATAATACCTGTGAAAACACAAAAAACCAGCTTTTTCATTTATACATATTCTAACATTTCATTACACCTTTCAACAAATGAACAATCGTTGGTTGCTACAATTTGTTTATGAAAGTAGCGAAAAGCATGAAAAATTCAAACAATTGAATATTATTCACTATATTAGCTTCTAACATTGATACCGATCAAAAACTTATAAATAGCTTGTTTTCTATGTTTCCCAGCTATCTATATGTCGACATTTCATAGGAGCTACTCTAATCATCAGTACACTTTGAAAATTTTGATAGATATTCTCAAATATTCAACTTTATATCACAACGATCTAAATAAATTGCTGAGAATTTAAAAAGAAAAATGCTGTAATAATACCTGTCAAAACACCAAAAACCAAATTTTTTTTGTGTTTTGTAGGTATTCATATCCCTAAAGAAGCATTCAAGTGCCTCGGTTTTTTGAAACGGTGTAAGATGTACTACACTCCATCCGACCTCCTACTATTTATACCACCTACATCCGACCGAAAATGGAATACAACTCTCATGTTTGGGCCGGTGCCTCAAAGTCTATTTTGGGGTTACTCGACCGTGTGCAGGAGAGGGCGAAGTAGCTCATCGGTGACAGTAGGGTATCGAACTCTATTGGCTCACTGGAGCATCGACGCAGTGTAAGGTGCGTTACTCTGTTATATCGTTACTACAATGGATTTTGCTCTGACGAGATCAGGGATCTTGTTCCCGAAACGCGCACATTTTTACGTAGCACGCGTTCATCGTCCAGAGCTCATCCATTTGTGGTTGATTGTCCGAGGAATCGTACTACGCATTACAGAGAGAATTCGTTTTTTGGCCGTACGCTTCGTCTGTGGAACAAGTTGCCTGCAGACGTGTTTCCTGTCTGTTATAACGTTGGAAGATTCAAGTCAAATGTTCACAAACACTCCCCCCTCCTCACATCCTCACAACCTATTTTCCTAGTTCTGGTACAATGCACTGCATATGTAGGGGTCATCCCCTGAGTACTGGTCCAAGTTAAAAAAAAAAAAAAAACTGCGAGTATATCTTAGGGCTTGAATATACATTTTTGCTTTGCTGTAATTTAAGCTTGTTGTTTGTTTTGCTCTTAGTATCTAAAAACTAAGTTCTTCATAGAAGTGAAGATATCTGTTTATATTGATTTAGTTTTTTGAGCCAATCTGGCTTCTGTTTTACCTCCCGGCTACACTCTGCACAAAACCGACCATTAAGTCGCTTACATTTGCGTTGCAAATGTTATTTTATATAAATGAAATTTATGCAGAATTTCAGCATATTATAATAGCCCTTTTTTTTTATCAAAAGCTTAATCAAATTCTAAACTTTTCAGTTTTGTCGAAAAAAAAAAATATATAAAATAAAAATATAAAAACAAATAAATAAAAAAATATGTATATATGTATATATTCGTATACTTTTGAAAACAAATTAAATTATATGAATCTTTTTAATATTAACAAGCATTTTAGCAATAAGATTTACAATTCACAACTTTCTTTTAGATTTGTTTCTAAGAATCACTTCCACATTTCCTTTTTTTTTATTCAATTCAAGATAAAAAAGAACTAATAGAAGAGATTCTTTGTTTTAAACAAGAAACTTTATTTTCGAATGTGTTTACAAAATAACATTTACTTACAAACTAAAAAGGCACTAACAACAAATTAATATTTACTTTTTAAGCAAATGCAAGCAATTACAAGAACAAAGTATTGCTATAACAAGAAAACATTGTTTATAAAACAAAACAAAAAAATATATATTAAAAAAAAAATGTAAGAAAACTGTAACATAATTGTTGGCATACATGTTTTCAAATGGCAAAAAATAACGAAAAAAAAAAAACAGAAAAATTACAAAAAGGAAAAATCTTAAACAACACAAATTAAATAGCAAAGAAAGTCATACGAAGCTACACACATATGTACACATACATATATTCACATACATACACACACGCACAGAGATATATGCGTTTCCATCTAAATGAAAGTAGAAAAAAATACAAAGATTTGTTTTTGTATTTGTTAAAGTTAATTTTCCAAGTTTTATTCTTCTCTCATTTCTTAACGCTTAATGTCTGTGTAGTTTGCTATCACTTACATTAAGTTTGATATTATTTCCGCTTTTCGTACTACTTTGTATTTGTATGTGCGATTGTAATGGCAGAAATTACCCAGTTGATCCATCACTCGAACTCATTTCATTTTGCAAACAAAAAAGCGCTAAATCTTAGCGTGAAAGGCGTTAAAGTGACAACAGTGGCAAAATTAACACAGATCGTTACCATCTTAATTCTCTGAGAGCAGCAAGGTATTAAGCTTGATTCCGTTGTTCTTACATTTTTGGTTTAAAGAGTATGCTACTTTGCCACATTACCTGCTTATGCCACATTACTCGCACTTACTCTGTTTATTTTATAGAAAATGCACTGTGGCATCATATGTAATAATTTTAACTTAATTTTTGTTATTTGAAATCAAGCACAAATGTTCATACATCACAATAAATGACTTATGTTTTTAACAAGAAATTAGTTTGTTTAAGGATCTACACCAAATTTGACCTAAAGCTTGTGAATTTTGCATAATATCTAAAATATCATTGCATACTTCTTTATTTATACATTTATTTAAATCCTTATTCTGCTATATCAAGATAGTGTTGTCCATCAACATCATCTGATGTCATGCAAACATTGTCATCTGGGTAGCGCGTTACAAAAGCACAAGTTGTATAATAAGTAATGTACAATAGTATTTGTATTTGTTAAACAGTCTGCAATGCTCTTCACTAAAATAACAATTATCTTTGCAAAAAAAGAGAAAAAAAAAATTCTCTGTTTTTCCTAAACTTTAATTTCCGTTATTCTGTAGCCATTTCAGTTTCCGTATTTTAGTTATTTTTTAATATTTGTGCGCTACACGTAATTCCTTTTGAATAGGCATATCTATATTATTCATATTAGGACTCTATCAAGGCAAATTTATTTTACCAGGTGAAACTGGAATTACAATACTTGTAAGTACAACAATAAAAAGACAACATGGTGTTTTATTGTTGCTTAAGCAATTCATAAAACAAACAATTTCATAAAAAGTATGTAAATGCATATACACATACCGCTGAGGAAACTGGAGACAATTTTCGACACGTCTGCTTTTTCAGTTACACCAAGTAAAAATGAATTCGCCTTGGGCTTTACTGAAGACTGAAATAATAAAAATCTTTCTGAGAAAGATACATTATTATTTTTTCAAAGTCAGATTTTATTTATTATTCTTTTTCAGTAAAAATAAATGAAATATATATTTATTAAATTGTTGTTGAACTTTATATAATTTTTAAATAAAACTTTTTTGTTTGGCTTTTGTACATTTGTACATCGGTTTTTAGTTCAAGTTTTTCCCTTCTTAAGTTTTTCTTACGAAAGATTTTTTGCAATACAAATCTGACGTGATCAATAATTTTTGCTTGAAGTATACAAGAAAAATAATATACAAACCTTTAGCTGGGGGAGAACTAGCTGTTTCGTAGACGCAAATAAATGAATAATTTTATAAAAAATTATAATAAGCTTGTTTTCTATGTTTCCCAGCTATCTATATGTCGACATTTCATAGGAGCTACCCTAATCATCAGTAGACTTTGGAAATTTTGAGTATAAATGAAAAAGCTTGTTTTTTGTGTTTTGACAGATATTATTAGAGCATTTTTCTTTTTAAATTCTCAACAATTTATTTAGATTGTTGGGATATAAAGTTGAATGTTTGAGAATATCTTTTAAAAAATTTTCAAAGTCTACTGATGATTAGGGTAGTTCCTATGAAATGTCGACATATAGATAGAAAACAAGCTATTTATAATTTTTTATTGGTTTCAATGTTAGAAGCTAAAATAGCGAATAAAAAACTTTATTGTTTGAATAGTTTTATATTATAGAAAAATTTTATAACGTTATGCGCTCTAATGCTATAAATATATAAATTAAATTTCTAATATTATATATGATGGTATCATGCGTCTAACTCAAGCTCACTCCTGGCTTTAGCCAAAAATATTTTTTTTTTAATTATAACAATAATTGCCGCGATCAATAACTTTTGATCATAGAAGACAGGAAAACATAATGAATACAAGAAAGCTTGGCGACAACCAACTGTTTCGCAATCGCTACACTGCTCATCAGCAGTCACTAGGATTCGAACTCAGTACCATGTAAACATGATGTGTTTTTAATACGGCCGCTTAAGCATTTCAGCAACTGAGCCCTTATTTATTTTTTTTTTTTTGTCTATAGTTGTCTCATATTGATCACAAATGCAATTTCTTATCATCTCAGTTGTTTGTACTGCAGTTTGCTGTCACTGAACAACCAGTTATTTTTTATGATGTATGTATGTTGATAGGCTCTGTGTCATGAGATATATATATGTATGTGTTAATGATAATAGTCTAGGATTATAAGAAATGGCATATGTGATCAATATGTGACAAATATATGCGAAAAAATAAGCAAGAGATCAGTGGCTGAGTTGGTTAAGCGCCGTATGAAAAATGCATCATGTTTACCTAGTACTGAGTTCGAATCCTAGGTAGACAGAAGCCCACTAGCAGCATCAGTCCTTAAAGCAACAGTACAAGTATCTATTGTAAAGGCAGCAGACTCTCGGAAGGTTGTTAGTTCCCGCGAAAAGAGCCACACGCCAAACAATTATCAAGGATACTAAAACCCCCTCAGCCAAGGTAGGCACCTCAACCATGATCAGCCCGGGTTGGACTGCAAGCAGAACCTGCACCTGGGAGTCATGCTGATCCCCGTTCTGCCAATTTAAACAATTGGTAAGGGTTTCGGAAGCCAACACAAGATAAGTGATGCAGCTTCCAGAGTTTTATTTGCCACAACAAACGAGTGTGCCCTGATTAGGAATACGCCAAGGCAAAACCTGTTCCCCGGGGGGAACTTTTCCAGATACAGAGAAATAGAGGCTTAGTAAACTAATTATCAGTAATGCTGCTTAAATTGAATACGTTTATATTCCAGCCAAGAAAACCACAAGCCATTAAAAGTCTAGAAAGTACATGTAATAGTAAGCACATCTCTTGTTTGCTTAATCAATTCTATGTGATGAAATATTTTCCTCTTAAGCAACTTATTTTTTTTAGCTTATTGCACTTAGAGTAATTTAAATGTCAACTATACTGCTTAAAATTCTGTTTGCTTTGGTTTATATTCAACTCTTTGATGGCAACAAAATTTTTGTGTAGTTTGTTTTATATAATTCTTGTATGTCTGCTAAAATTTAACTTTAATTAACCTAAAAGTGCCAGCAGTGCTTTCCTACTTTACTTAAAATAATGTTAATTTCAGAAAGAAGTTGCACTTTCACAGTGTTCGCTTCTTCAGAATTTTTAATTCAACACTTTTGGCGGCAAAAAGACAACCTTTAAGTTTATTTACCTTAACGATTTTTGGTCTGCTAAAATAACAGAAATCCCCAAAAAGAAACATTTCTAAAATATCTGTAATAGAAAATGTGAAGAAAAATTTTAAACTAAGCTCGATGGAAACAAAAAATAAATAAAAACCTTATTATATTCGATTAAAGAAATTTGAAGTTTTAGTTTTTTAATACAGCTGGGCGTATGATTGTTATTTAACTTTTATACAGGTAAGTTGGTGCTGTTAAGTTAAGGCAGAAAGTAATTAAATTGAAATTTATTAAATTAAAAACTACTTGTTAACATAAAAATGTGTTAATATTTACATTTAATAACATAACTGAAATGCGTTTTTGTTTATATTATTATTAATTATACGTTACATTATCAAAGGCAATAAAAAATAAATAATGCTCATACGCTACATTGAACTGATTTTGTGCATTGTTTGTTTTATGGATATGTATATACGTATATGTATAATGACAACTTTTTGCCAATTGTTTTATTACAAAAATATACTTATATATGCATGTACAAAGAAATACCAGGGTTTAATTAATAAATAATTTTTTCTTTTTGTTGCATTATTCTGCGTTACCTTCATTGAAATTTAAATAGTATTAATAGCAATTAAATGCGTTGACATAATACCACAAAAACATTTGTATGCAGACACTAACATTTACAGTTAACAGTTTTTTATGTCTGTTTGCAATGCGAAAGTTTTTTATTTTATTTTCATTTTGCTATATCAGTTGCAGAAAAAGTTAATGAAATAAGTGGCAATAAACCACAATTTCAATGCTGCACAAACCATTAAAAACTAATCAGTTTATGTTACATGTTTATTATTAAAACACAAATACTAGAAATGAATTGTGGGCATTTTTTTAGAAACGAAAAAAAATCAGTTTTTACGTCACGTTCATAATAATTTATATAAAAAAAAAAATGGATTAATTATGTAGTATCAAGGTAAATATTTTATTTATATAACAATTATTTTTGCTAAATTTTATGTTTTTTTTTTGTATTTTGATTTGGTTTTAATTATTCATATTATTTATATATATTGTAGATAAAAATGGTGTTCAATGATTCTGAGTTTATGCACATGACAGGTTTATTAATTCAATTATACAAACTTAATACCAATAGTTTTCGTTTCCATATTTATTTATATTTTTTTGTTGTTTGTTTTTGTTCAAAGACTAATCGTATCAAAAATATTATGAATATAGATATTTCAAGCACAAACCTTCAAGGTTGCAAACTTGGCTGAAACAGGTTTTATTTTGAAACTACAAATTCACAGAGTGTATTTGGCAGTTGAAGAGTCGCAAAAACACTTTTAAATATATTTAGTAAAGTTTGTTTCGCAAATAAAAAAGGATTTTGTTGGATATTGAATAGCTAAAATTTGCTTTTAACAGCAGGAATGAATAAAAAAAAAGGATTTTCTGAAAGACTAGTTTTCAGCCCGTTATAACTCACATTCCATTGATGGAATCTGAAAAGAGGATAAAATCAACGCAAGAGCTATTGAAATTTTGAGCTAATTTTTCTTTATACAGGCTGCTATCCTATTGAGTGGAAGATTTCTGCCATTACTATGATATCCAAACCAGGAAAGGATTCTGCAAAAGTTGAGTCATATAGGCCAATAATTTCAAAACTGTTCGAGAAATTACTAATGACGAAGTTGACCTTAATCTTGAATGAAGTAGGATGTATTCCTAAACATCAATTCGGTTTTAGGGCTAAGCATAGCACCATAGAACAAACACACCGGCGGGTGAATGTTATCAGAAACGAGTTTGAAGATAAAAAATATTGCTCAGCTCTGTTCATTGACGTTTCCAAAGCACGACGGCTTAACTCATAAAATAAAAATAAACTTGCCTGCAAACACTCACAAGCTGTTCGAGAGCTACTTATATGACTGGCAGTTTGTCGTTAAGGAAGGTGATTTCAGAAGCTCGGCTCAGCCAATCGAATCTGGAGTTCCCCAGGGTAGCATATTGGGTTCAACTTTATATTTGTTTTATGCTTCAGACATGCCAACGAGCTGCAAAATTCAAACTTCAACTGCGTAGAAAAACCTGTTCGGCTATTAAAATCAACAACCATATTGTTCCGCAACATAGTGAAGTTGGTAATCATCTCGAACGTAGGCTCACGTGGAAGTCTCACATTGACGCTAAAGTCACTCAGATGAAATTAAAAGCGATTCAACTAAATTGGCTCATCGGCAGAAATTCTACCTTGAAGTTAGGTTGCAAACTTTTGTTGTATAACGCAATCCTAAAGCCAATATGGAGTTATGGAATTCAATTGTAGGTTACCGCCTCTGCATCCAACATTGTGAAGCCAGTCCACTTGGGTCCAGTCAGGTCCCATCCAACATTAAGAAAATTCAAAAGCTCCAGAATAAAATTCTCCGTACAATTATTGCAGCTTCAGAGTATGTTAAAAACATAAAAAAAGAATTCACAAAGATCTAGGTGTACGCTTAGGGAATGATGAATTTTCAAAATACGCGATAAGGTACATTAACAGACTTGAGTCTCAAGTATTATCCTTAACTTTGGCGGCCACACTTGACTAAGAAGAATAGACGTCCTTGCAACCATCCGCGCGTTGGAAAGGTGATTTACCAATAAAATGCACGCAAGAAACAACCTTTCGTCTAGCATTGGCTGGAGCTAAGTAAATAAAATTTTTCAATATTAATTAATTTTTTTCTATATATATTAATTAATTAATTTTTAGTCTTAAGATTTGCATACTTATTGTTAATTCTTTTAGAAGACATATTAAATAATTGAATTGTTAAAAAAGACAAAAGTTTGACGAAAAATTAATCACCCTATCGTAAGACCTCAGCCACAGCTCAATACAGAAAAACTTTTCGTCTTTGCGTTGCAAGCAGCTATTCACAAGCAAACAAAGGCCGTTAAATATATCTTGTTTTCTACTAGCAAGGCAGTCAGGTTTCTTGTTTCTGAATCATTGCCATGACTATGAGGCATTTCGAAATGACGTGCTGCCTCACTGGTAATAGTCCTGCCAATTCTTGTTGCATTGGACACGAGTCTTGATCAAGTGATGTTTCCAATTCTGCAAGTTCGCAAACCATATCTTTTCCACCGGCATGTTGGTCTTCGACTTCAATATAACCGTTCTTGAGGCATTGATACCACTTTCGGTACATTCTTTTACTAATAGCGGTGTCACCTTATATATTGGAGAGTATTCGATGAGCCTGATCTGTAGATTTCTTCTTAAAGCAGTAGGATCGCCGGTCTAGATTTTAGATTCAGTTGCGTTTTTTATATAGTAATATAACTTAAGTATATAATATATAGTTTTAAGTTTAACAAATTAAATTTATTTCATTTACAATACTTTTAAGTAAATTAATAAGTTCACAGATTTCTCTTTAGGCAAAACTTCTTCTTTTCCTAACACACACACTTTTCTCTGAACGTTCGCGAGATCGTTATTGCTTGGCTGCCGAATCTACTCTGTTCTTTTGTGTTTTCAATATTCAAATTGAAGCCTAAAAGAATGTGTGGAATGTGTACGACCGTTAGCATATGTAAAGTTAGTCTGTATAACATAAAGCAGCATCCTGCAAATGCCGAGAATTTGGTTGGCAACCTGACATCCTTAGTTGAGATTAATTTCGTGATGCAGACACAAATCTAGTAATATATCGATGTAGTTATGTTTACAAATACCTAGGCTTACCGCATGGCATCTGCAATCTATTTATTTCGACTGGCACTTATGACTACAACCATCCACTGCAAAACGGCGGATGCAATTATAGAGAGACTACTAAAAACTTACACATAAAACTAATAGGCCAAATGGAGACCAACACGATCTTGAAAGAGGTGTCCTGGAATTTTTCACAGTTTACAGTGCTCCTTGGCTGACACTTCAACATACAACTGCAGCGAGCTGATTTGGTAGCCCCTATAAAAAAAGCTCATTTTCAGGTAAGCAGTAGTTTCTCAAGGTGCTGCAATATAACAGCACCTAAATACTTATAATGCAAAAATACAGACAGTGAAGCAAATCAAGGCGAGTTAAGACTTCATTTTATTTAGGATATCGGGCTATTAGCTTTCTCTGTATATAACTTTCCAGAGAATAAGTTAAACCTACCGGAGCATCTAAGAAGGAGTATTGTTTGCAATATGACCAATCCTAACATATTTGCAAGAATTTATCGTATGTATAAGTCTTGTATGGTACATGGAAGTGTTAGTGAACCATTGACAAGTTCGCTCCATTGACTTCCTCCATCATAAGTTTAGTTTAAATGTTGCTAAATCAAATTTCACATCGGGACTTCAAAATATATCGAGTCTTGGAATAACCTAAAAATTACTTGTGCAACAGTTTTCAATGTGACGGAAAAAACTTTTTTACCATAAGAAATACTTTTCTCCCAACTTCACAAAATTTTTCATTATTCTCAAATTTAACTATTACGGTATTCAAAGGGTTGTCATAAAGTCATAAGTCTTAAAATATTAGTATGAAAAAATACGAATACTGTGAGCACTCTGACGTAAATTATTTTAAATTTGATTCAGCTGAGACGTTTACGGTTTAGGTACGACAAACTCCGTTTAAAAAGCTTTATTACGAGTACTTTCTGACTTTTTAAAATAAAATATTATGACATTATGAGTGGTATGACATCGTTTGAATCCCCCAAATAATTTTTGGTTTTTAGTTAATTTTATCTAATACACCTGGAGTTATTACACTTGAAACTATTTTATTTGTAACTATTTTGATTATTCTGTTGCTTGCCAATTTTAACACTTAAATTTGTGCTAATTTGTGTAAAAACATGCGATGAAAATTTGCTTCTAAATTAGCTTACCAGAACAAATGGTGTTGTGAATTTCACACAGTAACACAATTTAAACAGTGCCGTCAATGAGTTAAAACTTAAAATCTCCAAATATATAAAGATGGCTCCCCAAGGACTAAAATCGTTAATTAAAAATTTTCGTTACGTATTTGCTTCTATTTTTGCTTTACGACTAAACTTTTGTTCCTTGTTTCGTTTTACTATATTCAAATAATATTAAACTTTGTAGCTGGTTATTTATTACAAGCCTTAAAGTAGAAAAGCATACATATTAAAAACTGTTTTTAATTCTCGTGTGTAAATATGAACATGAAATTTATACATTTATAATTTTTAGAATGTTTACGTACATGTATTTAATTGCAAGCCATTGAAGTGGAAAAGCTCTTTCTTTTGTAGTTTCTAGAGTTTTGCACGAAACAAGAAAAAAAGAAAATAATAATTTTAACAATTCAGTGGCTGTAAATTTTAATTACGCGAAACAAAAGTTTGCAACAATCCCTGTTAAGTATATCATTTAATAGTATTATACACATGTGTAGATGTGTAGGCGCAAAATATAAGTAATAACAATTTTGTAAGTGATAAAACTTTATATAACGTATAATATTATATATATATGTATGTATACACCTTTTGGAGCATATGAAATGAAGATTTCATACAAAGAGATATAAGAAACGGAATAGTGTAGAAGACAAATAGGGATTGAATAAAACTAAATGCATTTAGTTCTGTGGCTGTGTTCTGTAACTTAGGCGAGAAGTTCTCGCGTCGAAAACTTGTGAAACAAATTATTCCATCGTTTCTCGAAAAGTGAGAAAAAACTGCGTCTGTAACTTATGTCGAATACTATCCAAAGCGATTACGTCGTTACGTTACAAATGTCTGAAAATATAAAACGATGCCGACATGCAATTTTAAAAATGAAAGCGTCATCAACAATTAGTACCGTCGCCGACCAAAAATTACTAAACTTAAGAAATTTTGTTCGACGGCGTCATATTATAACCGCCGGCTATTCTAGAAAATGTATGGTATGGCTCTAACGTTTACATTTTATTTACAAATACATACATACATATTTATGCACAAAATTTTGTTAATTAAATAAAATAATAAACAATTGCAATTTGTGAATTCTGAAAAAACATAAAAGTATTACAATATACTTTGTTGGGTTGGAAATTAAAATTGTAGAAATTATTCTTGTTAATAAGAAAGTATTCCATTAAAAAAAACTTCTTGTGTGAAGGATATAAAAATTAATTAAAAAGTTAAAATACAAAAAAAAAAATAAATAAAAAATCATTCTAAACTGTATATATTAAATTTAATTTAGCAGAAAAATACTTATTTTTTCAGCATTATTATTCATTTATTGATGATTATTGTTATTTGAAATACTATCTCACAGCCTTTTTATTTGCGAGAAATAATGACAGTTGAAAGCGGGAAATTTTTCGCAAAAGTTTTACAGACACAGTTTTTCTGTAAAATGGCGAGTAATTTCCTTACGTGACAGCTATTACTCACCAAAAAAGTTATAGCTACAGTTTAGTGAGAAAAGCAGCTGTTTGTTTCAACTTCGTTTCATTTCGCACGTTTCAGTCGAAAAGTTTCTCGTGGCGAGAGTTATAGAACACAGCCACTGGTGTATATATAAGATAAATTAAAATATTTTATTGAGTTTGTTTGCCAAAAATGTGTATTTTATGTAATAATAATAATTTTTTTTATTTTTTAAATTTGTTTGTCGATTTTCAAATATTAGTTTTCATGAATCACTATTCAAAAAATTACAACTGAACATAACAGCACTGCCAGAAAAAAACAATTAAGTTCCTTACTACATTTAATAGTAAACTGCCAGAATAAAACAATTAAGTTCCTTACTACATTTAATAGTCAACGTACTGATTTTTGCATAGACTTTTTTAACAAATGCATAGTAGTGTGATGCGTAACTAAAGCTATGTACACACGGTTGTCAGATGTTACAATATTGTAAGATCTGGCAATATGCTGACAATGAAAAACTGTCCCACTGAAGTAAATGTGTTCAGACGATCGTGAGAAAATCGTACAATTACATTGTCAGACTATGGTCTAACAAATAATTCATCTGAAAACAAAAATTGTCAGTTCACACGGTTGTCAGATTGTTAGATGAAAAAAATTGCCAGACATGTTGTAAGGCACTGCCACTTATGTATATCAACAACCATTTGCTTGGCAGTGTTGCCAATCAAACTTTTTTCTGACAATGACGCCATTGTCAGGTGCGTTAATTTTATAAATCTGACAATTAAAACTGAGCTTACAATATCAGCTAATTATCTGGCAATGCCGAAGAAGAGTGTGCTCACTATTGTCAGATGCCTGACAACATTGTCGTCTTACAATTGATTGAAAATGGTTTTTCTGACAACGTTGTAAGTTACAAATTGGCAGCTCACAGGATTGTAATACAATTTCAGACAATTTTACTGGCAATACTGTAAGATCTGACAACCGTGAGTAAATAGCTTAAAGTATACGTAAAGCTCAAGTAATCATTTTTTTTTTGGATATTTTTTTAAAGTGATATACGATAATTTTTTCATATGTTGAGATATTTAAGGCTTCGCATTTGAATCGATTTAAAAATATTACCCAACTTTAATTACCTCGAGTGATTATTTTTAATCTTGGGCCGGTACTCAGGGGATAGCCCTGAGAAGGAGGAAAGGGGAAGTAATGTTTGCGAACTTGACACACGGAACGATCAAAACAAACATTAAAATATTGACATTAAATTAGTTAAAACTGATCAGTGCCCAGTGTATATACGTTCGACACTGCTCAGACTAACAAAAACTAGTTCAACACCGCGCACACCGTAAGGTTATAAAATACATAGGTGGAACATAACAAATAAATTAATTATAACAAATAGAGAAAAAACAAACAAAACAAAATGCTACACGTCTTTTGAATTTTATTGTGAAATAATAATTATTAAAATTATTTGATATTTTTAGCTTTGTGTGGACACTCTCAAAGAAACAGCAGTAAGAAACAGCAGTAAAAGATATTTTTTACCAAATGAGGCCGATTAGGTAGTTACTGTGAATGGGGTTCGCTATCTTGGGATGATTACGAACTTTTCATGGCCCGAATTGGAAGATAAGTATGTTGACGATGGACTAGGTAGGTTAGGTAGGCAGGCCGCTGGATACCCCGGAATAGTCTAAGTTGTCCAGCTCACTGTATTCGGTCCCTTTGTGATTGCCTGAAAAATAAGATAGTGGAGATGGACTAGGTATGTACACTGAAAATTTATTTTTGTGTGTCAAAAACAAATTTTCCTGAAGAAGTCCTCCACAGGAAGACGAGATATTTATATTAAAAATTTTTTAAAAAAACAAAAAGGACCTTGTACGGAAGAAATTTATTGCAAATATTATATGTATCCGTATTTCATTTGTATTTTTGTTTTGGTTTTTGCTAACTTGCCTTAAAAACGCATTTTTGGGTCTGAGGCTAAATTTAAATTTGTGAAATTAATTTTATTTAAAAAAATAGTAGCTATATTGTATGTAGTTAAAAAAATACATTTTTATGGATCATAGGCTGCGTTCTGTAGCTCTCGCCACGAGAAACTTTTCGTCTGAAAAGTTTCTCGTGGCGTTCGTGAAATGAAACAAAGTTGAAACAAGCAGCTGCTTTTCTCACTACACTGTGGCTATAATTTTTTTTTTGGTGAGTGATGGCTGTCACGTAGAGAAATTACTCGCCATTTTACAGAAAAACTGTGTTTGTAAAACTTTTGCGAAAAAATTTCCCGCTTTTAACTGTTATTATTTCTCGCAAATAAAAAGACTGTGAGATAGTATTTAAAATAACAATTATCATCATTAAATTGATAATAATACTGAAAAATAAGTATTTTGCTGTTAAATTAAGTTTAATATATACAGTTTAGAATGATTGTTTTTTTTTATTTTAACTTTTTAGGGCCATTATTACAACCTAACGATAAAGTTCATGATAGTTACCCTAAACATTAGTTAACGTGAACGATAAAGTCATCATAAAAGTTTTTTTTTCATTTCTATAACTGAAGTTACAATATTTTCGGCATAAAATATGGCAGCGTCAAATGCTTAAAATTAACTTTGAAATTTACCTTGAGGATAAACCTGCTTCTGAGTTATCAGAACTTTTTATGTTAATGGTAACTTATAATAACCATAAAAAATATATCTGTAAGATAAAATCCTAATGTTAACTATTCGTCAGTTGTAATAATGGTCCTTATAGTCTATATACACCAAAGCGAAATCTGCTCATTCGAGATTTGAAGCCAAATCTAGTAGATTTTGAGAAGAATTCCCATACAAAATGAAATCTACTTTATGCGTAGATTTCGACGAAATCTCCTGAAATCTACTCAGTACCAAGCGATGCAACCGTGATTATGTTCAAAAAGTACTTAAAAATACTACGCTGCAACAAAATTTATACTTTAGTGTGTGTATGCAGTCTCTGGGAAACAAAAATATACACTTTAATGTTGGTGTATTCAGTCTCTGATATAATTGTTTTGTCAAACCCGCATGCATAAATTATTTTTGTGAAAATAAAATTTTGCTAGATGTAAAAAATAGTGGCGTAAACGGTATGGATTTCGCTGTAGATTTTAATTCAAATCTACTAGATGTTGAGTTGGTGTATATGTAGTATTAATTAAATTTTATACCCTTCACACAACAAGTTTTGAAGGAATACTTATATAAGTTTGTAATTTCTACAATTTTAATTTCCGACCCAACAAAGTATATTGTAATACTTTTTTAATGTTTTTTTTTCAGAATTCATAAACTGCAATCGTTTTTTTTTTAATTTTACAAAATTTTGTGCATAAATATGTATGCAAGTATGATTTGTAAATAAATTGTAAACGATAGAGTTATACCATACATTTGCTAAAATAGCTGGCGGTTATAATATGACGCCGTCGAACAAAATTTTTTTGGTTGGCGGCGGTACTAATTGTGGCTGGCGCTTTGATTTTTAAAATTGCACGTCGGCATCGTTTTATATTTTCAGACATATCTAACGTAACGACGTAATCGCTTTGGATAATTTTCGACATGAGTTACAGATGCAGTTTTTTCTCACTTATCGATAAACTATGGCATAATTTGTTTCACAACTTTTCGGCGCGAGAATTTCCCGCCAAAGTTACACAACACAGCCGCAGATAGCGATCATTTTCTACGTTATCATCTATTTTCTTTCTCACACTAATAAAAAAAAAGCTAAGCGTTTTAATAGATCTAGTATGAAGTTTCCAAAATTGCATTTGTAGAAAAACGTTAGATTTAATCCCATTATGCTTTTTGAAATGAAGCCATATTTTGCCCACTGGCAGCTCATTTTTACGTTAACATATTTTGTTAAAGGCTCATGCAATATTTATGACTTAGCGCATATATTTTTTTAACCGAAAAAAACCCGTTCATCCTTTAACTTGACTTGTGCACTTTGTACACTGAGTTTTACAAACAACTATTGGTATGGAGTTGAGCCATACGAAGTTATGCACTGAACAGTAGGCAAAAAAAAAGCAGAATAAAAATAAAAGATTATAAAAAGAGAAAGAGCAAACAACAAAAAGAAAATAAAATAGCAAACAACATAACTCTTGGCTACTTCAAGGAACATTTATTGAGAGTAATAGCAATGTACAAGTGTGTGTAATATTATAAAGTAGAAAAAAATACATAAATGGCCTGCAGTTAAATAAAAAGTGGGTGTTTTTATAAAAAAAAAAACTTCGAATAAAATGGCCAACAACCATCAATGGCAAATTAAAAAAAAAAACTGCAACAACGTCAGCGTGTTTAGTTTTTGATAAAATGAAAAAAGGCCTTTTTGGAACAGAGCAATTGAAAGTGGAACAATTATAATGAAAAAGGACACAAAAATACTTTGTGGCACAATAGGTTCAAAAAATTTCTGTAGTATCTAAGAACGACCTTTAATATATTTCTAATATATTTATTTTTGTTTTGTTAAGAACTGAACACTTTTTTGTCTGATTTTCGTCCTTAGAATTGTTTGCAAATGCATAAAGTTAAGAACTGCCAACATAAAATACTCAATGTTTGAAGAAACACAAAAAACAAGAAGAATAAAATGAAAAAGGAAAAGGTTGTATACAACAAATTTTTTTATAAACATTCACAAACACAAGCATAATTCTACAGGGCATAATAGTGAAAAATTATTTTACAAGTCGAGTAGAAGTATAATATTCTCATCACTTGCCCTCCTCTTACACTGGCTTTGTGTTGCTTTTGATATAAATTTAATTCTTCAACTTGCTTGGTAGTAGTATGAAGTAGCAAAAATTACATAAACACACTAACACACACAAATACGCAAGCAACCAAACTTGCTTGAAACAGTTTATGTGTTTATTGCTCTACTTGGAACACTTGCAAATAATTGCGCGACATACTTTGTTTATGAGGAAATCATGGTTGTACATGAATGTATTTAAAAGAGTTCATGTTTACAATAATGCAATTGCACACACTTGCACAAACACATAACCATAGACACACACACACACACATACACACACACACTTGCATGTAAACAAACAAGCAAACAACGTTTACAGCAAACAAACTTTTGTTTTTATCAAACTTGCAAGGATATGCGCCTGTATTTGTGTATTATACCTTTTTTTTTTTGTTAAGAAAGATGGAGCAAACAGAAAAGGGCTTGAGTATTTTATTTCAAAATCATTATTAAGAAATCAAGAATTATTAATTTAAAGTACTTGCCATAAGAGGTGTATTTGCTAAGAACAAGTGCTAATCGTCATATTAAATGCAAACGGACGTAACTACACTTTTTATTTTTTTACAGGAGAAGCAAAAAACCTTCTAAAATCAACATATATTATGTTTTCTTTGCAATTTTTGTAAATTGTACTTAGATTGTGGGGATTTATTTATTGGTGAAGATATTTTTAATTTTTTTCGAATATCTAAGTTTTTTTTATAGTTACGTTCTTTTGACTTTCCACGTTTTTCAAACAAAAAGACGTAACTACAAAAAGTAACAGTAGTGGGTGAAAGGTTTTCTTTTTGATATGAATTCATTAACTTCTAAACTACTGAACAGACGAAATTTGGAGACTCAGCAGAAGAGATGTTAGACTTTCAAAGCGATGTTTTAGTACTTGTGTATTTCTAGTACAGTGAATTTTACAGTGGAACGAAGTTGACAATCGGTGTTGTAAAATCTATTGGTCCGTATAACTTTCCGATTAAACATAATTTTGAATTTTCGAAAACTACTTGAAAAAGTTAAGAAAAAACATGCTCGCTATATTCTAGTCTGTTACGGTTTAAGAGATATTTAACTTTATTATTTATTTCATATTTTATAATAATAATTTGAATTTCACCATTTTAAATCGTTTATAATTTTGAATAAAAGAATGTGTGTCATTTTTTAAAATTTTTTATTGAATTTTTATACATATTTTATTATAAAACAAAATGTTATTATGTAATTAATTCTTAAAATAACAACTACAGATAATTGAGAAATTTTATATAAAAGCTTCATTACATTTTATAAAAAAGAAATTAATTTTAAAGAAGTCGAAACCAAATAGTTAATTTTCGTAGGGAATATTGTCAGAAAAATTATGGCAATCGGCTGGTATTAAGGGTGTTAAGTTTTGGAGATTTTGCCACTTTTTCTTTGATATTTTAATTCTCTGAGTAAGCAATGGGTTGGGTTCTTTATAGTTCTTTATGGAGGTAGTTTATAATCATCGTTAATATTTGTTTTAAAATAAATAACATCAGTGCCATCGTATCCCAAAGCACGAATCATGTTTACTGTGGAATCAACGGACTTTTTCCCTGTTCAAAATATAGAGTTTAAATCAACAAATATGTGCATAATATTTGTATATAAAAATAAAATATAATACTTTACCTGTTCTTATTGGTGAATAACGTTTTGGAACGGAAGAAAATACTCATGGCTTAATTGGTGCACTTGTAGGGGAAAGGGAATTTTTTGGGCGTCTTTTACTAAGTCCACAAGTTGCGATGGCACATTTATTTGCTTTTTGTCAATATATATTGGAATTAAAGAGTGGATTGAGGCACACTCCATTTGAGTGGGACCAACTATTAAAAACACAACGTGCGGGTTTTTGAAATTATAAATAAAAATTATAAAACTATATAATTATAATATATATTATTGAATTATAAATTCTTACTTACGACTCAATACATAATAATATCTGCAAAATTCCGAAAAATTTCATGATTTTCGGGAGTTTTCATGGGGATTTCGTATATCTCGAAAATCATAATTTTCAGGATCGAGATATAAGGACTGGCATCCCTATATACAACAAATGAGTTTGTATGTAAGATTTTGAAAGAGTATCTGTAACTATGCCAAAGATATTCTTCCGGGCACGAGCAGTTAAAAGGGTTTTGGCCGGCCTCGACATAAAAAAAAAATCCTGGACCGGATGGCATTCCAGCACTGGTCTTGAAGCAGTGTTCTTCTCCGCTTGCGCGCCCATTAGCACGCCTCTTCAGCATACTTTATTATTTTGGTGAATTTCCATCAAGCTGGAAGGTAGCTAATGTAACACCAATACCCAAAAAGGGTGAGGCAAATAACCCTGAAAATTACTGCCCAATTGCAATTTACTCTACACTTTCCAAAGTAATGGAAAGCATGGTTAACCATCACCTTATAAAGTATCTAGATTTCTAGATTTCGTAAGGGTCGTTCTACTGGCGATCTTATGGCATATCTCTCAGAGAAATGGTGTCACTCAATCCATCATTTCGGTGAAAGTAGGGTGGTGGCTCTGGATATTTCAAAAGCGTTTGACAGAGTGTGGCATGGTGCACTACTGGCAAAACTTACTGCTTTTGGTGTCGGTGATGACTTCTCTCGGTTTATATCGAGTTTTCTCAGAGACCGCACTATACGAGTTGTTATAGATGGGGTCTCATCAAACGAGTTCAAGATTAATTCAGGGGTTCCGCATGGCTCCGTTCTTTCTCCTACCCTATTCCTTATTGTTCTAAATGATCTTCTATACCAAACTTCCAACCCTATCCACTCTTTCGCAGATGACAGCAGCATTTGCCACTCGTACTCTTTTAGCTATAGGCCCAGCCTATCCGAGATCGCTGCTAAGAGGCTAAATATGAATGATTCACTGAATAGTGACCTTCGAATTATCTCCGAATGGGGTCGTAAAAACAGAGTCGCCTTCAACGCTCGTAAGACCCAATGTTGCTTATTAACACACAAGCAAACGACCGCAAATGCTGCTTCATCTGTGCTCATGGATGGTATAAATATTGAGGAATCGAATGCTCTTGATGTTCTTGGAATGAAGAAACAGTGTGATGTTCGCTGGACTGAACACATTTTTCATGTCTCCAAAGAAGCATTCAAGTGTCTTGGTTTTTTGAAACGGTGTAAGATGTACTTCATTCCATCCGACCTCCTTACTATTTATACCACCTACATCCGACCGAAAATGGAATACAACTCTCATGTTTGGGCCGGTGCCTCAAAGTCTATTTTGGGGTTACTCGACCGTGTGCAGGAGAGGGCGAAGAAGCTGATCGGTGACAGTAGGGTATCCAACTCTATTGACTCACTGGAGCATCGACGCAGTGTGGGGTGCGTTACTCTGTTCTATCGTTACTACAATGGATTTTGCTCGGACGAGATTAGGGATCTTGTTCCCGAAACTCGCACATTTTTACGTAGCATGCGCTCATCGTCCAGAGCTCATCCATTTGTGGTCGATCGCCCGGGGAATTGCACTACGCATTACAGAGAGAATTCGTTTTTCAGCCGAACGCTTCGCCTGTGGAATAATTTGCCCACAGACGTGTTTCCTGTCTGTTATGACGTCGGAAAGTTCAAGTCAAATGTTCACAAACACTACTCCCTCTTTCCCCCTCCTCACAACCTATTTTCCTAGTTCTGGTACAGTGCACTGCATATGTAGGGGTCATCCCCTGAGTACTGGTCCAATATAAAAAAAAAAAAAAAAAAAAAAATGACTAGTGGCATACAACAGATTCGCAGTAGATTAAAAGAATATTTCAGTGTTATCAACTCTTAAAAATTTTATGAAAACATATCTTTTATAAAATATAGAAATACTTCTTATAATACCTTTCTAAATATGAAGTTATTGCTATATATACTATTACTTGATCTTGTTGATTATAAATGTGTAAAATTTGTAAAATTGTTGCTATTTAACCTCTATAAAGCCCACCCAATGAGAGAAAACTATAGCTATTGTAAATATCGCTTTCGGAAAAAAGGTCTCAGTTACTAAAGATAGTCTCATAAAATTATTTTTATCAAATTTTAAATTATGTTAAAATATAACTAACTATACAAATGAAAATATAAAAAACTATACAATTTTGCATTCAGTCTGGTGGTTTCGCTTTTCTCTGTTTAGGATCTTCGTAAGTGTAAGTCATAGTGTGTCAACCGCAAAAATCAAAAATCGTCAACGTCAAAATCTTCAAATGTTGTTTTTAGTGTTTCATGTTTATTTTAGTTTAATGTTTTGTTTAGTTTAATGTTTATTTTTGCCATAATTTTCTTTTACTTTTTAGTTTTTTTTTATTAATATACGAGTATTTGTTATAGAAAAACTTGCAATACAATTTTTTTACGAGTATTGTTTATACATAAGAGAGTTTTTATAATAATATAAAAAAATCCTGGGTTTTCTTTTATAAAACCATAAATATTATTACTAGAAATTTTCTTCATACTTATGCCCGATGTGCGGGGCACACGGGGATTCAATAAAAATAGTTAAAGAAAAGCAGAGGACTTACCGTCGTCCAAGAAAAAGGGGCCGGTGATGCAATCAGAGGAGGGATTGTTGTTCACTGACGCGTGGCGATGATTCCAGGCTGATGGGGAACTGACCTGATGATGCGCTCGCTTTGGCTGCTGCTGATGGTGCTGACGTTGCAATAAATGACCCAGAAGTCGACTGGAAGTGGAACGATGTGGGGCCTCGTCTTGATCTTCGAGCGGCAACAGGTAGCTGCAGAGGAATCAATGTATGGCGTCCAGAATCTATACCGGTTGATACCCCAAGGGGCGAATAAAACACACTGTCTTTTTTTCTTAAACGATATGGTGCCTGTAAGTGGAGGCACACCTTTATTGAGTTCTTGAATTGAATAGTTATTCACGGTAGTCACACAAGCAAAAGAAATGAAGACACATTGATATTTTTTTTTCTCTTAATTTATCAATTATGAGTTGTGAACGCTCTGGCTGTTATACATGAACTAACTAAAAAGAAAAATGAATTAACACCGACATGACCAGCTGCCAAAAACAACGAGTAAGTTTTGCTCGTTGGTTTGGGCAGCCAGTGTTGCCGGGTTTAAAAGAATTTTTCGACAATTAGTGTTGCCAGGTCTGAACACTTTAAATATTAATGAGTGTACACACATATTGTTATGGTTTTGCTGCTTAAAACGCTTTGCGGATTACTCAATTGCAACTGATATATTGACTCTGATATTTGTTTGCTACACAATGCTGAAATAACTCACATCGTTATTGACACTTACTACCACTGTGTATTGACACATGTTATGAAAAGTCTGGTTATTCGCTAGAGATCATTTCAGACTCAAATGTGCATGTATAATTGCTACAGAAATACGTAGATGGATACACACACACATGTTTGCGAGACAATAAGCACGCAACAACAACAAGAAAATCTTTGGTGGTTGCTTTACTTAGAAGTTTGTATTCTTTAGATCATGTTTGTTTGTGTATTATGTTTTAAGCTTTGTGCTATATGTATGTGCTCATTTATAGCCAGCAGGGCAACGCCTTCGCACAGTGGGTCAGAAGAGATACAAATTCGTAACAATATAAATAAACCAAAAAATATAATATTTGGAACGATCAAACTCTTCCGCTGGTTCCGCAATTATTATTTTAGCTACAAATCTGTTTCAGTGCCGCCTCTGATGTCTGCGAGGATTAACGTTCGAGATCGTGAAACAGGCTCAAAATTCTGCTGCTTCTCTGTCTTATATATTGCCAATTAGCAATCTTTTCTAAAATCATGATTTGCCATAAATATCCAAAAATGAAAACATATAAACTAATAATGTTAATTTTACACTTTTGACTAGCATTGACTTGGTTGAATATGCTGGGAGACAAAAAAGCGAGATAGCTATATGCTGTTGCTCATTCTACATGCAGAACTAAAATCTTTTATGAAAAATTTTATATATTATATTTCTATGAAGAACTTAACTTCAATTATTTAGTTTAGATTTGTTAAACAACTTTCGAGTTCGCCTTTCGAATAAATTTCAAACAATTTTGTTAGTCACACTCACTCAACGAAACACACACTCGAGTATCAGCTTAAAAACCAACAGCAGGTCAAGCATACAAAATTCTACATAAACTTTTTTAAACACTTGTACCTCTTTAACAAACGCAATTATGTGTGTGTGTGTGTTTGTGTTTGTGTATGTGACTTAAAAGTTATTAACAAAATGCATACAAACTATATGTAAAACTTATATACACTTTAAAGAAAGGCCTTGTTAAATAATCTTTTTATTTAATGAAACTAAAAATTATAATTCTTTATTAAAAGCAATCTTATGATTAAAACCATACAAGAAGCAGTGCTTAGCAGTTCTTGTAAATAAAGTGCTGTTTTAACAGTTTTAAAGTAACTGGCTAAAGATTGCACTGTCGAAGGCTGAATGTTAAGTACAAAATTGTTTTTTTGAGAACATAAATAAATACACTTGTAGTTATAGTAATATAGGGTGTTTTTTTAAGCCCGATAGAATTTGAAATTGTAAAAAATAACACAAAAAATTAAATTGTAATCAAAATTTTTTTTTATTCGAAAGATCAATACGTGACATTAACATTTGAAAATGATTTCGGGCATATGGGCACCGCGGCTGTTCTTGACGAAGCGCATTCTGGACGTCCAATTTTGGGCCACTTTTTCGAGCACTGCTGGCCGTATGTCACGAACAACACGAACAATGCTGGCCTCCAAGGCGTCAATTGTTGCTGGTTTATCAGCATAAACCAGTGACTTCACGTAGCCCCACAGGAAATAATCGAGAGGTGTCAAATCGCACGACCTTGGAGGCCAATTGACAGGTCCATTTCTCGAAATCAACTTATCGCCAAATTTTGATTTCAGTAAGTCGATGGTTGCGTTCGCCGTATGGCACGTAGCGCCATCCTGTTGAAACCACATCTCCTCCGGATCAATGTCATCCATATTTTCAAACAAAAGATCATTAATCATGGTGCGGTAACGATCTCCATTGACCGTAACGCGAGCTCCGGCCTCATTTTTGAAGAAATAAGGTCCGATGATGCCACCAGCATGAAAACCGCACCAAACAGTGCATTTTTCTGGATGTAATGGAGTCTGTGGGGTCTCTTGTGGATTGGTCTCACTCCATATGCGGCAATTTTGCTTATTAACAAACCCGTTAAGCCAAAAATGCGCCTCATCGCTGAACACAATTTTGCGATAAAACAACGGGCGAATCGACGACTGATTTTCAAAGTAAATTTGGATAATTTCGTAGCGTTGTTCAAGCGTGAGTCTACTCATGATGATTTGTCAGAGTATACTGAAACAAATAAAGAAAATGTTTCATCAAAATTTAATTTTTTGTGTTACTTTTTACAATTTAAAGTTCTATCTAGCTTAAAAAAACACCCTTTACATGAACAGAAGGTCATGATAACTTTAATCAAAGAAAAACAAAAAATTTTACAAACTTTTTATGAAAAACTTATATTTTTATTATTAGTTAAATGTTATTATTGTTTAAATATTTATATCTCAAATTACAAAGGAAAAGCTAGAAAATTGAAGATTATTATTTTAGTACCTTATTTATTATTATTGAATGCTAGTTTTTATTAAATATTAATTTTCAGCATCAATATAAAGCCCGAAAAGTAGACATTGAAACAATTAGACAATATAATTATACAGGGTTAACGGTTTGCCTTAACTAATTATATTGGTTTACAGTTTTTTGAAATTATTTCAGTATTGACCACGCTGCAACTTCCTATGTGAAGGCATATTTTGTTATAGTTATCCACAGTGACGTTACAAACGTCCTGTTAATACCATCTTAGGCATTATGGTCTTTGTCACCCCGCCCATGCTGTGCATCCTATACGTTGCAAATTTATTTTTCAGCTGTATAGTTACTAAATAAATAAATAAATATTTATACAGGGTGACCCAGAACTCAACGTCCAGCCAAAAAGTGTGAAAAGATTGACTGTAACCATTGTGAGAGAAATAAGAAAAAAATTTATTACAATGGCTTGTGCGAATAAAAAACATTTGAACTGAGTAAAATGTTTTTTTTTTTAATTTCTTTTCTCAAGACAGCTTGAAGTTGAGAGCTGGGATACCCTGTATATTAATGATTTCAGAAATAGTCCTAACCCTAAAGGCCTTATTAGTTTTTACTTTCTGTTGCCGTTCTGTGAGGTAGCAAATATTTGACGATCACTTTAACCGTCAAAATATTCAGCTGTTTTGAAAGTAAAGCACACACAGAAGTAAAAAAAAATATGGTTGATATGACAATATTCTGAGGGCAAAATACTATTGTTGAATTATATGGTTGAACACAAACACATTATATGGTTTCAGTCTGAAATTTATTTGAAAAGCTAAGTACCGCCAATAACCAAAACTATACTCTTTAAATATATATTTGATCAAAGTTATAACAATTGTATCATGACTAACACTGTTATACTAAAAATTAAAGTTTTACTGTCATGTCAAACCATATGATATAATAACTCTTACCCATATTATTGAAAAATTTTAAGTTCTATTATCACAATCTATCGTAATAGTGTAGAACATCACATTACTATATGATTGCATAATAAATAATTATATGTGTATAAATAACTTCTCTAATAAACACCACATTATTATTCTACATAAATATATTTTATAACCAATATATTAACAAAAAAAAAAAAAAAAAGACCACAATTAATAGAACATATTTGCAAATCTTCAAATTGATGTACCTTTGATCTCGCCCACATATATGTATGTATCTGTAAAAAACATATACATTTAAATCAAATATATTAAAACACATACATATATATTCTTTTACAAACCTTTTTGTCTTGCGACGTTGCTATTTTCGCCAAACAATAAATACATATATATTTTTTATTAAAATTATTAAATTTGAAAATTATGTATGTATAAAAAAATAAAAGAAGACTATGTGCGCAAACTATGTTTGTCAACGGCTGCATAAAACTAACAATAGTAAGTTTATTCTATAAACAAACATGTGCCGCAGATAAACGCATTAACCATACTTATGCTTTAAATTAATAGTCTATTAATGCACATTACAATATGTTTTGTTCTATTCAATAAATATTTTTAAACATTATTGTTGTATTCAACCATGTTTTTAAATAATAGGAGCCTAACAATAGAAAAGCGAATATTTCAATACTAATATAATTATAGTGGATTAAACTATATTAAAAACGGTAATTCGCCGCAAGTGGCGACAAAACAAATTGTGTCAGAGTATATACTAATGTTGTTACAACAATATTCCAAATAGCATTTTCTCTGCGTCCATAATTAAAAGAAAGACATTGAAATGCATAACCAAATATGTTCGTAAAAATTATCTTGTATAAAAAGACTAAAAAAACAAATTAATAATTTAGAAATGCTGATCAAACAGCCTACTTCTTTGTCAAAATCTGCAGACTTTATGACACTTCTTATGCAAAATATAATTTTCTTTCGGCTAAAATAACAGTTTTTTTTTATCATTCATAGTTGCTTAATTGATAAAAATGTATTATCTTTAAAAAATATTTAACTGAAACAAATTTTTTTAGCTTTTGACAAAATAAATTATATACGTTTAAATAAAAAATAAAATTTTATACCAGAAAATAGAAAACCGACATATATCTGGCTGCCACTTAACGTTGAATTTCATTTTCGAACTTATTTTTTATGGCTAATAATATTGAAATATTGAACATTGAAAAAATTCAAAGGCTACAAAATCAAATTCTTAGAATAATTACTGCAGCTCCAAGGTACGTAAAAAAGTCCCGAAATCACAAGGAGCTGTGTGTTCCACTGGTAACAGATGAATTTTCAAAGTATGCGACATACAGCAAACTGGAACTTCACCCAAATTCTCTTGCACGAAATAAACTTAATTTTAGCGGTCACACTCGGTCGAGAAGCAGATCGTTAAATAGATGATTTCACTGATATAATTGGCGCAAAATAAAACTTTTTGACAAATGATGGCGGGCTATTGTTGGTTCCTCATTTGCAAAGATTCATCTAAAAAAAAAAACGCAAAAGTTCAAGTCGCTTGTCATTTTGAATTAAATTTTTTGAATTTACACCGAATATAATATGTGAGCAATTAAAAGGAAAATATTGTCGTTCCACAAAATCCTTAATAAAAACTTTATTTATCAATCGTTTTTTTCAAATTACGTTTAAAATGTATTTGGTAAAAAAAATTAAATATTCTAGATATTTGCTACAAGGTAGAAAAAAAAGGAATAAAAATGAAAAATTTTGAAACAAACGTAAAAAATAAGAAAATTTTGCATTTTGAGGTGCCATAACTCAGCCATTTCTTGTCAGATAGAAATTCGCATTATATCGGTGGAAAAGGCGTTCGATTACCTTTCCAACGATATGCCATTTATTTCGGACTTTTTGGTTGGGCTCCACAAGGGTTTGAGTGGGACCATACACTGAAAAACGTAAAAGTACCGTTATCTAAAAGACGGTAATTAAGAAAAAAAAAAATTACAGCGCTTTTCGTGTTCAGGGAGTCCCAGTTAACTTTTCTAGGCATGTGGTGCTCTTGGCATTTTTTAGCTGTAAGCCAGTGTTACTTTTGAAAGTATCAAAAAACGGAGAACAAAAATTTAAACAACTGAGTTTACTATTCACTATACTAGCGGCTAAAATTTATACAAATCAAACAAATCTTAGCAACATTTGGCAATATCTTTCAAAAGTTTCCAATTCTACTAATGCTTAGGATAGCTCCTATGAAATGTCGACATATTGCCAGCTAAGATATATAAAAAACAAGCTGTTTATAATTTTTTGATTTCTATCAATTTTAGATGTTAGTATAGTAAATAATCAACTCAGTTGTTTTCCATTTTCTATAAATTTCCAAAGTTTTTAATATATATTAAAACTTTAAGCTTATCACGTGTTATTACTCTATTAGTTATAATTTCCTCTTTTAATTTTTGCTGAAATATTTATTTCTTCAGCGCAAATAGCAGACACCATTTTAGCAACAATATGTTACACACGCGGTTTTCAAACTCAAACAGTATGGCTCAACATATTTGTTGCAACTTTTATGCAAAATAGTTTAAAGTATATAACTTTTTTTTTTGTTTCTACTTCTTCTTCTTCTACCATTCATTTCATTACGTTGTTTCAACTGCCTTCATTCTTCTCCTAATATTTGTGGTTTTTTCAATTGTGCAGGCCACACCACTAATTTATCTGTGTAGCATTGTCAGCTGTTTCAAACTTTAACAAATGGCTGCAAAATAGAAAATTACTTTCCTAAATGACTTATGATGGTGTTCGTTTATGCACAAGTGTGTGCCAGAGACCACTAAAATTGCAGCAAGGATATGAGTGTTCACTGCTGGAAAATACTAGTATAAGTATGTATGCAAAAGTGTGTGTGCATACTTATGTGTATGAGTGTAAGTGTTTCAGATCGTTATAGTATAGGTTTTTAGCTGGAAGTAACAAATGTTTTAACATAAATTTTCTAATCAATAAGGAAGGCGAACGTAAAAATTAACATGAATTACTGAATGGTATTAAGACATGGCTATTAGAGTGCATATAATAAATGGAAAGAACGTGATTAATTTGTTGGCTGGCAAGAATGCACAAAGTGTATCATTAAACTGTATATAAATTTAACTGCTTCCGATTGATTCTTACAAATTGTTTGAATTTCAAATAAATAATTTGAACCCCTTGCAAACAATTTAAACTCAAATTATCTTTAAAACAACAATGCATTTAAATTATTCGCCTAATGTAGAAAGGCTCTAAATGGAATTTTTGTCGAATTGGAGTTTTTAGTGCTACCAACACATTTTGCTTAAATGCTCTTCGTAACAAGGACGGTTTCACTATCAATTATACAAAAAAATTTTGCTTTGATGCTAGTTATGACCCTTCTACATAAGACCAACGTAATATTTCTTAAGCATCATATAAAAGTTTAAACTTTATTTCCAACAGCTATTTGACCTTCTATTAGAACTTTGTTTTCTCTTTTCTTCTCATTTGTTTTTTCTTCTATGTTTTGCTTTCAGTAAATTTCTTGTCTACTCTTTTAATTGCAACTAATTCCTTATTTTGTTTGTTTGTATGGTTACATGTCCAAAAACTTTTTAACAATCTTGTAATGAGAAAACTTTTAAATTCAACACAATACATTTCTTGTAGATATATTTCGTTTATTGTACTTTATATTGTTTTCGAGAGCGACATTCATATATCAGATTTTAGTGTGTGTGTGTGTGCTTTTTTGTGTTTCTTTTTCCTTTTTTTGTTTTGTCTTAAGTTTGTAAAGTTGAAACACCCCTTTGCTCTTTATTATTATTTGCTTTTGTAATAAAAGATAAATAATAATAGTGTAGAAGTTGTTGAAAGTATAAAGAAACCAAACAAGGACTATCAAATATCTTTTATTTAAGTTTGCCGAATCTAAAACACCAGCATAAGGTGCGCACAAGATCATGTAAATGACACTCAAAGACATTTTACATAATTGTTTGTTATTTTAAAATAAGTTTTCCAGGTTTATAAAAAGGATGGTGCAAATAAAATGCACGATATTAGTAGTAAATCAAAAACACAAGGATTTCGGAGAATTACCTTGATATTTTTTATTGTGATAAAAGCAGCCTTCTCAATTATGCGTAAAACAA
Organism: Thecocarcelia acutangulata; assembly: GCA_914767995.1. NCBI lineage: Eukaryota > Metazoa > Arthropoda > Insecta > Diptera > Tachinidae > Thecocarcelia > Thecocarcelia acutangulata. The sequence continues at coordinate 22,391,001 of OU612094.1, forward strand.
AATATCGATCAAATTTTTGCCACGACTTCGTTGACATATCTATATCCGATGGACCATGCTTACTTTCAATGGTATGCAGTAATTGAAATTCTATGTCGGAAATATGCCGAGCTATCTCATCCTTTAGCTCTTTAATTATTCGTGCACGCAGAAAAAATATATGGTTGATACAACAATATTCCAAGGGCAACATATTATGGAGTGATATGGTTGTGTCTGATAATATTATATTGTTGCACAATATCTAAAACTTCATTGAGGCTCAAAATAGTATTGTAAAAAATACCATAAGCAACAATACTATATTTTAATTCAACATTGTTACAATAATAAATAACCATAGCATTAATTAAAGCTATGAAGGAATTGTCATACTCAACCATATTATTATACTAAACATTCATATGTTTTCTCATATGTAGCCGTATTACTTTCATGAAGTAATCTTCCTAATCTTACAGATAGCTCTATTTTGTTATAATTCGTAGAAATATATAATTACATATAATAATTACACAAAAAGACAGCTTATAATATATTTTAATGATATGTATAATAAAAATTAGACAAAAATAATCGGATTTCATCTCTACGGAATTAATGCACAAATTTCCGATTTGACGTTGATATATCCATCTGCTGAAAGAAAACAAAAATATTTATTGAGAATTTCATCGGCAATTAGAATTTTAAAAGTCATACATAACCATAGTAATATGGTTGCATATATTGTTGGATGCATATGTTTACATCTTTATATTCAACACACTTACCTTTATATATTTGCGAATATTCAATATCTATATTTTCAGCAACTTCATGTTTTTATCTTTTTAAAAAAAAAGCTGAACAAAATTAATGTAAAATTTTAATGTTAGAAGCAAACAAAATATCTTTTTATTGCTAACGAAAAAGTCAAGCTGAAAAAAATTATCTGTCAGCGAGTAGAAGGAAAATATTATTAACGACGACAATAGTAAATTTATTTTGTAACTTACTTTTGTTGCTTATGAATTAGAGCAAGTGTGCCCAGCTGTATGCACTTGATGCTCAATTGTTTTTGTAAAAGCTACAGAGCTGTGTTCTTTAATACACAAATGCTGCGCTCAGCACTAGCAATGAGAAATACACAAACAACTTCGTCTCATATATATTTTTTGTAGTTCTTCACTGAATACACACAAAAGTAAAGCAACAACACTTTCGCATGTTTTGCTGGTAAACATTGACGACAGCGATTGTCAGTGTGAATTTTAGTTTTGTAAAAGTTTTGCTTTTTACAACAAAAAATATTAAATAAAAATAGTTTTTTCTTAAATGTATTGGTGTTTACTCTTCCATATAGAACTTGTGGGCACCCCTGATGTAGAGTACCAGACATATTACAAAAACAAATATATTGGTATTGGGTGTGATAAAAGCTATTGTTGTGCTTAAAAATATTTCACAATTGCTATTGTTGTATGAAACCATATTTTTAAATTTATAAATTGTAAAAAATAGAATCACAGAAATGCAAACAGTAACATATTTATAGAGGAACAAACTATAATCAAACTGTTAAAATGCTGTGTTCAACAGTAATACACAATATTACAAAAAATATAATAATGTTGCCGCAACCATATATCGAACTGCTATTTTCTTTACGTGTGTGTTATGGGCACAACATTTTTCTTTTAAATGTCTTCACAGATCGAAGTCCAAATTTGTCAAAACACCTGAGATAACGCGGCCATTATATTTCTCGCCTAGAGAAGTTAATGTTTCGTTGGCTGCATGGGAATTGGCACCATTTAGTTAGAACCATATATCGCTCAAGTCAATATCTTGAATTTTTGGTCACAACAAGTCCACGTTAGCAAACATCACTCGCAGTAACTGCTTGGCCAACGCAACTGCTTGGTGACGCAGGCAGCTTATAAACCATACCAATTAGTCATATTTTGGAGATGCGTCGGATTTTCAACTATCACCCCTGATTTCTTATTTGCTTTATGTGGAAACTCTACCTCTTAACGATTTCTCTAAGGTAAAAATGTGCCTCATCGCCAAAGATGATTTTCTTTATAAAGTCATCATACTCTACTGCCTGTTCAACCAAGTATTTGGCGTTTTGAAGACACTTGAAGTGGTCATTAGCTTTCAGTTCTTGAGTCAATTGGTTACTGCAAATGTGTAAACTCCAGCGTTCTACTCTGCTGGTTCTGATGGAACATTGCCACATAGTACAATGATGTCTGTAGAAGTTGTAGAGATGAGGACGAAGTAAAAAGTGTTGAGCTCTTCCTCTGTCGGTGTCCAGCTCTTTATTATTTAAGGGTTTTGTATCTAGGCAGCCCGATGATGCATGATTTGGCAAAAATATCGGAATGCGATGTAAGTCGATTGAACTCTCTTATCCGATCCTGGGGTTGGTTCTGAACCAGTGATATACAGATCTGCAGAGATACATATTACATGCAGGCAATACAATGGGAAACTGGACCCAGGTGAGTTCGCTTTTCAATGGCTGGTAGCCTGTTAAATTTAAACTAACCTAACGATACAGAAGAATTATAAAAATGTAATCAAACACATAACTATATACTCGTAGTAGATATATTAAACGGTATTTCGAATGTATTTAGTATACGCTGGTGTATGCAGCTGTGCAAAATGTTCTGTATGTTAACTATTGTTGCCGTAATAGCTTCCAAAAATGTTTTGTCTTGGCGTGCAATTTCAAGAAATTAATGCCAATAAAACTCCCCCTGACTACATACTTTCACACAGAGTATACGGCCGGCAAGTAAATAGTAGTTTTCTAAAGCAACAAACAACAACAGCAACAAGACTTTTGCACAAAAGATAACAAAATTTGTGCAATAAATAAATAAATAATCAAAAACAAATAGACTACATACATTTAATAAAAGATAAATGAAATAATAAATTGTAATTGTTATTAAAATCGTATTTTCAAATATTAATTATTATACATTGTTTGTAAATACTTATAAAGAAATATCGAAGACAGCAAACAAACACCATCTAAGAGTAAATATTAAATACATGACATAGCAAATATTATACACAGTTCTCTATATGTTTAATAAATATTAGAAAGAAAACTATAAAACAAATAATGAATTGCTTTGCAAACATGTTTGTGTGCAAATTAATATATATGGTATTGGTTAATGTTAAGTATAATTAAATTGATTAAAATTGTTTGCAAAATGGAGTTCGGCAGCACATAAGTTTGTTGCAATTTATAGCACGCCTAAGGTTCAAGAATCGAAGACTAAAAATCTTTTTAATTTATTAAATTTTTTATTAATTTTTTTTAATTTTTTGAATTAGATTTTTTTAAATTTGTACATCGGCTTTCTAGTTGAAGTTTCCCCTTTCTTTCTGGCTACAGAGAACTACTAAAATAGAAAAATATGTATGTTAATAACTAAAAAAGAAATAATGCTAGTTCTGAGACAGCAAACGCTGTACAAGCAATGCGAGCAATTAACAAAAAAATTATGTGATTGAATATAGGGTATATTATGCTGTTCATACATATACTTTTTAATTAATTCAATTATCAGTTAATTAAAAATGTGTTACTTAAAATTGCTAATGCAATTAACGTAAGCACAGAAAAAAATAGATGAGATTTTTTTTCAATCAAGTTATGTTATTAGTAAAAAACCATCAATTTAATAAAATTTGCATTGACTTAATTAAATTATTATTAATAATGAATTTTTGAAAATATCTCTTAATAAAATGCAATTAATAAAAAGTTTTCCGAATTATTGACTGTTATTCAATAAATAAATTTAAAAGGTTGTCATATAACAGTGAAGAGTTGTTGTTTCTTTAAGAATTTTTTTGTTAAGCATATTTTACATATTAACAATAATTTTTTCAACTCAATAATTTTTGCTTTTAAATGAAAAAGCTATTTCTACTTTATAATTTAAATTATCAATCCGGCAAAAAATCTTTTTCACAGGAAATTTGATAAAAATAGGGCAATTTTTTATCAATATAACATCTATTTTTTTCTGTGTGACAACAGCTGGCAGAAAAGTTGTTTACATTTTGATTGTAAATATTTCTTCTTGTTGTTTTGTTTACATTGCAGTTAACTGCTGACTTTACATTGACCAACTGCTGACAGAAAAGTTGTTTACGTTTTGATGGTTCTTCTTGTTGTTTTATTTACATTTGAATTGTCAAATTTAAACAAAGTGTGTTCCCTGGGTATTATTGTGCTAACTAACCACACTTGCCAAAGGGTTGTACATTTAATTTTACTAAAAAAAAAATTTTGAATGAGTAATTAAAATCAATTAAGGCGTTAATTGCAAAATATCAATTAAAAATGTATTTATGAACAGCATATAATTCAATGACTCGGCGTCTGAGTGGTTAAGGCAGCAGTTTATATGCTGTTCATACATACACATTTTAATTAATTCAATTGTCAGTTAATTAAATATTTTTTTAAGTGTTCATACATGCTTAATATTGCTAATGCAATTAACGTTTGACAACAGCTGACAGAAAAGTTGTTTGTATTTTGATTGTGAATATTTCTTCTTGTTGATTCGCCATTTTTTGTTGCAATTGTTTACATTTGAGTTGTCAAATTTGAACAAAGTGTGTTCATTGGGTATTATTGTGCTAACTAAACATGGTTGCCACAGCGTTGTATATTTAATTTTACTAAATATGTGAGCAATTAACTGTTAATTGGCAATTAAGTTAATTCAAATTTTGTATGGGTAATTATAATCAATTAAGGCGTTAATTGCAAAATTTGAATTAAAAGTATATGTATGAACAGCATGTAATTCAATGGCTCGATGTCTGAGTTGTTAAGGCAGCAGTTTATGCTACGTCATACCCGAGTACAAATCCGAATGGGTTCTGATGAGTGGTGTAGCGACTACGAAACAGCTAGTTGTCCCCCAGCTAAAGATTTGATTATTATTTTTCTTGCCATCATCAATTAAAAAATTATTGATCACAACAATTTGTATTGTAAAAAATCCTTCTAAGGAAAAACTTAAGAAACAAAAAACTTGAACTAAAACCCCATGTACATACTTATGTACAAACCAAATATCTAATTAAAAAAAAAGTCTTTTTGTTTATATATTTTCACAAACAGCTTGTTTTCTATGTTTCCTAGCTGTCTATAGGAGCTACCGTAATCATCAGTAAAAACTTTTGAAAAGTGTAATGCAAAGTGAAGACGTGAGCCAGAGGAGAAGCTTGTTTTTGTATTTCGACATATTATTAAAATATTTTTTTTTTTAAATTCTGAAAATTTTTTTAGAATATTGTTAAAAAAAAGTTAAAATTTTAAGAATATATTTCTCGCTCCCCCAAAAATTACCCCTAATGCACTTATTATGCATTTATTTGTATAAGTATATAAACTGTTGCTATTTTATTTATCACCTCTTTAAGTGTCGTCTTAATACTCTTTATCAACAATAATAAAATGTTAATGTCTGTGATTATTAGAGAGATTAAAGCAAACATATCATAACCATAATGGCCAATACCTCGGGCTAATAACATAAAAAGTACAATCACTTTTGAATATTTCTTCTAACCAAATATTTTACACAGATTAACCAAATTTATGGTGGAAATAAATTTTGCAAACTTTGATGTTGCAGCAGGACATTTTAAGTGTAGATAAAAAAGGCAGATAAAATTTAAAGAAAAATAGGATTAAAGAAATATATATATATATAAGCAAATCAAAAGAGCAGCAATAACTTATTATTATTAATATTAATAATAATAAAAAAAAATAATAGGCTATTTGTCTAGCTCAAGTTCAAACCTGTATTTCGGCTAGAACTTACTTATTTCTAATTATGACAAAATTGCCGCGATCAATAACTCTTGATTTGGTTATTGATCAAGTGGTCAATTTTCATAAATATTGTTGTTTATTATCTTCAATATTTTGTGTGTCTTATCCAGAATTTTTTTTTTTGAAGAAGACATACTACGCAGAGTCGATATATTGAAGACAATAGACAAAAATATTTATTAATAATTAATATAAAATAGAGCGTCGAGCAACATCGATAGCAAGCGATCTTTATATACACTGCGGTGCAATATTATAGATGCATATTTTTGAGGACTTCTGGCATTTAGAAAAAATTAAGAGAAAATTATTTTATGTTATCTAAAAGACTATAACAAATTAACATTTGTTTGCATTTTTTTGCAGTTGCAACAAAAGACTTATTTTTATGTTGGTGCACATTATAGCTGCTCAACTCTTATGTTTTACTTAACTAACAGTTTTTTTTTTGCATTGTTTCTTTTACTTGAATAAGATTTCATTATTTTCTTATATATCTGTTAAGTTTTCGCCATGCCACGCGGAGTTTGTTTGTGCGATATTGAAAAAGGTAAAATTATTGCTTTTCGTGAAGAAGGTGTTATTTTTAGGGAAATTTCAAGAAGACTAAACAGATCAGATACGGTTGTTCGCAGTTTTTAGAAAGATCCTTCAAAATATGGACAAATGAGAAAAAATACGGAAAGGAAATCTAAATTTACGGAAAGAAATAACAGACAAATCGTCAATTGTGCAAGCAATTCCACAAAAAGTGCTAGAGAAATGGCAAATGAGTGTGGCATAAACGTGTCACGTTGGAGAATTAATCGTGTCCTAAAGCAGTCAGCCTTTACCAAAACTAAAAGCTACGCCACGTTCGCTTGATCGGCACAAAAAGGCGCTATTGGAAATTGCAAAAAAAGAAAGCATGAACACTGATTGGAATAAGGTAAGTACATCTTCAAAGTTTTTAACTACTACTTTGCTGAAATTGTTTGCAGATAATTTTTTCTGATGAGATAAAATTTAAATTAGATGGCCCAGATTGGTAGAACTGTTACTTGAGGGACTTATGCAAGGAGCCACGCTATTTTTCTAATCGAAATTTTGGTGGTGGTTTTGTCACGGTTCGGGAAGCCTTTTGCTCCTCTGGTTCACTTGAGTTAGCTTTCACAAGTACAAGAATGGATTCCACAGAATATATTTCCTTCCTTCAAGCAAAATTAAAACCATACTTTGAAAGAAAATATAGAAAAAAGGTAATTTTCCAACAAGATAATGCCGCGGTTCACAAAGGTAACCAAACCCATCTGTGGCTGGAGTCAAACCACATACCACAATTGGAATGGCCAGCCTGTTCTCCCAACCAGAACCCAATAGAAAATATCTGGGGACTCATAGTCAACAAAATCTTTGGTAGATGTAAGCAATTTGAAACAATTGCGGACCTTAAATCTGCTGCTGTTGATGCTTGCGAAGCGCTTCCCAAGGAACTCTGTGCAAAATTGGTAATAAGTATGCCGAATAGAATTTTTGAGCTTATATTGAAAAATGGTGGACCGATTCCATATTTCCACTTGTATTGCTCAGCTAAAAACATGACTTTACTCGTATTTACCCATTTTTGTTATATTGAAATAAATTGTTAAGTTTATTCTTGTTTTCCTACTAGTTTTTAATAGTCTTTAAAGCAAATTTCTTTCGCAGCTTATTTTAGTGCCAGAAGTTTTCAAAAATGACATGCGTCTATAATAATGCACCTCAGTGTATATATATATATATATATATATATATATATATATATATATATATATATATATATATATATATATATATATATATATATATATATATATATATATATATATATATATATATATATATATATATATATATATATATATATATATATATATATATATATAACTCGGGCTTTTTTTGTTGGGCTCCACAAGGGTTTGAGTTATCTAAAAAACAGTACTTAAGAAAAAAAATTAAAAACAAAAAAGTTATATCGTTTTTCATGTTCAGGAGGTCTCAATTAACTCATCTAGGCATGTGGCGTTCTAGGTATTTTTGGCCTGTAAACCAGTGTAATTATTGATAAACTATGAAAACTAAAGTTGTTATTATCACATAAATACTAGTATATTTAGTTCAGTAGAAGTTATAAGTAGTAAAAATTAAAAGGACAATATCTCACACCCTTCTTGAAGTTGAGGACAAAATATGCTTCATATAATGCCCTTTTTTCTGAAGTGGGAACAGAACGCGTTTTTTTTATTTTTTATTTATACTCTTGACAATTGGTAAAATAATTGTTACATTTTCGTTAGAGAAGAAAACGTCTTTAATATTTACTTTCGTATATTTATTCTCGATATTTTTGTGTTTTATCTTATAGCTAATTAAGTCTTTATTCTAATAAATCTATAGCTATTTATTTTCCTAAACGATGAGGGAACGGTGTAATTGTTGGTAGACCATTTTTTGGTGGCTTTTGTGTAGTTGAGCGTAAATACAAATCAAAACTGTAATTAAATTGTTTATCAACATATTTCGAGTTTGATACTTTTTCTTTAGCAACATATTGAGGTTTAACTATTTCATCTCTATTCTGCAACTTGTTGTTTTGTAAACCAGATGTGAAATAAACCTGTTTGTCGAAAGTTTGGGTTTCAGAATTTTGTTTAGTTTTTAATGCCGGTTTATTTTCAATTTGACTGCCGGCAGTTTTAACCTGAGAGTACTTTGTTAGTTGTTGCTTTTGTAATTTTTGTGTTGTTGTTGTTGTTGTTGATTTTTGTGTAGTTGTTGTTGGCGTTAGATGTTTATCTGTACTGTCCTTGTGCAAGGCGGGTGGTAGTAAAGGCTCCAAAAATAAGTCAGGTACTCTTAGCTTTGGTTTTATTGTGGTTGTGGATGTTCTATAAAAAGGTTTTGATGTTGTAGTTAGACGTTTGGTTGTAGTAGTGGTTGGTCTCTCGGTCGTTGTTGTTATTCTTGTTGTTGCCTTCGTTGTTGTTGTCCTTGCTTTTACTGTTGTTGTTTCCTCTTTTTCAGTTTGAGCAGTAAATAAAGGTGGTAACAGAGCCTCAATCGATGGTTTAGCTAAAATATTATTCTCATATTTTATGAAAGGCTTCTTTGTTGTTGTTGTTGTTGTTGATAATATCGCCTTTGTTGTTGTTTCAAAAGCAAACGTTCCCTTGGTTGTAACATTAATTTCAGCTGGTGCATCCTTGTTACCATTATCTTGTTTATCTTCAAGTGGCGGTAATAGCGTATCGATGTATGGCACTGCTATGCTATTGGCGGCGCTTTTACCATTTATTGTCGTCACGAGACAATTTACCGTCACAGCTGCGATTATTACCTTGAAAAATAAACGAAAAATAAAACAACGTTATGAAGGAGAAAGAAATTTTAAAATATATTGCAAAAAGTTTCAATCCACGAAACCATCAATAAACAACATCTTAAGTGCTCTGCTAAGAAATTTGCGAAAAAAAATACAAATCAAATACACAACAACAACATTTGCCACAAGATCATGTATGTAAGAATTTATAGGCTCAAAAGAGTCATTAAGTTTCAATACATTTTTTGACAGTTTTGCTTTGACTATAAACAACTCAAAATAAATATTTTAGTATTGTTAAGCGACGACTGTTTGTTCAAATAAAAAGTATGGAGACAAAAAATTAAAATACTTTTTTACTCTCCATTAATAGAAATTAGATAGTGAGTATTCCGAAGCAATATGAGGGACAACGAATAATGTCTTAAATGTTTATAACACTTGTAGCATTACTGGAGTTAACTATATAAGGTCGTTATCTTCGACATTATCCAGAGTCAATACACCCGTTTCGTGCTCAAGCTCCTGCCGATCTACATTCCAGCGCGAGCACTTCAAGAAGGTACGCCAATCTTCATCTATTACGTAAGCTTTCCTCATATAAATGAAAAGGATTGCTATACTTCCCTATTCTATGAAGGAATTTGCAACAATATCCATGACCGGACAATATTTGGGTCGTCCATTTCTCAATATTCAATGGTAGTCGGGTTCGACGTTATGCGAACTGCCTTTCCGTTGCACATTCTATCTGGGCTGTGTATGTTAGTCTCAAGTCTAGTTTTACCCTTAAATGTCTCACAACTCTCTTAGTGAGTAATGTGGAGCCGTCTGGGAATACGAACCTCTAAGGCTGTGTTTCGCTTGGTTAAGAGCACTAGTTCGGTTTTATGTGTGGCAAGTTAAAGGCCGCTTGACTCTAAAAATGTTTTCGCTTTCATTATGACCTATCTGAGTTTGCGCTTAACATTTTCTATATTCTTGCTTCGAATTACGGGAGCGATGTCATCCGCATAGCCGACTAAAACGTGTTTTGGTTGATCTCAGTCCTCTGTCTGGCGATTAATCAGATCAAACAAGAAGTGTTTATCTTAGCTTTGTTATAATGAATATCATACCTTTAATTTTTGAATGCCTTTGCTCCAATACAGAACAAAATTCGGCTTTCCATGTAACCTTTATCAAACTAATATCATTTAAAGTTAAATAATAATGACATAGACAAACCCAAATTGATTCGAGTGTGCGTGACTAGCTTTCGTTCGCATACATTGTCATTCGATATCGCCGAACAGGCTGTAAATAAAACATTTCTTTCATTTGATAAAAAATTATTAACAAACAAAGTAGTATACCATCCTGGCGGACACTATTTACTACAACGCACTGCATATATGGGGTTCATCCGTTTAGAACTACTAAAAAAAAAAACAAAAACAGCGGTGGCTACACTCTAAATTTCTTTCCCCCCGGGGAACAGGTTTTGCCTTAGCGTATTGCTTGGGCGCTCTGTTTTTCGGGAAAAGAGAGGAAGGGGTCCCTCGTTTGTTGTAGCAAATAAAACTCTAGGACGCCACCTTACTTATGTTGTGTTGGCTTCCGAAACCCTTACCAAGGGTATAAATTGGCAGCACGGGGATCAGCATGGCCCCCGGGAAGTTCTGCTTGCGGTTCGACCCGGGCTGATCATGGTTGAGGTGTCTACCTTGGCTGAAACGTTCTGGCTGTGATTGAAACCTAAAACGCCGGTACGAGGTGTTAGTATACTTGATAATTGTTTGGTGATGGATTTTTTCTAGGGCTAACAATGTGCTGAGGATCTGTTGCCTATACAACAGATACCTGTACTGTAAGGAACCGGTGGTGATTGTTGACGGGTGAATTGATTTAAAGGCTGATGCTTTTAGTGGGCTTCGGCCTAACAACTCATTAAGCCTTGTCCTCCATTGATTGCTGGGAAATTGCATACAGGAGGGATTAGAAGGCCCGAACTCCTCAACAAGAAGTTGCTCATATGGCTACAAACATATGGCATAAATTGCTACCTGTGTGAGCCTAGCAATCCACACGAGGGCGTTGCTGAATCGTGAATAATTCACTCCGTGGAACTGGTCCATCATCAGATAAGGCCGCAAGGCAGGTGCTGATGTAAATCTCTTTTTCACAACTCTAAATTTCTTATACTTAGTTTGACTTTAGATTTTAGTGAAGTAAGATCACACTGCGTAGCTTATTAAAAACACATATTAGGTTTTCGATCTACTACAAGCATATGACTATGCTTTAGTCACGCTACGCTTTACTACAGCATTATCATAACTACAAAAAGCTTGTTTCGAGAAAAACACATTTCCATACAAGTCCTTAAAAAAATTTTTTTTTAAATATCTCTTAAAAGAAACAGTTTAAAAGTAATTTGAGTAAATTTTTGGCACAATATAAAAGGTAGAACTGTTGACAATTCTTCATTGTTAACACGAAAAGCTAATTTTTTTAGATATGACTATGTTCCAACAAAGGAGCGATATGTGTACGGCCACTAGTTTAAAGTTCGAATTTTGAATTTTATTATTTTTGTGTGCTTAATAATAATTGCTTTCTTTTAATCAATACAATTTTTCACTTTACATAATAAAATTTGAAAAGTCAATATAACGTCAACTGGCAAAAATCTTGTTAATAATAATTTTAACTTTTTTAAATTATGCTAAGCTACTCGTTTTGGCTCTAACCAAAGCAGACCTAAACAAAATTATTCCAATTATAAATAGTTTATCATCACGAGATCAATATGCTAATTAAAATAATTAAATTTGAATTTATAAATAGTATTTCCAAAAAAAAAAAAAAAAAAAAACAAACAAAACCACTTTGTTTAGTTTAATAAAAATATATGATATTGACAATTTCCTTTCCAATAATTGATTTGTGATCCAATTTTAAGACAAAAATTGACAAATAACACAATTTACTCAATTTATTTCTATGGTTTCAAATCGAATACACATATGAATAGAGATTTGTTTTTAATAAATGATTTTATTATTGAATAAAACCGTTTATTTATGTGGATTTATTTGATCAGCAATTTCCTTTGTGATTTTAGTTTATTGAACTTTCGGCCATTGAGTGAAGAGAGTATTTTTCTATGGAAGCAAACTAATTTGTTTATTATTTTCGCTATATAAAGTTAACAAATTAAATATTTTTTTTTCTATTCAGTTCATTTTATATTATCTCGTATTTCAATGTTTCTGACCAAATGCATAGAAACTTTCTTTCTTTTTTTGTTGTTATAATAATAAATAAATAAATAAATAAATTTTAATTTAATTTAATTTCGTTGTTAATTTGTATGCACATAGAAATACTGGTTTTGTTTAAATTTTTATTGTGTTATTTATCACCACCAAGTTGCCATATTCGTTCATTGACTTTTTCGCAGGGAGAAGGCCGTTTACATACGAGTACTTTGTAGCTAATTATAATTTTTGATGTTTGTTTTAGAAAAACAACGTCGCTAAAATTTTTTATTTAATTGGCTTATTTATCATTTATGTTAATGTCTGAATTTCCGTTCTGTTAAATTATGCATTATTACGAAACAGTCAAAAATTAAATACTTGTTTGAAAAAAAAAAACGGTGAATTAATTAATACGAGTAAACAAAAATTATAACCAAATGTTTTTTTTTTTTATTTCTATCGCTTTCCGAAGAGATTTTTGTAAAATTTAACACGAAGCTTTTACACATACGAGTATTGTAGAACATTTTAGTTCTTTTGTTGGCTTTCACATTGAGAGAACCATAAAGGGTGTTTTTATAGAGATATAAAACTAAAAATTGGTAAAGCTACATACACATGGTTGTCAGATTTTACAATATTGCCAGTAAAATTGTCTGAAAATGTATTACGATCGTGTGAACTGCCAATTTTTAACTAACAACGTTGCCAGAAAAACCATTGTCAATCAATTGCAAGATGATAATGTTGTCAGGCATCTGACAATTGTGAGAACACTCTTCGTCGGCATTGCCAGATAATTGGCTGGTATTGTAAGCTCAGTTTTAATTGTCAGATGTATAAAATTAATGTACCTGACAATGGCATCATTGTCAGAAAAAAGATTGATGGGCAACCCTGCCAAGCAGATGGTTGTTGATATACATAAGTAGCAATGCCATACAACCTGACAACCGTGTGAACTGACAATTTTTGTTGTCAGATGAATTATTTATCAGACCATAGTCTGACAATGAAAATTGTAAGATTTTCTTACGATCGTCTGAATACACAATTTACTTCTGCGGGACAATTTTTCATGGTCACTACATTGTCAGCACGTTGCCAGATCTTACAATATTGTAACATCTGACAACCGTGTGTACATAGCTTAACACTTTTTAACTGGTGGTTATTTTGTCAGCTGTTAAGTTTAGTTTGGTATTGCAACATGAATAGCTTGATGCCTGAAAAACGCCACCAAAGCCATGAAGCTTACTTTTATTTAAATGGATGCGCCAAGTGTATGTTGAGTCTTGAAAATAGTGACCAGTATAGAACCATGATTCTACACTTTTCCATTTAACAAGTAACTAGCTATTATTTGCTGGAGTTGTAGTTTCAACAAGACAGTGCAACATGTTACACGGCTTCTACCACAGTTGATTTAATGAAGACAAGGTTTGGTAACCACAAAGTTTCACGTTTCGGGCCCGTCAATTTGCCTCCAAAATCGTGCGATTTAACAATTTTTTGCGGGGATATGTGTAATCGCTAGTCTACGCCGATAAGTCCGCAACGATTAACAACATTCGACGCCGTATTGCCGGTAAACGGTCAAAATACAGAATACAGCGTTTTCAAAAGCGCTTTCACAAAACAAGAAATGCCTACTAAATATATATTGCTGCTACAAGTTAAGATTTGCTTCACTCTACACATCTTTTTGGCAGATTTAAATATTTGTAAAGGCTCATTTAAGGCCCTGATTCACTATCCTACATGATCGTACGATTCATTCATAGGAAACTGTTTCAAAATTCTGGCCGACTTGAAAAAATCGCTTCAAAATGGCGTTGTAGGCCATACTATTATACAAATATGATTGCAATAATTTATATACACAATAAAATAATTAGAAACTTTTATTAACATAATAATTTTACATCACCTAAACTTTTTTCTCTAGGCACTAACAATATTGTCAAATTTTTCACAATATATACCATATTAGTCGCACAGAAACCATAATGTTTTAAAAAGTTTCATAAAATTTTTCAAATCGCACGATTTGTCAAAAACTCTGTCGCACGGTTGCATTTTTAGTACTTTTTAAGCATACATGCTTTATTTAGAAGATCGCACGGTTGTGTATGATAGTGTAACATGGCCTTTAGCTAAACCGTCATGTTCCGAGAACGCGCGTTCTGAAACCGCAATGCGTTTTGAAAAACGCTTCATTGCTGCTTTTTAGGTGTTCTGACGAACGTGCGTTTTACTGGCGTTTAGGAGTTTTTTCCGAAAAAATACAACACGTGTTTTACATACGTATATATGTATGTGATAGTAATAAAAAAGGAAAAAAAAATTTTACAGCAAATAGAAAAACTTTTCAATTTAGTTTTCTTAATGAAAATGTGTAAAATCCTTCAAACTTTTTTGATTGAACTAAAAAGAAAACACATTAAATTTTAATTGTGAATAATTTTATTTCCGTTTGCAAGTTCAGTTTTAGCAAATTCAATCAGTTTACTTCAATATATACATGCGAGTTGATAACACCTTTTTGGCGATTTCAAATCGTAAAACCATATTTCTTGCGTTATACGCTTCTCAGAACACCTATTTGGCGTTTTCGAAATCGAAAACACTAAATTTAAGGGATTTGCGTTTCTCAGAACATGCTTAAAAGTAAAGATAACAAAGCCTGGCGAATATAGACAGAATGAAAGAAACCTCAGCTAACAATGGGTTCACTAGAAAGAAAGCATCGGCTGCCTGGAACAGTCGTTGATGTTCGCACACTTTTGCGGAATAAAAGGCATATGTTTGTCTTAAAGTTCCCAGAGTACTCGTATGAAAATGAATCCCAGAATAATGGCAGATGACGTAGATTCCCTCCTAGACTTTAGATAAGCTAACACATTTTCTTTCTTCTAGTTCTTGCGTAAAACTTTAAAAATTAATTTTTTTTAAGAAGATTATAGCAACAATTAAATTTTTATAAACGTCGACTCTTTGATTCCTGTAATTTATATAACTTAATCTCTACAGCAATAGGTACTAGTAATAAAAGTAGATATTTTAGCCAAATGTTGAGTATCTACAACATATCGCTCCTTTATTGCAACATAGTCATATCTCAAAAAAGCTCGTTTCGAGAAAAACGCATATAAAATTATTAGTATCCATACAAGTCTTGGCAAATTTTTTGAGGAAATATCTCCTAATGGAAACAGTTTAAAAGCAATTTGAATAAATTTTTGGCACAATATAAATGGTAGTACTGTTAACAATTCTGCATTGTTAACTGGAAAAGCTCATTTTTTGAGATATGGCTACGTTGCACTAAAGGAGCGATATGTATAACTGTCGTTATTTCATTCCTGAAATAAGAAGTTAATTTTTAAAAGTGCCACTTAAAGTCCATACTCGTATACTTTGTGTGATGATAACTTCTACCGACCACAATCTGTTGTCTAGGGCTTTTTGTGGTCAATAATTGTTTATCTACTTATTTGTATTTTTTTAATTTTTGCATCTTTTTGTGTTGTCTTTTACAACTAAAAAATTGAAATAAATGGCAATTGAATGTTGTTTTTATCAACAGATATGTTGATGTTGTTAAGAATGATTTTTAATTGTACTTTGCGCAAACATTAATATTCATCGGATTAAAACATTCTCCTTTTTTTTATTGTTTTCTAATTGTTTTTTGAAATTGGGAATTTTGCAAATAAATTTTTTTATCTTATTTTTTATAACAATATATTTTCTTCTCTTAAGTTGATTACTATGTTAAGATAAATTTTTAATTAAAAAAATACATTTTTGCAAAGTTAGTATAAAGAAAAAAAAATTAGTGGTTTACCTTAAACACATATTTCAGTTTCAATGAAGAAAACATATGTGATATTAGAAATAAATCAATGTCTCAGATAAAAACTAAAATGCATGTTTAAATAACAAAAGTTTTTTATTCTTTTTTTGTAAAGATTTTTTGTATAAATAAAACTTTGCATATAATTATTGCGATATTTAAACATTCGTTTTGTGGAATAAATACTTTTGATTTCGTGATTGATATGATATCAAATGAATGGTGATAACTCATAACAGTATGGTTGTTTAATACTATAGTGTTGGAAACTTTTATATTCACACAATATAGCAATTACCACGTAAAGCTTGATCATTTTATTTTAATTGTAATTGGTTAGTCATGACAATATTACTTTCTAAATATATACAAATGTTATTAGTATTTCCGTATTAGTGGTTTATTTTGCATAATATTATTTGATGGTAATAATACAATATGGTTGTCATGTATAGGATGTCTGGTTTATACATATTTTATATACGATTACTTCAAAAAGTAGTAAACTGTGCGGACGGAGGGTGGCACCGTTTGAATTATCGGTAGAGTGGGTTTGTCAGGCACGATTACAACTAAGCATCGCGCGTTCCCTGTGGAGACATATTTTAGGTGTAATGATTCTTACTTAATTGCTCTTCGACAATTTTTTTCCAAGTTCGGTATTCAGCGAATACGTGTTGGACCGAGTGTAAACTTAACTCGTTCATGGGTGCAGAGACTCCCCGCAACTGCTTCGGCACTAAATATTCCACGACCAGGACCCGGTTGATCTGCAAGGGCTCGCAAGAGTCCTGAACTGGTTGAAAACAGTTTATGTGAACATCCGTGTTTTTCAATATGGATAAGCGTAGCCCCACTGGAACTTCCAGAACGATTATTCATTAAATTTTAAAAAAGGATCTGAAATTCCATTCGTTTAATATTTAAATCGTTAAAGAACTGAACGTTAAGAACTGGTACTTAGCCCAAACCATCTTGCACGCAATATACTTAATTTTGAAAGCCACTCTCAGTTGAGAAGTAGGGATACCCTTGCCACCATCACAACTCTAAATAGGTGATTTTACAAAAACATTTTTGTCTAGCATTGGCTGGACTTAAATAATTTTGTGTATTAAGTATTAAGATTTGCATACTGATTGTTAGTTTGTGAAGATTCAATAAATAAACGAAAGAAAAAAAAAAAATTTTGTGAAACGATGTTGGAGCATTTTCGCACAGTAAATCCCTTTTTCGGGGGTGGTGAAGCTCATTTTCACTTAAACGGCCATGTCAACAAGCAAAACTGCCGTTGCTGATCTCAAAGCACCAGCAAACCTTGATTAAAACATCAAAAACTGTTGCAGTGCCCCACAGTAACTGTTTGGTGTTTTTTTTTATTCACGCATGAGATAATTGAACCATCTAAGGGATGAGATAATTCGGCCCATTAACGGCATAGAACCTCAATGCTGCCTCACTGTGATCGAAAATTTGGACCATCGAGATGACCATCGAGCTGACCATGGAGGTGTGCCGCTGAGATCAAACCTTCCAATTGGTAGATATCTTGTTGTGCGTAAAAAGAAATGACAATAATTCCTAAATTATTTATGTTTTATTCAAAATCATTAAAATAAACCATTAAAATTTAACCGCCCTTAGGTTATGGAGAGGACCAAATAGAACACAGCGTTTGTGAACATTTGACTTGCTCCTATTAATAATAACACGGAACGACCAAAAGAAACGTTATCAGAACATTTAAAGTGCTAGAATTAATATGTGTAATTGTTCGAGCTTAAGGTCTTTCTTGGAATTTTTAGTTTTTTGGTTTTTAATTATCTGGCCAGATAATTAAAAACCAAAAAAACTAAAAATTCCAAGAAAGACCTTAAGCTCGAACAATTACACATATTAAGAAAGGAAAAAACGGTCGAAATAAAGAAATAATAAACGTGCTAGAATTAAATTAGTTAGAACTTGTCAGGGCCCGTTGGAAATACCTCCGACAGTGCTCAGATTAACAAAAATTAGTTAAACATCATCCACATTGCAAGGCAGCGAATAGCATTGAAAAGAAATTAATATTGATAATATGATAGTAAAAAATACATGCACACTGGATGTATTGGAACACAAAACTAAACCGTAAGCATTAATTTAGAGAATTTTTGTTGAACCAATTGAGTTTTTATTCGCTATTTTTAGCTTCTACCATTTATACCAATAAAAAATTATAAATAGCTTGTTTTCTATGTTTCCCAGCTATCTACATGTCGACATTTCATAGGAACTACCCTAATAATCAGTAGACTTTGGAAATTTTTGAAAGATATTCTCAAACATTCAACAATCTAAATAAATTGCTGAGATTCTCAGCTGATAGATAGATAGTTAGCTGGGAAACATAGAAAACAAGCTATTTATAATTTTTTTTGGTGAACTTTATAGTTTTTTAAATAAAATTTTTGGTTGGTACATTTGTACAACGGGTTATAGTTCAAGTTTTTTCCTTTCTTAAGTTTTTTTCTTTTTTTACAATACAAATTTGCTGTGATCAATAATTATTGATTGAAGAAGACAAGAAAACTAATAATCAAAACTTTAGCTGGGGGACAGCTAGCTGTTTCGTAGTCGCTACAGTACTCATCAGCACCCACTGGGATTTGAACTCGGGTCATGACGTATCATGAGTTGCTGCTTTAGCCACTCAGCCACCGAGCATTTAACTATTTTGCTATCTATATTCATCTCATTGAATCACATATGCATTTTTTGTTAATTAAACCGTAAGCATTCCTGCAGTCATATTGTGTTACATGCTATTATTTTAAGACTTTATGACCACCTTTTGAATACCGTAACACAGAAAAAATTATAGTAAAAATAAAATCAAAAAAATTTTTGGCTGAAAAATAATTTGTAGGCACATGCATAAATATCAAAAAAATAACCCTGGATATCGTATTTTGTTGTTGTTTAAAAAATATAGTTGTTTTCGATCAATAATTATTTTTACTGAACTTCTTTTTGAATCCACGAATTTCTTTACAGCTCCGCATTCAAACAATTTATTTACTGATTCAGCGAATTTCGTTGTTGAGCACGAAAAAAATTTTTTCTGTGTAAATAATGAAAATATTGTCACATTTAGTATGGATTTGTATATATCTTTCTATATGACTTCAATACCCAGGTCCCGAAGAAAATGTAACCATTATAACAATAAAATTATGTCAAACGTCTAGCATTTTGGCGATGCTTAAGAAAGTTGATAGGTAACTGTCAGCGATGAGCTATTTCATATTGGAATAGCCCATCGTGTTAAAGCTTTAATATAAAAGATTTTTTGGTAAAAGTGGCTAAAGGGGTTATCATTTTATTTGAAAGTAATTAATATTCATAATATTAAATACCATATAGCGGGGGGACAACTAGCTGTTTCGTAGTCGCTACACTATTCATCAGCACCCACTGGGAAGTTGGACTCGCATTCACAGCTAGTTTGTTAATATCGTACATATGTATATAACTAAAAAAGTTCACTGATTAATGATTTACATTAAATATTGTAGTTAAAATTTATATGAGTATTAAATAAAAGTGTTTTGCATACATAGACAATAATTTAATAGCACAAAAGTGATGACTTTAAACAACTAATTAAAAGGGCAGCACCTAAAAAATGTCGACATATAAAAAACCTACAAAGCACAGATTTGTTTTCATTTGCCCCCTGGTAATTATTTAGCAATTCAGCTGGCCAAGGTTGAGACTGGAAGTCTTTGATTAAACTTACGCCGCTCTGTAAGTTACACTTCCTTATAGCCGGTTTAATTAGTTTCAGCCTTGAATCCTGTTTTTTGAATTTACAATAAATTTTTTTTTACATATTTTCAAGTTTCGAAACGATTTATGATTACATAAATGGAACATTTTGTATTAAATTTTATTTGTGTTGCTGTTAATTTGGGGCTGGTTTTATGAATTATTTAGTTCAAATTATTATTTAAATAAAAATGAGCTGTCCCGGCATAATATATCGGTTTCTTTTTAATATAATTAAATTTTTATTATTTTTTGATCACTTTTTTTAAAATATTTTGTTCATGAATTAGTTCTTAATTATTTAATTTATTTTAATCTTCAGCACTTTTTAAAACTTACAATAAATGAAAAATTCATTGTTTTGAAAATATTTGCTTGAAACGATGTTTTAACTTAAACCTTAACTAGCGAGTACTGAATTAAACTGAAAAGATATAAATTTATACAACATGGTTTTATAAGAAAACGTTAAGATGACAGTGGAATGAAATGATTAAAATGATGGCTGCTTGGAATTTCGTATGCCCTACATGAAAGATGAAGAGAAGAACAAAAAATTTTTTAAACAAAAAAACTTTCTTTCAAAAATTTCCAAAGTCTACTGATGATTAGGGTTGTTCCTATGAAATGTCGACATATAGAAAGCTGGGAAACATAGAAGACAAGCTATTTATAAATTTTTTATTGGCAAAAAATTTTTTTTTAAATCAAATTTTTATTTAAAATAGTGAATTCACTTACTGCCGATTTTCCCAAAAGCCTACAGATTCGGGAGTGAAAAGGGAAGTCAAAGCAGCTACAATACTCTTACGTAAATGCTCCATTGTTTTAATTCACAATATTTATTACTCTTCAATATTGGGGTTGTCTTATCGGCTATATATAAATGTATTTTTCTATTTTTTATATTGGACCAGTACTCAGGGGATAACCCCTACATATGCAGAGCATTGTACCAGAACTAGGAAAATAGGTTGTGCGGAGGGGAAAGAGGGAGTAGTGTTTGTGAACATTTGACTTGAACCTTCCAACGTTATAACAGATAGGAAACACGTCTGCAGGCAACTTATTCCACAGACGAAGCGTACGGCTGAAAAACGAATTCTCTCTGTAATGTGTAGTACGATTCCCCGGGCAATCGACCACAAATGGATGAGCTCTGGACGATGAACGCGTGCTACGTAAAAATGTGCGAGTTTCGGGAACAAGATCCCTAATCTCGTCAGAGCAAAATCCATCGTAGTAACGATAGAACAGAGTAGCGTATCCCACACTGCGTCGATGTTCCAGTGAGTCAATAGAGTTGGATACCCTACTGTCACCGATGAGCTTCTTCGCCCTCTCCTGCACACGGTCGAGTAACCCCAAAATAGACTTTGAGGCACCGGCCCAAACATGAGAGTTGTATTTCATTTTCGGTCGAATGTAGGTGGTATAAATAGTAAGGAGATCGAATGGAGTGAAGTGCATCTTACACCGTTTCAAAAAACCAAGGCACTTGAATGCTTCTTTGGCGACATGAAAAATGTGTTCAGTCCAGCGAACATCACACCGTATCTTCATTCCAAGAACATCAAGAGCATCCGATTCTTCAATATTTATACCGTCCATGAGTACAGATGAAATATAAATGTATTAAAATAGGTTTAAGAATATAAGTTCCTTAGATTAAAAATAAATTGAGTTTTCGGGTGGCGGAGCTGCTTAAAGGCTGAAGTGATAATCGCCGCCTATTCACGTTTTCAAAAAGTAGCTGATGCGTTTCGAAAACCATCACAAAAGTTCTGCTGCACAAATTCACCTCCCGCAATAGCGACAAATGTTTAGAGTTACCAGATGACTCGTAGCGGATTGCAATTTTAGTTACACGATTTTTTTTTATATTGTTAAAACCTAGTCTGAACAAATAGTAAAGCATTTAAACAGCTAAGGTATTTATCACTGTGAAAAAATTCTTTATATATCAAAAGAGTGCACACTTTATAGCTTTTGTTTATTTATTGAAGCTTCACAATGTGAAATTTTACTACTAAATACAAAAAATTTAATTAAAGCCCAGCCAATGCTAGACAAAAAGTCTTATTTTGCACCAATTATATCGGTAAAATTACCTATTTAACACTCTCATGGTGCAAGAGGGTTTGGGTGAAGTTCCAATTAGGTAAAAAGTGACATGAAAAAAGAAAAACAAATAGAACCAAAGTGTGTGTAATCCTTGGCTTTGCTACTAAAACAATCAAAACATATTTTTCTTGCATATCTATATAATTAATAGGCAAACACGTTTCTTTAACATCCTTTTGTAGCCGTACTACTGCGCCGACTTAGAAAAATTATATATCAATAGTCAGACCTTTCTGTATAGCAGTCAACGAGCTTGATTTCGCTTTCAGTATTTTAAAAGTAATACAGCTTTTAATTTGTTACTAACACTAACAAACAATATTTGTGTTTGACTTATATACAAGTAAAACAAAAACAGTGTGGCCAAATTTGAGTAAATATTTGTAATATTTTTCACAGTTTTATTGGTTTCCACATTGAATTTTATATGAGATTGCATTACGTTAGAGCAGCAAAAAAAAAAAAAAATGTGGTCCACCGGTAATTCCCACTAGTTTAAATGATTTCAAAGTAAGATTCGTTCCAAAATTTTACATTGATATACATACCAAAACTCTTTAGCTACTTGGAAAACACAGAAAGAAATGAAACAAAAACTTAACATACCTTACTTAACCCATTATAACAGCTTTGTGCAACTTCTAAAACTGCTCACAAGGACTACCCTGAAAAATATACGCTACTACTCTTTCTAGTCTTTCTTCTCAGTTAAGTCAAATGAAAATGCTCTAAATTCATAAAAACTAAAACAAAAAGCAAGTATTCATAATATAAGAAAATGTTTATAATAAAATTAATTTTTAAAAATTGTTTTATGCTTCCTGTCAAAAAAGTGTGCAGTCGCTTAAATGTTGCTTCATTTACAAAAAGGTTTTTCTCGCTCACTAAAAAAGTATCAAATTTAAATCCCATAAGATGTTGACTACTCAAAGTTTTTGTTGTTGTGGTTAATAACCGGATCAAATGACCAGACAGGCAGCGAGCAGACAAACACACAGCAGATATAGCCAGTTATAAAAATAAGAAAAGCATAAAAAAGTAGCTACATAAGCACATGCGCAAAGTGTTCAACCTTATACACAGACATATGTTTTGCACACAACTTTTTATGCTTAATGTGCTGTAAAATCGTCAGTTCAACTTTAATTCAAGTTTCTGTAGCAAAAAAATATATATGTATATAAATTGAAGAAGCTACAGTAAATCTAAAGCAGTGGTGGCCAAACACATACATTTATACGAAGGTGTAATTTTGAAAGGCTATATCGCTCCTTTATTGCAACATAGTCATATCCAAAAAAAAACTTGTTTCGAGATAAACGCATTGCAAATTTTTAGTACCCATACAAGTCTTAGCAAATTTTTTGAGGAAATATCTCCTAAAGGAAACAGTTTAAAAGCAATTTGAATAAATTTTTGGCACAATATAAATGGTAGTTCTGTTAACAATTCTGCATTGTTAACTCGAAAAGCCCATTTCGTGAGATATGACTATGTTGCAATAAAGGCGCGATATAATGTGATCTTACTTCAGCAAACATGAAAAAAACTAATAGAATCGTTAATGGAACCAGAAGTACACTTAAATACACAGAAAAAATTATAGTAAAAATAAAATCAACAAAATTTTTGTCTGAAAAAATAATTAGTATGCATATACAAAAATATCAAAAAATAATCTTAGATATCGTAATTTGTTGTTGTTTGAAAAAATTTTTGTTTTTGATCAATTATTATTACTAAACTTTTGTTTGAATCCACGAATTCCTTTACAAGTCCGCATTCAGATAATTTATTAGTTGGTTCAACGAATTTCGTTATTGAACACGAAAAAAAATTTTTTCTGTGTAAGAGAAAACAACAATACACCATCTGATATCTCTGTTGTGATCTGGAGTATTTAGAGCTTGACAATGGTGGTAGTACTTGAACTAAATCTGACCTGGGACTCAAATCTGCTACCACCGTATCAAGGAACCCCACGAGCTTGTTCCTGTCCGGTTATGGTGCGGCTTATTGGGGAGTAACGCGGTGTTTGTGGTTTAGACCCAAATTGCTGGGAGAGTTTCTTGAACTCGGCGTAGAATTGCATTGCAACCGGGTGCCATGATCCAGAGACTGGAAGGAGTGTTAGAAGGGGTCTGCTTTTACCAGACGGAAGATCATGTCCCAAAGGATATGTGATTGAATTGGTACACTTGCATGGTATATGATGTAATGGTTTATCATGTTTTTCACCCATAGTTAAGTGCACCGTAGGGTAAGACCATCATAGCAGGTATCCACGGTAGTCGTTTCCTATCTCTGTTGCATCATCTCTACGAAAGTTAAAAGCCTGATTTTATTCAAACCTTGCTTTTTATCTCTGCCTACTTTGTGCTCTCATAAGCAATTATTTTGCTTATCTCTGTTGATATGTAGAGAACGCATCAAACAAGTGAGCCTATAACGTCGTGGTTTGCACGAAGGTTTTTATAGTAGAAAAAATGTTTTTTATAGAAGTATAAAAGTTTAACTTGGCAACATATTTTTACTAACGCCCATTTTGTCAGCTGTTAAGTGATTTGCGTTCAGTTTGGTTTATGAATTTGTTATTATTACTAATTGACTGACACCAGAACAACCCTTCAAAATTATGTCAATGGATTCAAAACAAGATTGCCTTTTATTCCGGTTTTCATAAGCGAATTTTGTCTAGCGATGTGAGCTTCACTTTTGCTTGAATGGATATCTCAATAAACACAACTGCCGTATTTAGAGTGATAATAATCCCCAAGTGTGTGTTGATTGTTTTCTATGGGCGTATATCTACATCGCTAGTCTACTCCCATACATCCGAAACCATTTGGGGACTTAAATTTACCGTCTTATTGTCGATATATAGCCACAAATGTAGGAAAAAGTAATCAAAAATTGTACCTCCATAGACTACGTTCCAGCCAGCCACGGCGTTCATATGCCAGAAATCATATTAAAATTACAATGCCAGAAGATTATCTTTCGAAGAAAGTCAATTTCATGTCAATTTAAAAAAATTCCCCTTTGTTTCTTTTAATTTCAAAACCCTATGCCTCTATAAAAAACACCCTTTTTACATGTAAGAGCGTCACAGCAGCTGAATTTTATATGATAATCGTATGTACCCCAGTATAGAAACATTTTTGAAAGTTTGGCCACCACTCACCTATATTGCGAGATGTCTTCTGGCAGTTATTGTTGTTAGGCTGGTAACCAAATTAAATTATTGATTTAATTTTGTAAAACAAAAGTCGATAGCAAACCAGTTTTAAATTAATTTTAAAAACCATTCAAGTAAAAAAAAACCTATAACAAGAACTTCAGATAATTTATGATGGGTAAAGATTGATAAACATTACCTTCACTTTTTGCAATATTTTTAAAAGTTGAACTTGTATGCAGCAGAATGTGACGACCATATTAGGTAACTAAAGCAAAAGTGAACATTTTTTAAACATCAATATTATTACCCACTGAATAGATTCTGGCATAAGAAAATTCTTTCTATATGTACAGAGTTTCCCAAATTTTGTTGTTTCACTGAACATCACGATGAAACCACGACTCGAAAAGAAATGACAACTGAGACTAAATATACAGTAACAGTAACAGATCCTTGCATACAGAAAAAACCCGTATAAATATTTTTTTCAAAAATTTCCTACAATAGTTTTAATGTTAAATTTATATATTTGATTCAACCTTTGACATACATCCCAAAATTTTGTAGTAAAAAAAAAAAAAAAAAAAAGAAAAAGAAAAAAAAAATATATATATAACGAGTGATTTTTTTGCCATTATCTTTTTGGCAACACTAGTTTTGACAGCTCACGCACGTTGTGTCACTGTCAAACATCTTCAGTTTGGTCTATAATTTAATCATGAATCGTCTTACAAACGAACAACGCTTGCAAATTATTGAATTTTATTACCAAAGTGCGAGCTCTGTTAAGAAAGTTCATCGCGCGCTTATTCCATTTTATGGTCAGTTTAATCGACCTATTGAGGCTTCTATTCGGGCTATTGTAAAAAAATTTCGCACCAAATTTACATTGTTGGACATTAAACCACCAACACGCTTACGTAGAGTGCGAACTGAAGAAACTATCGCAGCCGTATCGGCCAGTGTTGGTGATGACCGTGAATTATCGATTCGGCGCCGTTCGCAGCAATTGGGCCTCTGTTGCTCCACTACGTGGAAAATTTTGCGAAAGGATTTGGGTGTGAAGCCTTATAAGATACAGCTGGTGCAAGAATTGAAGCCAAACGACCTACCACAACGCCAAATTTTTGGTGAATGGGCTCTTGAAAAGTTAGATGAAGATCCACTTTTTTATCGAAGAATTGTGTTCAGCGACGAGGCTCATTTCTGGTTGAATGGATACGTGAGCAAGCAAAACTGCCGTATTTGGAGTGAAGAGCAGCCAGAAGCATTGCAAGAGCTACCAATGCATCCACAAAAAACAACCGTTTGGTGCGGATTATGGGCTGGCGGCATCATTGGGCCGTATTTCTTGAAAGATGATGCGAATCACAACGTTACTGTGAATGGTGAGCGCTACCGTGCGATGATAACAAACTTTTTTTTGCCCAAAATGAAAGAACTTGACTTGCATGACATGTGGTTTCAACAAGACGGTGCCACATGCCACACAGCACGCGAAACAATGGAGCCATTGAGAGGCGAGTTCGGTGAACAGTTTATTTCACGCTTGGGACCAGTCAATTGGCTGCCCAGATCGTGCGATTTAACGCCTCTAGACTATTTTTTGTGGGGTTATGTTAGGGCTAATGTCTATAGCGACAAACCCGCTTCGATGGACGCACTGGAAGCCAACATTGCCAACATTATTCGTGAGATACCGGCCGAAATGTTGGAAAGAGTATGCCAAAATTGGACTAAGCGGATAGACCATTTGAGGCGCAGCCGCGGCCAACATTTGCATGAAATAATCTTCAAACATTAAATTATATCGACCCAACTATCCATCCAAATAAATATTTTATGCATTTTTCTGAATTTTATGTGTTTTTTTTTTTTTTTTTTTTTTAATTTCCGATAGTTCTTATAAAATCACCCATTATAATATAATAGAAAATTCTCGCAATTTTTTTGTCTGAACTATTTAATATTATTTAAATTTTCTCATGATTTTTCGTTTTTATATGTGCACACAAACATCTTTGATTTTGATTTCTGTTTATTAAAAACAAACACTTGCAAATTAATTTCCATGCAAATCAATTTCTTTATTTGTTTCATAGCACATGAATGTATAGAAATGTTTTATCCCATTCATGAAACGATACAAGTTTTAAGTATAATTGAAAAGCAATGAATACGCAATTTATTATTATACAATCGATAAAATGAAGATTACTTTCTATGTTCTAAAATTACTTGACATCAATTTAGAAAGTGTTTTGATAGGGTGAATATTTATGGTTTCGTTGAATTATTGATTATGTACGAGGACAGTTTGATAATTCTCTCACGTTTTAATTATCCGGAACTAAAGCATAACATATTAACATAAAACTGTGACTATAAATTTGTTTTTGATGGCCAAAGAAATACACGAAAATTCATCATTGGAATCAAAACAAATTTAGTGATTTATTTAAAATGATCTTTACGCTATCAATCGTAATGCTTTAGTAGGTTTTATTGTGTCGTATATCCCAAGCGCAGAAAATCCTAGTGAGATGATTAAATGATTTTAAAGCTTGACAATGCGAAAGTAGTCAAGATATACTTGAAAACGTTGAAAGTCCTATCCTAACCCGCTGTATTCTCCAGTCGGACTATTACTTGTTTTGTTCAATGGCACACGGTCTGGCTGACCAGCACTTCCGCTCTTATGAAGAATTAAATAATTCGATTGGTGTGTGAATCGCTTCAAGAGATATTAATTGTTTTTGATTTTTGATATTTAAAGGTCACTTTTTCGGATTGTAACTCACCAATAATAGATGCCCCAATGTTGCTTTTGTAAGAATAACAGCCGCTCTGTGTTTCGACTTAATGGGAAATAAATTAAGTCATTTGAAATAATGTGGGCATGTGAAAAAATCCTGCCGCAAATTACTTAATTTGGGCAAATGAAACGACTTGGCCCAAATCACGTATATGGTAACGTACTATGAATATATGAAGATATTTCTATATTTTATAAATAACAATTGTTGAAAGTTTTAGTAAATTTTAATAAACTAATTTGTAACCTGAATTTATCAGGCTTACACCCCATTTTGTAGTTTTTATGTAAATTTTTGTTTAAGTGTAATAAAAAATCGGGTTGAGGGGCCATATTACAATATGAAGCGGATGCTAATGGCCAGGTAGGGATATGGGCAACCGGAGAATTCCAGCTACTCCCCGATAATTAAATGTTCCAATTGTAAGTAAATGTTTTGTTGTAAATGTCAGGTTTTGCAGGAACGTATGTTCTTGTTTTTTTTCTTTTGTTCGTACGAGTGGTCAAAATGGGTTGAGAACACCGCCCTGAACAAACCGCTGAGTCTGTCGGGAGCACGACCACCAATAAGTTTTCGTACTTGTAACAAAAAGAATCTACTTTTGCAATCGCTCGAACACAGAACTCTAAGCTAAACGAATAGCAACAATATGTGAAGATAATATTAAATACTCATTATCTTGGAAACTTAAATCAATTAGATGAAATGGCAGCTTGTTTACCGCACTTCGCCACAAAATTAATTAAAATCTACTCTCAGCTTAGCGAACAAAAGTCCAAACTCAATACAGTGCTTTAAATCCACAACAAAATTTCAGCGGATGAGAAGTACAAAACCTTGAAATTATCTGCACAAATTGACAAACTGTAAACTCAAGGTCTTTATTAAAAAGTTTATTGTTGCATTGTTTTAAAGTTTCTGTTAATGCCACATGAATGAATGAGTGAGTGAGTGCACAGAATATTCACAATTGTAGTTTCCACATATTTTTTTTTTTTTTTTTTTCGTTTAGTTTTCAAAATGTGCATTGGAATGTGTATGCATTCATTACGTTGCACAAATGCGATCATTAAAATGTTTTTTAAGCAAAAACTAAAAACAAAATAAGTTCTGACGTCGTTAATAATTTTTACTTAAAAAAGTGAAACGAAAACAACAACTGGTGGGGGAATAAATAAAACTGAAATATTTTTCCATACAATATAATACAAATAGTAAGCAGCGAATGTTTTATCCGTATTTCTTTTGTTTTTAATTCTTTTTATAATATTTTTCTCGCATATGTTTATGCGAAGGTATTTCTATATTCAAGAAAATCATGATTGTACTTATGTAGAATACATTTTCAATTTGTTAAATGGCTGTGCAAAATTTTCACTATGTCAATATCTTTTACCATTATTACTTTAGCATTTGTGTACTAAATGTTCACAATTTGCTTAAAGTATTATGGAAGCTGGCTTTTTAAAATCAATACAAATGTATACATACGTATCGCTGAGCGCATACTGCATGCACTCCTGCACAAACACATACGTTTGTGCATGCAGGAACGTATATTTACATTCTTGTAGAGATGCATATTAGCTCAGCACTGCTACAACATGTTGTAAGTGAACATTGATTTTCCCACTTGTGTCGAGCACTCACATAAATCACCAATCTTTCATTGCACTATGGGAAGAAAGTTGATTACATAATATGGAATAAGATGAAAAGGATGATGAAATGGAAAATTAAAAATTAAAACAGGAAAAAAAACAATAAGAAATAAAAATGAAAGATTTTCTATCCATATACACAGTTACATATCTATGTATGAAGGTATATATGTGTACATACATGTAATTATATGCGGGAAAATAGGATAAGTGCATTATTATAAGAAGATTATTATATGAAGATGAATATATAAGCAAAAATAATTCTTACACAGTAACAAAAGCAAACACAGTGTGTGTCTGTGTATAATAGATTTCTAGTACTAAAGATTTCCCTAATTTTTCACAGTTTGAATATAATTTTGTGCGACTTTTAGAGGCCCAATAAACCTAAGAGCCAAATAAACTACACAAACTGCTTGCTAAGCATGTCAAAAATGTTAGGTTCGAACAAACAGTTTTTTTTGTTTATGGGAGTTTTGCTAGTTTGTGCAAATATTTGAAGCATGTTTGCCCGAAAATCAAAAAAAAATTTTTTGTGCAAACATTGTGAATGTATGTGTAAATGAAATTTTGCAGAGTGAGATGGTGGAAGAAGAAGCACAGAAAGTGAACTCAGAAAATGCTTAGAATTGTAAAAAGTTTACCTTCATTGTAAAAATCAAAAAAAAAAAAAAAAAAAAAACAGAATATCAAGAAATCTTGGTTGTAAAACAATTGGTATCTTGCAAAACAATTTGTATCTTGTAAACTTTATATGGCGAGCAAATTTCCGCAACACAATGGCCGTCTACTTTCATTGAAAACAAAAAAAAGTGATCAAATTGCCTTTGCATGTGTTGGATAGGTTTAGGTAGAAGCCGAAAGCTTGTGTTTGCGTAGTTTATTTGGCCCTTTATGCTTAATGAAAACAAATCAAAATTAATAAGATATAGACCAGGGAGTCGCAGACGTGAAGAGTACGATTATTTCCACATTTTACTAACCTTTGTTTATATTGTTTAATATTACCAACTTCATTAAATATTGTAAAAAATAGTGTAAAGCTGGTCACACTGGCGGCTGGAAAGCTTCCAAAAGCCAAGGTCGATTTTCCTTAGGCCAAAGTTTGTTCTGCTCAAGACGAATTGATTACTAAGTGAATTTAACAGCACAGGTGATTATTTTTTGCTTTTCGCGTTTTTTCCAATGAGACTGTCAAAATTTTTCTTTTGTTTACAAACTTTTTCGCGTCATTTTAATCTGAAGATTTTTTTGTATGATTTAGTGCAATTTCATAAAATTTGTGGGAATTTAAAAGTGAAAAAATAATATAATCTGTGATTTTAATTATAAACAATTATAAAAGTTTATATTTAACGTTTATATAAAATGTTTTCCCAGCTGAACAATCTTAGGCGAATTTAGATTTTGACATTCACGATATGTTTTACAATAACAAAATACATAGTACTGAATTCGCCTTTCCGCTTGCATTCACCTGTATAAATTCGCCTTGGTTCTGCTGAAGGTCGTGAGAAAAACGACACATGAAAATCATTCGGTTAAGCCGAAAATAAATATTATTTATTTATTTTCCCCATCTATACAGTTATTTCCCTATCCCGAGAGAGATTACAAAAACCTTTTCTTGGAGATCCCCCATCTGATTTAACCCTCTTCATTATCTTCAAGAAAACATTTTTAATGAAGTGTGCATTCTCTTCGCCAGCTCAAAGGCATCCAAATTGCCATCACTTTGTTCACATAGGAATCCTCCTGCAGTTCTCAATATTCTTCTCTTAAAAAAAAATTATTTTATTTAGTTTGCAACCCATAGTTTGCTTTTCGTTGATAAACGTTGACAATATATTCAATTGAGAAGTAATAGATTTAACATGCTTTCAGATGAAATGACACGTTAAAGCAAGATCGGCGACAAAATTTATACCCTTTCTATAGAATTACTCGCTTATGCAAGTATTTGAACAGACATTTCGCTTATACAAATTTAACAGCAAAATGAGGCCCTAATCGGGCCTTATTACTGGCCTTATTTGGCAGACATAAGTACAAACCTAATATGTATTTATGTGATTATTTTTCAACAGATCACGGAAGTCAATTGTCACTTGAAAAATGAGTACAATGGAAAGAGTAAGATGTCCCTTCTCTAAACATTTGCTAAAAATGTTTTTCGCTTGCAATATAGACGCGTAACCCAACTTTTTCAGACTTCTACATTGGGAAGGACACCGAAAAGTACCTTTAAAGAAGTTTTTCTATAAGTAATAGGAATACTTGTTATATTCACAAAAACCATTGTATAAAATATAAAACCACATGCATGAAGTTGGCTTACTCGGTTGGCAAAATACGCGGACAGTGTTGCCGTAAGAAATCAATAGTTCAAAATTCACATTGAATCATGTTCCGTAGTTCTGACTGTTGTGAGTCGAAAATCACTTTTCTCTCCAATCAATAATATAATAAGCAGCAATCAACTGCTGTCAATGTCGGCAAATAAAAGAGTGCCGCTCTGTATATCTAAAGTGTTTCCATATCCAACTAAATTAATTAACCGGCAGCAATCAACTCTTGTCAATCAAAAACAAAAAGGGCACCAAATGTCCGGCCCAAATTATCAAAACCCCAAAACTGATAAGATAACAACTGCAGTACCAGCCAAAATTTGCTACCAGGGAAAAATACCAAGCCATGAGAATTGGTGACAAGAAAGAATATTAGTACGGGGAATGAACTCAGGTACATATACATATGTACATAACATGGGAGTGATAGTCAGCTGGATATTCAACGTTTGCGGAAGTGACCATGACAGCAACATTGACAGCTATAGCAGTAGTAGCCGGTTAAAATGCGATATAAAAGACGTTAAAAAAGAGACATCCTGTGCATTCAGGAAGTTGGACTTAGTTGCAGTGAGTGAAGTCGGGGATTGTGAGGTAGTTGGTAGTAGCAGTAAATAAATAAGATTAAAAATAAATCAAAACATCCTTTTTTATTTTCGGTACTGAACAAACTATTTGCTTTCCTTGGTATGGAAAAGCAATTTTATGTTACACAATTCTGCTTTATCCAAAGCTTGAGGAAATTATACGTGGGTTTTGGGGAAAATAAACAACAAAAGAGACTTATTGGATTTTCAGTAAAAAGATTAATTTATTTAAAAGTTTTTACCTTTTTAGGCTTTACTGGTAATAAGTAATTTTCACCAAAAAGAGGTTGCAGAAGTCACAAAAAACACTGATGGTAATTAAAATTGAATTCAATAAAAAAAATTGCATTTGCACAAGTCGCACATTAGCTAATAATTCTAATTATATCAAACCGGAAGTTAATGTCGACCTTGATAGCTTAATTGCTCTCACATGATATACCATCCATGAGTACCAATTCAATCACATGTTATTTGGAAGATGACCTTCCGCCTGGCTAAGAGCAGAGCCCGTCTAATACTCTTTTCGATTTTTGGGCCACAGCACCCGGTTGCAATGCAAGTCTACGCCGAGTTCAAGAAACTTTCCCAGTGATTTAGGTCTAAGCCACAATCACCGCGTTACTTCCCGATAAGCCGCACCATAACCAGGCAGGAAGTAGTTTCTGGTATTCGCGGATCCGGTGGTAGCAGATTTGAGTCCCTGGTCAGACTTCATAGCCCAAGGACTACCACCACTTTCGAGCTCTAAATACTCCAGGGAATGATACCCCTGATCACAACAGAGATAACAGATGGTGTATTATTACAGAGGTCGTACAATTATATTTTACGAATAGAAAAGGTACCCCGTATAATAAAACAACAAAAAGTATTTGCTGCGATTTCATACGGTAATATTGTAAAGAAAATTTCGTATCAATTAATGTTATGTTTCAAACAACTTACGAAGTTCATCAATGGAGCATCTCTTAGAAAGTGTATGCAGTGCTATTTTCAACAGATTCTATCATTAGCTTGCATCACATAAGTTGTTGACATAAAATATTTTTCTTCTATTAGCAGAAGCGCTTTAAATTACTGTAATTGTCCAAAAAATTATTTTACTGTTGCTAAAGACCTTAATATTTTTCGCTTAGATCTATGTGAAGATATGTAAAACTAATGTAGAAAAAAGAAACTAAACCCAAACTCTGCAAAATTTCATCATATAACACTATATTTTTTTTTTAAATAACGAACCATTTTCAACTTAAATGAAAACGAAATATCTACAGATACTATAAGCCAGAAAGCAACCGAAATTATAGCAAAGTCAATAAAAACCAATCAAGGTCATAATAAGAAACACTATGGGATATAAGTAGATTTTCCTTAATTGAAAAAAAGTTCTTCGCGAAAAAGTCCTCTCCTAGAAGAAATTTGCAATAAGTATTGAAAGTTGCCTAAAAGTAAAATTATAGAACGAGGCATTTTTTGTGTGAGCCGTTCTGTTTTCACTGCTAAAAATTCATTGATATACACATTATTATGTCTCTGTAAATGTACATTGATGTGTTAAATAAAGCAATTGATTTGAAAATTTATTAGTATAATACATCTTAAATGGATGGAGATGAATCGGGTTTCTTTTCATGCAAAATTGCAAGGTGCTAAAATGCTAAAAAGCTTATTGATATTTGACTTAAATGAGCGGTAACACACGTAGTGAATTTCAAGAAACATTTTCGTTGTGTAACAAATTGGTACAACAAAACATGTACAAAACTGAAGTCACATTTTAGTTTTAATAAAAGAAAGACTTTTTTTAGGTATTAAACATATTTTTATTCCATTTTATTACAACTAGGTTCCGGTTAAAAATGGGATAGTATGCCGATCAAGTGATCCTTCCTTCTCCCCTACTGGCTAGACAGGCTCCCATTTTTTTGCAAAAATTAACAAATACGTTTTTTAAAAACCTTCCAGCGAAAACTTCTATTGCAAAGTAATATGTTAAAATGTTAATAGGCTTCGCTACTTCTACTTTGGCATTTTATTCTAACATGGCGATGTCACATGTCACAAGTACTTGCCATTCTCGCTTACGAATAACTAGTTCAAAATACTATTACAAAAAATCTATTAAAAACTTGATTGCTTAGCTTGATTAACGAACTGATGTCGATAAAAGCTATCAAAATGACGGAAGATATTTTGTATACATGCATAAAATGTAATGGACAGCTTTATATAATATAAAAAAAGCATGACTGTAAATCATGGTATAAATGTCACCATTATAAATGCATTCTTGCAAACAATATCTGTTGAAAAAGGCCTTATGCTAGTATGTGTGCTTTTTTTGATAAAAGTATCATTTACATTCAATATTTTTCTTAAAAACGTTTTCTATAAAAAATATTTAACATTTGTTGCACAAAAAAAATTATAGTAAAAATAAAATCAGCAAAATTTTTGTCTGAAAAAATGATTTGTATTCATATACATAAATATAAAAAAAATAGCCTTTGATATCTTTTTTTGTTGTTGTTGTTTGAATCCACGAATTCCTTTACAGGTCCGCATTCAAACAATTCATTAATTGATTCAACTAATTTCGTTTTTGAACACGCATTTTTCTTTTTAAACTCTCAACAATTTATTCAGATTGTTGGGATATGAAGTTGAATGTTTGAGAATAACTTTCAAAAATTTCCAAATTTTTGATTGGGGTAGATCCAATGAAATGTCGACATATAGATGGCCGGGAAACATAGAAAACAAGCTATTTATAAATTTTTGATTGGTATCGATGTTATAAGCTAATATAGTGAATAAAACTCAATTGTCTAAATGGCAAGAATTAATTTTTCATCCCAGAAAACCTCTAGAGTCTGGCTAGAGCAAGAACAATTTTTTTCGAAATTCATTTTTGAGCATAAATTTTTTTTGGCAAAGTGTATTGAAATTTGGCATGAAATAAAAATTGCATTGTGCTGTTGACGGAAAACAATTTGACTTACCTTAATACATATGAATATTTATTTTTTTTAAATTCGGCAACATATTGCTCCTTTATTGCAATATAGTCATAACTAAAAAAAAGCTCGTTTAGAGAAAAATGCATTTCAAATTTGTAGTTTCCATACAAGTCTTAGAAATTTTTTTTTTAGAAAATATCTCCTAAAGAAAACAGTTTAAAAGTAATTTAAATAAATTTTTGGCACAATATAGAAGGTAGTACTATTAACAATTCTGCATTGTTAGCTCGAAAAACTCATTTTTTGAGATATGACTATGTTGCAAAAAAGGAGCGATACACATCCCAACTATTTTTTATGTAACGCCAACTTGAAATTCTTCAATAAGACATTAGAATTGTATAAAAATAAATGTATGTAGGTATGTAACTGAAGAATATCTTGCAAGTATAATGTACACGACTAAATAGAAGCATAAAGCAACAGTAACATTTTGTTAACAATGACAAAACAATACTATCAAATACCTCAAATAAAACATATATGAATAGATATGATGCCAGACAGGAACCAGGACATTACAGACACAAGAATATGCACACACAAGAACATCACACAAATAGAAAATTTCGCAAGGAAAACATGCCTTCAATGCAGAAAATACTGAATCTATATGTACGATATTAAGTTGCTGAGTAGTTAGAATGTTGTTTAAAAATGTCTGTATATTTGCATTAGGTTGTCCAAAAAAAAATTTTTTTTGTTCTTTGGTTTTCATTACTGCTCAGGAGTAAAAGATCTTACAGGACAACATATTTTATTATTTTTTTTTTTGTTTTTTAAATAAGGTGAAATCGGCCGCTTCATGCATTATAAGTTTTTCATAAAAATCAAT
The DNA here is from genome assembly GCA_914767995.1 of Thecocarcelia acutangulata. Lineage (NCBI taxonomy): Eukaryota > Metazoa > Arthropoda > Insecta > Diptera > Tachinidae > Thecocarcelia > Thecocarcelia acutangulata. The sequence goes on from OU612094.1 coordinate 22,427,708, forward strand.
GATCGATATTGAAAAAATTTTTAAACGTTAAAATACACCAACGTGGTGGTATCAAATATTTTTCCATAATAAAGTTGCCACGTGTCTAATTCACTACTGCCAAATATGAACTGTCAAGACTAATGTTTACCAAATTGGTGGCTAAACAAAGTAGTACAACTTCTCAGCGAACACCATGTATAAAAAAGGCATGGATTCACCTCGGCTCTAAAGGCAGACCGTTATTCTTTTCATGAAAATTTCCAGGACGTTTTCATAAATATATAGCTATAACTCACCGACAACGCGTTGGATCTAGTATCTAAACTCAGGAATTGTTTTGTGTCCGTTAGCATTAAAACATAAACATAATTTATTCTGTATATCGTAGCTGCAATAAATCGGTGGCTTCACGTACAGTGTGGTAAGTAGGGTCGTCATACTGAAACCACATGTCGTTCACATATCCATGCCATCTAGTTGCTGCCACAAAAACTCCCCTGCTCGAAAATGTCTGAATCTGAATCACGTCGTCTAACCAAAATCCTCACTACACTGCCTGTAAGGCGTTATTCTCCATTGGCATAAATAAATAAAGTAACGCAAAAGTAAAGCTTTTTTTATTGAAAATTAAGACATTTTTGAAACGTAAAGATTTTTTTACAAAAATTTCCTGTACCACCGCTTCAACACCAAAAAAATATATATATTTTTGGGACACCCTGATATACATGTGTTATTGCATGTATGTGTTACTATGCACGCAGTTGAAAAACTAACTGATGCAGACATGTATCCGTAAAATGGTTTTTCATAGTTGGATACTTTTCACGCATGCTTTTTGCCTTTTTAAATAGTGTGAAAATACCGCTAAAATATGTATTTTATTTATGTATTGTGTAAGTGTTAGAATTGTAGTTATAGGATTGTTTTTATATGTTAACTTGAGTGGCATAGGTAAGAACTTCAAATCGCAGCTCTCATGTAGAAAGGCCCTAACAAACATAATTTCAATATTACAGGACAAGGAAAAATCGCAATGGAAACTGTATACCTAAAGGGTGGTTAAATTTCAAGGGCCGATGTTGATTTTGAATAAAACACAAACTATTTAGGAAATTATTGTAATTTTATTTTATTATGATATATTGGTATTATTCAATTATGCATGGAATAAAATATCGGCCAAATGGGCGCCGCGACCACGGCGGCACACCTCCATCCGATGGTCCAAATTTTCGATGACCCTGAGGCATAATGGAGGTTCTATGCCGTTAATGTGCCGAATTATCTCATCCTTTAGCTGTTGAATTGTTGCTGGCTTATCGACGTACACCTTTTCTTTCAAATAACCCCAAAGAAAAAAGTCCAACGGTGTCAAATCACATGATCTTGGCGGCCAATTGACATCGCCATTGAGTGAGATAACACGGCCATTGAATTTGTTGCGCAAAAGAGCAATTGTTTCGTTAGCTGTGTGGCAAGTGGCACCGTCCTGCTGAAACCACATATCTTCTACATCCATATCTTCCAATTCGAGCCATAAAAATTTCGTTATCATCTCACGATAGCGAACACCATTCACAGTAACTGCCTGACCGGCCTCATTTTGGAAAAAATACGGCCCGATGATGCCGCCAGCACATAAACCGCACCAAACAGTCACTCTTTGTGGGTGCATTGGTTTTTCGACAGTCACTCTTGGATTCTCATTCGCCCAAATGCGAATGTTTATTCACGAATCCACTGAGGTGAAAATGTGCCTCATCACTGAAGATGATTTTCTTCGAAAATTGATCATCATTTTCATAATAAGTCTGGATAACTTTAACACGTTGTTGGATTGTGTATCTCTCCATGGTTCAAATTGAATAAGTCTGAAATAGAGAAATGTCAAATAAAATTCGAAAAAAAACTTGGCGTTTACGTGTGGCTCACATTCAACATCGGCCCTTGAAATTTAACCACCCGATAGATATAAAGTAACTTCTTTTGTTCAATTGCTAATAAGAGCGATATGTATGAAAATATTTAATTAAATCTTTGTGACACTGTGTACTTGTGTGAAACGTAGTAAAATCCCTGAAAAAGCTCAATTCAGAGAAAATACGAGTTAGAGCATTTCTGCATAAGACCAACAAAAAGCAATACTAGCTGACTATTGTCTAGTGTTAGTTTTACTGTTGCGTTTTGAGCAAGTTGTGTTATATATGCGGTTAGGTTTTGTCGGCCAAAGAGTCTAGTGATCTTTTTGTTGATATTAAGTTTCATGTAAATGGACTAGAGAAAATAAATAGAAAAATTCTAAAATTGGTTGTATTAAAAAAAATATTTTTTTCGCTACCGTACATTAATCGGTATAGGATAGGTCTTAGCCAAAGTCATCCGTATATTTATCGGTGTTGCACGCTGAGTTGCCTATAATGAACGTAGCATCGCAAATACTTTCCCTATAGCAGCATTTACATGATCAGACGATGTTAGTGATGAATTTATTATAATGCCTAGGCTTTTCGTCTTCCTAACAATTTCAATTTTTTTAGATTTTAATATTATATTGGATTCAGCAGTTATATGTGTGGTGTTTCTGGCAATTACAAGGCACTTAGATTTAACTGAATTTAAACATAAGCCATTTGTTGCTGCCCAAAAGTAAATTCTTGATAAATCCGTATTCAGTTTTAAAACCATCTCGTCAATCTTCTCTGATTCACTACAAATATAAATTTGGACATCATCGGCACACATATGAATGTTACAGTGTACTAATTGGCTTGGTAAGTCATTTATATAAATTGTAAACAATAGAGGTCTTAAAATGGACCCCTGAGGAGTGCCTTCGGTTACTGGCAGTGACATATTTGTGATTTGAGCAGAAATACTGATACCGATTATTCAGATATGAAGAGACAAGATCAGTTGCAGAGGAGATGAAATTAAACAGCTCTAATAATTCAACACGCAGCTTACTGTGATTGACCATATCGAATGCTTTGAATGATCCAAAAGTACTAGCAATGCAATATTTCCACTATCAATGTAGCCGCGAATTTCTACGGTGACTTCAATTAGTGCAGTGATACCCTGATTTCAACACATATTTTTCATTTTACTTCAGGTGTGATGGCGTGAAAATAAACTATAACGTTATAATATTCCCAATAAATCTCATTAGATTTCTGTCTCATAAAATCCAATCAAAATCTTAAGACTTGTATGACAGCCGGACACGCCTCTTATAAATATTTCAGTTCATAATTTAGAACCCTAAAATAAACATATTTCCTCAGATACTCACATACTGAACCACAATATTTAGTTATTGTGTCCTAACCTTGTGGAACAAAATAGTAAAACAAAAATATTTGCTAACACTCATATACATACGAGTATATTCTTGTTGGTTCTTGCATTCAGCCATATTTCAAAATAATATTAATGAGTATGAATGTCTGGTTGCGAGCACTCATACACATACGAGTAATGGTTAATGTTGCTTGCTGCATAATGGGACTCGTTGTACGAATGCAACTACTCGTACGCTTGTTTATGAAATAAAAATGTGTTTAATTGTGATTGTTGTTGGTTATTTGGTTAGTTGCTTTTGTTGTTGAAAAGTTGATGTTTGTGATTTTCAATACAGATAGATGGAACGAACAACTTCAGTTTTATATTATATTTTACACACCAACCATTTATCATATGGTTGGTTCGTTATTTATGCATTTATTTTGCTGTTGGTTTTAATATTTTCTCTCTTCTTCGTTTATATTTTCTGTTGTCGTATTAAATAATACGCAACTTAGCATACACGCGTATTTATGGCCGCATATAAATTTATCTTTCAGAGACAACAATTTATGAAAGTTTTTAATTAAAAAAAAAAAAAAACGCTATTTTTATTTACTTTCTTGTACAAACTGAACAATATTATTTCAACACACAGACCAAAACAATAAAATATTGATGGTCCGAAATGCATGCAACCAAATGGAAAAAAAGGATCACATGTATAAGAGTTCAAACATAGATTTTGTATATTTAAGTTGTTAAATCGAAGCCCACACTTTTCATTGAAAACCATTTAACATTTTATCAAACTCATAACGATGCTGTGTGTGCATGTGGTAGTAGCTGTTGTAGTTTAATCTAGCTGCCACAAAATGTGCACAAATACTTGTTATTTTCAATCAAATGTCATCACAAAAATTTGCATTCTGTATAAACTGATTTTGTTGGATTTTATTTTTTTTTTTATAAAAATAAATATATTGTTTTGTGATTTAATAAAAAAGGACATGCACAAATCTATATCCAGCAATGAAAACAGACCAACTCAGGGGAACTAGATATATAAATGTGTGTTTATATACTTGATATTAGTGATATTAGGTAGAATTTGATTACGAATACTAAACGAACGGTGATCGAAACATTAAAGTGGATTAAAAAAGGCAAAGAAGCCATCATAAATTAAAGCTTTATAGTTGGTGTTAACAGATATTCAATGCACAGATTTGGAATTAATTTTCATTAGCACCTGCCTGTCGGACGATGTGCTAACTCTCAAAAGCTCACTAGCGCCCTTGTGAAGCTTGTTCATGTTATGTTATTAATATGTTGATCAGCCATATTGATAAATACTCTTCTGAAGACCTCAGGCTGGTTAAGCCCATTATGTATTATTACGTAATGTCATACACAATTATTTATGAGACAATTATTGACGGGAAACTACCCTAATGATTGAAGATTTGTAAGTATATGCAGGGTTAGTTCTTAAAATAATTGCATTTATATCAAACATTAGATCTTGAGGTCAGAGAAGCGCTTGCGTCTTCTATCAGCTGCTATAAGCAATTTCTCAAAAGTAAATGAAAGGTATGAAGGAAGACTACAGCCAGAACGTTTCAGCCAAGGTATGCACCTCAACCATGATCAGCGCTGGGATGGCTTGCAAGCAGAACTTTCCGAAGGCTTGCTGATCCCCGTTCTGCCAATTAACTTTTGGTGACGGGTTCGGAAGTCCAGCACAACATAAGTTATGCGACTTTCTGGAGTTTTATTTGCTATAAAGAAACGCGAAATTCCTACCGTTTTATGCCCCAGAAACCAGAGTTCCCAGGGGGTAGCGTTGCGAAAGTTCGATGCAAATGGTAAATGCGATAAATGTGTAATTCGCGAAATAGTTTGAAAATGAAGCACCGCTGGTACCACAAAATAAACAATAGCAAAGAATGATAAACTAAAATGTGCGAAAGGGAAAAATTAAATACGAAAAGAAAATACCTTGGCTGAAATGTTCTCGCAATACAGGGTACCAATTCTTTGATTGCGAATCATTTCCCAATCCCAATCCCCTGGTTGGCAGTAAAGCTAAAACCTGCTTCAAGGAGGGCGGTGGAGCAGACATAAGTGCATGGTGACTTTACAAATGAAATCAGTTTCAGCGACAAGGCTCACTTTCACCTTACTGGCTAAAAAGGAGGAATGCCGCATTTACGCAAATGATAAACCACGAATGTCTGTGAGTAACTTTTTGGCGCGGCTTATGAGCTGGCAGAGTCATCGGGCCATATTTCTTCGAAAATGTGTTCCATACACCGTGATTGGTGTTCGCTAATACTAGATGATAGCGGACTTCTTGTGGCAAAAAATGAGGATATGCCACACAGCTAATGAAGAAATATCTCTTTTCGCATGAAAATCAATGGAACCCTCGTGGCGATGTTAAGTGGCCGCCGTGATCATGTGACTTTATACCGTTGATCTTCTTTTATTTGAGTATATAAGTATACGCCAATAAATCAAGAATAATTCAAGAGCTGGAGGATGAGTTAAACGCCACATTAACGATATTGAATCTCAATTATGTCTGAGAGTGATGATATGGGCCATTGAAAAGAGGTATGCAACTAAAGGTGGGGCAGCATTTGGTCGATATTTTGTTTACAAATAATTGTGATAAGAAGTATTAAGATAATTCTCAGCAAACATTTTGTTCTATTTATAATTAATATCGTGCATTTTGCCTAAACTTTTTTTTTTTAAATATACAATAAATCAATAACAAACTGTGTTATTAAATCAAAAAAAATTTTTTTTAAATTTCTTACTGTATAACTTATTTAAAGTGGCTAAAAATTTAGTTTTATGAATTTGATTTGCAATCAAACAACCTTTAAACAAATGTTCGCATTTATATGATTCTCGGCTACGTGTTAGTATTCAATTCCGTTCGGAAAGGGATCGCAGTTCTTTAAAAACCAGTAAACAGAAGAGTTTTTCGGAAAGAAATCCGTGAGAAAATATTACGTTTCATTCTTGATATTAATAATGATTTCGTTTCGAAAAAGCTTTCAGCTTTTCGTTTCTAAAGAATCCAAAAATTCGTTTTGAAGGGGCTTTTAGCTTTTTGTTTCCAAGGAACCAAAAAAGTGAATTCAATTCCGCTTCGGAACGGATTTCAGCACGGTGACATGGACGAAATAAGTATATCATAATTTTAAAAATGACTTACAAGCTAATGTTAATTTTGTCACTCATATACATATTTTAATTTTTTTATCTGAATAACAACCCAATTGCCACCCATTTTCATCTGTTTTTTAAGCCCTAGTTAAAGTTCAATCATAAAAAGTTTACTACCCCGCCCTTTATGTACTCAAAATTTACAAGTTTTCTAATAACATATTTTTTTAGTATAAGCAATTGAATTAGAAACTTGTGTTGAGCCTGTTTGGGCAACAATCCTACAAATCGTAGACTATAATAGTTGCTGGCATATTGTAGATTGTGATTTGCATTTATTTCCATCCTATTACACTGAAAAAAATGCTTCGGAAACTCCTTTTTATTTTTTGCTAAACTTTTTTTTATATAAATATTTAAAGATAAAATTATTTCTTACAACTTTAAATTTAAAGTTATCACTATGGCTATAATATAGGTAAATCGTCAATCAATAATGTATTTTTTCTACGTGTAACTAAATTTAAGCGCTATAATATCTACTGGCCTATAATTGATTGTGATTGGTTTTTATTTTTATTGTGCTTCATATTTTGTTTTAAAATTGTACAGAATTATTGTGAAAAATCTGATACAAATGATGTCTGTTAAAAACAAGCATATAGATACATACATACGATTATGTAAGTGGATCAGAGTGCACAACATTGGCAGTCAACATCATGTTGTTATAAATGTAAAGATTTATTTTTAGATTTTTGAAATTCCCTAGGAAATTTAAATAAACATATTTTTAATTTAATTAAACTCCTTTATCTAAGATAATGGAAAAAATAACCTAGTATGGATTGATGGCAGGTTCAAATTAATGTCAAACGAATTTGTGTGTATTTGTTTTGTGGGGACTGACAGCTTGTACGGACTTTTATTGTATTAAAATATTTAATTTTGTTATACATATTGCAATGCATGTAGTTCTAATGATAACATTATTTTGAAGAATATTTAATTTGACACTACTACAGTTATGTACAGAATATAACTGATTGCAATGAAAAAATCATGTTTTATTAAAATGAACTATTGCTTTAATGTTATTTGAGAATGGCCGCTTATCAAAAAGTCATTATATTAGTGAAACAAGCAAGAATGGTCATAACCTCGACTATTGGGTGTACAAGTTAATAATGTTGATTTTTTTTAAGGGTAAATATCTGACATTATAATTCGGTATTCCATAGGCACCAAAGTGTTGATATAGAGTTTTGTCAATCGCTGTAATATTATTGATATTTGTGCCTAAACAAAAAATGTTTTTAAGCATTTTTTTATTTATGGAATCTTTAAAATGAACTTACAATAAGTATTCAAATCTTAATACAAAATTTTAAATTTTATCTTCATATTTTTTGATCTTTGTTTAATAAATATATATATATATAAAAATTTTTGCGGCTTAATTTATTGTTTTTTTATAAAAAATTTTACAATTTTTTAACTTTTATTTTTCAATATTTGCATTTTCTGGAAAAATTAGAATGGCTGGTCGCGTAGTTCGAAAATTCGTCTTTTACTAGCGGAACACTCACGTCTTTATGAGTTCGGGAATTTTTTACGTACCATGGAGCTACTAAAGCAAGAAAAAGAACAAACCGTTTCTTTTTAGTTACAGACATTCCAATACAAATTAAGTATATTGCGAGCAAGAGGGTTTGGATAAAGTTCCAGTTTATTGACATACCTTGTCGCGTACTTAGAAAATTCCTCTTTTACCAGCGGACCACTCAGATCTTCATGAATTTGTGAATTTTTTACGTACTATGCAACTGCAGTAATCGTTCGAAGAATTTGGTTTTGTCGCCTTTGAATTTTTTCAATATTTGACGCTGAGACGGTGCCCCATAATTGAATTCCGTGGCACCATATAGGCTTTAGAATTGCATTATATAATAGAAGTTTTCAATTCAACTTCAATGTCGAGTTTCTGCCCATAAGCCAATTTAGTTGCGCTGCTTTTAGTTTCATCTGAGTGACTTTTGCTTTAATGTGAGACTTCCACGTTAGCCTATGGTCGAGGTATACCAATGTACTTGGCTACATTGTGCTCCGGACTAGGTGAGTTGTTAATTTGTATAGGTGCACATGTTTGTTTACACAGTGTGAATATGAGAAAAAAATGTTTTGCTGAGGGAAGTCTGATAACCTTTCTTCATTTGAAGAAAACCGCTACTGAAAGCTATCGATTGTGGATAGAAACTTACGACCTATATGAAACAACTATAACCACTTGTAGGTGACGATTTGTGCTATATTATATTGCCGAGAAGCCTAAGAGGGACTTGATCAGCCGAAAAAGCCTTGAGTTGAGGAACTAAAAGCTTTACTGGACGAAAATTGCTGCCAGTTGTTTTGATTGTTGTGTGCACTATCATTTGGAGTTACATATCAAACCATTTCTCTATGTTTAAAAACATTGGGATTCATTCAAAAGCAAGAAAATTAGGTAAAATATAAACTCAGCCCGAGAGACATCTAAAGGCAATTTTGTCTGATCAAAAAATAACCGTTTTTTTCAAATTTCGTGAGTTACGTATATTCGATTTTCGCATTTTTTTCTGTTATGCTAGGAACACAACTGCGACGAACAACGAATTTCGCTCATCTCAACGAATTCGGTGGCAAATATTCGTTGTATAAATTCGTCGTGTGAAGCATAATACCTACGAACTTTTGTGTAGATAACATTGTTTACATAAAAATATTAAGGGGATCATATTAAGTCAGCCTATATAAATCCCATCCGAAAGGTGGATTTCTGAACAAATTATCTGAGGTACTTTCTATTTTGAGCGCATCTTCAACAATTTTTTGCTACATGAATTAATATAAATATAAAAAGTATGATTTCGTGAAAAATATTTTTTTATATAAGAAACCTAGCCCTCTAATACATTTTGTTCGTCGTTTGCTGCCGAAACAATTAGAAATTAATCTATTTCAACTTTCGCTGAGTATAACGAATTTCGACGAACGCCACGATTGTATGCATTTTCATAGACACCAATGTGTTTTATTTTTGGCGACGAATATTTGCGACCAAAAGTTTGTCGTTCATCGCAGTTGTGTTCGTAACATTATGTTGGTACACACCAGAGAACAACTTTGAGTGATTGTAAAAAAATAATACTTGCTCAACAACATGAAAATCAGTTCATTTTGTTCAAATATAATTTTGTATTCAGTCGCACAAATGCGCAGTAGATTTTTAATCATCAAACACAATGAGCGACAACTTCGCTATGTGAGTGAAATCATTGTTTGGGTTCGTGCTTGAATATAAATGAAGGCGCATATAGTTCGGCATTCATTTCTTGAGTTTAAATGTTTGTTTTGGAAGAAGAAAAAAAAGAAATTAACAAAAATCAATAAGTAAAACACACATACATAGAAACAAAAGGTTTTTATAAAAACAAACAAATGTGCATATGTAACATACAAAATATGTATGTAAATATGTTTCAAATTTGTGTATAAAACGCAGAATCGAAGCAACATCTAACGTTTAGCCAATTTTATTCAGTACTAAAACGAACGCAAAATATTTACAAGGCGAGTTGATTTTACTCACCATTGAACTTTGTTGCTTGATTTTTACTGATTACAAATTTAGAATGTTTACAAGACGAGTTGATTTTACTCAGCGTTGAACTTTGTTGTCTGATTTTTGTTGATAACAAATTTTACTGTATGAGTTTATCAAGCAAAAGCATGATTTTTGGTGATCACTGGTACACACGTCTGTTATATATGTTGGCAATATCAGTTATATTAGATTGTCAGTTTGTTTTCGACAGACAAAAATGTAAGTAGTGTTTTGGTGTGTTCTTCGATTTTATACTAAATTTACTAAATTTGTAGCAAAAATAACGTCGAACGAACATCGCTCAGGAGCTGTTGAACATCGTCAATGATGATCCAAACTACCTCAAATAGGTCATAACTGGTGACTGATCATGGGTGTACGGCTATGACTTTGAAACCAAATCGCCCCAATGGAAGTGTTCAGGAGAGCCAAAACCGAAAGCATGTCAAATTCGGTAAAATGTGAATTTTTTGTCACTGTTTTCTTCGACTGCAATGGCGTGGTGCATCAAAAACTTTTTAACGCCACAACTGCATGGTTTAGAATTGCATTAAAAAGACATCGCATATACTCAGGACTAAAATGGTATTACGGAGATACACGATACTTCCATATGCATTCCCATCGGATACCCTTTTTTAAATCAGTTATGCCAACGTTTTTTCTCTACACAGATAGTTTTGGTATAAATGTACGTTAAAATTGAAATGCTATATGTGCTTTATTATTTTATACAATATTTTATGTTGTTTTGTAATATTAATATGTAAAATGTAACACTTCTTTGAAACCAGGTTAGTATTTAAAAATGTTGCCTAATACAAATTCTCTTTTAGGAAATTATAGATATTTACATATATTATAATATAACATTATACTCAAAAAATAAAGTTTTATTCACTATATTAGCTTCTAACATTGACACCAATCAAAATATTATAAACAGCTTGTTTTCTATGTTTCCTAGCTATCTATATATCGACATTTCATAGGAGCTACCCTAATCATCAGAAAACTTTGTAAATTTTTGAAAGATATTCTCAAACGTATAACTTTATATCCCAATAATCTAAATGAATTAATAAGAATTCAATAAGAATAATGTTTTCATAATACCTGTCAAAACACAACAAAACAAGTTTTTCATTTATACACGTCTCTACCTTTCTTTACACCTTTCAAACAAATGAACAACCAGTGGTTGCTACGATTTGTTTTTTTAAAACATCGAAAAGCAGAGAACAAAAATTCAAACAATTTAGTTTTATGCTTCTAACATTGACACCAATCAAAAAATTATAAACAGCTTTTTTTCTATGTTCCCCAGCTGTCCATATGTCCACATTTCATAGGTACCACCCTAACCATTAGAAGACTTTGGAATTTTTTGAAAGATGTTCTCAAACGTACAACTTTATATCGCAATAATCTAAATAAATTATTGAGAATTTAATAAGAAAAATATTTTCATAATACCTGTCAAAACACAACAAAACAAGTTTTTCATTTATACACGTCTCTACCTTTCTTTACACCTTTCAAACAAACAAACAACCGTTGGTTGCTACGATTTGTTTTTTTAAAGCATTGAAAAGCAGAGAACAAACATTTAAGCGATTGAGTTTTATGCTTCTAACATTCACACCAATCAAAAAATTATAAACAGCTTTTTTTCTATGTTCCCCAGCTGTCCATATGTCGACATTTCATAGGTACTACCCTAATCATTAGAAGGCTTTGGAATTTTTTTTAAAGATATTCTCAAACATTCAAATTTATCTAAATAAATTATTCAGAATTTAAAAAGAAAAATGTTTTAATAATACCCGTTGAATAGAATAGCTCTATAGAAAACAAGCTGTTTATAAATTTTTTAATACTATTATACTCGTATTAAAGAAATTCAACCTAATTTCAACCATGATTTCTTTTAAAATGTTTGTCATTTTCGAAGTTCAATGACCAAAAAAGTAATTTATTTTGTAATCTGCAAAAAAAAAATTACCATTTATGCCTAAGTGCTCAATTTTAGGTCCCTTGTTCTACTTAAAAATAAATTAAAAACGTATTTCAATCGTACTCGTTTAATCACAAGAAAAAAAAAATAAATTTATATACAGACATATATTTGAAAATGAAATATAAATATTTAGATTTTTGTTTTATTTTTACCACAAGTAAACAATATCTCCCTTGAAAAAAACACACTCAATTGTCATGTCTAGACATAAAAAATGAAAAAAATTTATAAAAAGAATAGAATCGTGTATGAAATTGCTAAATTAAAAAAAAGGCACAAATAAATATTTATAAACATATTTTAGTGATTTATTATTATAAACATTAACGTGCTTTATTTTTTGTGAACCTTTTCCATTTATTACACAAATACTGAATTTAACCATATTACGCTTTGCTCTACGATTTGCTTGCTTTAAATAAATTTTACTTTAATCGCACAGAATTCTTGACTGTTCATTGTAACAACACAATATACATATGCTGAATTCACAAGCTCAGTCGTATCGTGTATCGATGTATTTGGAGAGAAAATTTCGAACTGGCTCTAGTATATTAAGAATAATTTTAATAAGCATTTCATTGGACTGTACTGTACTGTACTGTACTGTAAGAAGCCAGGAGTGATGGTTGGACGGGCGAGTTGGTTTAAGGGCTGATGCTGCTAGTGGGCTTCGGCCTTCCAACTCATTAAGCCTTGTCTTCCAGTGACTGCTGGGAAATTGCGTACAGAAGGGATTAGAAGGCCCGAGCTCTTAAACAGGGGGGTTGTCAACAGGGCTACAAACTGATAGCAAAAAGTTGCAACTTTGGAAGCTGACGAAACTTGGGGGCCTTGGTGAATCGTGAATAATTCACCCCGTAGAGCTCGTCCATCATCAGGTTAGGCCGTATAACAGGTGCTGACGTAACTCAATTTTACAACTGTGTGGACCGTACGTAGTCTTCCGGTACATGGAAGGTGTCTTCTTGTACTATCTTGTCGAAAATTTGCTTATTGTAGATGCTGAAGGTCCAGTACTCACATTAGAAAAACGACGATAAGTACTTTGCCTCAAAACAGTTGATCTTTTTCAACAATTTTTGATCGCTGTTCTGTTGCGAAATGCGAAATTCCTAAAGTCTTCTGCACAAAACTCTGAAATGAAAATAAAAAATTAAATACACTAAAGACGTGATTGAACATACAAATCATCAAGACAGTTCTGAGCCTCTTTGAATAAGTGGAAATGGATTTGATGGACATTTGCTAAGTGCTTTGATTCTTATTTACGGCATTTAGTTTTGCAATTAAGATCCTGTTCAGGTTTACTTTTTGAAATACTGAAGCCCATTTCCAAACGTAATATTGATGCAAAAGTCAAATTAAAGCACAACGTAAATATATACAAAGAAGTTTCACCTTGTAAAAGCTTTTTAATACCTACATGAGCTATATGGAGCTGTGCAGGAATAAAATGGCTAATGTTTTATTTTTGGTAAATATAAAAACATGTAATGGGTGATTTTATAAAAACTATCGGAAATTTAAAAAAAAAACACATAAAATTCAGAAAAATGTTTAATGTCCAACAATGTAAATTTGGTGCGAAATTTTTTTACAATAGCCCGAATAGAAGCCTCAGTAGGTCGATTAAACTGACCATAAAATGGAAGAAGCGCGCGATGAACTTTCTTAACAGAGCACGATTTTTGGTAATAAAATTCAATAATTTGCAAGCGTTGTTCGTTTGTAAGACGATTCATGATTAAATTATAGACCAAACTGAAGATGTTTGACAGTGACACAAGATACAAAACGTGCGTGAGCTGTCAAAACTAGTGTTGCCAAAAAGATAATAGCAAAAAAATCACTCGATATTTATAAATTTTTTATTCCCTTAAATCAATCTTTAAATATTCTTAAATAATTTAAAATTTTAAAAACTGTTGCTTGCATTTGACTTATATTTTTTCTCGTTTTAGCATCAACCTACAGTCGATGTATTCGTGAATTTAAACATACATATGTATATGTATATGCACCAAAGTTGATGTAGTTTTGTTTATGTACATACACTCGTATCTACTATTCGTGTATATGTATGTGTAAATGTAGGTCCTTAAATGTTGCTGTCTGTTTCTGTTGTTTGCTGCTTGTTTGGCATCATGGCTTATTGTTTGACCACAAAAACCACCAAAGCTTTTAAGCTTAAGCCACTACGAAAATGTTGTTGGTCATTTATATATGTATGTATTAATGTTTACACATTTATACAATATACATAAATACATATTTAATAATACTTTTTACTTGTGAATATTTTTTCCCTTCTCCTTTTATTTTTGGATATTCACTTTTGTTTTATTTGACAAACATTACAAGCGCTTAAAAATTAAATAATTTGAAATGGCTTAAGTGCGAATTTTTGCGGTTTTAACATTTCCTGTGCACAGCAAATACCATTGGACACTTCCGTCATAATTCGTAAAGGAAAAAGTTTTCACCGAAATTAAAAAAAAAAAAAAAAAATAGGAGAAACACACAAAGAGAAAATCGAAATTGTGATTAAATAATTTAAGTGCTTTTCATAATAACTTTTCATTTTTCCAAATAAGCAATAACAAGAAAAGCAGTTTTGATTGCTTCAATGATAAAGCTGTTATGTTTTCACTTTATTGATATAATGATGTTGGCTGTTTAAACAATAATTTCGCTTCAAAAGGATTGTATTATTGCTTTTTCATATGCACAAAAACTTTATTAATTATTTATAACTTAATCGCTTATTATGCTAATTGCATTTTTAAACCAAGTTTTTGTTTGTTTGAAAAAGAACTCTCTACTGTCTATGATACTCCTGCAAAAAGTTTATGACAAGCGACCAGGTAGCTTCTCGTTTTTCCTTTCTTTTTGTGCAATCATGTTATAGTTTGTATGAGTAATATACTTATATTTCATACAAGCACATACATATGTTTCAATATTATTTAATTAAAGTAAATACAGCTCCTGGCTGCATTCAAACAGTCAACAACAGAAGAAGTACAAGCATACAGAGAATGTGCAAATGACTTGCAATATTGAGTTTAAAAATTTTATTAAGGAAATGGATTGCCAACATTGATTGATGTGTGTGTTTGTGTGTGTATACAATATGAAGAATGGTGCTCATTGATTGAAATGGAAAATTTGCATAAAAAGAATAATATTGATAAATTAATCAAATTATCAACTGCTTAAAGTAAGATCATTTGTAAACTTTTTGGTTCAAAGACAAAATATGAGTAATAATTTAAAAAAATTAAATTAAGATAAAAAGAGGCGAAAATTAACATCACAGTACAATGAACAACATGGTAATGGGATGAAGCTAATTGCATACGAGGGCGGTTCGGAAGCTTCTTAGCCTCTCAATGAAAGAGAATAGTTAGTTTTTCAAATATATTTAAATTTTTCAATATAATCTCCTAAAACTTCAATACACTTAGTCCAACGCTTTTCTAGCAATTTTATCCCTTGATTAAATAGTTTTCCTCAAGGTTTTCAAATTAATGGTTTACAACTGTAATTGCATCTTCATTTGAGGTAAAACGCTTGCCAGCAAGGAATTTTATTTTTAGATTTGGGAACAAGTAAAAGTCACTGGGAGCTAAATCAGGAGAATAAGGTGAGTGGGTGGTCAAGCAACTCGTACTTTAATTCGTTGATTTTAGTCACTGTTAAAATACTCTTTTGCGCTGGTGCGTTGTCTTGATGAAAAATTATTTTTTTGTGTTGTAAGCCAGGACGTTATTCTCGAATTTGTACATTTAATTCATCCAAAAGGTTGCAATAGTACTCTGAATTTATTGTTTTGACCTTTTGCAGATATTCAATCAATAAAATACCTTTGCAGCCCCAAAAAACCGTTGTCATAACCTTACCAGCCGGTTGAATTGTTTTTGCCTTCTTTGAGACACTTCCTCCAGCTTTAGTCCATTGTTTGGATTATTCTTTTGTCTCTGGAGTATAGTGGTGGATCCATGTCTCAGCAACAGTTATGAAACGACGCCTAAAATCCATTTTATTTCGCTTAAAGCGATCCAAACAAGCTTGAGAAATGTTCATACTTATGCGTTTTTGGTCAGCGGCACCCAAGCTTTCTAGCAGAAAGCTTTTTCATCTGTAGTTCTTCATGCAAAATTAAATAGACTCGAATGAGATGCCCATGATATTAGCTATTTCACGCACTTTTATTCGTCGATCATTTAATACCATATCATGCACTTTGGCTACAATTTCTGTTGTTGTTGCTGTTTTTGGACGTCCACTACACGGTTCATCTTCAATGCTTGTACGACCACGTTTAAATTCAGCAACCCAATTTTTTACTGTTGTATATGAACCATATCATTATGAATTTCTTGTCCCCATAAACCTTTTTTATGAAAATATTTAATGACACCACGCATTTCTAATTTTAACATTGCAAAAAAAATCGCGGATGCGTCTTTTGTGAACACCTGTTTCTATATGAAGGAATTACCAGATCGAACAAAATTTAACATGGTTTCCACAACTTAATTTTTTTCTGTTTATACCACGCTTTTTGTGCTAGGCTAAGAGGTTTCCGAACCGCCCTCGTATGCAAGTTGACATCATTTGAGAAACGTTTTTATTACAAATAATTCAGCGAATAATACAGCGGAATTACCACCATATGTTGGTAGACCGCCTGTGTCTTTGAGATTTAATTTTCAAGATGTCGAAAACACAAACCCCCGAAAAGCTCCGGGCATTAATCAAATTACTGGTGAAATGCTTGAACAATTAACTCGTGTAGCAAGAAGAGTTCTCCTTTTTATTTTTAACACCATTTTCCGCCTTGAATATTACCCTGCAGAGTGGAAGGTCTCAATGATTACTATGATACCCAAGCTAGGGAAAGATCTGACTAAGGTAGAATCAATACCAACAATTTCAAAACTATTCGAAAAATTGTTAATGGCGAAGTTGAGTCCAATATTGAATGGAGTATTAAATGTATCCCTAATCATCAGTTTGGCTTTTAGGCTAAACATAGCACTATAGAACAAACGCACAGACTAGTCAACATCGTAAGACAGACCTTTGAGGACAAGAATTAATGCTCAGCTCTATTCATTGACATTTCCCAAGCTTTTGATAAAGTGTGGCATAACAGTTTGCTGCACAAAATAAAGCTTCTGGAAAGGTACATATATGGGCGGAAGATTGTTATCAGAGAAGGCGATTTTCAACGCTAACGTTGAAAATCGTAAACAATGCTCTTACTTCATTGGTTCAATCAAAATTTTTTCAAAAGCAAAAAAAAAAAAAAAAAAAAAATTGTAGACTCTAAAAAAATTAGCTAGTTGTAAGAGAACTTCACTGCGTCATTTTGCGTTATTGATGCACAATATCTAGGTACAAGTATATAAGTTAAGGAAAGGGCTGAGTACAACTCTTTACGTTTCTCTGTAAACAACACACGAAAACCATAAAAAAATTATACTAAAACAGTTTTAGGAATAAAAGTACCCCATTTTTAGTTCTGAACGCAAACACTGATAGAAAGCATTATAGTTGCTATGAACGTATCCACATACTCATACTGGAATTCCAAAAATTGCGAATGAATAAAAAACAAAATTTTAATACTTTGTAAAATCCTTAAATTTATTTTCTGTTTGTTTGTTCTTAAAGCTAATACTATGAATTATAATAAAATATACAAACAAGTAAATGCTCGTGCAGACAATCATGTGTTAAGCAGATATATGTAAAAAGGAGTATAGCTTAAGTCTTATACTATATACATAAGTATATATACATACAAATGCAAGCATTTATATCCTTATATGTGTGTATATAAGAATAATAATAATAATATCGGCAGGGTGTTTGTGTATTTCTGTACATGTATGTGTTAGTGAGCTTTAACACAACTGAAAACAACAATTTAGAGGAGAATCCCAGCAAATGTGCTAGAAAACGTTTGAGGGTGTGGCACAACATGAACATATGAATTATATGTGATAACATTTGTTTTTTTTTTAACTTTTTCTTTTTTAACTTTAAATACTTAATGGATTGTTTTTATTTACACAGGTGTTTGTTTTTAAGGAGAAAGAGCTTTACTATAATGTGCTTTCATGAATGTGAAAATTAAGTCGAAATTTGATAAAAGATAGAATTGAATGATTTTATGAAAATACATTGCTAGAGAATTGACATATTCCAGGAATATATATATATATATATATATATATATATATATATATATATATATATATATATATATATATATATATATCGCTCCTTTATTGCAACATAGTCATAACGCAAAAAAGCTTGTTTCGAGAAAAACATATTTCAAATTTTTAGTTTCCATACAAGTCTTAGAAAATTTTTTTAAAAAATATATCCTAAAGCAAACAGTTTACAGGTAATTTAAATAAAATTTTTGCACAATATAAAAGGTAGTACTGTTAACAATTCTGCATTGTTAACTCGAAAAGCTAATTTTTTTAGATATGACTATGTTGCAATAAAGGAGCGATATGTTTATATAAACACCTAAAAAACTCTTACGGCCTTATTTATAAAAATATTTTCATGTTTATTAAGCTCTTATTGCACAAATATTTCTATAGAAATCAGTGCAATAACAGCTTAATAAACATGAAAAAGTTTTTATAAATAAGGCAGTAAATATATATTTTTTAATGAATACTTCATTAAAAATTGAGAATAATGAAATATTTCTTTTACACATAATAATTTTTATTTCACCCACTATAATCTCTGTTTCGCGTCTCCAGGAGCTTGGCTTTCCCTTTAGGTAATTAGCATTGACCGTCACTAGAGTTAATTGGCGAAAATATAACAAATATATGAGAACTCATTGTATGGAAAATATTTACTTGAGAGCCCCTGAGGATATTGATGTGTCAGTTAACGATTTTTCTGTAAACCTTAAATTAGTCGTACAACATGCTAACGCTAGCCAGATTAGATTCAGACATATGAACAATAGAATATATTCGTCTGAAATTGAACAACTTCTGTCAGAAAAAAGAAGAGTCGGAAGCGAGTGGCAACTTTGCAGGTCTCCCCAGCTTAAAAATAGGTTACGGGAATACATAACCCAGTTAGGAAATCTGCTTGAAATCCAAAGAATCGCTTCCTTTAAAAATTATCTGGAAGGTCTTGATGGCACTCCTCAATCCGATTATTCTCTATGGAAAGCGACAAACAGTAAGTAAGCCACCTTAGCGAACTTCAACTGCACGCAAAGAAAAAGCAGTTTGAAATATGGTTACAGCAACATTAGTAAATGTACCATAACATTGAATATTATTGTTAAAAACAGTCTATTATCGATTTAATTATAGTTTGCTTCCCCATAAATATGTTTTTGTTCTCATTTCCGTAAATCTATTGTTACCGTCTATCAATTCCAGAATATGATTGCAAGCAATGTTAGTATTGTGCGTAATTTTCTTTTAAATTGCAATAGCTTTTATTGCACCCAATACGATAATATTTGCTTTTATCATGTCTATGATACACTTACACACATATAACATATTTAAGTTCACAGAATAAATTTACTATTGTCAATATTAGTTTTGTGGTTAGTTTTGTGATTTTGTTATAAAAAGGATATGTGTTTAGTTTAAAATTAAAAAAATTGTTTGAAAATTGGAACTGAGCAAAAATGCATATAAAGCATATGCAGAAATCAAAAGGTACACTAAAATGTTAATATTTGTATGTATGTTGTAATCAACAATGATATGATGAAGTCAATCATATTGTCGGACAACTATATTATGGTTGTGCTCAAGAATACTATTGTTACAACCAAAAGAATTTTAATTACCAACCATACTATTGTTGGTAACAACCATACTATGTTACATCCAACCATATTACTATGGTTATATATGATTTTTAAATATACAATTGTTTACTTATTTATTTATTATATATTTAGCTAGTAGATGCTAAAACCAGTTAAAGTCAAAATCACTTGCAATCGTGAAACCTGTTTATATTTTGCGAATTATGCTTAATTGTTTAAAAACTAAAAAATATATTATAATTATTTATAGTTTTATTTTATATTATTCTTTATATATGTATATTGCAGGACATAGTTAGTTGTAAATAAACAAAATAGTATGGTTTATCCAGGAATGTCATTTATTTAATTAATATGGTGAAAGAGGACAAAAATATGATTCTATATCAATAAAGCTATTTATGACATTAGTATGGTTGTTTAATGATTTTAATTGGGTTATATAATATAAAGGTTAGCATATTAACATGGTTGGATATGACATAATAAATGGAGTTGTTCATAATTATAACAATGTTAAACCAGAATATATTGTGGTTATTTATAAAAAAAAAATGTTTTTAAAACTTTAATGAAGCATGTCAATGGCGTTTCAAATATAACAAAATAAAATTATCAGTACCAAGCATATAATTCAACAATAGAATGTTGCCCTTAGAATATTGTCAAGTCAACCATATATTTTTTCTGCGTGCAGTATATTATTGTACAATACAAAGCCTAAATTTGTGCTCAAATTCCTTTTTTAAGCAGTATTATTGCATTCAACCATGTTTTCAAATGATGCAAATCTAACAATAAAAATGTGGAACCTTCAACACCGTTAAACGAGTATTTATAGAAGATTATACTATATTAAAAACTATAATATACTAGCGGTAACAATACAGAATATGACAAAATAAATAAAAATATTGCAACAATAATATTGAAAAATTATGTTTTTTTCGTGCATTCGTGAGTAATTGCAGCTCTTTTACATGTATGTGAGTCTAAGAACACAGCATCGAGCAATAGTAATACTATCCAGATATTTCTTATTTGTTCTCTGCAAAGGTTATTAACTATATGTTGGGCCAAACTCTTTTTGACATTTCTACCCAAACCAGCCACCTAGAAAGTGTAGTATCGTCCTTCTGAATATTTTTGTTTAGAGAAAGTTTATATCTTGATCAATTATCAAATTTAGAAAGTACCTGAGCTTTATAAAATAATTTACTTACTGCCAGTTAAGTACGAACTTCTCTTTTTAACACTCTAGTTTGCTGACAAAGTGTGTTAAAATAAATAAGATGGTTATTATTTAGTAACGATAATATCTCCAAATAGGACATAAATAAAAAATGAGTGAATTTATTAAAATTTAACGTTTACTAGCTAAAGTCAAATAGAAGAATACTGTGAAAAAACTTTACTATTTAGCTATAGGAATATATTTTTTTTCATAAAGTAAATTAAAAATTCAATTTAAATTTTTAAGTGAACTTTAAATAAACTTCTAGTAACAAAAATATAAAATAGAAGTCCCAAGGGTGCCATAAAATGGTGGACGTTGCAGACACTGGTATGGTAAGGTAGCTGATTTGTGTTGTTTAAATTACGTTTTTAATGGTATTACAACGTGAAGGACATTTACCCATAACAACGCACACACTAACACACAGTTACCCGTGCACACACACACACACACAGATATAGATTCTACATCAACTATAATAAAATTTCTCCCTTATTAATACAATTTATTTTAACAGGTAACACGTTGTTGGTCCTTGTTGTTGACGCTCTTGTTGTTTTGCTGCTTCATACAAATCTCTGTCACCAAAAATACTAACGACTTGTTAGTGAATACAACAAATTTAACATGAAATCTTGTGTAGCAATAACAAGTTACAAAACCTCTGACAACAAATCAGTGCCAACAGGAGGAAACAAAAATCTCCATTTAACTTGGCTGCAACTTTAAGTTGAAATGTAAAATAATAAGAAGAAAAAAGAATGTGGGTTTCTTCCCAAACAGATTACACTGCTGACGGACTGAATATTATTTGTGAATATAAATATGTCACAACTTATCTATATATGTCATCACTTGTTATAAGTGAGCGTATTTACTCCTTGTCACGTTCAGCACTCAGCATATTCGGAACATGTTTCCACGAAATACGTTGAACGAACATTTTACTTTTTCAATAAGTTAAGTGGAGTTTTCATAAGATGAAAAAATAAATTTGCGTTTAATTTTTTTCGCTTGTTGTCGTCTGTAGTGTTTGTTTTTTTTTTTTTTTTTTTTTGTTAACAAATTTGAAAATAATTTATGCTTTTAAAAATTTGTGTGAGAGAACGTTCTTTGAAGTGGAACACGAATATTGATTTAAGTTTTTATTTGTTATGTTAAAAAAGTTTTTTGAAACAGTTTTTTAGTTGGTGTTCTTGCCTGCATAATTTTTTGACTTCAAAAAGAAAAATTAAACAAATTTATTTTTAAGTTTTTTTTTTTAATAAAAAGAAAGTCCTTGACTTAAACGCATTTATCTTTGAATAATTAATTTTAATATTTTGCAATTATATATATTTTTTAAATTACTTTACGTTTCTTTTAACGAAAAGAAAAAAAAACACTTTCAACAGCTGTTGTAGAGAGGCCTAAAATTGCTGTATACATGGTTCGATTAAGGATTAAAATACAAACGCAAAATATTTGTTTAACATTATTAACGACTACAAGGACTTTTTGCTGACGCTCTTTCTCTCAGAGGTGCCATTAACAGTGTTGGCAGCAGGTGTTGGCTGTTTACGCATAACCACAGTAAAACCATAATAATGACGTTTATTTATCTATTTTTCAACAGCCAGTAACGAAAAATGTTAACAACAGGGCAAAGTGGTGGAAATTTGTGCTTATTTTGGTGACACTGCCGACTAAAAACAATAATGGGGGCGATAATAGTCATAGCAGTCGCATTAAGGATACCAAAAAATTAAATTTTTATGGATACGCATTGTGTGTGCGTAAAAGCACATATCAGTTAATATTAATTGTATATAAGAATAATATTCAAACAATTGAGTTTATTTATCTCGTAGCTTCTTACATTGATAGCAATCATATTATATTTCCTAGCTGTCTATATGTTGACATTTCATAAGGGCTCTTCTAATCATTAGTAGACTTTAAAAAGTTAGAGAGACATTTTCAAACATTTAACGATTTGCTTTTTTGATGATAACAGTAGCTCCTATGAAATATTGACGAAATATTGTTCTAGGCCAGCGATGGACATTTAGTCAAACAATTGTTTGTAAGCAACGTCTTCTTTTTCTTATGCTTTTTAGTTTAGTCGTTTAACAGACGTGAACGAATGCACATGTTATTTAGATGCTTACAGCTTTTCATCCAATTACAGTAGATAATGAGAACGCAAAATTATCTTATGATAAATAATGCGTTTGTACAGTGTATTTTATGTCATCAAACATTTAAAATGTTTAAAAGGCGTTATGATTACTTCCATTTCTAATATGAGTCTAACATAAGGGCATAATTAGGTGAGAAAAATTTTTCAGACTTAATATTCATTTGTACTAAGCAATCTACTAAAATTGGCTTTACTTTTTTGAAACATATATTGCTCTTACGAAACTATCACATTTACGTAGGCGATTTAAGTCTTCATACGAAAATCTTTGTGTTAGTTTTGTTTGTCACAGTACTTTAAATTACTCTCAAATTATCTCACTAACACAAGTGCAAAACAAATTTATCCACCATTGCTCTAGACTCTAATATAATTACTACTAAGCACATGCACACTCACAAACATACTTGCGAAACAATAACAGCGCAACAAGAATAAATAAGTAGAACGCAATAACAACAATAATAGCACATTGGTGGAAATTTTTCGCTCTTTTTATCATGTAGGTTTGTTTGTGTGTATTATTTTTTTGCACTATGTTATTAGTGTGGATGAGCGTCCCCCCGTGGAACAGGTTTTGCCTTGGTGTACTCCTAACTTGGACACTCTGTTTTTCAGGGGAAAAGAGGTGAAGGGGTCTTTCGTTTGGTGCGGCAAACAAAACTCTAAGAAGCCGCGTGACTTATGTTGTGTTGACTTCCGAAACCCTTACCTAGGGTATAAATTGACAGCACAGGGATCAGCATCGTGAATAATTCACTTCGTGGAATTGGTCCACCATCAGACTAGACCGTCAAGGCAGTTGCTGATGTAAATCATTTTCGCAATTGTGGATGAGCGTGTTTATTTATAACTAGCAGATCAGAGACCTAATAGGTTAGAAGTAATAGAAACTGGTAACAATATGTATAATTTATGTTGCGTTTTTAAATTTAATTTTGATATATCCATATGATTTATTATATACACAGAAAATTTTATTTCCAGAAATTCTAAGGTCTTTGAGAAAATAAGATGACTACGCTGTGTAAATAGGACATTCATATACATATATCGCACTCTAGACTATAAACAATCACAATTATTCTGCGAAAGCACAACTGACTTTAAAACTACGGTTGTAAAATTTTATTTTATTTACGTTACAGAAGAAAAGTTTTAGTTTTTATATAACTTAAAACTTTCATGGTTGCAAGAAGTTTCGTCTGTAGGCTAATTTATAATAAAGCTAAACCAACTTTGAGAATTTTTGAGTTTTTTATAGATTTTTATAATTTAGTGTGCGGTATGTTCACATACTTTGTTTTAAGATTTGGCCGATTTTCAACTACAGAACGTACTCTAGTAGTGTTAAATATTTTAAAAATTTTTTAATGCTTTACAAATATAATGGTCAGATTATCATCGTCGACATAAAGATACTTAATAACTATAAAATCTATACTTTATTTTTGATTGATATGTGTATTATTTTATTTGAAATAATTTTATTATTTTAACAGCTAAATTTTTTGCTCAAAGTGACTCTTTCTGTTAGCGTATAGAACGAGAATAACGGAAGTGCCAAAGAAAATCTTAATAATATTTGTTTAAACCAAAAAGTAATAAAAAGTTTTTGTTTAAATAAAGCAATACATACACATGTCGATTCCTTATATCTAAATGGCTTATATTCAATTTCGTGTTTCCTTTGTAACTTTTTCTTATATAATATTGAATGGAATTTTCTACATATTTTTGCTCATACACTTTTTGACTCATCAACATTTTTTGTACGTACTATTCACAGAAAAAAGCATAGTACTCTAAAATGAAATTCTTTCAAAATTAAATTAAAAGTGTTATATATTTACTCGCTGTATTATTTTTTTTAGCAAATAAAAATATAAAAAAAACTACGTTCCACAAATGGCATTTGAACGGAATCTATATATTCCACATACGTCCTGTAGCCAACAAAAAAAAATTAAATTTAAAACATACGTATGCGTTATATAGATTCATGTGCATAAGCATGAACATATACATAAGTATATGTATGTAAGCAAATATGTTATAAATTGTCAAATGTATCGCCTTAAAAAATTCAAGAGTTCATATAAAAAGAGCAGTTAAAACAAATTATTTGAATAAATCCCTAAACAGTCTGAAATTGAATTGCACTTTTTGTTTGTGCTTTTCTCAGAACAAAATATTTTTTTTTTAATTTTTATTTTTTGCTTCTTTGGCATGTTTATTTTGCAGCATTTAATGCCAAACTGAACATATGAATTTGGTGGCACAAAAAATGTGTTTTGTTTTGCTGCCGAAAAGAAATAAAAAGAATTAATTTTAATAATTTGTTTTTGTTCTTGGCTGCTATACGAACTTTTGTATCCGCCATTGTTGTAAATGTCCCGACGCAGAACACAATATACATATGTATTTAATTTTTATTGCTCCTTTGAAATTTCAAAAGCTTATATAAAATACACGTACAGTTTTTGGCCAGCAATAGAGACTTTTAAAGCACGGGTGTAACAAAATAATATATTCTAAGTAATTTTTAAGCTAGTTGTCCCCCAGCCAAAGATTTGATTATTATTTTTCTTGTCTTCTTCAATCAATAATTATTGATCACAGCATATTTGTATTGTAAAAATTCTTCTTAAGAAAAAAAATTAAGAAAGGAAAAACTTGACCTAAAACCCGATGTACATATGTACAAACCAAAAAATTTTTAATTTATAAAGTTCTATCTCAATATTATTTGATCTTCGTTTGTTAAATAAATTTAATTTTTGCAGCTTCAGATCTTTGGTTTTTGTTTTTTTTTTATAAAAAATTATAAATTTATTTATAAAGTTCAACAAAAATTAAACAAGTTAATTTGTAAGATTTTTTGTATCGGCTTTTCCAATATGGACTTGACAATTTTTTTTTTAAATAAACGCAAATCATTTGACGTATTTCTAAAACTTTATAGTTGACTTGAAATAGAATCAAAACTTTTCTGCGCTCGTATGGTCACCGCGAACATGTCGGCAGCGGTCAATCCGTTGACCCAATTTACTTATTCAGAAATTTCGACCGAAACGACATCTACTTCCCGTTCAATGTTAGCTCTGAATTCTTCCAATATCATTGGCTTGTTGGCATAGACTAATGTTTTGATGTAGACAAAAAAAAAAAAAAGCCTGGCAGCGTTAAATCGCTCGAACGATGTGGGCAATTGACTGGTTCATTTCTTGAGAAAACGCGCTCACCAAACTTACTCTTCAGTAAATCGACCGGAACGTGTGCTGTGTGTCTTGTGGCTCCGTCCTATTGATATCACATAGCCTCCAAGTTCATATTTTCTAATTCAGGCCAAAAATAATCTAAATGCATAAAGCGATAACAATCGCCATTCAGAGTAACGTGATGCTAGTAATT
The DNA here is from genome assembly GCA_914767995.1 of Thecocarcelia acutangulata. Lineage (NCBI taxonomy): Eukaryota > Metazoa > Arthropoda > Insecta > Diptera > Tachinidae > Thecocarcelia > Thecocarcelia acutangulata. Next base: position 22,454,503 of record OU612094.1, read on the forward strand.
TTCGACGAAATATTATGGTTTAATGACGCTGCTGGCATGCAAACCGCACCAAGCAATTATTTTCTGTGAAGCACATTTGGATTTTCAGCAGACAAATAACACATATTTTGCTTTTTGACAAATCCAATGAATGTCTAGACTCGAATTTTTACAATAGCTTTTATTGTCAACTAAGGCGATAATAAAGACCGAAAACTAAATTTAACGCTCTTAAAAATGCGGTCACCGACTCCGAATTTTGGTAGAACATATTTAAAATTTGCACACAATGTTCGTTTATGTACTTTAACATGAAGAAAATGTTGAGTTTACTGAAAAAAGGGAAGTAACAGTGGGATATTCAGTGAAACAGTGCGTTCACAAATTAAATTAAAAGTTGTCAAGTATTGGAAACCCTTTTTTATTTAGTTGTCATTAATGGGTTGCCTCAACTAATTGTATTGGTTTACAGTTTTTTAGAGGTTATTCATTGTTAACCACGTGGAAACTTTCTATGTGAAGTCATAGGTCATTATAGTTACACAGAAAAAAATAGGTGAGATTTTTTTTCAATCAAGTTATGTTATTAATAAAAAACCATCAATTTAATAAAATTTGCATTGACTTAATTAAATTATTATTAATAATAAATTTTTGGAAATATCTCTTAATAAAATGCAATTAATAAAAATTTTTCCAAATTATTGATTGTTATTCAATAAACAAATTCAAAAGGTTGTCATATAACAGTGAAGACCTGTTGTTTCTTTCACAATTTTTTTTGTTAAGTATATTTTACATATTAACAACAATTTTTTTCAACTCAATAATTTTTGCTTTTAAGTGAAAAAGCTATTTCTACTTTATAATTTGAATTATCAATCCGGCAAAAAATCTTTTTCACAGGAAATTTGATAAAAATAATGCAATTTTTTTTATCAATATGGCACCTATTTTTTTCTGTGTAAGCACAGCGACGCTACAAACGTACTCTTAATACCATCTTGGGCATTATGATCTTTGTCACCCCGTCCATGATGTGTATCCTATACTTTGCACATTTACTTTGCAACTGTATAATACTTATATACAGTTATAAATAAATAAATAAACATATACAGTATATAAATAAATAAATAAATAAATGTTTAGTTGTCAAATTTCCATTGCCTTAACGCAAACTCAAAATCTCAATAAATGCGGAAAATTTTGGCGTCAACCAGCTGCAAACAAATTAAATCCCCAAACAAAACTCACCATTACATTACTGTTAATATTCTAAACTATTTATCAAGGATTTGTCGATATTCAGTTCTTTAGAAAAAAAATTCGAGCGCTTCAATCTAAATGCCCTGCCAAACAATCACTTGTAGATATCAATTTTTATTAATGCAAACAAGCTTTCCAAATGTATACAAAAAGAAAAATATGTTGAATCCAAGTACTTAAACTGTGCAACCTAAATTAGCGCGTCAATCGTAATTTATCTCTCAAAAATTCTCGTGTGCATACAAAATATATGAGACCAACTCAAATAGAGCAGTGTCAACCATTTTGCAAAAATTGACAGAGCGTAAAAGAGAAAGCCTTACGGTATCTCAGTAAAGTTCGCTTCAAAATAAATGTTACTCAATTTTTGCGGCCATTAGTAATCACATTTTAGGTGCTTTTAGACTAATATCACTCATTATTTCTATTTAGTGATTTTTGCTAAACAAGGTTAGTGAACAGTACTGTTCATGGCAAAACTTTAACAGCGTAAAATCAAAGCGTTAAATTACGTTGCGCTTTAGGCCTTAATTTAGGTTGCACTGAAACACTTCAAAAATTCTAAAAATATTTTATTTTTAGCACGTCTTTTTATCTTACTCAATAAGTTTCAGAAGACAAATGTTTGTTATATATAAAACTAAATTTAAAATTTTTTGCGACCGTATTTTGGTGTTTATTTTTAATGTGCGGTGCCTCTAAATCGACCTCACAGTGTTTCAGTAGCACAAATTTTTTCTCTCACTTTTTCGCAGACCATTTTTTTTAACGAGCACTTCAGCGAGAATCATGCAAAAAAAAAAATTGCCAAAAGAAAGACACTTTCCAAACAAACAAATGCACAATTTTTTGGCTATTGATTACAACTAAATTAAAAATCTATAGGAAACTCGTTTCCTGCATGTATACACCTTCATAAAAAACAGACAAAGTTATTTACATTTGTACAGATATACCAATGTATGTGTATATGCACTTGAGCATTCACATTTTGTACAATTGGTTTAAATTGCTGGCTGACTTAACTGGCCTGGCACGGCCAGAACTTGACTGGTTGGCATGGCCTAGTGTGGCATGTAAAACAGGATATAATGGTTTTTAATGAAAAACATAAATAAACAAAAAAAGTGTATAAAGTGCAAAAAATATATATACAATTATTTATCTACGCTGTGTACGTACTTGTGTGTATACGTGTTTATTTTTTCAGCTTTAACAAACCGTTGCAACTGTCTGTGAAATGAATATTTTTATTTTGCTGTCATCAAGTGGAGAGTTTCAGGAGCAAAAGTTAAGTTAAAAAATATATACATATATATATGAAATGAAAAGCATGATGTTTTATAAGAAAAAAGCAAAATGTTGCAGGTTATAATACGTGTCAGCTAAAAAACTTGAAAAGTTTTACATTAAACAAAATTTATAATTCACAGATTAGTACGTCCGATCAACTGAGTACATCTCTTACCTATAGCCGATCCAAATTTTTACATTCTGGTAATGATCAATATGCAGAAAATTTCAAAACTTTCAGTTTAGTCAATAGCACCTATTATAACTTTTTCTGCATACGCAAATTTGTTGCAGTCAGGCTTAGTTTCCAAATAAAAATTCAGTTTCCTTTACAAAACTCTTATGTGCATATTCATAGAAAATTAAAATGTATTTGAAATGAGTTTTAGTAAAATTTTGTATGGAATTTTTGAATTAAAACACATTTCAAATTCATTTAAATTTTTATGAATATACCCATTATAGTAGAGATAAGAGATAATAATTTTTTTTACTAGAACATAAATATACGAGTGCTTAACATTTTGCAAATATGTATACGTGCTTGGTGCCAACAAGCCTTGCGTAGTAGCGTTTTGTTGGGATAGACAGTCTTTTTAGCAACATTTTAGAGTTTTTCATTTTCTATACACTGAAGCAAACAAAATATTAAGTCCAGCTTTCTACTATTCTGATCGGAGTGATATTTTGTGTAAATAAAGACAATCACATCTTGAAATAACACTAGCTTAAAATTTAAGTAAAGTTGGTGCTTGGATGTATTTTAAAAAATGTTGTGGGCATGAATTTACTGTTATTACTTTACAAGAGTGTCAAAACTAACTACATTTAAAACATCGTGTTCAATTTGCTTGCATATCTACACTCATAGAAAACTGGTCATAACTGTGATGTATTTTAACATCAATGCAATGCCAAATATCATCGTTTTTGACCCCATGACACTTTTCATCGCTGTGATGTCAACCATTACATAATTATCATTAGCAGTAATTATGACAATTATTTCATCAATGACATGTCAAACTGACATCATGGTGATGCTTTATTGGAATACGTTTGATGTGAGCATGTGATCAATACAGTGACACTCTAATATCAAAGAAATGACTAATGAAAAATATTATCAAAAGAATATTACACTAACATCAGGCCAACTAAAATTTGGTTTTAGTATGATGTAAAAATCTCATTGATGTGATGGCTCATTAACATCAGAAAAATGACTAAATGAAGTAAATTTTATGACAAAATGTCATCAGTTACCATGGCATGCTATCGCTAACTGAACTTAAGCTCTAGTTATATTTAATTTAATTCAAAAATATGTTCAAACATATAAATTTATATTTCACTACTTTCAACCAATGAGAATTAAAAATGTTCTAATACTTTTTATGACTTACTGTCATCAATATAATGTCTGTGTGTGGCTTCAGCATTTTACTCTCTATGCTCTCATTGTATTCGTTATTTAACTAACGTCGCATGTGATGACAAAGTGTCACCAACATGATGTAGTATCATTCATTTATATATTCGCTTTATAGTCATACTTATTTGCCTTGGCTTAAACAATACTTTCTGTGATTACAAAATTACATTTAAGTTTAATAATAATAATTTTAACAACAAAATTCTTTCTCAACAATAAATTGAAAATATAATACTATTAAGTTTTTTTTTTTTAAATCAATTTTGACAAATTAGATATATTATAATTATTAATCAAATGTATCATTGAATTGATGTCACCATAATTGTAGCATTGATGATACTCAATGTATGACAAAATTCTCTGATGACTTTTGACATTGAGATTGATGTCTGTTTTCACATTACTGATGACTATCTACATGATATTGATGTCACTATTCTGATGTCCCACCGTCATCAATATGAAGACGGGTTTTCCTATGAGTGTAGGACACGCTCGTTAGTTCGGTCACGACTTCAACGGATCTCGGTAACTCCTTATGGGAACAGAAAATTCTCCCACTCTGATAAGAAGTTTAAGTAAAAATATGTTTCGACTGCTAGTAATCATTATATGTTTCACATATCTGCAGTTATATGTTATGCTTCCGTATTTTCAGAGGTTTATTAACAGAGGTTTATTAACAGAAATATTTGTTTTCTTGTTTCTTTTCAGAAAATATTATAAATTAAGTTTATGAAAGTTAAACAACGAATTATGTATATGGAGCAATCACTATAATTATTACGTTTTAATTAATTTTTTTACTTTTTAAACCATTTTATGTCTATTTGTCATGATGATACGATCAGTAGTATATTTTGTTAAGATCAAAGCAAAAAAACCGTAATATAATAATCTAAGTTAGCTTAAGATTTTTGTGATATACTCAATGCAAGTGTTTAATAAAACTTGCAAATGACAAAATATATGAATTAATATTTAAAATATATCCTTCGATGACCTAGAAAATTTTTGCACAGTAGGTTAAAGCAAAAAAATATTTTGGGAAAATTAAAAAAAAAAATCGGGAAAATTAGCAGTTTTTGAATCTCACTACCAAACGGGTTTTAAAAGATGTTAAATACAAAAAAATTTTAAGAAAATCGAAGAGTACAAACAGTGAGAAAACTTTATTTAAAATATTAAATCGCGAAAACCACACCCAGGCTCACTGTGCACAATTTTTTTCTATTTTTTATTAGAAAAAGAAAAACAATGAAAAATAATTTATCCTGTTTGGAATAATATTGAAAAAGCTATGAGGTTTTCTCATAATTCGGCGATATCTCTGAAATCGTAAGCCAAAAAAATCTGAAAATTTGCTGGAATGTGCAAAAATTCAAAAGGGACTTCAATACAGTAAAAAATAAAGCACATCAAAAAATTTTTTTCTCCGAACTGTCCGATTTAACTTGGATTGTCCCATATTTACACGAAGTGCCATATGGAATATTGTTATAGTAGGCCTTCACGGCTTAATTAACATAATGAAATAAATATTTTATTTTGCTAACGATTTAAAATATACAATAATATAATTTTCTAGTAACTCTGTTGCCATAACGAATCTGTTTTCTTTAAAAAACACGCTGTTCTTCAAATAAAAACCATATTTCTATAGAACTGTCCTCATACGAAAACGCATTATTTTTTCTGTTACACCGCATTCAAAACGTTTGCAGATTTATATTTTGTTAAATAAATATTTACGATTTTTTTCTCCCACTCTTAAGTTATTTTTTATTTCCAATTCTTTGAATTGTATGCAATTGAATATTACTTTGTGTTTGTTGCATGCAAACGAATTCGCCAGCCTCTGTGCGACACATGTGCATGTGTGCGAGTGTGTGCGAGTGTGTGTGTGTGTGCGTACTCAGAAGAGTGCATGTAACAAACGATGCTCTGGGTGTCATTATTCATCTTTTTCCCAATACAAACTAATAGATTAAAAAAGTAAAATATATACATTCAAAAAAACGGGTAGAAAAGAAAAAATATAAATAAATTGTGGAACCTTTATTTGTGTGCATTTGTGTGTATTTAACTGTCGTTTTCATGTGTATGGTATTGGAAAAACTATATTTATGCCGAATAGAGTTTGTTAGCATTTGTGTGCATGTGTGTGTGTGTGTGTGTGTGTGTGTGTGTAAGTTTTTATTTTTATTGTTCAGTTGATATTTTGCAATGTAAATTATGTTTCTTTTACAGACTTGTGTATGCGGTTTCATAACTGTGAGGTTGCTGAGAGGATAACAAAAGAATATTTATTAATAAACACAAAAAAAAATAAAGTATTTTTATGTTGATCTATTATTAAGTTATGCTTTTGTACAGGGTGGCCCAGAAAGACCGAAGTGGTGTGAATTGCTTATAACTTTTTATTTAAGAGATATTTTTTTAATTTTTTTTTTTTTTAAATACATTAAATTTATGGGGAATATTTTTGGATTAGTTATTAAATATGATATCCCGCAAGTGGTGGCCATATTCTGCTTCGCACAAATGTGCTCTTTCCAACACATTTTCCATGACCTTTCGCAAAACTTCCGGTGGTATGTTGTTAATTTCTTCTCGAATATTGGTTTTTAACTCCTCAATAGTCCTAGGCTTATTAACATAAACTTTTCCTTTTAAATAGCCCCAAAGAAAACAGTCTGGAGCGGTTAAATCCGGGGAACGCGGAGGCCAATTAAAATTGCTGTTACGAGAAATTATTCTTTCACCAAAGATGTCGCGTAAAAGAGTCATTGTGGCCCTCGCAGTGTGCGCTGTGGCTCCATCCTGTTGGAACCATATTTGCGGATGGTTTTCCACGGCTGGCCTTACAAAATTTTGCAACATGGCCCGATATCGATCACCATTGACGGAAATGGCGACACCTTGTTCATTTTCAAAAAAAAAAAATGGGCCAATGATCCTTTCTGAAGAAACACCGCACCAAACGGTACACTTAACTGGGTGCAATTGTCGTTGATGAAGTACTCTCGGGTTTTCCGTACCCCATATCCTACAGTTTTGCTTGTTAACGAACCCATTTAATTGAAAATGGGCTTCGTCACTCATTATTAAGTTATGAATAAAATTTGGATTCTCTTGTGCTTTTTGCTGGAAATAAATTGCATAGTCAAGTCGTTGCTGGTAATCTGTTGGTTTCAATTCTTGGACAAGTTGAATTTTGTATGGAAACAATCCTATGGTGTGCAAAATTCGCTGCAGCGACGTCCTTGAGAGGCCCAGTTGTGACGAACGTCTCCTGGTTGATGTTTCTGGATCCTCCCGAATACTCTCCTGTACCACTTGAATATTGTCAGCCGTGTGGACAGTTCGGTGTCTGCCGGGACCAGGAAGGTTCCTTACTGCTCCTTGTTCTCGAAAATTTGCAACCAGACGGTTTATTGTTGACTGAGAGGGTGCAACCCGCACATTAAATTGACGACGGTATGCACGCTGAGTCAACACAATGGACCGTTGATTTGAAAAGTAAATTTCAACAATTTGGGCACGTTGTTCAATTGTGTATTGCTCCATTATAAATTATCCAAGTCTTCTTTACAAAATACTGAAAAGAGAGAAAAAAAAAATTATAATAAAAAAGTTATAAGGAATTCACACCACTTCGGTCTTTCTGGGCCACCCAGTAGTTGTTCGTATAATAAAATATTTCGGTTTAGGATATTTCTTGCAAAAATGATTGTAGTAATAGATTTAATGTCATCGAAGATTGTGTGGGTTTATTTAATATATCTATATATATAGATATACAAAAAAAAAATCAGCTCATATAATTTTAGTTCTAGAAAGCATATATAAGAAAGGTCCAACCGTAACGCACGATGTTAATTGCTTTTAGAACGAAAAGTCTTATCTTGAATTTTTTTTTTGTTTTTTTTTTGATATCTTCTATTTATGGTAATTATAAGTAAAATAAATTATCATCCAAATACTGGCTGCAGCCTTGGTGCCATGCCTCTAATCAACGGCCCACATTTTCAACAAATCTAAGTAGCTCTTTCATTATTACGAATGTTAACGGTCGCAAAAAACTTAAAATTGTCAAGAAACACATTTGTAGTTCAAAAATAAAATGTTTTATTATGAGTTCCTTGGTATATCCTTTGCTACGTTTTCTTACACTCTGTTGCCCTGCAGCATAAAAGTAGATAGGAAATAGAAGGTTTTGCCATTTAAAATACTTAATTCAAAATCGCAATAATCGTAAATAGGCCGTAAGACATAATTTTTTTGATTTGAAGGCATTGTGATCAATATGAAACAAATATAGACGAAAAAATAAATAAGAGTTCAGTGGCTGAGCTGGTTAAACGGCCGTATTCAAAATACATCATGCTTACATGGTACTGAGTTCGAATCCTAGTGGGTGCTGATGAGTAGTGTAGCGACTGTGAAACAGGTAGTTGTCCCCTAGCTGTTGTGTATTCAATTATGTTTTCCTGTCTTGTTTGATCAAGAGTTATTGATCGCGGCAATTATTGTTATAATTAAAAATATTTCTTGGCTTTAGCCAGGATTGGACTTGAGCTAGACGAATGATAACAACCCATCATATAATATTAGCAATATTAAAAATAAGCCTGCCCACTTGGGCCGTTGTGTAAATGTTACTTTCGAAATACGAACATAATTGCAAACACAATTGAATAAATAAGATAATTGAATAAAACAAAATTTTTTAAAGAATCAGTTCAAAATGAAACAATAATACTTTGGAATATATTTGTCTTATTATTATTTCATGCTGTCTAAAGACCATTAAATAAGACCATGAATAGACATAAATTCCAAAAAAATAAAAACAACAACAACTAACTGCAATAACAAACCATGTCTAAATGATGGCAAGATTTAAGCACAAAATCATTTCAACAACAAAAACCAAAAGCAAATCATTAAGAAATATAAATTTGTTTTTGCTTACCATTTCAAGTTAAACAACACTTATTTCTACTTATTGTCTTAGGCAGAATATTTAATACACATTTTCCCTTCTTTCCCTTTTTGTTAAAATACACTATATGCTGGAGTTTACGCACATATACATAGATATAATTGTATGTACTCGTATACAAAGGGTGTTTTTTAAAGAGGGCCTTTTGTCAGCAGTTAAGTGGTTTATATTTAGTTTTGTTTGGCATTTCGACAAGTCAAGCCATACTATAAACCAGAAAGACGTAGATGCGGTGAATGGGTACAAAATAAGATTGCCGTTGATGCCGAATTTCGTCAGTGCATTTTATTTAGCAATGAAACTAATTTTTGCTTGCTTGACACATAAATAGAAAAAACTGCCATATTTGTTGTGAAAATAATCCTCAGGTGCATGTTGAGACACTATTACATACAGAAAAATTGACTGCTTGGTGTGTTTTATAGGCTGATGTAGTCATTGGTCCGCACTTCTTTAAAAACGAAGCTGATCAGAATGTTGCAGTCAGTGGCGATCGCTATAAAGCCATGGTTAATGAATTTTTCATTCCCAAATCGAACATCCTTAATGTGCAAGAGCTATGGTTTCAACAAGATGCCACACAGCTCGTGCCTCAAATAATTTATTAAAATAAATCTTTGCATGTTTTGGACACGTGAATTGGTATCCAAGATCGTACGACTTAACATCGCTAGACAATTTTCTGTATAGATATGTGAAATCTCTATCGGTCTATGACCAGTACCTGCAGGTAGTACGATCAAATGCCAATACATTATTGCCAATGTGTTAGTGCACTCACTGTGTTTTACTATGATCCATCGTTAATTTGCTTCATTCTGATATTTTGTTTTGGTTTTTGCTACACAGAAAGAATTATAGTAAAGATAATATCGACAAAATTCTTGTCTGAAAAAATATCAGAAAAATAACCTTGGATGTTGTATTTTGTTGTTGTTTCAAAAAATTATTGTTTTCGCTTAATAGATATTTTTACTAAACTTTTGCTTGAATCCACGAATTTATTTACAGGTCCGCATTCAAACAATATATTAATTGATTCAACGAATTTAGTTATTGAACACGAAAAAAATGTTTTTCTGTGTATGAAACTGAGCCCATATACAGTCAAGCACAGTCTGAAAGCTGTTGCAAAACTATTAAGTGTTAGATCTATTTCTAAATGTTCTTTAACACGTTTGTTTTGTCTTAAAGATTGTTCTAAAATACAGCACTTAGAACAACTACACAGTAGGGAGATGTATTCTATAAAACATTCTGTGCACAATTCTAGTCTACGCCGATAAGCCATAAATTACTGCCGATGTACGGCCACAATTGTTGGAATATATCAACGAAAACTAAATCTCCAGATTAGACTACGGCCACGCAACCATAGCAGTCATATGCCGGAAATCACATTTATTTTATAATGCCAAAACATTATCTTTCCAATAAAGTAAGTTTCAAGTTTTTTTTTTTTTTTTATCTTGGACCAGTACTCAGGGGATGACCCCTACATATGCAGTGCATTGTACCAGAACTAGGAACGTAGGTTGTGAGGAGGGGGAAAGAAGGAGTAGTGTTTGTGAACATTTGCCTTGAACTTTCCAACATTAAAACAGACAGGAAACACGTCTGCAGGCAAGTTATTCCTCAGACGAAGTGTACGACTGAAAAACGAATTCTCTCTGTAATGCGCTGTACGATTCCCCGGGTAATCAACCACAAATGGATGAGCTCTCGACGATGAACGCGTGCTACGTAAAAATGTGCGAGTTTCGGGAACAAGATCCCTAATCTCGTCAGAGCAAAATCCATTGTAGTAGCGATAGAACAGAGTAACGCACCCCACACAGCGTCGATGTTCCAGTGAGTCAATAGAGTTGGATACCCTACTGTCACCGATGAGCTTCTTCGCCCTCTCCTACACACAATCGAGTAACCCCAAAATAAACTTTGAGGCACCGGCCCAAACATGAGAGTTGTATTCCATTTTCGGTCGAATGTAGGTGGTATAAATTGTAAGGAGATCGGATCGAGTGAAGTACATCTTACATCGTTTCAAAAACCGAAGGCACTTTAGAGACATGAAAAATGTGTTCAGTCCGGCGAACATCACACTGTATCTTCATTGCAAGGACATCCAAAGTATCCGATTCCTCAATATTTATACCATCCATGAGCACAGATGAAGCAGCATTTGCGGTCGTTTGTTTGTGTGTTAATAGGCAACATTGGGTCTTACTAGCGTTAAAGGCGACCCTATTTTTACGACCCCACCCGGAGATTAATAGAAGATCACTATTCAGTGAATCATTCATATTTAGCCTCTTAGCAGCGACCTCTGATAGGCTGGGCCTATAACTAAAAGAGTACAAATGGCAAATACTGCTGTCATTCGCGAAAGAGTGGATAGGGTTGGAAGTTTGATAGAGAAGGTAAATTAAATTTTGAAAAGTCATATTTGTTTTATTCCATATTTCAAAGTTTCATTTATACCTCTTTAAATAAACGCCCTTTATTAGGATATTGTATAGAAAAATTTCATTATATCAATTCATATCGTAATTTGTGTTCTTTTGAGTATAGGGGCAATCATGCATTAAACACATGATGCATGATGGGTTTTATGTGAAAAATAGAAGAAAAAAATATATTTGCTTGTTAAATCAACAGGATATTGTTTTAGCATTTAGTGAAAACATATTTTTTGTTGATATTTCTCTTATCGTTAATGGTTTTTTGTTGAACTTAACTCATAGTCTCAAGTTGTTCAATATGAATATATTTTACAAGGCCATAATATACTACTATATTAAGGACAGTTTTGTTTTTCGATACATTTAGTCCGGCATACTTTTGTTTTATTCATTGCCTTTACACAGACAAAAAATTTTTTAAATTTCAATAAGGAAATTCACTAAATACATGTATACAGGGTATACCAGAACTTAACGTTAACCCAAAACGGGGTGACAGGGTTGATTGTGACCATCATAAGCAAAATCAGAAAAAATCTATCCCACGCAGTTTGAAAATTATGGGAATTTAAGAAAAACTTAGAAATTTGGTCATAGTGTAACCATTTTTCGGTTATTGTGGTTAATTATTATTATTTTTGTTCATTTCAGCTTTGAAACCATAAAGCTCAGTTCAGACTATTATACTTTGTATTAATACTTGTCAAAAATTCAAATAATACGTGCAAGTATGATAGTCTGAATGCAATTCGTCATACATAATTTGACATCCCATACGACTTTGTTGTTTTTTGAAACTTTACAAGACGTTGGATCAGGGTTGTGTTTTTTAGCAAACCAGCTAATTAAAAATTGAGTAGTCGGCTATTTCGTAGCCGATGGGGTGCCGTCACTGATAGCATTTTTTATCGTTGTAAAAAAGCTCGAAATTTGGAATTTAGCTGTCATTTATATATGTATTTTGGTCATGCTATATTTAGAACTTAAAATATATTTGTGCTATTGAATTTGGATGTGTTATACATTATTATTATTTTAACTGTTGAAGAATGTCATGCACCGGCACGTCTATCCCCTACGATGAATAGCGCACCTGCCGCCGTGAAAAGTTTTATGATGGCACATCTTGGAAAGTATTTATACTTGTATAATGGTCTGATTGGGCCTTAAGCAACATTTCAAAAACCATAGTCAAAAATAATGACACAATTGCCCCAAGTTTTCTAGAATTAAGACTATTTGTTAAACTTTTCGAAGTTTATCAAATATTTATTAAAAACTTCATTTTTATATTATATATTACACCAAACTAAAAATATTACATTGCATGTAGCAAAAAACTTAAAAATTTTAGAAATAATTTAAATAAATAATATTGTATCAAATGTTTGTTAGTTGTCGTATACATTACATTCTTTCTTAAAAAGGCTTCTTAAATGTATTTTGCTAACGACTCTCATTCTTGCACTTTTAATTAAAATTAAAACAATATTAATATTATTATTACTTGACCTATCGTTCCTTTATTGCAACATAGTCATATCTCAAAAAATGCGCTTTTTGAGTTAACAATGCAGAATTGTTAACAGTACCATATTCTATATAGTGCCAAAACTTTATTCAAATTACTTTTAAACTTTTTCCTTTAGGAGACATTTTCTAAAAAAGTTTCTAAGACTTGTATGAAAGCTAAAAATTATAAGTGAGTTTTTCTCGAAACGAGCTTTTTTGAGTTATGACTATTTTGCAATAAAGGAGCGATATGTACTTACATAAAAAAATTTTATTTTAGAAAACTTCTACAGAATTGAAAAGTTTTTATGTAGCTATGTAAAAAAAACCTCGATATCACGCAGTAGTATTAATAATAAAAACTGAAGTCTACGGCGTCATTGACATTGGAAATACATTTTTGCATTGTATACAAGATTGCTTAAAATTGTTTCATAAAAAGTAATTAAAAGTTGGCTATTTCTGTAGTCTTCTATTAACTATCCGACAGGACAGAAATAGCTTTTGACACTTGATGTTTTACAAATAGAACAAAAGTAGTACATTTGTTTTTTTTCAGTTTCACCTGATAAAAAATATATATTCGGCCATGTCACAGAATTCACTTCCGTTCGGAAATGGAATTGAATCAATTTTTCAATTCTTCAGAAAACGAAAATTTAATACGTTTTCGGTATGAAATAAATTCTATAAAATAAATCGAGTTTCATTCTTGCAAGTAGAAATGATTTTATTTCGAAAACTTTTTTAGTTCTTCGTTTTTTGAAGAAGTAGAAAAAGAATTCAATTCCGTTTGCGAACGGAATTAAGATTTGTTACGTGGCTGATTATATAAAGATATATATTATATACCTTTAATATGTAGTTGTACTCTCTCGCATGCCATATTTCGTTATAGATAAGAATTTAGTATTTGTTCGAATCATGCCGCCTTCTGTCTTGAAATTCCTGATAAAAAATTCCATTAATTTGCAAAACTATTTTATTGATAGCCAATGCTATAAAATTGTGCAAATTATTGATTTCATTTAAATCTGAAAAAGAAAACTAGTTAAGCTTTAAGACAAGATATGCCACTTGCTTGTAAATAGTGTCTTCAAAACATTAAAAGTCTTAAAATATTTACTTCAACATCTACATGATTTAATGTTATTTAATATAAATCAGGGAGTAGACGTCATGTTGTTATTATGACATAATTGTCATTTACTTTCTGTTCAGGGCAAATATACTTTTTTGGTATACTGTCTTATAGATGTGTTTTTGTGAATATTTGTGACTTTGTCTAAATTACAGCTTTCAGCACATTATCGTCAAATCGTTTGTCTTCATGTTAATGTAGTGCTTTAAAAAAAATCATAAGATAAATCGCAGAAAACGCGAGGGTTGCTTATTTATTTGAGTTGTTCTTTCGTTGCTAAGCACGAAAACTAAATACATCTGTGATTTTAAAATTCTGCAGCAGACAAATTCTGTATTCATATATAAGTTTTCTTTTTAATCAAGGGCAAATAAAATGAGTTTGTGTTACGTGCCAAGAAGTTGTTTGCGAAGGAACTTCTATTAATTAAAGTGACAGTAATGCCAGTGTTGCCAGTAATTTTTTTGCTAGTTTTCCGTTAAAAGTATTTTTAACTAGAAAAAAACCCAGTTGCGCAGTAGAAAAAATCTAAATTAGTTCCAATTTACATTGTATAATTTTAGTCGTCCCAATTTTTCTCGTTTGTTTTTTGAAATTTCATTTGCGTTCATGATACAACAAACAAGGTAGCCGCTTCGCTACAACAATAAAAAAACAACAATTATTTTGTTTGTGTAAAAAGGCGAATTCACACTTAAGCTGTCAAAAGTAGTTGATAACGAACATGTACAAAAGTGTAAATGGTGCCGAAAAAGGTAAACAAAACTTGACAGAGAAAGTGCCGCCATATTAATCGAATTCGACTGAATTCGCCGATGCATCCACCTAATAATTAATTCGCCTTGATTTGCGTTTATATTGTAAAATTTTTATCGCAGCAACTTTTTATTGTTGTAGACATGTATAATAGGGAGGGTCACTAATGTATGAGAAAAAATACAAAACAAATAAAAAATTTTAAAAACAATTTAAAAAAGTTACACCGGAAGCTGGAGCTCCTAAAAATTACGTTTTTTGAAAACAATAACATGTATATTTAAATTATATATAATAAATAAATTAACAATATTTTATAGTAATATATAAATTAACAATATACTGAGATAGAATGCAGACAAAAATATAACATATTTATGCTATTAGAAGACGATATGAGAAAAAAAATTTTTATCCACCCTAATGTACGAGTATAATCAAACGTCAAGAGAAAATTTGAGCTCTCTACACAGTTAAAAAACTAATTGCACCACCACAGGCACAAAGATAAGAATTGCAACGACTTAACAATCAAATCCTGAGGAAGAATTAATGTTGAAATAAAAATTTAATGATCTGGTTTAAGCATCATTGAAATCGGCTAAGCTGTTTGGTCATACAAGCTTCTTTCTAAATTATTTTTTGTAACATAAGTACATTTTTTAAACTTTGTACTTATTTTATTTTATTATGTAAGCAGCTTGCAACAACGACCGGCAACCAACTGTTCTATTTGCCGCTTTGATATTGGCAAAGGAACGCGGCTAATTGAAGAAAAGTTTATGTATCGGAATTTAAACAAAAGATATGTTCTTTTGTAAATTTAATTGTTAAAAATTTTAAACCCGAAGATAAAGAAAATTAACTTTTCTTATTCTATATTTTGTGCTTTACTTTTTGGTTTGACAAATTGAAGTGGCAAAGCAAAAAGTTATATTGAATGCAACATTGTCTTTAACGGCATTGCCAAATTAAATTAAATTCAACATATAGAAAATTTTGTATGAATATTTTTATAAAAAAAACTAATTTTTTGTAAATGGGCCACATTTTTGCCGCCCGCTGCCGCTTACATTGGCCTTTCACTATTATACTTGACATTTTGAAGTCAGTTGTTTATTGGTTTCAATATGTTTTATTGCCTTAAATTGAATTCAACATTGTCGCTCGGACGCCTTTAACGACATTGCCAAATGAAATTAAATTCAATATGTTGAAATTTTTGTATGAATACTTTTATAAAAGATATAACTTTTTGTAAATGCCTCACATTGCTACCGCATGTCACTTACATTGGCCTTTCATTATAACGGGGGATAGCCACACACGGTCAAAATGCTTAACAAGCATGGTTATAGTATGCTTGATTGTGTCTAGTGTAACCTATCAAGCACGATATTATTATTATTTTGTTTTCGCTGTGAATGGTTGTCAAGAAAACATAAAAACGGAAGAAGAGATTTGAATGAAAAAGTATCGAAATAGAATATTTTGAATTTCAAGTGAAAATAAAATTTAAAAAAGAAATGTAAAGAAATGTTAGAGACGTTTATAAATAGAAAAGCTTGTTTTTTGTGTTTTGACGGATATTATTAAAGCATTTTTCTTTTTAATTTCTCAGCAATTTATTTGGATTGTTGGGATATAAAGTTGAATGTTTGAGAATATCTTTCAAAAATTTCCAAAGTCTACTGATGATTAGGGTAGTTCCTATGAAACGTTGACATATAGATAGCTGGGAAACATAGAAAACAAGCTATTTATAATTTTTTACTGGTATAAATGTTAGAAGCTTAAATAGCGAATAAAAAACTTAATTATTTAATTATTGCTTTAAATTGTGAAGAATATTTTACGAAAAGAAGAAATTAACGATAATAAAGATACCTTGGAAGTTTACTCGTCTTTACCTCTACTCTGGGATGTGATATGCATCCAAAAGCGATCGCTGCGTAAAAGGCGGACAATATTAAAATCTTTTAAAAACATTTCTAAAGCAACATCCAGAAGGAAAGCTACAGGATCGAAAAATGAAAATAAATGTGCCTCGAATAAAAGGAATTAAGAAGAAAAAACTATTTTCCAATAAAAAAATTATTTACTGAAATTTTTTCCACCAAATGAACACCGCAAAATCAAAAATAAAATGAATGCTTGATGGATATCAAGCACAAAATTTTTAAAGCGACAAGCACACGTACACGAAATTGACAGCAAGCATTTTGACCGTGTCTATCCCCCTTTAAGCTTAAAACATTTTACACTAACCAACAAACAATTCCATTTACTTTATTATTTTTAGAAAACATCAGTCTTGTTCAACATATTCGCTTTTAATTGGTAAGATAAGTCTACGACTAGATTAAGTGGTTATCCTCGCAATTCTTTTACAAAAATCATATCAAATCACATATTTTTTCTTAACTTTTTGTTCTTGTAAAACTACAGCAGCAGTGGTTGATGATGACGATGCCAGTCATAAGATTACAATTTCACTTTGGTTTGTTATTTCCATTTTAGTATTCTTTTTCTACATTTAAGTAAAACAAAAAAAAATTCACAAAGTTGTCGATATTTATTTGTTAAATAAGAAAGGTTCTCCGTTTTTATCAACTGTCTTGAGCAAAAAAAAAAAGAAAAAACTTTCAGCATCTATATTTCATGAGAAAATTGTTTGTTTGCTATTTAATGATGCCGTTTCTTTGATTTACGCATTAAGATTACAATTTACTGAACATAAACGGATATTTTAGCTATCAACTTAAAATCTTCTTTTTGTTTTTGCCCTCAGACAGAAAAAACAAAAAATTAATGTGTTTTATGGATATACTCAGAGCTTTTATATTTAGAAACGCAAAAATATCATGTACAGAAGGACGATATACATACATACGAGTACATACACACATATTGTATTATATTTTCTATTATTTAAAGGAAATACAAATATTAATACGCAAATATTGTTGGGGCATTTTTTTTTTTTTGTTTTTTGCAGTAATAACATGTCAAATTAATATGACTGTTGAAAAATCGTCAACCTAAAAGTTCTGATTTTTGATTAAAGATTTACTTACACTCTGCTTATACGACACGAAGTTCTCTGGCAAGGAGCCAACACATGGAGAATAGCATGAATTAGGTTTCTAAAACGCATATATCGGATTGTTGCCAATATCACACTTTAAGTGCTAGGATAATTTAGCTATTTTATATTTTCTTAATATTGGGATTATAGCAAATTCCATTTTTTTTATCTGGGAACAGTACTCAGCGGATGACGCCTACATATACAGCGCATTGTACTGGAACTAGGAAAATAGATTATGATGTGGAGGGAGTAGTGTTCGCGGAGTGTTAACAATAACAACACAAAAGACTAAAACAAACTCTACTCGTATTGCGGCATTTAAAATGTTGGAGTTAAATTAGTTAAAACTGATTAGTGCCCAGTGTATATACCTTCGACACTGCTCAAATTAACAAAATTTACAAGGTAATGAAATGCATTAAAAATAATATTAATATTGAACATATAAAGAAAACACGGACAACGGTGAAAAAAAGACAAAAAAAAAACAAATGAAAACATATAATACCAATATAGCCCTATTTAAAACGAAGGGTTACCACCCCATTGCATTTTTGTCAAAACGCGAACTAGCACGAATTTCAAAACAAGCTGTGACCCGTATTTAAATAAATCGAATCGAAATGTGATCAATATGAGACAAATATAGACGAAAAAATAAATAAGAGTTAAGTGGCTGAGCTGGTTAAGCGGCGGTATTGAAAATATATCATGTTTACATGGTACTGAGCTGGAATCCTAGTGGGTGCTGATGGGCAGTGTAGCGACTGCGAAATAGCTAGTTGTCCCCCAGCTTTAGTGTATTCAATTATTTTTCCTGTCTTCTTTGATCAAGAGTTATTGATCGCGGCAATTATCGTTATAATTATAAATAAAAATATTTCCTGGCTTTAGCCAGGATTGAACTTGAGCCAGACGAATGATACCATCCCATCATATAATATTAAAAATATATTCTTAATATATCTATGTAGATCAGTAGTGCCCAAAATTTCTATATGGAAGAGTAAACACCAATACATTTAAGGAAAAACTATTTTAATTTAATATTTTTTGTTTTAAAAAGCAAAACATTTACAAAAACAAAATTCACACTGATAATCGCTGTCGTTAATGTTTACCAACAAAGCACGCGAAAGTGTTTTTGCTTTGCTTTTGTGTGTGAGCAGTGAAGAACGACAAAAAAATATATAAGACGAAGTTGTTTGTGTTTTTTTCATTGCTAGTGCTGAGCGCAGAATTTGTGTATTTAAGAGTACAGCCCTATAGCTAAGCGCACTTACAAAAACAATTGAGTATCATGCGCAAAGGGCTGGGCACAATTGATGTGGATAATAACTCCCGTGTATGTTTTGTGTTGCGGGTGATGCAGTTTCTTCAATGTGTGGCTGCTGTTTGCTGTTGTCGTCGACGTTCCTGTTGTTCCTGTTTTTTGTGCTGATTGTAAGTACAGGGTGGCGCAAAAATAACCTTCCGATGTTTTTTGGCTGTAATTAAAAAAAAATTAAAAACTTTGATTCTTCTTGTGGATAACTTTTATTTGGTCTTTTAATTTTTTTACATCAAGTCAAGAATATGTAAATGGCCGCCGCCACAGTTGATTGTCATTTGAGCCATTTTTATAGCATTTTCCATCACATTGGCGAAAACTACCGGCGATAGGTGCCCACATTCTTGATGGATATTGTCTTTAAGAGCTGCAAGAATCTGAGGCTTGTTGACATAAAGCCGCGACTTCAAAAAGCCCCACAAAAAGAAGTCTGCAGTGGTCAAATCAGGCGATCTTGCTGGCCAGTGCAAATCGTCAAAACGGGAGATTAGGCGCCCGGGAAATGCATCCTGCAGCATATCGGTTGTGGCACGTGCAGTATGTGCCGTAGCACCGTCCTGTTGGAACCACAGGGTTTCCAATCCCAATTCATCAAGTTGCGGCAAAAAGAACTCGTTGATCATTGCTCTGTAGCGCTCACCATTCACAGTAACCGTCTTCGAAGAAAAAAGGTCCGATGACTTCTCCAGCGAAAACAACACACCATACAGTGAC
This sequence comes from Thecocarcelia acutangulata, assembly GCA_914767995.1. Taxonomy (NCBI): domain Eukaryota; kingdom Metazoa; phylum Arthropoda; class Insecta; order Diptera; family Tachinidae; genus Thecocarcelia; species Thecocarcelia acutangulata. The sequence continues at coordinate 22,474,496 of OU612094.1, forward strand.
TTTGAGCGGGTGTAACGGCTCTTCGTGGGTTACACGCAGATTTTCAGTGCCCCAGAAGCGTAAATTTTGTTTATTTACATACCCGCTAAGATGGAAATGGGCCTCATCACTCACGATTATTTTTGATGAAAAATCATCTTCTTCTTGGGGTCAAATAAATAGTCACCAATATTCCGCGTTCTGGAGCAGTGTAGCGTAACATTGTTTATTAACGTGTATTTCGCATGTGTTTACTACACAAATGTCAAAACAGAACTGCCAATCGCAAAATTTATAGCATTTTCTGATAGGAGGATTACTTTTGCGCCACCTCGTATTTTATTGCAGGGGGAGGCCAGTCGCCAAGCCGTTTGGGGCTCTACTAGTAGTATTCCTTGGGCTATGAAGTCTGACCGGAGACTTAAACGTGGTACCACGGGAACAGGGAGACCCGGAAACTTGTTCCTGCTCGGTTGTGGTGCGGCCCTTCGGGGAGTATCGTGGTGGTTGTGGTGGGAGTTGCATTGCAACCGGGTGCCGTGACCCATAGATCGAACGGAGTTTTAGAAATACTCCGCTCCTAACCAAGAGAGAGAGAGAGGGAGCATGTCTAAACAACATGAGATCGAATTGGTACTCGCAGTTTGTCATGTATGGAGGTGCTGGTAGACGCATTGTATTCACCCTGTGATTAATTCGCCATGGGGTAAGGCCACACTGGATAAATAATAAGTAGAAATATATCAGTCTATGGCAGACGAATAAACCGTGTATTTCCTTGTTGTTTTTTTCTTAAACCTGAAACAGATCATTTTTATAATTGATTTTCCTCCCTGGAATTATTGTAATTATAACTAGCAAAAATATTCTCCTATTTAACAAGGTAAACATACCGACTATTTTCTACTTTAAATTATTTTATTGGCTAAAAAAAAGTATTACTAACAAAGAGTTTTTACATCCATGTGGATATTTTATTTATGCCTGTTTAATATTCGCTTAAAATTGAATTCAAGTATTTAAGATCCAATTGCCTGGTACTTGTTTTTTTTCCTCTGATTTAATATTCATTGCTCAATCGATGAAAATTAAAACCATTCAAATTGTTTGTTGCTATGATGCAAAAACGGAAAATTATTTAACCATTTTAAAATCTGTTTGCTTGTGCTTAAAGTACACTTGTACTCGTAGATCGCATTTTGCAAAAACGATGCTACAGACAAATCAATTAATTTTTCCTAAGAGTTTTTATATTGAATCATATATGATTTAAAGCTCACGACTAGCCATATATAGCAAAGTATCAAAAAAATATTATAAAAATCATTAAAAATAATTGAGAATGCATTAATCGGCTAATTGCATTAAATAAAAAAAAAAGAAGAAAAATGAAGAGTGAGTACATAAAATTAAACCATCGTAAAAATAACTTCCAAAAAAAAAAAAATAATATAAAGATATTAAATTAAACATTAATGACACATGAAAAAATAATCATTACTTATTTTCCTTCCGCAGTATAACTTAAGTGTACTCCAACCATAATGCACGATGTTAATTGTGACTCACACTCTAAAGTTAAGTTTTTGGCCCAATTTAATTTGATATTTCTTTGTTGCCGTTTTTGACAAATTCAACCATGAATAGGTTTACAGTTGAACAGCTTATTAAGATTGCTGAAGTCTTTCATGCAAATGTGTGTTTAATTTAAAATGCATATCGTGCACTGTGTGATTTCTTTGGTCAACGTAACCGATCTAATCTGCTCACAATCGGTAGAATTGCGCCCAAATTTTAGCAAACCTGGTCTGTAGGAAATATAAAAGCACCTGTACATGACCGCTCAGCTTATTCTCTGTATAACATTGCTGTTGTTCGTGATAGGGATACAGACGTACCATCAAGTAGTTGGTGGAGCTCTTGTAGCAATAATGTGGGATATGCATCTGGAAGATATGTGGCTTGAAAAAGATAGTGTCTCCTGTCACGCAGTTAATGAAATAATAAGTCTTTTACGTGAGAAGTTCAACGATTGTATTATCTCACATCATACCAACGTTAACGGCCTACCATGATGTGTTTTGACTTTATAGTTTGGAGATATTTACAAGAAATAATGTAAGTCACAAAACAGGCAGCAGTTCTAGAGGTAAACATGAAATAGTTCGGCACATTAACCATTTTGAACCCCATTAAAAAAAATGAATCATCGGATACAGGTAAGCCACCGTAACTATGGCAAGCACTTGACCCAAATATTTGTTTAAATATAATATTCATAGCTTCTTCTATTTCAAAAAAAAAAATAAATCTCTGAAAACTTTTTCTTGTACTTACAATTTCCCCCTGGAGAGCAGGTTTTACCTTGGCGTAGACCAAACCGACGCACTCTGTTTTCTGGGGCATAGAAGGGAAGGAGTCTCTCGTTTGTTTTAGCAAACAAAACTCTAGGAAGCCGCATGACTTATTTTGAGTTAAGGACTTCCGAAACCCGTGCCAAGGGTTAAAATTGGCAGAAGGGGGATCAGAAATACATCTGGTAGATACCGCCTTGCTGATTTCTTGGTGTTGATGATAGCTAAGGTGCTTGCCTTGGTAGAAACATTCTGGCTGTGGTTTTAACCTAAAAACGCAGGAAAAGGAATTGGTTTCCCTGATAACTATGGTGCATTCTGGTTTTCGGGGGCTAATACCCTAACGAGGTGCTGTTATCTTGCATCAGATACTTGTACTGAGAGGAACCAGGAGTGATGGTTAGATGGGTGACTTAGTTTAAGGGGTAATGCTTATAATGGACTCCGACCTACCAACTCATTAAACTTTGTTTTCCATTGAATATTGGGAAATCGCATACAGGATGCATTAGAAGGCCCGAAATCTTAAGCTGAGCATTCATTTTTGGGCTACAATCTTATAGTGAAATGTTATGAACTGTTTGAGCCCAGAATACCTTACAGGGGCGCTGGTAAATCATGAATAATTCACCGCGTGGAGTTGGTCGATCATATTAGGCCGTAAGAACAGGTGCTGTTGTAAGTCGATTTCACAACTGTATTTACAATTTTCCCCGGGAAGTGTACACTCAAAGTGGGCACTTTGTTTTCTGAAGTTTCTCTAGGAAGCCACATGATTTGTGTTGTGTAGGACTTCCGTAACCCTCAACAAGGTTAATTGGAAGTAAGAGGATCAGCAAAGCCCTTGGGAGACTTGCTGACCATCTTGGCGCTGATGCGGTTTAAACTTAACCTCTAGCGAAGCGGAATTAGTTTCCCTGATAACAATGGTCCATTGCCGTTTTTCGGGAGCTAATAAGTCGCTCAGGGGGTGTTATTGGAAACAGGATTGAGGATTGAAGCGGGTGAGTTAGTAAAAGGCTGATACTCTTAATGAACTTCGGCACACCAACTCATTAAGTTTTGTTTTCTATTGACTGTCTAATAAATTTCGTATATTAGGGATTAAAAGGCCCGAGCTATTCAGCAAGGGATGTGCTAATATAGCCTAAAACTTATGGCAAAATTTGTATCCTGTGTGAACCTTGCAATCCACTGGTGAATCATGGAGATTGTCCATTATTAGATAAGACCGTCAAGACAGGTCCTGATGTAAATCAGTTTCTATATTCCGTATTTAAAACTAACATCTTTGTTTGTTCTTTGTAAAACAAGAATACTGTACTTTATAATCTCAATTTTAAAACCCACAATAGGGTTTCATTAGTAATAGGGTTTCATTAGTAATAATTTAAGGTAAGTTTTAGGGCTTGAACTGAAAATTTCAATAGATTTAAGTAAGTAAGCGCCTACCAATACACGGACAATATATCGTGACATTATGTCAAACTCTAAATCAAGTGTCCCCAGCCCTATGCGCTTGATACTCAATTGCTTTTGTAAATGCGCTTAGCTATAGGGCTGTGCTCTTTAATATACAAATACTGCGCTCAGCATTAGCAATGAAAAATACACAAACAACTTCGTCTTTTATATTTTTGTTCGTTCTTAACCGCACACACACAAAAGCAAAGCAACAAAAATAGTTTTTCTATAAACGTATAGGTGTTTACTCTTCCATATAGAACTTGTGGGCACCACTGGTTTTTATACTGCAGGTTGGATATATTACTGAACAAATATACACATATTTTTCTGTGTAATATACACAGAAAAATATGAAATTGGAAATCTACTTTTTTCAGTCTTGAAGAATAAAACTTAAGAGTAAAAAAATACGTAACAATTGAGTGTTTTATACGAAATCATATTATATGTTTTATACGAAAATAAGTATATTTTTGTACAAAAAAATCCTAAAACATAAAACGTTTATTAGGTTTTAACGAAATATATTCGCTCAGCAAACTTAATGTTTGGCAACATTATTCTAGATAAGAAAATCTGATTATTGAGTTTAGACAACAGCATAAATTTGTTTTGCGTTTCACATTAAATCATCTGTTTTTAACACACATTATCTTCATCATTATTTAGATAATATCTTCCAGCTTAAAGAACAAATTTTGAAATTTTCAAACATGTGCAAATATACATAAATAAAGGTTCTTTTCAAACGTAATAATTTTTATCAATATGACAAGCATGACACATGTGTATAACAAATACATATTTAAAAATGAAATGATATTTGATATTAATGAATTTTTATGTCAATATAATTGACACCACTCTATTCATTTTATTTAGTAAAATGAAGTGGATTCTTTTAGGTTTTAAAAGTAAGAAAATAATGGAAAAAATGGATGCGTGTCACAAAGAGTTCATTAATTAACCTTCGGGAAGATACAGAAATATTTGCAAGTAACAATTATTATTTCGCATTCCCAAGTCATATCTTATTGACATGGGCTTTGTAACTGTTTGTTACACAAATGTCAAAGCAGTACTGACAATTCTTACTAAGTGATGACTTCCCATTTTTCCTATAATTTTGATTCCTTAACTTCTTTTCTTTCAAGAGCTTTTATAAATTTTTTTTTCAATCAATCTTTACGAAATCAGTTTTTTCCTGTCGCAAGCACGTTAAACTTCTCAATAAGGTAAAGATGCGTATAATGTTCTTTTTGAAAAGTAGTTCAATTAATGTAATGAAATAAACCTTTCGTTTCACTGGGACAGAAAGTGCTATTTGGTTAAAATGAAGTTAATCTTTTTGAAACCGTTTTCTGCAGGAAACATTAAATAATTCCTAAAATAATTGTTGGATTTATCAAGACTAAGAACGAAATAAAGAGCACTTTAATCGATTAATGCATTTATGGCGATATATACATTTCAAAAGATTAATAATGGTCTTAATTTAGTTTTTATTACATGGCTTATATTTCTATACGAATTCTTGTAAGAGACGCTGCTTCCAAATTCTGTTTAGCGAATTTTTTCTATAAAATGTTATAATATCTTTGTTTTAAAGCCCACCCCCCGGCGTGCCAGGGTTTGCCATGACATACAACAACCAGGGCACTCTGTTCTCCGGGACATAGAGGGGAAGGAGTCCCTCGTTTGTCCGGTAGACTTCCGAAACCCCTACCAAGGGTTAAAATTGGCAGGAAGGGGATCAGCAAAGCCTTCGGGAGATTCCGCCTTGCAGATCTCTTGGTGCTGATCATGGTTGAGGTGCCTGCCTTGGCTGAAATGCTCTGGCTGTGGTTTAAACCTAAAATCGCAAGGAAGGGGGGAATTAGTTTCCCTGATAACTCTGATGCATGCCGGTTTTCTAACAACCGCCGAGGTTCTGTTGTTGTACAAAATATACCTGTACTGTAAATAACCAGAGGTGATAGCTGGACGGGTAAGTTGGTTAAAAGTTGATGTACTTAATGGAATTCGGCCTACCAACTGAATGTGCCTTGCTTTTACTGCTGGGAAATTGCATACAGGAACTGTTAAGCAAAGGGTTTATTTATAGGGCCATAAACTTATGGGGAAAGTTGCAATCCGAATGAGCCTAGCAAGCTACACGTTGGCGCTGGTGAATTATGAAAATACGTGGAGTGGGTCCATTATCAGATTAGGCCATCATAGCAGAAACTGATGTAAATCAATTTCACAACTGTCAGACAGATACTTCAAGGTTTATATAGAAGATTTAGCTTCAAAAAAATTTTTTAGCTTTTATTTATTTATTTAATCATTGTGAACTAACAATAACAGCCAGTTTACCAATTTTGAAAGAAAATGAATGCGAAAGAAAGCCCGTCACTCACATTCGAATCAATTTGGGTTTGTCTATCTCACTACTATTCGTTCGCATATTCTTATGTATTTTCATTGAGTTTTGACACATCGTTCGCGTAGAAAAAAGTTAGACGAACCCAAATCAGTTTTCTATCGCTTAGATTGCGAATGCAAGCAGGCTGTCGAGATTGGTAAACTGGCTGTAAGAATTCAAATTTTAATACTGAATAAAAAAATTTAACTAATTCCAAGCAATGCTAGACAAAAAAATTTATTTTGCGCCTATTATGTCGGTATAAACACCTATTTAAAGCTCTGGTGGTGACAAGGGTATCTCTTCTTCTCAACCTAGTGTGACCGCTAAAATTAAGTATATTTCGTGCCAGAGGGTTTGGATAAAGTATCAGTTTACTGATATACCTTGTCGCGTAGTTAGAGAATGCATCTTTTACCAGCGGAACACACAGATCCTTGTGAATTCGTGAGTTTCTTACGTACCATGGCTGCAGTAATCGTTCGAAGAATTTGATTTTTTTGTCTTTGAATTTTTTTAATGTGATGTGTTCGCGCAGGTCTCTCACAAACTTTCAATTATATAAATCGTGTGTACGACCACTTGTCACGTACGATTGCCAGGTGTGCAAAACCATTTCACAAATAATTTCAAGTAATTCAAAATAAATATTTTCAATCTCGCCACAAGATACCCAACTGTCTTATTACAAAAGAACTTTAAACTAGAAACGCTAGACGATATTACTTGAAAGTTAGTTTTAAGATGGAAGCCAATACTACGAAATATTTAGAAGTTTGTGAAAACGGTCGATTTTTTCTTAAAACTTTTTAATAAAAAATCTAAGCTAATTAATCCATTTGATGTAATACTTAGAGCATATTTTATTTATTTAGTAACTATACAGTTGCAAAGTAAATTTGTATTGGTATGCACAGCATGGGCGGGGTGACAAAGACCATAATGCCCAAGATAGTATTAACAGTACTTTTGTAGTGTTGCTGCGACTAACTATAACGACCTATGCCTTCACATAGAAAGTTTCCACGTGGTTAACAATGAATAACCTCTAAAAAAAATCTGTAAACCAATACAGTTATTTGAGGCAAACCGTTAACCAGTGCGAGTGAGACGCAAAACTCTCGAAGACCGAACAACAAACACAAGCCTGACCGCACTTAAGAAATAATTACGATGACGCGAGAGCTGTTCTTCAGCCCAGAGCTGCTTTACTACTGGTACTTAGAGCATATGTTTTCAAATATCAAGCCGAAACAGGGTGACAAGATTGATTGTAACCATCATGAGTAGAATCGGAAAAAAATTAATGGCTTGTGCGAGTAAAGCCCATTTGAACTGAGTAAAATGATTTTTTAGATTTTTTTTCATTATTATTATTTTATTTTTTTTTCATAATGATGGCTTTTCAATCCTGTTACCCTGCTTCGGCTTGAAATTGAGGTCTGGGACAACCGGTATGTAAAATATATTTGACTTGATGATAAATAAATAAAAAAAAATGTTTATATGGAATTATGGAGTTTAATTATGGGGCACGGCCTTGAATATTTGATATACGAGTATTGACAAAATTCAAAGCCAACAAAATATTATTCCCACTACAATTAGTGCACCCAGGAGCAGTACGTAAAAAACTCAAAAATTCAGAAAGATCTATGTCTATCTTAAGTAAAAGATAAATTTTAAAATTGCACCACAAGGTATATAAATAAAATTGAGTTTCATCCGAATACTCTCGCATGCAGCATCTTTTACTTTGGGGGTCACAATCGGTTGAGAAAAAAAGATATCCTTGCTATTATCAGAGTGTTAGAAAAGCGATTTCACCAGTATAGTATCCGTAAATTATAACTTTTTTTACGAGCCACTATCCACTAGGTATTGAACTCGAGGTCACACTAAACATGACATATTTGTACGTACGCTAAAACCAATCAGCTTAAGCCACTTTTCGTTTGTGATCTTTGAAGAGTTAATGAGCACGGTAATTATTGTTATAACAAAAGTTCGCCTCAGTTTAAGAAAAAAAAAAATCGAGAAATCGAGTGCAAGTCTGACAAATAACGTCATAAAATTCCTTTTAACCTTTTTTTTTGTTTTTTTGCTTCAAAAATCTAGTTAAAAATAGTGACAGACTCACTTCAAATGTTAGCTGCCTGCATGGGATAGAAGTATTTTTTTATTGCATTTTCAAGTGGCAACGACCTTAACATACCAAATTGGTCATTTCCGTTTGCTGGGTTGTTTGTTTGTTTAGTTTTTCAATTTTTCCTTCTCCCAATTTACAATATTTGCTAGAGTTTATATACACATATGTATATACATGTTTTTTGCAGTATACTTTTGTGTATTTTTCAACCAGGACACACGACACAGAATACTCTCATAAGTTAAAATATTAGATAGAATAAAACATACAATTTAGTACAAATAATAAATTTTCCATGTGTATGAAGTTGCATGCGTGTTTGTGTATATGTGTAGGTAAATATGTAGGAAGTTTTGCAAACATTTTGTATGGTTGAAAACAGAAAAATGTGTCTGTGGAAAAATGTTTAATGTTTTGTTTTAAATAAAATTCATTGCCCCATTATACACCACACACATTCATCAACATTTCCTTCTTTGGGCCATTATAAATGAAACGATTTTTAGTTTTTACAGCTATTTTGGCAAATTGCTGAAACCAGTTTAAAAACGACAAAACCAAAGTTTTATTGTACGAATAGAAAAACAAAGGGAATTTTAAAAGTATAAAATTGTAAGAGAAATTACTAAAGCAACAGACACAATATTTATACAATTATGTTTAAGGATAGAGCTCAAATGAAAATCATTGTGCCCTTGTAGCCCATTAAGCAAGGTGACGCAAAACTCAGCACTTTATCAGAATAAAGTGTAACTTTTACAACGGATGGAGAATATTACTCGAGCAATTGTTTCGCCTTCTTGAGTAGTGTAATCTAAAAGGTATTTTTAACATATATTTTGCAGCACAGCTGTAGTAAATATAGCACTCCCGGGTAGCAGGTTTTGCTTTGGCGTACATGGATATTTCTTTATTTCTTTCACTTAGCCGTAGCAACAACTATATAATAGTTAAATTTAAAATATTATTGTGAGCATTTATGTAATTGCGTGTTCCACTTACAGGAGTATCCCCATGACACAACTCCCTCTCTACATGCAAAGAAAAAGCAAGTTGGAATATTGTTAAGATAACATTAGTATATACTCTCTCACAATTTGTATTGTTACCGCTTGTAGTATTTTTTAATTTTTAATATAGTTTAATCCACTATAATTATATGAGCGTTCAAATATTCATATTTCTATGGTTACATTTCTATCATTTTCAAAAAATGATTGAATGCAATAATAATATTTAAAACTAAAGTTTGAATATAACAAAACTTTTTGTTATATACAATAATAGACTATTAATTAAAAACATACGTATGGTTAAAGCAGTTATCTACAACACATGTTTGTTTACAGTATAAACAAGCTATTGTTGGTTTTACACACGTTGACATTTGCTTATATCCCTACATAGTTTTCATTCAAATTGTTGGTTAATTTCTGTTTTTTTTTTCAATTTTAACAATGATTAAAATATAAAAAAAAAAAATTTATAAATATTTACCTTTTGGTGAATATAGTAGCATCATACAAATGAAACTTTAAAGCAAAAAAGGTTTGTATAAGACTTTATATGGGCGAATGCAAATATTTAAATTCCATATTTTTTTACAGATATGTACATAAATGGGCCAATGCAAAGATACTTCAATGTTGCCAAAATGACAGGATCTCCCAAAATTTTACTGATTTTAATCTATTTTGTATGAAAATATTGATTGAAAATAAATTTATATTAAACGAGTTAGAAAAATGTGGTTTCAATTATAGAAGTTTGTGTGTATGTATATTTATTATACACATAATTATATAACATTGTGCCCTTTAACACTAGTACCGTTGAATGTGACGATAGAATTTACAATTTTCCAATAATATGAGTAGGAGTGATAATATTATATGGTTGGACATGACAGTTGAATTTTAGTTTTTACAATAACGTTGTTAGTTATTAATAAAGCTTTTACCATATATATGGTTATATAATAAAATGTCGGTTCTTGGCTGTACTTAGTTGTGTAAATAAAATTCAGATTGAAACCATATTACGTGGTTTTGCTCAACCATATTATTCAACAATAGTATTTTGCCCTTAAAATATTGTTATATCAACCATATTTTTTCCTTTACGTGTACATTCTATTAACAACATATTTATTTTTTCTTTATTTTATCTCTCCCGCAATTAATCAGTATTTCAATTACTTGGCCGTTAAATTTACATTTAATATTTTTACACTTTTGTAACCGGTTTTTTTTTTCAATCATTTGTTAAACGGTTAAACGCAATTCTTTCTTCGGTTTTTATTACTTGGTTTAGTTCAAACGCAAAATAAAAAAAATTGTCTGTGGTTTTCTTTCATTTTTACATTGCGTTTTAAACTTTTATTTAATTGATTTCATGTTTTAATTAATGAACAAGTGTTCGTATTCTCCAATTAAAATTTGATTTTGTTTGTTCTTTCACAAGCTGGATAAAAATAAATTTTTATTGAAACTTTTACCATACTCTCAAATTTTTCCTATATTGTAAATAAAGTATTTTATCGTTTTTTTTTTTTTTTTGTTCGTTTTCATACCACAATCTAAAAATTCTAGCGTCTTCCCTTTGCCGAAGGCTTAAATTAAAATCTAACAAAATAAAAGTTGTATACTCAAATTACTTAAAAACTCATTAATCTTGTAGTAAATATTTGTAAATTGTTTTATTTTCAAAAACAAGTATAATGTAGATTAAAACAAATTTTCATCTAGTTATTAAAGCCTTTAATGCAAAAATATTTACTGGTTGTAGGAAAACGAGTTGAAAATAAAAGTTTAAGAGAAAAAGTAAAAAAAAAAATTTTTTAAGTTATGTGGGAACAAACAGGTGAAAACATTTATTATATTATGATTGTAAAGGAATATTATTTAAAAGACAATTAAAATTTAAAGTATCTTAGTTGCTTTTTTAACAATATTTAGTAATAAAATTTTATATGCATTTTAATGAAACTATATAAATTTATAAGTATAAATAAAATTTTACAGAGAAAAATTTGTTTTTAATTTTATCTGTGTTCCAATCAATCCAAGTAAAAAATTTGTTATCTGTCTCTTACTAATGATTGGTCCAGCGATTGTCCAATTTCTTAAAAATTTATGAATAGAAGACTTTGGCAAACCAAAGTGTTCATCTGAGTTTTAAGGCTTTGACTTTCATGTGAATTGACATCGTTCCGATCCAATAACATTTCTTATCATCCATAACATAGAATGTTAAGCGTTTTTTCGCGCAAAGCTCTTAATATAACCTCAGCATTAGGTAGCAGGTGTAAACTTTGTTGCTACCATTTCTGATTTAAACGTCTTATGTTCTTTGCCTGGCTATTGCTTCCAGCTACTGGTTTGTCCATTAACTGTAATAAATGCCGCTGCTGCCATCGGACTGTTAAAAGATAATGTTTGATTAAATTTTTATGTGTAGGAAAGATCACCAGTTCTCCAGTTTTTATTATGAACCCATGGTTGCCAGGAGCCCCATAAAATTTTGTTTTGGAAGGTTATGTCTTATGCAAAAATCACGCTAGAGCTTATTTTTGGAGGCCGTAACAAATTACATTGCTACAGGCTGCCCTTACCCATAGACTGCTCAACACCAAACGGTAGATCATGCCCAGATAAGTATCACAGGTTTTCATGTATGGGGGCGTAATTTTAGGCTTTGTTATCTTGGCATAGTACCCAAAGGAGTACATATGCAATGCTTTGTTGCGACACTAGAAATATGGACCATGAAGGTAAGAAAGGAGCAAGAAGTGTTTGTGGTCGTTTGACTTGAATTTTCCAACGTTATAGGTGACAGAGAGTGAAAAAGATTTACATCAGCACCTGCTTTTACGGCATTATCTGATGATAAAAGAGTGAATTATTCATCAGCGCCCTCATGTGGCTTACCAGGTAGCAATTCTTGCTATATGTTTGTAGCCATATGGGCAAACCCTTGTACAGGAGTTCGGGCCTTCTAGTCCTTCCCAGCAATCAATGAAGACTTAATGAGTTAATAGGCAGAAGCCCACTAGCAGCATGAGCCCTTAAACAAACTCATCCATCCAACCGTCACCACTGGTTCCTTATAGTGCAGGTATCTGTCGCAGGACAAAAGCACCACGGGGGTTGTTGGCCCCCTCAAAAAACCATGCACAAACAATTATTGGGAATACGAACTGCCCTTTCCTGCGCCTTTAGGTTTAAACCACAGCCAGAACTTTCCAGCCAAGGTAGGCACCTCAACCACGATCAGCGCGGGTTGAACTGCAAGCAGAACCACCAGAAAGCATGCTGATCCCCAAACGATATACATGTGTTATGTAAAAATATGTGGATTTCCGGAACAAATTCCATAATCTTCTCAAAGTAAAATCGATAGTAGTAGCAATAAAAAAGAAAAATGCACCACACTCTGTGGCAAATTAGGGCGCAAAATTCGGGATTTGCAATAAATTAAGTTCTTTGAACAACACAAATTCAACTGACGTGTTTATCGGTTAAAGGTAGCTTTCAATTCCTCAGGGCTTGGTAGCCACAGCATATATATTGAAAATCCCCTGTGCAAATTTTTTGAATAAAGACATTATTAAAGAAAATGAATATCGTAAATAACATATCGCTCCTTTATTGCAACATAGTCATATCGTAAAAAAGCTCGTTTCGAGAAAAACGCGTTAAAAATTTTTAGTTTCCATACAAGTCTTAGCAAATTTTTTGAGAAAATATCTCATAAAGGAAACAGCTTAAAAGCAATTTGAATAAATTTTTGGCACAATATAAATGATAATACTGTTAAAAATTCCGCATTGTTAGCTCGAAAAGCTCATTTTTGCTCATTTATGTTGCAATAAAGGAGCGATATATTTTGTTGTTTACTCTAATACATTTTCTTAAGTGAAATATTCACTTACTATTGCAATTATTGAAATTATTTACCTTTATATACATATACCCACCCCTAGATATAATTAAAGTATACTTATTATTAAAAATGCTAACTTCGAGGTCATATCTTTAACTGCAATTTCTTTAAAAACATATAGAAATGCACTTTCTCAAGTTGATTTTCTGGTTTACTGATTAACGCATCAGCATATCTTAAGCTATATATGTATTTATTCAGCATTTTTTTTTTTATTGCAATTGTAATTTTTTTCACCAGTTATTCTTTAATAGTGCTTGGATTAAAATATGCTTCAAGTAAAACAGAGAATACTTCAAAAAGCAAAAAAAAAAAACACATGCTGCCTCATCTTTGTAGAATATAGACTTCAAATGAATTCCAATTTAATATGTTCTCATTAGAGCATTTTGTTCTCGAGTTAACTTTAAACAAGAAACATAAACAGAGCGCAATAAAATGCATATTAAGGGATTAAATTGAAAAAGCAAAAAAAAAGAAAAAAGAGAAACATGCAATACTACATATATTCCCTGTTTCTCCCTCTCTAATTGCAACAATAACAGAAATAATGCCAGCATTAATCATTTCCACATTTATTGCCTGTGCTTGAAACTTATAGAGGTATTAAGCAGCGTAAAGAAGTATCATTGCGCACATGTTGCTCTGCTGGCGGTTACTTTGCATCGTGAGCATGTTAACAAAAGCATTTCAATTGGTTTTCTTTTTTTCCGTTAAAATAATAATTGCGGCAATAATTAATACTTTCAGTATATGAGTTTATTTGTGCTGAAATTATTATTGCGTTATTTTTTTGAGATATTATTTTCCATGTTGAATTTAAAGCATGAAACAATTTACGAGTAAAAATGTTACAGCAGAGAATTTGTTGCAAATTCGCTTTTTATTTTGCAGGTATAGAAACAACCCGAACTCAGTTTCAGTTAGGTCTGCTTCGATGAGATCAAGTTCAGATATGTGTAGATTTTGTGTAATCTGCGAGAATAAGGCGTATTGCAGTCCTCAGCTTAGACTTTTGTTTGTACTTGGAAAATAATTTTATATATGGCAATTGGTACCATCCTTCTGGAACTACATATCGGACAGGTTCATACCCTGAATTTTTTTTCACATTGGACCAGTACTCAGGGGATGACCCTTACATATGCTGTGCATTGTAGCAGAACTAGGAAAATAGGTAGTGAGGGGGGCGAAAGAGGGAGTAGTGTTTGTGGGCATTTGACTTGAACATTCCAATATTGAAACAGACAAGAAACACTTTTGCAGGCAACTTATTCCACAGGAGCGTACGGCTGAAAAACGAATTCTCTCAGTACTCGTAATGCGTACTGCGATTTCCTGGGCAATCGACCGCAAATGGATGAGCTCTTGACGATTTACGTGTGCTACGTATAAATGTGCAAGTTTTGGGAATATGATTCCTAATCTCGTTAGGTATAGAGCAGAGTAACAAACTCTACACTGCGTCGATGCTGCAGTGAGTCTTTAGAGTTGGATACACTACTGTCACCAATAAGAATCTTCGCTCTCGCCTGCACACGGTTGAGTAACCCCAAAACAAACTTTAAGGCAGCGGCCCAAACAAACATAGGTGGTATAAATAGTAAGGAGATCGGAAGGAGTAAAGTACATCTTACGCCATTTTTTTAAGCTCTCCGTGAGATGGTCCTTCTCTACATGTCGTTTATAGTTTTTGTTCGTTTTGCAAAGGGCTGTTCCACGGGGAAGTGGCCAAGGTGTTTATCCGTGAGGATGAGTGTTGAGTATTTGTGTTATTTATTGTTGATTGTCTTCTGTTCCTAAGTGTGTTTCATGTTCTGGGTAAATACAGTGTTCGCGGTACCTGTGGCTGTTGTGTACTCTTGTTGCTACGTTCCTGTTATTCTTTTTTCTGTGTTCTTCTTGTTTTTGCTGTTTTTTTCAGGTTTTTTGATGCGGTTACTGTCTTTCAGTTGTACCTAGGTTGTTGTTTTTGTAGGTATTACAGTTGCGCGGGTGACTAGTCCCCGAGCCGCTTTGGGCACAACTGGTGTTAAGTAATCCTTGTGCTACAAAATCTGACGGGAGTCTTAAATCTGCTACCAGGGGAACCGGGTGCCCCAGGAAACTTGTTCCAGTCCACTTATGATGCGGCCCTTCGTGTGCTTTAGACCCAAATCGCTGGGAAATTTCATTTCAGCTCGATGTGGAGTTGTATTGCAACTGGCTGCCATGACCCAAAGATCGGAAGGAGGTTTAGAAAGACTCCGCTCCTAACCAAGGGGGAAATCATGTCCAATAAATAAGAGAAGGAATTGGTACTCATGCGAGTCATTTTTTCATTGTATTCCCCCAGTGCTGAGATCACCATGAGGTAAGGCCACACTGGTAGGTACTGACAGAAATCGTTTTCACAAATGTAAACGTAACGATTCCCATTGAAATCGCATCGGTTATAATTTTTTTCATACAAAAACATAATTGGATGAAAAGCATTTCTTTGCATTGAAGTTTTTAAGAAAAGTAGGAACATCCGCCAAAGAATTTTCTTGTTTTTATAAATATTTTATTTAAAACATTAGCGGCCTTATGTATAATCAAAATCCTTATGCTAACTAACTAGCTGCTAAATTTTTTGTGTGTAAGTCCCCATAAGAGAAAGATAGCAGCTAGTTAGTTAGCACAAGGTTTTTTATTATACATAATGCCTTAGATTTCCAAGTCTGCTGGCAACTAGAGTAGCTGCTATACAATGTCCAGATATAGACAGCTAGGAAACACAAAAAACAAGCAGTTTGTATTTTTTGAACTCATTTTGTTCCTTTTTTCAGAAATTACATGGATTGAACAATATTTTCTGCAAAGTACAGAAACTCACTCTACACTAGAAATTATTGGCCTGTTCATCAAATTGTGTTCGGTGGCCACGACCATTTCAATGACTAATTTTAGCTCCTTTTTTTAATTTTATATCGGTTTTGATTCATTTTATTTTTTTATTGTACATGACTGCCTTATTTCTTCAAACTCGCAAAACTTTTTTTGTCAGAGCTGAAAGTCACATATGCACTTCAAAACAAAAATGCAAAATTTTAATTTATGAGTTACTTAAAATAGTCAGTTTTCCATTTTACATTATGCCACAAACAGCATTACAAACAGAACTTATTTTGTTCTCTGCTTGTACTACACAATCACATTACAGCGGCTTTGAGGGATATCAAAATAACAACGATTCTGTCAAAGGCCTTGCAATATTTATTCGGCTCACTCGCCTTTATCTCTAAACAAGCATCGATGTATTACGGCATGATTGCATTTGACAGTATATTGTCGATTGTAATATTTTTGAAACATTTTATATCTATGTGCATTGAGGTCAATTGTCTTCAACAACATGCCATCAGTTTTAAGTATTGTAATTCCTAAAGGAATAAAAAAGATATGCATAGAAAAACCATAATAAGAAGAGCTTGTATTAGTTATCACATTAAGTTAGTTCAATAAATTGAAAATAAAAATAATACTGCCCCGAAATAAAATACAGCAATTTTAATAACTATTTGTTATTTTATTTTTTTTTTTTTTTTGTAAAAAAATATTTTGCATTATAAATTTGTGTATCAAATATTGAAAAAATTCAAAGGCGACAAAACCAAATTCTTTGAACGATTACTGCAGCTCCATGGTGCGTAAAAAATTCACGAATTCATAAAGATCTGAGTGTTCCGCTGGTAGAAGAGGAATTTTCTAAGTACGCGGCAAGGTATGTCAGTAAACTGGAACTTCATCCAAACCCTCTTAAGCGCAATACACTTAATTTTGGCGGCCACACTCGGCTTAGAAGAAGGGATACCGTTGCCACCATTAGATTGCTCAATAGGTGATTTTACCGAAATACTTGTAGCTCCCGCATAATAAAACTTGTTGTCTAGCATTGGCCGGACTTAAGTATAAAGCCCATTTTTTTTAATTTTAAAGCACTTTTTTTTTTAATTTTAAATTTAGTATTAAGATTTGAGTACTTATTGTTAGTTCATTTTAAAGATTCAATAAATAAAAAATGCTAAAAAAAAAGTAATATTGCAAATTTAAACGATAATTATAAATTTTTATTGGCTCTTTTTTATACCCTTCACAAAAATGTAAAGGGTGTTTATAGATTTGCGATTCCGTTTGTAATTTCTACAATTTTCATTTGCGACCTGATTCAGAATATATTTTATAAATATATTCTGAATCAGAATTAATAGAAAAATCGTTAACGCGATGTCCGTCCGACGATCGCTAAAATACAGTTTCTAAGAAAATCATTAGACTGAGAAACTTTTATATTTCACCATTCTATTAGCCCATCTGCTATTAAACTTCAGTAAAATCGGTTCACATAAAGCTATATCTCAGTTTGTAAAGTAAATAATCGAAAAAAGGTATTAGTTTTTGCAAATTTTGTATGAAAATTTAAAAAAAATTTTTTTTTTATTTTGCTTCAAACTTCACACAAGTATGGCGATTACAAGGCAAAACAAATTTTTCCCGATATCGCTTCATATGTAGCCGAGATAGAGCCTAAGCCGATTTTTCCATGAAAATTTTTGTTTGTTTAAAAGCAGTTCAGATTATATAAGGAGGTTACTTACACACAGAAAATGAAAATTTCCGATATCGGTCCATACCCGAGATATAGTTTAAACCGATTATCCATTAAAAAAAATTTTTTTTTCACCTAAAAGCAAATATAAGAAAGTTAAGGACGTTACTAAAACGTAGAAAATAAAAATCTCCGAGATCGGCCCCGATATATATCCTAGACCGATTTTTCCATGAAAAAATTTTTTTTGCTTAAAAGTCGTTCTGTTTATAAAAGGAGGCTACTGAAATACAGAAAATAAAAAATTCCGATATCAGTCCCTATATACCCAAGATATAGTCTAAACTGATTTTTCTATGAAAATTTCCATGAAAGATTACTTTACAAGGCACAAATATGTTTTCTTCGATATCGGTCCGTATATATCCGAGCATAATTAGCTCATATTTGTAACATATACTATATATTAGAAATATACGTGAAGGGTATTTTAGATTCGGCCCAGCCGAATATACTACACGCTTAATTTTTTTATTTGTTTGTTAATACTTTAGGGAGAAATATCGTTAACTGGAGTTGTTAATTACTACATTTAATAAATTGTTTCAGCTCAAGCTCCTTTTTTTTTTTTTAATTTTATTATTGTATTTTTCAATTCAAATTTAAAATTTTTAATTGAATTAATAACACACAAACATAATTTCCTGAAGAAGTCTTCCCAAGGAAGACGAAATATTGAAAAATACAATAATAAAAAAAAACCCAAAAGGATCTTGAGCTGAAACAATTTATTAAGCATTAAATTAAATAAAAGTCAAATCAACTAGGATCAAGATTATAAAGTTAATATGCTATGTTCATATGCTTTGAAAATTCAAGCAGTGTAAAGAATCGGAGTAAGGAAAAGACCTCGTTTGCGTAATTAAAGCTAATCTTTATTTCTAGCTGCAATGGTATGAATATGTAAAAGTGCCAGTGAACTTGAGCAAGAAGATTTAAGAGCATCTTAAAATATGAACAATAGTACGCAAAACATTACTACTCTCATATCTTAGACCAGTTCTTTGGGAATGGCCCATATACACATATGCGGTGCATTGTACAGCAACTAGAAATGTTTGATTTGAAGCTATCAACAACAGCACGGAAAGAGGAAAGAAGAAAATTGTTATCGCAGCAATTAAAGTGTTGTAATTATATTAGTTAAAGCTAGTCAGTGTCCAGTGTATATACCTTCGATACTGCTCAGACTAACAAAAATTAATCGAACACCTCCTACACTAATCTGCCTTTATGTTCATTATATAAACATTACAGTATGTCGCTTACTTTTTGTACAAGTAAATGGGGCTCGCTGTACAAGTGCGGCAATGTATTTGCATATGTGTACTAGATTAATATATTAAATTTTGTGCATTACTAGCTTATACGTGTGCATCGGATCATCACTGCTCTTTGTTAGCAAATACCAACCTCCTTAATATACTGTCTCATATAAGCTGCTTGCTGTAAGTAGTCCCTTTTTCAAATGACATTGATTGATGTTTTCATCTCTCATATAAAGTTTTTTCCGCATTTTGTTATTTCTAGTACTTGCTCTGGCCTTATTCTGTTGATTGGCTTCCTTCATTATTCTGCATAAATGATCAATCAAATAAATTTTATTTATTTTTCATACAAACTGATTACTGAGCTCGTAATGTATGTAGGGATGCACATAAAATGTTTAAAATGGCATTAAGAATAGAAAAAAAAAAACAATTAGAACAAAAATAACCACAAAACATATAGAGTTGGGGATAGAAAAAACCCACAACATCAATTTCATATAAATTAAGACTACGAACAGGTTTTAATTACTGCAAATACAAATATACTAAGGAACGTATTATTGTATTTGTCACAAATCAGCAAAATTTTTCATGAGACAGAAATTATGATTTCTATGTGATTTATACAAATCTAAGAAAAGACAAGCAATTAAAATGTCAGTTTGAATTTAGTGATGAGTTGCTTTCTTTTATAAACAAATATGTACGTTATTTATTTCTGCAGGCAGGAAACATTATGAGAACAGTAATAGTTAATTTTTTTTTTTAATGGGCAAATTTGATTGGTGAGTTTTTGCTATTTGCGTTAACTTTTGAAACATACAAATTTTAAGGCCAACACATTTGCAAAGTTTTACATCCTCAATATTCTATTCGTTAATTTATTATTACTTGGAATAATTAATACTCCTTAAATCAAATTTTAGTGTAATCCTTCAAAAGGCCGAGGAAGGTATCTTTTTTTTTGTCTCCTCTATCAGAATTTTATTCTTTTAATTTGACGAGTTATACTGAATAACAAACATTTTTTAAATACTCAAGTGTGTTTTTGTTAATTTTTTTTTTATTTTTATTTTAATTTGTTTTGTGTTCTGACAGGTATTACTAAAGCATTTTTCTTTTTAAATTCTCAATAATTTATTTAAATTGTTGTGATATGAAGTTGAATGTTTGAGAATATCTCTCAAAAATTTCCAAAGTTTACTGATGATTAGGATAGCTCTTATGAAATGTCGACGTTTGGACAGCTGGGAGACATAGAAAACAAGCTGTTTATAATTTTTTTATTGGTTTCAATGTTAGAATCTAATGTAGTGACTAAAACCCAATTGTTATGCTTTGTCATTACTTTGGAGTGTGGAAGGTGTTGGACTAAATTTTGCTAATCTAATCAGTGCCGAAGGTATATACACTGGGGGGGCACTGTTCGGTTTTAACTAACAGCCAGTTCGCCAATGTCGAATGGATAAGTTCATTCGTACTCTAAGCGAAAGAAAATTTATTTGGGTTTTTTCTAACTTTTTTCTATGCGAACGATGTGTCAAAATTCAGTTAAAATACATAAGTTCATGCGAACGAACAATAGTGACATAGATGAACCCAAATTTATTTAAATGTGAGTGACTAGTTTTCTTTCGCATACATTTTCATTCGATATCGTCGAACAGGCTGTAATTAAATTCCAACATTTAAAATGCTGCAATATAGTTTTTTTTTAGTCTTTCGTGTTGTTATTGTTAAAGTTAAGCCTCCACGAACACTACTCCCTCCTTCCTCATAACTTATTTTCTTAGTTCCAGTACAATGCGCTCCATATGTAGGGGTTATCCCCTAAGTACTGGTTGAAGGTAAAAAGTCAATTTTTATTCCAAAAAGTAATAAATAATAATAACAACTTTATACGATTTTATATCTAAGCTCCAATCAAGTTTTTTCAGCCACGACGATGGCACATCAACTATGATCAGCACCAGGACGGTCTGAAAAACAGAACAATTTAAGGTTATAAAGCCAAAGATCAGCATACTGCCAACTGTTCTTTGGTGTCGGTTTTCGGAAAACTCAGCACCATCTAAGACATGCTAAGACTTTACAGAGTTTTATATGCTACAACAATAACATTCCGCATTTTAGTAATTATAAAGTACTCGAAGAGGTTTCAAATTATTACACTCCCTTTTATTTGTTATGGCCAAAAAACCCATCTTGCCACCTAATCAAACAAATTCAGAAGAAGAAAAATATTACGATTTTGTTATTTTTCAAAATAATAATCAAGTATATAAAACAAATATTATTTCATACAAATGTGAGTTTATAGTATATACATATATTTTTGTTTGATGTCATGTTATTTTTTGTAAGCTGATTTGTAGGAATTGCCACAAAAATTCCACTTTTTTAAATGTCAGATTCAAGATATTTCAACAAAAAAAGTGTATGTATGCTCTATATGTTCATTGTGGTATAAAACAGTCATACATAAACATATATTTTAACACACACATACATACCTAACCTCAAGTTTGAGCAAAAACCTAGCAAACATTTTTGATTTGGACTCTGAATAGGTTCAAAAACATCATTCAAGATATATATATATGTAACAAGATGGCGCAAAATTAGCATTCCAATTTCATTTTTGAATAACTTCTTTACCCAATAAGAAAAGTATATAAATTGATATCTTAGATATCTCTATTTGGTCCTACCATTCATTCTGTAAATTAAATAATATGATATCAGTGATATGGCTCACGCCAGTGTTGGCACACATTTGTATTTCTGAATACAAATATTCGCATACCTGCCAAATATTCTCTGTAAGGGCTGCAACTGAGTGGGGCTTGTTGGCATAAATTCAGTAGCCCTAAAAAAAGAAGTCAGTGTGGTTTAAATGGAGTGAATTTGCTAACCATGCCAAATCGCCAAACCAGGAGATTACACGATCGGTAACTGCTTTCTTCACAATATCTAATGTGGCTCCTGCTGTGTGTGCAGTTGCACCGCCTTGATGAGACTATATGTTCACTAAGCCCCGATCATTCAATTCCAGCCATAAAAGGTAGCTTATCATAGACTTATAGCATTCGCCAAAAAGCATATCAGCATATCACACAATAGCTACTAGAGTGGATGTAATGGTTTTTCATGTATCACACCCTCGTTGCTCATGACGATTTCTAAATGCGGAGTCTAGCACTCCATTGTTTGACTGCTTATAGTTTGCGGCTGTCTGGTTCACAAATGTGAAATATAATGGACGTAAGCCATTTGTAAATACTAGTATAGGGGACTAGGAATGCTAGTATAAGATTTTGTTGTCGTGTTGTAGTTTTGTAAATATAGTTGTTGCGGGAGGTCACAAGTTCGCGAACCATTTGGGGCTCTTCTAGTTATTGGGCTACGAGGTCTGATCGGAGACTTAAATCCGGTACCACGGAAATTGGGAACACCAGGAACTTGTTGCTGAACGCTTATGACACGGCCCTTAGGGGAGTATCGTGCTGGTTGTGGTTTAAGCCCAAATCGTGGGGAGAGTGCAATTTGGTGTGGAGCTGCATTGCAACTGACTCAATAATCAGAAAGAATTTTAGAGTGGCTCTGCTTCTAACCAAGAGGAGATTATATGCAAGAACATGGTAAGATCACCGTGGGTTAAGGCCACACTAGCAGATACCTACGGAAATCATTTTCGCACCTGTAAAAATTCGCCAAGCTGTCAATAATTCTTTATTTTCTGAAACATTTCAGCTAACATTGACTCTCGATAATTTGAAATTTAAGGAGTAAGTGCAAATTTTCTAAATAATTGGGTGAATATTGACGAAAATTTTAAATATATGGAGGTAATCTTGTACAGTCGACTCTCGATAAGAGAGTCAATGATTAAGAGAAAAAAATTATATAATCGGGTGGTTATTTAATAAAAAGTTTAGAGGGTGATAGGGATTAAATTAAATTTAAAAAAATTTGATTATTGATGAAGATAAAAAATCTTGTTTAATAACAAATTTAACCGGTTAAGATTAAAATGAAATTACGTTTAAAATTATACTGGCATATTCAAAATATTTCATGTTTATAACAGATTTATTTGAAAAATTTATGTATGAAAGGTGGTCCAATTGAAATTTATGAATATGAATGATAGAGTTTAAATGTGCAATAAGTAACGTTAATAATATTAAATTAACGAATAAACCAATTAGAATTTTTTTTAAATGTTTTTTTCAGTTTATCTAGTACTTTTCAAGAGACAAAGCAAACCATTCAAATAATCGAAGTGTTCAAATTCAAGACAATGATGAATTACAACTTAGCGAAATTATGTGTTTTATTTATCTTTGCACTTGAAATCGAAAAATAGGCAAGTTACTGGAGCACTCCTCCACTGAACGAGTATACATATATTTTCAATTATTTGCGTAAGTATACTCTAAAGCAGATATGCCCACACCCATGCGTTTGATGCTCAATTGTTTTTATAAATGCTATAGGAGCACATTAATACACACATACTACGTTCAGCACTAGCAATAAAAAAAACCCAAACTACTTCGTCTTATATATTTTTGTCGTTCTTCACTGCGCACACACAGGAGCAAACATGTTTTGCTGGTAAGCATTGACGACAGCGATTATCAGTGTAAATATTGTTTTTGTAAATCCTTTTGATTTTTAGAACAATATATATTCAATAGAAGTAGTTCTTCCTTAAATATATTGGTGTTTACTCTTCCATATAGAGCTTTTGGGCACCACTGCTCCAAAGGAACTTGGAAAACCGTTGCGAAACAAAAAAATATCAAATTAATTTAGACAACAAACTTGACGATAAAGCGTGGTTCAAAATTAGCCTCATGGTTTATGTTGGGATCACCCTTTATATAGTATAGTAATTTTGAGTTTTGAGCGACATTTGGCCGGCAACTATATACACCAGTTTTTGAAAATTGCTGTTATGAAAGGTACCAATAATATAATTTCTTCAGTTTTTTAATTAACAATCAACAGTTTGACGTTTTAAAAAACTAGTGTTCTGCTTCATATACTACGCACATGTTTGCGGGGCTTATGTCCTCTTGTTATTATATGAGCAATTGTGTTGTTGTACTCTGCTCAGCTCAGCTTTGTGTTCATCTAATAGTAACTGTCAGTTTAAATGAAATGAAAGTTCATCATGGATGTCAAACGTTGGTTGGATTGTTGATGGCATGGAAGACAACAAACAGACACACCGACAAGTCAATGTTCATTTTTATATTTGTGTTTGATTTTTATTTATTTTTTTATTTTGCAATAAGTTTGATTGTTATTTAAGATACTGCATGCGCTCACACATGCACAGATTTTATTTGTGAACAAGTACTCTCAATGATATTTGTACAGAAATCGCCGT
The DNA here is from genome assembly GCA_914767995.1 of Thecocarcelia acutangulata. Lineage (NCBI taxonomy): Eukaryota > Metazoa > Arthropoda > Insecta > Diptera > Tachinidae > Thecocarcelia > Thecocarcelia acutangulata. The sequence goes on from OU612094.1 coordinate 22,499,098, forward strand.
TGGATGTTGTTTTCGTTCTTCTTCTTTTTTTCATCTTTTATTTCAATCTGAATGATTTGAAATTGGAAATTGATGGTTATAGAATAAAAACGTAAAAAATCAAAAAGTTTATGTATTGAAAAATGTAAGATGAAGGATGACTGATGAAACGAACTAGCACAACAAAATCATTGTTGCTTTTGTTCCTCATTATTATAAGATTATATAAAAAAAATAAAAATTGTTATAATCCCTGAAAAAAGAAATAAAAATAAATAAAAAAACCAGAAGAAATAAATGTTTATTAATTACATAAACGCTTAAGTACATAACACATTATGGCTATTTTCGTCAATTACACTGCTTTACAAATTTTAAATTTGGAAAAATACCAAGAACGCCACATGCCTAGATAAGTTAATTGGGACCTCCTGAACACAAAAAACGCTGTAATTTTTTTTCTTAAGTACCGTTTTTTAGATAATGGTACTTTTGAGCTTTTCAGTATATGGTCCCACTCAAACCCTGGAGCCAAAAGTCCGATCGAAATAAATGGCATATCGTTAGAAAGGTAAATGCCTTTTCCGCCGATATAATGCGAATTTCTATCTGACAAGAAATGGCTGAATTATGGCACCTCAAAATTAAAATTTTTTACGTTTGTTTCAAAATTTTTCATTTTTATTCCTTTTTATACCCTTCACAAAAATGTAAAGGGTATTTATAAGTTTGTGATTCCGTTTGTAATTTCTACAGTTTTTTTTTGCGACCCTATAAAGTATATATATTCTGAATCAGAATTAATGGAAAAGTCGATTAAGCGATGTCCGTCTGTCCGTCTGTCCGCTGTTGAAATACCGTTTCTGAGAAAACCATTAGACTTAGAAACTTTCTTCTTTCACCATTCTTTTACCCCATCGATTCATGGGTTTGCTATTGAAATTCAGTAATATCGGTCCACGTATAGCTGAGATATATTCAAAATTCCGAAAAAAGCCATTTTTTTTGCAGTTTTGTATGAAAATTTTTTAAAACAAAAGTTGTTCGTTTTGCTTCAAACTTCACACACTTATTAAGCATGGTGACTAAAAGGCAAAAAATTTTTTTTTCAGATATCGGTCCATATATATCCGAGATATAGCCCAAATCGAATTTTTAATGAAAATGTCGCATAGGCGAAGCTAAATAACTTTTTTTTTGCTCAAAAGCAGTTCTGGTAATAAAATTAGGTTACATAAATATGGAAAATGAAAATTTCCGATATCGGTCCATATATACCCGAGATATAGCCCAAATCGGGTTTTTCATGAAAATGCCGCGTAAGCGAACTTAAACAACTTTTTTGTGCTCAAAAGCAGTTCTAGTAATGAAATAGGGTCATATAAATATGAAAAATAAAAATTTTCGATATCGGGCCATACATACCCGAGATATAGCCTAGACCGGGGTTTTCATGAAAATGCCGCGTAAGCGAACTTAAACAACTTTTTTGTGCTCAAAAGCAGTTCTGGTAATGAAATTAGGTTACATTAATATGGAAAATGAAAATTTCCGATATCGGTCCATATGTATCCGGTCCATATGTAGCCCAAATCGGGTTTTTCATGAAAATGTCGCGTAAGCGAACTTAAACAGCTTTTTTGTGCTCAAAAGCAGTTCTGGTAATGAAATAAGGTTACATAAATATGAAAAATGAAAATTTCCGATATCGGTCCATATATACCCGAGATATAGCCCAAATCGGGTTTTTCAGGAAAATGCCGCGTGAGCGAACTTAAACAACTTTTTTGTGCTCAAAAGCAGTTCTGGTAATGAAATTAGGTTACATAAATATGGAAAATGAAAATTTCCGATATCGGTCCATATATACCCGAGATATAGCCCAAACCGTGTTTTTCATGAAAATGTCGCGTAAGCGAACTTAAACAACTTTTTTGTGCTCAAAAGCAGTTCTGGTAATGAAATTAGGTTACATAAATATGAAAAATGAAAATTTCCGATATCGGTCCATATATACCCGAGATATAGCCCAAATCGGGTTTTTCATGAAAATGTCGCGTAAGCGAACTTAAACAACTTTTTTGTGCTCAAAAGCAGTTCTGGTAATAAAATTAGGTTACATAAATATGGAAAATGAAAATTTCCGATATCGGTCCATATATACCCGAGATATAGCCCAAATCGGGTTTTTCATGAAAATGCCGCGTAAGCGAACTTAAACAACTTTTTTGTGCTCAAAAGCAGTTCTAGTAATGAAATAGGGTCATATAAATATGAAAAATAAAAATTTTCGATATCGGGCCATACATACCCGAGATATAGCCTAGACCGGGGTTTTCATGAAAATGCCGCGTAAGCGAACTTAAACAACTTTTTTGTGCTCAAAAGCAGTTCTGGTAATGAAATTAGGTTACATTAATATGGAAAATGAAAATTTCCGATATCGGTCCATATGTATCCGGTCCATATGTAGCCCAAATCGGGTTTTTCATGAAAATGTCGCGTAAGCGAACTTAAACAACTTTTTTTGCTCAAAAGCAGTTCTGGTAATAAAATAAGATTACATAAATATGGAAAATGAAAATTTCCGATATCGGTCCATATATACCCGAGATATAGCCTAAACTGCGGTTTTAATGAAAATGTCGCGTGAGTGAACTTAAACACCTTTTTTTGCTTAAAAGCAGTTCTGGTAATGAAATAGGGTCATATAAATATGAAAAATGAAAATTTTCAATGTCGGTCCATATATACCCGAGATATAGCCTAGACCGGGTTTTGCATAAAACTGTCGCGTAAGCAAACTAAAACAACATTTTTATACTCAAAAGCAAATCTAGCAATGAAATAGTTATATAAATATGAAAAATGAAAATTTCTAATATCGGTCCATATATACCCGAGATATAGCCTAGAACGTGTTTTTCATGAAAATGCCGCGTCAGCCAAATTAAACAACTTTTTTTGCTTAAAAGCAGTTCTGGTAATAAAATAAGGTTATATAAGTATGGAAAATGAAAATTGTCGATATCGGTCCATATATACCCGAGATATAGCCCAAACCGGGTTTTTCATGAAAATGTCGCGTAAGCGAACTTTAACAACTTTTTCGCCTTAAAGCAGTTCTGGTAATAAAATAAGGTGATATAAATATTGAAAATGAATTTTTCGATATCGGTCCATATATACCCGAGATATAGCCTAAACCGGGTTTTTCATGAACACTCGGCGTAAGCGAACTTAGACAACTTTTTTCACCTTAAAGCAGTTCTGGTAATAAAATAAGGTTATATAAATATGGAAAATTAAAATTTCCGATATCGGTTCATATATACCCGATATATAGCCTAACAGGTTTTTTGATGGAAATGCCGAGTAAACAACTTTTTTGTGCTCAAAAGCAGTTCTGGTAATGAAATAAGGTTATATAAATATGGAAAAAGAAAATATCCGATATCGGTCCATATATACTCGAGATATAGCCTGAACCGATTTTTCCAATAACATTTTTTTTTTGCTGAAAAGCAGTTCTTGTTATAAAAGAAGGTTACGAAAATAGAGAAAATTAAAATTTTTGATATCGGTCCATATATACCCGAGATATAGCCTAAATCGGGTTTTTCATGAAAATATCGCGTAAGCGAACTTAAACAATTTGTTGTGCTCAAAAGCAGTTCTGGTAATGATATAAAGTTATATAAATATGGAAAATTAAAATTTTCGATATCGGTCCATATATAGCCGAGATATAGCCTGAACCGATTTTTCCATTAAAAAAAATTTTTTTTTTTTTTGCTGAAAAGCACTTCTCGTTATAAAAGAAGGTTACTAAAATACAGAAAATAGAAAATTCCGATATCGGTTCATATATAACCGAGCATATTTAGGTCACATTTTTAATATACTATACATATTCGTGACTATCGTGAAGGGTATTTTAGATTCGGCCCAGCCGAATATACTACACTCTTACTTGTTTTTTCTACGTTGTAGCAAATATCTGGAATATTTTATTTTTTTACCAAATAGTTTATTTAATTACCAACATTTTAAGCTTTCGTGTGTTTCACTTCTAAGGCGGTACATTTAGAATTACTGTCTGATCTGTCTACTGATGCTTTTCTTTTATCTTTTAAAAGGTTTGCTGCCAGGAGAGGACTCCCAGCCAAAGTACGGTGCGACAACGGCACGAACTTCGTCGGAGCGAGTCGCGTTCTGAAGGAACATCTAGCGCTCGTCGACAACCAGACGGCCGTCGAATTGTTCGAGCGTCGTCCGGGGTAAAGTTCAACTTCATACCACCTCGGGCTCCCCACTTCGGAGGGCTGTGGGAGGCAGCAGTAAAGCAGACGAAGTTTCTACTTCTGCGCGCCGTGGGCAATGCATCGCTCACCCAAGAAGAGATGGGCACAATGTTCGCAGAAGTAAAGGTGGTGCTCAAAGGTCGTCCAATAGCACCGCTGTCTCCAGACCCGAACGACGGAGAAGCACTAACCCCAGCGCATCTGCTAATAGGGGAGGATCTACGTTCGCAGCAGCAAGGATTTGCAGAAGACGTGACCGGCAGAGGGCTGACATTATGCAAGCGATGGCGTCTGCTCTGCAATCTCAAGCAGACATTCTGGCAAGCTTGGTCTCGCGAAGACATCCTCGGCCTACAATCCAAGGCCAAGTGGCACGACCCAATGCCCAATCTAGAAGTCGGGCAGTTCGTGATAGTCCACGAAGACAATTGCCCGCCGCACCATTGGGTGACCGGGAGAGTCGTTCGCGTCCAAGAAGGAGGAGACGGCAAGGTCAGGGTGGCGGAGGTCCGGACCAATAGCGGCGTTCTTAAGCGCCCGATACAAAAATTGACTCCACTACCTATAGATTGAAGATGTGCAGTCCTTCAATGTGGCCGGAATGTTTGGTCATAATAGCCAAATTAAATAATAATCATAATAATACTAATAATAAATAAATTAATAAATGAATATTATAACAAAAATATAAAACAAATAAATAAATAAATTTTAAATAGAGTATTTAGAGATAAGCGGTTTTAAATAAAATGGATTTCAATACCGTTCCTTATATACTTAGTTTTAAGCATTTTATGTAAATAAAAAAGCACTTGCAAAGTAATTATGAGCAAACAAGTTTTTTTCCACCCTGCCTTAAACTATATTTAAATTATAAATTGTTTATAATCGATCTCGAATTATTATTTGCTTAATTCGGGTTTTCCTAAAAACTATTTGAAAAAAACAGAAGAAAAATAAAGTTTTTATTAAGGATTTTGTGGAACGACAATATTTTCATTTTAATTGCTCACACACGGTGTAAATTCAAAAAATTTTAACTAAAATGAATGATGAAATAATTAATAAATAGTAAATAAATAATAAGGAAAGAACCAAAGTATGAAACTATTATTTTAGAAGACAAAGTATAAAAGATAGATATTGCAACATAGATGTCAAGGAGGCAACTTAGAGACAAAATTATCTAGCTCTGAAAAGCAAAAATGAAATTGATGGGTACTGTGAGTTAATTCATTGTATTAAAAAGCATTTGCTGCTGTGTTAGTTCAATTCTCCTGGTTTGTGTTCCGTAACTACTGAATCTGATAACCGAGCTAGCTAGAGCCAATGCGATGTAGGCACTCCTGGATTTTGGCTAAAATCTGCTTGAAAGAAACACCGCCAGGAATTCAATGTCTAAATCAATAATTTAAACATTCTTCTTTTCTTGTCTTTGTAGAGTGCAAACGAAAATGCCATTTTATCGCATTTGTCACTCACTTTAAATGGATAGCATAATTTTCATCTTTTAGTACGGAATATTTTCAGTGTTTTGCTCCAAAACACGTAGCTTGAAGTGCTTTGCAAATGCATGAGAAAATATGTTTATTTCTACATGTTTTGCCCAAAACACGTGTTTTTAAGTAAAACATGGAAACACAAAAATCATCTGTTCAACAAAAACCATTTTTTGGCTTCCCTCAAATAACATTACGTAGACCATCACACAATCTTAACTCAAGAGAATCGTAACTCAAAGAGAATCCGGCTTTAAATTCAAAGAAAGAGGAAATAATTAACCAAGCCCATAAAAACATTCTGTGATAGAAAAGTAAAAGAGGCTTGAATTAAATATATGAGCATATATATTTAATTCAAGCCTGTTTTACTTTTTTTTTTTCTTTCACAGAATTTTTTTATGGGCTTGGTTAATTTTACTGCATAAATTAGTCTAGTACGTTTTATTATTTCCTCTTTCTTTGAATTTAAAACAGGATTCTCTTTGAGTTAGGTTTCTCTTGAGTTAAGATTGCGTTTTGGTCCAAGATGGTCTATTCAACTGCGACCAATGTTATCTTTCTCTCTTTCCCACACATTCACCCAACATATGGGTAAGTAATAGTTTATTTTTATAATAAATATAGTTAGTAATAGTTGATTTCTATAATAAATACAACTGCTTATTAAAAACAACTACCTTCTAATGCATTGCGACTATATTTTTTACCTTTTTAAATGTGTTAGATGAATTTTCATCTATTTGCTTTTTCTTTCCATTGCTAAACAGCCACCTTTTCCTCAGTTGGCTGAAATCCATTTAAAAACCATCAAATGCCATTTTAAATCTTGTTTAAATGCACGTTACGTTAAAATCTTAAGACAAGACAAGGTTTAAGCTGATGGTAGCGTTACGTTGGCACTGACAGTGGCACTATAGACAAGCAAAGTACTTTTCGCGTATTTTTGCAGTCGTTTTCCTCTTTTTTTTCTATTTATTATAATTCTAAACCACTTCTCGAAGTTGCTATGGACATATATATAATCTTAAAACGAGTATGCGTATGCTAGTATGTATGCGAGGGATATAAAAACCTTCTAATACAGTCAAGTGTTGTAATCTTATAATGTTGTGTCGGTGTGTAAAGAGAACATCACGCACATGCTCACACACATGAACGCTGAAGCACATTCTACAGAGATATGTTTATGCATGTGGCAGGTCTGTGTTTTTGTTTTTTAGCTATCTTTTTGTTTTTATACTCTGGCTTCAAAAAGGACACTGCAATAATGTTATTCCCAACGCTTGACACCACTTGAGCAATACTTGTAGGGAACAAAAATGTCATCAAGTAAAATGTTTTGTTTTCTAAAAAACAACAGAAAAAAATATCCTACATTTCTTTCATTACGTTTAGTGAGTGGTTAAAAAAGTTCAATGACTCACAGTTGAATAGAAATAGAAAGACATACTTAAATATTTAACGACTTGAAGTATTTATGATTTATATTCAAGACAAATATGATAAAATTTTTCTCATATGCTTGACCATTAACTTGGAAGAGGAATTTTAAATTACTTGAAAAGAATAATGAATAAATAAGTTTGCTTTTATGTCAACCATTTTTTTTTTTAGTTTTTGGGTAAAATGATAAACATTTTTTTTTCTAAAAATGTTTTTGATAGTGATTTAATGTAGTAGAGCTTTAGTTGGATTATATTAGCTGAAAAAATTCAAAACATTTCAGAAAAAGCATTAGAATATATAGTAAAAGCTTTAAGTTTGATATAATTATAAATGTCAATATAATATTTAGTTATGTGATCTTATTTAAGTAATTATTTCTTATTTTTGCAGCTAAAAATCGTTTTGGTTGTATATAAATAGGGTAGTTCCTATGAAATGTCGACATATAGATAGCAGGGAAACATAGAATACAAGCTATTTATAATTTTTTATTAATGCTTTTTCTATTTACAATCTATCCGTTTAAGGATAATAAGTAAATTTATATAAATTAGGAAAAAATAATAATTTAGATTGTTCAACTCCACTGAGGACAACACCAGGCGTTTGCAACTAATATTGATAAATTCTTTATAAAATTTAATAGCTAAATCAGTGTATACGGACAAATATTTAAAATATTATGTTGAATGAAATTATATTTTTTATTAAAATACAAAAAAAATGTATGTTTATAAATAATAATAAATACAGCTAGTTCAGAGACAGCATACGCTGTACAAACAATGCGGGCAATTAACAGAAATGCATATGTGATTCAATATGAGATGAATATAGATAGAAAATAATTAAATGCTCGGTGGCTTAGTGGTTAAAGCAGTAGATCATGATAAAAAAAAAAAAATACTTTGAGACTATAAACAGAAAATAAATTTCCATCCCCGCTCAATTAATAATGGCAAATTTTCAATCAAAATTTTTTAATAACAATTAAATATTTCTGCGGTATCTTAAAGGATGTCTGGGTCACTTCATTCACTTGCGTATGTAAACACAAAAAAAATTTAAAATTTAGGGCGATTTAAATATTCATGAGAACTCACAAAAGAAAACAAACACATGCGAACAACATGTTAAAATCTACATTCATAATTCTCAGTGTTTTAATAATTCAGCTATTTATAGCTTTGTACTAAAAATAAAACTCTCATCGTTGTGTTTACTAATAATTGGCTCTTTTATCTTAATTGAAAATATTATCAATTTTTTTTTTCTCTGAGTCTTTCATATATATATTACGCTTACTTAAAGTACAAACAAATTATATTGTTTACTGTTTCGTTCAAGTTTTTTGTAAAAACTTCATAAAGTTAATATCAGTCACTTTGGAAATCCTTTTATGTTACTTGCTGTGCAACCAGCGCGGTCGTTTTAGCATTTTTGCGGCTAAATTTAGCATTGCAAATGTTCCATTTAGCAGTTGGCATTATTTTTAGCGTTTTTCAATTTTGGAATTCTACAATGCGTTGAAAATATTACGATAATGAGCGTAAATCAACAGGACCTTGCTCTGAGTTGAAATCATCTCGATCTCATCTTAAAACTCTTATAAAGTCCTTGTACGTACAACATGAGATCAATCCAAATAACGCGGAGTCAATGCTTTGCATTTAGAAAACTCAATTTTAACAGAGCATAAGAGAGTAAACTTTACTCTCTCTTAGTAAGGTTAACTTCAAACAAGTTACCCATCTTTTGCGGCAATTAGTAATCACACTTTAGGTGCTTTACCACTTATTTAGCGACTTTATTTGTATTTATTTCTATTTAGTAATTTTTTTAAACAAAGTTGGTGAACATTACTATTAGTGGCATAACGTTAACGCTCTTATTTAAGTTACTTACAACAGCGAAGGCTCAAACCATTAAATAAAATTGTGGTTTACGTCCTGATTTAGGTGGCGCTGTTAGTCTTTCGTTCGATTCTAAATGTCATTTATAAATATATTATAATTAAAACATATTTTTCCGAAATGGCTTTACAAGATAAAGGTGTAAACAGAAAGTATGAAAAAATATATCATAAATATAATTAAATGTTAGTGCAAATAACTTTCCAACAATTGTAGCAATCACTTATTATAACCGTGTAAACAAAAAAAAAAAACAAAAAAACTCCTTTCTGAAAAGAAAAAAGCACCAGTAAGAAGGAGAAACAAAATGCAATTAGTATTTCTAGCAACGAACACTTGTATGTTTATAATTATTTATTTCTGAAATTTCATTGATTACTAGAAACTATTACTCGACTATAGAAGTGTAGAAATAAAACAAAAGTTGTAATTTAACGCCAACGAGTAATTATTTTAAGTCATGTTTGTCTGGATAAGGATAAAAAGATACGTACGTATTTATGTATTTTGCTATTTAGAAGAGTTAATTAGTTTATTACATAAACAAGTGTTGAAGACGAATGATTTTGGCACTAACATTTAATCAGTTTTAAAGGATCTTGTTGGAGGTCATTATGTATCTTGCACGGATGACAACATTTCCTATAAATTTGCTTAACCCTTCCAGAGCCTTCTGTTATTGTTTATATAAACACAGAAACTGTGAAGCTTTTTGATTGTCTGCAGTAACACCCAAAGCTACAACCTCGAGACTGTTAATCGAGTACTTAACCAAATCAGCCATCGAGACACTTTTGATGCGCTTGAGGGCAATTTTTCATGCTATTTTACACACTGTCTTAGAAGTTGCTTTCCGTTTGACAATAACCACTTTCTGTCCCCAAAGACTGCTAAAGTATCACTTCTAGTGAAATATCAGATTTTTATACAACCATTGCCTACTTTAGGGTGCTTAAAAGAAAATGAAAACTGCACACGTAGCCATTGATAGCGAATATAACAACGACGATTACTGCTAATGCAGCTACTACAACAATAGTTTATGGCAAATTATTATTTTTTTTGTCGTTTAAAATTTTAGTTTTCATTATAACTATTTTTGCCAAGTAAGAGCATGTTGCACATATTAACTTTTTAAGTTTATTAATTGCCGTCATTTGAACTTTTATTTAATTTACGAGCCATGTAACAACAAATACAAACATCCTGCAATACATGCACATATCAGGATACACACATATCCACTAACCTACACACATGTGAATACAGCAGCAGCCAAATGTACTTTTTAACAGCGCCACTTAAATATTTCTACGTGCCCATTATTACACACACTGGGTTACTCGCATATGTATGTGTTTGTATATACATATAACAGCATTTAATAAAGACTAGAAACTGATGTTAGTGAAAATGCTCAAAAAGGGTAAAAACTAAAATCTCTTTCTTAACATTTTTTCTGGTTTTATTTCTACCAAGGCTGCCGCGTTCAGATGAATCTGCTAAAAAGTTGTTTTCTTATTTTTTGTTTTTAAACTGTAAGTTTATATTATGCTTTTAGTTTTCGTTAAGACAGTTAGACGACCTTTTTAATGAAAGTCAAATGCGCTAAAGACAAGCCAAAGTTTGATAGCAAAAACACATAACTAAGAGTGTAAGAAGTTTAATAAAAATGTGCTTATGTAGCTGAGTAGCAGTAACAGTATGAAAGTAAATTATTCGTACAGAATAAAAATGATACATGATAGCATTATAGTAAAGCTTTTGCACCAGGAAAAAAAACTTAGCTAATGAGTATATGTATTCCGTTAGTGTTTACGGCACCTTATTGCTACATTTCAGCGAAAATACGTCACTACATTGATCTGTAAAAACCATTTTTAACTGTTCTTCAAATGCTTATAAAACAAGATATTATAGTAAGTTTCCATTATAAGTAAATTAAATTGATTTGAGGAAATAATCTCAAAGTGTATCCATTATATTGTATGCAATTTTCTCCGCGAATGTTTAAAATCATTTTGATGTTTATATTGTTTCATGGCAAAAAGTATGTAAAATCAGTGATTTTGATCCGTAATTAAATATCACTTTTGACTAATAAAGGATGTTCAAAGGTTGCATTTGTAAAAATAAAAAGCCTTGCAGTGTTGCATAGACAAACTTGAACTTAAATTAACACAAATTAAATCATTTGAAATAATTTTGTCATAAGAAAAAATCATGTAGCAAATTACTTAATTTGGGCCAATGATATAACATAATCCAAATACGTATACAGGAACGCGACTATTAAATTAAGTCCCTTTATCCAGTTGGATAGCTATACTGTTTCGACTACGTACACTTTCATATGATTGCATATTGCGTAATTTCTTGTGACTTGTTTTAATATAAAACAATTATTTACAGGCATAAAACAAAATTCATTTTATCATCCAGAGTTGGTCCAGCTTTTAGAACCTCAGCTCAAAAGCTTCACCAATACCAAGAATATATCCGGTAGTTTCAAAGTTTTTAGTGTAAGTCACTGGATATTAAAAGGCTTCTTATTATAAAGTCTTTTGCAAGAAAGCTGTTACTTTTACTAATTAGTTGCTATTCAGGTAAGTTTTTGTTTCTCTAAAGGTTCTAAGCTTAATATATATAACTTTTGTACAAATATCATCACCTTCGGAAAACGTTTAATCCAAAAAACATACTCGTAAAATAGTTCATTCGATTCAAAAATAGAAGTTTTAGACCATTTTTTTTAAATGAGTTTTTGCATACGATGTACTGCAAATATTTTTTTCAAGTTTGAAAACCACTGCATATCTTAAATCCTTGTATATTTTTCTGTAAATCAATTTCATTGAATGGAGTTAAATTTAATTACTTTAAATTAGATGATTTTAAGGCTGTTTTTTGAACTTAGCACAATGTATAGTTGACGTAACAATATTCTAAGGGCAACATAATATTTTTGATTTATATGGTTGCAGCTGATAACACTATAGTATTAAAAAATCCTTTACTATTACACATCATATTATTAGTAAAAAAAACGCTTTAAGTAACTATATTTTTGTCCAACATTGTTAAAATTGCAAGTACATATATTACTCATTTAATATCATACCCTACAGTACTAGTTATTATACTAAGCAATCATACTTTTGCCATTTTAAACCAAATTTCTTCCATCAAACAACCATACTCAAAACGCAAATAGCTTTATGTTTATAGCATCATATATATGTCATGTTTTTACCTTTAAAAACACTTTTGCGAATTTTTTAATTCCAAATGAAATGTTGACAGTAAGACTTGCTCGTTACACAGTCTTTAAATACTTCACAACTTTTAAACTAAATGATGCCAATTCACTTAATTAGAAACTTTTCTTGAAGATAGCGAATGGGGTTGAATCAGATGGGGGATGAAATGAAATTCTTTCCAATTATAATGATTGTGAAAATTAAACTTTTCAGTTTGATACTTCACAGATAATACAAATAAATAATGGTTGTCCAAATTAGTTATACTTAATACCACTGCATATCAACACGCTAGACTTGCTTAATTTTCTGACTTAAGACTGGTTTGTACAACGTCTAAAATTAAACTGTGTCTCCGAAGAACATCTGCCTGCTATATTTACATTTTAAAATCATCATGAACTCTCTAGTTATTGATAACTCCAGACTCACACATATAATTGCACCACAGACATATACATATGCTTACGAAAAAATAAGAGCGTAACAATACACAATAAGAACGAAATAAGAAGAGTGCAACAACAACAATAAAATCATTTTTGGTTGATATACTTGAAATTTTGCGCTCTTTAAATTACTTATATTCTAAAACAAGCTTAAAAAACTTTGTCTATTTTCTTACTTGTTACTACAATTTTTTTTTTTATTACTTAATATATAGTGTAACGCGCTTTAGCTTAAAGAACAGCCAGTTGCTCAAAGAAAAGCAAGTTCTTCACACACTTATGTTCTTTAACATATCATCTTATAAATTATTAAATACATACTATGTAGTTTATATGTTTTTTTGCCTGTTAAATTCTCAAAGCATGTGGGTGTAATTCCCAGCTCAGTCTATATGTGTAAATATTTTTCAAGTATTTTAGTTTCATATCAAACATAATAATATACGAAAAAAGGGTTTTAAGGATGTGTTTCTTGTGAAACTCATATCCCAGAGAGAGCTATAATTTCCTCAGTAATAAATGTTGATTACTTGACTTACAAGTTCTTATTTTCAAAGATGTTTTTAAATAAGAAAAAGCAAAATGTAATAAAATTAGCAGTAATAAATTTTATTGTTCTTGTTAGTTTTTAACTTAGTTTGTACTAGTTTTTTTTTGTGCCATTTATGTTTGAAGAAAATTATATTTTTTGCGGGTAAAGGTTATTGTTAACAGCCATTAATTAAACGAAGTAATCGAGTTGAAGTGCAAAAAACGTTAAGACTGTGCATCATAAAAATAATACCAATAATTTTATATAAATATAATAATTAAGATATATATATATATATGTATATATATATATATATATATATATATATATATATATATATATATATATATATATATATATATATATATATATATATATATATATATATATATATATATATATATATATATATATATATATATATATATATATATATATATATATATATATATATATATATATACAGGGTGGCAAGATTGATTGTAAGCATCAAGGTGCATTAACGTACGTATACACGGTGGCAGCACTAGAGCAAAATTACAACAATACAACAAAAACAGGCATGTGGTAAGCTATGTTTATCAAAAATATTTGAAGCTATTTTCACAATTATAAACTATGAATGTACCTTTTCATAATTATAAATTATATGAATTCCCCAGGGTAGCATATTGGGCCCAACTTTATATTTGATTTATGCTTCAGACATGCCAACGAGCTGCAAAATTCACACTTCAACTTTTGCAGATGATGCAGCATTCATCAGTGTCCATGAAGACTATAAATTAGCATTACAAAATTTGCAACAACATATTCTTATATTGGAGAAATGGCTGAAATTTTGGAAAATAAAAGTAAATGAACAAAAATGTATCCATGTTACATTCACACTACGTAGAAAAACTTGTTCGGCTATTCAAATCAACAACTACATTGTTCCGCAGCACAGTGAAGTCAAATACCTTGGTATTCACCTTGGACCGTAGGCTCACGTGGAAGTCTCACATTGACGCTGAAGTCAATGAGAGACTTTTAATGAAATTAAAAGCGGTGCAACTAAATTGGCTCATCGGCAGAAATTCTATCTTGAAGTTAGATTGCAAACTTTTGTTGTATAACGCAATCCTAAAGCCAATATGGAGTTTTTGAATTCAATTGTGGGGTACCGCCTCTGCATCTAACATTGAGAAAATTCAAAAGCGCCAGAATAAAATTCTCCGTATAATTACTGCAGCTCCATGGTATGTTATAAACTCTCGAATTCACAAAGATCTAGGTGTACCCTTAGTGAAAGATGAATTTTCAAAACACGCGATAAGGTACATTAGCAGACTGGAGTCTCACCCGAATCCTCTCGCACTTTGGTGGCCACACTCGACTGAGAAGGATGGACATCCTTGCAAACATCAGAGCGTTGGAAAGGTGATTTACCAACAAAATACACGCAAGAAGCAACTTTTCGTCTAGCATTGGCTGGACCTAAGTAAATAAAAAATTTTTCAATATTAATTAATTTTTTTTCTATATTAATTAATGAATTTTTAGTTTTAAGATTTGCATACTTATTGTTAGTTCTTTTAGAAGATACAATAAATAATTAAATTATCAAAAAAAAATAAAAAAAAAATTAATAAATTATATTTATTTGAATTATTTTTATATTCAGAAAATAATTTGTATATGTTTAATTCAGAATAAAACACTAAATTCACATTCAAAAATGTAAACAATACATTTGACGTAATGCACCTTGGTAAGCATCATGACTAAGGGCACAAGACCTAGTATTTTCTTTTTTTATTCTTTTTTCTAATTTATGATGGTTACAATCAACCTTAACATTGACTTTTGGGATACTCTGTATATATTATTATTATGTATTTATATTATTTTTTTCGATTCTCTTCTTTCATGGTACAGCACAAAGCTGCATACGAGTATATGAGTTGTGCTTTTCAATTAACCCATTTATGTTGGTAAAAATCAAATAGTTTAATTTTACCAGAACTCCTGCAACATTAAAATAGGTATTAGTTGAACTATTAATGATTCTGTGTATTTTTTTGTAATCCTCTGAAAACACCTCTTTCTATTGAAACAATTTAATTTTTGGTTATTTTCTATGCATAGTTTTGTACAGTATATTGGTATGTTATCACCTCTTTATTGAAACAAGGTGCCTGCAAAACTGAAAAATAAACATTACTTTCTAAAACCTCATTCATTAAATTCATACTTACTCCTATATACATATATAAAAATGTTATCATAAGGACTTCCAATTTCAGGTGCAAATTAGCTCGTTAGTGCCTTGTTTGCTAAGCTAATGATTAACCCATTTATACCGGTGAAAATCAAATAATTTAATTTGAACAGAACTCCTGCAACAACAACAAGTTAACCAAAAACCGACTACAGCAATAGCTTCCATAATGCTACTCTATGTGGTTAACTCACAAACGTTTAGCAAACCACAAACAGATTAATTTCTTTAATCAAATAAAAGTTTTAAGCAACAATTCCTAAACAAATTCACTTCTTTTATGAGCTTAAGTAAATAATATTTGCAATAATATTGCAGTTTTATCGTGTTTATGAATTAAAATTTGTTATAAATGGTAAATGAAAGCATAAAGATGTGGAGCTTTTCAAATCAATTTAATATATATTTAATGTGCATTTAAAAGTAATTAATATAAATATACGAGTATGTACATGTATAAAAACTAAAAGCTAATTTGTTTATAATATTAATAAATACAAATAAAAATTATAAATAGCTTGTTTTTTATGTTTCCCAGCTATCTATATGTCGACATTTCATAGGAACTACCCTAATCATCAGTAGACTTTGGAAATTTTTGAAAGATATTCTCAAACATTCAACTTTATATCCCAGCAATATAAATAAATTGCTGAGAATTTAAAAGAAAATGCTCTAATAATATCTGTCAAAACACAAAAAACAAGCCTTTTCATTTATTCACCTCTCTAACATTTCTTTACACCTTTCAAACAAATGAACAACCGTTGGTTGCTACGATTTGCTTTTTGAAAGTATCGAAAAGCAGAGAACAAAAATTCAAACAATTAAGTTTTTAATCGCTATTTTTAGCTTCTACCACTTATACCAATAAAAATTATAAATAGCTTGTTTTTTATGTTTCCCAGCTATCTATATGTCGACATTTCATAGGAACTACCCTAATCATCAGTAGACTTTGGAAATTTTTGAAAGATATTCTCAAACATTCAACTTTATATCCCAGCAATATAAATAAATTGCTGAGAATTTAAAAGAAAATGCTCTAATAATATCTGTCAAAACACAAAAAACAAGCCTTTTCATTTATTCACCTCTCTAACATTTCTTTTAAATTCTCAGCAATTTATTTATATTGCTGGGATATAAAGTTGAATGTTTGAGAATATCTTTCAAAAATTTCCAAAGTCTACTGATGATTAGGGTAGTTCCTATGAAATGTCGACATATAGATAGCTGGGAAACATAGAAAACAAGCTATTTATAATTTTTATTGGTATAAGTGGTAGAAGCTAAAAATAGAGATTAAAAACTTAATTGATTAATAAATACAAATATTTTCTATGTTAAGCATTAGCTAACCAACAAAAGAATAAAAATGATGCAAGTGTTTTCTGATTTCATTAATTACGTTTTGTTTTCACACATTAGCATTCTTATTTACTCGTAAATAAAATGTACCGATTGTTGTTTAGTATGGGGCTTTTACAGCTGTTGGGGCGTTTTACAGAGATTTTTATTAGAATGGATTTGTAATTAAACTACTGATAAATAAAAAAGCTTGAACTGAAATAAAAATGTAATAGAAATTTATTTATCAATAAAAGACAGCTTGTAAAATTTCTGAAATTCCTACTTAAACACTTCATGCTTTTTGAAAGCGAAATATCTGGCGGCCAAAACGTCTTGTTGAGATCACTGATGTTTTGCTTATTAAACTTAATTCTAATTCCAAGGCAATATGAACATCGCAGAATGTTTGTATATTATATTTAAACAAGTGTCTGATATATAGGTTTGCTAAGTGAGTCCAGCAGTTAGTCTAGTTTAATATTGGAGCTAGAAAAAATAAGAATTATTAATACATATAATTGTGAATATTAGCCAATCAAAATTTACCAATTAAAATGGAAAATACGAATAAACCAAAAAACACCAAACAACAAAATTTAATAAAACATAAAATAAAATTTTTATTCTTCCAATATTTTTAGTTATAGAATAAAAGAATTATTCGAAATTATCGAAATGATTTTTTCTTACGTGATGAAGAATTTTCATGGCTGATTCATATCACAGCGACTGTCAAAAATATCTTTGCACGAAAATCAAAAATTTTTGATTTTCATGCAAACAAGCTTGAAATATTTGTACAAACTAGCAAACACCCCCACAAACGAACAAAAATGTTTGCATGAACTTAAAATTTTGACATGTTTGGCAAACAGTTTGTGTGGTTTATTTGGGCCTTTACCCAGTTGTCAAAATTTATATATGTAGTTTTTTTGCAAACAAACCATTACATATTTTTAAAATTGTCTTTAATTTCATTGAATTTGATACTTGAATGAAAATCTTTAACTTCAGCTTATGAAGTGTATGGTCAATATCCAATTTAATTGAAAGACTCAATTGACAATTGAAGTAAAACTTGTATAGGCCACTTAATGTACTTAAAAATATATATTTACTTACTATTAACGGGTAATCAAACAGTAAAATAGAGCATCACTAACAATAAAATGAGAGCCAAATAAGAAAAGAGTTGCCGTACGTAATCATAAAATCACGAAATATCTTTAATAGCTACAAAACTGTTATTGTTCATCTATGAATACAACTTTTTATGGGAGGTTTATTTTAAATACAAACTGTTTCATGGCAATTGTACTCTTTAAGTGTACAATAAGAATTTTTAATGAATATGAATGTTAGAATTCTTTCACGTTGGTTTTCGCATCATTATAGAATTTTTTTTACATATAATGCAAAAATAGTTTTATTTTGTTTATTTTTGCTTAAACTGAGCTTTAATTTAAATTATAATTAAGTTTAAATTTTATTCTACGTTAAAAAAATAATAAAGATATTTAAAGGCTTTTTACAGAAAAAGCGCAAAAGTAGTAGAAAGCAAATTAAAACTACTAAAAATTATACATTTCGAGACACAAAATGTCTTGCCGTACGATCTTTTATTAATATTTTTTTGTTTTTTGTTTGTTTTTTGAAGTTTCTTTATTATTTGTGTGTTTCTTCTCCAACGTATGTTTCTTGTACTCCTTCAACTAATTGTTGTAGTTTTTGTGAAGCGCCATTAAAGTTTTATTTTCCTTTTGTTGGCTCCTTTTTATTTACTACAGAAAATACTTTCTGTTGGTATTTTCAGAACAGTCGTTGCTGATTTTTTTTCTGTTTTTGTATTTGTTTTTTTAAGGCAAATACAGGAAATTATTTTTTAAGCATACTTTAGTAAATGAACATTATTTTAAAGTAAATGTCGGTGGAGAATGGTTGTTAAGAGCGCTACGGGGCATCAAGGCGGGTAAGAATAACAATTTTAAATTTTCAGTAAAAACTATAACACGTTATCTTTTGTTTTTATCAATATAGTTTTTACATACATATAATTGAGTTCCAACGTACTTAATGTGATAAATTATCTTGTTCTTTATCTCTTGAATTTTCTTGGCTTATTGGCGTACACTTTCTCTTTTAAATATCCCATAAAAAAGGAGTCCAATGGTGTCAAATCACATGTTCGTGAAGAACAATTAACATCGCCAATTATAACATTTGTAGGCCAAAAGAGTCAATGTTTCGTTGGATGTATGGCAAGTGGCGTCATCCTGTTCAAACCATATGCCTTTAAAATCGATATCTGCAATTTCTGGCCACAAAAATTTCATTATCATCTCGCACGACAACGAGTCGGGATTAACTGCTCATCCACCACACTATTGCGAGGAACAGTAATTCTCTCCGAAGAGCGACCATAGCAATTACAAATTTCTGACAGACCCGGTTTGGTTAAATTTACACTCAAACCTTCAGGACCCAAGTGAGCTGGAGAATCCAGCGGCCTGTCTGCCTGACCTAACCTATATTTAAAAAATACTTTGCAAAGTCTTCAATCGCAAATGCAATAATGACACAGACAATTGTTTGTCCATCTGTAAAAATTTCGTCAAGAGGACGGGCTTAAAATTTTTATAGATGGATCCGAGAGGAACTCGGGAGTCGGTGGGGGTATCTCTATCCCCCTGTATAAGAGGACGAGGAGGCTGCAAAATGAGTGTAGCGGAGCACAGGCCGAAACCGCCGCCATAAAGAGGGCAGCTAACTGGTTAAGGTACTACAGGATATACGGGCATGATATCCGAATTTATACTGATAGTAAGGCTGCGTTGTATGCACTAGCTGAGGTCTATACGACTTCGACCTTGGTTCGTGAATGACGTATATCTCTAAACGAAATAGCTTTTCTGGATACGAGGGCACAGTAAAGTGCCCGGAAATCTAGTAGTGGGTGAACTGGCAAAGGCCGGTTTCGAGCTACAACATAGAGATATAGATGGGATCGTTGGAATTCCGCTTGTGAGCTGTAAGAAACAAGTACAGCGTCAACTTTTTCGGACCGCTCAGGACAAATGGTCTAGTGAGGATAGCTGTCGAATATCAAGGCTGACATGGCCCAGATATGATAACAAGAGGACTATCATCCTTCGGAGCTTTCTCCGACGTAGGTTGCGTTCTGATGTAGCGGTCCTGATGGGACATTACCACATAGGGACGCAGCTGATGAGGTTAAATCTTCCATTTGTTGCAGAGACGAGGAGGAAGAAGAGAGCGTTGAGTGTCCGGCATTGTATCTAGGCAGACCGATGCTGCATGATTTGGCGGATCCGATCTTCGGGTTGACTCTAAACCAGTGATATGTAGATCTATTGAGATACATAACACATCCGGGCAACACAACGAGACCTAAGTGCGCTGGCTTTACAATAGCGAGCAACCTGTTAAGCCTAACCTAACCTGTACAGTATTAAAATACTTTACAATTTTATTTCAACTTAGTTCCAGTTTACGCACAATAGGTTTCCTTGATCAGTTCTGCTTTATTTCCCTTTTGAACTTGTCTGATCATAACACACACATAAGCTTTGTGTCGTCAAGTTTAAGTTATTATTGCCTTCAAGTTTTAATATTATTTTCATAGAAACTAAATCCATTATGATATTAGAGTGTAAAGTACATCTAATTCGCAAATATCTAATCATACAAAGATGATGTACTTGGCAAAAGAAAAAAATTAATACCCATATTGCTTTATTTAAAACGAAGGGTCACCATCGCATTGCATTTTTGTCCAAACGCGAACTAGCACGAAATTAAAAAAAAAAACTGAAACCCGTATTTAATTAAATCGGCTAATGATTAAAATATGTTAACTTATTATATATGTTATTACAAAAAAAAATGAACAAAAAAAAATTAAAAAACCGTTTTTTTTACTGAATATCCTTAAAAAAAGGACATGGATGATCGTCCTTGGACAAAATATATACATAGAGTTGAACGCACCTTAACAAATCTTTCTTATGACGTCAATATCGTATATATTGGTAAGAAAACAGATTCTCAAAATAATAAATCATGTAAAAATATATCATTTTTCAAAATGGACCAGCTCAAGAAAGGTCAAAACTAGAGCCGGAAATATTTTGGATTTCATCGTAAAAAATACTAATGTTCATTTTTTAAAGGGGTACAGATTGCACTAATTTCGCTTCCATACAACTTGAGTTGCTCTTATGTACATGAGTTCTTACATATGAATATAAATTAAAATAATTGACTTCGAGCTGGGGCTAAATTCCGCAACCATGATTTTTTTTACCTGTGAACAATGAAAATAAAATTCACCGACCAGCACAGTGTTCACTTTTCATTAAAAAGCGATTCCGTAAGAAACAATTAATTTTTTTTTTCAACTTCAAAATATTTAACAAAAAAACCACCGAAGATTTTTGAGTGAAGAAATTATTATTAAGTGTGCACTTTAATGGTCAAAATTATTCTTTCTCACCATTGGGAATACAAAAGTCAAAAGTGAACGTTAATATTGGTGTAAATTTCAAGATTCATCGTTGCGGAATTTGGCCCCTGAATAGTTCACAAAACAAATAAACTGTAATACAACATTATTCATGAACAAATTGTTGCTTTTTTGAGTGCTAAAAGCAAACATTTGTGTTAACCAACTCTGCTTCATTCAAAGCAGAATAGCGAATATGATTAACTCGGGTTGAGTTAATGATAATGATTTGGGGAAGAAAAGAAATCAAATAAAGGAGAAATTATTATTTCTTTTCAATATATATAAAATGGTTTATTAGATGATTCACCTGGTATGCAGGGTTGGGATTTCAAGAAAAAAAAAGGGATTTGTATGATTACAAGTGGGGAAATGCTACAGTTGATCGTACTAGCAGTCTTTCGTCTATCTCGTTGGTAAGTATTGAAATGGAATATACCGGAAATGATCCAAATTGACAATTGGAAAGTTTCCAAATTAGTCGACTTCACAGAAAAAATTATAGTAAAAATAAAATCAACAAAATTTTTGTCTGAAAAAATAATTTGTATGCATATACACAAATATCAAAAAAATAACCTTGGATAACGTATTTTGTTGTTGTTTAAAAAATTTTTTTATTTGCAATCAATAATTATTTGTACTAAACTTTTGTTTGAATCCACGAACTCCTTTACAGTTCTGCAATCAAACAATTTATTAATTGATTCAACGAATTTCGTTATTGAACACGAAAAAACTTTTTTTCTGTGTTGCCACAGCGAACAACTTTAAAAAGGGGGAGTATACACATAAGACAATTCAAACAAATAATTTGTAAGTATTAAATAAGTTAATCATTATCACAATATAGGTACTATATATATATGTAAAAAACTTAAAAACCGTAATACACTAATATATTTATATACAATTAAATTCAAAATAGTTTTGTCCAAAGTAGTTTGGACAATTCATATTCAACGAAGAATTGTATAATACTCATGACAGTGGACGTGACAGTTGTCCAAATTCCTCCAAATTTTTTAGGAAAGTTGCACGTAAGTCTAGTCATCGATTATGCGAAAATTAAAAATGATAGCTCAAGCTAGCTGGCTAGATTAACTAAATCTTACAATGTGAGTCGGTTGGAAGTGTAACAAATTCGTAACAATATGCTCTGCCACAGCAAGAAAAAATGGATTTTTATTATTTTTTCCGTCGAGGCAGCCCATGGAATTGTTCAAATATGTTGGCCAGCAAATTCTGGTACTTTACTTAATTTATTCCTTCTATGTTGTTAACAGCTCACCCGCATACCTGAACACTTTGCTACTTTTGTTGTCAGATCTGCTATGAAAACCTTCTCACATTGTTTGTGCAACGACATAAGTACATATTTAACATTAAATTAACAAAATAACAACAGTAGTATATTTACGTTTGACAACGTTTCCAACTAATTAAACCGATATTGTAATTTTGATGAATTAAACCAACTGAGAGAATTACCGAACAAATGACATTTTCGTAAAAGAAAGTCTCTGCTTTATTACTTGTAAAACTTTTGTCCAAGTGATAAAATGACTCACGTGGCAATTGTGACACACATATATATAGATATGTAAATACATATACATATATGTCTATCCATACATCGACTATCTGCAAACATCATTGCCACGCCACCGGCCGGGCCGGTCTCAGCTTTCGCATAACTTCTTTGAGGGTATTACAAATGGTAGGCCAAATTCATAATGCTCTCTTTCGAAAATACTTACGTTTAAGCACGTTCCTGTACAGCTTAACAAATTATTCATTTCGTTATCAACTTGGCAATATGCAGTGCATGTAAGTGTAATACACATACATGTAAGCACATATACATATAAGTTTGTTAATGTGTTGTTACAAATGTTGCATTGTTGTTTGTATATTGTTTATTTAATAACTACTTTCTGTTGCAAGGCATAAATGTAAAAGCACATAAAACATACATACATACATACATATATATTTTGTAAGTATGACTATATCTCTCTGTAAAGTAAGTTTGTATGTCTGTTTGTAAAGTTGTTGTTCTCGTAAACGATTTTTTCGGATTTTTTTTTTCCTTTCGTTTTCAATTTTTCAATCTTTGTGCTGCTAGTACGAATGCCTTTGATTTTTATGTTAATACTGTATTCAAGTTTTTTACAAAAAAAAAAAAAAAAAAAAACAAAAAAAAATGGTAATAATAAAATAAATAAATAAACAAAAACCTTAAATTTTTATGCAAAAGTATTTGGCAAGTTTTACTTTTTCGTTTGTTTGTTTGTGTAAAAGCAAATGCTTTCCAAACTTTTTCTTCTTCTAGTTCTGCTTTTTTTGTTACGAATATTTTTTAAAGTTAAACTTTTATTTACTTGACATATTGCATGTTTTATAAAAATAAATATTATTTTGTAAATGCATAAATATTTGCTTAAATTGTTGACTCTCATTAAAGTAAAAGTTTGACAAAAGTTCAAAATTCTTGCGCAGCAAAAATATATATAATATATGTTTATATTATTTTAGTTATTGCTACCGATTAAAATGAGTTTGAATACTGAATTAAAAATAACACAAAAGCAGACAATATATTTTTTGAAATATTCCAGCTTGTATTGCTCTGCTTTTGTCCTCTTTCTACATATAATAAGAACAAGAGATTTCAAAAAGAAAGCGGCATAAACAAAATTGAGACTTGAAAGAAAAAATCAACTAATTTGCCGCTAACAGGAATTGTAATATATTTTTTTTATTAATAGATTTAATAATTTAGTTCTTGATCCTATTTGCTTTGACCTTTATTTAATTCAATATTTGAAAATAATTCGTTCAGCTCAAGGTCCTTTTTGTTTTTTTAAAAAATGTTTAATGTATTTTTCAATATTTCGTCTTCCTTTGGAAGACTTCTTCAGGAAAATTAGTTTTTTGTGTGTAAATTCAATACAAAATTTGAATTGATAATTTAGTTACAATTCAATATAAGAACAATAAATTAATTAATTCAATTATAATCTATATATGGCATAGCGTTATTGCTGTAAGTCAGGTTGGCAGTGTATGTTTAGTAATGGTGATATTTTACATAATAATGAAATAGACTGATAGACTGATAATATAATACTAAAATATTATTTCATGCATTTTTCTGAATTTTATGTGTTTTTTTTTTTAATTTCCGCTAGTTCTTATAAAATCACCCATTAGTACTATTAAGTGTTTATAAATAATGTTTTTCCGATTTCTTCTCATTAACCCTTCAAAGCTGTCTAAAATTTTTATAAATTATACTGTTAATCTATTTCAAATTTCTTAAAGCCTAAATTAACAATCAATTCAAAATGTTTACTTCAAGATGAAATCTTCGATCTCAAATCGCTCTAAGCGAGAGTAAAGAAAGTACCTTTTTCTCAAATAGAAACAGAAAACATTAACTTACAACAACCAACATATGTACATACTTATGTACGTCTCGATGTGAGTATAAGCTAAATACTGGTGCTTGTGGTTGTTGTTAGTATGATTAATTGTGACAGTGTGCAAAGTACTCTACTAGTTTCCTTCCTACTATTTTGAAGGCAAAGCCCCGCTGCTACTTTTTCTCCATAAAACATATGCATATACTGTATGTAACCGTATGTATGTATGTTTGTATATATCTGAACAAATGCGTTTATAAATATAGCTGAAAATACCCTAGAGTGTAGGTGTCCTATGTACATACATATATATGTACATACAAGAGAGTATGACTATTTTTTATATATTGAAGATGTGTAGGTACGTGTGTGAGTATGCGGCTGTGAGAAAATGATTGCTTTTGGCTTGGCAGCTGCTTCGATTTTGCTCTCATCTTCGTGTAAGCTAGCAGGGGTAAACCGTGAAAATAAAAACATACTTTAATATGCACACACTCATACAAACACATTCAAAAACACATATTAATGCTTTGTGTGTGTTGACTTTTTTCATAAAATTTTACATCTTCTTCTGTTTAAGTGGCTTCAAATTTATGGCATGTTAGTAAAATGTGTTTAATGTGTGCAAAAAAATTATTTAGAGTATAATATTTTCTTTTTTTTTTATTTGAATTTGGAAAAAAAGAATATGGAATAGAGAAAAACAAACTTCTATCTATATATGGACAAACATACAAACTATATGCTTTTAGTAATAATTCAAATGAAAAATATTTTCCATTGCATAAAAAATCTAAAAGTGGCGATATAGTTATTGGTGAGTTGACAAAATCGTTTCTAAGCTTATGAGAATCACAGCTTTTGTCGGCAAAGTTTAACCCATTATCGATTACTGTCCTGAGGTTCAATGAGGATACTCGTTCCGTTGATAGCAACTCTAGGAAGAACTGTAATATCTCTTAGTTTAAAAACGGATACCTCATCTAAAAGCTTCAAAGAAATGAAGCAAAGAGTGAAAGGTGCTGTAGAAATTGCGATTGTGGTTTTTAGTATATTCGCACATAAATGGGAATAAAAATTTGGTTAAGTCTGTTGTCACCAAATTTGCTATTTTTTGTTCTAAGTGGCTTAAAATTTATAAAATTATTATAATTTGGAAATTCTTTAGATTATTCCAAATTCAAAGAGTAAAAATTAAAGTATAACATATATTTTGAAGGTAGGGGACAATGATCGTTAAAAGTAAAGAAAATATGTTTTCTTAGGGGTTTCAATATGCATATGCATATATGTATGACCCAGCGCGTAATATTTACAGGCCAAAATAATTTATTGCAACATCAGGACGCTGCTGAACACGTAATGGAAAACGATGACATTGATACTGATCGTTATATATTTTTTTTTAGTCGTGCCATATATCGGATAAAACTGAGCTTGTGACAGAAACGCAAATCAGAAAAGATAAAAATACTTTTGTAGATCTAAAATGGACAAATAAGTTGCCATCTTATAGTGCAACTTTTGATACTAGTGATGCAGTTTAAAATAGAGTAATAAACTTCGCAACTAGTTTGAATACTCAAGGCCGGGACACATAGAATCCGTCGTACTTTATCCATCTACTTTATTAGATTTTATTTTAATTTTGATTAAAATCTTTTGATTTATTTTTCAGATGCAGCACAGAAAATCTAACACAATTTTTTTCAATTTATTTCATTTTTGAACGAAAAACTAATGTGCTGTTCATAAAACACAGACGAGCACTCGAGTGAAAAATTTTATATGGAAATCACTAAAAAATCGAGCAACGTTCATACAAATTTTCTAGACGAATTACTCCCCTGTGTTCTATGAACAGCACGTAAAGCAAAATTTACAAAAAATATAAACTGATAGTTGTCAACGTTCTCAACGTGCGTTAAAAGTTGCTCAACTTTAAAGGCCCATTTAGCCAACCGCATAATGTATACACTGCGCACAAAGCTAATGAGACACTGCAGGCATACGCAATAGAAATAGAGTCCTTAGTGCAGATAGCATATCCCGGCAAAAATCCTCCCTTTATTAAGGATTTTAAAACAGTGGGATTTGTCATTAGTACGCGGGCTGTGGAAATTAAATTGGTGTACTTCTCCGAAGGCACCCTTTGCGGAAATTATTTCATTTGTCTAAGCTCAAGAAACAGCACCAATAATTTCTAAGCCTCAAGTAGTTAAGGTGGGAAATCTTGAGGCTATTGACGGTTAGGCTTACGTCGTTACCGAACTGATGGATTTCATAGGACTAGAGGAGCCAACCAGTTTCCAGCAGATACCTCTATTGCAGAACGGGATATTTTTAGAAATATTGCAGTTTTATTTTATCCTATATAAAATGTTATACAATTCATACTTCCGAACGAAATTACTTTTGCATAACACCACACTTTAGAAATTTGTGCTACATATTCATTTTGTTCATAAAAGAATAATTCTAAAAATTGTTAAATGAAAAATTTATGTTAGTAATTAAAAAGGATTTTTTCTGTGCAAAAGCAAACGAAAATTTATATCATACATATTTTTGAGTCATTTTATTACGCCGACAGAATAATATTTAAAACTAATAACGACACCTGGAATTGGCAAGATTTTAAAATAAAACTATACGCGACTCTCAAAGGAGAAAGCTTCAGGGTAAAGAAAAAATGGTCATTGAAAGTCTTAAGTGGTAGTGAAAATATTTTATATTAAATATTTCTTTGGTGCAGTTTTCTTAAAAAAAGCTTATTTTAGGTGGGAGTAAATTGATATTTTTTTATTGAACGCTTAAATTTTTTAGACAACACACTTTATTAAATACTGTAGACAAAATGACATTTGATGTAAACATTTCTTTAGAAATTTCTTGATGGAATTTTGCTAAATTGGGCCATAAAATGGTAATAAGTGTCAAGTCGTTCATATCAATGACAGACAACTAAATGTCTGGCTGTTAGTGCTCTCAATGCGATAATAATTCATTTTATTGCTAATTTAATTTGTTTCGTTTTGTAAGAAAATTGTTATTATTTAGAAAACTTTATTGTTCTTAAAAAGCTCCACTGTTTTTTTTAAGTCAATTGAATGAGTGTAGAATATTAAAGAGTAAAAAGGTTTTCATTGATTGTTAAGTTAGCAAACTAGAAATAATTTATGTATTATTTACTTTTAACGTTATTCTTCGTTTAAAGTTAAAAATTTCGAATTCCTAGATCTTTCTAATATCTTTGTCAGAGTGCACAATTTAAACATGTTAACGAATGAGAACTATTTTCATTTCAGGTACAGAGGAAATAAATCTCCACATGCAATACTCGCTGAAATGTTGTTGGTATAAAATCACCTTTGAAGGACCGAAAGACGGGAAAAAAGAGGAAGAAGGAGAAGACAAAGATGATTTTCCAGAATATCTGTTGAACGAAATTATCGACCTTTCTGATAATGATGACGATGACAAAGGTATTAGAGAGAGCAGGGATGTTGATCCAAAGCCGCATGCTAAACGGCAACTGACCAAATCATTAATTTCATTGTCATGTATATATGTCCCAATTTTCACGAGGCAATTTTAGTTGCGCAATTCTTGAGTTTGTGGACAAATAAGAGAGGAAAGAGTGGGGAGTGTAAAAATGAGTACAGACTTGCTTGTACTCGGAAAGTCGTTTTGTGCTATCATTCGTAATATCAGAAATTTTACATTTTCTTTCATTTGTGTTTCTTTTAGTTATTGATATGTTGTCCGTGATGAAAGTAATGTTGGCGCGAAATTGCGATATTTTAATTCATTTGAAAAAAAAAATTCTAAATATTATGAACAACTTAAATAAATAAACAGCAGTATTAATTTAGAAGAAGTGAAAATTAAATCGAAAAATTTGAGAATGCAGTACATGCAAGATTAAGAAAGTGTAAGCAATAGAAAACGAAAATTGCTCAAGTAAAATTGCTGTGTCTGAACATAAAAGCAAGTTGAAACGAAAATTTGCGCAACTAAAATTTTCAGACCAAACTGGTGCTGATCATAGTTGGCTGAAACGTTCTGTGTGTGGTTTAAACATAAAACCGCAGGAAGAGAATATAACTTTGGCGCATACTGATAACTTTGGCGCATACTGGTTTTCGGGGACCAACAGCTCTCCGATGAGCCGTTGTCTTGCAAGGATACAGGTATGATTTATTTGTACGGGTGAGTTAGTTAAAGGTAGATGCTTTTAATGGGCTTCGGCTTACGAAAACATTAGGCCTTGCATTCCATTTACTGTCGATAAATTGCATACAGGAGGGATTAGAAGACCCGCGATATTAAGCAAATTGTTCGACGATAAGACTACAAACTTTAGCCACATGGCACCGCTGAATAGTGAATAATTCATTCCGTGGATTTGATCCATCACCAGATTAGACCGTATAGCTGATGTAAATCGATTACACAACTGTGTGCACATAGTCCCCTCGGGGAAAGGGTTTTGCCTTGGTGTAGCCCAAACAGTGGCACTCTGATATCAGGGATAATGGGAAAGAAGTTCCTCGGTTTGTTGTAGCAAATAAATTTCTACAAGTTCACATGTCATAAATTGTGTTGGACTTCCGAAACCCTCACCAAGGGCAGAACAGAAATCGAAAAACCATACCATCTGGGCGCTGATTATGGTTAATATGCCTAACTTGGCTGAATCGTTCTGGCTGTGGTTTAAACCTAAAGTCGCTGGAAGAAAAACTAGTTTACTTAACGGTGCAACGCCGGTTTTCGCAACAGATATCTGTAATGTAAGGAACCCGCAGTACTGGTTAGATTGGTGAGTTGGTTAAGGGATATGGAAAATGAAAATTTCCGATATCGGTCCATATATACCCGAGATATAGCCTGAACCGATTTTTCCATTAATTTTTTTTTTTTTTTTTGCTGAAAAGCAATTCTCGTTATAAAAGAATGTTACTAAAATACAGAAAATAGAAAATTCCGATATCGGTTCATATATAACCGAGCATATACAGGTCACATTTTTAATATACTATACATATTCGTGACTATCGTGAGGGGTATTTTAGATTCGGCCCAGCCGAATATACTACACTCTTACTTGTTTAAACTATTATTATGCTGATTTGAGTACATACACATATGTACATACATACTCAAGTTCGGTAGCCAGAAATTTATTTGTCATTGATCTAATGAATTCTATTTCATTGGAATTACATTTTAATAAAAAAAAACTTGACATTTTTTAAACTGTAGCTTAAAATTAATAAATGCCCATTAATATATCTTACCAAAATTCAAAGAATTTAAAAAAAAATGTATTTTGTTGTAGTCATAAACCCAATGATTTTTTTTTTAATGAAACTATGAAACTTAATGAAACCATTCTGATGGAACTATTTCATAATATATATGAAGTTTCATGCATATTGTGAAAAGTTTTCATTGGATTAATGAAAAATATTTAATGAAACAGTTACATTAAATATATGACGCATAATTCTTTCAGTGCAGTAGGTTACTCCGGTAAACAATCACCAACATAAATTTGCATGAAAAGATTTGGCCCTCTTCTGCCAGTTAGGTATTCTTTCCCACTTTGTAAAGCATTTGTAGCAAATCATTTTAAAAGAATTTCTTCACACAGAACCACTTTAACCGTTTTATAATGCAATCAATTCTAAAATTGTTTTCCCAGCACTTTTCCACACTTTGCAAAAGCTACATCTTTA
The DNA here is from genome assembly GCA_914767995.1 of Thecocarcelia acutangulata. Classification (NCBI taxonomy): domain Eukaryota; kingdom Metazoa; phylum Arthropoda; class Insecta; order Diptera; family Tachinidae; genus Thecocarcelia; species Thecocarcelia acutangulata. The sequence continues at coordinate 22,529,790 of OU612094.1, forward strand.
TTTTAAGAAGGTTAAGCAAATGATTTAAGAAAATATTGAAAAAAGAACTTTCGCCAGCCAATAGATCTTTCAACCGGCTTTAGCTTTTAAACAACATGACTTTTTGCCCCTCTAAAGTTTAGTTCCACACATTGCAGTGCACAACAACTCAGCTTAGCTTCGTTCTAGGTATGTTTCCGTAAACACATCCTGTTGCCGTTTAACAACATACAGCATGTTTATATATGTGTATGTGTGTGTGTGTGTGCTGGAAAAGCATGTTTATATAGCATATATACATACGTATATATATTAACACACCCCTGTTTACGCATCCATGCATTACAATGCATTTGTTTTTTTTCCTTTTTTCTTTTCTTTTTTTTCTCTTGCTCGTTTTATTTTTCAAACTGCAACACAGAATACAAAATGAATACAAGAGTTTACGCTTAACAAAGTCGAGCTGTTTGTAAAATTTATGATTATAAGTTTCAAAGTAAAAGCACTAAAAATAAACGAAAGCAAAAAAGAAAAAAAAACTAGAGAAAAAAAAATAGAATTAAAAGGTACCATAAAACAACTACAACAAATTATCCCAAAGAATTATATGGAAAGATTGAGCAAAATGCCATGCCAAAACAGCAGCTATAAAATGTAGAAAAACAAAAAAAAAAAACACTTTAGTTATTTCCAAAGGTTGAAAAAAGAATGCCGGGATTGTTTTCTTTGCGCGTGTTTTCAAACATAATTTTCCTGTTAGGAACGAACAGTGGAGTGTTAAAATTTCATGCTGTTGACATTTCAAATGAAATTACTTGGAACACCAAAAGAGTTGTAGAATAGCTGCCTTGTTAACACAATTTTTAGCTTTAAGTCCACGGTTTTTAATACGAGTATATGTGTGTTTATATATTTAAATATTCTATTTTTAAAACTTAATTTCCGTAAAGCAAGAAATAAAGTTTTGTAGGCTAGAATTATTTAATTTTTGCCGGTGACAAAATCCTTTCAAATTTTGTTAACGAAATTAGGTCAGAATTTTTAGCGGTTATTTTGTTCTTAAAATAAATAAAATTTAGGGAGCTAAAAAATTATTCTTAATCCTCCAAAAACACTTTGTGAATGTAAAGAAATTGTTGGTTTTTAATTAACTTAAATATGTATTATTAATGGTAAATTTATATACACGTACATACATAAGTATCAAGAGGACATTTACACACTTAGGAAAAACTGTATTAGGTGTACAGCTCTGTTTCCACCGTCTAGCAATAGACGGCTGTAGCGGTAAGTACTAGTTGAAATAAATATATCTTAGTTGTCAGTCGAGAAGCAGCTCTGTGCCGAAGAACAGTTCTCGCATCATCGTAATTATTTCTTAAGTGCGGTCAGGCTTGTGTTTGTTGTTCGGTATTCGAGAGTTTTGGGTCTCACTCGCACTAGTTAACGGTTTGCCTCAACTAACTGTATTGGTTTACAGTTTTTTAAAGATTATTCATTGTTAACCACGTGGAAACTTCCTATGTGAAGGCATAGGTCGTTATAGTTAGTCACAGCGACGCTACAAAAGTATTGTTAATACCATCTTGGGCATTATGGTCTTTGTCACCCCGCCCATGATGTGCATCCTATACTTTGCAAATTTACTTTGCAACTCTATAGTTACTAAATAAATAAATATCTTAGTTGTTATACAATAAGTTTAGGTATATGTAAGCCTAACGCCATCGACGTATTAGAGTCTGAATACAATGTTTGCGGTGCGGTACGATTTTCCGTTGTGGTATGTTGAAAATATGTATCAGCCATTTTGGATTCTCAGTTTGTTTTTGACAGATAAAAAAGTAAGTCGTGCAATGGTGTGCTCTTCGATTTTGTACTATTTGAAATATGGATTAAAGAAACTGTATTAAGTTTTGTATAAAAAATGAAATTAAATGAGTAAGGACATTCAAAATATTGACTGTGGCATTTGGCGAGTCTACTATGAGCAGAACAAAAGTTCAATTGTGGTATAAACGGTTTAGTGAAGGCCGAGAATATGTCAATGACGATGCTCATCCTGCGATGAAATCACTGAAGCAGTGAAGAAAATGATTTTGGATAATTATCGAATCACTATCAGATAAGTTGCTGATGATGTTGGCATATCGTTCGGCTTATGTCAAGCAATTTTTACAGATGTTTTTGGCATGAAACGTGCGGCAGCGAAGATTGTTCCGAAATTGCTAAATTTTGTGCAAAAACAACGTCGCATAGACATCGCTCAGGAGCTGTTGAATAGCTAGATTTCTTCAGAAAGGTCATAACTGGTGACGAATAATAGGTGTGTTGCTGTGACATTGAAACCAAAGTCCAATCATCCCAATAGAAGGGTCCACAATAGCCAAGACCGAAAAAAGTACGTCAAGTACGGCCAAATATGAAGATTTTCTTCGACTGCAATGGCGTGCTGTATCATGAATTCTTTGCACAAAGTTGTGCGATCAATAACGAATACCACATTGAAGTTATGCGCCGTTTGCGCGAAGCAATTCGCCAGAAACGCACATTATGGATTTGCACCACGATAATGCACCAGCTCATACATCGGGGCTTGTGCATGAGTTTTTAGCCAACAACAAAACCGTTTGCATGCCTCAACCATCGTATTCACCAGACTTTGTCCCCGCTGACTTTTTCCTCTTCCCAAAACTGAAGGCACCTATGAAAGTAAAGTGTTTTGCTATAATTGAGGAGCTAAGAGAAAAATCGAAACAGGAGCTGTTGGCGATATCAAAAAGCGCGCTTCAGAAGTGTTTCCGGGATTGGAAAAAACGCTTGCATCAGTATATTATATCTGAGGGGGATTACGTCGAAGTGAACAAGATAGTTGTAGATGAATAAATAAATACGTTTTGAAAAAATTTAAAATAATGAATATTTTTTATATCAGATCCCGTATATACATATTAGTATGCTTATCTGTAACATAGTATGGTTATCCACATAGCAGTATGGTTTACCACTACAGTTTTGATGTTTGGTATACAAAGTTTCAAGGAAATGGTTATTTTTATATATTCCAATTCCAAGCTTACTAGATTGGAGTTGGAATATTAAATAAGCGTAAGTATACGGGTATATAAAAAATTTCACAAAATTGGTTTACAGAACTAGTATAGCAGTGCTGGTCTTTTATCTCTGAAGCAGTAATCCCTACAGAAAGAGAACTCATTATGTAAATATATAACCGTGACTAAACTGTAGCGCATTGTGTGGTGATCAGTACTCGAAAAATGTTACAATACCAGCTGTGTGAGCATATATAGTAACATAACTAAAATGTTACGCTCTTATCACGGTGCCAACTGATGTCTTCATCTTATTTAATATTTTGAGCACCTTTCTCTAAAGTTCTGGTATTCCTGATTCTCAACTTCTTTCAATGTTATTTCATGTAATAATTTAGCTTTACTTTATCCTGAAGCAAATTTAATTTTTTAGTTTTATAACATACTCAACTTAATGACGTAAAATAAAATCACAAACATGCATGATTTGTTAAACGAAAAACAATGTATTCTTATAACTAATTACTTTGTTTGAGTTGTTATTCTTGGATTAAGTTTTTTTTTCTTCCCTTACGAGTATAAGCACTAGTCTTGATGGCTGCTACAGCTGAAAGAAACAAAATAATATTAAAAAAAAAACAAGAGTTGAGAAATTGCATTAGTGGCACTTTTAAAATCCATTAAAAACACTTGATTAACTGGAACTACAATTAAGCAAGTGAGCAACTCGACTGACTCGTACTCGTAGTTGTATTCATTGATAAATTATGCAAATGAAAATGTATAACAAGCACGACAAAAAAGAAAATAATAAATAAATAAGTGAAAAAGTAGAAACAAGTGGAAAGATGTTGGAATGAAGTGTTTTACAATTTACATAATTCAAGGTGTTGTATTTTATCATGTTAATTTAATTAATTTGTAAGCCGTCATATATTTTCTCTGTCATATTTTTTATGAAAAAAAAAAAATAAATAATAAAAAAAATGCAAAAAAAACAAGAAAAGCAAAAGAAGAATAATAAAACTTTGTTTAGAAACTAATTTCTAAGTGTTTTTCATCTTGCTTGTGTTTCTGTATTTTTATTATGAGAAAGAAAAAACATTTTTGATTTTCCTGATGCAACAGTAAACATTCTTTTCTGGTTTAAACATTTCACTGCACAATAATACAATAAAAGTCTAAAAAAGTTTTCAGTTTTTAACGGGTTTCCTAAGTTGTGCGCATTATTCTTTTTATTTTTTTTTTCTTGTACATAAATTCGTTCTTTCCTTTTGCCTGGCAAAGAAATTGTTGCAGAATAGTGGCTGGTGTAGTGTTAAGCTTTTCATAGACATAAATAAATGAAGCCATTTGTTAGCTGCTGAGTTGAGTTGAAGTTACCTGCTGGTATTGTTGGACAACAAACTATTGTATTTGAAGAAAAAAAAAACTTTTGGAGCTTTATAGCAACACCTTAAGCATCATGACGTCTTAGACTGAACAAGAGAACAAAAACAAAAAATCCGTCGGTAACAAATATATGTACGAGTATGAGTTAAAAAAAAAACATGCTGCAAAGCAAGAAAAAGTTTTTGTGCCAAGAAAATTGTTAGCAATTTTCATTAGTTGATTGTCATTATTATAATTTTCGGATAACAGTGAAGGATAATTATAAAACAAGTTAATCAAATAAATTTAATAAATCAATAATAAACTCTAATCTTATAAAAGTTATTTTATACACTCATAGAAAAAATCATCACCATATTGATGTAGGCGAGTCTTCAGAATTTTGACATCAATATTATGTAAATATTAATCAGGATAAATAGTGTTTTAATATTTTCTATTTATTGTGGAAAATAAAATATTTGTTGCTGAAATTATTATTCATAAATTTAAATTATTTTTTTAAAAATAGAAAAAAATGCTTCGTAATGATGTAATGGGTGATTTTATAAGAACTATCGGAAATTTAAAAAAAAAAAACACATAAAATTCAAAAAAATGCATGAAATATTTATTTGGATCGATAGTTGGGTCGATATAATTTAATGTTTAAAGATTATTTCATGCAAATGTTGGCCGCGGCTGCGCCTCAAATGGTCCATCCGCTTAGTCCAATTTTGGCATACTCTTTCCAACATTTCGGCCAGTATCTCACGAATAATGTTGGCAATGTTGGCTTCCAGTGCGTCAATCGAAGCGGGCTTGTCGCTATAGACATTAGCCTTAACATAGCCCCGCAAAAAATAGTCTAGAGGCGTTAAATCGCACGATCTGGGCGGCCAATTGACTGGTCCCAAGCGTGAAATAAACTGTTCACCGAACTCGCCTCTCAATTGGTCCATTGTTTCGCATGCTGTGTGGCATGTGGCACCGTCTTGTTGAAACCACATATCATGCAAGTCAAGCTCTTCCATTTTGGGCAAAGTAGCGCTCACCATTCACAGTAACGTTGTGATCCACATCATCTTTGAAGAAATACGGCCCAATGATGCCGCCAGCCCATAATCCGCACCAAACGGTTGTTTTTTGTGGATGCATTGGTAGCTCTTGCAATGCTTCTGGCTGCTCTTCACTCCAAATACGGCAGTTTTGCTTGTTCACGTATCCATTCAACCAGAAATGAGCCTCGTCGCTGAACACAATTCTTCGACAAAAAAGTGGATCTTCATCTTTTCAAGAGCCCATTCACAAAAAATTTGGCGTTGTGGTAGGTCGTTTGGCTTCAATTCTTGCACCAGCTGTATCTTATAAGGCTTCACACCCAAATTCTTCCGCAAAATTTTCCACGTAGTGGAGTAACAGAGGCCCAATTGCTGCGAACGGCGCCGAATCGATAATTCACGGTCATCACCAACACTGGCCGATACGGCTGCGTTGGTGGTTTAATGTCCAACAATGTAAATTTGGTGCGAAATTTTTTTACAATAGCCCGAATAGAAGCCTCAGTAGGTCGATTAAACTGACCATAAAATGGAAGAAGCGCGCGATGAACTTTCTTAACAGAGCACGCATTTTGGTAATAAAATTCAATAACTTGCAAGCGTTGTTCGTTTGTAAGACGATTCATGATTAAATTATAGACCAAACTGAAGATGTTTGACAGTGAGACAAGATACAAAACGTGCGTGAGCTGTCAAAACTAGTGTTGCCAAAAGGATAATAGCAAAAAAAATCACTCGTTATATTTGTAATCACAGCAAGTATTGTTCAAGCAAAGCCAAGTAAGTATAACTATAAAGAAAATATGTAAGTGAACTATAATATTACACATCATATTAATGACACTTCAGGCCGAATTAGTTTGTACGTTCTTCTTTGTTCTGAACCAACTGTTTTGTGTCTGTTCAATTGAAACTAATCTGTTAAAAACAGAGGTGCTAAAAATAATTTAGTGAATCACATAAGCGTTAGTGCAAACCACAATAGCTCGCGTTGAGTTATGCTCTTTTAAAATCACTAAAAGTTAGTGAATTACACTACTGGAGTACCACAAGGTAGCCATCTTGGACCATTGCTGTTTATTTTTTTTATCAATGATCTGCCTAACGCAATTAAATTTTCCAACGCTTTAATGTACGCAGATGATGTTAAAATTTTTCGGAGTTATAATCAGTATGCAGATCATAGTCTTCTGCAATAAGGCTTCAATTCCTTTTTGGCTTGAATATATCTTTCTACAGAGGAATTTATATGCATGTATGTATGTATCCAAAATTTTACCTACTCTATTTCTCCATCGCAATCTGCAAACGTCTATATTGGTAACGTCCATTCTGTGCAGATGCTTAACAATGATATAATGATGTATGAGTGCACCCGTCAATGATCTTAAGCTTTAAACACATAGACGACAGCAAGCAGCAATCGGTCAAAAATAAAATACATGTGTTTAAATGCACACGATTATTTTAACGACATCACAGCAGCGCGACTTCACAACAGCATTTGCTGCTGCTGCCAACTTAGAATAATTTCTATTTTCGTAAGCGGCAAAAAGTAAATGCGGTGCTGCCACTATAAATATAAATTGGCAGCAATAAAAACTTATAGTGAAAGGCCAATGTAAGCGGCTTACGGCAACGAGCGGCAACCACCTGTTCTATTTGCCGCTTGAGTTTATTTGTTGTAGGCAAATGACGCGCCTAATTAAAGAACAATTTGTGCTTCGAAGATTGAATAAAAAACATTTTGATTTTTTTTAAAGCCAAAATAAATAAACAAATTCAAGTGTTGAAATTTCAAAACCGGAAATTAATTTCTGTGTTCTATTTTTTTCCTTTACTTTTTGGTTTGACAAATTGAAGCGGCAAAACGAAAAGTTAAACTGAACTCAACATTGCCGCACGGCCGCCTTTAACGGCATTGCCAAATTAAATTAAATTCAATATGTTGAAATTGATGTACGAATATTTTTATAAAAAATATAATTTTTTGTAAATGGGTCACATTGTTGCCGCCCTCTGCCGCATGGCCTTTCACTATTAAATTTGTTTGAAATATTTAATAGAAATAAACTTCACATAATTAAAATAAACAAATAAATTGATTAGTTTTTACATTTTACGTGATATTTTTACGTTTTCAGTCGGTAATTTTAATTTTATTCATGTAAAATATATATGTGGCACCTCTGAAATTTTCATTGTCTAACTACCCATAGTGCTGCTGTTGTTTTTAAAATAATTATGTTGCTGATGAGACGGCAGCATTTGAAGCTATATTCATTTGTAGCCGTGAAGTTGTGAAGTCCGCTGTCGTCTAAGTGTTTAGAGCTTTAGGCTTTTTACTAAATGAACAAACCCTCTTTGAAAATTAAGGTTTTACTTAAAACAAATTTCTTCACATACATCTGGCAGCCCGCAAATTAGAAGATTAAAAATGCTTGCGATTTCTTTAATATATTCCAACTCTTTCTGATACCCAGTATAGATTTCGCCAAGCTAACCCCCACTTGAATATTTATTTTCTTTGCAGGAATAGTTTTTCTCAACAAAAGAAGAAGAAAAAAAAAACACATAAAAAGACGGCAACAACTTTTTAAAAACTTGTAAAGAGAAATGAAATGCTATTTATTTATCATTCTTGCAACTGGAAACGTTTAAAATTTGTTGTGACACAAATGATGATTGTGTTGTATTGTGTAAGAAATATACGAGTACTTTTCTGTTTGTCTGTATTCCACTCCAGCTATACTTTTGTGTATGTGTGTGTGTGTGTGTGTGTGTCCCTTTTGCAGAATTTTCTATTTAAGAAAAAATTTACATAATCTAATAGATCAAAAGATTGTTTGATTGCAATTGTTAGTTGCATGTAATAAAGCAGTCTACCACAAAATAAATTAGTTCTTTACACCCACTAAGATAAGATCATCTGTGGAATTATTGGTGTATGAAATTAAAAAAGATAAGGAACAACTTTTATTTTGTATATTTTTTCTTCTTAAGTTATTTGCAATAGCAAAAGCAAGAAAAAAAAACATAAACGGCAAATTCAGATGAAAATGATTTGTATAAAGCACTGTTCTTAAGAAACAGTAAACTACTTTTCTTTAATTCATTAAAACTGAGTCTGAAGAGATAAAATAGGCAAAAGATTTTTATATTTAAAAGCAAAGAGCAACAAATATTTTAAGAGTAGTTTTTTTAATTAAATAAAATAAAAGCTTAAGTAGTTTTTCTAAAGACGCGGCAGCCATTCAGACGTTTTCAATTTACAACAGAGAGAAACAAAATCTTACTGGTAAACTTACTGGCCGTATTGCAATCCTTAATTGAAGCACTGATATAATTCATATGTCTCAGGCGGTTGAGCACATGAATGCAGCAGGATAATATTCTCCTAGGCTATTTCTTATTTTGCCCAATACCTTCTATATCAAATTTCCAACCTTATTCACTCTTTCGCGGATGACAGCAGCATTTGCCATTCATACTCATTCAGTTATAGGCCCAGTCTATCTGAGATCGTTGCCAAGAAGCAAAATACGAATGAGTCATTGGATTGTAAAAGCAGGTTCGCCTTTAACGCTTGTAAGACCCAGTGTTGTTTATTAACAAACAAACACACGGCCACGGAAGCTGCTTCATCTGTACTCATGCATAGTGTAAATATAGAAGGATCACATGCCCTTGATATCCTCGGAATGGAAATACAATGTGATGTTTGCTGGACTGCACACATTTTTCATGTGTCTAAAGAAGCATTCAAGTTCCGCGGCTTTTTGAAACGGTGTAAGATGTACTTCAATCCATCGGATCTCTTTACCATTTGTACCACCTATATACAACCGCAAATGGAATGCAACTCTCATGTTTGTGCTGACGATTCAAAGCCGATTTTGAGGCTTCTCGGCCCTGTACAGAAGAGAGCGGAGAAGCTTATTAATTACAGAAGGGTATCCAACACTATTGACTCACTGGAGCATCGACGCAATATGGGATGCGTTACTCTGTTCTATCGTTATAATAACGGATTTTACTCTGATGAAATTTAGAATCTAGTTCCCGAAACTCACTCATTTCTATGTAACATAAGTTACATAGAACCGTCACTCCTTCTACATCACTCTAACTTTTATTCTTCTACTCTTCTATCCTACTTTTTTAGGCAACCACAAAGGGAACGATCTGCAGGACCCAAATGAGCTGGAGTATCTAGGTACTTTTTGGAGAATCCAGCGGCCTGCCTACCTAACCTAACCTAACCTAATACACGTGCACCGTCCACAGCTCATTCATTTGTGATCGACTGGCTGAGGGTCATACAATGCATTACTGAGAGAATTCATTGTTAGTCGTACGCTTTGTCTGTGGAATAAGTTTCCTGCAGATATGTTGGAACGTTGGAAAGCTCAAGTTAAATACGAGTATTCACTAATATTACTCCCTCTTTCTCTGTTCTCATAACCTATTTTCCTATATGTAGGATTTATCCCTTGAGTGTTGGTCCAAGATAAAAAACCCAAAATATTTGTGGGATGGTTCATAAAAGTGGTATACAGATGGATCCAAAATGCTTCAATAATGTGGCCTACATCACGGAAGGAAATAATTCTTTGTAGGGACACCCCGATTTTCGAAGCGCAACTATAACCAATAATAACAGAGATGGATACACTTTCCGATAGGAGACACAAAGGAAATGATAAAAATACTCACAGTCCTAAGCATATCTGTTTTTACGTTCAAGCTTGTACTGAAATGTCACAACAGGCTAAATGACACAGCGACCGAGAACCAGAATACTCTAGTCTGGGTGCGAGGACATAAGGAGCATTGTGGTAATGAGATAAAACCAAAAAGAATTTTATTGGATCAATTCCAACTTTTGTTTTCAACTTTTATGGAAACCAAATGTTGGAACGTGTAGGTGAACGTGACAAACGGTTTTAAAAATTCCGAGAAATTTCTAAACTTTTATGCACACATGCTCTAAGACTGGATAGCAAAAACCTAAGAGCACTGACAGGTGCACCTGCCAGCCGGCCTAAAGCATCTGTACAGAATAGACATTTCTAATGCTGATATTTGCAGATTTTGCGGGGAGAAGCAGAATTCAATAGAACACTTGATCACTTACTGTAGCCTTTCCCTATAAGGCTAAATGAATGAGAACCAGATTATGGATAGGGGACACAAGGGTGTAATGACAAAATACTATCTTTCCTAAGCAGATCTGTGTTTACGTCTAAGCTTGTACTGAAATGTCACAACAGGATAAAGGAACGATCGACCGAGAGCCAGATTACTCTAGTTTGGGTGCGTGGACATGAGGGGCGTTGTGGTAATGAGATTGAAGCGAGGAGACTTTTATTTGACCCATTCCAATATTTCACTTCAACAAAAGCCTGCTCCACGGGGGAGGTGAACGCGACAAATGGTCTTGAAAATTTCAAGAAATTTCTAAGCTTTGATACAAACAGGTTTGAACGTGCGCAAAGGCCTAAAGACACTGAAAAATTCTTCCAAAGGTCAATACACCTACCTCAAGCGCCTGTACAGAATAGGCATTTCCAATGCAGCCATTTGCAAATTTTGCGGAGGGGGGAAGAGAAATCAATGAAACACTTGTAGCCTTTCTCTATAAGATATACAAACGAGTGCCTACATACGAGTATTGAATACAACTTAAAATTTAAAAATGAAAACCCTATTGTATCTTTAGAAGAAACTTATTTCTTTCAGTGTTCATTCATTCGCTGTGTGCTTGTGTTGAGCTATGAAATTAAATTTAAGTTTTATGTCTTTACTTACTGCAGCATAAAAATTTCATACAGAATGATTGAATGCTAAATAACTAATTTGTTAATTTATTTGTATAAAAAAAAAAATGATTCTGATGAATTTTTATCACGCTGTAAAAATCATTTGTTATTTTTGGAAAAACATTCTCATTGTACAAATCCATTACTTACAAGATAATAACTTAAGTCATTTGCCTTACTTTATATGCAGCATAAAAAGAAAAATCCTTGCAATAAAATGGTCCTTAACGAAGAAGCAAAGAAAGAAGCCCGAAATAAAAAAATGCAGCATAAAAATGCTTTCACAAAAAATTTTGGCGGGGGTGGCAAAGAACGACAATACAGAATGAATTTTTCTTTTATAGCGTTTTCATGCGTTCAACTTAAGAACATGAAAATCTGCCATAAAAATAAATTTTAAATATCATTTTTAATGCTGTGTATTTGGTTTTACCTACAACGAGATTTTAAACACAAAAGCTGTCTTACTTTTTTCACATCTCCTTTTTTTTTATTGTTGTACTTAAAGTGATAAGCCAAAAACATAAAACTTTTCGGCAGTTAAGGGCAACGATATACTTTAATATAGATTAGAAATAATTTAGAGCGGATACTTAATTTCAGAACCGCTATAATTTTTCTCTTGCTGCATAGAACGTGTGCAGCAGTTGTTTTATTAGTAGTGGATGCTGCCAGTCCTTGATGCTTCTTACAAGCGTTTACACCGGCATTAAAATCCTGCAAAATCTATTGTTGTTGTTGTTGTTGTAGACATTATTGCTATACAAGCGTTTTACGTATCAAGTATGTTTGTTAATATGTTTGTTTTAATGCCTTTTGTGCATATGCGAATGTATTTGTGGCTGCATGTTGCAATGTTATTACTTAAATACCTTGTTTTCCTATTAAGAGGAACATTTTAAGTAGTAACTGATACTCGTGTTCAAAAAGATATTTGATGTGAAAACTATTCAGTTTGTAATTTCATTGAAGATAGTTGTGTGTAATAAGCAATTCCCTGATAATGTGTTTGACTAAGAGCTAACAAAAATTTCTAATAACATTTAATACTCGGTCATGTTATGAAAATGAATTTTATTAATAAATACTTATAACGTTAAATTAAATACATTTTCTCAAGGTGTCTTGAATAAAGTTACTTACTTATTTGCTACAAACAGCAATTCTGAGAATTAGGCTTTGTCTTCCATCGACTGTCTGGGAAATTGCATATAAGAGCTCTTCACCAAGGTTTTGCCCACATGGCTACAAACTTATGGCAATACTTATGATCTGTTTGAGCTTTGAAAGCCGCACGGGGGGCTGGTGAACGGCAAATGGTTTTCCCCGTTGAGCTAGTCCATCATCAGATGAGGCTAACAAGGTATGCGCAGCTGTAAATCAATCTTCAAAATATCTCTGAGTGGTCTCTGCAAGCAAAGCACAAATAGAAGCGACAAATTATCCGTATAACCAGATAATTATCCCGATAACGCGATCGGATTTTTTTAAATTCCTAAAATTGGCTTCAGGAATCGCCAAAAACCTCCTCTTCTCCGGAAACAATATGGCAACATCAATTTTCGCACTAAATCGAATAACCGTTAATAGTTCAAATACACGTTGCATGGTCAAAGCTTGCACCGAATATGAAAAACCGGGGACAACTCCGGTTCGGATTTTTTTTTTTTTTTTTGAATTAACAAAGTCGACTTCAGGAAACGTCAAAATCATCCCACTTCGTCAGAAGCAATATGACAACTTCATATTTTCGCACTAAAGCGAATGGCCGTTTATAGTTCAGATTCATGTTTCACGGCAAAGAAGCGCATCAAGTATGAAAAACCGGCTCCAAACCGCTTCGTATAGTGTTTCTAATTTGTTTTTGGTAATTCCCAAAATCGGCTTCATGAATCCCCCATATGTCCCACTTTCTCGAAAGCAATACGGCAACTCAAATTTTCGAACTAAAGCAGCAACATTGTATATACAGTTCTATATACCTACCTACATATATAATAATCACTTATATGGCATGAGTTACGAGTGTTACAAACCAACACACATACAAGTGCAACTAATGTAAGCGTGTTAAAAATTGAAACTAATATAAGTAAATCTAAACAGCTTTTATATAGTTTTTGGTTTTTATAAATTTGATCGATTATTAAGTAAATAATAATCAACTCATTTGTGTAAAAGCAAAATAGCTTGCAAAGTTACTTTTAAATTGAAAATATTTTGTACTAGTGTACAATAGTATATACATATGTATGTATCTATGTATGTGTAACACTTTCATTTTGTAGCTGAGTAAAAACAGTTTTTCTAAGTTTGTGTTAATGTTTTATAAAGAATGAGTATTTGCCAACACTTTTAAGTTTACTATCAATTAGTACTCTCACCATCAAATCTTTTTGATAATAACTACGCATTATGTTTTTGAAATGTGCAGTTTATATGAAAATGTAATCTGCTCAGACCAAAATGTATGAATGTATTTACTTAGCTAATGAATGTTATCTTGGAATTTGTGTAACATTAGAACTTGAAAATATTTACAAAAAATTATACTTCATGCGGGGCTAATATGAGAAACTGTGTGAGTTTCTTTGTGATAGAAACACCAATGCCATTAACACTGTGGTCTCATTGGTTACTTTACAAACAAAATTTATTTATTGGCCAATTAACATTTCACTTGTTAAATTAGTATCACCAAGAAAATAATCATAAAGTTTTATGGACTTTTATCTGTATTCACATATTAAAAAAATATAATATTTTTGTTTTCAAACTTGTATAAAAAATAGAAACAGTTTGGATCCCTTTTCAATAACAGAATAAAAAATTTAGTTTAGCGACTGTTTCACGATCCTAAACGCTGATGTTGGGCCTGCTTAGCTTGCCGTTGACGTAACAAATCGAAAGAGGATACGATGAAAGATATAAAATTTTGTCAACAATTTAATTTTTTATCAGCCAGAATGATTTCAAATGTTAATATTCGGGATCGTGAAACAGGCGTTGTAATAATTGAACTATAAAATGTACGAGTATAGTACTTTTTTATTTATTTTACAGTTCTTAACATGTAAATTTTTCATAGGTGCTAACCATGTTATCAGTAGACCGGCTACGTTTAATAAACGTAAGAATAATTAAAGCGCTCGGTGGCTGAGTGGGTTAAGCGGCTGTATTAATCATGATCACATGATCCTGACTTTGAATCCCAGTGGGTGCTGATGAGTAGTGTAGCGACTACGAAATAGCTACTTGTCCCCCAGCTATATGGTATTCAATTATTTTTTCTGTTCTTCGTTGGTCTTATTGTATCACAGCAGTTATTGTTATAATTAAAAAATAATACTTCTTCTTTACTGAAGTTGGACTCGAACTAACAATTAGTTTGATGAATTGTTTTTATTGTCATTTATTTGCTGGCCGCAAGATATTTCTCTTTTAACGTCTCTCCAAAAATGTTTTAGCCTCTATTTCTTGATACCTTGGGGCTATAAACTATGCTTTTAAATTTTCCCCTAAGAAGGCAAACCTTTTTACAAATTCCATAAATTGTAAGAAGACAACTTTGTCTTGATCTATTTTGTGTGTTTCTTTTTCTACTATTTCACTCTACAAAATTTTCACTGAACTGACGAAATTTAGCGCTATATAAAATAAGCGGTTTGACAAACATCATGCTTCAAACTTTTCTGCAAATACTCCTATAAACAATGCAAAATGTTTGTACAAACGTAAAACTGCCAAGCAGTTTATGCAGTTTTTTTTTTTACCTTTATTACATACTCGTACACTACATATTTTAATTAATTTGCATTTTACTTGAAATTTTAGTTTTTCTCTTTTGTGATAATTAACAAACATTATTTTTGCATATAGACATAATAAAAACCTTTTAAGATTACTTTTCTTAAAATTACGATTTTATATTTGACAACTAAAGATGTTTCCACAAAAATGTTGCCACCACTGATAGCAAGTCTAAAAATCTGATTAACTCTAATTATAGCGACATAAAAAATTTTAAATTCTACCTATACTCGTATGTGCTCGCTCAAGTATGATAATATGAGAACTATTATCCCTAGGTGCCTTTTCTGATAAAGGATACGTTCTCCTGCGGTGGTTATGACGAAGCATGCGAGGAGATATTCGATTTAATGGTTTTTGCAGCAGTTGTGTGATAGGGGGTGTTGGAATTCCCAAATAGTCCAAAAATAAACAACTTTGTTTGTTGTACTAAAAATGATTACTGTATTTATGTATTTCTTTATGTATCATTTTCGCGCCATTTATGTATGTACCTAAATGTCTATACTAGTGTTTTATATTCATTGCCAATTTGTCTTTTAAAACCGTTGGTTATATTTTAACAACACACTGGTATATGCGCGGTAACTATTTTATATTTTGTATATTTTGTATATTGTTATTAAAGTAATTAATTATTATTATTATTTATAAAGGTTAATGTTTGGTTAGTAATAAAACTAACGTGGTTTCATTGCAAGGAACTTAAAACCACAACAGGGAGAAGTAGAAAGTGTTGAGAACTTGCTCTGTTGGTGTCCAGCTCTTTCTTGTGCTGCACGCTTTGGCAGAAATAACATAATACTACGCAGGTTAATTGGACCTTTTCGTACGATCCTCGGATGTTTCTGAACTGGACCAGAGATATGCAAATTTTTTGAGACACATGTCACAATTAGGCAACAGAATGGGACCAAATTTGATCTAATGGGCTGGCTTTTCAATAGCTGGTAGCCGTGGTACAAATTTGAAAGTTAAAAAAAAAATTATATTATTAGAAATTTAGAAGAAATTTCTTATTAAATACAAAATCAGGCCTACAACAGATTTTATATCATGTTTATTGTTTCACCACATTCAGGATTACACATATAACATCTTTTGCGTTTTGTTTTGAGTTTGTTGCACAATTAGTAACATTTGGTGAAGCATTTTCTTAAAAAACTTGCTGCATGTACTGAACAATAGGCCGTTGTAATTTATTTCGCGCCTATAAGATATTTGGGCAGCAATTAGTGCTTATTTCTAAAAAAACGTAGTTTCTGTTGCAGTTTTTGTATTTGGTTTATAAAAAAAAGTTTTTAATTTTAAATCTTTTTTTTTTATTTAGTTAAGAAGTATGTTTCCAATATGCCGATTATTCTCGTTGATAAACTGAACTAAACATAAAATAGTGTCTCACTAACATATTGATAAGATTGGTGGTAATGCAAAGCACGCTCATAGATCTTTGTATGAACATGCTCTTAGTATGCAATTAACTTGACCTGAATTAAAGCCTAATTACTCGATATGCTAATCAAAAACTTGCTCTAAATTTGAGACACCCCCTATTTGCAGTTTTTGTCTATTTAGCTGAATGGCTTACACTCTAGCATACTCTATCACACACATACACACACACGTATACCTCTATAGACTAGTATCGAATTTCTGTTTAATTAATTCTATTTCTTTAAGTGTGTATGCAGCAAAACCCCATTAGTTTATTTACACTTTTCTCCCTATCTTTAATAATACTGTTGCCATGATTGATTATTTCGATGATTCATGCATATCGTATCAAAATTGGAAATATTTCTCCTTATTCAATATCTCAAATTACATTCTTTTGGAACTTAATAAATTCTTACAAATGCTGTTGATTGTGCTTAAGTGTTTTTGATGACTTGGCAAACATAAAGCATGTTTCAATGGTATACGTTGAAGTGTTTATGTGCGTGTTTTGCTTTTCTTGGTTGTTGATTTCCCGGCAATTATAAGATGATTAAGGTTTTTAGCTTTTGATTTGTTTTTATGATATTTGCTGATGATAGGACACATACATATATCAAATAAATTATTAAAACCAAAGTCTCTATTAAATAAGAAAATCATAGAAATTTTTTTTGCTGAAATTTGTTAAAGCAAGCAGGGAATAGAAAGTTGTTCGTTTTATTGTAAGGATTAAAAATGTGGAATAAAGTATTTAGATTATTGACAGAAATTTATGTCAACACTAATATAATTAATCAAAAATTTTGAAAACTGTATAATGACATGTAATGATTTTCATGGTAAAAAAACCAGGAAATGTAAATAATAATATTCGATTTGAGTTTTGCTGATTTTACTTCTTATTTCTTTAACACTAAATTATTTTGTTCTTCTCTCATGCAAAGAAAACCCAATTTGGCATATTATTGCGGCAACATCAAATATACACTGTTGCTGACGGCAACAGTGTATTTTCGATTTTAGTGTAACTTAATTAAACAAATATATTAGTTTTACAGTGTCCATATGATATTTTTTTACATTTTTTTCCATTCATTTATTTATTGAATCTTCACAAAGTGAACTAACAATTAGTATTTAAATCTTAATACTTAATACACAATATTAATTAAGTCCAGCCAATGCTAGACAAAAATGTTTTATTTTGCATGGCCAATATCGGTAAAATCACCTGTTTAAAGTTACGAGGGTGGCAAGGGTATCCCTCCTTCTCAACCGAGAGTGGCCTTCAAAATTAAGTATATTGCGTGCAAGAGGATTTGGGTGAAGTTCCAGTTTACTAAGATACCTTGTCGCGTACTTTGAAAATTCGTCTCTTACAAGAGGAACACATAGATCCTTGTGAATTCGTTAGTTTTTTACGTACCATGGAGCTGCAGTACTCGTTCGAAGAATTTGATTTTGTCGCCTTTGAATTTTTTCAATGTTAGATGCTAGATTTTTTACATTTAAATCATTTTAAAAAGTTGTTGGATGCAATACCAACTAGCACCCGCCTTGATGGCCTAATGTGATGATGGATCAACTTCACGGGTTGAATAATTCACGATTCATCAGTACCACCGTGTGGCTTACAAGGCTTAGAAACGTCGTAACTCTAAGTAAATCAATACAAAATTCCAAGCAAATCAACCCACAGTGATTTTATTGTTATAGTTGCGGTCTTATTGTTTGTGGTCTTATTGTTTATTGTTGTTGCATTTTTATTGTTTCGCAAGCATGTGTATGAGTCTGTATGTGCGTGGCAGCAATCATATTTGTGCCTTTGAGTATAGAATTTTCAATAGCTAGAAGGCTCATGAACAATCTAGAAAGTAATAAAGAAGTATAAGTAGCAGGCAGTGCTCAGCAGAAGAAGAGTCATAAGCTTAAAAGTAAGTCAGTCTTGTATTTTAGTGGTATTAAGTGTGAATAAAATTGTGAAGTATTGTAGTACTGTGTAACGAACAACCCATTTAGCCAACCATAGAAGTTGTAAATGTAACATAAATGTAAAGGCATCGTAAGTGAAACTGTAAGTGTGTTTATGTAATACCTAAAATCGTGTAATATGTTTTTGATAAAGAAATAATAACAAGTTTCTTATTTCGGATTTTTATATCCCGACATTGATTTGCCTAAACAAAAATAATTAATTTTACATTCTACAAATATTAAGTTAGTTAAACATTTCATTGACGTTAATGTACCGACTTGTATCTTTCTTTATCTCTTAAATTATGCTTGACTTATTGACACGAACTGTTTCAGGGAATATATAATTCTCTAAGAAGGTTCAGTTTCAATTATATAATCGTGGCAGCCAATACACCTCGGCAGGACGTGAAATATCGTGGCCATTAAATTTATCGCGCAACTGAGCCATTGTGTCATTGGCTGTGTGGCAAATACCACCATTCTGTTAGAACCACATGTCCTCCTAGTCAATATCGTTAGTTTTAGGCTATAAGGAGTCCGTTACCATCTCGCTATAGGAAACATCATCCATGAGTCGATGTTGGCCGCTTTTCTGCCATACTATCGCAAATAACAGCAGCAATTATTAATAATAATAATAATGGTTTCTGAAGACCAACCTAGGCAAACATAGACAGGTGTTTTCACATTTCCTAAAATTGCTAAAATTAGAGCACGATTCCTTCGATTCTGGATAAATGTCGTAGATTATGCTGACCAAAAAAATAAAAAATAAATGAAAAAATTAATGAAATGTACGAATGGCACTCCGATTTGAACACCCATTTGCGTAAAAGTCTTCAGCAGTCTTAAACACTTTAACCAAGAAATGCCAAATTAAGTTGGGAAAAAATTGCATGTAAGATATGACGTACAATTAACATCGCTGTTTATGTTTAGACTACCCTTTATATGTTTTCGTTTTTATATTTTGCGGTGTCTCCTTCTTCTTCTGCGTAGCTGACAATGCACTTACAGTTCGATAGCCAAGCAACCAACTACAGTTTTATGATCGCCTAAAATGCAGTAGTCCGGCATTACATTTGGCTTTAGCATATTATTGTCTGTTTTATCGCATTATGATTTTTGGTAGCTGGTAACACTGCTCAGTTGCCCTCCATAATCGAGAAATTAATTATTTGCCCAAGCTAGGCCAGTGAATAACATTATGCCTAAAATGCAGTAGTCCGGCATTACATTTGGCTTTAGCATATTATTGTCTGTTTTATCGCATTATGATTTTTGGTAGCTGGTAACACTGCTCAGTTGCCCTCCATAATCGAGAAATTAATTATTTGCCCAAGCTAGGCCAGTGAATAACATTAATATAATAAATAATGCTTATATAATATTTATTTAACTTATGTTGATGTAGTCATGTAATGCGCATTTTATCTGTCTACAAACCAATAAGATATTACCAGATTCTATTGATTCCTTTAAAAAAAAATCCTTTGTCAGTGCTTCAAAATATTTTCAGAAGAGTGTGCAACAAATTTTTTAAAATACAGAAATGTTTCATTTACGTCAAAGAGTCCTTTTTAAATATTGCCAACTTTCCCTGTAACTTACAGCAGTAATGAATTTACCTTTGATTACCTAAATCACTTTTTCTCTTAAAAAATGTGTTTTCTTGAAAAAAACTGTATTTATCTTTATCTAAGAGATTTATTTAATAATTTTTTTTTTCTTTAGGAAATTTACCTCATTTGGTATTTTGTTTTAGGCATTTTCATATTATTTCGCATTTATGACAAGTGACACGATTATTTTAAGATCAAGTTGGGCTGATTAAAAAGGGGATATTTTGGCATGAAACTTTTAATTAAATATTGTTATTTGAAGTAAAATTTTATTTTCCAAAAAGAAAAGACAAGCAAAAGATGAAAAAGATAACCGGATTAAATTATTCGAAAAAGAGTTTTAAATTGCATAAAAAAATTTTTAACTAATTCATTATATATAAAGTTGGGCATCTTTTTTTTTTTAGTTTGGAAAATAATTTATCCCATCGTTTGCTTGTTTTAAATTGATAGCAACAAAAAAAAAGTAGAAGGAAGCAATAAAAATAAACAGAGTTTAAATTAGTTTTCTTAAAATTCAAACAAATCTTTTAATTTATGCAGTATATACATATGTATTGGTTATCTTATGGGCTTATATCTAGCTTATCAAAGAATCCTTCGTGTGATTGTTTCTACAATATCATGGCCACTAGTGTCATTGTAGACTTCAGCTATAAACAACAAAAGGTCCGTTACCAAAATATGGGAACCTTCGTTATTTCTGATTCTTAACGATAAAGATGTGTCTCTCTGATGAAGTCTGGCTGTTAACGATAAAGATTTTAGCAGCTCAGTTACTGAGCATTAAATTATTGTATATATAATGGCATTTCTAGTATTACATTGAAAAATAAGTGGTCCAACCATATTGCACAGTGTTAATTGAAAGTTATAGTTTAACGTCATTATTTTTTGTTCAACATAAGTATAGTATAGTAGAGTATATCGGCAGCAGTTCATGATACGTCATGACTCGAGTTCAAATCTGAAAATGTATGCTGACGAGTACTGTAGCGATTACAAAACAGCTAGTTGTCCGCCAGCTGGAGGTATGATTATTATTTTTCTTGTCTTCTTCAATCAAAAATTATTGATCACAGCAAATTTGTGTTAAAAAAAATTCTTCTTAAGAAAGGAAAAACTTAAATTAAAACCCAATATACAAATGTACAAAAAACTAACGGCCTTACGTATAATCAAAATACTCATGCTAACTAACTAGCTGCTAAGTTTTTTTTGTGGAAATTTCCATAAGGGAAAGATAGCAGCAAGTTAGTTAGCACAAGTTTTTTTATTATACATAAGGCCGTAAAAATCTAATTTAAATATTTTTTATATTTGTTAGAAAAATATAACCCAACAATAACCATGATAAGTATTCAATAAGTAAAATATATAAAAATGAAGTACTCTAGTAGATATAAAAAAAATCTGACTGAATCGAAGCATTTTTCGTCCCCAATGCGTATGATTGATATTTGAGTACATTGAAGAGCAACATTTAATCACATAACTGGCAGAGTTGCCGTTTCTGATTATTTACAAACAAAATTGGTAATATTTTTCTTCAATGTTAGGATGCGAATATTTTTCTTTTAAATTTGGTTACTGTTTTTATAAAACATACAGATATAAACATTGTTTATATCGTTGGTCTCATGCAGAGAGGCCCTAACAAACACAATCGCAATTTTACAGGAGAAGGAAAAATCATAATGGAAACTGTATACTTAGGTTTATTAAAAAGTACTTTTTTTTTGTTCAATTGCTTGTAAAAGCGATATTTTTGAAAGTATTTAATTAAATTTTTGTAACGCTGTATATTTATGTGAAACGTAGTAGAATTCCTAAAAAAGTTCCATTCGGGGAAAATGCGAGTTAGGGCCTTTCTACATGAGACTAACGATATATAACTTATTAAAATGTTCAACCACGTTTTTTAAATTGTTTACAATTGTTGCTTATCTGCTAGTATTGCGTTGATTGCGCAGCACTAGCAACACCACTCCTTACTACGGAATAATCAGAATTTTAACATTATTGCTGAAAATATATTTGATAAGTATTTCTTTAGTCCGGTCGCTTGTTCTAGAATACGTAATAAATCGTCTGATAGAGAAAGTGGTCTGCTCTGTAGTTATGTATTATTATAAGATATTATATTGTAATGTGGAACTAAGTGGAAGAAAAGATTTCCACGAGTCTGCCTGCAAAAATTCAGCTTGATTGGATATCGAAAAGAAAAGCTTTATATTTTATAAAAAAAATTCTGACGTGTACATGAAAATCGCCGATACACGAGTATTTTTATTTTTTCTCCCCTTTCCGAAAAAGTATATTTGGTTCATAGAACAGAATGGGTGTAACGCGGTGTAACAATTCCAAACCCAAATATACTATCATAATTGCCACGCACACACACATACTTATGAAACAATAAGAATGCAACACCAGCAATAAAATGACTAGTGGTTGATTTACTTGCAATTTAGGCTCTTTAGATAATGTATGTTTGTTGGTTCACGAATTATTTTTTTAGCCTTATGCTGTTTGTGTAGCTGTGCGTATTCTTTTCTAACAGGGGTGCGCAAAAGCTCTCTATGGAAGAGCAAACACCAATACATTTAAGGAAAAACTACTTCTATTTCATATTATATTGTATATTCATAACATATTGTTGTAAAAAGCAAAAGCACAAATTTACACTGATAATCGTTGTCGTCAATGGTTACCAGCAAAGTGTTGTTGTTTTGCTCTTGAGTGTGTGCAGTGATCAACGACAAAAAAATATATGACAAAGTTCTTTGCGTATTTTTTATTGCGGTATGTGTGTATTAAAGAGCACATCCCCATATATAAGCGTTTTTATAAAAACTATTGAGTATCATGAGCATATGGCTTGGGCAGATCTGCTTTATAATAAGCAAATCAATGGTTCATACAGTGGGTTAAAGGTAATGCAAACCCATTACAATATAATATATAATAAATTCATGAAAGTTCGAAAAATTATATTCAATACTTAAGTAGGAATATTTAATAAAAAATATTCCGTCTTCTATTTTTTTTTTTTTTTTTAATTTTTTGACTGCCTTGTCTTTTAATAATTAAAAAGTTTTTTGTAGATAATTGAACTTGCTCATGAAAGGTATAAAATAACTATAATTGCTAATTTGTCTATGATTATTATTTAAATATACTTACATTGCAAATTGCCTTTGCCTGCTAATGCAAATTACAAGAAATTTACATCTTTTTTGCAGTAAAAGAACAAGATGGTTTTTTGTCTTCCCTCTTGAGTACACGTGTTTTCGTTTTCACTGTCGTGCGTTTTCTTTATATGTCTATTATTGATTTATTTTCTATGTAATTCCTTACTTTTTTATCTTGGCCCAGTACTCAGGGGATGACCCCCTACATATGCAGCGCATTGTACTGGAACTAGGAAAATAGGTTATGATGAGGAGGAAAGAGGGAGCAGTGTTTGTGGAGGTTTAACTTTGACGGACAACGTTAAAAAATAAACACGTGTACACAGCTTGATACCTATTACGGTGCAATTTGGTTTCATGCGAATTTAACTAAGGATTTTTAGTAAATACGGACAGCAGTAACAAAAGACGTTTGCACAGGACGAGAGACAAAACACTTAAGGTGTTGGACTAATTTTTGTATGACTGAACAGTGTTGAGGGTATATACACGGGATTTTAACTAATCTAATTCCAGGATTTTAAATACTGTGGTAACATTTATTTTGCCTGCTATAGATAAGTGCAATCAAACGTCCACAAACACTTCTATCACTTTCTTCTCTATTTTTCTAGTTCAAGTACTATGCATTACATTCGTAGCTGTCATATCGAAGGCGCCTGTTCCATGATAAAAAAGTAACAAAAAGGTGTATTAAATTTTGTTATATTTGAGAACATTTGGTAACTTTTTCAAACATTTAGATTGTTATAATTTTTTTTTACAGTGGCAACACTGAAGACTGGTATGTTCTTATGCTGTTCACGTAAAATATTTTTCTATTAAGTTGTTGGCAAAATTCTTACTTCAAATTCAAGTCAAAAATAATAATAGATTACAGAAACAAAAAAAAAAATTATCAATATATAAAAGTATCTTCTAATATGCATACGTGTAATTTTCTGTAAAATTTGTTTGGCTATAAATCTCTTTCAAATTTAAATTAATAAATAATACATGTACAACAGTTTGCAACAAATTGCACAATCAATATGTAATAAAGCAAGAAGTTTTCGAAAAACTTTTTAAATTGTAATGCATTAAGCTTATGATACCCCAACCACAATATAATGCAAGAAATTTAAAGCGTATGTGTAGTTCGATTTACAAAAAATCTGAATATTTTGGAGAGAGAAGCAATTTAAAAGTATGTGTTTAGATGATTTTTTAGATTACCGTTTTTCTCCTTTCAAGGAATGGAAAACCAAAACCAACTTAAACTGCAAATGTTGCTCATTTTGCTAAAAAAAAAAAGAACTTTGCGATTAAGGTTTTGCACATTATTTGGTAAAATGAAAAAAGAGAGGAAAGAAAAATAGAAAAAAAATATTGAAAAATAAAACTTAAATTTTATAATTCAACACACGTAACATGTTGCAACAATTCAATCAGTTATCGTGTCTGAGCGATATGCATATGTATTTAAACTCATACAAAAGACAAATACAAAAGCATTAACAAACACTGACACAGACACATGAACTGCGTTTTTACACCATACGAATGAATATAAGCTGCTGTTCAGTGATGTATTCTGATATTTTAATGAAACCAACCTTTTTAGGAATTAAAAGGAAATCTGGATCAATGGCAATATTGTTTTGGGCCCACTTGAATTTCAAAGTGCTGTTCAGGCGTCATTCTATTCATGTTGAAATACTAAAAAATGGATGTACCAATAGCAAATAGAATTAATTTTAGAAAAGATACGGAAAGTTTAGATCAGAATTATAGGCATCTAATTTATAAAAATAAAGTAATAAATTAGCATATTCGGAAATATATTATTATGTTAATAACATTTTTTTAAAAATGTTTTTTGTGTATTTATTTTATTTTTTTTTTTTTTTTTTTTTGTGACACTTTCTGCTTGGCTCACGATGTCGTTTCGTAAACGTTCGTTATAATTTTTAAAGTCGAAAAACCTATTTCGATGCCGTTTATAAGCTTTGCTTTTCACTGATCTTATATCATATGCCTTGTAAACCTCCGATATATTCGTTAGTTGAATAATAGTTGACTACAAGTCACTTATTTTTATTATAAAACATTACCGAACGTTAAATAAAACGACATCGTGAGCCATGCAGTTTATGTAGGATGTATTTACATATGTATGTTAAAATTATTTTCATTTCCTTTCAAATAATTTATAAACAAAAATCAAAAACAGCTAGTTGTCAATTTTTATTTTTTTGTCTTCTTCAATCAAAAACTATTGATCACAGCAAATGTGTATTGTAAAAGATCCTTCTTAAGAAGAAACTTAAGAAAGGAAAAAACTTGAACTATAACCCGTTGTACTAATGTACAAACCAAAATTTTAATTTAAAAATTATAAAGTTCAACAAAAATTCAATAAATTAAAAACCAAAAAAAATTGCTGAAGAAGTCTTTCAAAGGGAGACGAAATATTGGATTTAATAAACAATTTTTTAAAAAAAATTTTATAAAAAAGACCTCAAGCTTGGAGATCATTATATTTTAATTTAAGAAAAAGGTCGAAAAATTATAATAAAGAAAAAATAAATATATTAATATTATTTATGACAAATATGTATCATTATTCAAAGTGCTTAAAAATTTACTTTTTGCTGGTAGGAATCACCGATTGACGCACATACACACATTTGTTTGTTAGTTTTAGTAATAATTTGATAGCCATACTGCTCCTAAAGTACTCAACCGAACTGACTGAATTTCGCATTATGCTTATCTGTAAAATCGATGATGTAGTACGGCCAAAAAAGGAATATTGAAAAACTTGTTTGCCTATTAATTATACAGATGTTTCCCTGTTAAGCAAGAATCAAGTGTGAAACAGAAAATTTCATTACAAATAATTTATACAGGGTGTCTCAGAACTCAACATGAAGCCGAAATGGGGTGACAGAATTTATTGTAACCAACATGAGAAAAATCAGAAAAAATTAAAAAAAAAAAAACACAACTCAGTTCAAATGTCTTTTATTCGCACAATCCTTGTATTTTTTTAAGATTTTTGTTTTTATTTTTCTCATGATAGTCTTGTCACCATGTTTTGGCTTGACATTGAATTATTGAATTGCGTAAAACCCCGTATATAGTATTTAACGTAAAAGTTTTACCGACTGTTTTGTTCTTTCACTTCGCTTATATTTTATGGTTTAACAAATTTTGGGTCACTTCAAGGCAGCTTTATTCAGGTAGTGGCAGAATTACAATAAATACAACACCAACAAACATCAACATGTATTTTGTTGGTAGAATTTACGAATAGTTGTCAAAATTTTGACAAATATTCGTAAATTCCACCAACAAAATACATGTTGATGTTTGTTGGTGTTGTATTTATTGTAATTCTGCCACTACCAGTATAAAGCTGCCTTGGGTCTCTTTGACAATTCAATGAAATATTTTACATTTAATACAAGAACTTGATTCAACAGCTATCGAATGACATTGAAAAAAATTGCGATTCTGGGCTAATAAGCAAATTTGTGCTAACAAATTCTGTCTTATGTAAAACAGAATAGGGATTATAAGTAACTCCGGGTGAGTTAATTATAATGGGTCGGCGAAAAAGAAATAATAGAGGGTTAATATTTCTTTTCAAATAAAATGAGTTTTATTTAACATGGGTGGGTTACCTTTTTTTAAATGTTTAATTGAAAAACAATTCCTGGAGTTCGCTCTGGCTCTTCTTCTGCTGTTCTTGGTAAAATTGAAAGTAAATTGATATGACAGAAAATGATAAATTTCAGGCCATGGTACAATCATATATAGGTAGTGTCGCAACTGTGGCCGACATTTTTTTTCTGTGATGATAACTATCAAAAGTGCACACATACACACACATTTTTTATTATTGTTTACAAATTGAAAAAGTTTTTGAAAAAAAAAATGTTTCAATAATAATTTTGAAACACTAAAACAGCTTCAAACACAACACACAGCTTTTTCTTGATCTTTATTTATATAATTAATTTATTGCACGAGTTTTAAATGCAAAAACTTATTGAAAAATTATTTGTAAAATAAAAATACAAATAAAAATATACGTTTGTTTTTTTATTTTCTTTTGTTTTCTTTGACAGTTATCAACACAAAGCAACAATAAAAAGCCATGTTGTTTTTTTTTATTGTAGTTCCGCTTTTACCTGTTATATTATTGTACCATATTTCAGTCAATCTAAATCTGACATTAGAGTGAATTGCCAATGTGAACAAGATAGTGGTGAGTTTGAGGTTACTTCAACAATGTGGTAAGTATAGGTTTAATTCAACAAAGTGGTAAGTATAGGGTTAATTCAACAAAGTGGTAAGTATAGATAGGCAAATTACAACTATTAACTGTAACCCTACAGTTGCACCATCAAATTTATTTTCAATTCAGTATTAAGTTTTTTACACATACTGCTTGTCAAATTTTAAAAAAATTAAAAGCTAAAAATTAAAAGTAGGCTGCACGCAATTTCAAAAAAAAACAACTAAAAATAATTGCTTCCTTAAAAATAATAAATTTGATTTCTTATAAATCAGCACAAATTTAATTTATTTTCTAATAAATTAACACAAAATACTATGGCGGCGGAATTTTTAAACACAAAATTGAAAAATTTGTTCATTAAAATAGCTATCAGCTGTTTTCTTGCCTATAAATTTAAACGCAGAGTCTTTTTTTTAGCATTTTTTTATTTATTGAATCTTCAAAATGAACTAACAATAAGTATTCAAATTTTAATACTAAATTTCAAATTAAAAAAAAAGAGATGTCCAACACAGAGTTGGAAAGCAAATTTGAGAACAAATTCGTACCAAGTTTTAAAAGTATGAATGTGTTAGTAAAAAAGTGAGAGTGTATTAAGACTTGAAAGGCAAAAGTTGGTCGTGTTAGGTAAATGAAAACGTAAATGATAAGTATAAGAAAATTCATTATAATTCATAACTTAGAAAACTTGAAAAAAGATTAAAAAAATAATAAATATTTATGCAATTCAATTAAACTCAGTATTTTTATTTTTTTTTGTCCAAATTACTTTGGACAGACATCATTAATTAACAAGATAGATATCGAATTTGATTTTAGTTCAATAATTTATTAGATATCGTAAGCACTAATTAAACTCCTGGTTCCACCTCCACATTTTTATCTGCATTAAAATTAGCACACAAAAAAAACTATACTGTAATTTACATCACATTACTAGAACAATTCTATCAAACTATTTCGCCTTTAAAAAATCAAGTTGGTCACATTCCTTTAATAGCACTTAAACAAAATCGAATTCTAACCAATATTACACAAAAGTAGAAAGAAAATCTGAGAATTTTTAGAAATTGAAATGAAAGAAAACTTAAAATATAAAACCAAACCGTAAAATTTACAATTTTTGATAATATTTGAATGCTGAAGGAAAATGAAATGCAAGAAAACAAATGCACAAACAATAAGAAAAAGTTATTTCCACTGCATTGGTGCCTTAAAAGTTAACGATTACATTTCATTGCTTATACTACATGCAATTTAACAAAAATTGTTTAACGAAAGACCCTGCGCCAGCGAAAATCAGCCAACAGCCAGCAGCAAAACTGAAAAACTTTGTGGCTCAAAGAGAAAACTCGAAAACAAAGAGAAGAGAAGAAGAAAACTCAACTCAACTTTCAAAACAAGCAAAAAAGTTCCTTTAAAACAAAAAACAAAAAAAAATTATATTCCAAACACACCTGAGAAATCTTAAATATAAAAATTACAAAAACAAACAACAAGACTTTGTTATTGCTTTACGAGAAAATTTTCATTTTATTTTTTCACAACTTTTCTTTCTTTGCCAAGAAATTGTTTAAATACATATTTAAAATAAGCAGAAATAGGGGAAAAACCAAAGAACCTGTAATCAAATGCATTGAGGTCATTTAGCTGGTTAACAATTTAGCGGAGAAGAAAAGTTTAGGACTTCGTTGGTATAATTTTTTTGTTTGTTTCTTCGTTACTAAAGTTAAATATCAAAGCACACTTACTTTGCTGAACATGTCAAAATGTTTACCCTTTGGTCATCAGCTAGCTGACCTTCGTTGGACTCTACAGAAAGCACAGTAATAAAATAACAATAAAAATTAAAAAAAAATGTTTTTTCTTTTATCTTGGATGACCATTATATATGCAATATATTGTTACTGGAACTGAGAAAATAGTGTATGAAAAACGGGGATAGAGGGAGTAGTGTTTGTGGACTTTTGACTTAAACCTTTCAACAACAAGACATAAAGACGGAAAGAAACGTTTTAAAAATTTGGCATTAAAGCAGTTAAAACTGATCAGTGCCCAGTGTATATAATCTAGACACTGCTCAGAGTAATAAAAACCAGTCCAACACCTCTTGCACTGCAAGTTAATGAATTACATTGAAAAGAAATAAATAATGAACATACTCGTATAAAGAAAACGGACAGCATTGCAAAAGAAAACACGTGTAAACAGGATGGAAGTTAAAACAGTACTCCCCAACTCGAGCACTTTGAGCTCAATGGTGCTTTGTTTGGCATGATATGCACGGCTATTCATGTCAGGCACGGTGAAATAAATTGTTTAGAATATCGAATTTTCTTCAAATTTACGCTTGGTGCTAACACTAAATTTACATGTGAAACTAACTTATGTGTTGTTTCCATATCACAAGCAAGCAACTAGTAAAGAAATTTTATATCAAAAGCACTCAATTTTTTGAATCATTTCTTTACAAATATTTCAGACAAGTTGCATGCTTGTTTTGTGGAAACATCACCTTACAGTAAGTTTCTTATAAATATTATCAGCCAAATAAATTTCGAAGAAATTGTCTCGCGACTTAGGACACGTTTCACGAGGTCGAACTTTAATGTTCGCAAAATTTGAAACGGCAAAGAAACACATTTATAGTTCAAAGCGGTCACACTCGGTTTGGAAGAATGGATACTGTTGCCACCATCAGAGCTTTAAATAGGTAATTTACCGATATAATTGGCACAAAATAAAAATTTTGTCTAGTATTGGCTGGACTTGTTAATTTTTTTGTATTTAGTGTTAAGATTTGAATACTTATTGTAAAGATTCACATTGTAAAGATTCAATAAATAAATAAAAGCTAAAAAAAAATTATAGTTCAAATATAAAATTGGTCCTGGTGAGTTGATAAATTCTTTGCTACGTTTTGTTATGTTGTATTGCCTTTCAGCTTAAAAGTGGATCGAAAATAGGTGTTTTCGCCACTCAAACGTTAAGGCTCGAATTCGTGAAACAGACACTTTTATTAGATATACATGGTCTGATCAAAAAATAACCGTTATTTTCAACTTTCGTGAGTTACGTAAGTATGTTCGGTTTTCGAATATTTTTCTGTATAACAAACACATGTTTGTTATATATGTTGGCAGTATCAGCCAAAGTTTATCAAAAAGAAGTTAAATTTCTAAAAAAAAATGTAATGTACTAGAGTGCTAGACTACGGAACAGCACACACTATATTATGTTTATGTTTATTCACTATTTGTTTATTTATAGTCTTAATTATTATAAATTACTCGTTATATAAATGCTTGACAGCTAAAAAGGTTAGTCGGGTTTGGGAGTGCTCTTAATGCAAAAACAACGTCGTGCGGACATCGCTCAAGAGCTGTTGAATATCGTCAACGACATTTCAGATTTCCTCAAAAAAGTCATAGCTGGTAACGACTCATGGGTGTATGACTATGAATTTGAAACAAAAGCACAATCATTCCTGTGGAAGCATTCAGAAGAGCCTAGAAGAAAAAAAGCACATCAAGTTCTATCAAATGTGAAGGTTTTGTTCACTAATTTCTTCGAATGCAATGACATGGTGCATCATGAATTCTTGCCACACGGTCGTACGGTCAATAAGGAGTACCTTGAAGTTATGCGCTATTTGCGCGAAACACTTCGTCAGAAACGCACAGAATTGCGGAAGTAACAATCATGGATTTTGCACCATGATAACGCGCCAGCTCACAAATTGACGCTTGTGCGGGAGTCTTTGGCCAAAAACAAAACCGTTATTATACCATAACCATCATATTCACCGGGCTTGGCCCCCGCTGACTGTTTCTTCTTCCTTAAACCGAAGACACCGATAAAAGGAAAGCGTTTTGCTAGGATTGAGGAGATAAAAGAAAATTCGAAACAGGAGCTGTTAGCGATACCAAAAAGCGCATTTCAAAAGTGTTTTTCGGGGATTGGAAAACGCGCTGGAATTAGTGTATTATATCTGAGGGGGATTACTTTAAAAAGGACAAGAATATATAAATACCTTTTGATAAAATTTAAAATAACTGTTCGTTTTTTGATCAGCCCTCATATTTGATTCCGCCATTTTTCAAAAGATGGCTGTAGCGGTAAGTGTTAGTCAAAATAAACAGATCATAGATGTTATACAATAAGCTTAAATATTTGTAAACATAACGAAATATCACTTGATTTGTGTCTTCATCATAAAGTTATTCTCGATTAAGCATATCAACCTACCAGCCAAAAACTCGATATATTCGGGAGCTTTTAATTCTCTGCTTTAATATGAAGGAGTCTGCAGCTGAGGCTTATCGAATGCTCTCAAATACTAGTACCTTTGGTGAGGCCACTATTAGTGAAACAATGTACCGAGAGCAGTGGCAACGTTTCAAGAACGGTGATTTTGATGTCGAAGACAGGTATGGCGGTAATGGCAGTTTCTAGCCATTTCTAAATGGCTGAAATTCATGGGAATGATTTAGAAACAAGGAATTTGAGTGCAATATGACTTGAAGTCGAGAGATGATGAATGGCGTTTGATTGCTTGTGAACTGCTGCTAGCAAAGCAAAGACGGAAAAGATTTCTACATATCACTGTGATTGGGGGCGAGAAATGAGTTCATTACGATAATCCCAAACGCAGAAAATCTTTGGGATAAATTTTTACTTTAAATAAGCCCTCTATATTATATTTCAAAAGTATATATTAAGTTTATTACTATTTGCAGAAGATTTCCATCTAAAACAAGCGAAACATATAGTTAGTTTTCGAACAAGGCAAATTAAGCAATAAATTTCGTTTTTTATCACTATGAGACATATCAGCTACTCTCAGGACACCCTGTACATTATTTTATAATGTTTTATACCCTAAAACATATATATACCCTTTTATAATTAAAACCCCTCAATTTAAAAGCTCTGCAGCAATCTAAAAATTGTCGCTTTCTTTTCTTTTTATACTTTAATCACGGTTATACTTAACTTCATTATGGTTTCATGTTTTTAAACA
The DNA here is from genome assembly GCA_914767995.1 of Thecocarcelia acutangulata. Taxonomy (NCBI): domain Eukaryota; kingdom Metazoa; phylum Arthropoda; class Insecta; order Diptera; family Tachinidae; genus Thecocarcelia; species Thecocarcelia acutangulata. Next base: position 22,562,427 of record OU612094.1, read on the forward strand.
AAATCGTTGCCTTAACTACGCTATAAATATGTGAACAGACACGTTTTACAGAGTGAAAAATGATTTAGGAAATTATTCTTCTCTTGAAATAAGACAAGAAAGAAATTATTACATTACAGTAAAATATTCTGCTAGGATATTTTTACTGAGCTTGGGCACTAATCGAACTTTTGTGATGTATGTATATATACTTTCTTCGAGGAACTGTTTTTATTTTCAAATATTTTACTAGAAGAATACTTTTGAATTATAGCTAAGGCGAATTCATACAGGTAAAATTGAGAGCACAACTGATAAAAAATAAAAAAAAATTTAAAAATATGTCTACGTGGCGAAAGCATACAGTATTTGTCACGCAGTTGCTGTCACGTTCATATTAATAATACATCCTGTCATAACATTGTTGCAACAACGATACTGTAACTTTTTCTCTGTGCTACTTGTTTAGTCTCAAATAAACATCTGCAGCGAGTACGTTTTTCTTCATGTGTGAAATTCGCTGTCGAATGTAGTATATATTTGTACTCTTGCTCAGAGCATAAATAGGGAAGTGAAGAGAATGTTTGTTTAGTAAATACCAACAAGCAAGTAATCGAAGTTAATAAAGTACCGAAAAAAAGAACATATCGAATGTGAACAAAAAAGAAAGAAGTACAATAATACAAATAATGTTCTCTTCATATGGTGCTACAAGTATTTGGTTGCTACTTGTAAAAAGATGTACGCATATACATATGTATACGATTAAAAATGGAAATAAAAAGTAGTACAATAAGCCAAAAAACAAAAAGGCAGGTCTCAATAAATAAATGTTATACGTATGTTGAAAACTTCTCGTAGTACTGCAAGTACCTCGTGAAGTTTGGTTGTCGCTTGATAGTCGATACGTTCTCTTCGTATTTTTTGAGAGTGCGAGCGTAAAACAAATCTGGACTTAATTAGAAAACACAAAGCCAAGTAACAACAAATACCCAGCGGCGAAGATTGTCTACCACATTACTTCTCTTCGATGATGTGTACCACACTTTGTAATCAATGAATGGTAACTTACAAAGTGTATGGCAGTAGTATATGGAGTTCCCAAAAATGAATTACATTCATCTTTTGTATCACATTTATATGAACGTATTTTATTTATTCGATGTAATTCAAACGTTCGCAGTCTTTGTCAGAGCAAGTTGCAAAAATTTAATTAACAACAAAATCAGTGCTAAAGGTAAGAAAACCTTATAAAAATGGTACCAGAAAGATAAAACATTTAGTGAAAAAGAAAAGAGTGCGGTGAACAAAAAACACAACAAATTTATTTAATGAAATATTCCCAAAAAACTTAAATGCGCAGTACGTACGAGCTGCCTACTGCCGGCTTACAATGTATGCGAGATTGTATTCGAGCTGCCAACTCATAACTTACAATGTAAGTTAGGAAGTAATGAGTTTTTGTTGAATGAACACCTCACTACCTCGCTTACTTTGTGTGCAATTGGTAGGCGTTCACTCTACAAATGCGGCAATGTATATCAAAAAGTATACTAGGTTCGTATATGAGATGGTGTGCATTACTGACTTACAAGTGAGCATGAGATCATCGCTTCTGTAAGCGAAACTTTGGCCGCTGGGTACATACATATTCGATAATTTTGCTGTTCTCAAAAATATGAGCATATATTTTTCGAGTAAGTTCGAGTAAGAGTACAAACTCTGAACTTGGGGAGTACTACTTAACAACAAATCCGTTCATGCAGAGGTTTAGTATTGAAACAGTTTTTCACTTGTGTAGTGTAAAAGCTTTTTTTTTTTAAATCCTTACGTTTTTAATTAATATATCCTGTTTCAGTACATAAAAATTTTAAATTGAGGCAAAATTTTCAATTTTGTTAAATTTTTGTAAATCTGCTATCAAATGACCGTACTAAGTTTTTATATTTTTGAATAACCAATTGATGTCTTGTTTTATTAACATATACTTCCTAAGGAAGTTTTTGTTTCAAAAATGGTTTGTTAAACTGTTCTAAGCCAAAAAATAAAAAGAAAAAAGAAATCCACTACATTGTTAAGTTTTATATTGCAACACGTTCCTTCAGTTTAGATTAGAGAAATGTTCAAAATAAAACAAGCAGAAGAAGCAATTGCATTACAGTTTGATTTTATTCTTTGTTTTAAGCACAAAAAAAAAACTGATTTTTCTTTTTGCGTTTAAATTCGTTTAAGGTGTCAAAATCAATATTATCCCTTGATAAACTTTCTTAAAAAGATTTTGAAGATAATAAATGATTGCACAGGCAAGGTGTTTCGCAAAAACGTGCTACAAACGGCCGAACACCAACAGCTCCTGCTGAACACGTTGAAGTCCTTTTGAGTTTAACTGAAACCAAACACGAGCAGAATGTTGGATAGAAAATTGAGATTAAGACATTTGAAAAATTATCGCAACTAAAGTAAATTTGTTAAACAATTATTGGCAGTTATTAATGATGGTTCACTTAAAACGTTAAATTTCCTTATTTTTGCAATGCAGTAGAAGACATATTGCTGCTGATGTTTTTTTTTCAATTTTATACGTTAAATTACTTTAAAAGGAAGTAAATTTGTTTTATTTATCGTTTTGTTTGCTTTATGAATGTTATTTGTTGGCAAAATTGATATAAGCTGGTCTAGTCAAGCAGTCATTAAACCAACATGGTGCTTAAAAAATTAAAATAAACTTTAATTCATGCAGCAGAAAATACTTACAGGAAGATGAATTATGACTGGTTTGAAGTTGCCAAAAGTATTAATTTCCGTGGGGTCTGATGGGTGGGAAATTTGATTTAAATTAGTTATTTCAGCTAAATTTTATGTATTGACTCCATATACTCGTAAGTCGTCTAAAAATTTAACGAAAAAAGAAAAACATATTAAAAAAGCAAACGAAAAAAATCGGACGCTTAAAAATTATAATAAATCTTTTTTTTTTGTTTTGATTTGAAAAAAGTTGAAAAGTTTTTCAAAGTGATGCACGAACTGCAGATTGCACAACAACGTTATATTCTGTTTACAACCTGGTCTATCATTTTAGTTGATAATTTCTTCACATATGCTTATAAAAATTTGCTTACTTTTTTTTCTCTCAGAACTTTCTCGTTCTTTTTCAGCATAAACGGCAAGATGTTATTCGCTGGCTCAAAATATATTATATCTTTATATGTGGATTTTGTGGGCGGTGCTTCATTTTTCATATCAATTTCTTGTTTCTTATATTGGACCGGTACTCAGGGCATGACCCCTACATATGCAGTGCATTGTTTTGGAATCACGAAAATGGGTCATAAGGAGGTGGAAAGAGGCAGCAGTGTTTGTGGATGTTTGACTTGAATATATCAATAACAACACGGAAAATTCAAAACCGACATTGTAACAGCAGTTAAAGTATTGGAATTAAGTTAGCTAAAACTGATCAGTGCCTAGTGTACATAACTTTGAAACTGCTCAGACTAACCTAAATTAGTCCAACATCTCTTACACGCAAGATAATGTAATACATAGAAAAAGAGTTAATAATGAACATGAAAAGTCCCGGGCCTTACAAAGAAAACACAGTTTTTTGCTTCGAAATTAGTTTGGTTCATCAACTTAATCTCCATCAAGAGCAACGCAATCGTTCCAGCACCTCTCTAATATTTCAATACCACTTTTGTAGAACGATTCATATTTTGCCTCAAAATAGGCCTCAGTTTCAACGAAATTTCTTATCGGCGAGCATTTTTTCAGGTCAGCGAACAGCCAGTAGTCGCTGGGACCAAATCTAGCGAATACGGTGGATGTGAGAGCAATTCGAATTTCAATTCATGTAGTTTTGCTATTGTTTTGGTTGGCTTGTGATACGGTGCGTTGTCTTGATGAAAGAAAATTTTTTTCTTTGCCATTCTTTGCAAAATTTTTTTCAACTTCGGCCTTCAAACGCTCCAACAACGCTATATAATATTCACTGTTAATGGTATTTACTTTCTCAAGATAGTCGATGAATATTACGCTAAAATACCGAGAACATAACCTTTCCAGCTTTGTTTTTGTTGTGCTTTCAGGCACTTTGGACGAGGCTCCTCAGTTACTGTCCACTCAAATGATGATCGTTTTGATTCCGGAGTAAAGTAATGAATCAATGTTTCTTCCGTTGTCACATATCGACGCAAAAATTCCGGTTTGTTACGTTTAAACATGGCCAAATACTGCTCAAAATCATCAACACGTTGTCGTTTTTGGTCAAACGCGGTACCCACTTTGCACAAAGCTTTCTCATAGTCAAATACTCTTGCAATATAAAGCCAGCACGATCTTCTGATATCTTTACGCTAACTCACGCAACTTCACTTTTCGAACATTCAAAACCACTTTGTGCGTTCTGCATCATCGGAGTCTCTACGACCACGTTTGAAGTCAGCAAACCAACATTTTATTGTTTTTTCTGATGGAGCGGAGTCCCCATAACACTTCTCAAGCCATGGCTGGAACGGTATTTTTCACCATTAAGAAGCAGTTTAAAATTAAAACACGAAATTGTTTTTGATCTAACAAATTGTTTTGGATGACAAAAGTGGCATCACTCTTAGCACAATAACGCACAAACTGAGGAATAGGGTATCATGAAATTAAAATGGCTGTCTTTTGAAGATTAGTATTAACTGAAAAAAGGTGACTGCAATAAAACTAGCGCCATCTATGCGTTAGGCCTAGCCCCCCCCCCCCCCCCCCCCGGGCGTATTCTTAACTAGGGAACTATTTTTTTCGGGTAAAGAGACGAAGGGATCCGTCGTTTGTTGTAGCAAATAAAACTCTAGGCAGCCGCAGAACTCATCTTGTGTTGGCTTCCGAAACCCTTACCAAGGGTTATTCAGAAAGGCTTATTGAAATATTCAACAATGTCACAGAGCTTAATTCCGTTCGGAAATGGAATTGAACTCGGTTTTTACTTTTTCAAAAAACGAAAAACTAAAAAACTTTTTGCAATCAAATGTTTAATTGCAAGAATGAAATTAGTATTACTCGTGAATTATGGAATTGATTTCATTCCGAATTAAAATTTTTGTTTATTGAGTTTTTTGTTGAACTTTATAATTTTTTTAATTAAATTTTTGGTTTGTACATTTTTACAACGGGCTACAGTTCAAGTTTTTTCCATTCTTAAGTTTTTTCTTAAGAAGGATTTTTTACAATACAAATCTGCTGTGAGCAATAATTTTTGATTGAAGAAGACAAGAAAAGTAATAATCAAATCTTTAGCTGGGGGACAACTAGCTGTTTCGTAGTCGCTACACTACTCATCAGCACCCACTAGGATTTGAACTCGGGTCATGACGTATCATGATCTGCTGCTTTAACCACTAAGCCACCGAGCATTTAATTATTCTTTATCTATATTTATCTCATATTAAATCACATATGCATTTTGTTAATTGCCCACATTGTTTGTACAGCGTTTGCTGTCACAGAACTAGCGGTATTAGCTAGTTGTCCCCCAGCTAAAGATTCGATTATTATTTTTCTTGTCTTCTTCAATCAAAAATTATTGATCACAGCAGATTTGTATTGTAAAACATCCTTCTTAAGAAAATACTTAAGAAAAGAAAAACCTTGAACTATAAGCCGTTGTACAAATGTACAAATCAAAAATTTAATTTAAATTTTTGTTTTTGGAAGAATTAAAAAACCGATTCAATTCCATTTCCGAACGGAAGTGAATTCTGTGGCATGACCGATTGATATAACATAAAAGTATAGAAGTAGAAATGAGCTTAACTTTAAATAATTGTATATGAAATATAAAGCCAAAAAAGGGCAAGAAAAGGAAAAATAGCTTTTTTAGCTTCTTGAAACTGATCACTGATCCATTTTTTTTTTAAATATAATTTTCGTAAAACTGTTTAGTATCTGCAGCTGCCCACTTCCCTAAATTTATATGAATTGTAAATGAAATCAGTATTTTCTTTCTATACTATATACACTATAAGCTTTGCTTTTCATACTTTTGTCTAGTGTTTTATATTCCTCTATTTTAATTTTACTTTAGCTTAGTAAGTTTCTTTTTTTTTTTTGTTGTTGTTTACTTCGCCATCTAGAGCAGCATTTTGTTGTGACAATGAACACGTAACTAAGACAACTGCATGAACATTCTTAAAAAGTTGATACAAATACAGATATAATTTTATAGAAATACAAGAACAAAATCGGTTACATATAGTACAATTCTAAACAAAACCACTAAAAAAAAAGCAGAAAGTATGCGAATAAAAACAGCTAGTAGCTGCATTTGTGAAGCAAATTGAAAGAACAGTCGAGTTTAAAAAAGTACAACAAATTAAAGCACTATACAGCTGCTGGAGAGTTATATTGTTCTAGAGAGGACAATTTAATGCCTGGCAATTAGCGATGGCGGATAAGAATGAAAAAAACTTTCAAGATATTCTATGCAGCACACAATAAAGCAACTGGAGTCAATATAAGTACATAATAAAATAATCATGTTAGTAAATGAGTGGGTGTGTATGTGTGTTAGCGCTTATAGCTTAGCCTTAAACTACTGCACATGGAATTGTAAATGAAAATGTTATATACAAGCACATATATTCTCTTTTTCAAACATTAAAAAAGCCACAAAAAATGTAAGTTTTATTGAGTACTTGTTACTTGCGGTAGTGGTCGGTTACTGCATTTACTGTTTTATGCTCTGCACTTTAACAATCAGCCAATGTTTGCAATGTTGTTTAAATGAATGAGTTCTAACCACAACAGCATCTGCAGGTTGAGCAATGGCAAAAGCAGCAGAGCCAACATCATCAACAGCACGTAAGGAAACGGAAACAGAAATGTGGTTTGAATTTTTTTTTTTCTTTTTTTTTTGCTTTTTTTTTAAATTATTATATTTTTACTTTCAATGTCTCCCATTTTGTACATTTCATATACTGCTTTACAAATTTTTTGTTCCTTTTTGCTGCCTTTATTATGCTGCGAAAAAAATGTTTAATAAAAAAAATTTTATATTGGAGGAGTTTATTGCGTGCACGTGCGTTTTGTTAAACGGATGCATAAATGTTTGCAATACAATAATAAAATTATACATTACAACATTATATTAGTTAGAGAAAAAAGTATTTTTTTTTAAAGACAGATACTTGTCATTTATTACACAGCTTAACAAATTTTAAATTTGGAAAAATACCAAGAACGCCTAATGCCTAGATAAGTTAATTGGGACCTTCTCAACACGAAAAACGCTGTAATTTGTTTTCTAAGTGCCGTCTTTTAGATAACGGTACTTTTGTGTTTTTCGGCGTATGGTCCCACTCAAACCCTTGTGGAGCCCACCAAAAAGTGAGATCGTAAATGGCATATCATGGGAAAGGTAATTGAATGTATTTTCCGTCGATATAATGTGAATTTCTATTTGACAAGAAATGGCTGAGTTATGGCACCTCAAAGCTCAAAATTTGCCTATTTTTTAGGTTTGTTTCAAAATGTATCTGTAAATTTGGTTCTAGAACTAACAATAGCTAAAAAGTCCATGACCACTATAGGAGATAATAACGAAGTTAAAATAACATGCAGGTCTGCGGCAGAGACATAGTTTAATTTTAAACTTTACGCAAGACTGTCATAAGTCCGAATAGTAAGCAAGTCTAGTGTATTAATACACAGTAGTGTTGAGTGTAAATAAAGCTGTGAATTATTTAAGTACTGTGTAACGAACAAGTGCCTGAGTCATTATTTCATTGGCAATTGAATAATCCGCAAAAACATTTCTAAAGCCGAAAACGTAACGTATGAGATTTGGTTGAAGCTACTCAAAAAGGAGTTGGGCAACATAAATTTGCCTACGGTTGGTAAGAAATCAGAGTTGCAGAAGAGGCTTATCGAGGGTTTTTTTTTAATAAAATTTTTTTTTTTGTATTTAATAATTCATATATTATTTACTATTACACGATATGTATATATAACTAAATGAATATACAGGTATATGTTTGTATGTATTGAATAAAAATTAGTGCCTCAGCGTCTTACAATTTGGACATTACAGAGGCAAGTTGACATAAGCTACCCGACTTTGATATATGTAGTTTAATGTTTGCATGTGTAATTATTATGAGTACATACTCGTACTGCATACAAACATAACTTTATCAACGTACTTATAAATATTAATTTGTTAAATTTTTTTTGAACTTTTATTATATTTTAAATAAAAAATTTTTTGGTTTGTACATATGTACATCGGGTTCTAGTTCAAGTTTTTCCTTTCTTAAGTTTTTTCTTAACAAGGATTTTTTTATATTTTTTTATTTATTTATATATATTGAATTCTTAAGCCACTAAGGCCAATTAAATTCGGAATTTTACAAGGCAACAATGATGTACAAAATTCAGGGGCCAAATCACCGCATACGATATCGAGTAATATTATCGACATTTTTCGTTTTGGCATCACGGCATACGATATCGAATGAATTGTTTTGCAATAATATAAAAAAGTTAAACAATTTACTTTTTGCATTCGTGCTTTTAGCAAACATATGGTCTGGAATCTATTAAATTTTGTTTAAATTACGATCCGATATGCATCGTTTGCCTTAATCTAGATGTATCGTAATGTTATTCGATACGATAGTTAATTCAATATCGTATGCAGTGATTAGACCCCTGTATTCATTAATATTAAATTATTAATATTGTAAAAGATAAAAATACGTTTAAAACACGCCTAAAACTACCCACCCACTTTCGCACAAATAATAAAACACGTTTATTTTATATTTTTGTATAAATTGCTAAACAAAATAAAACCATTGCATTGCAGCAGCGTATTCCACCTATAAGTATGTTTTAACTATTGCATTAAACTGCAAAACTGTTTTGCTGAAATCACGTAAGGAGACGGGAAGCAGCAGGTTCCAAATCCTCACCAACAAATGCTTAACAACAAATGATCGCTTCATATGCAGGGTTGAGTGCACTGGGCAAATTAATACATTTGTCCTGGAAGAGCTACCAGAAGTAAATCTATCATATATGTAAGATGGATTTTTGCCTTTCATTATTTTGTAAAATTGTACAATTAAGCGCTGTTTAATTAAACTTTCAAGTCCGTCCCTATAGTGCTCACCACATATGCAGAAATATGATCCTGATATTTGAGATTAAAACGAGTGATTTTTTTGCTATTATCTTTTTGGCAACACTAGTTTTGACAGCTCACGCACGTTTTGTATCTTGTGTCACTGTCAAACATCTTCAGTTTGGTCTATAATTTAATCATGAATCGTCTTACAAACGAACAACGCTTGCAAATTATTGAATTTTATTACCAAAATGCGTGCTCTGTTAAGAAAGTTCATCGCGCGCTTCTTCCATTTTATGGTCAGTTTAATAGACCTACTTACTGAGGCTTCTATTCGGGCTATTGTAAAAAATTTCGCACCAAATTTACATTGTTGGACATTAAACCACCAACACGCTTACGTAGAGTGCGAACTGAAGAAACTATCGCAGCCGTATCGGCCAGTGTTGGTGATGACCGTGAATTATCGATTTGGCGCCGTTCGCAGCAATTGGGCCTCTGTTACTCCACTACGTGGAAAATTTTGCGGAAGGATTTGGGTGTGAAGCCTTATAAGATACCGCTGGTGCAAGAGTTGAGGTTAAACGACCTACCACAACGCCGACTTTTTGGTGAATGGGCTCTTGAAAAGTTAGATGAAAATCCACTTTTTTATCGAAGAATTGTGTTCAGCGACGAAGCTCATTTCTGGTTGAATGGATACGTGAACAAGCAAAACTGCCGTATTTGGAGTGAAGAGCAGCCAGAAGCATTGCAAAAGCTACCAATGCATCCACAAAAAACAACCGTTTGGTGCGGATTATGGGCTGGCGGCATCATTGGGCCGTATTTCTTCAAAGATGATGCGAATCACAACGTTACTGTGAAATGTGAGCGCTACCGTGCGATGATAACAAACTTTTGCTTGCCCAAAATGGGAGAGCTTGACTAGCATGACATTTGGTTTCAACAAGACGGTGCCACATGCCACACAACACGCGAAACAATGGACCAATTGAGAGGCGAGTTCGGTGAACAGTTTATTTCACGCTTGGGACCAGTCAATTGGCCGCCCAGATCGTGCGATTTAACGCCTCTAGATTATTTTTTGTGGAGCTATGTTAAGGCTAATGTCTATAGCGACAAGCCCGCTTCGATTGACGCACTGGAAGCCAACATTGCCAACATTATCCGTGAGATACCGGCCGAAATGTTGGAAAGAGTATGCCAAAATTGGACTAAGTGGATGGACCATTTGAGGCGCAGCCGCGGCCAGCATACTATATTTAGAACATAAAATATATTTGTGCTATTGAATTTGGATGTGTTATACATAATTATTATTTTAACTGTTGAAGAATTTCACGCGCCGGCACGTCTATCGCCTACGACGAATAACGCACCTGCCGCCGTGAAAAGTTTTATGATGGCACACCAATGTTGGTTTATATCAAGTGTGATGGTGTGAATGCAAAATCTTATTTACGTTAGAGTGTTTGACAGTCGCAAAAAATGTGTTTAGACTTTTATCTCACAAAATCTAATGAAAGTATTTATACTTGTATAATAGTCTGATTGGGCTTTAAGTACATTATAGTTATACACATTTGATTACATGCATTCGCATAGTGGCTTAAAGTGGCTTGAGCCAGTCTATGCACATTACGGTTAGGCCTTAAAGCGCAAAAAGTCCAAACAAAAAGTTTGGTATACCATTATTTTCATAAACAGAAATTACTGTTGCCACACACCAATTACCGAAATTAAATAAATATTTATGAAAAATATATAAAGTGTACTGTACTTGCTCGTTTATTACACACATCTTTATGCATACGCCAGCATGCTTATTAAATTGTATGAAAGCACACACACACACACACGCATATGCATGCGTCCGTTTAATCCTCTTTTTGTTCAAATTATTACGTTATATGATGCAAATGTTAAGTAATAAAAACCTGTTCATTATGTACACAATTTGTATGTTAAAATTTATTACAAAGGACGGATGCATGTACGTATGTAGGTGTATGCATATAATAAAAATGCTATATGATGTACACTGATACACTGAAACGAGCTCACACACACTTGCTGCACAGCAACCGACGAATACGAGTAAATAACTACGGAAGCGAACTGTTGCGGCATGTAACGTATTTAATTTATTTTTTTAATTGTGAGACAATAGAACAGATTTTTGTTTCAATTTTTTTTTTTTTGTGCCGGTGTAGAGTTTTAAAAAATTGTTCACATGCATATGTAGATATTTTTGAAATTTCCCATACAGGCAAGTCAACAAAAGTTTAAATTGTTTAAATTTGTTACAACAAAATCCTGTTTGCATGTGCATGTATGTATGTGTGTGTGTGTGTTTGTGTGTGTGTGTGAAAATGCATGGCCGTGTTTGCACATTAATTTATGTGCAAGTTTGTGTGAAACAAATTTTGTGGGTATTTCGTTCAGTTGTTTATAAATATTAACAACACGACAGTTTATGGCTGTTTTATTAATTAAAATTTATTTTATCAATTTAAATTTAAAAAAAAAAAACTGTTGTAATGGCATTATTCATAAATGCATTTATAAATACTTATGTATATATGCATATTCGGTGTGTGCAGACTTATAACCTAACAATTTATGGCAGATTTTCATATAAATTAACCGGTTAACAAACATTTTATATTCTGTTCGTTCAACGCGCCAACGTTTGTCTGTTTTATTTAAGAACTTTAATTAAAAATATGCAATTTAGTGTATTTAAAAATTGCCTTTAATAGTTTTGTAATTACCTAATGCAAATGATTGCACATAGATTTTTTAAACTATTTTTTTTTTAAATTTAAAAAATTTATACAGTATTTTTATTTAAACTTTTAGCTTGCCTTCAATTATTTTTGCCTTTATTCAGAAAACAAACGTATATTTTTTTCGTGTTGTTATTTTACAAATAATTTTCAATAAGTTTTTGCATTTAAAACTCTTGCAAATTAAATAATAAATTAAATATGTATATAAAGAAAGCTGTCTTTGTGTTTGAAGCTCTTTTTGTGTTTAAAGAGTATTACGAGGGCGGTTCGGAAACTTCTTAGCCTATCAATGAAAGAGAATATTTAGTTTTTCAAAAATATTTTTATTTTTGAATATAATCTACTGAAACTTCAATACACTTAGTACAATGCTTTTCTAGCAATTTTATCCCTTGGTTAAAATAGTTTTCCTCAAGGTCTTCAAAATAGTGGTTTGCAACTGTAATTGCATCTTCATTTGAGGTAAAACGCTTGCCAGCTTCTTTTAAATTTGGGAACAAGTAAAAGTCACTGGGAGCTAAATCAGAAGAATAAGGTGGGTGGTCAAGCAACTCGTACTTTAATTCGTTGATTTTAGCCATTGTTAAAACACTCTTGTGCGCTGGTGCGTTGTCTTGATGAAAAATTATTTTTTTGTGTTGTAAGCCAGGACGTTTCTCTTGAATTTGTGCATTTAATTGATCCAAAAGGTTGCAATAGTACTCTGAATTTATTGTTTTATCCTTTTGCAGATAGTCAATCAATAAAATACTTTTGAAGTCCCAAAAAACTAGCTGATTGAATTGTTTTTGCCTTCTTTGGGGCACTTCCTCCAGCTTCAGTCTCTTGTTTGGATTGTTCTTTTGTCTCTGGAGTATAGTGGTGGATCTATGTCTCATCAACAGTTATGAAACGACGCTTAAAATCTATTTTATTTTGCTTAAATCGATCCAAATTTCTTATGCATTTTTGGTCGACTGTTAACAAATGCGGCACCCATCTTGGCAGAAAGCTTTTTCATCTGTAGTTTTTCATGCAAAATTAAATGGACTCGAGCATTTGAGATGCGCATGATATTAGCTATTTCACGCACTTTTATTCGGCGATCATTTAATACCATATCATGCACTTTGGCTACAATTTCTGTTGTTGTTGCTGTTTCTGGACGTCCACTACGTAGTTCATCTTCAATGCTTGTACGACCATGTTTAAATTCAGCAACCCAATTTTTTACTGTTGCATATGAAGGAGCACTTTCACCTAACACATTCACCATATCATTACGAATTTCTTGTCCCGATAAATATTTAATTGTAAAAAAATCGCGGATGTGTCTTGTGTGAACACCTGTTTCTATATGAAGGAGTTACCAGATCGAAACAAAATTTAACATGTGTTCATAGCAGAGATGGAAGTTTTCAAAACATTTAACTTCTTTCTGTTTATAGCTCGCTTTTTGTGTTAAGCTAAGAAGTTTCCGAACCGCCCTCGTATTAGAACATTTTTTTTTAGGGGTAATGACCCCTACATATGCAGCGCATTGTACCAGAACTAGGAAAATAGGTTATGAGGAGGGGGAAAGAGGGAGTAGTGTTTGTGAACATTTAACTTGAACTTTCCGACGTCATAACAGACAGAAAATACGTCTGTGGGCAACTTATTCCATAGGCGAAGCGTACGGCTGAAAAACGAACCCTCTCTGTAATGCGTTGTACGATTCCCCGGGCAATCGACCACAAATGGATGAGCTCTGGACGATGAACGCGTGTTACGTAGAAGTGTACGAGTTTCAGGAACAAGATCCCTAATCTCGTCAGAGCAAAATCCATTGTAGTAACGATAGAACAGAGTAAACAATAATAAAAATGTGTGTGTGTTGGCACAATGTAAACAACTTTTGACACAGAAAAAAGATGTCGGTCGCCGTTCCGACACTACCTGTATATTATTGTACCATGTGCTTTTCATGCTTAGAAGTATGAAGGATTGCCGAGAGCCTAAAATTTTTGAAATCACCAACGTGCGGAGTTTCCTAGGATGTAGAGTTGAATTTTTACAAATAGACAAAAATAAGGGTTGGCCGACCAAACGAATAATATCTGACCAAATTTTGTCGGAAAAACTTCAGTTAAATGCAGTGAAACACAGTAAAAATATTAAAAAAATTTTGGGTAAACGAATGGACATATTATTCGCGCTTAAATTTGTTTTCCTAAAGCTTTTCGAATAGATGACTCCTTTAAAACCCAAATACAGTTGAAAGAAACTAATTTTTTATTTCTCATTTTATACCCTTAACACCGTTTCATTTCATTGGTAAAACCCATAATTATTAATGGACTAAAGTTCTATTTAAAAAATTTTACAAACATTCCATTTAACAAACTTACTTTTTATTTATTCCTTTTGAATATTCATTCTAGTTATTAACTGTTTGTAAATTATTTCAACAATTAAAGCCAAAGCACTCAATAAAATAGAAAAAAACAAAAAAACTAAAGCCGGCGCAAAATGCTCCAAATCAACTTCAACCTCTTCGCTCTGTATGGATGTACAATCGATTTTATCCACCTCCCATTTTTTATTGTTGTAACGCAACAAAGCGGACTCTTGAAGCATTGCAATGGCCAGAGTTATAAACTCGTAGTATTGCGTTGATTTTCGCATGCCAATTCCTGAGGTAAAAGTAAAGGATGGATGGAAATTGACTTCTTGCAGATCACAAAACTCGGATTCGGTTAAAAAGGCTGGAAATGAAAAAGAAAAATTTATTAAATTGAAAAATGCAGTTTTAAATTGAACATATATTTTTTCTTTTTTTGTTTGTTGTCTTGTTAAATGCATTAAATAGTTGAAAGAAATACAATGAATATTTTATAAAAAAAAAATTAAAAACGTGATCGCATGAAAAATCATTCAATTGTCAATAAAAGTATTTTATTAATAAAATCATTATTTAAAACATTTCCAGTCAGACAAACACATGAAACATGTTTGCGTATGTTTGTGAGTTTTAACCATAAATATGCCTCAAATATCATTAAAACATACAAACATATTTAAAATAATTAAAACAAGAGAAAAAGTTAAATGAGTTTTTTCTTTTTTTTTATATATATTAAAATGAAATCGATGAGCGTATTAAAAAAAAAAAAAACATTAATAATGTGTACATAAATATATTTATAAAAAAAATATCATTAAAAAAGAAATATTGCAAAGATAAAAATAATGAATATATGTACATATATATTTTTTTATTTTAACACGAACATCAACATAATCGATTTTAAATTCAACAGAAAAACAGATAATTAAAATAGATTAAAACAAATAGATTTGTGTTAAAAATAATGCTTTGATCATCAAATGAATGGAATTGTTAATTGATAACTTTATCACGAAATTAATCCAGAATTTTTAGCTTCCCGCTATGTCATTGAAAAGTGTTCAGTACACAGTAAAAGATACGTCTGACATAATAAATTTCTATGCGGCATGCATTTTTCATTATCACAAGCTTTTTAATAAAAGTTTTGGAAAGGTTTGTATGGAATTCAGTCAGAAAAGTCAAAGTTTTTCTTTTGGTTTTTTCTGATATATCACTTTCTCGTTTTTGAAAAAATATCACCTAATTCAAAGTTTCCACTACAAAGAAAAACATGTGCTTTCAGGAAAACATGGCAGGGGTGCCTAAAAGTCCTATATGGAAGAGCAAACACCAATACATTTAAGAAATAACTACTTTTGTTACGAGTATAACCCATTATACCCCAGCGTCCTATTTATAGGACAGTACAAAAACAGGTGATTTTTAACTCTGTATATAACTTTTATTTTCAAAATAGTTTTTTTTTTATAGTTAGGTGGAATCCAATTAAGTCTTTTAAGACGTGTTTGACCATATAAAGTTTGTACCATTAAAAAGATTTTTTTAATCCTTACTTTTAATCCCAAAACGATGTTTTTATAACGTTATATATATGTTTGTAAATCTCATAAAAAAAGGTTTAACGAACATTTACTATACTGCTCGCTCGAAAAAGAGGTCACCAAAGCTGTCGCCGCAGTTATTTAAAAAAATATATTTAGAAACTTCACAATATAGTTGGTCTATTATTGCTGTCCTATTTATATGACACTGGTACTTCGCGTTATCAAATCTACAAGCTTCTTTTATTTCATATTTCGAGCTTGTCTGTTGCCACGCACAGTATTTCTGTATTGTGTATTATTGTATGTTGGCATTATAAAAAACAGTTGCGTTATTTTAGTATTTTGAGATGGTCTTTTGCTTCGCACAATTCATTGCTACATTGCATGTCAAATAAGTATATTGTGTAAAAAATTTTAATTGCGTGGTGTTATGTTGACATGTTATTCTATTAGTTTAGAAATTTGTATACGTATATTTACTCAAAAGATGTACAGAAGAGCATTGTCGTTACGCGAAGTCGAGGATATTGTAAATGATCCTACATTTTTGACATGTGAAGATCTCGATATAGTCATTCTTCCACCAGAACCAGATGAACTAACTGATGAAGATGACGTTGATGATAACAATTAGGAAATGTGGAAGTCAGTGATGTACCAGGAGAACTTGTACTGCAATATAAATTACCTCTTAGTTCTGAGGCTCCAGAAACATATGAACAAGAGGAAGTAAGTTTACCTGGTTGTTCATCTGCTGAAAATACTCGCGCCAACGCAAAGAGACCTAAGAAAAGACGTTGTCTTACTCAACAAACATTTTCTCCTGGAAAAAGGTGAAACCCGTTTACACAAAATTGCCAGATATACTCCATACAGCCACTACAAATAGAGTGTATTGATATGGCTATGGCTCGTTTACAAGCTAGTTAACGATATTGATTTGAGTTTGCTAGAGTACAGACGATCTGTTGCCATACCATACATGAAAATTATTCAAAAACCATTTATCGGTAGGCCGAGAACATCTGCGACAAAAGTTTTCGAAGGTGTAAGATATGACAACCATGGTCATTTTATGGAAAAAAGAGAGAAACAGCGAAGATGTCAAGGAAAAAACTGTTCATCCAAACCTCTTTCATTTTGCATCAAATGTGATGTGACACTCTGCAAGGAATGCTTCATACCTTACCACAAAAAATAATCTGCGTCTTTATTTCACCTATAGTACGGTTGATATGTGTAAGTGCCAGTGTCCTATATTTAGGACAGTCTATATTTACGTTATTTTCCTAAAAAATTAATAAATTTTTGTATTTTCGTATTATTTTACTTCAATTAAAAACGTTTCACTAAAAAAAAAACTTTTTATTGTTAATTTTTAAAAGTTGGGCGTTAATAGGATAATCGCTGTTGTCAATGTTTAATAGCAGCGTTGTCAGTTCGGTACGTTTCGCACCGTTTATGGTGCTTTTTAAAATTTTTGTGCGAAAAATTCTTTAGTCGGTCTTTTTAAATTTCGGTGGCACCAAATCATATTCAACAAAACTTTTGGTTTTAATATAAAACAAGAGTTTATTTTCACATCTCATTTTGTAGAGTACAATGTGAACACAGAGTAATAATGTGGAAAACGTATCACATCATATACACTAAGTGAGTCAATCTTGCTGTTGTATATTATACACTTTCTCGAGAGAAAAATAACCTTTCGGATCATGGTGCAATTATTAGGTGGCAGCATAAGAGTTGTTGTACTACATACATAATATTTTGTTTCTGTAAAAATTCCGGACGCTGTCAAAAACATGTTTACAAAACAGAAGAAAATGAAGAAAGAAACGTTTATATAAAAAAAAAAAAACCAACAAAGAAAATTAATATAATTTTTTTTATAAATTGTTTTCAACACATTTTAAGCAATTAAAATATTTTTGAAAACTTTTTTATTGTGTTCTTGCCCTTTTGCAAACTGTTTAAAATATTTTTATTTTTTCACCCACAATTTTTGACACCCACAATTTTATGAAACAAAAAATTATCACCTGCGCTAGTGATGCCACCTGGTTAATTGCACCATGTTTCGGATTATACAATGTGCTGTTTTTGCTAAGTGTTTGTTGTTAAACGATCAATTCAAGTTTGCCAAATATTACAAAAAAAGCAAACACTGAATAGTGCAGTTCGTATACATAAAGGCGCGTGAATTCGCTACAGCTTTATTAATTAAGAACCGACCAAATTATTAACTAAATTCTAAATTGAGTTTAATGGCTGGTAGTGCGATTCTATAACTTTTAATAATTCGATATCGTAATTTTTTTCGACATATTTCATCCCTTGCAGTAACGACTGTTAGCTCCTGCAATATAATATTGACGACGGTAAGTAACTGTATTTTGTGTAGCTGATAACGTTTGTTTGTTGTAAAAAAATGTTTATTTTATTTTTAAATATTTCGTTTTCCAAAGGAAAAAAGCTGTACAAATTTATTGCAAACATTGTTTAATATAAAGGCCGAAGCAACTAATATCAAGATAGATCATTATAAGTATTGTAAAGATACCAATGCCTTCACAAAAGTAATAGAATCGCACTAGAGGCCAATTTTAACACGATTTTTAGCTATTAGACGAATTTGATGGCATGACATCAGCCGGTGCTATCAAACCCGGTTGAACGTCTAATAGCCGCTTAAAAGGTTGTCTGGTTATCTCGTTTTTAATATAAATATCTTGTCTTTTTTATAATACAAAATGGATTTTTAAACATGAAAAGAAAAATTCTAAATTTAGTGCGTTTTTGTTGAAATAACACGATTATTTCCTCATTTCGGTGCGTTTTGAAATTTTAAAAACATTTGAGCATCAAACACATAGGGCTTGGGCATATCTGCATTATAATATGAAGTGCTTTTAATTTCGAATATTCGAAATCAGTTTGGAGTACATATATGTTAATCCATCAATATAATACAAATTGTGCATGAAAATTAATATTTTTAGAAAATATTTTAATAAATTAAATTGAAATATTGATTAAGCTTGAGGTCAGTTTTGTTTTTTATATAAAAATGTTGTAATTAATTTATTCGATATTTTAATAAATTGAATAAATATAATTGAGTTTTTTTATCCCAATATATTAGCTTCTAACATTGATAGCAATAAAAAATTAAAAATAGCTTATTTTCTATGTTTCCCAGCTATCTATATGTCGACATTTCATAGGAGCTACCCTAATTTTTGAAAGATATTCTCGAACATTCAACTTTATATCCCAACAATCTAAAAAAATTGTTGAGAATTTAAAAAGAAAAATGCTCTAATAATATCTGTCAAAACACAAAAAACAAGCTTTTTCATTTATACATATTTACATGCAAATCGTCAAAATGACGATTTATCGTCAAATCTGGCAGCTATGATCATATCCCGAAATGGTACATATTTTTTGACTTATTTGATAGACATTTTTATTTTTTCATGATTCAATATTGAACCCTTTCTAACACAGAGCGGTCAGCGCTACAGTTATTGCTAGTAATTTAGTAAAATAAAGCCACTGGATACATCATTCAAATATATTTGCTACATTAAACATATTTCGGTGGCACCAAATCATATTCAACAAAACTTTTGGCTTTAATGTAAAACAAGAGTTTATTTTCACATATGTGTCATATGTACTTTCTGTAGTGTAATTTTTCAGCAACTGTTTAAGTTTTCTGAAATAGTTAACGATTTTTAAAAAATTTTGTTGCCATACTAAATTTAAAAATTTTTATCATTTAATGCCCAAAAACTGTTAAATAAAAAAATAAATTAATTGTTATAATAACTGCCAAAAACTACATTTTTGGGAGTCATGCATTTGAGAAGAAAAAAAAAAAGAATTGACTACTTAACTCACTTGTCAGCACTCGATAAGCCCGATCGATGGCCACATGAAAAGCAAAATTTCCTTTGCCAATCTTCTTTGCTCCCTCCTCCAGTGTCATGACATTCGGCCGACTCGTATGTTTGTTGCAAATACGATACTTATAAAGATTTCGTGCCATTGGATTTTTATTGTTAATAAAAACATCATAATTATATGATACGTTTTCCATGCCAATCTCGAGGCTGCTATTGTACAAAGCCTGCAAATTGGTTATAGTGCGAGGCGCCTCTGACAGTAATGAGCTAACAATGAATGCCCCATAGAATTGCATTAGCAAAATTGAAAATATCGATACACTCACTACAAGTAGACGTGTTGAGTTACAGTGAAATAGTTCTGGTGCTGGTCCCTGCATTAAAATGGCCTCCATAATGCATAAAACAATGAAATCGAAATGAGTTTCTACCGGCAGTTGCAGAGCATTTACACTTTTTGTGCCACTGCTTGTCGTTTGCTTTTGTGATTTTGTAAATATTTTATATTCGGTGTGTACGTGTACGGCTAGCAAGAGTATCGTTGCAATAATTAAGGCCAGAACACACCACCATACTGTATCAGCTAATGGCTCGAAAAATATATTACGTATACTTGTGTGCTTGGGATGACGAAAAAGAAAATGTATCCTATTTAATACAAAAGAAAAGAAGAAAGCAGGTAAAACAACAATTAAATTTTTAACATGGAAAGGTTTGTTTTTTTTTAAGGAAATCTATCTCAAAGATTAAAGGAAAAATTACAAATTCTTTTTACGTTTGTAGATGTTAAAATAATAAAAAAAAAACTTTATCATTTCAGCTTAAAAAAAAGAAAAAAAAACATATTACAAAATTTAAGAAAACATGCAGAGAAAATATATGGTTGATATGACAATATTCTAGGGCAACATACTATTGTTGAATTATATGATTGTCTCCTATATAACTATATTGTTAACTTAAAACGCCATAGTATTTTAAAAAAAAATTGTATAAATAACTATTCTATATTTTGGCTCAATATTATTATAATAGTAAACAATCATAGCTATCATTAATTGCTGTTACCATATTAGTGTCATACTCAGCCATATTATTTTATTACGAAACCATATTTTTGTCATACATAACCACATTACTTTCATTAAAAAAAACTATACTAATGTTGCAAATAACATTATTTTAATAGTGTAAGACAAGGAGAGAAAATGTAAGAGAGTATGGTTAAAATACATTTGTCCAACGAGCAGACAGTAGTCTCAACTCAACCACTGGCCATGACACATCGCATAACTTGAAATTCTTTGCATAATATTAAAATATTAAATGCCTACAAATAAATATAAATAAAACTAATAATAAAAAGTGTATAAATAATATCTCTTTTTATAATAGAATCATATTTTTGTCTTAATTTAATATACATATGATAATATATAAATGCTAAAATATAAATTTGTATACTCATGATATAAAAAAATTAGAAATAATTCGGAACATTTATCCGGTTTGTTTCTTCATGGGGTGAAAGCACAAGTGCCCTCTTTCATGTTGAATTATCTATTAGCTGTAATAAATCAAAAATAGCTATTAAGCACTTCGTTGAAATTGACATGTAACCATATAATATGGTTAGATATAATATATTGCAACCACATTAATATGGTCAGATGTAACATAGTCTTGTTGTCGCATCAATAGTATGGTTGACCGTTAAAATTGTAATTACTATGACAATTGTATGGTTGGGTATTACCATAGTATGGTTAGCCGAAAGTATGGTTGGCTACGTCATAGTATTGTTGGTTACCAGACGCATACATATGTTTACATCTTAATAAATTAATCTTTCAACTTACACTATCACTAAAAACGGGCTTTTTTTGTACAATTTTCATCTCATTTGTTTACTTCAGCATACGTACATTTATAGAGATATTTTGCTTTAAATAAAATGACACACAACACATTTTTTTAATTTCAAAAAATAAAAATAAAACTGAAAAAATATTAAATGTTTGCAATGAGAATGAAAATATAATTAATAGTAAGTTTATTTTGTAAGCTTAGTTATGTTGTAGGCGCGTTAGTGTATCATACTTATAATAAAACCAAATTTTTTGATAGTGGGTGTGATAAAACCTATTGTTGTTTTAAACAACATTTTTATAAATGCTATTATTGTATGCAACCATATCTTGAAATTTATAGACGGTAACAATAGCATTTCAGAAATGCACACAATAACATAGTTTTAGAGCAATAAACTGTAATTAGATTAAAAATGCACTGTTTTTAACCATAACACACAATGTTATAGCATGTATACTAATGTTGTTGTAACCATATTTAAAACTGCCTTTTCTTTGCGTGTAAATAGTGGATAAAAAGTGAACAGTATGAATAGTATTTTGTCTTCCATGCTGTATACACGTGTTCTTTTGCAGTCGTCCGTGTTTCCTATACAAATTTTTGTTTTTTTCGTTTTCACAGCAAATTACACTGGAATAAGTAGTCGCCCACACCTGTATTTTTTTCTCACATCATCTCTCATCAAATATGAATTTGGAGGTGTAAAAAGCAGTAGAAACTATTTCGTTTTCAATTTTAAAGTATACTTTACAGAAAAATATAATTCTACATATGTATAAGTATAAATTAATTTGGTACTTACTTTTCAGTATGAATATTCCTAGAAAAGTCTAACGCCTGCAGCCGGTTTTGTATATATCTTAAGGGACATAATGTCAGTTCTGCTTGGCCATAATACAATAAACCCATGGCACCAGTCCAACTGCCATTTACAATATCACCCCAGTTTTTGGTAAACTGAATATCAAAGCTTTGCAAATATAAAAATATATAAAAAAATATGTCCGATACAAAAAAAAAATTTAATGCCTGGCTCACGATATTGTTTTGTTAACGTTCGCTAATGTTTTATATTAAAAATAAGTGACTCATAGCAACTGACGGTCATATCGAAGGTAGACAAGGCAAATGATACAAGATCAGGGAAAAATAAGGCTTATAAACAGCATCTGAATAGTTTTTTTACCTTAAAAATTATGACGAACGTTTACGAAACGATATCGTGAGCCAGGCAGTTAAACTCTTAACACTCCTAGTGAATTCACAAAACATTTATTTAATATGTTCCTTTCATTTATTCTAAGCATATTACCTTAAATTATATAATTCCTCAATCAGTTGCAATAACTGATAAGTTTTCCTTTGCATGGCATCTTCGTCCAAGAATTCTTTGTCATTTTTGAGGTACTCCAAATCTGTCATATTCAACGAAGGTGACTTGTTGATAATCTAAATAGCGCAGTAATATTATAAATATATAACATATTATATAGAAAATAATTGCGTATAGAAATAAGTATACCGCTGTAGTGGCTTTCACTGGAAATCCCTTAAAGTTATTTCTTCTAATGGCAATACCATATTGAAACATTTTCAGTATTTGAAAACCTTTTTCAGATGTCCATTTTCCTTTGTATATAATTTCCAAACGTGCACCACATTTATGACATATTTTATAAATATCATATAGGTGTAAAACAGATCTGGAAAATATACGACAAAACTGATGTAAGACATTGAAGACAATTGAAAGAGTTGTGCCGAAGAACAACGATGGATTTACAAATACATTAAAAACCGTCCCCATTATTAATATGGAATCGATTTAATTATATCAGTACCTGCCTTGACGACCTGATCTCATGAGGATGCAACTCTACGATTCACCAGCGACTCGTGTGGCTTTCAAGGCTCACACGGGTCACAAATGCTAAAAGTTTGTAGACAAATGGACCCCTTGATGAAGAGCTCGGGCCTTGTAATCCCTCCTGTATGCAATTTCCCAGCAGCATCTTCTGCCCGTTAAGAGCATCAGCCTTTATCCAATTCACCTGGCCTACAACAGCACCTCGAAGGGTTATTAGCCCAGCAAACCAGCATTACGATTTTAGATTTAAACCCCAGCCAGAACGTTACAGTCGAGATAGACACCTCAACCATAATCAGCGCAGAAATGGTCTGGAAACAGAACGCCCCCGGTGGCTTTACCTATCTCCGGTAAATGTTTCACCGTTAGAAAAGGCTGTAGATGGATTGGCCCAAAATTTTAAACACTTACTTTGTAATGGACACACTTTACCTGTACGTTAAAATCACGTTTGATTTATTAATTTCCAGCTCTGTTGAAAATCATCATTTTGTGAAAATTTTTAACAGAAGCAATGTTTTATGTTTCTTAAATGAAGAAATTACCACACTACATTGCATACGAATTTAAAATATTAATTTTGATATATGAATAAAATTAATTCACTCAATCGAATACAAAGAAAAGTGGTATTCGAATAATACAAATGTTTCTAATATAAGTACTAATTTTCCCAATTTAATTAATATACTAAATATTATTTATTTTTTATTTATTAAAAAGATAAATCCAGAAAATGTCTGTCAAAAATATATTTTTTTATGTAACAATAAAAATTTATAATTTTATAATTTTTGGTTTGTACATTTGTACAACGGATTATAGTTCAAGTTTTTTCCCTTCTTAAAAAAATAATAAATTAATTTTTACATCTCTGGGTACGGAGAATTATTAAAATACAAAAATATGTATGTTAATAACTAAAAAGAAATACCGCTAGCCCTGAGACAGCAAACGCTGTACAAACAATGTGGGCAATTAACAAAATGCATATGTGATTCAATATGGGATGAATATAGATAGATAATAATTAAATGCTCGGTGGCTGAGTGGTTAAAGCAGCAGATCATGATATGTCATGACCCGAATTCAAATCCTAGTGGGTGCTGGTGAGTAGTATAGCGACTACGAAACAACTAGTTGCCTCCCAGCTAAGGAATTGATTAGTATTTTTCTTGTCTTCTTCAATCAAAAATTACTGATCACAGCAAATTTGTATTGTAAAAAAATCCTTCTTAAGAAAAAACTTAAGAAAGGAAAAACTTGAAGTAAAGCCCGATGTTCAAATGTACAAAAACAAAAACTAAATTTTGTTTAATAAAATTTTAGCCGATTTACTCACTTTTCGCCACGCATAGCCACAGTTACATCAGCATCCATCAGTATATTCAAATCACCAAAAGCCTTTTGAATTTCTAGCGCTGTATCTCCAGTACTCGTCAATATTATTAAAAATTTTAAAGTTTTATTAAATTTTTCTCTCATGGAAAGTAAATTTAACATCATTTTCTTTCCTTTGTCTTTCATTTCATATATCATGAAAACTCCTACTCGGGGCATAAGTGATCGTAAAAAGTATTCAGTTGTTTTTAATTGTAAAGTATTAACAAATTGTACGTGATAATTTTCTGTTAATTCTTGTGTCAATGGCGATTGAATAAATTTATCCACAATTTCATTGGCCTGACAGTCCCTTGTTGTTGTTTTTCTTGTCATTGTTGCATTTAAAGTAGACACTGTTGATGAAGTGTAAATAATGATGGCGCGATGTAACAGATTAATATCAAGAAAATCATTTAATACGTTTAATTCATAAGAAGCACTTTTGTTGCCGTTATAACAGTTATTGTTGATAACAATTCGCTGTTGAACTTCCGTTAACACTTCTACAACAGAGAAGATTGCGGTTGCGATACACAACATCGCAATTACTTTAGATCCGCTTAAATACATGTTGTTTAATGTTCTGACATTGTGCCATGGTTTGATGTTTGGTTTTTATATTATTTTAATAGCCAGTAGTGGTAGTAATGTGGCTGACTGTTTTTGTTGTCGTTGTTGTTTGCTTTTCGTTTGCTACCAGCGACTCCAACAACAACCCTTTTGAAATGTTTCAAATATAGACCGCTATAGCAATTTAATGACATTATCACAAATATCAACATTATGTCAAAAACAAACAAACAAACAAATATTCCTACAATGAAACTACGTTTAAGTACAGTGCGCGCTCGATATTCGCCAATTTTAATTAAAACCAGAACTGTCGCAAAAAATTAATTTTCGCAGTAACAGAACTCAATATTAATTTGTTAAATTTTTGTTGAACTTTATAATTTTTAAATTAAAAATTTTTTATGATACGTCATGATCCGGGTTCAAATCCCAGTGGGTGCTGATGAGTAGTGTAGCGACTACGAAACAGCTAGTTGTCCCCCCCAGCTAAGGAATTGATTATTATTTTTCTTGTCTTCTTCAATCAATAATTATTGATCACAGCAAATTTGTATTGTAAAAAATCCTCCTTAAGAAAAAAACTTAAGAAAGGAAAAACTTGAACTGAAACCCGATGTAATTTTAATAAATTTCGTGTTATTGAAATTAGAAAAAAAAATGTTTGTCCTTTCATTTATTTATTGAATCTTCACAAAGTGAACTAACAATAAGTAATCAAATCTTAATACTAAATACATAAAATTATTTAAGTCTAGCCAAAATGTTTTATTTTGCAGAGTCAATATCGGCAAAATCACCTATTTAACGTTCTGATGGTAGCAAGGGTATCCCACCCTCCTTCTCAACCGAGAGTGGCCTTCAAAATTAAGTATATTGCGTGCAAGAGGATTTGGGTGAAGCTCTTTGAAAATTCGTCTTTTACAAGAGGAACACGGAGATCCTTATGAATTCGTGAGTTTTCTACGTACCATGGAGCTGCGGTAATCATCCGAAGAATTTGATTTTGTCGGCTTTGAATTTTTTCAATGTTAGAAGTGGAGGCGGTGCCCCATAAATGAATTCCCTAGCACCATATAGGCTTTAGAATTGCGTTGTATAATAAAAGTTTGCAATCCAGCTTCAATGTCGAATTTCTGCCCATTTAGTTGCGCTGCTTTTAACTTAAACTGAGTAACTTTCGCATCGATGTTAGAAATGGTTTTATTAATAAACATACGCTAGTATTTACATTTGAAGGGCCATTTTGACAATCTAAGATTAAGTTACCATTGAAACATAAATATCTAACTCTCGGTTTGCATAATTTCTTGTAGGTTTTTATAGAAAAAATTGCGGATTAACTGCCTTAAAGAGGCTTTCTTTGTTAATAATAAGTGAATGAATGGAATGTCCATTTTTCACTTTTTATAATCTCAAATTTGTGAGTAATCGCTGAACTTTTCCCAATGAAAATATGTGTACACAGCATTAAAATCATCTGAAAAGGTACGCAAACATTGGAATTATTTACAACATCGAAATCATCTGAAAAGGTTAACTGTAAGCACTACAAATATTTATAAAAGCAAATATTTCTGTTAAAATTAAAAAAAAAAAAAAAAACATGTAAGAGTGTAGTATAATCGGCTGGCCCGAATCTAAAAAAAACCCTTCACGATAGTCACGTAAATATATAGTATAATAATGGGTGATTTTATAAGAACTATCGGAAATTTAAAAAAAAACACATACAATTCAGAAAAATGCATGAAATATTTATTTGGATCGATAGTTGGGTCGATATAATTTAATGTTTGAAGATTATTTCATGCAAATGTTGGCCGCGGCTGCGCCTCAAATGGTCCATCCGCTTAGTCCAATTTTGGCATACTCTTTCCAACATTTCGGCCGGTATCTCACGAATAATGTTGGCAATGTTGGCTTGCAGTGCGTCAATCGAAGCTGGCTTGTCGCTATAGACATTAGCCTTAACATAGCCCCACAAAAAATAGTCTAGAGGCGTTAAATCACACGATCTGGGCGGCCAATTGACTGGTCCCAAGCATGAAATAAACTGTTCACCGAACTCGCCTTTCAATTGGTCCATTGTTTCGCGTGCTGTGTGGCATGTGGCACAGTCTTGTTGAAACCACATGTCATGCAAGGCAAGCTCTTCCATTTTGGGCAAAAAAAAGTTTGTTATAATCGCACGGTAGCGCTCACCATTCACAGTAACGTTGTGATTCGCATCATCTTTGAAGAAATACGGCCCAATGATGCCGCCAGCCCATAATCCGCACCAAACGGTTGTTTTTTGTGGATGCATTGGTAGCTCTTGCAATGCTTCTGGCTGCTCTTCACTCCAAATACGGCAGTTTTGCTTGTTCACGTATCCATTCAACCAGAAATGAGCCTCGTTGCTGAGCACAATTCTTCACAAAGTGGATCTTCATCTAACTTTTCCAGAGCCCATTCACCAAAAATTTGTCGTTGTGGTAGGTCGTTTGGCTTGAATTCTTGCACCAGCTGTATCTTATAAGGCTTCACACCCAAATCCTTCCGCAAAATTTTCCACGTAGTGGAGTAACAGAGGCCCAATTGCTGCGAACGGCGCCGAATCGATAATTCACGGTCATCACCAACACTGGCCGATACGGCTGCGATTTTTCTTCAGTTCGCACTCTACGTAAGCGTGTTGGTGGTTTAATGTCCAACAATGTAAATTTGGTGCAAAATTTTTTTACAATAGCCCGAATAGAAGCCTCAGTAGGTCGATTAAACTGGCCATAAAATGGAAGAAGCGCGCGATGAGCACGCATTTTGGTAATAAAATTCAATAATTTGCAAGCGTTGTTCGTTTGTAAGACGATTCATGATTAAATTATAGACCAAACTGAAGATATTTGACAGTGACACAAGATACAAAACGTGCGTGAGCTGTCAAAACTAGTGTTGCCAAAAAGATAATAGCAAAAAAATCACTCGTTATAATAATTTGAGCTAAATATGCTCGGATATATATGGACCGATATCGGGGAAAAATGTTTTTGCCTTGTAATCGCCATGCCTAAAGAAAGGTAATCTTTCATGAAAAAATCCGTTTGGTCTATATCTCGGGTAAATATGGACCAACATCGGAATATTTCATTTTCTGTATTTATATTACCATTTCTGTATTTATATTAAGGAAGAACACAATTTTTTTTTTGTTGAAAATATTGATTTAGGCTATATTATATCTCGGGTATATATATGGACCGATATCAGAAATTTTCATTTTCTGTATTTTAGTAACCTCCTCTTATATATAAAACTCTTTATATTAAGCAAAAAAAAAAAAAATATTTTCATGGAAAACCCGGTTTAGAGTATATCTCGGCTAGATATAGACCGATATCGGAATATTTCATTTTATGTATTTTAGTAACCTCCTTTTATAACCAGAATTGGTTTTAAGCAAAAAAAATGTTTTCATGGAAACATTGGTTTAAGCTATATCTCGGGTATATATGGACCGATATCAGAAATTTTCATTTTTTGTAGTTGGTAACCACGTTATATTATCGGAACTGCTTTAAAAAGAAAAAATTGTGTGAAAAAATCGATTTAGACTATATCTCGAGTATATATCAGCAGCCAAATAAGTGTAATTTCAATAGTAAACCCATGAGTCGATAGAGTAATATACTGCCGAAAAAAGTTTCTAAGTCTAATGTTATTCTCAGAAACGGTATTTCAAGACGGACATCGCTTAATCGAATTTTCTATCAATGCTGATTCTGAATATGTACGCGCACAGCAAAGATTATGGTAAAAATAAAATCAACAATATTTGTGTCTGAAAAAATAATTTGTATGCATATACATAAATATTTTATTGTTGTTAAGAAAAATAGTTGTTTTTGATCAATAATTATTTTTACTAAACTTTTGTTTGAATTTATGAATTCCTTTAAAGGTCTGCGTTCAAACAGTTTATTAATTGATTCAACGAATTTCGTTATTGAACACGAAAAAAATTGTTTCCGTGCGTAAGCTTTACAGGGTCGAAAATGTAAATTGTAGAGATTACAAATGGTATCACAAACTTATATACATCGCAAAAATTTTATTTTGTTTATTAAAAATTGTAACATTAAAGAATAAAGCTGCCGCAATAATCGGGCCTTCGGGATAATGGGTAGTCGCGCGTATAAAGAGCATGCAGTGTATCAGTCAAGTGGAGGTTTCAAAGCTTAAGGCTCCATATTGTTTCATTGGTAAGTGCATGACACATAAAATTATAGTCAATTGTCACTATTCGTATTATGAAATTGTTGGCGTCATTATGCAATTATGGAAAATTAACTGCACTCTTTATAAAGCCATTTGTAATTGAACTTACCCCAGTAACTAGTATAATAAATGTTCAAGATGCCAACAACAGTTTTACAACAAAAAGGAACAACACTGATTATTTTTACTTGTTAATACTCAAAAAAGTTCCGGGTGCATAAAATTGCATATTCTGTGCAAAATATGAATTCTAAAATACCTAAGGTTTTAGAGTAACAGTGCTGTAATATTTTGCTCACTTCATTCTAGAATTAGTTGGAAGGGATTTAACCACCTTTACACCAGATATGCTGATGGGTGATATTACAGGAACAGTTTTATAAACAAAACAAAAGTAAAATTCTAAATTAATTCTCTTCAACTAACTTTATTCCTTGTAACGGGTGGAAAAATTTTAAGGTCCAATGCTTAATGTGAAATACAGCTAACGTCAAGTCTTTTTCTGCATTTCATTTAACATTTCTAAATTTCAGACTAATTCAATTTGAATGATAGAAAGATACATAATCTAGCAACGAGTTAAAGTTATTCAGGCTTATTATGAAAATGGGCGTTCAAATTAACATGCAAGTCGTGCACTTCGTGATTTTTTTTTTGGGCAATTTAAACCAGTAAAAGTTTA
The DNA here is from genome assembly GCA_914767995.1 of Thecocarcelia acutangulata. Classification (NCBI taxonomy): domain Eukaryota; kingdom Metazoa; phylum Arthropoda; class Insecta; order Diptera; family Tachinidae; genus Thecocarcelia; species Thecocarcelia acutangulata. Next base: position 22,592,770 of record OU612094.1, read on the forward strand.
TTTTTTTCAAATATTCTTTCATATTGGTATAATATTTTCAAAAATTCTTTCAAAACTAAATAATTTTGGTAACAATCGAAAAAGGAATCTCGATACATTTGTCGAGTTTTTACAAAATTTGCTTATTTTTGCGATTAGAAGCGTATTTACGGAGATAAATCAACTTTTAGTAAAAGTTTATTTTTTCATATATTCTTCATAGTGCATGAATTTTGGTACATTTTTTTCAAGAATTTTTGCAAACCTAAATGATTTTGGTATCAATGGAAAGAGGAACCTTGATACTTTTGTCGAGTTTTTACAAAATTTGCTTATTTTTGCGATTAGAAGCGTATTTACGGAGATAAATCAACTTTTAGTAAAAGTTTATTTTTTCATATATTCTTCATAGTGCATGAATTTTGGTACATTTTTTTCAAGAATTTTTGCAAACCCAAATGATTTTGGTATCAATGGAAAGAGGAACCTTGATACTTTCGTCGAGTTTTTACAAAATTTGCTTATTTTTGCGATTAGAAGCGTATTTACGGAGATAAATCAACTTTTAGTAAAAGTTTATTTTTTCATATATTCTTCCATAGTGCATGAATTTTGGTACATTTTTTTCAAGAATTTTTGCAAACCTAAATGATTTTGGTATCAATGGAAAGAGGAACCTTGATACTTTTGTCGAGTTTTTACAAAATTTGCTTATTTTTGCGATTAGAAGCGTATTTACGGAGATAAATCAACTTTTAGTAAAAGTTTATTTTTTCATATATTCTTCCATAGTGCATGAATTTTGGTACATTTTTTTCAAGAATTTTTGCAAACCTAAATGATTTTGGTATCAATGGAAAGAGGAACCTTGATACTTCTGTCGAGTTTTTACAAAATTTGCTTATTTTTGCGATTAGAAGCGTATTTACGGAGATAAATCAACTTTTAGTAAAAGTTTATTTTTTCATATATTATTCCATAGTGCATGAATTTTGGTACATTTTTTCAAGAATTTTTGCAAACCTAAATGATTTTGGTATCAATGAAAAGAGGAACCTTAATACTTCTGTCGAGTTTTTACAAAATTTGATTATTTTTGCGATTAGAAGCGTATTTACGGAGATAAATCAACTTTTAGTAAAAGTTTATTTTTTCATATATTCTTCCATAGTGCATGAATTTTGGTACATTTTTTTCAAGAATTTTTGCAAACCTAAATGATTTTGGTATCAATGGAAAGAGGAACCTTCATACTTTTGTCGAGTTTTTACAAAATTTGCTTATTTTTGCGATTAGAAGCGTATTTACGGAGATAAATCAACTTTTAGTAAAAGTTTATTTTTTCATATATTATTCCATAGTGCATGAATTTTGGTACATTTTTTCAAGAATTTTTGCAAACCTAAATGATTTTGGTATCAATGAAAAGAGGAACCTTAATACTTCTGTCGAGTTTTTACAAAATTTGATTATTTTTGCGATTAGAAGCGTATTTACGGAGATAAATCAACTTTTAGTAAAAGTTTATTTTTTCATATATTCTTCCATAGTGCATGAATTTTGGTACATTTTTTTCAAGAATTTTTGCAAACCTAAATGATTTTGGTATCAATGGAAAGAGGAACCTTCATACTTTTGTCGAGTTTTTACAAAATTTGCTTATTTTTGCGATTAGAAGCGTATTTACGGAGATAAATCAACTTTTAGTAAAAGTTTATTTTTTCATATATTCTTCCATATTGCATGAATTTTGGTACATTTTTCAAGAATTTTTGCAAACCTAAATGATTTTGGTATCAATAGAAAGAGGAACCTTGATACTTCTGTCGAGTTTTTACAAAATTTGCTTATTTTTACGATTAGAAGCGTATTTACGGAGATAAATCAACTTTTAGTAAAAGTTTATTTTTTCATATATTCTTCCATAGTGCATGAATTTTGGTACATTTTTTTCAAGAATTTTTGCAAACCTAAATGATTTTGGTATCAATGGAAAGAGGAACCTTGATACTTTTGTCGAGTTTTTACAAAATTTGCTTATTTTTGCGATTAGAAGGGTATTTACGGAGATAAATCAACTTTTAGTAAAAGTTTATTTTTTCATATATTCTTCCATAGTGCATGAATTTTGGTACATTTTTTCAAGAATTTTTGCAAACCTAAATGATTTTGGTATCAATGAAAAGAGGAACCTTGATACTTCTGTCGAGTTTTTACAAAATTTGATTATTTTTGCGATTAGAAGCGTATTTACGAAGATAAATCAACTTTTAGTAAAAGTTTATTTTTTCATATATTCTTCCATAGTGCATGAATTTTGGTACATTTTTTTCAAGAATTTTTGCAAACCTAAATGATTTTGGTATCAATGGAAAGAGGAACCTTGATACTTTTATCGAGTTTTTACAAAATTTGCTTATTTTTGCGATTAGAAGCGTATTTACGGAGATAAATCAACTTTTAGTAAAAGTTTATTTTTTCATATATTCTTCCATAGTGCAAGAATTTTGGTACATTTTTTTCAAGAATTTTTGCAAACCTAAATGATTTTGGTATCAATGGAAAGAGGAACCTTGATACTTTTGTCGAGTTTTTACAAAATTTGCTTATTTTTGCGATTAGAAGCGTATTTACGGAGATAAATCAACTTTTAGTAAAAGTTTATTTTTTCATATATTCTTCCATAGTGCAAGAATTTTGGTACATTTTTTTCAAGAATTTTTGCAAACCTAAATGATTTTGGTATCAATGGAAAGAGGAACCTTGATACTTTTGTCGAGTTTTTACAAAATTTGCTTATTTTTGCGATTAGACGCGTATTTACGGAGATAAATCAACTTTTAGTAAAAGTTTATTTTTTCATATATTCTTCCATAGTGCATGAATTTTGGTACATTTTTTTCAAGAATTTTTGCAAACCTAAATGATTTTGGTATCAATAGAAAGAGGAACCTTGATACCTTTATCGAGTTTTTACAAAATTTGCTTATTTTTGGGATTAGAAGCGTATTTACGGAGATAAATCAACTTTTAGTAAAAGTTTATTTTTTCATATATTCTTCCATAGTGCATGAATTTTGGTACATTTTTTTCAAGAATTTTTGCAAACCTAAATGATTTTGGTATCAATGGAAAGAGGAACCTTGATACCTTTATCGAGTTTTTACAAAATTTGCTTATTTTTGCGATTAGAAGCGTATTTACGGAGATAAATCAACTTTTAGTAAAAGTTTATTTTTTCATATATTCTTCCATAGTGCATGAATTTTGGTACATTTTTTTCAAGAATTTTTGCAAACCTAAATGATTTTGGTATCAATGGAAAGAGGAACCTTGATACTTTTGTCGAGTTTTTACAAAATTTGCTTATTTTTGCGATTAGAAGCGTATTTACGGTGATAAATCAACTTTTAGTAAAAGTTTATTTTTTCATATATTCTTCCATAGTGCATGAATTTTGGTACATTTTGTTCAAGAATTTTTGCAAACCTAAATGATTTTGGTATCAATGGAAAGAGGAACCTTGATACTTTTGTCTAGTTTTTACAAAATTTGCTTATTTTTGCGATTAGAAGCGTATTTACGGAGATAAATCAACTTTTAGTAAAAGTTTATTTTTTCATATATTCTTCCATAGTGCATGAATTTTGGTACATTTTTTTCAAGAATTTTTGCAAACCTAAATGATTTGGGTATCAATGGAAAGAGGAACCTTGATACTTTTGTCGAGTTTTTACAAAATTTGCTTATTTTTGCGATTAGAAGCGTATTTACGGAGATAAATCAACTTTTAGTAAAAGTTTATTTTTTCATATATTCTTCCATAGTGCAAGAATTTTGGTACATTTTTTTCAAGAATTTTTGCAAACCTAAATGATTTTGGTATCAATGGAAAGAGGAACCTTGATACTTTTGTCGAGTTTTTACAAAATTTGCTTATTTTTGCGATTAGAAGCGTATTTACGGAGATAAATCAACTTTTAGTAAAAGTTTATTTTTTCATATATTCTTCCATAGTGCATGAATTTTGGTACATTTTTTTCAAGAATTTTTGCAAACCTAAATGATTTTGGTATCAATGGAAAGAGGAACCTTGATACTTTTGTCGAGTTTTTACAAAATTTGCTTATTTTTGCGATTAGAAGCGTATTTACGGAGATAAATCAACTTTTAGTAAAAGTTTATTTTTTCATATATTCTTCCATAGTGCATGAATTTTGGTACATTTTTTTCAAGAATTTTTGCAAACCTAAATGATTTTGGTATCAATGGAAAGAGGAACCTTGATACTTTTGTCGAGTTTTTACAAAATTTGCTTATTTTTGCGATTAGAAGCGTATTTACGGAGATAAATCAACTTTTAGTAAAAGTTTATTTTTTCATATATTCTTCCATAGTGCAAGAATTTTGGTACATTTTTTTCAAGAATTTTTGCAAACCTAAATGATTTTGGTATCAATGGAAAGAGGAACCTTGATACTTTTGTCGAGTTTTTACAAAATTTGCTTATTTTTGCGATTAGAAGCGCATTTACGGAGATAAATCAACTTTTAGTAAAAGTTTATTTTTTCATATATTCTTCCATAGTGCATGAATTTTGGTATATTTTTTTCAAGAATTTTTGCAAACCTAAATGATTTTGGTATCAATGGAAAGAGGAACCTTGATACTTTCGTCGAGTTTTTACAAAATTTGCTTATTTTTGCGATTAGAAGCGTATTTACGGAGATAAATCAACTTTTAGTAAAAGTTTATTTTTTCATATATTCTTCCATAGTGCATGAATTTTGGTACATTTTTTTCAAGAATTTTTGCAAACCTAAATGATTTTGGTATCAATGGAAAGAGGAACCTTGATACTTTTGTCGAGTTTTTACAAAATTTGCTTATTTTTGCGATTAGAAGCGTATTTACGGAGATAAATCAACTTTTAGTAAAAGTTTATTTTTTCATATATTCTTCCATAGTGCATGAATTTTGGTACTTTTTTTCAAAAATTCTTTCAAAACTAAATAATTTTTGTGTCAATCGAAAGAGGAATTTTGATGTTGTCGTTAAGTTTTACAAAAATTTTTCCAAACAAGAAAAAAATTTTTTGTGAAAAAACTGGAATTTTAGCTTAAAGGAAAAACTTAAAATGATTTCATCAAATACTATTTGTGGGAGGTTTTTACAACTGCGTAACCATTTGTGTTTTTCCACTTTTAGGCTTTTTTCTGTCTTCCTAAGGCCCCCCGGGGAACAGGTTTTGCCTTGGCGTATTCCTAATTCGGGCACTCTGTTTTTCGGGGAAAAGAGGAGATCGGGTTCCTCGTTTGGTGTGGCAAACAAAACTCTAAGAAGCCGCATGACTTATTTTGTGTTGGCTTCCGAAACCCTTACCAAGGGTATAAATTGGAACGAAGGTCAGCATGGCCCGCGGGCGGTTCTGCTTGCGGTTCAACGCGGGCTGATCATGGTTGAGGTGCCTACCTTGGCTGAAACGTTCTGGCTGTAGTTGAAACCTAAAACACAGGAAGGGAGTGTTGGTATCCTTGATAATTGTTTGGTGATGGCTTTTTTCGAGGGCTAACAATCTCCCGAGGATCTGTTGCCTATACAACAAATACGTGTACTGTAAGGAACCAGTGGTGACGGGTGAGTTGGTTTAAGGGCTGATGCTCTTAGTGGGCTTCGGCCTACCAACTCATTAAGCCTTGTCCTCCATTGATTGCTGGGAAATTGCATACAGGAAGGATTAGAAGGCCTGAACTCTTCAACAAGAAATTGGTCATATGGCCGCAAACATATGACAAGAATTGCTGCCTTTTAAGCCTAATCAGCCACACTAGGGTGCTGTTGAACCGTGAAAAATACCCTCCGTGGAATTGGTCCACCATCAGGTTAGGCCGTCAAGGCAGGTACTGATGTAAATCATTTTCACAGTTGTCTTCCTAAGAATGCTGTGGTGGGTTTCAATGAAATTCTAAAGAATGACCTCCTCCAACTGCATGAAAATGTCTTTGGTTTTGTGCCATTTCTTTTTACAAATTTATCTTAAAACAAATTCATATTCGCTGCAATTCATCGGGTGTACGAATCGGTGAGCCAATACTTAATACTTAATTTTTCTGAAATATTGACCCAAACCTGGTCTGCAGTTGTTTTACCTCCTCCAAATGTCCGGACTTCGCGAATAACATTAGGGTTGGCTTTTATTGCTTCTACAAGGGTGTCAAACTATTGCTTAATAGTAATTTTAAACATTTTCAGAGGTGCTTATAAGAAATAATTGTTCCCTCTTTACATGTAAGTTTTATTATAGTACTCAATTTAATTTACAAATTTTTTATTTTCCAGTCTTTAAAAAACCATACAGCAACTAAAAATTTGTGTTTGCCAATATTACTTTAAAATAGCAACTTCGGTTGCCAGACTTAGTTGCCGGTTGCCATTTGTAATGGCTTTTTAGCAGCTGACAACGCAACTAAAGTTCGTTTTCTATCGATAATCGAGCCATTAGTTTTTAAAAAATAATTTGGTTTTTTTGTGAGTGACAAGTTTTTTTTACAGAAATTTAATATTCTGTCATTATCAGGTAATAAAAACTTTTAATTTATTTAATTAGTACTCAGTAACAGCAAACTTACGATCTTCATTCAGTACTATCAAAATCGTCAAAATTGTGGTAAATCATTAAATCTGGCAGCCCTGATTTCATGTTATGTTAAATAAAAATAATGCATATACACAACAATAAAACTTATATTTGTCATGTTTTTACAAGTCATGCAGGTATTATGAAGAAAATTATTAAATACGGAAATGGAAAATACTAAAAAGTTTTCTCTCAATAACAACAAAACTCTATTTTACGATCGTTTATTTTACTCTTGAAAAAAATACACAATGATTGAATATATTTTTAATACATCACGGTTTTATGAACAAACGACAAATATAAAGACCACCGCATCAATTTTAAGACTGTTTAATATCCTCGGAATATGATTGAGTAAATAACTGGGGTACTTATGGACCGGGTCAGCTAGTTTGTCTATAAAAAAAGAAGACAGTAGACTTATTCTCAAATGATGTCAAACGGAAAATAAGAAAAATCTCACATTAAAAAAAGAAATGTTCGCTCTTTCGCCAAAAAATCGTGAAGTAGTATTAAAAAAAATCGTTAAGTAGGCAAAAAATTACGGTAGGTATTTAATTGAATTATTAAATTCACAATGTAAACATAGTAGCGGTAGTAGTAAATAATAAAAACTTTTGGTGGACTCGATCTCTGCAACTTCAAACTGGACCAATAAAATATCCATTAGTTCATATAATGAAGTTAATTTCAGTAATTAAGATTATCTGTTTCAAACCATAAGTAAACCTGAAAGTCTATAACACGCATTCTACGCGACAACGTGTTCTAAGCGTCTGTCAAAAAAAGTAGAATCAGTGTAATTTTATGTGACAGGTTACAAAGCACAAAGCGTAGGACGCGTTAAACGCATACGACGCCAAAAGTAGGTTTAAGGCCATGTCAGATAAAACTTTAGCTTCGCTTTGCGTTGCAAATTTGCTTTGACATCTAAGATAAAATATACATAATTATATGAAACATGGCACATAAAGTATTTTTAACGCAACGTGAAGCGAAAAGTTTGGCAACTCTCGTCTTTTTACGCATTGAAGTTTTTTCTAATAGCTGCAAAGCTTTATGCACTAAGAAAACAATTAGAACCAATTTCAGTAGTTCGTCCAATAATGTTTCTAACTTCTATTATCATAAGAAATAATTAAATTAATAT